>CM077673.1:380125879-381375879 GCA_039707655.1 Elymus sibiricus | reverse complement strand
CGCAGCAGCTAGCAAAAAAAAAAGAAAATTCATGGCCCGTGTCAACGCACGGACATTTTATTAGTAGTAAGTAGTAAGGTGTATTGCCATGCTAGCTAGCTTGCATCGTCATCTCACGGTGAAGGTAAGATGGCGACGCACCTACTAGCGTCCCTAATTAAGCCAGTATGTTTCCGTTGTTAATTTAATTCTCAACATGTATATTTTCGGCAAGAGCGGGAAGTTTCAAAGTACACCTTGAAAACTGATGGCACTCTTCACTGATATTATCGTCTCGCTTGGGTCCTCAAGACGCTTGAGCAGAAATGGTTGAAAAACTCGAATACATTCTTTGACAGTGTTGAGAAACTCAACTATACGAGTGTTATGAGTATTGGCCGCAAGCTTGGCCACAAGAGGCATGCTACCAGAGCAATGCAACCTATGACACCACCAATGAATAATAGCCATAACTACGAGCTCCGTCACGACGATAACCGAAGATTTTGCAAGGTGAGATGGACATCATGCGCTATCTAAGAGCAAAGATCATCAGCAACCACACCGAGAGCACAAAGCTGACGATAACACATCAACCGCCATGAGAAGGACTTGAGCATGCACACCAACAAAAAGTCAATGTCGAAGGCACCACGCGATGGACAGGGGGTGCAAATGGATGGCAACACGACGACACCAGAGACAACAACACTGCACCACATTAGTCACTGCTAGTAGAATGAGAGTACCCACACCAATGAGAAGGGCAAGAGGTCAAGAACGACGCCTTCCGAAAGGGAACACCGTCCATCATGTGATGCCTTCAAGAAGGCTAGGGGCTCAAGAACTCACTAGCCCTTAATATTTCAATGCAATTGCTCACATTAGAAAATATTGAATTTTAGACGGTGACTTGGTATCCAAATATGAATATGACATGACCGCACTCATGTACCACCAAATAATTTACTGTTAGCAAATAGCAAAATGCACACATGAGTAAGCGTGATTCACATACTCTTAATAGTTAGCATTTAAAGAATGATGTATCCTTTGTGGCAGTGCAAAGAATGATGTAATTGACACAACACAGAATTAAAAAGGAGAGGTGTCTCTTGGCTAAGGAAAGTAAGTATTGCCGTGCTTAGTTTTCATGATTAAAATTATGAAAACCGGCTTTAGGTCACAGCAACGGACCGCAAATTTGGGCCCTCAAACGCCCGCGGGCATGTCCACGGACAATGACCGGTCACACCTTAAATTTTGCAAGGAGAGAGAGAGAGGGGGGGGGGAGAAGGAGAGGGAGAGGGGGCGGCGGTGGTGCCCGGTACACCCGCGAACTGGCGACGGCGACCGAAGCTTACGGAGGCTAGGCCCCATCCACGGCGTCGAGTGGCTGCGCGTCCCCGGCAGACCACTGAGGCGCAGCCACGGCATCACATCGGATGACATGGCAAAGGGCGCTGTCGTGGCTTCAAGGCAAGCTCCCGTCGGCTGCCTTCGTGAAGTCCACGCCGCGGCCGCTGCAGAGCTGCTCCGGCGTTGTGCTCCGACTCCCCAACTGCACATCCAGAGAGAGGGGGGGATCTGATTGCTTTTTTGTTATTTGATCAAGGGGTCTGTATGAAAAGTGATTGGAGAAGACTAATTTTTATTGCCTAGTCAGCTCCGACGATCTGGTCCACCTGTCATAAACTTGCTTAAACGTGCCAAAGCGGACGATAAGTGTTTTCTGCAAAAAGTTTACTGAATGCGCGGTGATTTTTGCAAATAATTAGGGACCAGATGGTTTTCTACAGAAGAAGCCCGAAATGTGATGGTTTTATGCAATTAACTCATTTCAACAACATATATAATATTGAAGAGATCGACTTAATTTGGACCACAAGAACTGATGACGTTGTTCGAGGTTCTTATCGTCTAGGGTCTTCGAGATGCTTGAGCAGAAATCGTAAGGCAGATGGTACTTGTATTTTTGTTTTTGACAATAAAAATGGTACTAGTAGTTGTGTATGATGAAATCTGAATTTTATAAACTAGTGGCGTGTTTTTTCTCCGCACATACATCGTTTGTCAAAGCCTCAAAGGGGAGTCGCTTGGGAAGGCCAGGCGAAAGTGCACAACCTTCTTCTGCCTCGATCGATCCGCATGCGTGTTGTCCGAGACAACGGTCTCGTACAACGAATAGCATATCCTGTTGTCCTAAAAAACAGTAAAACTGGTGGATTACGCACGTTTTAATTGGACTGGACTCTCCCTCGAGCGGGGGCGGGCGACGACGTGCCAACATGCAGTACGCGTGCGTGACCTCCCGTCCGTACGCCCCAAGGTGAAACCGCGCGTCCGTTGACTCCCAAACAAGACTAGAAAAGGCAGCTAGCTAGCTAGCTGCTTTCTCTTGGTCAGATTTGCTTGTGGACTAATTGTTCCATCACAAGGGAGCTTTTGCCCCGTAATGTCGATCAGTAGCATGCTGAACAAAGCTCCCGCCCGTACGTAGCTTCATCCGGCCGGACTTGTCAACGTTTGAATGTGTCTTTCAGCCGGTCTTGCTCTTTGGGAGATCAGAATCTAGAAAGCTGTGCTGCCTTCTCTTGTGTTTTACTGTTCTACCAGCGCCGTCGAACGTTAGGTCCAGCGCAATTAGAGATTTGCCTTTTCCGGTCATGCAATTTTCATCACCCGATCGGTTTGGCATGTTCAAGGAAAATCTGTGGTCTCTTTCTATCTTTGCTGATGGAGACAGAAACTTGTGCGGCGCGGGGTTGATCAGGACGTACATAGTGTGTATTGTCATCATGTTAAGTTGGACCTCCTTTTCGATTTATAAAGCTTGCGGGCATTCGTAGGTCGACAAAAGCGAGCCAGTCTACTGCGTCTACCGGTACTACTGGCTAGTTTCGTCGAAACAAAGTCATCAGGACATCCTACAGGTAACAAAATTAACTACCGAGACGAGAAGCGACCCCATTCATTCACATGTACCAGTACACGTCTTTTAATTTGTCAGCGAACCGAACGATCCAGGTCGACGCAACGCGCGACTGCGGCTGTTCTCTCTCACAGCGCGCGTCGGTCAATCAAATTTTATGTAAACAAACTCCCAAGTCAAACTTTAACACCACTAGTAGTGCAACTGGTTTACATGAGCCTCACACAAGCAAGCAACTCGATCCAAGAGCCCGGCCGCGTTAGTTAGCAGTGGATATGGGTTGACCGTTAATTATGAGCGTGTGCACGGACGTGTGAACGGAAGCAACGTACGATGATCTCGCGACACACGGGGCAGCAGCTTGCCAACCAGTGCATGCGTGTACGTGTGCGTGATCGTGTGATGGCGTGTACGTGTATGATCTGCAGATGCCAAACCTGCAGAGGAGAAGTTCAGTGGCAGGGCAGCACGGGTAGAACGTGGAAACCGTTTGATCACGTACGCGAGGCCGGCGCCACGGCGGTGACGATTGACGCACCACCGATCGATATGGTATGCTCGATCGACCGCACTGAGGAGATGGAGTATTTCCTAGATTAATTGGTCGGGGTGCGAGGTCGTCCACGGTCTCCATCGTGACACGGCCGACGGAGTGACGATCGGGCTTTCTGCTATGCATGGCAAGCAGGCCGACGAACTCCCGATCGATCGAGTGGACGCAAGATCGTAGCGCTAGTAATCGACACGTACGTACTACAGATGTTTGACGAGCGAAAAAGAGTAAGCAGGATGGACGGCTCGTGGCCAACTGATCGTTCACCGATCGCTTGCTATGCATTGATTTGCCGATCACACCTTAACTATCTGCCTAGCTATCTGAGGCCATAGATCACAGTCATAGAGACCATATAGCAAAGTACTGCTAGCACATCCATGACCGATCAAACACTAAGTATATAAAAAAAAACTTATGCTACCCCAATCCTCATCAAAGATGTCGACTATCTCCATGCCTGGCTCCGGGTACATAGATGGCAGCCCCAAATCCGTCTCCTCCGGCTGCTTCGCGTCGGCCTCCGCCTCCATCTCCGCGTCAAATTCGACGAAAAGCGCGTCGGTCACCGCACGTTCCTGTCGGATGAACTGCCGGTTGGCCTCGACATAGGCCTCATCCTGGATGGCCTGCAGCTCTGCCATCTCCGCCGCTTCGACGACCACGAACTCCGTCATGGCATCCTTAATGCCGAATCCGTGGCCGGCGCCAGCTCCTCCGGATCTTCGATCGAAACCAGTTGCTGCTCCTCTTCCTCCTCCTCCGCTGGCGAGTCCGGAGGCAGACCGGCTGTGATGCGTGCGGCCCGCCTCGCCCGGATCTCCTCCTTGATCTGGAAGCGGTGCTCCAGCGTCAGCATACCGTAGGTGGTCTTCTTCTGTCGTGCCATGTCGGACGGTGAGGGAAGAGGAAGGTGGAGACGAAGAGCAATGTGCTCGGGCTGGCGCGCGGAGAGGGAGGAAAGAGGTTCTGGCTAGGGCTGGGGACGCCGGCCGGCTTAAATAGCTGGACTTCGCCCTCGTGTACGAGCCAGAGCGGCACCATGCGGCGTTCACACCCCCACCGAAGGAGACGCCAGTCGAACTATTGAGTTTCCGGGCAATTCCGTGTGGGGCCCATCCATCAGTTCGACGTGGCGGATGCGCACGGGCCTCCACATATCCGCCTTACATTTGGACTGAATATGAGGTGTGCTGATTGGCCCGGGCATTTGAGGCCCGTTTGAGGCGTCCGTCTGGTCGTTTTTTTTTTACCGGTAACTGACCGGGTCGTCTGCCTGGGCGTTTGAAGCCCATTTGAGGCGCCCGTCTGGTCGTTTTTTTACCGGTAATTGACCAGACCGTCCGCCTGAGCGTTTGAGGCCCGTTTGAGGCGTCCGTCTGGTTGTTTTTTTACCGGTAATTGACCAGGCCATCTGCCCGGGCGTTTGAGGCCCGTTTGTGGCGTCCATCTGGTCGTTTGTTATCGATAACTAACTGGACCGTCCGTCCGGGCGTTTGTGGCAGGTTTGGGGTGGTCGTCTGGTCGTTTCTTTTACTGGTAACTTGCCGGGCCGTCCGTCCGGACGTTTGTGGCAGGTTTGGGGTGCCCGGCTGTAGATGCTTTAAGTTGTCAATGCCTGTTTTTCTACTCATTTTCTTCTGAGGGTTTTCCTTTTTTCTAAGGTTTATTACAACCTATATAGACCTTGATATATCTTGACTTTGTTAAGCCAAGGTCCAAGGATCACGCTTCATGTAGATTATGTTCGACCGTGACAGTGACAGGGTCCAAAGGAAAATGTTGAAACGAAGTGCATGCGCGTTATCGTGTCACTGTCAGCATTCGCAAACTCCTACGGGTGTCTCACTTTTGGAAGGAAGCGTTTGGCCGGCTGTGGGTGTTCTGTTATGGTAGCTTTGCATTGTCGTCTAATGGTGAAGGTGTAAGATGGCGACCCATCCGTCAGAAGAAAAATCCAGATGATGACGCACACGCACCTACCATCCTAATTAAAAAGTTTCTTTGACAAGACCATTTCGGGCGTAGGTATGTTTATGTTCTCAATTTAATTCTCCACGGCTACGGGGATTTCGACCACATATATAATTTTGGAGAGAACGACTTAATTGGTACCACAAGAACTGCTAAGGCTGTTCGATGATCTTATCGTCTAGGGTCTTCGAGATGCTTGAGCAGAAATCGTAGGGCATGCAACTCAGTTCCATACGTCGAGCGTGCACTCCTGCATATGGAACAGTTAGTTAACTTCCGTAAAATGATCCTTGGACTACCACAACTAAGCACACAGCCGACAAAAAATCGAAGATAGTGTAGACGAAATCCAAATTTGACCAGCTGGTCACATCACATGCTGCCATTTGTCAAAGTGCAGTACGTACGTTGCCGCGGAAGGCCAGGCGAAATTGCAGAAGCTTCCTTGCATCGCTCCATCGGTCGGCGTGTGCGTGTTGTCGGACGGAGACAACGGTCTTTTCGGCCTAATAAAACAGTATAGTACGGTAAAACACCTGGACTTGCCACAGTAGATAGAGACGGCTCAATTTACGCACGTTTGGTTTGGTCTGGGTTGGACTCTTTCTCGAGCACGCAACGATGGCAGCATGCATGCATGCAGCGACGGCGTGGCAATATGCAGTACGCGTGCGTGACGTACGTGACCGCCCGCCCCCCAAGAAAGGCATCTGCTTCTATAGATTGTCTTGGTCAGAATTCGCTTCTGGACTATTTGTTTCTTACTCACCTACGATTTTCAGCTATTAACAAAAACTACTCACGAGTAATTATTTGTACGAAGTGTTTTTTTTTCTTTCTTCCAATTATTTGTACGAAGTACTAATTTGGTCTTTGTCTACGAGAGAGAATCTAGAAAGCTGCGTTGTGCCTTGTCTAGTGTGTTAACAACTGAACGTTGGCCGGCATATATACCTGCCCTACTTCTACCTTTCTACCACGGTCGAAAGTTTGGCGGCGGCCGGATTAAGTCCGTTTTCCAGGTCCGCTGGAGATTTGGCTTTCCTGGTCAGGCAGCTTTTCTTCACCCCATTCGGCATGTTGGGAAGTTAACGTGGCAAACTCGAATGAAACGTTTGCGGCGTGTGTTGACCAAAACTGTGTGTGTGTCATTAAGATGTTACTACTTCATATGTAAACAGAAATATAGGACGTTTTTGCAGTTTAAATTTGTTTACATAGGGAGTACAGTGATTTACTGAGAGGGTGCTGATTAATTGTAGCTATGATGATACTAGTTTACCTCAATCTGGCTTCGAAGAAAAAGGACACGTAGTAACAACATTGCATCGATCTTCTAGACTTTACTACGTATATGCCACTAATAGTTTCGTAGAAACAAAGTCATCAGGACATTCTAAAGGTAAGTACCACATACTACCTCTGTTCACTTATATAAGATGTTTAAAGAATTCAGACAGTGTCTAAAACAGTGCTATGTTAACTGTTCAAAACGTCTTATAAAAAAGAACGGAGGGAGTAGTACCGAGGAGAAGCGACCCATCCATTCACACATGTAAGTCCTTTAATTTGGCTGCCGAGGTCAACACAAGATATATATAAAAACTCCTAAGTCAAAACTTAACACCACTAGGACGGAGTACACGAGCGAGAGGCCGGCCGGGTTAGTTAGACTAGCAAATATGCCCGTGCGTTGCAACGGGAGAAAGAATATCCTAACATGACGGTATCCTTCTAGTAAAAGAATACAATGTGCAATGCTCGAGGATCTGGCTATAGAAATATTGTAGTTATAGAGGAAATTTTGAACATATGTAAGAATGAGATAAGTACTTTTAAAAGGCCATTCGGAAAATAATAAATCCGACGATGTAATTTCCTAAGAACATTCAAGTTGTAGCCATTTTTAGTCTCAAATTACTTCTAAGTTACCTGATCTAACTCCTAAACATAAACCAAACACAATGTCACGAAAAACTAACATTGGAATGATATACCGATGACCGCGGCAAGGTGATGCTAAAATTGGCAACATTCGGTTCACATGCACAGGTGGCACGGATCATGTGACACAACCAACAACAATAATAGGAAAAGGAACAATGTCTATGAGATTGGTGACATCTAGGTGAATATATGGGTGCTAAAAAACAACACCGAGCACGACGTAGGATTGCAGTAGTCGATGCAAATTAAACAGAAAAATTTGTCCTTCAAGATGCAATGTTCGAAATTTTCTTCATTTGAATGGATTTTCCTTGTCGATTTAATCATGGTGGCGTCTGGATTCGACCGAGGAAGCTCTAATGTGTTGGGCATGATAACAACAGCTAGATGCTTCGAGAGGACAACGACGACATCAGGTTGTTGTGGCGGCTGGGGGCAATGGCTATATGCCTGAGAAAAAAAAATGAGGAGCACGAGAAAATGTGGGGTTGATGTTGTATTGTGTTTTAGGAGAAAGTTATGGTGGCCTATTCGTGTTGGTGTATTACATGACAAAAGGTTGTAGCCACATACTGTATACTGTAATGAAACTTTGCAATGTACCAGCGAGCTTTCAAGCAAACGATCGACTGATCACACGCGGAGGCCCTAGTGCAGCGGCGCACTCGGACGACCGTTGAGTTGTTTGGCCGAGGCATCGTCAATGGTCACATCCATTCCTATTCTGCGCGGAGGTCGTCGCCTAGCAACCTAGCTAGCGCATACCCTCGAGCGCTTGTCCACGGTATGGGCCGACCCAATTTGGTTTTTTCCCACCCGATTTTGGAAGGTTCTAGAACCTTCCATGAACTGGTTTTTTGTAATTATTTCTTCTGATTTTTCATTCTTTATATTTCTCGTTTTACTCCATTTCCACTTTTTTTATTTTCACTTCAAATTTCTTTTTTTCTTTTTACATATTTTTTCTTTAATATTTATGCGAATGTCGTTTTTCAAAAAAATATTTTTTCCAGATTGTGAATATTTTTTATGAAATCATCAACATTTTCAAATTCGCAAACATTATTTTTGAAACTTGTGAACATTCATTTTAAATCATCAACCTATTAAAGGAAGAATATGTTTTAAGTCCATGAACATTCATTTTAAAACTTGTGAAAATTTTATTTAAATCAGCGTTTATTTGCATCTATGAATAATTTTTCGAATAAATTAATTGTTTTTTAAATTCTTGAACTTTTTTGTTCGAGGATTTTATTTTAAATGCATGAAACTTTCTTGCAAATCATGATCATTTTTATTTTTGTGAACATTGTTTTAAAAATTCATGAACATGGTTTGGATTAGCAAATTTTTTGTTCGAAACTCATGAATATTATTTTTAATTCAAGAACATTTTACTATTTATGGAACAATTCGTTCAAATTCATATTTTCTTTTGAAATTTCGATTTTTTAGATCTTAAAGTATTTAAAAAAACACAAAAAAAATGCCAAGAACAAAACAAAAAAATATGGGGCACTCCTAGCCACTCACGGGCTGGCCCAATAGGGCATGTGGCCGTAACTTAGTCAAAAAGGGGAAGTTCCTTTTTTGTAGCAGCAACTGATTGCTATATCAGCTGGTTCGTTCGCTAAGAATCTATCCTGTAGACCAAGGTTCGAATCCTGGTGGTGGCCAGTTTTTTTTTAATGATGGAACGGACTAAAAGTGATGAAGCAACCTACACGGCAACCCGTCGTGTGTGTGTAGGTAAGTGTAAAGGGAAGCAACCTACACGGCAACCCGTCGCGCCGCAGCCAGCCAACGCTGCGCGTGCGATCTGCCTGCCGCACGTAGGTACCTGTCCCGTTGCCAAATGCGAGATCGGCATGCTGTCCAGTGGGATCCCCTCCCTGTGCTGTCTGGCAGAGCAATAGCATGCACGGGCAGAACGTGCAGACCGTTGATCACGTTACGGCGCCATAGCGACGCACTGCCGGTCGATAAAAATATATCGATCGCACTGAGATAGAGCACTGTACTACCTAACACTCCTACATCCCTGATCAGGCTGAAACAGACAGGCACGCACGTAGAGTGTCTCTGCAAGCAAGCAACGATAGAGAGATCGCAACAGAAAGCTCAAAGCAAGCATGAAAAAAACAAGTGTGTGTGTTTTTACAGTAGGTTGCCGATCGACGTTGTTTAGCCCGTCGAAGAGTGTGACGTGGCCGGCCGAAACGTGTGTCATTCCCGGGTCGGGTGGCCAACGGAGTTTACTCGTCAGCCTCGGCTTATTCCGTGCAATTCCGGGGCTCCCAGCCCAAGCTCGACAGGAGGTCCCAGCCCAAGTTCGACGGAGGTCAACTCAACATACGACGACTCTTCGTTCTCACAGTGTCAGTCAAATCTATACCTAATAATAATATTAAAAGGAGGATTGTTTCTTCACTTTTTTTCGTCATAATAGGCTTTTTCGTACGTACGTTCTCCTGTTCACTTCGTCCGTTCGAGCCTAACAGCAGGTAAAAAAAGTCCGTTCGAGGCTAAACCAGGGAAAAAAATAATACCTGCCAAGACTCGAACCATGGCCTACCATGCAAACGGCTGCAACACAAGCCAGCTGATCTAGCACACGGTTCTTGTTTTCATGAAGGAACGTATTCTATTTGATTGGTAGACAGACATGAATGTTTTGGAAGTCTTCAGGCTTTGTACGTTAATTTTCCATCCGAGCAGGTAAACATCAGAATGATCAAACGTACTTATGGGCCAAACTGGGCTAAGGCCAGTTCTTTTGAGGTGCAACTTATGCATAAGCTGCGATGGGAATAAGCCTCACAGAAGCTGCCGTGGAAATAAGCCCATGAGAATAAGCCATCCAGTTCTTTTGTCTAAGCTTATGTTCCGAGTTCTCTGTTGAAAAGTCTACAATACCCCTAAAATGTAATTGTATGACATTTAACTGCATTTTCTGTACATTGTAGCAGCAACTTGGACAACTTCTTTCATACTCTCTTGCACTTGCAAAAAATGCTAGCAGGACCAAACCAAACAACAATCAAAATGCTAGTGCTTGCATGCAAATTTCTGAATGCATTCACTAGCAACATTCATCCTTTTTTTACAGCAAGTAGAAACTTGGACATGACCAAAAACTAGGTGCACATGAGCAATGCACTTCCTGAATGCAATACTTGTAGTACTCTACTGCAAAAAATAGACAGCAAACAGCCTCGTATTAACAGCAAATAGACATCTACTCACTGTCCAGTAGATAAAATTATTCACAAATACTCAGCAATATGATACAGAAAATGGATCATTCAATTTGACATCTCAATTTGATATGCAGAAAGTCAAATCTCAATGTAAAATTTGATTGTAAGACAAAAAAGGGCTTGTAGGCAATAGCCTGAACACCTTGTGGGTGAAATCGCCAACACCGGAGCTGACTCAGCGGGCGGCCGATGCGGGCTTGACGGCCAGCAGCGGGACGAGTCGCTGCTCCTGCTCTGGCTCAGGCCACCTGCGCCGCCGCCTCGGAGCTCGTCGGTGTCCGCGCCCTGGCGGATCGAAGGGGAACGGCGAGGGCGCCAGAGGAGGTGCGGTGCTGCTTGGGCTAACCTCCGTCCATGCTGGCGGCGGCGGAGGGACGGGGAAGGACGGTGGCGATGGCTCGAGTGGCGTGCAGCGGTGGATCGATTGCCATAGGGGAGTGGCCGGGATGGGGCCGAGCAGAGGGAGGCGGGGGAGGAGCGCGGCTACCCAGCACCGCCGGCATCCATGTCGTCGGCGGCGAGGTACGCGGCGTCAGCGGCGGCCGGAGGCGGCGTCGGGGGCGACGGGAGGAGGGGGCGGCGGCGGCGGGGAAACCCTAGCACTGCTCCTCTTCTGTCGCGGGACGGGATGCGGGAGTCGAGCGCTGCCTTTTTTTGTTCTTTTTCTTCGGGGCTAGTCGTCCGGGTTGCTGGCGGTGGCATTTGCTCCGTAAATTCTTGCAACTGGGAGGGCAAGGAGATGTACCCTTCGTTTCTTAAGTGATCGCTGCGGGAAGCTGCCCTCCCCTAGCTTTTTTCCATCGTGAAGGAAGTGGCTGTGGAAATGAGCTGAGCCCACCATCCCAAAATGAGTTCTTTTCAGCTTCTGGCTTATTTTGACAATAAGCTGCCAGAAGCTGAAAAAGAACTGGCCCTAAAGCACTGAAAAAACTTAGAAAAAATCAATCGTTTAATAGTGTTGTCACATCGCTTTTTTACATTAATAACACTAATTTATAAACTCGTGGCTTGCAATAATCAACAAGCCAAGGCATCAACAGAAAGAGGATGAGCTATGGATCATGTTGACCTTAAAAGATTTGTTGAAAAAACTAAACGGAGGAAATGCATGTAGCAAAGAACAATCAAAGATTAACCGGAGGAAAATCACTTATAAGCCAAAAAATTCTCATTGTTTTTCTATCAGTTACTCCCACTGTTTGTTACAATTACTCCATTCGGTCGGTACGCATTCGATTTTTTTTGTTAAAAATTCTACGTCGAAAAGTAGTACTTTGATCTTCCCCAACTCTAAAATAAATCCATAAAGGACCTAAAAGGACCAACCGATAAATGCACTGATACTCTCCTTCCTCCTTAATCAAACCCTAACGACTCGGTTGATCGCGCATACAGAGCCTGAAGACCCCG
Source organism: Elymus sibiricus (assembly GCA_039707655.1). Lineage (NCBI taxonomy): Eukaryota > Viridiplantae > Streptophyta > Magnoliopsida > Poales > Poaceae > Elymus > Elymus sibiricus. The sequence goes on along the minus strand of CM077673.1, from coordinate 381,363,821 downwards.
ATTTCACCGCCGCTGTGATTGTGTGTCGATATGGCAGCGCCGGACCGGATGCACGTCGGCCGACGACTCGGATGATTACGAACACGAAGTGGAGGAATACAAGGAAACTCCGATGATTTTCTAGATGAGGAGGTGAGAGACGTGCCGCCCAAAGAGGTCACCGTCGGCCAGAGAAAGGAGTGCGAGGAGGATGGGAAGAAGGGAATGGAGGCACAGGCTGAAGGCGAAGAGACGAAGGAGCAGTTGTCGTCCGCCACGCCCATGACTAGCGCCTACCTGCAGGATGGCCTCTCCCTGTAGGACGACCGGAGCCGACACAAGTGTGACTTTCTAAGAACTAAACCTTCCCTCCGTAGTGCATAGCTTTTGTAGAACTTCCAGGTGTTCTTAAGTGTTATTTCAGGGCAAAATAGAGATGCGGCAGCTGGCAGATTGATGAAGAGCCAGCAAGTCAATTTCCCAAATCATCGTAGCAGGCTACTAGAGAAGGCGTTCGTACTGACCCGCACGTTCTATTCTTCTTCTTCTTGATGTCTTCGCTTCGAGATCGAAATGTTTATCAAGATATATTTTTCCCCGTTGCAACGCACGTGCACGTTTGCCAGTTACTCCTACGTATATAAATTCCCAAGTCAATATTGTAGTACTACACTTCTAGTAGCACTCGTTTACGTGAGCCACAAGCAAACCCCAGGAAGCCGGATTAGTAAACGGCCCGTTGCAGCCGTGTGTGCAGGTGTAAACGGAAGCAAGCACGCGGCGCGTGTACGTCGTCGCGCGATCTGCCGGCCGGGTAGGAACCGCCGTTGCCAGCGGCAAAACCCTATGTATCGTACAGGCATGACAGATGCTTCAGGAGCAAAACTGAGTAAGCGGCAGTGCAGATAGCTCGTGGCCAACCGAACTGACCGTTCATGGCTCACCATGCACTGATTTGCGAGAGACCACGCCATAGCTATCCACCCAGCTGTGTGAAGCCATCCATCGAAGGGATCACTGATCATATGACAAGTGCTTTACTAGAGCCGCATCCTGCTAAATCAAGCTGAAAGTGGCAAGCACGCGCGTGTAGAGCGCGTCTCGAAGCAACACGTGGGTCCAGTAGTTTCGCTTGGAAGGCCCTTGGGCGCGAGAAGAAGAAGAAAAAAAGGGACATGGCCGGGTTTCCAAATCATCACGGTGATAATTCGGACGTGGCCATGTGCCGACCGTTCTACAGATTTTGGTTGTACAACGTATTCTCCCATTATTCATGGTGAATCAAAGGATACTTTGCTCTAACAGATTGGACATCAAATGTAGGTAGGGATGGAGCACCACCGATGTGCACCCGTAACTCTAACTGAACCCCTAAAATGCTTTAACCCCTCTCAAGATTCTCGTTTAAGGAGTTCACCCCACTCTAGCCGAACCCTCGTTTGGTTTAACTCCTAAAGAATTCGAGGAGAAGTGTACATCACCGCTTAAATTGGAACAACCAAACCCAACTCTCAACAAAAGATTCGTTCGGCCGCATCTCTCTCTCTCACACGCTTGGCGGAATAATGGAAGGTTACTGCTTTTGTAATATTTATATAAAAAAACTATTTATACACAACAAATATTTTCATAAACATGATTAATGTTTGAATTATGGATGTAGTCCTCCATAATGTATGCACATTTATATTAGCACGTAATGAGCATTTTTTTTCCTGAATGTATGGATATTTTCCAAATATAGGAAATTTTCTTTAGCAATGGACAAGAAGTTTCTTAAAGTGCAAACAAAATTTAAACATGTGGCACACATGTTTTGAAATACATGTACATGTGAAGACAATATTTCCATCTAGTTGGATATTAATATTTTCATACTCTTTATATCAGATTTTTTTTTGTTCTCACAATATATATATATTATTTTCCTAAAACTAAATCGTTTCTTCAATTGCCGATATATATTTTCATAACAACCGGTAATTTTCTGATATAAAGAGGCGCTAGAGCAACTAAAAGAAAAGGCGCTATATGAATAATATAGGATCTCACATTAGGTGAGGTCAATCACACAAATAAATCATATTTAAACATTTCAAAAAATAAATTGGAATTATTAGATAACATACCTGCGGGGTGTGTCTACGAATTCGAAAAAATCAGCTCAAAACTCGATGCCCAGTTAGAGATCCAAAAAAGACGAACTCGATTGTGAATAGTGGCAGCTTTGGATGAATAGTATTTTGACAGTATTCACATCCGATTTTGTCTTTTTTATTAGTGTAGGTCGAATTAGGAGTTGAAAGTTTTTGAGGTTGTACATCAAACATTAATGTGTGTCTATAATTTCTTTTAAGAATGTTTGAACATGTTTTGTTTTCTAAAAAAAATGATCTCATTGTCTCACCTAATGTGAGATCCTATACTAGTCTACCCCCAAGGATCATACATTCACACAGTTCTATCTCTAAGCAGTATGTTCAGCTAACAAATATTTTTCTAGTAAAAAACATACATTAACAAAATGACTGCCGCGTGTTAAAAAAAAGTTCACACGTATCAAGAAATTTACATACCTAGGGTGGATGTGTCAGGTGGAGCGGTTGCCGATTCTACATACATGACGCACTTTGTCTAAAAATAATAAACACAAATGATGCACTGGCCCAGCAACTGGCACAGGCTAACGAGCATCAAATACATTCATATATGTTCCATAAATGCCAAAATAGTACTCCCTCCGATCCATAATAAACATCACAGATTTTAACTAAGGTTAATTCTAAGCTTAATTATTATGGGTTAGGGTGAACTAGAATATACATATAGGATGCAAAAGGAACAATAGTTAGATGAGCGGTGAGATATAGAGGACAACTGCCGCTGGGAACCGAGAGGCATTTTCCATTGTACACACCCTTAAAACGTAGAAGAGGACATGATGAGGGACGTGTCTATGAGGGAATCATAAATTAACGTGGTGATTGATGAAATCATCTAGATGTGCGATAACAAAATCACATCTAGATGCGTCCTAGATGGGTTCGATTAAAGATGCACTAACACCCGTAAATCTCAAGTCTCACATGCCATCCTCAAGAGAGCAGCCACAGACACCATGGGCACCTACATTGAGTTGTTGGTAGGATATCCTTCTGCCAAATATGTTCACACTGCTCATATGCATGTGCAACATGATCTCCATCAGTTCTGATGGCGACGTGTTCTAGTTTAGCATTCTTGATTTGCCGTGCTAGGACCAAGCCTGTGCTAGGACCAAGCCGTAGTTTTCTTTTAACCCAATTTTACTTCTAACGTAGCAGAGCATATACTAGTAACTAATTCTGACAAGTTTGAATTTTTGGAGTCTACGTGATGCTAATTCCTACCCTCGTGATGCAGTGTTTATGGGAAGCATTGTAGCATATGACAGGACACTTGGCACGCAAGTAAGTCTTTCCCTATATATACACAGGGTACAAGGTAAAAGTCTCTCCACTGATTTGAGAGATTGAAACCCTGGCCGAACATCCAGCTCGTGAGGACGATGGCTCCGGTTTCAGGTACACATTCTCTAGCGTTCTATTGTCACCTAGATTAATTTATTATTAGTGGCACTTAGTGCCTTGCCATGTTCCGAACAAACTAAAGCAACGAGTTACGAGTCCAGCGCGCCGCCATGAACATGCATGGGGGTCTGAAAAAATGAACATGCATGGGATTGGCTGTAGCAAACGTGAAGCAGAATCTATTTTAAATCACTAACAAAACGGCCCGTGTGTTGTAACGGGAGAATTTTTTTTCCAATGATCATGACCACATTTTGTTGCATCACCGAAATACAATGTCACTCTCATTTGCGTGAAATCGTGAACGATTTTTCAAAATCATGAACATTTTTTTAAACTCGTGAACATTTTTTATATTCATGAACATTTTCTAAAATTAGGAACATTTTTGAATTCATGAACATTTTAGACTATTTGCAAATATTTTTAAAAAAATTGTGAAAAACATTTTTCTTGAATTCGACGAACATGTCTAGAGTCGACGAACATTTTTTCGAATTTGGTGGAACAATTTTAGAAATTGATGATTTTTTTGAAATGCATGATATTTCTTTAATCAGCGAACATTTTATGAATCAATAAACTATTTTTTAATTTATAAATAGTTTCTGAATTTTTAGGAATTTTTTCAATTCATGAATATTTTTTGAATTGGCAAAAATTTGTTCAATTTCGTTAACATTTTTTAATACCTGAACTTTGTAAAAAATCCTGAACGTTTTTTGATTTCTCGAACATTTTTTTAAAACTCTGTGAACATTTTTTCAATATGCGAACATATTTTTAAATTGCAAACATTTTTTGAATCCGCAAACATTTATGAATTATTAAACGTTTTATTTTTAAATTGTCATTTTTTCAATTTTCGAAACTATTTTTAATTCCCAAACTATTTAAAGTAGAAAAAACAATGGCGGAAAAGAAAAAATAAAATTTTAAAAATAGGTCGCTCACACATGGGCGACCCAAACAGGTGCGTTGTCTTCTCCTAACGTGCAAAGCGCAATATAGGAGGTTCCTACTACATGGGTCTGCCCAGTCCGAGTTTTTTCTGTGTGAAACGTTATTGATCACTTATATGTGGCGTTGTTGGTAATATTTTGGAATTTTAGGTGCAATTTCAATGACGTACGGGCAGAAGCACTCCTTTCTTTATTATTCGGTAAAGATGAGTGGATGAGAGGTCCCTGGTTTTAAACTTTTGAAACCTTTTTAACTTCTGTTTTTGGGGATGATGGTTTCGGTACTAAATGCAAAGGATCTGAGATTTGTTCAGGGTGACAAAACTCTTGTTATGTTCAACGAAAATTACCGTAGAACAATTGTTCTTCGCTTTTTGGGGTAAAAAAAAGCTCTTGTTCCAGCAGACCTGTCACTCGTGGCCAAGCTCTGTTTGAACCGACTTGAGTTGTTTATGAGCAAGCTTATTATGTACTCCCTCCGTAAAGAAATATAAGACGTTTAGATCACTAAATACGGAGGGAGTACTCCAGACTGCTTGCTCTTCTTAGAGTATTTTGCTTTAGGGGGTTCTTCTTTGCTCTTCTTCGGCTCTTTTCCAGACCGCTTCCTTCTCAAAGAAGGAGGAAAACATATCCTGTCCTTTTGCCGGGCCAATTGGACACGGGAGCGTGTCGAACTGCTAAGAGAGCCCAAGTTGATCTCTGCAGCACGGCCTAGCCCAGTACCTTCCTCCTCACAAAGTGGCCCAACCACGACGACGCCCGTCCTCACGAACAAAATGGCCCAACCAAGACGGCCCCACACTGCAGCCTCACCGGCCTTCCCCCTCCACAGCCCTCTTCTCCGGTTCAGGCTCTCCCCTCCTCCCCTCTCCCCTCGCTCGCCAATCCCCTTATCCCCGATGCCGCCATTGCCGCCATTGCCGCGCCCATAGCAGAACCCACCTCGCCGTCGACCGGCAGGGCGGGCCCCCCTCCCCTACGGAACCAGTGCGAGCTCGCCCTCCCGCTCCCCCCTCTCTCGGCGCCGGCGTCGGATGGACGCCGCCTCCTGCTGTCGCGTAAGCGTGCTCCCCCTCTCTTGTACTGCCGAACCTCCTGGAGGCATTCCTCACGAGCCCCCGCTCTTCCGCAGGTCTTCTCGACGCAGAGATGCCGCTTCCCGCTGCGCAGGCTGGGGGCGGCGCCGGTGGCGGCGCGGCGGCCGCTCTCCACCGGGCTGACCGACCTCTTCGCCCCGTCGTCGTCGGTCTCGAAGCGCCGGTCCCGGGGCCCCGTCATGGCCGCGAAGAAGGCCGCGGAGGGTGAGCCGTCTCTCGCTCGCGTCATTGGGGGGTTCAGGGTGGGGGTTTTGGTTAGGGGAACCGGTGACCGTCCGTTTGGTGTTGCAATGGGGCGTCAGTTTTTTGAGGTGGATTGCTCGCGAGCTGCATCCGTTGTTAGGGACTCTACAGGGACACACGCAGTGGTAGGATTAGACGAATGAATTTGAGTGCAGTTTCCTGAGCTTCGGATCGAGTGCTGATGAGGGTTCTGAGTGAAATTTGCCCCTGGTCGTAGTTCGAACTGACGGGGTGCTCACTTGATGGATGCGTGTAACTTGAGCTTAATCTTGTCGGTTTAGCTTGATAGATGTTGCTCTCTGACAAATGTCCCATGCTGGGTCATTTAATTGTAATTAGGTCATTATGTATGTAATTTTTTATTTAAGATGTCTATGCCTTCATCACAATTTGTCACCATGTTCTCTTTTTGGTCTGTATGAGACTTCCATCAATATAAGCTTTCTGCATCCGGTGTCTCGGTATCAAAGCAATCTTGGTTTTCATTTTGTGAATAACTAGAAGAACAAGTGAGCTTATTTTAGATGTTGGATGGTGGAAACAGTGCTCAGATGGTGATGATTGTGCTTGTGATGATGCTAACCGATTGAGATTATATGCTATATATACCCAGGATATGGGATTTGATGATCTAATGAACAATTTTGCTATTCTTAGAAGTTCAGAGTTGAAAATTAGAAAAACTCTCCGTGTTTAATATACCTTAGTGCAGTCATGGGGATAAAAGTTCCTTCCATTGAGTCTCAATAAGACATATCATTACTAGCAGGTGTTTTAACTGAGCTACTGATCCTTAATGGTATATAGGTAGTCTCTTTTTTTTTTTTGCGGGAAACAGTATAGGTAGTCCGATTTGGCATGTTTCAAAATGAAAATCTCTTAATGATATAAGTGTTGTGATCTGGAACGTTTGAGGTTGAAATAAGCAGTTAATCGATGTTTGACAGGTTGTGTCTCATTTTACGTTTTAGTCATTGGTCCTCCTTGGTGTGTTAGAACACAGAGGTACCTGGAACTGATAGCTTGTCGGTTTTTCCTAGGTGCGAAACAAGAAGATGGGAAATACAAGCACACGGTGGATCTCCCAAAGACGAGTTTTGGCTTGAGAGCAAACTCTGTTATGCGCGAACCGGAGCTCCAGAAGTTGTGGGAGGAGAACCAGGTGCTGAAGAGGGTGTCCGAAAGGAATACTGGGGTGAGTTTACTTTTTCAAGTAGAGCTATAAATGAAAACGAAACTTCATCTGACCTAGTTGGTTTTCTTGGTTGTTTGATTAGGCTACATTTACTCTTCATGATGGCCCGCCTTATGCTAATGGTGATCTTCACATGGGTCATGCGCTGAATAAAGTTCTCAAAGATATTATAAATCGCTACAAGGTATCAGCTATCAGTGAATTTCATTTAGCTGTACACACATGTTTATTTGCAAACCATTGCCATATTTCTTTTTGGGGGAAACAATTGGTACAGATTCATATTCTGTCTGAGTTCAATTTCTGGGCCACCCCATATTTTGATGCATGCACCATTATCTTCAAATGGTAAAGTCTGCATATTCAGCTTGCTGTTGACAGTTCAACAAAGATTGAACCTATGTAAATGCCATTGCTCATGCTAGAATGCTAGATAAACCAGCTTAGGTTCTACAAGACTAAGAGTAATTGATTGTGTATGAGATATAAGATTCCAGATGATAATTTTTTCTTGTATAAAATCTTATAATATGCTGGCTCTGGGTCACCTAAGTTCTTTTTTTTAGATGGACACCTAATTGTAGTTGATTGTGCACAATATGATGATTTTTATAAATTTTTATTATGTTGTCCTGGCAACTCTCTTCTGTTGAAATGTTTTGAACTCATTTTGTTCAATAATCAATGCTGTGCATATTGATTTGGCAACCCTTTCTATTTTCTGATGGTGGTGGTATCATCTAAATCCTTATCAGTACATAAATATGAATTAGAACATGGACCAAATGAAACCATAATTTGCCATTTATTCAGTGTTCTGATCCTCTCTTCTTTTGCACAGCTGCTTCAGAATCACAAGGTTTCCTTTATTCCTGGGTGGGATTGCCATGGCCTTCCGATAGAATTAAAAGGTAAGTTCAACTCTATATGACCTATGGAAGTGTTGTCATATTCAAAAGTGTATCTAATTGTGGTTATTTTGTTGTTGGGGTGGGTTCACTTAGAATATGCCTGCTTTGCATGTGTTAGATTAACCAAGTAACTGTTGATCATTTACTGCAGTTCTGAAGTCAATGGACAAAGCAACATTGAATGCTCTAACACCTATAAAATTAAGGCAAAAGGCTGCAAAATTTGCTAAAGCGACCGTTAACGCACAAATGAATTCTTTCAAGGTAATATTTTCTTCATTTTAAATTCTAGTGGCAATTTGGTCTGGTTAGCGAGTCAGATGACCTTATTTAAGTTTTGTGGTATTTCATGGTGTGTTTACAGTTTTCTAAGGCAAGTCAGAGTCATTTAATGCCTGACACATGTTCTTCTTGCTTACCAAAAGCCTTCAAAACGTTTTAGCTTTTAGTTCCTTACTTGTATATTAACAAATAACACTGTGCTTGCAGCGGATCGGTATATGGGCAGATTGGGACAACCCTTACCTAACTCTTTCGCCAGAATATGAAGCTGCTCAGGTTTTCACTTTGTTACTCCTACTATTTATGTAAAAAATCATGGAAAAGCATCTATATGTATCTATTCTATTCACTCGAGTGAGAGCTTGGAGCATTGCTTTTATGGCGGTAAGGCGACCTAAGGCAAGCACCAACCGCCCTGACGCCTAAGCGCCAAAGCAGGCATAATTGTAAGGCGCTGCCAGGGTGCCTTGCCACCTAAGCGTCCAAGGCAGGACGCCTTATAAACAATGGCTTGGAGATTGGATGACTTGATTGGGTTGTCAGCATCTCTATCTTGCTTGCAGTTAGAGCAGCTAATTCTTCTTTTCTTTTGACCTGTTTACCATGCCATATAAAGACAATATGCTGGGGTATAAATTCTAGTTTATGTTATGATAATTAATATCGACAGTTCTTTTCATCCTTATCAGGAGCCCTTACTGATAATCAAATTTTACCATGGCAGTAACAACCTTTTGTTTTGATATGCTAGTTGGAAGTGTTTGGTCAAATGGTTATGAGAGGATATATCTATAGAGGACGAAAGCCTGTCCATTGGAGTCCGTCCTCACGTACCGCTTTAGCAGAAGCTGAGTTAGAGGTATGCTTAATCTTTCTACTCGATTGCATTAATTTATTGTCAAACACTTTGTTGCACAGTAATCTGTAAGTGAGTGTTAAATGCAAATGAATAATCGATGGTGTTGATTGAGTGATTGTTGAGTATGCAAACAAACAATTGATAATTCTGAATTATTTCAATGTGGACTTAAATGCGGAATCGTGCTTTAATTTGTGTTCTCTTTGTGAAGTTGCTTGGCGTAGTTTACTTGTTGTCTATCTAGTTTTTTGAGCAAAAGTTACCCTGTGTATGCCAACCTGTGTAACATGCTGCATGCCAACCTGTGTAACTTTCGTTTCTAAGTCCTTTCATGTTGACATTAATGCCTATGTTTACCAACCAACCTAGTGTGTTTTTGCAAAATTTGTTACATAAAGTAGTCTTCCACTAAACCTATGTGTGATAGTATCACATGTGTCTGCCAATCGCGTTGCAACTTAAATTTATATGGTCACTCTGGTACACCTATTTGTGTGTAATCTGAGAATCCTAGAATTTTTTATTTGTATTTTTGAGCTGTGTTGGAACTTTTGGGCATACATGTGCTTATATTTTCTTCTGTTGTTGAATTTTCCTTACATGTGCTCCTTTTACCTTTTCCAGTATTCGGAAAATCACGTTTCCAAAAGCATATATGCGGCATTCAAGATTACCAGCCCGTCTAACTCTGGGTTGCTAGATGAATTTCTCCCTAATGTTTGCTTAGCCATATGGACCACTACTCCATGGACAATTCCTGCTAATGCTGGTGAGGTGATGCCTTGTTTGCTTTTAATTCAATGGAAACGTCCAGCGAGTCACTCTGAACTGGGGTGTCATGACAGCCACCTTAAAACTGTTTTGAAATTTTCAACTGGCGGGAGATGAATGACAGTAAAATAAAGTATTTATCGGATTTCATGCTGTATGTCTATAACCAAATCAACTCATGGAGAATAAATATTGAATTTCCATTTGGAGTTCTTTTTATAGCAATATGCTACTTTAGTTCCTAAAGTAGTATGAAATGCCAATATCATAGAATCAACTAGCAGTATTAAAGATGCTGTAACTGATAATCAAGATTAATGAATATTAAGGCTATTAAATAACATAGCTTGAACGCAAATCATGATATAATGTATTGCAAATTTGAAGTTTTTTTATTCCGCCACCTGACAACGATATTTGTTTTAATTTCATTGGTACTATGGAATCAGAATATAGCACTGTTTCCTCTCTTACACTTGCATGGTTGTTGCACATACCGTGTATGAGTTTGCTTAAAACATTCCTTATTTTTTGGAATTGTACTAACTTGTGTAAAAACCTTTTCTTGTGTCAGCTGTTGCTGTGAACCCTGAGCTTAGTTATGCAGTAGTTGAGCTTCAGTCTGTACTGGAAAGTGAGTCAACATCTGGAGGAAAGCAACGAAATCTTGGGAGTATTTTGAGCTCTGGGATCGAGAAACCATTTATCATCGTGGCTTCTGATCTTGTCTCAGTTCTAGAGTCCAAATGGGGTGTGAAGCTTGTAATCCGGAAATCATTTCCTGGTTCAGTCTTGGAGCACTGCAGGTATGCATTTTGCTCTTCTAACTTCATTGTGGTTGTGCTTGATTTTTTTTCATGCTATGCTTCGTGCCTTCAGATACCTCCATCCTGTGAATGGCAATGAATGTTCTGTTGTTATTGGAGGAGATTACATAACAACTGAATCTGGAACTGGCCTTGTTCACACTGCCCCTGGCCATGGCCAGGAAGACTACCTGACAGGTTTGAAATATGGGCTTCCTATTGTTTCTCCCGTGGATGATGAAGGGAACTTCACTGCTGAAGCTGGACAATTTAGTGGCTTATCTGTCCTGGGAGCTGGTAATGCTGCAGTTGTGAAGTATCTGGACGAACATGTTTCACTCATCTTAGAAGAGCCTTACAGTGAGTAACTTCACAATATGTATTCAAAGTTTTTGGTATAAAAGCCATGTGAATATCAAGGACTTTATTTAGAAGTTTGTCTGCCCATTGTGTTTTTTGGTTGTCAGAACACAAGTACCCCTATGACTGGAGATCGAAAGAACCAACCATATTCCGAGCAACTGAGCAGTGGTTTGCCTCTGTGGATGGTTTTCGGGATGCTGCACTGGATGCCATCAAGAGAGTAACCTGGGTTCCTTCTCAGGTATTTAGCTGCTTTATTTCTTGAACTTAAAATTCGAATCAGCACTGTTTTTATGTTCCTTTGCTTTATTGTCTCACTGAACCTCTTTGAACTGTTAATCTGCTTAGTACTGAAAACTTCACGCTTGGCAACAGTGCTTGGGATATTTGCTCAGTGCATATTTCTTATCTTAACTAGTGTACTTGTTGAAGAGCTTTAAGTTCCGTGCATATTTCTTACTTGTCTTGATTTTTTTCCTTGGGCAACTGATTTCTTTGTTCCATATATCTGGTTTCATGCAATATTGTTGTGTTGCCTTCCAATCTATGTTTTTCATGCTAGCATGCATTCACCTAATCATACTCCTGAATTGCTATTGGTGTTGTATGACAAGTTAACCTTGTTTCTTGCCTGTGTTTCAACATTCTCAGGGTGAAAACAGGATTGTTAACATGATATCTGGCCGTTCTGACTGGTGTATTTCCCGGCAGAGAACATGGGGAGTTCCCATTCCTGTTTTTTATCATGTAGTCACACAAGAACCTCTTATAACTGAAGAAACGATTGAACATATCAAGGGTATGCCGATATTTATGATTTCTTGCACTTCTTTGTTAGGTTCCCTCTGCATTTGCAACACCATCATCCTCAAGCATTTGCTAACTTAAATGCCTTGTTTCAAGGTGCCCCTCAAGGTCTTTTAGATAATGCTCCTATATCTTAACTTTCTGGTGCAACTTATGGACTGAATTATCAATCATATGCCATATCTCACAGTATTTTCATCTAAGACTGCATTTGACATTGTGGCGGTGAATTATGACAATCTAGCTTATCCAACCAGCTTTTGCCTATTTTGGTGCTTGTTTAACCAACTTATCTCTAGTTCCGTGACTATTTTCCCACAGCAGATTATAGATTGAGCACATGGCATTGTCAATATAATAAATAAGCACAGCTCAGCACATTCAGCAACCCCAAACTGAGCCTAAATACGTCTGCTGTATCTGTACCAAGTCCAGCTTAGAAATTTTCAAAGACATCTCTAAGATACATTATGTGATCCTTTTTGACATGAAGCTTTGATCCATTTGTACTTGTACTTTCTGAATCATTATAAATGACCTTATGCTTGACATGCTTTCTTTCCTTCTTACAGAAAAAAAATGTCTTAACTTCTGATTGGATTTAGAATCACATGAATGCCCACTAATATTTTATTTGTTATGCAGCTATAGTGTCAGAGAAAGGCAGCGATGCCTGGTGGTATATGACAACCGAGGAACTTCTTCCAGATAAATATCGCGAAAAAGCATCTGAGTATCGCAAGGGCACTGATACAATGGATGTTTGGTTCGACTCTGGTAGGATCCTGTCTTCATTGTTCTGCTAATAATATATATTTTAGAAAGTTCAGTCGGTGATGATCATCAGTTGTGACAATGCATGAATCAATGTTCACCATAGATCACTCTGTGTGTACGGGTGCTCGCACACTGTGAATCTTGACAGCTGCTATCATTTTAATTGCGGAGCCTTCAAGCTGAGCCAAGCCACCCTAGTCATGTGTTATAATCTTGCATTGATGTCATTATTGGGCTTGTTATTGTGTATCCAATCCGCCGACTTATTTGGTTTTCGATGCCACCTTTTATCCTGACGTTACATTACTCCCTACCTCTCAAAGCGCTCATACTTAATAATATATCTTGAGATTGAGCATTGTTAAGAACACTAATTATTTATTGATTCCACATCTTCTCTTGATTCAGGCTCCTCATGGGCTGCTGTTTCAGCAAAACGGGCTGGCCTTAATTTCCCTGCAGATGTATACCTTGAAGGTTCAGACCAACACCGTGGATGGTTTCAGAGTTCGTTGTTAACCAGCATCGCTACTACAGGTAATTATGCGTAATATTTGTTGCAGTTCGTTGGGTTTAATATCACCAGAAACACTTCTTGTTGCTACCTTACTTTCTTAGGAATAGACATTTCTTATATAAGATATAAGTTACTGCGTCACACTAAGAGTCTACACCATGATTCATCGACAGTTCATTCTACAAGATATCTTTAAAGACATTTTCGTTATATTTTCTGTAAACTATTATCATATTTATGTAAAAAATAAAAAAATTTATCCATATGCAATGATGCAATTATGTTTATCTGTTTATTTTTTCATGAGAACTCTCAAATCTGAACACTCGTCGCTCTTTTCTCTTTGATACTTTTGGCATCTGAAATCTGGGGACTGACATAAGGTTCTTCATTCTCCATTTTTCCCATTAAATAAACAGGAAAGGCTCCATATTCCAGTGTTATTACCCACGGTTTTGTATTGGACAAAGAAGGTCTAAAAATGAGCAAATCTGTTGGTAATGTCGTGGATCCTGAGAAAGTGATTCTTGGTGGGAAAGATTCTAAGGTATGTTCCTACAGAAACTTGTGTTACTTTCTAGAATTGAGGAGTGAAATATCTCTCAACCTTGTGCAGAAAGAGCCTCCTTATGGAGCAGATGTTCTCCGTCTATGGGTTTCTAGTGTTGATTACACTGGAGATGTGTTGGTTGGTTCAGAAATCTTGCGCCAGATGTCTGACATGTATAGAAAACTACGAGGCACAGTGCGTTTTCTGTTAGCAAATCTCCATGATTGGAACGTAAGTTCAGGTGGCCAAGTATATATTTTCATTTCATTTTTTGATAATAGGGATGCCCTAGCGAACAACAGATATTCTTACGCATTTAATTGTACTTTTTTGATGGTTTGAACCCATACTCATTTTATTTAACTTCTTCAGAATATATGCTTTTTCCTTCTTTTCTCAGGCCGAAGCTTTCAATTAATTTTGGTTAGCTGAATATAATGCTTGGAGTTGAGAACTGTTTCATTAGATGTAGATAATAGGAAGGAGGGCATGATATTCGTTATATATACTCCCCTAGCTAATACTACGTATTGTTGATATTTTTAATCATTTCTGTAGTTTCCCTTTCTTATTTTTTTTACAGCGTTCCTCTCAGTGCATGTTTCTTTTCTAATCTTATCTTTTCTTATGTTCCTCTCTATAGCCGGAGAATTCTGTGCCCTACAGTGATCTGCCAAAAATTGACCAGTACGCACTTTTCCAACTGGAAAATGTTGTGGCTTCCATGAAGGATAGTTATGATAATTACCAATTCTATAAAATATATCAGGTGTGTAACATTTTTCCGTAGTCAAACTAATTCAGACTTTCCTGTTCCTCCTTTTTTACACTGTGCGTGTGTGTTTGCGTGTTTCTATGCATGTGCATGCGTAAACTATGGTTGGAACTATGTTTTATCTGGTTTGGTATATTCAGGTCATATTTTTTTATAAACACAAAGTGTGCCTAGTGAATATATGGTTTGCCGATTAGCAGTTGGTTGGATTTGGATGATCGAAGTTCCTGGAAGTGGAATGATCTTGTTCAGTTACTCCTTTGTTTTCATTCTGCATTCTGGAAGTTGTTTAATTTTCTTATCAGAATTTCAGATCACATGCGGTGCACAATTGTTATATTATGTGATACCATATGCTCAGGATGCCATTGTTGACATATGTTTCTCTCTATTTCAGACCCTTCAGAGATTCGCCATCGTTGGTTTGTCCAATTTCTATTTTGATGTTGCAAAAGACCGACTTTATGTTGGGTATGACATTCATCCCATGTTCATTTCTATCTGCATCTAGTTGCTAGAATTGAATCTAGCTAGTGTTGTTTGTTAATGCAACTTATGTCATCTTATCTTATCAGTGGCCGAGTTAGCTACACGAGGAAAAGCTGCCAGACAGTCCTTGCTGCACATCTGCTCTACCTTGTTAGGGCCATTGCTCCGATTATGCCACACTTAGCAGAGGATATCTGGCAGAACTTGCCCTTTGAACACACCTTGGAAGATGGATCTGTTGCCAAGTTTGTTTTCGATCTAAAATGGCCAGATAAGAATGAAGAATGGTGCTCAGTTCAAAAGGATGATGTTGATTTTCTGAGTGTAATCCTGGAGGTACACAACACTTCTGCATCACTTTAGAGGCATCCATTCATATACTAATAGTTGTGTTTCTTTGCCATATATGGGTTGTAGATAGGGATGCAAGTGGTGCCTTCCCTGTCCTGCAAAACTATGCAATTAGCATACTATGGCCACAAAATTAACACTAACGTGTACTGGGATGTGATATGTGGCGCACTGCTTGCATCCCTAGTTGTAGGTTATAACTTGACTGATATATTCTTAGAGGCCAGCCATCTTTTCTTCAATAAATGTTTTATGAAACCCGTGCCTCCAACTTGGAGCATTCCAGTTCAACACATCCAAGTTCCATCATATCGATCTGACACAGATGAAACCACTTCTGATGTGTAATACACGCATTTCTGTTAAATTGGTTAATTAATTGCTACTACCTCTTGAACTGCCAAAACGTCTTTACATTAGTGAACAGAGGGTGTAACTAATGTAAGACGTTTTGGCGGTTTCAAACATTAGTGAACAGAGGGTGTAGATACTAGAACATTTGCAGCTCTTTTATTATTATTATTTTATGGTCATTAGTTTAATGTATTTTGTTGCCACACATGGGTTCATATCTTCAGCACTGATTTCTTACAGATATTTTGCATTTGCTTGTTAACCAGTTGAGATCAGAGGTGAACAAGATTTTGGAGAGTGCTAGAACAGGAAAGCTGATAGGCGCTAGTTTGGATGCAAAGGTTTATCTCCATGCTGAAAATCCTGATACGGTATCCAAACTGAAGGAGCTGGCTTCTGCAACCAATGATGCAGATGCTCTTCATCGCCTATTTATCACATCTCAGGTAGAACATTTGTCTTCTCTCAAAATCAGAGGCCCTCTTTCTGCATTCAATTTTGTTTTGACGTCTCCTCTTTTCTGTCTTTCTGCAGGTGGAGATTCTCCCATCCCTGAGTGAAGAAACCACATCAGGTGTGTCCTACGCGGGAAAGTTCAGCAATCCACTCACAGGAGAGATCTGGATCGGTGTGACTCGTGCGGATGGCATGAAATGCGAGCGCTGCTGGGTTTACACCAAGGAAGTTGGGTCATTCGTTGACCATCCTACGCTATGCTCGCGGTGCCACGGCGTCATTGATCTGCAACCGCAAGCGTCTCCTGCCGCTGCCGCCGCTGCTGTCGCTTGAAGAGCGGCGACCTGGATCTAACCTCCACTTCGTTGTGAAGATTGTAGGTGGAATCCATCAACTTTTTGTTCCACGAAGAAAGCTTTGACCGTTATACTGAACAAAATAGAAGAGAAGATTTTTAGGGGCATCTGAAACCTGGTTTCGAACCCCATTTTCTTTGCATGTAGTACAACTATACACAAGCTTTACCAATTTGTAGTAATTGGAGTTTTTGACCTTCTTGTACATGTATTGAAGAACACAACTGTTATAGTAGGTGAAACAGTTTTTGCGCATAAACTCGATGGATGTTGCTGATAAATAACAGGGCCACTGAAAATCCAGACAATACTGTTACAACAGCTTCAGAAAAACTGCACATATGAGATGAATTACAGATTCCATTATCGAACACAAAAGGTGTGAGGTCTTCTAAGAGACGCTGCGGGGTGGGACCCCCAGGCAGCCTCTATTAGAGCAACTCCAATAGCTCCAGTAAAAACCTTCCTGTACAAGTGGTTTTATGGGATGACCATATAATTTACGGCATGGGAGGCGTGACGGCGGCCGACACGGGGCGACACAACATGGCCGGCATAACATGGTAAGCGTGGCGGCGGCCCCATGACCTTGTTGTGGTGGCGATGGTGAGGCGAGATGACAGTGGCGGCAGAGGGGCGGCGTGCCGACGCGGGGCGGTGGAGTGGCGGCACGACACGTCTCCGAACGACGGAGCAAGGCACTCGTCATGAATTTTCAGGCGGCTACGGGAAGGGCTATCTTCTTGTATAGTTGCAGGTTGTGGCGAAAATTCTGGGTTTACGGGAACTGTTGGAGAGCTTTCTTTTGCCCAACTTCGGTACTTGGTGGAGTAGTTTGGAAGCTATTGGAGATTCTCTTAAATTCTGAGTTTGCTTGGATCATTTGTCCCATTTTACATGGGGTTTGATGATTTACCCAGGGTTGTCTCAATGGCTAGTGGCCCTGGCCTCATCTGTCAATCTCGGGGAGCAACTTATCAAAGTTCAAAGTAAAGTGTGGGTTAAGATCAAATTTCTAGGGTTTGCCGTTATGTAGTTTTTTTTAATACAGAGTAATAGGGAAGCTATTGACGTGACGTCGCAAGACTGCCAGAGGCCCTCGCGGACGCGGCTTGTCTTCTCTCTCGGCAAATCAGGGCCCAGTTCTTTTGCCAGAATCTGGGGATTCTCTCAGAATCTGACCCTTTCCCAGCTTCTCTCAGAATCTTTGAGCCCCATTTGTTTTACAATCCCATCTAGTTAGGGTCTAATTTGTTAGGATCATAAAACAAATGTGTTAAAGATTCTGGAAGAAGCTGGTGAGGGGCCAGATTCTGGAAGAACTGGGTCCAAACCGGAGCCGAGCTCGCATCAATTCCATCCCCGCACAGGTCATCAATCACACGGGGGTTGCAGCCCGAGCTTCTTCGCCCGCGACCACCCCTGCGCTGCGTCGGCGATGCCGCACGTCCCCGCCTCCGAGGAGGACGCGCCGTGAGTCCGCCGCCCTAACCCCTCTAGGTCGCCCCAGTAGACGCTCCGTCCGTGCGCCTCCGGTGATCTCTGATCCCAATTCCGATTCCGCGGCAATGGCGTAGGGATTTCGGCCCGTCTCGCGTCAGGTTCCGCCGTGTGGTTCGCGATTCAGTCGCAACATGTTTTCGGCGCGTTTGCTGGGGCTTTGGCATGCTCGTGCAGCATGCCCCAGCCATGGATTGGAATTGTTTGCCTTCTGTATTTGTGTCCTGTGTGTAGTCGACAGTTTTGTTTAAGGTGTGTGAAGTTTGCAGAAGTAATACTCCTCTGAAAATAAGGCATTGGGGGCTAGCTTTCTGAATCTGCACTTCTTCCCCCATGTTGCTGTTCGGTGCTTGTGCGTATGCTTCCTTTTCCTTCTCGACGATCTGAATCCGTTTGCCTGTCCATGGGGCTAGTGATTGGATCCAGTGTTGTATGGTTTAGCTACTTGCATTGGTTTAGGTCGCACTGCAGATTTAGTCTCAGTGCAGCTGTTATCTGAATTTTGTATGAACTTCACGACAGCGATAGCGATCAGCACGACCAAGGGTGATTCAGAAACAGAGATAGTTAGCCGAGCCGTCTGAGCATTTACGTTATCCTTGTATAGTCCATACTGCTTTAGTTAATGTTTTCTCAGGACATACAATCCTTCTTTTATGTAGGTTTGTCGATTCACCACATGAAGCTCCCCTATCTGGTCATCGGTCGCCGGTGTCTTATGCAAATGTAAATGCATGCCAGCTCTGCAAACAGGAAAGACTCACTTTTGAACCCCCGCCAATGCATTTGCTTCCCCTGTGGTGCTCGGATAAAGCAAAATGCGCCATACTATGCTTGTGACACTGGTGATACCCGCCACCTTTTCTGTGTTCCATGTTTCAGCCAGTCCCGTGGTTGCACCATTGAGGTTGAAGGACAGAATTTTTCGAAGGCCTGGTTTCAGAAAAAAAGAAATGATGAGGAAACTGAAGAATGTGTAAGTTCCGTGTTTCTATTCTGATGATTGTATAGCTGTTGTTTTGATTATATTTGTTTTTTACTAAATCTCTCTGAATGATGCATTCCGCAGTGGGTTCAGTGTGACAAATGTGAACGCTGGCAGCATCAGATTTGTGCTCTGTTTAATGACATAAGCTATGATGGAGGAGAGTATGCTTGCCCGTGTTGCTATAGTTACGAAGTGAAGCGTGGGCTGTGCATGCCTTCACCACAGAGTGCTGTTCTTGGGGCAAGTGATCTGCCGAGAACCGTTCTTAGCGATCATATCGAAGAGCGGCTTTTTAAGCGGCTTAAGCTGGAGAGACAGGATGTAGTTTTGACGAGGTTAGTGAAACTAATTGTTGGTGGAAGTGCACGTGTACTTCATTTGTTTATGTTTCTCAGCAATACATGGGTCCTTAATGCACTTTGGTAATATATTACCTTTTGTGACAAAAAATATGCTACCGGATAGTGTTTCTGAAGTGCCTACACACCATGCAAATCCTTGTAAAAAATACCATGCAAATAATTGCAGCCTACTGTAAGGATTGTCATGTCCATGTTTTTGAATACCGGATTTGAAAGGAGAAAAAACAGATCAAATATGGGGCCCATTTAATTTATCTTTCAGACCCCATAGCAACTTTTTCCATCAACCAGGATGACCTAGCAGTTTATCTAGCTGTATACTCCCACCTGGTATGTAATGAGGAATACCATTTTAGAGAATTAACTAATTGTATGAATTACCCATTTATTGTTCGGAAGGAGTGCTTCAACTATATATTAAAGGCTTATATGAAAATACACCAGATTGTAGCGTATTTAAAGTTTGCAACGCAGGCATATAGTGCAAAATTGTTTCATCTGATTGTTTACGACTCAATAAAAAACTACAGCAACAGCAAATGGACTACAAAATGATGGATGACAAATCAACCAATGAATGATATTTTTGGCAGTTCAGAGACCTAAAGGCTGAAGCGTATACGAGCTTTGCTTACTTGTGTGCTTGAAGTATGTTATATATCTTGATGCTTTATGCGCTTCTTTTTCTATGACGTCTTGCTGAGTTCTGATTATTATGTATTATTACTTTATTAGAGACAAGGACTTCCTGTAATTTGAATCACATCAGACACCATTCATTTTGGCATCATTGTGAACTAGTATTTTGATAGAAATGTTCCCTCCATTGCTTTTAAAGTCTAATTGTTCCATATTTGTTAGGTTGCTGGAGTAGAGGGTCTTGTGGTCAGAGTTGTTTCATCAGTGGATAAGAAGGTTGAAGTTAAACCACGTTTTTTGGAAACTTATCAAGAAGATAATTACCCAGGGAGTTCCCTTACAAGTCCAAGGTAGGAACTTATGTCTAAAGTATAAATTATGCTGACAACAGAGAGTGATATCCATGATTCTATTCCTATGATTGTTGGCAGGCTGTCCTTTTGTTCCAGAAAATCGAAGGTGTAGACGTGTGCTTATTTGGAATGTATGTTCAAGAATTTGGTGCTGAATGCGCCTTCCCAAACCAACGTCGTGTTTATTTGTCATACCTGGATTCTGTGAAATACTTCAGACCTGAAATTATAGCAGCCACTGGAGAGGCCTTGCGTACATTCGTCTACCATGAAATTCTGGTAACTTGCTGCATATGCTGAATTTTAATCAGAGTTGTGAATATATTTTCTGTTGCCAGGCTGGTCAGAAAAATTCCTGTATGAAACTACTACTAGATATGATGCCTTCCTCTCTGAGCTAGCATTTTCCTGTAACCTTACGCCAGTTCTCGATGTGTGCAGATAGGATATCTTGAATACTGCAAGCAGCGTGGATTCACTAGCTGTTATATATGGGCTTGCCCACCTTTGGAAGGTGAAGATTACATTTTGTATTGCCATCCTAAGATTCAGAAGACTCCAAAATCGGACAAACTGCGGGAGTGGTAAGGCTTTGGATTGACACACGTGTTACTCTGCTTACATTTAGTGGATTGACACACGTGTTACTCTGCTTACATTTAGCTCCTGGTTGCATGATTTCCAATGTCTTTCACACTCAGGTGCTTAGCCATGCTTCGAAAAGCTATGAAGGAGGAGATTGTTGTTGAGCTTACAAATCTGTATGACCATTTCTTCATTACTACGGGAGAGTGCAAGGCCAAAGTTACCGCTTCTCGTTTGCCTTACTTCGATGGAGATTATTGGCCAGGAGCTGCCGAAGATATGATCAATCAACTGTGTCAAGAAGAAGATGACCGAAAGCTTCAGGAGAAGGGCAAGGCAAAGGAAATTATTAGAAAAAGAGCTCTTAAAGCTTCTGGCCATACTGATCTAAGTGGGATTGCTTCCAAGGACGCTATGCTGATGCAGAAGGTGAGCTTAATCTGTGATTCTCTTGCACTTATTGTTCTGGTAATTGTAATACTACGTCTCTTGGAACCCCCTCTTTCGTGTTTGTGAAAATGTACTTATTGGTCGTTTCAGTTCTATGACATCTTTACCATGAATTCGATTTTGATGTATGCAGCTTGGGGAAACCATTTATCTGACGAAGGAAGATTTCATTATGGTCCATTTGCAGTATTCTTGTAGCCACTGTTGCAGCCTTATGTCGTCTGGAAAACGCTGGGCTTGCCATCAATGCAGAAGTTTTTACATCTGTGACAAGTAAGTCAATTTCTTGAACCATATGACGCCTGTGCTATAGAGCCCACGTTTACTTGATCTATATGTGATTACAATTGAAATTGGAAGCATCTGTATTTGCCAACAAATTATGTATATATTTATAAAGCAGCAGTTCATATATATTTTCGTAGAGACGGTATTCTTGCACATCTCTTTGTTGAAGCCATGTACGATCCCTGGTCTTTTTGTTGCAACAAATTGTGTCCATATCAGCTGTATAGGCGAGATTGTGATGAAATTAACTAGATGTGCTGGAAAATCCTGTATATAAGAGCTATCCTTGGGATGAATTGTCTGTACTTTGTAGTTAATACAGCTTGCCATTTTCGAAAAACCTTTAGCTCTTGTAAAGTTGTGTTTGTGAGCATTTGTATCTTCCTGTTGCATGCAGGTGCTACAGCACAGAACAAGAGCTTGAAGAGAGGGAGAGGCATCCGAGCAATAGTAGAGACACACATGAGCTCCATCCAGTAACCAACCAACCAAGACTCTCTTCTCTCTTTATTAGAAAAATAATAAGAAAAGAGGAAATCTAACCTGATGTTTTTCATTTAGGTTGACATTGTGGGTGTGCCTGAAGAGACAAAGGATGGTCACGGTATCCTAGAAAGCAAGTTTTTCGACACCAGGCAGGCGTTTCTTAGTCTCTGTCAAGGGAAACATTACCAGTATGACACCCTTCGCCGTGCCAAGCATTCGTCGATGATGGCGTTGTACCACCTACATAATCCCACTGCCAAGTGTATCACAGACCTTTTGTGCGATATTTAGTTTAATAAAATGATTGCATGCATCATTACTCATTAGATGCAGAGACCAGGGTTTTCCTCCTTTTTCAATATTTTTTTTGTAATAGTGATTTGTAGTTACTCTCGTCCATAAGGGTATATATAGGGGTATATGTATGCCAGGACCAGCCCTGATGTTCCACTTATGAAGCAGGCCGAGAAACGGTAGTGACTGTTATACCGAATTCATCAATCTTTGCTCTACGGAAAAAGTTTGACCGTTATACGAATCTCAGCTGAACAAGATTGAAGAGGAGATTTAGGGGGTACCTGAAACTTGTTTTTGTTTTTTGACGAAAAGAGATCTAGATCTATTATAAAAGTTCACTAGAAATACAAACAATTCCCAACATAACTAAAACTAATGTGATTTTGATGATTGGAAAGGTCGACTTTATTCATTGTCCTAGAGACGCCAACTATGTGGCTCATGAGCTAGCAAGACATAGTTTATTGAATAAATTATCTTGTAATTGGGACGATGATCCCCTAACTGGTTATACTTGAAACAAACTGTGGACGATGTAATGTTGCTTAATAAATCATAAAGCTAGTCATGATGGCTTCCCCTACACCGAGGTCTCTGGACCATCGAACAACCACTACCGTCACGAGTCGCCGACACACCGCTTTCTTAACCTTGTCGATGACAGCCGACAAGTCTTTGTGCACGTGCTCATAAGGACCGTCAACCTAGAGCTGCAGCCACCATCCTGCTGAACCTTTGAATCGATACGAAGTGCATGACATCATATGCCACCATCGTGAACGCGGGAAGAGAAACCCTAACCTCGTCGCTTCAAGGAGATGTCATGAATGTATATTGTCTGATGGATGAACTCGAGGAATAAAAGCCTGGAAGTCCAACTCGAAGGTGAGACGGCGCCATCCGCCTCAACCTCATCCATACTAAAAAAAATAGCCTAGCCTAGACTACTAGCGGGAGCCAATGCAATGCGATTATCCCCCCTGTAACTGGCCGCCGAAGCGGCAAGCAGAGGGGAGGAGAATCCATGGCTTCAACGGAGCCGGAAGGGACTGCTTATATTTTTCGATACCCATAATTTTTTCATGTACAACTCACAAACTTTACCATTAGTATTAAAGTTTGACCTTCTAGTAATTGTATTGAAGAACACAAAACTATATAGGTGAAGCAGTTTTGCGCATAAACTCTATGACACCAAACCGTGTGCATGCTGCTGATAAAAAAAAGCTATGCACTAAAAATTTAGAGTGATAAATTGTTGCAATGACTTCCAAAAACTGGAGATGGGATGAATTACAGATTCCATCGTAATCAAAAGGTGTGAGATCATCTAAGAGACGTTGCGCTAGGGCAAACTCTTCTCTCCAAGCTTCATCGGTGTGCCTGTGGATCTGCCTCCTTTTACCTGCCGCTTTGATGGCCGGTGGTGGGGAGGAGAATTCTAATGCCTTCTTTCCAGCTAGTAGTTTAGGTTAAGGCTTTTTAGTCCTTACAAGTGCGGCGCTCAGGCAGATGGCGATGTTTCTTTTCTTCTAGTTTGTCTTATGGGATTCGATCCTCCTTGAGTTCGTCCATCAGGATGTAGTCGATGTAGCTTCGGTGTAGATTCCCGATGAGGTTAGAATTTCTCGTCGTGTCTGCGATACGGCTGTATTTGATGTCAAATTCTTCATATCTATTGAGGGTTTCAACGACGACGACTGCGATTCCAAGGCACCGATCCTTAGGTACATGTGAACGAAGACTTACCGGCTGTCATCGGTCAAGCCGGCTCCGGCAGAGGAGCGGCCACAACGACTCGTTCTGGCGGCAGTAGTGGTCGTTCGGTGGTCTAAAGATCTCAATCTAACTTTTATTATGTTTGAGGTGATTTATATAATTTATACTAATAACAGACATGAGTATTTTTTTTTTTGAAAAATAAATAACCAAGAGACGCTGCGGGGTGGGACCCACCGGCAGCCTCGGAAAGAGTACGACGAGGTGACGTCGCAAGACTGCCGAGAGTGCTAGCCATTCGCACCTTGTCTTCTTCTTCCTCGGCGGGAGAGAGAGAGGGAGGAAGAGGGGCTGACGTTGCCCCCCGCACAGATCATCAATCGAGCCGGAGCCAGGGCGCGAGCGTATCAATCACTCGGGAGCCGCGGCCTGGACTGCTCCGCCCGCGCGACCACCCCTCGGATCGGTCCGGAGGTCGTAGGAAGCGCGCGCGGGGAGCGGAGCGGGCGGGGCGGACTCCTCCCCTGCACCGGCAAGCGGCGTCGGCGATGCCGCACGAGCGGGGCAGCGCCGCGTCCGCCGTCCCCGCCTCCGAAGAGGACGCGCTGTGAGCCCGCCGCCCTAACCCCCCTAGGTCCAGCAGACGTTTTGTTTGATCTATGATTTCGATTCCGCGGCAATGGCGGTCGGATTTCGGCCCGTCTTCTCGTGTCAGGTTCCGTCGTGCGGCCCGCGATTCAGCCGCAGCGGGTTTTGGTGTGCTCCCTGAGGCTTTGGCATGTTCCTGTCGCATGCCCCAGGCATGGATTGATTTTTTTTTTGTTCTAGTGCGTTGAATGCGAGGGCAGATGTGGGGAGGGAGGAGCACAGCGTTGCTCTTTTGCGCAACGGATTTTTTATTTTATTTTTTTGCATTCTACATCTGTGCCCTGCGTGCAGTAAAGAATTTGTTTAGGGTGTGTGAAGTTTGCAGCAACAAGTTTTCTCATAAATCCGCGTTTCTTCCCCTTTGCTGCGTGTGCATAGGCTTTCTTCCCAATGTTCTGAAGCCATTCGCCTGTCCATGGGGTCAGTGATCGGATTGGGTGTTGAGTCGTTCGGCTGCTCGCATCAGCTTCAGTTGCACTGCAGGATCGATCTCAGTGCAGTTGTTATCTGAATTTTGTATGAACTCCACCATAGCGAGCAGCACGACCACTCATGGTGCAGAAACAGAGATAGTTGGCTGAGCTGTCCGAGCATTTACATTATCCTTGTTTGGTTCTTACTGCTTTAGTTTTGGGCAATCATCATATTTCCTCAGGATGTATGATCCTTCTTTTATGTAGGTTTATCGATTTACTACATGAAGCTCCCCTATCTGGTCATCGAGAGCCTAGGAGCATAGTTAGCGGCACCTTGTACTGTATAGTGTTGGTAAGGACAAGTTTCTTAATATCGATCTCATTCATTTTTATCATGCATAAGAAGATTACCTTGGATATAAGTGTATTTTGTGAATTATCCAAATGAACTAAACGTTATGTATTTTTTTATTCCATGGGACTGTCATTATTCAGCAAAACATTGTTTCATTTTCTTTGTTCGCTTTTTTGATAGCTCTGCTTTCTTATTCTCTAGGTAGGTTATGCTGCTGTTTCCGTGTCAGCTCCATGGATATTTCTCCGTGTACCAGGCATGATCCCTCCATTGCTATGCAGCTCCAATGTTACCCTCCTACTTCTTACAGGTTTTTTTTTTATCAGATCGGCTGGCTCAATCTTTCGTTTGTTCGTTTCAAGTTATGTCTCTTGACTTGATTTATTTACTTAATGTTCACGCGAAATTCAACGCAGGCATTTTTCAACAATATTGGGTCCACCAGGTTAGGAAAGTGAGGTTGCAGGTACGGCCAATCAAAAAGATACTTTACTTTAGTGTGTTATATTTATTCATATTTCATGTAATAGTGGTGATATGCTTGTTTGAGTAATAAATTTGATCGACACTTAGTAAGTTTCATGAATATATGCTCCCCAGTGAAAAGCCTTTTAATTATTCTCCTCAATAGGATTCAATGTTATGTTTGAATACCAATATGAACAGCTTTTATGTTCCCTTATCATTCTTTTACCTTCTGTGCTATAGTAACATTATTGTTATCTTTCCTTAACAAAATTTTACTTCTAACCATTGTATTCAAGGTCCTTAGTTTCATTATTCTGCAACTTCCTTTTATTGTGCTTTAACATGCTGTGTCTCTTTGTTAAGTTTTGCATATTAACTAGTGCATTTCTGCTTTTGGCATGCAGGGCTATTACGATTTTAGCCAGAAACTGAAGCACATTGCTCGACTTCCATTTGCCACTATTGCCTATGGTGAGCAGCACCAAACAAATTAACGTGATGCTCTAAAACCAGCATTTATCATTATTTTATAAATTATAACTAGCATTGACCACTTACTTAGTTGCTGCTTCATTTATGTGATCACATTTCACCTTCTTGGTTCCATCTCTTGAGAGTGTGTATATAGCTTTTGGTTCTAATTTTTATCTTCCTAGTCCTGATTTAATAATCTATCAACACAATGAATTAAGGTCTAGGTGATTCATGCATTCTAATGTTTCAGTCAAACTGACTCATTGTTATTGTGCATTGCTTCTGCAGGCACTGCTTTGATGCTCTTAATCATAATTTGGCAGCCTTATGTACAAACACTATCAATTTCACTGTTGCTAAGGTACACATTTGCCGCTGTATTTAGCCTCTGTAAATTTGTGAGATCTCCCTTGAATCGTGATTATTTAATGGAAGTTGAGGATGCCTAAGCTTATCTGGGATGATTTTCTGATGCCATTTAACTTGATTTATACATTGTACTACAAAGCAAAATACATGGGCATGTTCTCAAGCAAAATGGCAAGAGAAGGCAATGCATGGGTGTATATGGCATGTTTCCGTTGTTTCAGTCTAAAGTTTCGGTTGGTTACTTATGTTGTCACAATGTTATTGTGTTTAAACCCACATGCTAATATTCTGTTCTGTTGACATAAGTTCAGCTGTCAGTTCACCCAAAAATTAGAGTTCCTGGGCTGAAGTTTTCAGATGTTTATCACTTTGGGGAGCCTGTTTCGAACTTGATAGTATAGTATGCCAAGCTAAACTGAGCTTACAATTCCAGTTGCCATAATGCAGGATTGCTATCGTGGTTGAAGCAACATGTGCTGGATGCTTTATGAGCTTATACATATGTGAGTTATAAATTATTGTTTGCTACCTTATAGATAGCTAGAATCATGTCAATTTGTGCTCTCTTGTGCAATTTATGATTCGTTCTGCAAGTTTGTTACCATGGCACACTTCTTAAAATTTCTGTGTGAAATGTTCATTTTTACAACCACAATTGGGTTTATTTCTTTTGGAACTGTATTAACCAAGCAACACTGCCATTCCTTGAATGGTATTCCACATGTTTCTCATGTTTTTTTTCAGTTCATCTACCTAATGAAATACATTTGCCTTTTGTTTTCCCCCCTTGGAAATGCATGTTTGGTCCCATTAGATGGTCTTAAGATGCAATGCCTGATTGGTTCCTTTTACAGGGTATATACATAAGTACAACTCTTTGGATGGGCGGCCTGATATCTTGCGGTCATTATATTCTGCACTTCAACCATCTACAACGACTTTGGAAGATCGAAGGTACCCAAGTAGTAACAGGAAACTGCAGATATGCTGCACTTTTCTATGTTAATTGATATGTATCTTATATTTCATATTTGAAAATTTGCTGGTTACTCTTATCTTTGCACATCAAGGTTCAAAATATCGGGCATTGGGTTCATATTGGTTTGGCTTGAAAGGAGTGTTATGATTGAAATATCGACTCATATAACCAAAATATTGACCGGTACTCTGTATTGGCAGCCAGCCGATACAAACGATATTTAGAACTGCACATACAATATCTGTCTTCTTCACACAGTTTGCACCACTGCAGACTCAGGTGTGTGTGTGCGTGTGTGTTTACTGTGTCGGACAGGATTGTTTAACTCATATCTACAGAAAAAGAATTCAAACATATCTACTGAACTCATGTCTAGCAGCAAGCGACTTCATAGAGTTAAAACTATGTTATACAGATCACTGGACATGGTACTGCTAGTAGAGCTAGACGTACTGATGCTTTTATTTTCCACCAGATATTATGATGGCCGTCTTTCTGACCAGCAGATGGCATTACTTCAATACCAAAGGGAGAATATTCATTACCTGAGTGAGGAGGTACGTAGAAAATGAAAACAACTGTGACGCTGAATAGTCAAGACCCGTCTTACTAAATCTATTCTCTTTTGTATACTTAGACCCTTTGTAACAGTTTTAGAGAAGGTAACATGTAACACAACTATGTGCATTTTAATATCTTATTGCCTTAGATTGCCATCGTTTTATTTAAATCTTTATGCAACATAAACAGCTGAACTTTTAGTCATACTATTTCCTGAAAGGAGGAATGAGCTGGACCTTTCTAATTCTCCGCTGCCTTGCTCAGTCAGATCACTACTTTGCACTGAAGAATTTGATTACCTTTCTGGTCAAATTAACATGGATTATAATACTAAATTAGTTACACTTTTAGAACTTCGGTTGTTGACCATCCGTTTTCTTTTTCTTTTCTTGAAAGGTGCTGCGCTTGCAAGAATGCTTGAGCAAATACCAGAGAACTGATGTTGGGAACACTCCTCAGGTCTGCACGACACTGACTGCTTATTCTGCATTAGTTTTCTTTAACTGGCACTTGCAGAGGCTCAAAGTTAGAGAAGAAACTCCTTAGATGTTATATGAAGTGGTGGATTGCCTGAAGTTATTCGCTTTTCTTATTCTGCAGGTTGATCTTGTCCATCTTTTAGCATCTCGTGACCAAGAACTTCGAGCACTCTCCGCCGAGGTAATAATCTCTACTATCTTAAGCCAGGCCATTTTTCATGAGCTCGCAATGCATGTGCCCAAGGTGAAATCACCTGTCTCGGGCCACTTAAAGGAAATGCTTACATAAACTTATTGCATATATATCTACTGTGCAACCTGGCACTGCCATGTGTTTGTTGACTGTTTGTGTTAATTGTCTACTTTTTTAATTTGAAATCATACTATAATTCAGAGAAGCTGTGAATATTGATATGAGAACCATTTACTCGAGTCATTCATCTTTAACACCGTTAGTGAATCTTCCATCGTGAAGTATCCCATACTAATTAAATGTTCAGATGAATCAAGTGCACTCAGAGCTTCAGCTTGCTCGTGGCCTGATTGATGAAAAGGACTCAGAGATCCAGCGAATTCGTTTGAGCAACAATCAGGTATGTTTTAGCAAATATAGCATTCTTCCATAGCTTGATGATCAAGTCAGTGTTCCCACGCGTGCTTGCTGGGTGCAGTATGTTGAAGAAAATGATAGACTCAGAGCTATTCTTGGAGAATGGAGTTCTCGAGCAGCAAAGGTACACTGGATAATTAAAGTTACTATTGTTTGACCTGTAGCATTCTTGTATTCTTCCCCATCATAATTTTTTGGATGCGCTCAACAGCTTGAACGGGCACTGGAGGCAGAGCGACTGTCAAACATTGAACTGCGGAAGAGCGTTGCGAAATTCCGAGGCCAATTGCATAAGGAGCAGCACGCCTGATTCCCCTGTTCTAGGAATAGAATAGATTCATCTGGTGGTGTGTGTTAGCTGGTTAACAACTCTTCAGCTGCCGACGGTTTTGCCCAGGACAACTGACCAAAGATAATCATCTCATGTGAGGTCTTAGAACACCAAACCCCTGACTGTTGGCAGTTCAGGAGCATCAACAGTTTCACTAAAATTGTAACATAGTACAAAATCAGTATGCTGCCTAATATGCATTAGAAAGAAGGAATAGGCATATGCGGCAGCTCTTGTGAATGCACAGTTTGATGTCGAATTCTGAAAAGAGTTGGTTATAATGCTCTAGTGGAGTATTGGGGGTTTAGACTAGGCTTGGTTGGACCCTGAGCCTTTCTATTGATGCTTCTGCGATGACATCTCGGCAGGTAAAGAGTAGCGTGTTAATTTCTGACAAATTATATATCGCTTGTATTAGTTGACATCATTTTATATATATTTTTATGTAATGAATGTTCATGCATACAACGCTCAACCCGTATGTACATGAGTTCACGTGTAATACTGTATTTTTTTTATAAAACTTGGAAAAAGCAATTGCTCGAGGGGCAAAAATATTGGGCTGTCAAAACATCATCCATAAACAAAATTAGGGGCGCAATGTATTTTTCCCACCATTTTTTTCCATTTTTGATGTTGAAGCCAAACAGGATAAACAAGCTGCAACTCCTGGGTGGAACTGCTTCAAATAGAACTGCTCTAAAGTAAATTTGATTGAGTGGAGTTGATTCTGGTGGAGCGGAGTAGTCCCAGACATGCCCTAAATCCTCCATGAGGGTGAAGAGAGCTTCGGCAGGTGACATGCTCTTGCCAGAACGCCGCTGAGGATGAGGTCCATAAACGAATTGGTGTCACATTGAGTCCTAATATCCCTCGTTCCACCTCTCCCCTTCCTCAAGTATAAACGGCTAGAAGAGGGCGAGCATGACAAAGCGGGTACCTCAACTCTATACCAGACCACTTTGGCTGCCTAATTGCCCATGTAGGGTTTGTTTGTCCTTCGGCGGCGCCCTGCCGAGAGTCTGTCCCTCTGTCGTCACCGGCTGGGATCAATCCCTGCGACCACTGATATGTTTCCCTGGTCCGATTCTCGTGGGTGCGTAGGGTGCTTTCTTCGGATGTCGTTCCGCTTTACCAATGGTGGAAACAGGAGGATCCGACAAAGCGCCCATGGGACGTCGAGAACCGACCAAGGAAATCTTGAGTCATCTGAATCCGCGGGAGGGGGAATCTGAGGATTTTGTTTGAGAAGAGGAAATCGCTGAGCCACTGATCTAGGCGAAGCGGCTAGCCATCTCTAAGGTTCATATGACTAGGGGTTTTAGCCCCAAGACACTTTATATGCGATCGACATGGAACCTCGCGGAACCTCGCGAGGGAGGTGGTTTGGCGGAAGATCGATGAGAATCTTTTCACGGTTCAGTTTAACTGTCTTGGAGACTGGAACAAGGCCATGCTGGTAGTTTAGGTACCAAGCCCTAATTCTTGAGGAATATGACGGGTTTCGAGACCCATGATCTGTAGTTCTAGATAAGCTAGTTGTTTGGGCGTGAGTGTTGAGACTCCCGGATAATTACCTCCATGAAACCATGATCAAGGGGATGTGTTGGCCAATGGGCGAGATCACTGAAGTTCATATTAGACTGTCGGTTGTGTATGTTGAGGAGTCTGTCAGGATCGGGGTTAAGATCAATTTCAATAAGAAACTTGTTTGCTTTTGTTTCGATAACAAAAGAGTTGAAGAAAGTGTGGTATCAGGTGCATTGCGGGAAAAGATCACTGAAGATTGTGATGTTAACTTTGATGAACTTGCTATTATGTGTGATAGTCGAGAAAAGGCGTTTGTCAATACGAAGAGGGAGAATGAGCTTTTAACTAAAGATCTAAACACTCATAAGTTCGTCCATGAAACTCACCAAGAAGATCATAGAGAGCTTTTGAAATCTCATGAGAAGCTACACTTTGAGATGCTTAATTTGAAGCAAGATCGCGAGTTATTAAAAGATATCAATGACAATCTTCTAAAGAAGAGTTTCTCTCATATTGCCAAACAACTTCTATTGTCTACTTTTATTTCACACGTTAAACGGAATCACATCACAAGTCTAAAAATGATTCAACTTCTAGTAACAGTGCACGCAATGCTAAATCCAAAGTTGTTACTTCTAGTAGTTCTATTGATTCCACTAATGATTCTCTTAGCCAAGTAATACTTGAGAAATAAAATGCTTTATTGAAAGGTATTATAGTAAAGGTGTCTACAAAAGTCTTGCTGGAAGCAAGCAATTTGATGTGATTGTGTGCAAGCAAGGAAAACATCAAAGGAACCAAGGTGCAGGTTTTGAACGCAAGTTCAATGCAAATGGATTAGAATGAGAAGAAGATCTATATCCCAAGACGAGGTTTATTCTCCAAAACAATAAGTATGATCCTACTTCCTTCAAGGAAACACAAAATCAAGATGATCTTTCTTCACAAGACCTCAAGCAAAAAGAGAAGTAAAATCTACAAGATGAGTTAGACTCATATGAGGAACCCTCCTAAGCTGTGGTCAAGTGGGCCCCCAAAGCTATTTTCAGCTCCGCTTCTTCAAGTTCTACATCAACTACAAGGATCCCCATCAAGTCGATGTGGATTCCCACGAAGAGGAACTCGAGAGTTCTTGAGGGTGACTCCGCTAACAAGCTTCAATAATATCCATTCATGGCAAGGAGTTAGTGCAAACCACTTAGACATCATGCACTAATTCATGGAGTCACATAACCTCTTTGTTGGTAAGGCAAAGGAATAAGGTAACCAAATGCATCCATAGACATCAGCATGTGCATGCTTCACTATATGTATATTGAATATCCTTGTTGATCTTTGTGTTACTAACTAGACTAAAAGTGCTTCAACTCAAATGGATTGCTCCCAACTCTTGATGGTCATCGCCAACCTTAAGCGTCCACAACAAGTACAACCACACAAAGTCGTCAACAACAAACCCAATGCAAGTCCATTCCTCTTAGTGGGGGATACCACATTTAGGGGCAGCTTTACTCTAAGAATTGAAGTAAAGCAACTCTAATAATGTGAACAAATCAATGCTTAATCTAAAATTGGTAACCCCATTTTGTGCTTAAACGATGAGTATGACCTATGATCAAATGTTCTCATTTGGCTCCTAACTCAATATACTCAATATATATATATAGGTGACCTAGTCACGGACCAATTTCCTGCTAGATGTTAAGTTGATTTTGCATGTTCTAGTCATATTTTATTTGTCTATTCTTTATTTCGGCTAAGCGTGTTGGATGGCATGTTTTCCATTCAAGTCCATCCAAATTGTGGCTTGTTTGATTTGATTCTTTTGACCAATTCGGTGTAACAAGAACGCCTAAGCACCCTTCCTAGCTATCTATCTCGTGAACTTGTCTCAAATCATATTCTTGTTGATCACAAAATTTGAACATGTTCTATTCGGTCTCTCCGAACAAGGCGCATTTGGAGTCATCGAGTTGTCTAGGGCTAAAGTTTAAACTTTTTGTTTGTTCCTAGGTCTGTCCGGTTCAACCTCCCTCGGTCCAACCGATGCAATCAGATCGATCTATTTCTTTGTCCCTATTTCTTTGCCCCTCAAATATCCTAACTGAAAACCACCGGCCCCATCAAGCCACTCTTCACACAGCTCGGTGTCACCGATGGATTCCAATCAGTCTCACCGACAGAGTGCGAGTATATATATACTCTGCACATGAATGATTTTTAGAAATTCCTCCAACAAAATTGTTTCGCGCCTCGCCTCTGCCACGAAGGTCTATGGTTGATCGTCTTTGCACTCTCGCGACCATCTTCCGCCCGATTTCCCCGTCACCATCGTCGAATCTCACCCGACATCGTCGCGGTAGCCTGGCATCACCAAGTTAGGGAATGATCCGACCCCCTATGTGCATCTATTTTCCAATTCCGCATGAAGGGATCGCTGCATTATCTTTCCAAAATTATTAGATCTTCATCCACCGCAAGAATTCGTAGAATCTAGGTCTTGAGCAATTTTGTTAGGTTTGTTAATATCGATTGGAAGCCGTTCGGTCCACCGAGATGGCTTAGCCATTGCACAGAGTTCACTTTGGTTTCACTGATGGGAACTCACTTGATGACTCCAATTAGTAGTTTCTAGGGTTTCGTATGCACTTTGGAGAGACTGAGCACACTAATCGGTGCCACCGAATTGAGTTGGCCATGTCTCTGTGCTTCGGAATTTCCGAACCATTCCACTCGGTGATATTGACTAGCTCACAGAGAAAACCTAAAGTTGACTTTTGAACTCAGATATTTTCAAAACCAGCTGCGTTATGTGATCCTTATCTTTTCCACTCTTATCTATCTGATTCATAGGGTTTGAGTGCTGGAAGCCTCGAACTAATCTAGAGAGCTCATCATCGCCTGACAAAGGTAGCCTGACGTGGCTTGAGACTGCGTCGGTATTTCCCCAAAGAGGAAGGGATGATGCAGCACAGCGACGGTAAGTATTTCCCTCTGTTATGAAACCAAGGTTATCGAACCAGTAGGAGGATCACCACCACCCAATAAGCAGCACCTGCACACAAACAACAAATACTTGTAACCCGACGCAAAAGAGAGGTTGGCAATCTCTCTACGGTAAAAAGATAGATTAGGTAGTGATAGATAGGAGAGATAGATCTCTCAAGAACACAAAATAGAAAAGGCAAATAAAATATGCAGCAATATATTTTTGGGTTTTTGGTTTTGCAGATCTGAAAACAAAGATGCAAAAAGATAGATCTGAAAGCAATATGTTGGAAAAGTAGACCCGGGGGCCGTAGGGTTCACTAGTGGCTTCTCTCATGAGTATAGCGCACGGTGGGTGAACAAATTATTGTTGGGCAATTGATAGAAAATCGAATAGTCATGACGATATCCAAGGCGATGATCATTATATAGGCATCACGTCCAAGATAGGTAGACCGACTCCTGCTTGCATCTACCTCTATTACTCCACACATCGACCGCTATCCAGCATGCATCTAGTGTATTAAGTTCATGAAAAAACAGAGTAATGCAATAAGAACGATGACATGATGTAGACAAGATCTATTCATGTAGGAATAGACCCCATCTTGTTATCCTTAATAGCAACGATACATGCGTGTCTTGCTGCCCCTTCTGTCACTAGGAAAGAACACCGCAAGATCGAACCCATCACAAACCACCTCTTCCCGTGGCAAGAAAAATCAATCTAGTCGGCCTAACTAAACCAAAGATTCAAAGAAGAAATACGATGCTATAAGCAATCATGCATATAAGAGATCAAAGAAGGCTCAAATAATATTCATGGATAGAAACTGATCATGAACTCAAAATTCATCGGATCCCAACAAACACACAGCAAAAGTTTACATCAAATAGATCTCCAAGAGACCATTGTATTGAGAATCATAAGAGAGAGAGAGAGAGGAAGCCATCTAGCTACTGCCTACGGACCCGTAGGTCTATGGTGGACTACTCATGCATCATCGGGGAGGCACCTATGAAGAAGATGAACCCCTCCGTGATGTTGTTTAGATTGGATCTCGCGGTTCTGGAACTTGCGGCGGCTGGAATTGTGTTTCGTTGACTCCCCTAGGGTTTTTGGAATATTTGGAAATTTATAGGCATCAGAGGCGGTGGAGAGGGTTCCCGAGGAGGGCACAGCCCATCAGGGCGCGCCGGGGCCCCCCTGGCGTGCCCTGGTGGGTTGTGGTCTCCTCGGCCCACTTCTCCGGTGCTTCTTTGGCCCACTGGGTGTCTTCTGATCCAGAAAAAATCTCCAAAAAGTTTCGTCGCGACTGGACTCCGTTTGGTATTGATTTTCTGCGAAGTAAAAAACAAGCAAAAACAGCAACTGGCACTTCGGCACTATGTCAATAGCTTAGTCCAAAAAAATGATATAAAGTTGTTATAAAATGATTATAAAACATCCAAGAATGATAATATAAGAGCATGGAACAAGAAAAAATTATAGATACGTTGGAGACTAAGGGATCACTAGAAGAGTGTCTAGAGGGGGGGGGGAGTGAATAGACTACTAGCAGGAATTTAAAACCTAACCTTTTCCCAAGTTAATTGGTTGGCAGATTTTAACAGTTTTAGCAAGTCTAGCAAGTCTAACAGCCCTACACATGCATGTCAACAAATATGGCAGCGGAAAGTAAAGACATTGCACATGAAGTAAAGAGTTGAGATAGGTAGATCAAACGCAATTGGAGACGCAAATATTTTTCCTGTGGTTCCGATAGGTGGTGCTATCGTACGTCCACGTTTATGGAGTCTTCAACCCACGGAGGGTAACGGTCGCGAGAGTCCACGGAGGGCTCCACCCATAAGGGTCCACGAAGTAGCAACCTTGACTATTCCATAACGGCTTCCATCCACGAAGGACTAGCCTCACTATGGGTAGATCTTCACGAAGTAGGCGATCTCCTTGCCCGTACAAACTTCTTGGTTTAACTCCACAACACGAAGTAGGAGGCTCCCAAGCGACACCTAACCAATCTAGGAGGCACCACCCTCCAAAAGGTAATAGGCTCGGCAATGATGATGAACTCCTTGCTCTTGTGCTTCAAGATGATAGACTCCTCAACACACAATCACTCTCTCACAGATTTGGCTTGGTGGAAGAGATGGGATTGGTGGAAAGAAAATTTGGGGAGGCTAGAAATCAAGATCCATATGGTTGGAGTGGAAGATCTTGACCTCAACACAAGGGTAGGTGGCTCTCTCTCAGAAAACTGGATGGTGCAAGTATGGAATAGTTCTGAGTGCTTCTCTCTCGAGTGGGTGGTGGTGAAGGGGTATATATAGGCATCCCCAAAAATCCAACCGTTACACACAAAATGACCAACTCGGTGACACCGATGTGTTAATCTCGGTGGTACTGAAGTGACCAAAAGGTGGCAACTTTTGAATCTCGGTGAGACCGATATAGGAAACTCGGTTGCACCGATAAGATGACCAACGGTCAGATTGCCCATTCTCGGTGACGCCGATCCAACAATCTCGGTGGTACCGATATTTTGAATTTGCGTAACAGAAAGTTGGCAACCTAAACTCGGTGGCACCAAAGCAGAATCGGTTGCACCGAAAGGCTAGGGTTTGGCTTAGGTCTGTCTGAGTTTGGGAATCGGTGGCACCGAGTGGAAAGTGTTGGTTGCACCGATTTTGAATATTTGACTTTGGACAGACTTTTGTGGAAGAGCTTGTGGGTGTTTTTGGTGACTATCACTTGTGCACGTATGAGCATTTTGTTCACCAACAGAACCTTACCCTCTTTTAATAGTATTGGCTTTCCTATGGACTCAAAGTGATTTCTCACAAATGTAAAATGTAGAGTCCTCTTGCTTGAAGCTTTGCCAATCCATTTCCTTGCATCTTGGGGTATTTCCACAATCTCCACAATCCTTTTGCCAGCCCTCTCTGTGGACTTTATCTGAAATTAACTAGGTAAAACTATTAGTCCAAGAGACAATGTATGTTGTCATGAATTATCAAATCCACCAAGGGAGCATGTTGTGCTTTCAATCTCCCCCTTTTTTGGTAATTGATGACAACATACAATCAAAGCTTCAAATAAAGATATGCATGGATATAATGAAGACTTTGAGAGACACATGACTTAGATTTGCTCCCCCTAAATGTGTGATTCCTTTAAAGGATAGTTGCTTTGGAATGCATGGACACACATATAGTGGAAGGGATATGAGAAGTCATGTGTATCTTGGCTATATGCATCAAATATATATGAATGAGATGTATCCTTGTTCAAGACTTCACTCTTGCAAACAATATGTGCAAGAAGCAAGAGATCATCTTGATCAAAGATATGATGCATATACTTACCTTGAGTTCTTGAGCATTCTTGTAGCAAAAATACACTTGAGAAAACAATGTTAGGAAACACAAGAGTATTCTACCAATCAACAAGGCAATAGAACTCAAAAGTACCAAGATATGGAGAACATATAGAAGATAGTAATCTTTAAGATTGATATGTCTCCAAGATCATTTAGAGCTTTCTCCCCTTAGATATGAAGATAGTAAATCATCCTCTCCCCCTGAATCTGAGCATGTAGATATTGGGATTGGATAGGCTGAGAAAAATCTAAAATGATCACCATTAGAAAGTATGTAAATATCTTTTCTCCCCCTACTTTGGTGTTCTCCCCTTGTCTATATGAGTATAAACATTGATATTCGCTCTCCCCCTTGATCATATCTCCCCTTTTGCATATGCATGTATCTCCCTTTAGCATGAAGCTTTGTTATTCTCCCCCTTTGGCATTAATTTCCAAAAAGGTCAAACACAAGGAAAGATACAGGGATCATTGACTGAGAAGGGATCCTTGAGAACAAGGGTCATTGAATGTAGGGTTCATACAAATGAAAACTGATAGGTACAGATATATTGAAGACTTCTCCTCCTTTGAGTTAGGGATCCTTGAATAAAGAATTTCTCCCCCTAAGTTTAGCTTTGTTATTCTCCCCCGAAGTTTTTTTTTTAAATAAGAAGGGATCATCGAAGTAACAAAATCATCACTTGAAAGATCACAGAAGAAACTTAAATTTGTAACTGCGAGCACAAATAGGAAAAGAAAACAAATCGGTGACTCCGAGACAAATAAATCGGTGATACCGAGATTTTGTGGTGCAGCTTATCTGCAATTTTGGTAAAACCGAGATATATGTATCGGCGGCTCCGAGGCTAAAACAGAAACTTGGCAATGGGATTTTGAAATCGAAATTTCTCAAAAGAAATTTTCAAAAGAAATGCAAAAGTTTTTACAAAAGAGTATCAACTAGAGAAGATTTGAGTGGTTCCAAGAAATTTTGCAAAATAGAGAATGAACCAATCAAAATACTTAACTAGATGATGGGCGGTGACTAGGTCACCTATATTAGAGTATATTGACTTAGGAGCCAAGCAAGAATACTTGATCATAGGTCATACTCAACGTTAAGCTCAAAATGGGGTTACCATTTTTCGATTAAGCATTTTAATGTCTTCATATCACTTGAGTTGCTTTAGCTCATGACTTGGAGTAAAGCCTTTTCAAGGATATGAGTACATACCTTTGAGTGATGTTGATGACGTGGCTTGTAGGTGAACTTGTTGAGGATGCTCGAGGTTGATGAAGATCACCTTGAGTTGGGAGCTATCCTTGTCGTTTTAGTTCACTTGTCACCTACATAGGTTAGTCATGCAAGGAAAAACAATAGATATATCCATTTGACATGATACCAATTGAGATTTAGCGAATATGATCACATCAAGTATATGTCAAGGATATGGTTGAGTAGTCTTCTTCCTTCCATCATCAAGAGGGATTGTGGATACTTGGTCATGACAAGATTGCTTATGATTTGGGTTGATGGCAATCTTGTGGAATGAAAATGTCCAAGTACCTACAAAAGGTTAGATGCAATACAAGGGAGCATAGAATTCCATGGCATAAGATAACATGTTAGGAGTACATGGAAATATCAAGAAAGCTCATGCCCTTGCATGCAACCGAGTGAGTCTAGCTCAAGTTTGAAGCATCAATGATGTTCAACTCACTCCTCAAGTAACAAAATGTTTTCTCATCAAGAGGCTTAGTAAAGATATCGGCCAATTGCTTGTTGGTGCGAACATGCTTAAGATTAATATATCCTTTGGCAACATGATCACGAATGAAATGATGTCTAACTTGAATATGTTTAGTTCGAGAATGTTGCACAGGATTATGACCAATTTTAATAGCACTTTCATTGTCACAAAGTAATGGAACATTTCTAACATGGATTCCATAATCCTTAAGCGTTTGTGTCATCCATAGTAATTGTGCACAACAAGATCCAGCAGCAATATACTCAGCTTCGGCAGTAGATAGAGATACCGAGTTTTGTTTCTTGGAGGACCAAGACACAAGAGATCTGCCCAAAAATTGACAAGTACCCGAGGTGGATTTTCTATCAACCTTGTCACCGGCATAGTCCGAGTCGGAATAGCCAACAAGGTTAAAGGAAGATCCCTTGGGATACCAAATGCCAAAGTTTGGTGTTTGTATCAAATATCTCACAATACGTTTCATGGCCAAAAGATGACACTCTTTAGGTGCAGCTTGATATCTAGCACGCATGCAAACACTAAGCATAATATCGGGACGAGAGGCACATAGATATAGCAATGAACCAATCATAGATCGATAAACTTTTTGATCAACCGGTTCATCCTCCTTGGTAAGATCAACATGTCCACTAGTAGGCATGGGAGTTTTCATACCTTTGCACTCTTGCATGTTGAACTTCTTGATCAAGTCCTTGGTATACTTAGTTTGAGAGATGAAAGTTTCTTCTTTCGTTTGCTTGATTTGCAAACCAAGAAAGAATTTCAGCTCACACATCATGGACATCTCATACTTCTCGGACATCAACCTTCCAAATCTTTCACTAAATTGTGGGTTAGTAGATCCAAAGATAATATCATCCACATAGATTTGGCACACAAATAATTCACCATTAACTCTCTTAGTGAATAAGGTTGCGTCAATTTTACCAATTTCAAATCCTTTTTCAATGAGAAACTTCGTTAAGCATTTGTACCAAGCACGAGGGGCTTGCTTAAGACCATAAAGAGCTTTACGAAGCTTGTAAACATGATTAGGTTTCTTAGGATTCACAAAACCAGGTGGTTGCTTAACATAGACTTCTTCTTCAATCTCACCATTTAAAAAGGCACTTTTAATGTCCATTTGATAAAGCGTGATATCATGGTGATTAGCATAAGCAAGAAGAATGCGAATAGCTTCAAGTCTAGCGACGGGGGCGTAAGTCTCACCGTAGTCCATACCTTCAACTTGCGTATATCCTTGGGCTACGAGACGAGCCTTGTTGCGTACGAATTGACCGTCTTCGTCTTGCTTGTTCCGAAACACCCATTTTGTTCCGATGATGTTTTGCTCATCCTTGGGCTTTTCCACGAGTGTCCACACTCCATTCCTCTCGAAGTTGTGAAGCTCTTCTTGCATCGCGTTCACCCAATCCGCATCTTCTAGAGCTTGTTCTACCTTCAAGGGCTCAATGCTAGAGATGAAAGAATAATGCTCACAAAAGTTAGCTAGGCGAGTTTTCGAGCGAGTGATTCTCCCTGTTTGTATATCACCAAAGATTTGGTTTAGGGGATGGTTCTTGGTCACTTGTGCTCGAACTCGGGTCAGCTTCCGATTGTTGGATGGTGGAGCTTCTTCTTCATCATCATCTCCTTCGTCCTCGTTGTTGTTGAGGGTGTCGTTTCCTTAAGGTGGTGGTGAAGAAGGTTGTGGTGGATCTTCATGATGCACTTCCTCCTCTCCATCATCTTGTCGTGTACCGCTTGTGGATGCCTCGATGTCATGTTGTGGTTCAC
The DNA here is from genome assembly GCA_039707655.1 of Elymus sibiricus. Classification (NCBI taxonomy): domain Eukaryota; kingdom Viridiplantae; phylum Streptophyta; class Magnoliopsida; order Poales; family Poaceae; genus Elymus; species Elymus sibiricus. The sequence continues at coordinate 381,322,564 of CM077673.1, read as the reverse complement.
CTTGACGTGAAGTAGGGGCTTCCACTTGAGTTGATGAAGTACTTTCCTTCACCTCCATAGGACGAATCTTGCCGATGGACAAGTCTTGGATAGCTTCCGAAGGGTCCTTATCACCTACATCATTTGGCAATTGTTCGACTTGCGAACTATTAGATTCATCAAACTTCACATCTACCGTCTCTTCAACTTTTCGAGTGAAGTTGTTGTAGACACGGTAAGTGTGAGAGTTTGATCCGTAACCAAGTAGGAATCCTTCATGAGATTTAGGAGCAAATTTAGTACGACGATGCTTATCAAGAATGTAGCACTTTGAGCCGAATACCCGAAAGTATCCAACTTGGGGTTTGTTACTGGTGAGTAGCTCGTATGCCGTTTTACCGAGAAGCTTGTGCAAGTAAAGTCGGTTTGTGGCATGACACGCTGTTTCCATGGCTTCTGCCCAAAAGTGTCTTGGCGTCTTGTATTCGTCAAGCATCGTTCTTGCCATCTCAATAAGCGTCCGGTTCTTCCTCTCAACAACTCCATTTTGTTGAGGCGTGTACGTAGCCGAGAACTCATGTGAGACACCTTCTTCGTCAAGAAAGGTATCCACATGGGTGTTCTTGAACTCCTATCCGTTATCGCTCTGAACCTTCTTGATCTTCACTTCAAACTGATTTTGCGCTTTGCGAGCAAAGTTCTTGAAGATCTTTTGAACCTGCGACTTATCATCAAGAAAGAATACCCACGTAAATCTGGAAAAATCATCAACTATAACTAGACCATAGGAATTTCCACCGAGACTCTTGTAAGCATTGGGACCAAAAAGATCCATGTGAAGTAACTCGAGTGGTCTCCTAGTAGTCATGATATTCTTAACGGGATGACTTCCACCTACTTGCTTTCCAGCTTGACAAGCACTACAAAGTCTATCTTTGTCAAAGATAACATCTTTAACACCAAGTATATGATCACCTTTGATAAGGTTGTCTAAGTTACGCATGCCAACATGTCCTAGTCTCCTATGCCAAAGCCAACCTTTAGATGATTTTGCAATGAGACAAGTACGAGGTTTGGATCTCTTAGTGAAATCAACAATGTATAGATCACCTCTACGGAAACCGGTAAAGACCATTTTATGATTATCTTGACGAAACACTTGGCAATCTATTTTCGTAAATAGCACATTAAAACCAAAGTCGGCAAGTCTAGATACGGAAAGAAGATTGTAGCCAAGAGATTCAACAAGCATAACATTTTGGATAGAGCTATCATGGGATATGGCCACCTTACCAAGACCGAGTACCTTACCCTTGGAGTTGTCTCCAAACATTACGTACCTTCGCGGTCCATGGTTTGGTGTGATCTCTTCAAACATTTCTCTATCTCCGGTCATATGATCGGTACATCCGCTATCGAGAATCCACTCTTTTCCTCCGGACATGTAATCCTTGAAGTTTGCCATGAGACTTAGATTCTTCATGATCTTCTCATACTCGATGTAGAACAACTCATCTTCATCATAGTAGCCATGTTCCACATTGTCATCATCAAGTGGGAAATCCTCGTCGTAAAGAACAAGAGATTCGTTAGGTTTGTGATCATGACAATGTTCAAACTTATGAATGTGAATGGCTTCTACAATGATGTTGTTGATAGTAGTGACATCTCCTTTAGCACGCATGAGGTCTCTAAGCTCAAATAGACAATCATCAAACTTGGGATCACTAGGCGTCATTTTGTGGAAGGCAATGGTTTTATGAAGAATTTCATCAAGATTACTCAATGAATAACTTGGATATCGTTTCTCCAAGTCATTCCACAAGGTGTAAGCGCATACAAAATTATTCATTTGATTAAGCACATTCCTAGGCAATGCTCTAACAATGAGATTAACAGTTCTAAGATTGCATAGCATATCAATTTCCTCTTCATGTGTGGGATGTAAAGGATCAATGGGAGGTACATAGGGGCTCTTAACAAACTTGCTCAATTGAAATTCATTAAACAGCTCAAGCATTAAAGTTTTCCATTGACTATAGTACTCCCCATCAAGAATAGGCACTCTACAACTCAAACTCCCTATACTAGACACATCCATCTTCCTCCTCGGTGATTAAACCGAAGCAATGGAGACCAATGCTCCGATACCAATTGAGGGATCACTAGAAGAGTGTCTAGAGAGGGGGTGAATAGACTACTAGCAGGAATTTAAAACCTAACCTTTTCCCAAGTTAATTGGTTGGCAGATTTTAACAGTTTTAGCAAGTCTAGCAAGTCTAACAGCCCTACACATGCATGTCAACAAATATGGTAGCGGAAAGTAAAGACATTACACATGAAGTAAAGAGTTGAGATAGGTAGATCAAACGCAATTGGAGACGCAAAGATTTTTCCCGTGGTTCCGATAGGTGGTACTATCGTACGTCCACGTTTATGGAGTCTTCAACCCACGGAGGGTAACGGTCGCGAGAGTCCACGGAGGGCTCCACCCATAAGGGTCCACGAAGTAGCAACTTTGACTATTCCATAACGGCTTCCGTCCACGAAGGACTAGCCTCACTATGGGTAGATCTTCACTAAGTAGGCGATCTCCTTGCCCGTACAAACTTCTTGGTTCAACTCCACAACACGAAGTAGGAGGCTCCCAAGCGACACCTAACCAATCTAGGAGGCACCACCCTCCAAAAGGTAATAGGCTCGGCAATGATGATGAACTCCTTGCTCTTGTGCTTCAAGATGATAGACTCCTCAACACACAATCACTCTCTCACAGATTTGGCTTGGTGGAAGAGATGGGATTGGTGGAAAGAAAATTTGGGGAGGCTAGAAATCAAGATCCATATGGTTGGAGTGGAAGATCTTGACCTCAACACAAGGGTAGGTGGTTCTCTCTCAGAAAACTGGATGGGGCAAGTATGGAATAGTTCTGAGTGCTTCTCTCTCGAGTGGGTGGTGGTGAAGGGGTATATATAGGCATCCCCAAAAATCCAACCGTTACACACAAAATGACCAACTCGGTGACACCGATGTGTTAATCTCGGTGGTACCGAAGTGACCAAAAGGTGGCAACTTTTGAATCTCGGTGAGACCGATATAGGAAACTCGGTTGCACTGATAAGGTGACCAACGGTCAGATTGCCCATTCTCGGTGACGCCGATCCAACAATCTCGGTGGTACCGATATTTTGAATTTGCATAACAAAAAGTTGGCAACCTAAACTCGGTGGCACCGAAGCAGAATCGGTTGCACCGAAAGGCTAGGGTTTGGCTTAGGTCTGTCTGAGTTTGGGAATCGGTGGCACCGAGTGGAAAGTGTTGGTTGCACCGATTTTGAATATTTGACTTTGGACAGACTTTTGTGGAAGAGCTTGTGAGTGTTTTTGGTGACTATCACTTGTGCACGTATGAGCATTTTGTTCACCAACAGAAGCTTACCCCCTTTTAATAGTATTGGCTTTCCTATGGACTCAAAGTGATTTCTCACAAATGTAAAATGTAGAGTCCTCTTGCTTGAAGCTTTGCCAATCCATTTCCTTGCATCTTGGGGTATTTCCACAATCTCCACAATCCTTTTGCCAGCCCTCTCTATGGACTTTATCTGAAATACACTAGGTAAAAGTATTATTCCAAGAGACAATGTATGTTGTCATGAATTATCAAAACCACCAAGGGAGCATGTTGTGCTTTCAGAGACGTATCAGCATCCCCAAGCTTAATTCCTACTCGTCCTCGAGTAGGTAAATGATAAAAACATAATTTTTGATGTGGAATGCTGCCTAACATGTTCATCATATTCTTCTCTTTTGTATAGCATGGACATTTGGACCTGTAAATGATTCAAAGCAATAGTCTAGTTTTAACGTAATGACTTCAATACTCAAGCATGTCAACAAGCAACCATGTCTTTCAAAATATCAACACTAAAGAAAGCTATCCCTAGCCCATCATGCTCAATCATTGATCCATTCATGAAACACACTCAAATATTAGCTATACCCAATGCTCAAGTACGATCATAGTGCTCCCTAGTTGGTGCTTATAAGAGAAGATGGAGACTCAAAGTAAAAAATAAAAATTGCATAAAGTAAATAGATAGGCCCTTCGCAGAGGGAAGTAGGGATTTGTAGAGGTGCCAAAGCTCAAAGTTTTAAATTGAGAGAGAAAAATATTTTGGGTGGTATGCTTTTCCTGTCAACGAAAACGACAAAGTAGCTCACAATACTTTCCATGCTAGATATATCATAGGCGGTTCCCAAACAGAAAATAAAATTTATTCATTTTTCCACCAAACTTTCAATTTCCATGGCGGGCCGTATCCACGGTTGCCTTCCATACCAACACTTTCCAAGGAAATTATTATTTGACAACATAAAGTAAATATTTTTTTTCTTTTTCATTTCGGGAATGGGCATCCCTATTACCGCCGCACTTTCGTGCAATGACAAGTGAATAAACACTCATCTTGAGAATAACACATCTAGCATGGAAAAATATTGGACGCTCCCCACCGTTTCATGAGCGGTACGAGCACACAAAAGAGAAAATTTATTTTGAAAATTTAGAGATGGCACATACAAATTTGCTTGGAACGGCATGGAAATACCGCATATAGGTAGGTATGGTGGACTCATAAGGCAAAACTTGGTTTAAGGATTTTGATGCACAAGTAGTATTTCTACTTAGTACAAATGGAGGCTAGCAAATAGATTGGGAAGCAACCAAACCAAGAAACGAAAATTCACATAAGTAAGCATTGAGCATAACTAACACCGAATAATGCACCACAAGTAGGATGTAATTCATTGCATAACTATTGACTTTCGTACTTGCATAGGGAATCACAAACCTTAACACCAATATTCCTACTCAAGCATAATTACTCACTAACATGACTCACATATTACTATCATCATGTTTCAAAACTATTACAAAGAATCAAGTTTAATTTGCCCAATGATCTTCATGAAAGTTTTTATTATATCCTCCTTGGATATCTATCACTTTGGAACTAGTTTCATATATTGCCATTGCTTTTTGACAAGCCCAAACAAATCTAAGTGAAGCACATGAGCATAAAGATTTCATCTCTCAAAAAGGTATAAGTGAAGCATGAGAGGAGTTCTTCAAACTTTAATAACTCTCAAATTAGTCTAAGTGAAGCATGAGAGTATTTCTACAAAAATTTCGAAGCACACCGTGCTCAAAAAGATATAAGTGAAGCACTAGAGCAATTCTATAGCTCCAAAAGTTTAAGTGAAGCATAGAGAGCAATTCTAACAAATCATGGAATAATTTTGGCTCTCCCAAATAGGTGTGTACAGCAAGGATACAAGTGAAAAACAAACAAACAAAGCAAGCAAAGATACAAGACATTCCAAGCAAAACTCATGATATGTGACGAATAAAAATATAGCTCCAAGTAAAATACCGATGGTTGTTAGAAGAAAGAGGGGATGACACTCGGGGGCATCCCCAAGCTTAGTTGCTTGTTACTCTTTGGGTATATCTTGGGGGTGCGGTAGCATCCCCAAGCTTAGGCTTTTATCACTCCTTATTCCTTCATCCATCGTGATCTCACCCAAAACATGAAAACTTCAATCACACAAAACTCAACAAAATCTTCGTGAGATCCGTTAGTATAATAAAGCAAATCACTACTTTAGGACTGTTGCAAACCCATTCATATTTTATTTTTGCATTATACCTACTGTATTTTAACTTTACCATGGCTCATACCCTTCAATATAACCCATAGATTCATCAAAACAAGCACACAATGCAACGAAAACAGAATCTGTCTTAAACAGCACAGTCTGTTGTAATCTGTACTCCAACCATACTTATGTAACACTAAAAATTCTTAAAAATTAGTACAACGTAAGGAATTTTTATATAAACACTGTGTTAAAATTTCAGCTCAAGATCACGTTCCAGCAAAAAATGAAAATTCAAATACTGGACGCAAAGTTTATGTTTCAGATTCAGCATCACTTCTACTCATCCTATGAATCATCCTAAAGGCTTTACTTGGCACAAACACTAAATAAACCATAAAACACAATCATAACAGAGGCATAATTGTGTCAACACTCAAAAACAGAAAGGAAAAAGCAAAAATTTATTTATTCATTGGGTTGCCTCCCAACAAGCGCTATCGTTTTACGCCCCTAGCTAGGCATAACGCATAGATTCAAGTATTGTCATCTTTGGTTTTGGATCCATAGGATGCCCTCATGATTGATTCATATGGTGGCTTAATTATTGTTCTAGGGAAGTGTTCCATACCCTTTCTCAAGGGAAACTAAAAACGAATATTGCCTTCTTTCATATCAATCACGGCACCTATAGTGCGTAAAAACGGTCTACCAAGTATAATGGGACAAGACGGATTGCAATCAATATCAAGCATAATAAAATCAATGGGCACATAGTTTCTATTTGCAAGAATAAGAACATCATTAATTCTTCCCAAAGGCTTTTTAATAGTAGAATCCGCCAAGTGCAAATTAAGAGAGCATTCTTCAATATTGGTAAGACCAAGCACATCACATAGAGATTTCGGAATCGTGGAAACACTAGCACCCAAATCACACAAAGCAAAGCACTCATAATTTTTAATCTTGACCTTAATGGTAGGTTCCCACTCATCATGTAATTATCTAGGAATAGAAATCTCCAACTCCAACTTTTCTTCAAAAGATTTCATCATGGCATCAACGATTTGTTTTGTAAAAGCTTTATTTTGCTCATAAGCATGGGGTGAATTCAACATAGATTGCAACAAAGAAATACATTCAATCAAAGAGCAACTATCATAATTAAATATTTGCAATCCAAGATAGTGGGCACATCACTAGTTAAAGTTTTGACCTCTTCAAACCCACTTTCATCAAAAATTTCACCCTCCAAATTATTGGGACGCCTTCTAGCTAAAGTTGACTCTACTTCAGTCCCTTCATTATCAATTTTGATATTACTAAACAAGGAATCAATAGAAGAAACACCAATCACTTTAAGATCTTCATCCTTTTTATGAAGGCAATCACTAGAAAAAAGATTTTTCTAAGATTTCTCTTTTAGCTCTAAGCATAGCGGTTCTTTTCTTACTTTCATCCATAGAGACATATAAAGCTTTAATAGATTCATCAATCTTAGGCACAAAAGCTTTCAACTTGAGATTTTCAACATCATGAGAAATTCTATCAATGCTTCTAGACATATCATCAATCTTATTCAACTTTTCTTCTATCGTAGTATTGAAAGCCTTTTGCGCATTGATAAATTCTTTAATATTACTCTCAAGATCAGAGGTGTTCATATTATTATTGTAATAAGAATTACCATAGGAATTACCATAATTATTAGAGGAATTTCCAGGAAAAGGCCTAGGATTAAAATTACCTCTATAAGCATTGTTATTGAAATTGTTTCGCGAGACAAAATTCACATCTACGGAATCACTATTTTGCTCAATCAAGGTAGACAAAGGCACATCATTAAGATCAATACGAGCATTTTTACTAGCAACCAATTTCATCAAAGCATCAACCTTATCACTCAAAGTACTAATTTCTTCAACCGAATTAACTTTCTTACTAGTGGGTGCTCTTTCGGTATGCCATTGAGAATAATTAGCCATGATATTATCTAGCAATTTAGTAGCTTCACCCAAAGTAATCTCCATAAAAGTACCACCCGTGGCGGAATCTAAAAGATTTCTAGAGACAAAATTCAATCCCGCATAAAATTTTTGTATGATCATCCAAAGATTCAAACCATGTGTAGGACAATTTCTTAGCATCAACTTCATTCTTTCCCAAGATTATGCAACATGTTCATGCTCAAGTTGCTTAAAATTCATGATTTGCGTCCTAAGGGAAATAATTTTCGCGGGCGGAAAATACTTAGTGATAAAAGCATCTTTGGACTTATTCCAAGAATCGATACTATTGCGAGGCAAAGAGGATAACCAAATTTTTGCACGACCCCGCATGGAAAAGGGAAATAATTTAAACTTCACAATATCAGTGTCCACATCTTTTTTTCTTTTGCATATCACACAATTCTATGAACGTGTTTAGATGGGACGCGGCATCCTCATTAGGAGTACCGGCAAATTGATCTTTCATGACAAGATTCAACAAAGCGGCATTAATATCACAAGACTCCGCACTAGTGGCGGGAGGAGCAATCGGAGTACTAATAAAATCATTGTTATTAGTATTAGAAAAATCACACAACTTGGTGTTTTCTTGAGTCATCGTGACTACGCAAACAAGATTGCAAGCAAGGAAGAGATCCGGCAAGAAAAAAGCAAACGAAAAAGAGGGCGAATAAAATGGCAAATTGGTGAAGTGGGGGAGAGGAAAACGAGAGGCAAATGGCAAATAATGTAATTGCAAGGAGATGAGATTTGTGATTAGAAACCTGCTAGATGATGATGGAGTCCCCTCGGCGCCTACGATAGGCACGTAGAAGAGATCGCTTCCTCCCCGACAACGGTGCCAGAAATTCCTTTGACGTGGCTTGAGACTGCGTCGGTATTTCCCCAAAGAGGAAGGGATGATGCAGCACAGCGACGGTAAGTATTTCCCTCAGTTATGAAACCAAGGTTATCGAACCAGTAGGAGGATCACCACCACCCAATAAGCAACACCTGGACACAAACAACAAATACTTGCAACCCGACGCGAAAGAGAGGTTGTCAATCTCTCTACGGTAAAAAGATAGATTAGGTAGTGATAGATAGGAGAGATAGATCTCTCAAGAACACAAAATAGAAAAGGCAAATAAAATATGCAGCAGTATATATTTGGGTTTTTGGTTTTGTAGATCTGAAAACAAAGATGCAAAAAGATAGATCTGAAAGCAATATGTTGGAAAAGTAGACCCGGGGGGCGTAGGGTTCACTAGTGGCTTCTCTCATGAGTATAGCGCACGGTGGGTGAACAAATTACTGTTGGGCAATTGATAGAAAATCGAATAATCATGACGATATCCAAGGCGATGATCATTATATAGGCATCACGTCCAAGATAGGTAGACCGACTCCTGCCTGCATCTACCTCTGTTACTCCACACATCGACCGCTATCCAGCATGCATCTAGTGTATTAAGTTCATGGAAAAACGGAGTAATGCAATAAGAACGATGACATGATGTAGACAAGATCTATTCATGTAGGAATAGACCCCATCTTGTTATCCTTAATAGCAACAATACATGCGTGTCTTGCTGCCCCTTCTGTCACTGGGAAAGAACACCGCAAGATCGAACCCATCACAAAGCACCTCTTCCCATGGCAAGAAAAAACGATCTAGTTGGCCTAACTAAACCAAAGATTCGAAGAAGAAATACGATGCTATAAGCAATCATGCATATAAGAGATCAAAGAAGACTCAAATAATATTCATGGATAGAAACTGATCATGAACTCAAAATTCATCGGATCCCAACAAACACATCGCAAAAGTTTACATCAAATAGATCTCCAAGAGACCATTGTATTGAGAATCATAAGAGAGAGAGAGAGGAAGCCATCTAGCTACTGCCTACGGACCCGTAGGTCTATGGTGGACTACTCACGCATCATCGGAGAGGCACCTATGAAGAAGATGAACCCCTCCATGATGGTGTTTAGATTGGATCTCGCGGTTCTGGAACTTGCGGCGGCTGGAATTGTGTTTCGTCGACTCCCCTATGATTTTTGGAATATTTGGGAATTTATAGGCATCAGAGGCGGTGGAGAGGGTTCCTGAGGAGGGCACAACCCATCAGGGCGCGTCGGGCCCCCCTGGCGCGCCCTAGTGGGTTGTGGTCTCCTCGGCCCACTTCTCTGGTACTTCTTCTGCCCACTAGGTGTCTTCTGGTCCAGAAAAAATCTCCAAAAAGTTTCATCGCGATTGGACTCCGTTTGGTATTGGTTTTCTGCGAAGTAAAAAAACAAGCAAAAACAGTAACTGGCACTTTGGCACTATGTCAATAGGTTAGTCCCAAAAAATGATATAAAGTTGTTATAAAATGATTGTAAAACATCCAAGAATGATAATATAACAACATGGAACAAGAAAAAATTATAGATACATTGGAAACGTATCATAGCCCTACTAACCATGGCTTACCTCCAGATACTACTAGGTCAAGGAAGAGGAGAAATTCAGATGATGGTGATGATTTTTTTCCTAGTGAGGTGGACTCCTCTAGGAAAGAGAGAGTGGTTGCAAACAAGCTTTCTGCCTTAACTGCTTCAAAGAGAGGTGTTGCTCTTACACACGAGGGTGGCGGCTCATCTCAGGGCCAGCCTAAGCCCAGAAAAGAGAATACTAGGACCGTCTATTTCAAGACCAAGAAATCCACCATATTGTTGGGTCCTCATGCAGAACAAGAGGAGGAGAGTGAAAAAGAAGAAGAGGAAGCACCTTAGCCTCCTCTAACCAAGAATACAACCAAGTTAATGCAAGATGTAATGCCCAAGGGTCCTGCTAAGATCAAGCCTGCTCATAAGGAAAAACACAAAGATGTTTTTAAGCAGAAGAAAGCAGTTGCTGCTCAAGATGATGAAGAAGAAGATGAACCTACTCATCTCAGGAAGATCATACCATCACTTCCTATGCATAATGATGAACATCCAATAGCTGAAAAGATGAATGATAGGAAGGATAGAGGCCTCAGAGCCTAGAGGGCAAATGATCCATATGCCCCAAGAGCCAGAAAGGATGTAGTTGATCCAAGGTTCTTCACAACAGAACAACAAGACTTCTCTGAAACCATCATGCTTGAGAAGAAGCCCAGAGTTTGTGTTATAAAATGGGTTGATTGGGATTACATTGAGAGGCACCCCCAACAACTTCACCTGTGTGCATGAAAACTTCAAGACTCTGAAGATTGCTGATTTTGTGGGAAATGTCAGGTCTGGCTGGTGTGAAGAGCTTATCATGCAATTCTATGCAAGAGTGCACTTCTATCCAGATGTAAAGATCAAGCGAATGACATATGACACTAGGTACGACTCCACAGTGCAAGAATGGGCTAATTTTCTTGGACCGGCACCTAGTGATGAGAACTTCACGGATGTGTTTAGGACTGGTCATCTCAATCATGAAACCATGCAGAATATGTACAAGGACATCACTGTTGACTAACATGACAAGTGGAAGCTTGGCTCGATATACTACCTTATGTCAGGATTTGGCACTATCAACTCCATCCTCAGAGTCACATTGATGCATGCCCAAGTCTAGAGACGATAGGATGATTAGAGGGTATTCTATTGAGATGTTGCCGATTGTTGATAAAACGAAGATGTTTACTGCAATGGATCTTATTGTGGAGACTGTCAATAGAACATCTAGTGACCACAAGTGTTCATGTGGCTATGCTCCGTACATTCAGCTGCTCATCAACTCAAAAGCCGGTGACAATGTCTTTCTTCTAGAGCAAAAGCACAAGCCTATCCAACAAGGACTAGAGGGTTGCACAATCACTATGGATCACAGTGATCCAATTCAGATGCTCATGCACAAGTTGAAGTGTTGAGAGCGAGTGCTCATGCTAGCATCCCAGGTTCTTCTTCACCCACGAAAACTATGAAGATGCCCAAGAACAAGTTCGACCAGATGGCCCTTCCGCTCCGAGTAACTCATAGGATCGAGACAGTTCTAGCTAACCTCATCAAGAATCAAGAGAGATTGGAAAGGATTGTTGAGACTAAGTTCCACGACCTCATAGTTAAGGTGGACGAGCTATCTATAGACTTTGCAAAGCTGAAGGAAACCTTTAATGCTCATGACATTCCTACAGCAAGTGATGGGACAGAGGAGATGCATACCACTGAATAGTTTGTAGCCCAGTCCAGAGCTGCTACTCCAGCCGTGTCTACACCGTCTCCAACTGTGACTACATCAGCCGAAGCCACAACCTATTTGCCCACGTAGTTTTCCATCCAACACGGACCCCTATTTGCCCGCACACGCGTCCGCTTGTCTGGATTCCAACAAACCAGACGCAAACTGGGGGGAGCTTTGTGGGAGTCTGGACCACCACCACATAGGACTCTTGACACCCCGGGTGATGCGGAGCATCCTATGGTCATCCCCATGTACACTCCGACTACTCCTCAAGCCCCAAGTGCCATTAGACATAAGGTGGACACGCTCCTTCATGCTTCCTCTTTCAATTCACTCGAGACATGGATGTTACCCCAAGCTCGAACCTTGTGTACACTCAAGTACATCCGAGGAGACCATGGAGAACCCAAGGACCAAGGCCAAGCTTGTGCGGAAGCGAAGCAAGAAGAAGGAAGAAGAGCCAGACTCTACAACGGCAGGACATCCGGCCCGGCCCAGACATCCGGCGCCCTCCCCCCAGAAATCCGGCGCAAGGCTCCCAAACCTCGCAGACGCAGCCACTCTAGGCCGGAAATCCGGCCCGACCCCGGACTTCCGGTGCCACAAGACAGGCCAGATATCCGGCGCCCCTGCCCAGAAATCCGGATCGAAGACACCAGTACCGGGCGTTCTCTGACCAGCTTCAGGCCGGACATCCGGCACCCCCGCGACTTGCCGGACATCCGGCGCCTGCCGACGCACATGGACGGGCCCGAGGCCCATGTAACTCCCTCTCACTTACCCCTTCGTGGGCTAGCACTATATATACTCCACCCCTCCTCCATTTTAGGGTTAGCAATGGTTTAGCTCATAGATTAGTTGAGCATTGCTCCTTCCATATCCTTCTCCCTTGGAGTGGTACCTCTACGTGAGAAGATCCTATGGATGTCAAGACCCCTTCCTAGGGAAGATCCTCCGGGATTTGAAGGCCTCATCTCCCCATGGGATTTGGGATGAACTCTATCATGTATCCTCTTTCCCTTTGTTGTTCTTGTATCTTTGTGTATCTTGTGTGGATATGAGTCTAGTGGATGTGTGATTGGACTTGTTCTTGACTGTTTCTCTTGTGATTTCTCCTTGTTCTTCACCATGTTCTTCATGTTCTTCGTGGAACCCCCCTCCAATTCGTGAAAGATCGACACCCACGGGTTTGCCCCATATCATCTTGGTATCAAGAGCCACGTTTCTCATGAATTTGGAGTCCTCCCCTTAGTTTTCTAGCCAATTTTTGTTTGTTCTTACCTAATTTCGAAAATCCCCACCAAAAATAGCCTCACCAAAAAAATTGTGATTTGTAGGTTCTTGTGAGGTTTGTTGATTTTGATCCATGGAATTCGTATTTGGCAAGTAGATCTAGCTTTCCCACCACGAAATCCACTCTATTTTTTCTTTTTCCCCATCAATTTTGACCCTCGAGATCGAAACTTTCCGCCCAAATCCTGTTCCCGACGCCAAATCCCGATCTGGACATTAGGCCCCGGACATTCGGGGCATTGGGCCGGACATCCGGCCCCTGGAGCGCAAATTTGTGCAAGTTTCTGGACATCACGCCCCGGATTTTCGGCCTCACCCCCGGATGTCCGGCCCCTGTAGGTTTCAGCTTTCCGGTTTCACCGAGCTTGGGATGTTCCCTTCGGTCTTGGAGGAGATTGATGTTTGGCCACATCCTACGGCACTCATCTTCGGAGGCGTTATGGACGAGGAGGTTGAGCATGGGACTATCCCTTCAACCGAGGCGGCGCAAGGAGGGTAGCATGGAGACGCTAGCACCTACATCTCTTCGACACTGACATATGACGAGATTCCCCAATTTCCATGTGAGGAGAGCCACCACCACATGAGTGAGATGAGTGACTTCACCATATGTGACTTTTAGTGCATTTCCTATGAGAGGATGAGCGTGATCACCACTAGCCCCACACACGAAAATATGCCAATCTTCCTATGTGAGGTTGAGAGCCATCACCACCATTCGAGTGACTCAGCCATCCATATGAGTGAGGGCATCCTAGAGGGAGTGAGTGAGCCACAACACTTAGTGAGTGAGGTAGTTGAGAGGGCATGTGAGGCCACTATGATTTCTAACAACTTAACCTCTACTCCTATTGTGTCTTCTTCTTTGGTGCAAGGTCTCCTACATGACAACGTGCCTACCCTCGATGATTCCATCCCTCCAATTGGAATGACGATGGCCATGGTGGACGATGATGCACCCCCACATGGTTCCATCATGATGTCGACCACGAGTTGGTACTTCCCACCTCACCTACATCACATGAGTGGAGCTCTAAAGGTAACATAGGTGAAGGTTCTTCGCTTGTCCCACTAGTGGACTATCTTGACATTGATTGCTTACATGATGTTGATCACCTTATGGACACACCACATGCTATGTCTTCTTCTTGCTTAGATATGCCACCGATTTGTGATGAATATGATGATGAGCATGTTGACTTACCTAGTTGTGATGTTATCCTCCATAGGATATCATGTGAAAATTCTATTGGTCACATCATGTTTGATAATCCCCTAAACTTGTCATATGCTATGAGTGAGATTACCCATATTGCATCATTGCAATCTCACCGTAGTGCCTATGCATATCCCATAAAAAATAATCCCATTTTCTCATATGGCATAGACGACAAACCCATGGTTATTGGCATTTGCTTTACTTGTGATGATATTGCCATGCTTCCTTTGTATCATTTGCGCAATAATTCTCATATGTCATGCCATGATCTCCGTGATTTGAAAATGCATTTTTTTGGATGTTCTCCATATTCTCCAAATTATGCTTCCGCTATTGCACATGAGGAGACCCCCATAGTTTCCTCATACACGTTAGGAGATTTTGTTCCATCCCATCCATTGAATGATCCCTATAATTGTGTGCACCATCTGCATTTCATGAATAACAATGCTCTCGATAATTCAAGTGATGCACTACATACTTCTAGTCTCCATTATGATAATAACAAACCTTTCATGATGTATGACATGTTCCTATATCATGCATCTCACTTATTTGAGCATTGGATATGATGTGTACATATACCACGTGCACACAATTTTCCCTTTGCCTTTGTTGTGTGTAGGTACTCATGATTACTCGTCAACCTCACAATCCCATGAGTTGACAAAAATAGCTCTTGAGAGCACCAATGCTTTGGGATTGATCGGAATGTGTCTCCAACCATTCCCCTCGCGCAAGGACTACACGCACCTCTTTTACTTGGTTCTCATGCGATTATGGGCTATATACCACTTGTTATCTTATGCTCATGTTCTCGTATTCACTTTGCATGTTATGCCTCATTCTATGCTTTTGCCATGCGATTGTGACCCTTTTTTGCATTTACCCGTGATTCACCATTATACTCTTTCTATGTGTATTTGCATGTTTGGTGGAGATCCTAGTTATCATTGCTATGTTTACCTTGTGAACTAAGCTATCGTTACTTCTTGTGTTGGGAGAGTCATGATGTTCCATTGCTATTCACATATGACTTCTTGCCAATGCAATGAAGACACTTTGCTCATATCTCGTTTTCATGCTTGTGCTATGTCATGTGCATTATGTATGCCCACTATTTGCACACATGACATGATTGCCATGATTATATCTAGTATGTTGCATCTTCGTACTACTAGTTCCCATGCCTTGATTCCTATGATCACTTGCCTTGTTGCATCACCCATGTTACATACTTGCTCTTTTCCTTGGGTTGATGACATATATGGCCATGCCTCTCACATGATTCGTGTTGATTATTGTCTCTTGTCTCCTTTCCTTGCATCTTGTAGTGAGTGCACCCATGCTATGATTATTCTTGATCTTGTAGACTTGGACATATTACTTGTGACACGTGCTACTTTGATTGAGCTTCATATCCTTGGTTGTCCTCGCATCATATGCTTATACACCATGTCACACTCTCTTGTCCCTTCTTATGATAAGAATGATGATGACACTTGTTGGGTATCTCACCGCACGAATGATAGGTTTTGCATTCATGCTAACCTCATTTGTTTTTCTGAGTGTTTGTTATGTTCTTTTGTGTTGAATGCTTTGCAAGGTGGTGCTGTCATGAGACATATTGGTTATGCGAAGGCACACATGATGTGCGACAACAACATCTTCGGGAACCTTCCTACGGTGAGCTCATTCCCTTTGGGTCATTTTCCAATGCGCTTCTTGAATGGGCAACATTTTCATTGTTGTTTCCTCCTTATTGCTTACATGCTACATCTCATGGATGGAGAAGCAACATCTCATGTTGAGCCATTTAAACTTGGGTACATCCCCATGCATTTGGAAACTTGCACCTACACTTTCACACTTGTTGTCCAAGATGCTAAATGGAAACATGCTTTCCACAACAAATTTGCTCCTTATGAATGGATTGACTTACATTTTGAATGGCTTCATGCATCTTGTCTTTCCATCGCATACTTGATATATGAGCTTGTGCACTTCCTTAGCAAATTTGTTGTGATCTACCTTGATGGACTATTTATACACGATACTCATTTTGTCCAACATCAATTGCATGATAACAATATCATCTTGAGCACCATTTGCCATGTTCGTGCTTTTGATAAATCTTCTCTCTATGACATTATGCTACATAATGGCAGAATTTGTGACTTGATGCACATAGAACTTGCTCCCATGAATGCTTTGCATCCCATTCACCATCACTGTATTAAGCTTCATGATACTTGCCATGAACAATCATATTGGACGAACTCATGCTTAATTGATAGACACCTTGTGCGCGCTAACCAATGTATTTGCAAGTGTACTTTGTGTTTGCTCGTTTTGCATGTACACCATCTCGGAGTCATCTTGGAGTACTTTGGGCGCACCATGACTTCCACTCCGTCCAACTACAAGTTCGTCCATGACTACCATTTCCATGGTGATGAGGATTTTGATCCGAGGATGGATCTTTCCCAAGAGGGGGGGGAGATGATGCGGAGCATCCTACGGTCATCCCCATGTACACTCCGATTACTCCCCAAGCTCCAAGTACCATTGGACATAAGGTGAACACGCTCCTTGATGCTTCCTCTTTCAATTCACTCGAGAAATGGATGCTACCTCAAGCTCGGACCTTGTGTACACTCAGGTACATCCGAGGAGACCATGGAGAACCCAAGGACCAAGGCCAAGCTTGTGTGGAAGCGAAGCAAGAAGAAGGAAGAAGAGCCAGACTCTACAACGGCCGGACATCCGGCCGGCCCCTGGACATCCGGTCCAGCCCGGACATCCGACGCCCTCCCCCAGAAATCCGGCGCAAGGCTCCCGAACCTCGCTGACGCGGCCACTCCAGGACGGACATCCGGCCCGACCCCCGGACTTCCGGTGCCACAAGACAGGCCGGATATCCGACGCCCCTGCCCGGAAATCCGGCTCGAAGACACCAGTACCGGGCGTTCTCTGACCAGCTTCAGGCCAAACATCCGGCCCGTGCCTCAGACATCCGGCACCCCCGCGACTGGCCGAACATTCGTCCCCTGGCCGGACATCCGACGCCTGCCTGCGCGCATGGACGGGCCCGAGGCCCGTGTACCTCCCTCTCACTTACCCCTTCGTGGGCTAGCACTATATATACTCCACCCCCAACTCCATTTTAGGGTTAGCAATGGTTTAGCTCATAGATTAGTTGAGCATTGCTCCTTCCATATCCTTCTCCCTTGGAGTGGTACCTCTACGTGAGAAGATCATATGGATGTCAAGACCCCTTCCTAGGGAAGATCCTCTGGGATTTCAAGGCCTCATCTCCCCATGGGATTTGGTTTGAACTCTACCATGTATCCTCTTTCCCTTTGTTGTTCTTGTATCTTTGTGGATCTTGTATGGATATGAGTTTAGTGGATGTGTGATTGGACTTGTTCTTGAGTGTTTCTCTTGTGATTTCTCCTTTCTCTTCCTCATATTCTTCGTGGATTCCCCCTCCAATTCGAGAAAGATCGACACCCACGGGTTTGCCCCGTATCATCCATCCCACTCAAATCCCCCTCTTAGGCCACTTTTCTTCCACTCCCACATGCCCCTTTACTCTGCATATGCACCCTCCTCATACAATGTTGCCCTATCATTGTCGTGGTGGAAATATGCCCTAGAGGCAATTAATAAAGTGTTTATTATCATATTTCCCCGTTCATGATAATGGTTTATTATTCATGCTAGAATTGTATTGACCGGAAACTTAATACATGTGTGAATAGATAAACAAATACCGAGTCCCTAGTAAGCCTCTACTAGACTAGCTCGTTGATCAAAAGATGGTCAAGATTTCCTGACCATGGACATGAGTTGTCATTTGATAATGGGATCACATCATTAGGAGAATGATGTGATGGACTTGACCCAACCGTCAGCATAGCATATGATCGTTCAGTTTAATGCTATTGCTTTCACTATGTCAAATACACGTTCCTCTGACCATGAGATCATGCAACTCCCGGATACCATAGGAATACTTTGGGTGTATCAAACATCACAACGGAACTAGGTGATTATAAAGGTGCACTACAGGTATCTCCGAAAGTGTTTGTTGAGTTGGCATGGATCAAGATTGGGATTTGTCACTCCGATAGAGGTATCTCTGGGCCCTCTCGGTAATACAGCATCACAGAAGCCTTGCAAGCACCGTGACTAAAGAGTTAGTTGCAAGATGATGTATTACGGAACGAGTAAAGAGACTTGCCGGTAACGAGATTGAACTAGGTATTGGATACCGACGATCGAATCTCGGGCAAGTAACATACCGCCGGACAAAGGGAACAACGTATGTTGTCATATGAGGTTCACCGATAAAGATCTTTGTGGAATATGTAGGAACCAATATGAGCATCTAGGTCCCGCTGTTGGTTATTGACCAGAGAGTTGTCTCGGTCATGTCTACATCATTCCCGAACCCGTAGGGTCCGCACACTTAAGGTTCGATGACGATATAGTATTATATGAGTTATGTGATTGGTGACCGAATGTTGTTCGGAGTCCCGGATGAGATCACGGACATGACGAGGAGTCTCGGAATGTCCGAGAGGTAAAGATTCATATATTGGAAGGCTATATTCGGACGTCGGAAAGGTTCCGAGTGATTCGGGTATTTTTCGGAGTACCGGGGAGTTACGGGAATTCACCGGGAGAAGTAATGGGCCTTATTGGGCCATACGGGAAAAGGAGAGGCAGGCCACGTGAGGAGGCGCGCTCCCCCCCTTGCCCAAACCGAATTGGACTAGGGGAGGGGGCGCAGCCCCCTCTTTCCTTTCCCTCTCCCTTCCCCCTTTCATACTCCGTATGGGAGGTGGAATCCTACTAGGACTAAGGAGTCCTAGTAGGACTCCCCACACTTGGCGCACCCCTAGGGGGCCGGCCTCCTCCCTCTCATCCTTTATATACGGGGGCAAGGGGGCACCCCAAAGTACACAATTGTCCCATAGCCGTGTGCGGTGCCCCGATCTCCGTTTTCCACCTCGGTCATATTTTCGGAGAGCTTAGGCGAAGCCCTGCCGGAATCTCTTCACCGTCACCGTCGCCATGCCGTCGTGCTGACGGAACTCATCTACTACCTCGACGTCTTGCTGGATCAAGAAGGCGAGGAACATCACCGAGCTGCACGTGTGTAGAACTCGGAGGTGCTGTACGTTCGGTACTCGATCGGTGGAGCTCGAAGGATTGTTCGACTACATCAACCGCGTTGTGAGACGCTTCCACTAAACGGTCTACGAGGGTACGTAGACATACTCTACCCTCTCGTAGCTACGCATCTCCATGGATAGATCTTGCGTGAGCGTAGGAATTTTTTTGAAATTCATGCTCCGTTCCCCAACAGTGGCATCTGAGCCAGGTCTATGCGTAGATGTGATTTGCACGAGTAGAACACAAACGAGTTGTGGGCGTGGGTGTATACATATTGCTTGCCGTTACTAGTTGATACTTGATTCGGTGGTATTGTGAGATGAAGCGGCCCAGACCGACATTACGCGTACGCTTACGCGAGACAGGTTTCACCGCTACGTGCACTCGTTGCATAAAGGTGACTGGCGGGTGTCTGTCTCTCTCACTTTAGTTGAATCGGTTTCAATGAAGATGGTTCTTTTAGAAGATCAAAAAGCAATCACTACACCATGTTGTGGTTTTGCGTAGGTAAGAACGGTTCTTGCAAACCCGTAGCAGCCACGTAAAATTTGCAACAACAAAGTAGAGGACGTCTAACTTGTTTTTGCAGGGTATGCTGGTGATGTGATATGGCCAAGACATGATGTGATATAAGTTGTTGTATGAGATGATCATGTTTTGGAAGTTATCAGGCAACCGGCAGGAGCCTTATGGTTGTCTATTTATTGTATGCAATGCCAACGCTATTTAATTGCTTTACTTTACCGCTATGAGTTAGCAGTAGTAGTAGTAGCAATAGCCGGCGAGACGACCACGACGCTGCGATGGAGATCAAGGTGTCACGACGCTACGATGGAGATCATGGTGTCAACCCGGTGACGATGGAGATCATGAAGGTGCTTTGCTGATGGAGATCAAAAGCACAAGACGATGATGGCCATATCATGTCACATATTGAATTGCATGTGATGTTAATCCTTTTATGCATCTTATTTTGCTTAGGACGACGGTAGCATTATAAGATGATCCCTTCACTAAATTTCAAGATAGGTGTTCTCCCCTAGTATGCACCGTTGCGAAGGTTCGACGCTTCTAAGCACCACGTGATGATCGGGTGTGATGGATTCTTTCGTTCGCATACAACGGGTGTAAGCCAGTTTTACACACACAGAATACTTGGGTTAAACTTGACGAGCCTAGCATGTACAGACATGGCCTCGGAACACAAGAGACCGAAAGGTCGAACATGAGTCATATAGTAGATATGATCAACATGAAAGATGTTCACCATTGATAACTAATCCACCTCACGTGATGATCGGACGTGGTTTAGTTGATGTGGATCATGTTACACTTAGACAACTTGAGGGATGTGTTGGGGAATGTTGCATGGGAAACAAAAATTTTCCTACGCACACACAAGATCTATCCATGGTGATGAGCATCTACAAGAGGGAGAGTGAATCTACATACCCTTGTAGATCGCTAAGCGGAAGCGTTAAGAAACGCGGTTGATGTAGTCGAACGTCTCCGCGGTCCAAATCGCAAGTCGTCCCTCGATCCGATCACGAACTAGTGCCGAACGGACGGCACCTCCGCGTTCAACACACGTACGGCTTGATGACGCCTTCACCTCCTCGATCCAGCGAGCGATGGTGAAGTAGTAGATGAGTTCCGGCAGCACGACGGCGTGGTGATGGTGGTGAGGAACAATCTCTGCAGGGCTTCGCCAAGCACTACGGAGATTATGACCGGAGAACTAGAGGGTTAGGGTTGCCGACACACGGCTTGGGAAATCTTGATGTCTCCCGTGTGCTAGCCCTGCCCCTCTATTTATATGTTGAGCCTTGGGGTCTAAACTTGGAGTAAAAGCCTCCTCCAGGTCGGTTTTGCCCGCACAAGGTTGGTTTGGCCCGCAGGGAAAGAGTCCAACTCGGATCCCTGCAGTACCGCGCACAAGCGGTAGTACCGCTCACGAGCGGTAGTACCGCTTATGCGGTAGTACCGCTTCACACAAGTGGTAGTACCGCTTACGCGGTAGTACTGCCTTACCAGCGGTAGTACCGCTTAAGGCAGCAGCAAAACTTCCTTTTGCACTTTCCAATACCTCGTGGGCTTTATCCCTTTGGCTCATATAAAGTGTTGCTGCACCCGAACACTTCGGTAAACAACCGGAACCCCTTCCGGTGAATTCCGGAACCCCTTCCGGTGAATTCCGGAACCCTTCCGGAAACCAAAACACTATTATCACATATATCAATCTTTACCTCCGGACTCTTCCGGAGATCCTCGTCATGTCCGGGATCTTATCCGGGACTCCGAACAACCTTCGGTCACCAACAAAATAACTCAACTATACTAATCGTCACCAAACGTTAAGTGTGTAGACCCTGCGGGTTCGAGAACTATGTAGACATGACCGAGACACCTCTACGGCCAATAACCAATAGCGGGACCTGGATGCCCATATTGGCTCCTACATATTCTACGAAGATCTTTATCGGTCGAACCTCTATGTCAAGGATTCAGTTAATCCCGTATACTGTTCCCTTTGTTCTTCGGTATGTTACTTGCCCGAGATTCGATCGTCGGTATCTCTATACCTAGTTCAATCTCGTTACCGGCAAGTCTCTTTACTCGTTCCGTAATACAAGATCTCGTGGCTAACACTTTAGTCACATTGCTTGCAAGGCTCATTGTGATGTTGTATTACCGAGTGGGCCCTGAGATACCTCTCCGTCACACGGAGTAACAAATCCCAGTCTTGATCCATGCCAACCCAACAGACATCCTCGGAGATACCTGTAGAGCACCTTTATAGTCACCCAGTTACGTTGCGACGTTTGATACACACAAGGTACTCCTCCGATGTCAGGGAGTTGCATGATCTCATGGTCAAAGGAATAGATACTTGACATGCAGAAAACAATAGCAATAAACTGACACGATCATATGCTACGTTCGTAGTTTGGGTCTTGTCCATCACATCATTCTCCTAATGATGTGATCCCGTTATCAAATGACATCTCATGTCAATGGCTAGGAAACCTTAACCATCTTTGATCAACGAGCTAGTCAACTAGAGGCTTACTAGGGACACAGTGTTGTCTATGTACCCACACATGTATTTGAGTTTCCAATCAATACAATTATAGCATGGATAATAAACGATTATCATGAACAAGGAAATATAATAATAACCAATTTATTATTGCCTCTAGGGCATATTTCCAACAGGATGTTAATCTAAGTGGGAGTTCTTAAGTAATTTGATTAATTGAACTTCAATTGTCATGAACATAGTCTTACTTGTCTTAGCAAATTTATGTTGTAGATCAATAGACCGCGCTGTAGTTCCCCTGTTTTTATTATGTTCCTAGAGAAAACGAAGTTGAAAGTTGATGGAAGCAACTATGCGGACTAGGTCCGTGATCTGAGGATTGTCCTCACTGCTGCACAGAAGGCTTATGTCCTTAATGCACCGCTCAGTGAAATACCCCTACGGCTTCGTCTGAGGACGTTATGAACGTCTGGCAGACAAGAAAAGATGACTACTCGATAGTTCAGTGCGCCATACTTTACGGCTTAGAACCGGAGCTCCAAATATGTTTTGAGCAACACGGAGCATATGAGATGTTCCAAGAGCTGAAAATTTGTTTTTCAAGCTCACACCCGGGTCGAGAGGTATGACACCTTCGACAAGTTCTATAGCTACAAGATGGAGGAGAACAGCTTTGTTAGTGAGCATGTACTCAAAATGTCTGAGTACTTCAAACACTAGAATCAAGTGGGAGTTAGACTTCCGAATAAAGTGGTGATTGATAGAGTTCTCTAGTCACTATCACTAAGCTACTGGATCTTCGTGATGAACTATAAACATGCAAGGGATAGAAGATCCTTAAGCTATTCGCGATGCTACAATCTGCGGATGTAGAAATCAAAAGAGGGAGCATCAAGTGTTAATGGTTAATAAGACCACTAGTTTCAAGAAGGGCAAGGGAAAGAAAAGGGAACTTCAAGAAGAACGGTAAAATAGTTGCCGCTCACGCGAAGAAACCCAAGGCTGAACCAAACCCGAGACTTAGTGCTCCCATTGCAAAGGGAAATGTCACAGGGAGCGGAACTTCTCCAAAGTAACTGGCAGATAATAAGACTGGCAATGTCAACAAAGATATTTGATATACATGTTATTGATATGTACCTTACTAGTACTCGTAGGAGCACCTGGGTATTTGATACTTGTTCAGTTGCTTACAACTTGAAACATGGAGCTTCGGAATAAACGAGGGCTAGCTAAGAACGAGGTGACGATGTGCATTGGAAGTGTCTCCAAGGTTGATGTGATCACCATCGCCACGCTCTCTCTACCTTCAGGATTAGTGATGAACCTAAATAATTGTTATTTGGTGCTTGCGTTAAGCATGAACATTATATCTGATAGTGTTTATTGCAAGACGGATATTCAATTTCAGAGAATAATTGTTATTCTATTTATTTGGATAATATCATTGATGATCATGCACTTAAAATGAAAGGTTTATTGAATCTTGATCGTAGTAATACATATGTTCATAACACGAATGCCAAAAGATAATGATAGTACCACATATTTGTGGCACTGCCGCTTAGGTCATATCAGTGTTAAACACATGAAGAAACTCCATGCAGATGGGTTTTTGGAATCTCTTGATTATGAATCATTTGAGACATGTGAACCGTGCCTTATTGGCAAGATGACTAAAAACTCCGTTCTCCGGAACAATGGAGCGAGCAACCAACTTATTGGAAATAATACATACCGATGTATGCGGTCCGATGAGTGTTGACGCGCGCGGTGGATATCGTTATGTTCTCACGTTCACAGATGATTTGAGTAGATGTCTACTTGATGAAGCATAAATCTGAAACATTTGAAAAGTTTAAAGAATTTCGGAGTGAAGTAGAGAACCATCGTAACAAGAAAATAAAGTTCTTACGATCTGATCGTGGAGGAGAATATTTGAGTTACGAGTTTGGCAATCACTTAAGACAATGTGGAATTGTTTCACAGCTCACGGCACATGGAACACCACAGCGTAATGGTGTGTCCGAACGTCGTAATCGTACTCTATTGGATATGGTGCGTTCTATGATGTCTCTTACCGATTTGCCACTATCATTTTGGGGTTATGCATTAGAGACAGCTGCATTCACTTTAAACAAGGGCACCGTCTAAATCCGTTGAGATGACACCGTATGAACTGTGGTTTGCAAGAAACCTAAGATGTTGTTTCTGAAAGTTTGGGGATGCGATGCTTATGTCAAAAGGCTTCAGCCAGATAAACTCAAACCCAAAGCGGATAAGTGCGCCTTCATAGGATACCCAAAAGAGACCGTTGGGTACACCTTCTACCACAGATCCGAAGGCAAAGTTTTCATTGCTAAAGAATGGATCCTTTCTAGAGAAGGAGTTTCTCTCGAAAGAAGTGAGTGGGAGGAAAGTAGAACTTGATGAGGTAATTGTACCTCCTCTGGATAGTAGTACGCCACAGAAAGAAATTTCTGTGACACCAACACAGACCAGAGAAGAAGTTGATGATGATGATCATGAGGCTTCGGATCAAGTTACTACAGAACTTCGAAGGTCAACCAGGACACGCTCCGCGCCAGAGTGGTACGGAAATCCAGTCTTGGAGGTTATGTTGTTAGACAACGGTGAACCTTCGAACTATGAAGAAGCGATGGCAAGCCCGGATTCCGAAAAATGGCTTGAGGCCATGAAATCCGAGATTGGATCCATGTATGAGAACAAAGTGTGGACTTTGGTAGACTTGCCCGATGAACGGCGAGCTATTGAAAATAAATGGATCTTTAAGAAGAAGACGGATGCTGATGGTAATATCACCGTCTATAAAGCTCGACTTGTTGCTAAAGGTTATCACCAAGTTCAAGGAGTTGACTACGATGAGACTTTCTCACCCGTAGCGATGCTAAAATCTGTCAGAATTATGTTAGCAATTGCCGCGTTTTATGATTATGAAATCTGGCAAATGGACGTCAAAACGGCATTCCTTTACGGATTCCTTAAGGAAGAATTGTATATGATACAGCCGGAAGGTTTTGTCGATCCTAAAGGCGCTAACAAAATATGCAAGCTCCAGCGATCCATCTATGGAATGGTGCAAGCATCTCGGAGCTGGAATACTCGCTTTGATGAAGTGATCAAAGCGTTTGGGTTTATACAAGTTTATGGAGAAACTTGTATTTACAAGAAAGTGAGTGGGAGCTCTATAGCATTTCTAATAGTATATGTGGATGACATATTGTTGATTGGAAATGATGTAGAATTTCTGGAAAGCATAAAGAATTGAAAGGAGGTTTTCAATAAAAACCTGTTTTTGAGTTATCCACAGATTGGGCATCGAGATCTATGGAGATAGATCAAAACGCTTG
This sequence comes from Elymus sibiricus, assembly GCA_039707655.1. NCBI lineage: Eukaryota > Viridiplantae > Streptophyta > Magnoliopsida > Poales > Poaceae > Elymus > Elymus sibiricus. Next base: position 381,296,629 of record CM077673.1, on the reverse strand, counting down.
ATAAAAGTTCACACATCTTGATGAGTTTTTTGAAGAAGTTCAAAATAGGATCAAGTCAAAGAAATGAGTTCTTTCCTGGTGTGAAGTGGAGTAAGACTTGAAAAGCTAGGTAAAGGTTGTTTTACATGTTAGGCATCAAAATCTATAGAGATAGATTGAGACGCCTCATAGGACTTTCACGAAGCACATACCTTGACAAGATTTTGAAGAAGTTCAAAATGGATCAGTCAAAGAAAGGGTTCTTGCCTGTATTGCAAGGTGTGAGATTGAGTAAGACTCAAAGCCCGACCACGGCAGAAGACAAAGAGAAGATGAGTGTCATCCCCTATGCCTCAGCCATAGGCTCTATTTTGTATGCCATGCTGTGTACTAGACCTGATGTATGCCTCGCTATTAGCTTGGTGGGAAGGTACCAAAGTGATCCAGGAGTAGATCACTGGACAGCGGTCAAGAATATCCTGAAGTACCTGAAAAGGACTAAGGAAGAATTTCTCGAGAATAGAGGTGATAAAGAGTTCGTCGTAAAGGGTTACGTCGATGCAAGCTTTAAACACCGATCCGGAAGACTATGAGTCCCAGACCGGATACGTAAAGTGGGACAGTCGTTTTTGGAGTAGCTCCAAGCAGAGTGTGGTAGCAGCATCTACATATGACATAGAGATTTGCCAAGAACACACGGATCTGAATATTGCAGACCCGTTGACTAAAACCTCTCTCACAAGCAAAACATGATCAGCCCTAGAACTGATTGGATGTTAATTACATGGAGATGTAAACTAGATTATTGACTCTAGTGCAAGTGGGAGACTGTTGGAAATATGCCCTAGAGGCAATTAATAAAGTGTTTATTATCATATTTCCCCGTTCATGATAATGGTTTATTATTCATGCTAGAATTGTATTGACCGGAAACTTAATACATGTGTGAATAGATAAACAAATACTGAGTCCCTAGTAAGCCTCTACTAGACTAGCTCGTTGATCAAAAGATGGTCAAGATTTCCTGACCATGGACATGAGTTGTCATTTGATAACGGGATCACATCATTAGGAGAATGATGTGATGGACTTGACCCAACCGTCAGCATAGCATATGATCGTTCAGTTTAATGCTATTGCTTTCACTATGTCAAATACACGTTCCTCTGACCATGAGATCATGCAACTCCCGGATACCGTAGGAATACTTTGGGTGTATCAAACGTCACAACGTAACTGGGTGATTATAAAGGTGCACTACAGGTATCTCCGAAAGTGTTTGTTGAGTTGGCATGGATCAAGATTGGGATTTGTCACTCCGACTATCGGAGAGGTATCTCTGGGCCCTCTCGGTAATACCGCATCACAGAAGCCTTGCAAGCACCGTGACTAAAGAGTTAGTTGCAAGATGATGTATTACGGAACGAGTAAAGGGACTTGCCGGTAACGAGATTGAACTAGGTATTGGATACCGGCGATCGAATCTCGGGCAAGTAACATACCGCCGGACAAAGGGAACAACGTATGTTGTCATATGAGGTTCACCGATAAAGATCTTCGTGGAATATGTAGGAACCAATATGGGCATCCAGGTCCCGCTGTTGGTTATTGACCAGAGAGTTGTCTCGGTCATGTTTACATCATTCCGAACCCGTAGGGTCCGCACAATTAAGGTTCGATGACGATATAGTATTATATGAGTTATGTGATTGGTGACCGAATGTTGTTCGGAGTCCCGGATGAGATCACGGACATGACGAGGAGTCTCGGAATGTCTGAGAGGTAAAGATTCATATATTGGAAGGCTATATTCGGACGTCGGAAAGGTTCCGAGTGATTCGGGTATTTTTCGGAGTACCGGGGAGTTACGGGAATTCACCGGGAGAAGTAATGGGCCTTATTGGGCCATACGGGAAAAGGAGAGGCAGGCCACGTGAGGAGGCGCGCGCCCCCCCTTGCCCAAACCGAATTGGACTAGGGGAGGGGGCGCAGCCCCCTCTTTCCTTTCCCTCTCCCTTCCCCCTTTCCTACTCCGTATGGGAGGTGGAATCCTACTAGGACTAAGGAGTCCTAGTAGGACTCCCCACACTTGGCGCACCCCTAGGGGGCCGGCCTCCTCCCTCTCATCCTTTATATACGGGGGCAAGGGGGCACCCCAAAGTACACAATTGTCCCATAGCCGTGTGCGGTGCCCCGATCTCCGTTTTCCACCTCGGTCATATTTTCGGAGAGCTTAGGCGAAGCCCTGCAGGACTCACTTCACCGTCACCGTCGCCACGCCGTCGTGCTGACGGAACTCATCTACTACCTCGACGTCTTGCTGGATCAAGAAGGCGAGGAACGTCACCGAGCTGCACGTGTGTAGAACTCGGAGGTGCCGTACGTTCGGTACTCGATCGGTGGAGCTCGAAGGATTGTTCGACTACATCAACCGCGTTGTGAGACGCTTCCGCTAAACGGTCTACGAGGGTACGTAGACACACTCTCCCCTCTCGTAGCTACGCATCTCCATGGATAGATCTTGCGTGAGCGTAGGAAATTTTTTGAAATTCATGCTCCGTTCCCAACATGTCGGATGTCAACAATCCCGATCCACGCACCTTCCCGCCTTGGACTACACCTCCGACTGTAGCCACGCACCGTCCACCCCCTTGCCTAAAATTTGGAACCGATGAATTCGAAAAACTTTTTGAACATTTGGTTATCTCAGATGTAATATTTACAATTGAAATATTGTTGTAGTAGAGATATTTAGATGAATTGTGCTATTTTCTATAATTATTTTTGAGTGTCGCGGACTTAAATAAAAAAGAAATGTGTGCAGACGTTTAGGGGACAAAGTTGGATGGCCGGCTTCCATATCCGTGTTTGCACCCTTAAGCCCTTACATCTTGATACATCCATTTTGCATCATGATTTCCTACTGATATTTATTTTTATTTGTTGAATAATAATGCTTTAGGGAGTGATTCTAATGCCTTTTCTCTCATAATATGTAAGGTTTACACAAAGAGGGAGAATACCGGCAGCTGGAATTTTGGACCTAAGAAAAGCACATCAGAGATACCTATTCTACACAACTCCAATGAAGCTGAAACTTTACGGAGATTATTTTTGCATTTAATAAAAAATACTGGAGCAGAAAACTACCGGAGGGGGGCAGCCACGTGGGCATAACCCACCAGGGCGCGCTAGACCCCCCCCCCCCTGGGCGCGCCCTGGTGTATCGTGGCCACCTCGGCCCACCTCCGGAGCCCATCTTCTGGTACCTGTGGGTGACTAGTAGTGTTGATTACCTTGTGTAGTTGATTACTATATGGTTTATTTGGTGGACGATTATATGTTCAGATCCATTATGCTATTCAATACCTCTCTAATCTTGTGCATGTTTATTATTTGTGAGTAGTTACCTTTGTTCTTGAGGTCACGGGAGAAGTCATGTTGCAAGTAATCATGTGAATTTGATATGTGTTCGATATTTTGATGATATGTATGTTGTGATTCCCTTAGTGGTGTCATGTGAACGTCGACTACATGACACTTCACCATTCATGGGCCTAAGGGTATGCATTGTGGAGTAGTTATTAGATGATGGGTTGCTAGAGTGACTAAAGCTTAAACCCTAGTTTATGCGCTACTTCGTAAGGGGCTGATTTGGACCCAAACGTTTAATGCTATGGTTAGATTTATCTTAATACTTTTCTCGTAGTTGCGGATGCTTGCGAGGGGGTTAATCATAAGTGGGAGGTTGTTCAAGTAAGAACAGCACCCAAGCACCGGTCCACCCACATATCAAATTATCAAAGTAGCGAACACGAATCAAACCAACATGATAAAAGTGACTAGACGAAATTCCCGTGTACCCTCAAGAACACTTTGCCTATTACCAGAGATTGTTCTGGCCTATCCTTTGCCACAAAAGGATTGGGCTACCTTGCTGCACCTTGTTTACCGTTACCATTACTTGCTTGTTACCAATTATCTCGCTATCAAACTATCTGTTACCTACAATTTCAGTGCTTGCAGAAATTACCTTGCTGAAAACCGCTTGTCATTTCCTTCTGCTCCTCGTTGGGTTCGACACTCTTACTTATCGAAAGGACTAATATTGATCCCCTATACTTGTGGGTCATCAAGACTCTTTTCTGGCGCCGTTGCCGGGGAGTGAAGCACTCTTGGTAAGTGGAAATCGGTAAGGAAAAACTTATACTACGTGCTGAAATTTATTGCTACTTGCTACTATGGAAAACAATCCTTTGAGGGGTTTGTTCGGGGTATCTTCACCTCGACCGGAACCAAAATTAGTTGCCCCTCAACCTACTACACCTACTGAAAATATTACTTATGAAATTCCTTCGGGTATGGTAGAACAACTGCTTGCTAAACCTTATGCAGGAGATGGAACTGAACATCCTGATATGCATCTCTTATATGTGAACGAAATATGTGGATTATTTAAGCTTGCAGGTTTACCCGGAGATGAAGTCAAGAAGAAGGTTTTCCCTTTATCTTTGTAGGGAAAAGCATTGACATGGTATAGTCTATGTGATGATCTTGGATCTTGGAACTGGAATCGTTTGCAATTGGAATTTCACCAAAAGTTTTATCCCATGCATCTAGTTCATCGTGATCGGAATTATATATATATAATTTTTGGCCTCGTGAAGGATAAAGTATCGCTCTAGCTTGGGTGAGTCTTAAGTCAATGTTATATTCATGCCCCAATCATGACATTCAGAGAGAAGTTATCATTCAGAATTTTTATGCTCGGCTTTCTCATAATGATCAATCCATGCTCGATACTTCTTGTGCTGGTTCTTATATGAAGAAGACTATTGAATTCAAGTGGGATCTCTTAGAAAGAATTAAACACAACTCTGAAGATTGGGAACTCGACGAAGGTAATGAGTCAGGTATAAAGCTTGAATTTGATTGTGTTAAATCTTTTATGAATACTGATACTTTTCACAAGTTTAGCACTAAATATGGACTTGACTCTGAGATAGTAGCCTCTTTCTGCGAAGCATTTTCTACTCACGTTGATCTCCCTAAGGAGAAGTGGTTTAAATATCACCCCCCTATTAAATAAGAAATTAAAGAACCGGTCATAGCTAAAGAAGAAACCATCCTCTACAATGTTGATCTAGTTGTGCCTACCGCTTATATTGAAAAACCACCTTTCCCTGTTAGGATAAAGGAACATGCTAAGGTATCAACTGTGGTTCGCAAGAGTAATATAAGAGCACCTAAACCCCCTGAGCAAATTAAAGTAGAACCTAGTGTTGCTATGGTTAAAGATCTCTTGGTAGAAAATATTGATGGGCATGTTATCTACTTCTGTGATGAAGCCGCTAGAATTGCTAAACCCGATGAAAAAGATAAACATAGATCCATAGAAGGCATGCCCGTTGTCTCGGTCAAAATAGGAGATCATCGCTATCATGGTTTATGTGATTTGGGTGCTAGTGTGAGTGCAATCCCTTTTACCCTATACCAAGAAATTATGGATGAAATAGCACCTGCTGAAATGGAAGACATTGATGTTACTATTAAACTTGCTAATAGAGACACCATCACACCACTTGGGATTGTTAGACATGTTGAAGTCTTGTGTGTGAAAGTAAAATACCCTACTGATTTTCTAGTTCTTGGTTCCCCGTAAGATGACTTTTGTCCCATTATCTTTGGTAGACCTTTCTTGAGCACCGCAATGCTAAGATAGATTGTGAAAAACAAACTGTCGGTGTCAGTTTTGGTAATGTGTCTCATGAGTTTAATTTTTCCAAGTTTAGTAGACAACCCCGTGATAAAGCGCTATCTAGTAAGGATGAAATAATTGGTCTCTCTTCTATTGCCGTTCCTCCCACTGATCCATTAGAACATTATTTGCTCGACCATGAAAATGATATGCATTTGCGTGAAAGAAATGAAATAGATCAAATTTTCTTCGAACAACAACCTCTCTTAAAACACAATTTGCCTATTGAAACTATTGGAGGTCCTCCTCCACCTAAAGGTGATCCCGTGTTTGAATTGAAACAATTACCTGACACTTTGAAGTATGCTTATCTTGATAAGAAAAAGATATATCATGTTATTATTAGTGCTAACCTTTCAGAACATGAAGAAGAAAGATTATTGAAAGTTCTAAGGAAGCACCGGGCTGCTATTGGATATACTCTTGATGATCTTAAGGGCATTAGTCACACTCTATGCCAGCACAAGATTAATATGGAACCTGATGCTAAACCCGTTGTTGATCACCAAAGGCGATTGAATCCTAAGATGAAGGAAGTGGTAAGAACTGAAATATTAAAGCTTCTGGAAGCAGGTATAATCTATCCCATAGCTGATAGTAGATGGGTGACGGTGTCCTGGACTAGGGGGTACTCACCACGACGCCTCCCGACCTATGGGTCGGGCCGAGGACCCCCATGACAATTCACTAATGGGCCACTTCGGGCAGCCCATGATGCATACAAGGGAGATTCCACAGGACTTGGCGCACAAGACAAGGACTCCTCTAAACCCTAGGCCTCTGGTGTTATATAAACCGAGGCCAGGCTAGTCAATAGATATATCATATTCATTACAATAATCTCGTGGTAGATACTTGTACTATGTACTATCCCCATATCAATACAATCAAAAGCAGGACGTAGGGTATTATCTCCTTGAGAGAGCCCGAACCTGGATAAAATCCTATGTCCATGTCACCATCGCTCCAAGACGCCTAGCTTAGGACCCCTACTACAAGATATGACGGTTTTGACACCGACATTGGTGCTTTCATTGAGAGCCTGCTGGGTAGTCACCGCGGTGCGATGGAAATTCAGATCGGCTCCATCGTGATCTACGCGTCGGAACCGAGCTACATCGTCAACGTCGGCATCTTCGTCGCCGGCTTGACTGGTCACCTCGGCTATGCCGAGGACTGTGCTCCACGTCGGATCATATAGATTGGACGGGTGTCTTCATCAACATCAACTCCAATCTCAACCAAGATCATGGAAGAATCCTCCATGGTGCTCGGGGGCTCAACGTCAACATTGCCCTCGCGCGATCATGCAGTTTTTCTGGACAGCGGATTCGTGTTCGTCGTCCCTGCCTCCTCGAGTGTCGTTTTGACGATTGCTTCAGTGGAATTGTGCGGAATTGAGTCTAGAACAACCCTGCAAAATTTCGTCGCGTTCCGGTGGAGGAATCTCCGGCGATCTACAATATACCAGAGCCGTGTCAAATCCGGACGTGAATCTGGACGACTTTAGGGCGAGGAGTCCACCGCCCAGCTCGTTCATCCTTTGGAAGATCCAACCGTTGATCCTCTGCGGAATTCCTATATCGACAACCCCTCAAAATTTCAGCTCGATCCGACCGTTCAAACTCCGGGAATAGCCCGATGAGTGCGTCAATTTTTGGATCTGTTTCCTGCGCGAAAACGAATCCGACCCGAATTCATCTTTCTTCATGAACGGGATATTGGACATCCTTTTTGAAGGAATATTTTTTTAGGGTATTGTGTTGTTCTCAAACACGTACCCACAAATTTTAAGTCTTTTTTGAGGCAATTTTCACCATCGTGCCGATGTCAAACCGGCCTGACAACATTGCTCCACGGCTGCCGACCTGCGCTAGATCGTCGTTTTGTCGAGCCGAGGTCAACCTCTTCAGATTCATCACCTCGGCAAGCCAACCAAGAGTTCGGCAACCTGACCAAGAGTTCGGCATCGTCACCCCGCGGATTGCACGGGGCTGGCACACCAGAATCGCCGCGCGGTCACTTCATCAAGCTGGCATCGACCGCGTCACAAATTTTGACCTGCGTTAGCACCGACGTGCCGCCTTTTCTTCAATCCAATAACCACCACGCCGACCTGCTTTAACACGTCGGCTGACATGGAGGCTCCAGCATCTCTCCGCCGATCTGCTCCAACACCCCGGCTAGACCGGGGGCTTCTCCATCTCTTCATCAAGCTGCTCTAAGGACTTCGGCGTCACCAGCGACCACTTTCGTCTCCTCGGCTGGACCTGAGGCTTCGCGTCATCACATCGACCGCGTTGTATCGCCACTTCATCAAGCCGAACTCTCCGCCCGGGCACCTCGGGACTGGCTTGGGGGCTGGGACGACAACCCGCCGCAAGCTCGGACCACGTCATCAACACCGAGCACATTAATCAGCTAAGTCGTTTTTGTGCTCAGCTCTCTTTGAAATTTTATTTTTTGTTCGGTTCAACCAAACATTATATTTTTTGTTAAACAACAAAAATTGTTTGTTAAAAACTTTGTTTGTTAAAAAATTCTTTACCCGATTTAACCGGGGGCTCTTTAATTTGGATGAGCTATTTTATAATAAATGTGTTTTCTTCTTGGTCGTTGCAAAGTCTTTTTCTACTACTTCTTTTTCCGACACTAGTGTGTGGTCAATAGCCGGATAGCCTGGTTTCTTTCTAAAGCCGCTCGAGTTTAGTTCGCTAAACAGGTCTCAGAGAAACACTCCGCCTTCGGGATATGGACGCTGAAGCCAAAGGCTGGCCCGCTTGGAGCCTGGAGATCGGATGTATCATGTTAAAGCACGACCAAAGCACATATTAATTTTAAGACCAGTTTTGGATTGACACAATTTTCTTTTATCTAAACATAAAGTTTTTTGCATAAATTTTTGTTTTTTCTGAGCATAACTCTTGCAGTACACTTTTAAAGCATCGACAATATCAACGGGGGGCTGCGACTAGAGCCGAACCCACCAAAAGCCAAGGCACTCCGAGGAGTCCTTGGCAAAACGTTCTCGGATATTGCTTTATATGCACTAGTTTCGAATTATGTCTTCGGTCAATAGTTGGGTTGCCCGGCTCCTGTGCTTGCCTCCCATGTTCCGCTTTGTTCGGCTAGGAGTGCAAAGGGAGAACCACTGCGATTGTACTTCCGGTTTAACTGGTCAAGTACCTCAGTGGAGAAAGCCGAAAACTGACTGTCACAATGAGCATAAACTGGTCGGCGATCCGATGACCGTATTAAGCAACGGGCCTTTCATAAAATTGGCCGGAGTGTTAACAGCTTGACCTCAGCTGACGCCGAACACTAACTGGGGGCTAGTAACTGGCCTCCCAAACTTTAAGCTCCCATGACCAAGTGAAAGTTATAAAGCCTAGATATCTGATTGCCTCGTTTCCGCTAACACAACCGCCTCCGGACACCGAGACGTCGGCTAAGGGTTGTCTTGTTACTGCAGAAACACCCTGCGTAGCATCTACAAAGGGGTAGAAGCCGACGATGGGCCACTCACAAATGATAAACGGTCACAGAGGAGTCAAAATAGCATATAGCATAAAAAGCATTTGTATTCAATATACGAGTGCTGCCTTCCGTAATCATCGTTATAAAGCCATAAATATGCATCAATTTGACTTAAGATTTTGGCCAAGCTGGGTTGCCTAGCTCATGTGCTTATCCCCTACGTTCCCGATTGTTCGGCTAGGGGGTAAAGGGAGCACCTCTGTGATTGTTACTTCCGGGTCATCCGGGTTAGTACCTCAGACTGGGTGAAGCCAAAAGCTAGCCATCTTAAGAATATAATTGGTCGACAATGACGGAAGTGAAAAATTTGGTTCATTAAAGACCATATAGTTCGGGAACATTCCCCAAACTAAATCCTCAATATTTTTTCTCCCACATTGATCGGAGTTGAGGTTTCACAATCATGGTCAACATGATATACTGGGAAAAGGAACTTATAAAAGAACTATTTTTCCCAGAAGATGTTTCTTACGTTAAATAGTAATATAACATATCTCTCCGCGTACATTTGTTTATAAAACCGTATGGCCGGATTGCCTTGTTTGCCGTAAATCTTTGCCCTTATAAAGGCTTTATAAAGTAGGACAAACACTCCTAGGCTACTGGCCGAGGAGGTTGAAGCCGATGGTCAGTCAACAAAGTCTTGTACAATGCGGATCCGAGCATTAATGATGTAAAGTACTTGGATACATAGAATCATTACACATAAATTGTGACAAACATAACAAAGTTTGTGTCAAACAAATATCGATCCTTAATTCAACCACTCGTGCCTAAATTAAGGCTCGGGGGCTACTGCATTGCCTATTCAATGCAGCAAATCCAAAGTGCAATATGGTTCCCGAGGAGATTCGATCCTCAGGTTGGTCGGCCGCACCCAATCCGAGTCTCGGAAACTATTGCGTACCGCGTTTCCATCCCTAACGTATGCCGCCGAGCAAGAACTTGATCCTCGGGCCGATTTTGCAAATCGACCCAAGTCTCAGGGGCTACTGGGATTAGTGGTTTTCTTTTAGCCTTCAGGTGCATCTCGGGTTTTAGCCCAACACACACCTTGAGGGCTACTGGTTATACAGCTCGTCAGAGAATAAATTTCACCAATTGGAATTAAATATCCTCAAAAAATCAGCCTACGCCCGGGGTGGTGCACCACCTCGGAAGCAGTCCGGCATAAAGCTCGGGCGCAAGTGGCTGGCTCCATAGAGGGCATTTCCGGCATTAAGCTCGGTTGAATTCCTTCAAATTTTTAAAGACCGAGGTAATTTATGAGACCTCGGACACTGATCATCGTTGGAGCTCGGATGCAGTCCGGCGTTGGAGCTCGGAAGCAGTCCGGCATAAAGCTCAAGATCGGAGACACCTCGGAAGCAGTCCGGCATAAAGCTCGGATGTGAATGGCTGGCTCCATAAAAGTCTATTCCGACATTTAAGCTCGGATTGACTCCTTCAAATTTTCAGAGACCGAGGTAATCTATGACACCTCGGATGCCGACCAGCGTTGGAGCTCGGCTGCAAAAATACAGCTCGGATGCAGTTCGGCGTTGGAGCTCGGACGCAAGAGGACACCGCCGTACGGGAAGCACTTCAAACCCGAGCTATGGCGTAAAAAATAACAAGGCATTAATAAAGGCCGAGAACTTAAAGGGGCTCCTCGGATGCCCGACATGTGAACTCTTCGGATACACTTCGGCGATCCTCAAGATGAAAGATGGGAAGATTTGTTGAACCAGTTTTCAAGACCGACGACCGAAGACAAAGAACTGTTCGGAAGAACCGAGGAGCGTCCCCAACTTGAAGACCGGTTCAGGGGGCTACTGACGGTGTCCTGGACTAGGGGGTACTCACCACGTCTCCTCCCGACCTATGGGTCAGGCCGAGGACCCCCATGACGATTCACTAATGGGCCACTTCGGGCAGCCCATGATGCATACAAGGGAGATTCCACAAGACTTGGCGCGCAAGACAAGGACTCCTCTAAACCCTAGGCCTCTGGTGTTATATAAACCGAGGCCAGGCTAGTCAATAGATATATCATATTCATTACAATAATCTCGTGGTAGATACTTGTACTATGTACTATCCCCATATCAATACAATCAAAAGCAGGACGTAGGGTATTATCTCCTTGAGAGAGCCGGAACCTGGGTAAAATCCTGTGTCCATGTCACCATCGCTCCAAGACGCCTAGCTTAGGACCCCTACTACGAGATATGCCGGTTTTGACACCGACAATGGGTAAGTCTCATTCATTGTGTCCCTAAGAAAGGAGGTATTACTGTTGTTCCTGATGATAAGAATGAACTCATTCCACAAAGAATTGTCACTGGCTACAGAATGGTAATTGATTTTAGAAAATTAAATAAAGCTACTAGGAAAGATCATTACCCTCTGCCTTTCATTTATCAAATGCTAGAAAGACTATCTAAGCACACACACTTTTGTTTCCTAGATGGATATTCTGGATTCTCTCAAATACCTGTGTCACAATCCGATCAAGAGAAAACCACCTTTACTTGCCCTTTTGGAACCTATGCTTATAGACGTATGTCTTTTGGTTTATGCAATGCACCTGCTACCTTTCAAAGATGTATGACTGCTATATTCTCTGATTTTTGTGAAAAGATTGTGGAGGTTTTCATGGATGATTTTTCCATTTACGGAACTTCTTTTGATGATTGCTTAAGCAACCTTGATCGAGTTTTGCAGAGATGTGAACAAACTAATCTCGTCTTGAATTGGGAGAAGTGCCACTTTATGGTTAATGAAGGCATTGTCATGGGGCATAAAATATCTGAACGAGGTATTGAGGTGGATAAAGCTAAAGTTGATGCAATTGAGAAAATGCCATGTCCCAAAGATATTAAAGGTATTCGAAGTTTCCTTGGTCATGCTGGTTTTTATAGGAGGTTCATTAAAGACTTCTCTAAAATTTCTAGGCCTCTTACTAATCTTTTGCAAAAGGATATTCCTTTTCTTTTTGATGATGATTGTGTGGAAGCCTTTGAAACACTCAAGAAAGCCTTAACCTCTGCACCTATTGTTCAACCACCTGATTGGAACTTGCCTTTTGAAATTATGTGTGATGCTAGTGATTATGATGTTGGTGCTGTTCTAGGACAAAGAGTAGATATGAAATTGAATGTTATCCATTATGCTAGTAAAACTCTAGACACTGCCCAACGAAACTATGCTACCACTAAAAAAGAATTTTTAGCAGTTGTGTTTGCTTGTGATAAATTTAGATCCTATATTGTTGATTCCAAAGTTATTGTTCACACCGATCATGCTGCTATAAAATATCTTATGGAAAAGAAGGATGCTAAACCTAGACTCATTAGGTGGGTTCTTTTGCTCCAAGAATTTGACTTGCATATTGTTGATAGGAAGGGAGCTGAGAACCCCGTAGCTGATAACTTGTCTAGGTTAGAAAATATTCTTGATGACCCACTACCTATTGATGATAGTTTCCCTGACGAACAGTTAGCTGCAATAAGTGTTTCACAAAACACACCTTGGTATCCTGATTATGCTAACTACATTGTCGCTAAATATATACCACCTAGCTTCACATACCAAGAAAAAAGAAAATTCTTCTATGACTTAAGACATTACTTTTGGGATGACCCACATCTTTATAAAGAAGGAGTGGATGGTATTATTAGACGTTGTGTACCTGAGCATGAACATGAACAAATCCTACGGAAATGTCATTCCGAAGCTTATGGAGGACATCATGCGGGAGATAGAACTGCTCATAAGGTATTACAATCTGGTTTTTATTGGCCTACTCTCTTCAAGGATGCCTGTAAGTTTGTCTTGTCTTGTGATGAATGTCAAAGAATTGGTAATATCGGTAAGTGACGTGGCTTGAGACTGCGTCGGTATTTCCCCAAAGAGGAAGGGATGATGCAGCACAGTGACGGTAAGTATTTCCCTCAGTTATGAAACCAAGGTTATCGAACCAGTAGGAGGATCACCACCACCCAATAAGCAGCACATGCACACAAACAACAATTACTTGCAACCCGACGCGAAAGAGAGGTTGTCAATCTCTCTACGGTAAAAAGATAGATTAGGTAGTGATACATAGGAGAGATAGATCTCTCAAGAACACAAAATAGAAAAGGCAAATAAAATATGCAGCAATATATTTTTGGGTTTTTGGTTTTGTAGATCTGAAAACAAAGATGCAAAAACATAGATCTGAAAGCAATATGTTGGAAAAGTAGACCCGGAGGCCGTAGGGTTCACTAGTGGCTTCTCTCATGAGTATAGTGCATGGTGGGTGAACAAATTATTGTTGGGCAATTGATAGAAAATCGAATAGTCATGACGATATCCAAGGCGATGATCATTATATAGGCATCACGTCCAAGATAGGTAGACCGACTCTTGCCTGCATCTACCTCTATTACTCCACACATCGACCGCTATCCAGCATGCATCTAGTGTATTAAGTTCATGAAAAAACGGAGTAATGCAATAAGAATGATGACATGATGTAGACAAGATCTATTCATGTAGGAATAGACCCCATCTTGTTATCCTTAATAGCAACGATACATGCGTGTCTTGCTGCCCCTTCTGTCACTGGGAAAGAACACCGCAAGATTGAACCCATCACAAAGCACCTTTTCCCATGGAAAGAAAAATTGATCTAGTTAGCCTAACTAAACCAAAGATTCGAAGAAGAAATACGATGCTATAAGCAATCATGCATATAAGAGATCAAAGAAGACTCAAATAATATTCATGGATAGAAACTGATCATGAACTCAAAATTCATCGGATCCCAACAAACACACCGCAAAAGTTTACATCAAATAGATCCCCAAGAGACCATTGTATTGAGAATCATAAGAGAGAGAGAGAGAGAGAGAGAGAGGAAGCCATCTAGCTACTGCCTACGGACCCGTAGGTCTATGGTGGACTACTCACACATCATCGGAGAGGTACCTATGAAGAAGATGAACCCCTCCGTGATGGTGTTTAGATTGGATCTCGCGGTTCTGGAACTTGCGGCGGCTAGAATTGTGTTTCGTCGACTCCCCTAGGGTTTTTGGAATATTTGGGAATTTATAGGCATCAGAGGCGGTGGAGAGGGGTCCCGAGGAGGGCACAACCCATCAGGGCACGCCGGGGCCCCCCTAGCGCGCCCTGGTGGGTTGTGGTCTCCTCGGCCCACTTCTCCGGTACTTCTTTGGCCCACTGGGTGTCTTCTGGTCCAGAAAAAATCTCCAAAAAGTTTCGTCGCGATTGGACTCTGTTTGGTATTGATTTTCTACGAAGTAAAAACAAGCAAAAACAACAACTGGCACTTTGGCACTATGTCAATAGGTTAGTCCCAAAAAATGATATAAAGTTGTTATAAAATGATTGTAAAACATCCAAGAATGATAATATAACAGCATGGAACAAGCAAAAATTATAGATACGTTGGAGATGTATCAGTAAGCGTCAGGAAATGCCTATGAATTATTCACTTGTTGTTGAAACATTTGATGTTTGGGGTTTTGATTATATGGGACATTTTCCTTCCTCTAATGGGTACACTCACATTTTGGTTGCTGTTGATTATGTCACTAAGTGGGTAGAAGCTATTCCAACTAGTAGTTCTGATCACCACACCTCCATTAAAATGCTTAAAGAGGTCATCTTCCCGAGGTTTGGAGTCCCTAGATATTTAATGACCGATGGTGGTTTACACTTCATTCATGGTGCTTTCTGTAAGATGCTTGCTAAATATGATGTTAACCACAGAATTGCATCACCCTATCATCCTCAATCTAGTGCTCAAGTAGAACTTAGCAATAGAGAAATAAAATTGATATTACAAAAAACTGTCAATAGGTCTCGTAAGAATTGGTCTAAGAAATTAGATGATGCACTTTGGGCCTATAGAACAGCTTATAAAAATCCTATGGGTATGTCTCCGTACAAAATGGTATATGGAAAAGCTTGTAATTTGCCTCTAGAGTTAGAACATAAAGCATTTTGGGCAATTAAAGAACTTAACTATGATTTCAAACTTGCCGGTGAGAAGAGGCTATTTGATATTAGCTCACTAGATGAATGGAGAACCCAAGCCTATGAAAATGCTAAGCTTTTCAAAGAAAAAGTAAAAAGATGGCATGACAAAAGAATCCAAAAGCAGGAGTTCAAAATAGGAGACTATGTTCTTTTGTTCAACTCTCGTTTAAGATTTTTTTGTAGGAAAGCTTCTCTCCAAATGGGAAGGAGCATATATTATCGAAGAGGTTTATCGTTCTGGAGCTATCCAGATTAATAACACCGAAGGTACTAACCCAAAGGTGGTCAATGGACAAAGAATTAAGCGATATATCTCAGGTACGCCTATTAACGTTGAAAGCAATGTTATCCAAACCATGACACCGGAGGAACACATAAAAGAAACCTGCCGGAACACTCCAGAATTCTGAAAAATAGGAGGTACGTGATACGGTAAGTAAACGGACTCCGAAATATCCGCAAAAATATTTTTTGTCAGTTTTGGAATATTAGAAAATTTTGGAAATAAAAAATTAAACCGGAAGGTGATCGAGGTGAGCACGATACACCAGGGCGCGCCCTGGTGGGTTGTGCCCACCTCGGATGCCTTCCCGACTCCGTTTTCCTTTCATATACTTGTTTCCCAAGAAAAAAAATTCTCTATATATACCCCCTACTGTTTTGACGACCGCATCACAGAAAAATACTCTGTTCTTGTTTCTTGTTGTTTTCCTATCAGATCTGTCAAGTCAGGCATCATGTCTTCCCCCTCTTCTAACAACGTGGAAGAACATGCCTGGCTAATGAAGATAGAGTTGAAGAGGGAGGAGCCGGAAGAAGCCAACAAGGAAGAGAAGGGCAAGGAAGCTATGGTGGATCAACCCCCTTAAGAAGGTCAATCCATGCCAACAAAGGAAGGAGAAGAAGAAGATATCCACCAACCTTATTACATTCATCTCACCCCTCTTGAAATCGTAGCCTTTAGAGCTTTCGAAGCGGTCCGTGTTCAGAACAAATTTCTCATCCGTGAAAATATTTTGCTAGAAGAGCACATCAATAATCTTAGGAGGGTCATTCGCAAATTGGAGCATCTTTTGAAGCTGAAGTGTGACACCATGACATGGCTTGAGACTGCGTCGGTATTTCCCCAAAGAGGAAGGGATGATGCAGCACAGCGACGGTAAGTATTTGCTCAGTTATGAAACCAAGGTTATCGAACCAGTAGGAGGATCACCACCACCCAATAAGCATCACCTACACACAAACAACAAATACTTGCAATCCGACGCGAAAGAGAGGTTGTCAATCTCTCTACGGTAAAAAGATAGATTAGGTAATGATAGATAGGAGAGATAGATATCTCAAGAACACAAAATAGAAAAGGCAAATAAAATATGCAGCAATATGTTTTTGGGTTTATGGTTTTGTAGATCTGAAAACAAAGATGCAAAAAGATAGATCTGAAAGCAATATGTTGGAAAAGTAGACCCGGGGGCCGTAGGATTCACTAGTGGCTTCTCTCATGAGTATAGCGCATGGTGGGTGAACAAATTACTGTTGGGCAATTGATAGAAAATCGAATAGTCATGACGATATCCAAGGCGATGATCGTTATATAGGCATCACGTCCAAGATAGGTAGACCGACTCCTGCCTGCATCTACCTTTATTACTCCACACATCGACCGCTATCCAGCATGCATCTAGTGTATTAAGTTCATGGAAAACGGAGTAATGCAATAAGAACGATGACATGATGTAGACAAGATCTATTCATGTAGGAATATACCCCATCTTGTTATCCTTAATAGCAACGATACATGCGTGTCTTGCTGCCCCTTCTGTCACTGGGAAAGAACACCGCAAGATCGAACCCATCACAAAGCACCTCTTCCCATTGTAAGAAAAATCGATCTAGTCAGCCTAACTAAACCAAAGATTCGAAGAAGAAATATGATGCTATAAGCAATCATGCATATAAGAGATCAAAGAAGACTCAAATAATATTCATGGATAGAAACTGATCATGAACTCAAAATTCATCGGATCCCAACAAACACACCGCAAAAGTGTACATCAAATAGATCTCCAAGAGACCATTGTATTGAGAATCATAAGAGCGAGAGAGAGAGGAAGCCATCTAGCTACTGCCTACGGTCCCGTAGGTCTATGGTGGACTACTCACGCATCATCAGAGAGGCACCTATGAAGAAGATGAACCCCTCCGTGATGGTCTTTAGATTGGATCTCGCGGTTCTGGAACTTGCGGCGGCTGGAATTGTGTTTCGTCGACTCCCCTAGGGTTTTTGGAATATTTGAGCATTTATAGGCATCAGAGGCGATGGAGAGGGGTCCTGAGGAGGGCACAACCCATCAGGGCGCGCCCTGGTGGATTGTTGTCTCCTCGGCCCACTTCTCCGGTACTTCTTTAGCCCACTGGGTGTCTTCTAGTCCAGAAAAAATCTCCAAAAAGTTTCGTCGTGATTGGACTCCGTTTGGTATTGATTTTCTGCGAAGTAAAAAACAAGCAAAAACAGCAACTGGCAACTGGCACTTTGGCACTATGTTAATAGGTTAGTCCCAAAAAATGATATAAAGTTGTTATAAAATGATTGTAAACATCCAAGAATGATAATATAACAGCATGGAACAAGCAAAAATTATAGATACGTTGGAGACGTATCACCTATCTATCTATGTAATCGTGTGAAAGTTATATAATAAAGTTTAGTTTGAGTTTTTGTCTCTCTACTGTCTTGTTGCAATCAAAATAAAGGAAAGGAAAACAAATGGAAAGAATCATATGCTAATCTTATGGTGAGTAATGACATCACATAAGGAAAAGTATAAGTAGTAAAATTTATTGGAGATTGACAAACATAACATTGGCCAATGATGCAACTCATGAAAGAATTAATAAGGGAAGAGAAGATTCACATGCAAATACACTATCTTGGACATCTTTTATGATTGTGAGCCCCCATCAAATATTATATGTCAAAACTATTGACGTTGGACAAGGAAGACAACGTAATGATTTATGCTCGTTCTTATCCACATAGAAGTTATATTGTCATAGACCCTTCAACATGTGGTGCTTGCCCAATATCTTTGCTAGCCAAAAATTCCGCACTAATTAGAGATACTACTTGAGCTTCCAAAAACCCAAACCCAAATTCATTCTTTGAGTGTCCACCATACCTACCTATGGATCGAGGAACATCCTTCAAGTAAGTTGTCATCGGTGCAATAAGGCAATAAAAATTGCTTCTAAAAGTGTTTTGATCAATTAGTGTAAGAGAAAATTGAGCGCTATACGAACTTATGATGGCAAAGTAATAAAAGCGACGGACTGCATAATAAAGGTTACTATCATAGGGGGCAATATAGCGTGACGTTCTTTTATATTAAGGGATTGGGCATACGAATCAATAAGCGCATGACAACCTCTGCTTCCCTCTGCGAAGGGCCTATCTTTTACTTTCATGTATTTAGTTTTATGCAAGAGTCATAGTATTCTCCCCTATTCCTTTTTACTTTTTCCTTTTGCAAGCATCATGTGGTGAGGAAAGATCTAGGCACATATATCCAGTTGGATATGGGTGGCATGAGTTATTATTGTTGACATCACCCTTGAGGTGAATACGTTGGGAGGCGAAACTATAAGCCCCTATCTTCTTATGTGTCCGGTTGAAAGCACATTTGCTCCCTTGGTGGTTTTGGTAATTAATAACAACATATATGTCATTGAACTAATGTTTCCACTAAGCATATTTCAGGAAAAGTTCAATGATAGGGATGGCAAAAGGATTGTGGAAATACCCCAAGATGCAAGGAAATGGATTGGCAAAAGCTTCAAGCAAGAGGACCCTACATTTTACTTTGTGAGAAATCACTTTGAGTCCATAGGAAAGCCAATACTATTAAAAGGGGGTAAGGTACTGTTGGTGAACAAAATGCTCATATGTGCACAAGTGATAGTCACCAAAAACACCCACAAGCTCTTCCACAAAAGTCTGTCCAAAGTCAAATATCCAAAATCGGTGCAACCAACACTTTCCACTCGGTGCCACCGATTTCCAAACCCAGACAGACATAAGCCAAACCCTAACCTTTCGATGCAACCGATTCTGCTTCGGTGCCACCGAGTTTGGGTTGCCAACTTTCTGTTACCTCGATTCACAAAATCGGTACCACCGAGTTTGTTGAATCGGCGTCACCGAGATTGGGCAATCTGACCGTTGGTCACCTAATCGGTGCAACCGAGATTTATATATCGGTCTCACCGAGATTCAAAAATTGCTACCTTTGGAGCAACTCGGTACCACCGAGATTCACACATCGGTGTCACCGAGTTGGTCACTTAAGGTGTAACGGTTGGATTTTTGGAGATGCCTATATATACCCCTCCACCACCACCTACTCGAAAGAGAAGCACTCAGAACTATTCCATACTTGCCCCATCATATTTTCTGAGAGAGAGCCACCTACTCATGTGTTGAGATCATGCCATTCCATTCCAACCATATGAATCTTGATCTCTAGCCTCCCCAAGTTGCTTTCCACCAATCCAATCTCTTCCACCAAGCCAAATCTGTGAGAGAGTGATTGTGTGTTGAGGAGTCTATCATCTTGAAGCACAAGAGCAAGGAGTTCATCGAGATTGCCGAGCCTATTACCTTTTGGAGGGTGGTGCCTCCTAGATTGGTTAGGTGTCGCTTGGGAGCCTCCTACTTCGTGTTGTGGAGTTGAACCAAGAAGTTTGTAAGGGCAAGGAGATCGCCTACTTCGTGAAGATCTACCCATAGTGAGGCTAGTCCTTCGTGGACAGAAGCCGTTATGGAATAGTCAAGGTTGCTACTTCGTGGACCCTTATGGGTGGAGCCCTCCGTGGACTCTCGCGACCGTTACCCTCCGTGGGTTGAAGACTCCATAAACGTGGGCGTACGATAGCACCACCTATCGGAACCACGGGAAAAATCTTCGTGTCTACAAATTGTGTTTGATCTTCCTACCCTTCCTTTACTACTCATGCTTGTTGTTACTTTCCGCTGCTATACTCTTAGACATGCATGTGTAGGGTGTGCTTGACTTGCTATGAATGCCAAAATCTGCCAACACTAAAAATTGGGAAAAGGCTAGATTTTTATTTAGTCAAGTAGTCTAATCACCCCCCTCTAGACATACTTTCGGTCCTACACCGGTTGAAACTTTTTGTTCATGGGTATGCCGTGAGTGTTAGCAATCATAGAAGACTAAATGATGGTTGAGTATGCGGACTTGCCAAAAGGCTCCGACATGAGACCCTTCCTGAAAATATGATGGATTGTAGTTGCAAATTTGACTGAGAACATAGTTTGTTGGTTTTCAATAAGGTTTATGCTTCATACTTCTATGTTGTGATAAATTATTACTTATTCATAAGAAGCTATATGATAAAAATGTGTTGAATAAATTTTATGATAGAGTTTGTTGTTGTTATATTAATAAGCATGATGCTTCTATGTCCATATTATGTTTTTATCGACACCTCTCTCTCAAACCATGTGGACATGCTTTTCAATATTGGCTTTTGCTTGAGGACAAGCGAGGTCTAAGCTTGGGGGAGTTGATACGTCCATTTTGCATCATGATTTACTACTGATATTTACTTTGATTTGTTGAATAATAATGCTTTAGGGAGTGATTCTAATGCCTTTTCTCTCATAATATGCAAGGTTTACACAAAGAGGGAGAATACCGGCAGCTGGAATTCTAGACCTAAGAAAAGCACATCAGAGATACCTATTCTACACAACTACAATGAAGCTGAAACTTTACGGAGATTATTTTTGCATTTAATAAAAAATACTGGAGCAGAAAACTACCGGAGGGGGGCTGCAGGGTGGGCACAACCCACCAGGGCGCGCCCTGGTGTATCGTGGCCACCTCAGCCCACCTCCGGAGCCCATCTTCTGGTATAAAGTCGCATTTGACCTAGAAAAAATTAGAGGAGGACTTTCGGGATGAAGCGCTGCCGCCTCGAGGCGGAACTTGGGCAGGAGCAGTTTTGCCCTCCGGCGGAGCGATTCCGCCGGGGGAACTTCCCTCCCGGAGGGGGAAATCGAAGCTATCGTCATCACCAACACCCCTCTCATCTTTGGGAGGCCAATCTTCATCCACATCTTCAACAGCACCATCTCCTCTCAAACCCTAGTTCATCTCTTGTGTTCAATCTTTGTACTGGAACCTCAGATTGGTACCTGTGGGTGACTAGTAGTGTTGATTACCTTGCGTAGTTGATTACTATATGGTTTATTTGGTGGAAGATTATATGTTCAGATCCATTATGCTATTCAATACCTCTCTGATCTTGAGCATGCTTATTATTTGTGAGTAGTTACCTTTGTTCTTGAGGTCACGGGAGAAGTCATGTTGCAAGTAATCATGTGAATTTGATATATGTTTGATATTTTGATGATATGTATGTTGTGATTCCCTTAGTGGTGTCATGTGAACGTCGACTACATGACACTTCACCATTCATGGGCCTAAGGGGATGCATTGTGGAGTAGTTATTAGATGATGGGTTGCTAGAGTGACAGAAGCTTAAACCCTAGTTTATGCGCTACTTCGTAAGGGGCTGATTTGGATCCAAACGTTTAATGCTATGGTTAGATTTTATCTTAATACTTTTCTCGTAGCTGCGGATGCTTGCAAGGGGGTCAATCATAAGTGGGAGGTTGTTCAAGTAAGAACAACACCCAAGCACCGGTCGACCCACATATCAAATTATCAAAGTAGCGAACACGAATCAAACCAACATGATAAAAGTGACTAGACGAAATTCCCGTGTACCCTCAAGAACACTTTGCCTATTACTAGATATTGTTCTGGCCTGTCCTTTGCCACAAAAGGATTGGGCTACCTTGCTGCACCTTGTTTACCGTTACCGTTACTTGCTTGTTACCAATTATCTCGCTATCAAACTATCTGTTACCTACAATTTCAGTGCTTGCAGAAATTACCTTGCTGAAAACCGCTTGTCATTTCCTTCTGCTCCTCGTTGGGTTCGACACTCTTACTTATCGAAAGGACTACGATTGATCCCCTGTACTTGTGGGTCATCACATCTGCACATGTTTGTTTAGAGGACAAAGTTGGATGGTCGGCTTCCATATCCGCAGACAAATAGTTTGTCCGTTTTGAGGGCCGATGTTAGATATGCCCTTAAGCCCTTACTCAACTATCCTGGTTGAATGTTTTTAGTTAGCTCGGAGGATTGGTTTGGTATCTTTCTCTCCTTGCCCGAGAAAGGCAAACAAGTTTAGCTAGGAAGTTCTTTGATTCAAAATATGTTTTTTCTTGGGATGATGAACCTGTTATAAGATGTAACTATTACATAAGTTTCAATAGTGTGGCACGAGTTCAAAAAATACATTCGACTCCCATGGGTGAAGCGCCACAAGCAGGAGGGTCACCACCCGCAATGTTTGCAGCTCGTCTGCGCGGGTGCGTCGGTGCTCCTCTCTCGACCAACATAGAGCCATACACCCCAAACCTTCGTCTTATATACGATCCACATGTGCTCCTCTCCTATGCCTACTCCGGTCGATGTCGTCGTCGAAGGGTGAGGGGGATGAGTCGGACCATCGCCGACAACTCTCAACTAGAAGACGGTCAAAGAAGAGGAAGTAGAACGTGCCTAGCCGACAGTAAGAGCGTGATGACCACGACTTGATCTCTTCAGGTTTCACGAACTTGGCACACAGGTTGGAGCCTCCTTCCGAACGTCCTCCTCCAGAATTTGACTTGTTCTTTCATGTACTTTGGGGCATATTGTGCTACTGTCCCAACATGGGGCACTTTATTTGCGCCGTAGATCTTATAATTTTTTTTATTGGTTTGTTGTTTCGGTGAACTTTGTATGATTAGCTCTTCTGGCTTTTATATATACTTCCTCTGTCTCACAATATAAAAGCGTTTTGTAAGCTAACATTGTAAAATGCTTTTATAGTGTGGGACGGAAGAAAGGAGTATGTAATAAAGCTGGGAGCGAGTCTTTTTCGTGGTTAGAAGAGGAAGTGGAAAATGGAAGCGTTCCTCCACCAATCACCAATGTTGACTTTTGGTACGACTTTATCTACCCACACGACGTGTCGGCCATTTGTTTTGTGGTACCGCGACCACACCTTGGTCAAAGTACCACACATCCATCCTCTACGTACTCCATTCGGCATATATCACGGGGGCTGGTCCCACTCGTCAGACTTGTACGTTCTCGCGCTGTCATGCATCCATCACAGCACGCTAGCAGTATCCGTGAGCGGCGAGTCCACTCTCGGTGGGTGAGGCCAACTCCAGCGCACTACCCTAAACGGATGTCCGCTTCGGCCTGTTTTTTGTCCGTTTGGGGCGGCAATGGGTAGCCCATGTCCGGATCGGGCCGCTGCCTACGATGATATAAAAAAAATTCAAACCCAAATAAAATGGCCCAAAAAATCAAATAAAACGCAAACATAATGATAAAACATAATTAAACATATAAAACTTAATAAAACATAGTCTTAACTGCCTCCACACGGCCTCCATAGTACTTAACATAATTAACATAAAAACTTAAAAGTAAAACAAGCGCCGCCCGCGCGCTGCTGCCGTGCCCGTCGATGTCGTGCCCGTCGCCGTCTCACGCGCCACCGTTGTCGTCCTCGTCGCTGGTGAGGTCGATGTAGGGCGGCGGCGTCCAGAGGTGGGACGGTGGCCCCTGGAAGGTGGGAGGCGCCTGCACCACCTCCCCCCGTGGCGACGGCTGGCGCTCCGGTGACTGCGGCGGCGTGGGGCACCAAGACCCGGCCCCCACGGCGTCGGCCATGTCGGCGGCCGTGCACGACCAGCTCCACTGCTGGCCCACCAGGCCCGGGTGGAACGCGGTGACGGGCTGCTCGTCCAGCACCTCCTCCTTCACCTCCATCATGTCTAGCTCGGGCATGGCCACGTCTCCGGCCGCAGAGAGGGCGAGCATGGTGTCCAGACCCACCCATTGCCGCTCATTGTGCGTGTTCTTGGAGTCTTCCAAGACACGTTGGATGAGACGGGCCTCCTCCTCCTCTGTCATGGGAGGAGGTGGTGGTGGCGACGGAGAGGGCGACGGCGTCGGCGTGATGCCGCGCACCCGCGTACGCCCGCGCACCTGGGGAGGGCTTGGAGCACGCGCTCGGCGCTCTGGACGTGCACGCTGCGGGCTACCCGGGCGACCAGCAAAATACGACACGCGCCGCACGTCGTGCTCGTCCTGGAACCAAGTGTCCCACAGGGGGGAATCGACGGCGTACCTGTCGTCGTAGTAGAGGTCGTCAGGCAGGCGGCGGCGGCGGTGGATCTCCTCGCGGCGGGCACGGCCGCTCAACGGGATCGGCGGGATCGGCACCCGATCCGCGGAGAGATGCCAGTTATTGGGCAGGTGCACGTCCGCCCAGGGGAGCGGCGTCCCTGTTTCCCAATAACGCCGGCAGACATCCGAGGGGACGTACTGCCGGATGCGCGCCGGGGCGGCCGGAGGGGCGATGGCGAATGCGGGCGGTGCGGGGGCCCTTCGTGGGGGTGGCGTGGAGCTAGCGGCGCGGCGGCGGTCGGAGGACGAACCAGCCTCGTGGTCGTGCGCCCCCTTGCGGCCGGTGCTCCACCACACCATTGCTGCTGGCGGCCGGCGAGCTCGAGGAGGTGGACTAGGGTTTGGGGGTGCCGGTTTCGAGGAGACCGCACGGCTGGAGTGGGAAGCGTGGACTGACCGGTCCACGACTTCCACATTAAG
Source organism: Elymus sibiricus (assembly GCA_039707655.1). Lineage (NCBI taxonomy): Eukaryota > Viridiplantae > Streptophyta > Magnoliopsida > Poales > Poaceae > Elymus > Elymus sibiricus. The sequence goes on along the minus strand of CM077673.1, from coordinate 381,271,557 downwards.
AAGGACGGCGACCGCTCGCCTGGGCGGATGACAGGTGGGGCCGACCGCGCGTGCGCAATAAATTTGGGCGGTGGGAGTTAGGTGGCCGCCTGCCACGCGGCCCCGACGCGGACGAGAGAAGCGTCCGTTCGCTGTCCGCCTGGACCCAAACCGGGCGCATGTTTGCGCTGGAAATGGGTCGGGCCGGACACGAAACGTACAAGATGGGTCCAGGCTCCCGCGCGCTGGGCCATGGGGTTTGTCCGTTTTGCCCCAAACGGACAGGGCCGGACGGTTTGGGGTCGTGCGCTGGAGTTGGCCTGACTCGCTCACATCACATGCCGGTAGGCCCCACGCGTAAGCCAAAGAACAAGCGAGTGGTCAGTCCACTGACTCTTGTCTCTGTGGAGTACTACTATGCGTATCGGCTCACATGCAGACTGCATGCAGGGCCCGCGTGCAAGAGAGATAATGAGTGAGTGATGACCAGTGCCCATGTGCAAGAGAGAGGGGAGTGGTTTGATCCGTCCTCTGCTTCGTTGGTTCGGTACGTCCATCTCATACGGTGCCAATGTCCGAGACCTCACCGCCGGCCAGCATACCGTACGTGGACGTGGACGTGGACGCGGCGATATAGTCGAGCGGCGGTGCACTACTTGTGGACAGCTTCGACTGTCCTCAGTCCTCACCCACAAGACACAAACAATGATCGAGGTGTTCTTTTGTTTTTGCTTTCACTTTTGCTCCCCGGCATCAATCAACCATGCATGCACAACTTGCACATGCATGCAGGCCCTCCCATGTCTCCGTCTCCGACCGGCCAGCTCAAGATAATGCTGCTAATCAACGTAACCTCTCACCAAGAAAAGATGAGATCGATTTTGCTCTTGGAGACCATTGTTGTTCTCACTGATAACCCGTGACTCTGTCTGATTGCACGTCGTCGTAGTATGAATCATCATGGTCGCCGGTGGTTTCATTTGCTCTACTAGTAGTACTCGCAGTGCGATGCCTTGCCTTTTTTTTTTTTTTTTTTTGCCGCGCATGCGTACGGCTAGAGTCGAGACGTGTCGATGAACTAGTACTAGCAAGCAAGCATAGGATGCTCCTCCACCGCCCCACCAAGTGGTCCCAGTGGTGCGGTCGGCTATGTGTGAACGAGTGAGTGCTGCAGCTGAGCTGCGTGCCCCAAAACAAAGGCTGCACCGGACCCGTGTTTATATTCGCGCGTCGGGTCCATGTTGTCTTCTCCCCAGGCTCACGGGATGGGCCAATTTAGCTACTCTACAAATATGACGCTGTTCACGAGCACGTACTCCACTCCACTGGCGAGTAGCAGGAGCCAGCCAGAAGACATTTTACTGGCATGCAGGCCTAGCTACCCAGCTAGCTGAATCGTCGATTCCTCTCACCAGCTAGTATTGTAGTAGACCACTACGGTCTCTCTAAGAAAAAACTAGTGGCACTACTGTTGTAGTACAGTAAAATGTCTTTGGAGAAAGAGAGAGATGCCTTTGGACACATGAATGCACGCGAGCTCGAGCCGGATGATTCCACCGAAAGCCGCACCGCCAGGTGGTGGTCGCTTTTCAGTTTTCACGGCGTGCCGCCCGGTTCGAAAACTGCATGAGCCTTCTTTATTCGCCACTTGGTTGGCTCCATACGTTTTTTTTTTTAAGAAAAGACGGGTATACGTATACTACTGGAGCACTTGTATGGTGTATATAAAGTATATAAACAAACTTGCACGCGATTCTGTGCCGGGATATGCGCGCGACCTGTTGCAGCGTTTGAGGTGCGTCGTTTGACCTGGCCATGGACGTCCCGCAAAAGACTACTACTATGTTACTTATGTCACGTTTAGACGTGTTTTAGCAAAATCGTTAATTCTATATCATTTTGTTAAAATTGTCTAGTAGTATGATACTTTCATTATGAGGAGCCTAAGTTTCATGTGCTACGTCCTTCCAAATCAAGCGCCCGGGGTTGGCTAGCCGGCCGCTGGATACTCCCTCCGTTCCATAATGTAGTGCGTCCTCGGTTTTCGAGCTTGAACTTTGACCATGAATTTGACTAACTAGACCGATTGCGGCAGGAGCAAAAACTATATCACTGAATTCGTATTTTCAATACGAATTAAATACGAATTCAGTGATATAGTTTTTGCTCCTGCCGCAATCGGTCTAGTTAGTCAAATTCATGGTCAAACTTAAATTTTGGGAAACGCGGGCGCACTACATTGTGTAACGGAGGGAGTATCATTTATTTCTATTTATTGCCGAGGATCGTCCAGTTGTGACACCGCGTCATCGTCTTGAATGCGCATGAAAGCTACTAGTACGCTCTACTTCTAGATTTGATTAATCGGACGGCAGCGTACAAGCATATGCTCAGCTCTTCTCCGCAACGTACCGGGTTACAACAGCAGCAAGGATCATCCAACAGAAACTCGAGAAGCATTCATGCGGTACACGCACCGCAAGACTTTTCGCCCCTCTCTCTCTCTCCCTCAATCCTCTCCTCTGCCTATGGCTCTCGGTCCGATTCCGGCAATGAATCTCCGTGCGTGGCCGCTGCGCATGGACGTGGCCAGCCCGCCTGAGACACGAATTCTTCATGTGCGCGTAGTCGTCGTTGCACCTCTCTTCTTCTCTGTATTGCGACTGTCTGCTCCTGCGGATCTGACCTTGCTATAGTCTGGTTGGCCGGTGGCCGCCATTAATACGCAATTGATGCTCCTCCTCCCGTCGCAGCTACCCGTGATTTTTTTTTTCCGCGCACAATCTCTCTTGTGCTGTGTAGAACTTTTCCTGGTGGTGCTTGCATCTCCACATGGGGAAGCTAAGGATCGAGGATCCCATGATCCGAGGCCGCCATGCACGGTCATGCCCAGCCTGCCGGAGGTACGAAGCCGGTGTGTGGTCCGTTGTGCTGCTTGTGAATTTTCGCTCCTAACATCTCTTCTCCTGTGCAGATTTGTCTTCCTTGCATGTTCACAGGGCCATGGATCGTGGATCTCATGAACAAGATGGACATCCTACGTTTTAGATGTGAGCCAACGGTTCTTCCGATTCATCTCCTCTTTTTTGCCGATAAAATCGAGTTTTTTTCAGCTGGTAGATCTGATTCTGACCTAGTACTTCCCTACCCTGCTGCTGTTTTTCATCCGCTACCCCATGTTTCCATTGTTTTCCTTCCTCGCTTTGAATCTTCCGCGATGACCAACAGTAGTGTCCTCTCCCCGCGAGTCAATATACTCCGTGTTCGCCGTCAATTTTCTCATTTTCAATCTTTATAGGTTAGCACTTTCGCCGCTCATGTTGCTTTTCCTTCGTTGTCTCTCATATTTTTCTAACTAAAACGATGTGATCCTATTTCAGTCTTTATCTGATTATTTCCTCTTATATGGCTCTGATATTTTCCTCCCCCCACACCACTACAGGCTTGTTTCCCTCGCTCTACGCTGGGAGATCTCATTCTGACCTACTGCCCTAGCTTGTTCTCTACAAATCCTGACCCACTGCTGCCGTTTTCGGGCTGCTACGGTAGTTTCTTTACATGACGAGTTGACGAGTATATCACTCGCAGGTTTCTAACTCCACAGGTAGAGCTCTCGGACCATGATACTCTTGCTATTTTGTGCATTTCGAAGTTGTCTGTTCTTCTCTTCAATATCTCTACCACTTGGTTGAATATTTTACTTGTGTATCAGGTAGCAAATCATTGTCATTTAACTAGTATACCAAACTCTAAATCTGAATCTGTTGCCTTGTGTGTTATGCTTTAATTTTACCACCTTTATATTTTCATATCTACATTCTTCTATTTTTTCAGGTCACTCGTATGCCTTAAGTTGTCCACATGTACAAATAAGCTGCAATTGAAAGGGACATGCTAGTGTATGAACCAGTGATGCACAATACATTCGAAAAATGTCAGTAAACGCAGCATGCATTCTTTTCGCATTATAAATCACAAACATAAATATTTTAATCAGTCTAAGAGTTAATTTTGTGTTGTATTCTAATCAATACGGATCAATACGATGACTTGGTTTTGGTACTTGAAGGTGTGTGTCAGCATCTCGACAAGTAGCGAAAATACTAGGCCACCACAACATAAATGTACATGGGCTTTCTAAAAGATATGTTCGCTGCTTGCAGGTAATTAGAGTCCCTTTTGTAGTATTCATCTTTCTCTTTCCTCTATATTATCTCGAAGTACGTTGACATGTTACTTGTTTATTAGGCGTGCCACGTGCATTGGATGCTTCTATACCTTTTATGATTCCATATACAACGTGTTGATTGCTTGTGTGCTGTTCTTAGATATCAAAGGTGGTGAATCACATGAAGGATTTAATTGAGTTCAGCCACAATAACAAGCTCGCTCCTATAGGTATGACCATGCACATTCACCTATTAGTAATTTAGTATCATCTCAAGTGTTCTGTTGCGTGCTATTTTTCATGACAAATTAGTTGTCCGAAGTTTGCATCAGATGGTAGCACCAAGCAAGTACTTTTTTTTATGTGAAAGGCAGTAGCCCTGCCCATGTAAAGGTAGAGAGAAAAAAGAGTACTAAAATTATTTACATGAAGAAAAGAAACCAAAAAGATCGGAGCCAAAGAAACTACATCTTCAGAATAAAGGTCTACTGAACTTCTATAATGTCCTCCATTACAAGATATGCAATATCAAGTGTGGTTAGGGAAGCATAGTTGGTGCATGAAGCCGCGTTCCACCAATCCTTGAGGGAGGAAAAAATATGCATCGTCATGTTGTGGATAGAGAGCCAATTCGAGACAACTGCTCAAACCTCACGGGAGAATAGGCATTCATGTGAAAGGTGCTCATTAGGTTTGTACCCAATTAGACAGATGGCAAGCCTCGTCATGAGGCCGGCCACAGATGGCTAGGCGGTCTGCTGTAAGAGTTTTTTGGTAAAGGAGAAGCCACATGAAAATCATACACTTAGCCTCAACCTAGGCACTCTAAACTTTGTTTGACAAGAAAGGTACCGTGGCACCAGCAATATAGAGATGGTATCTAGACGAAGCCAAAAGACAATGCAGTCTACACCATGGACTCATGGAGTCAAGAGCTTTGGGGTCAAGATCTTGGAGTTGCATCCATATGGACTAGAGTGTTGCTGGCACATTCAACATCTTATTTCCAAATGTCTTATGGCGCCAAACAAGGAATTCAGCTGTCAAACCAGAAACGAGCTTTCATACCGTAACCAATGGTGAAGGCAATTGCAGCTCTAAAGAGATCCATATCTTTCACAACACAGGGTAGCGTTTAAACCGCCCATGATCTCTCATGGGTATCGAATGCCATGGCCGGCGAAGTAACATATAGCTACCAAAATTTAGTAAGGACTCCCAACACCATGTCCCTATCATCGTTTTTCAAATTGATAACTCGACACATCTTATCAATATTTTTTCGTGCCCATTTTAGGAGAGGCCAATCACAATGAGACTCTATACTAAGAGCATCTACAACCAGACCTCTCAAACCCATCTTAAATGCCCGGGCAGGCCGTCCGATCACTGACCACGCATAAAAAACCGACTCAACTGAACGCCTCAAACCGCCTTCAAACGTCTGGGCTGACCGTCACCCCTCATATCCAGCCAAAATCTAGGGCGGATATGAGGTGGCCCGGTCGCGCCCGGGCACGTCCGCCACGTCCGCCCGACCCACCTCTGGCCCACTTCGACCACACAAAATCCCCCTCCGGAGCAAGCCCTAGCCTCACTTCACTCCGCTCCTCTCCCCTTTCTCCAATCCGACAACTCCCAAGCGTCGGTGACCATGTCCAGCACCGGGAGGCACTCCGACGGCGGCTCCAGAGATAAGGACGAACTTGCCCTTCGTATCGCGCTGGAGTGACCGGCGATACACCCACTGAAAAAGACGCTTATCTAGCCCCGCGGGCATCACGCGGCGTCAGCGGGAGGACTGTTCAGCTGCGTCCGATGGAACCCCCATCTCCCTTGCCCTCTGCCTCTTGTGGCGGGCGACGCACGTCTCCCAATCCTGAGTCCACATCCACGGCGCGGCGGAGCGGGCCCTAGAACCAACCGCTACCCCGCGCGGAGCAACGGCCGGAGGTGGAGGAGGCCGATGGATGGGCGGCGTGGATTGTGCTGCCCTCACAAATCCGTGCACAGGGTGGAAAAGGACGGCGCCGGCGCTGCGGCCACGGGTGACACGCGTGATGCCCGCGGGGCTAGATGAGCGTCTTTTTCAGTGGGTTTATCGCCGGTCACTTACGACGGTGGAGACAGACGCTCGACGGCTCAGGAGGATCAACGCCAAGGCGCACCGGAGCAGTCCAAGCGGGAGAAGGTGAGGGTGGTCAAGCTCTAGCGCAAGCATGACCGCATCATCTGACGCTTGAAGGGCTACATCTTCATCTCCTCCTCCTCCGAAGGGTCTAACTCCGACGTCGACCCATGTCCTGCCACGGACGTCCACAGCAGCGCCAGCGACTGGAAGGACAAGGGCCGTCCAAGAAGTGGTGAAGCCCCGCCCTCTCATATAAATCTAGCTCCTAGTATATAGTTAGAATTTGCTGGACGTATGAACTGTGTGAACTATGTCTGTTTGATGATCTTTTGGTGACATTTTATGCGAATTATGCCCGTCTGTTATAGACTCCTATGTCTGTTTCCTGTCGAATTTGGACGTCTGGTGATCGACGTACTACGTTGCATGACTTTGTATGGATATATGGTGCCAGATATGAGATATGCGGCCGTGGATGAGTGGATTTGGAGACTGCCCGGTAACTGTCCGAGGACGCGTCCGGGCGTGCCTGCAGGCGTCTGAGGTGCCGGATTTGGCAAGTCCGGTTGTAGATGCTCTAAGCATACTATTTGAGCAGGTTAAAAAAATTAAACATAATAAATGTTATGCAAAATTACAACAGATTCTTAACTCTGTGGAAAGTGAGTTTTGAGCGCTCCCGGATTGAATGGTTGCGTGGGCCACATTGTCACCCGTTGGTGTGGCCCATCCGATTGAAGAAAAAAATCCGCACACGCTCACTATTTCTTCTAGTTCGAGGTGGCTAGAGCTTGCCATTCATTCTGCCACCAGGGCAAGCCCCCTTGGAACCGCTCACCGGCATGCTCTCTTGCCACTGTGACGAAGAAAGAAGCTTCTCCTGTGCACCTTACTCGAGTTCTTCCCGCATCAACAATTGGGTCACCGCCTTCACCACCTATTTACCTCCACCATCATCCTTTGTGTCCCGAGCGATATGATAGGAACATCTCACTGGCCTCCTGCCCCGCCATCCACAATCCTCTCGACGAATCGATTGTCGTCATAACTGCACAGGGAACGAGTTGCACATCTCTTCCGCTCCGGCCTCCCTTCTTGCCGCAAGTTGAGGCCAAGTCCTTCCTAGCTTTGAAAAAACCCCAATGTAATTGGGTTCTTCACATTTCAGTATGAAAGGAAGTAATTCTTGGTGTCCGTGGAATTCCCAATTTGGGGGCAACTTTGTTCTTAACCGAACATCTATTAACTTATGATTTTAGTTTAAAGCAAACCTTGCACACCTCGCACATGACTGGAGCATAAGAGTATTTTATTCCATAGAATAGAGAAGTGCTCAATGGGAATATTATGTGTTGCTAATGCCAAGTCAAAAAAGATTCATACTAGATGGAAGAGTTGAAGGGTGAGCATAAAAAGTTCGCACTTAAAGTATGATTTTCTCTTCTTGGTAGCCATTCATATATTAGAGTAGCCAAGTTTTTGTGTTCATGTCATAATAAACATATCTATTTTGTGTTCACAAAACTCTACAAAAAAGTTGCAACGGAAAGATTAAACTTGAGTCATATAGATGATATGATTAACATGTTGATGTTCACCATTGAAACTACTCCATCTCATGTGATGATCGGACTTAGGTTAGTGGATTTGGATCATGTATCACTTAGCAACTTGAAGGATGTTAATTTAAGTGGGAGTTCATTAGTAATTTGATTAATTGAATTAATTATCTTGTAATAATTTGATTTTTTTCTTGAAATCAAACATTGACTTTTTAAGTGAAAAAAATCTCAGAATAAATTCACTAGCACTTAGAGATGTATGCTACATGTGTGTAACATTTAATAATAAAATACATTTTTATGTAAGCTGTACAAAAAAAAAACCTGCACTTTCATAGCGAAAAGGTCATGTGCTAGAAATACATGATTTTGTTATTTTTGTTTAGCTCGTGTAAAAATGTATTAAGCCATGAAACTTTACACACAAGTAGTATAATAGATCCAGAGGAATGTGTGCATTCTTTTTCGGAAATTTTTGAGACCTGGTATTTGTTTTTTGAATTAGAAAAAAAAACTCCACACAAGGTAGTGGGAACAACCTCTTGCTGAAATATAGAGAAACACATGCATCGATAAAAGCTGCTGCCTTCTGACCATGACACAGGTTTGAGTCCTGAAAACAATCTCTTGCGAAAATATAGGAAAATATTGCATACAAATGACCCAAAGTGTTCGGAACCTTTTCCAGACCTTGCGCAAGGAGATACGTGCACGAGCTCGAAAGTACCTTTCTATACCTGAACTCATATGCTCCTGGTGTGAACAATAAAATAAATAAAAGAGAAAAACATTTAAAAAAATCTGATTTTTTTGTGGTATAATTTAAGAAATGTTTGTTGTGCATCAAAATTTTAACACGGAATCACATTGTTGGGAGTCTTGGCAAAAAAAATCAAAGCTCCAAAATGCGTTTGAAAGTAACATTTATAGAGCATCGATTTTGTTTTCTTACCACATCTTACACCAATGTCATTTCGTGATAAAATTTTATATGCACAACAAACATTTCTTAAAGTATGCCATAATATTTTCTCAGATTTTTTGAAATGTTTATTTTTTTTTATTTTTTTTACTGTTCACACCAGGAGCATGTGAGCTCAAATGTAGAAACTTCACGTCCCACCGAGCTGCCCTTTTTGAGCACCATAGAGCCCAGGAGCAATTTTCTACGAGGGTTGGGGCTTGCATCTCAGCCTTATCTATGAGCGGTGCCTGACATATTGTCACTTGTACTGATCCCATGTTGCAATATTATTCACTATTTTTTTTGAACACATTACAGACGCAAGCGTTCATATACACGCGCATACTCATCCCTATAAACGCACATCCACACCCTACCTTCATGAGCACCTTCGAGAGACAGGGCCGACATACCATCTTAAGATTTACGAAGTCATCGTAGACGCTTCGTCTTTGACGGGAAACGTCAGAGGGACATCGATTTTTTGTTTTTTCGTACATATGATAGAATTTTTTTTCTCTTGGTACAATGTCACCATACGACATTTGGCCACTCTGTATTTACCTCACTTAAGTTTGTTATGTGTGTTTTAGTTTGATAATTTTTGTTACAAATCATTCTGATACTATCGGCTTTGTAGGATAATACGACTATTATTTACTTATATGTCATAATATCACAAACTTCTTCAAAACTTTAAACGTTATTTTCTTTTCTGTTGATTTTTGTTCAGATACTACAAGGCCGGTATGGAAAAGCTTCTTGTATCACGTGTACAGCAAACTAGAAGGCCCGGTATGGAATTCAAGCCCATTTGCCTCTTCAAGAAACACTATAAAAGCAGGGGATTTTCCTAACCCTAATCCCATCCTACCTCCTCACCGCAGCCGCAGCCGCAGACGCAGACGGGAAGCTCTCTTGGTGCCTAGCTTAACCTGATGCCTTACGAGGATTTTATCCATTCCCTTGCTTTTGTGTTCTGGATCTGACCTATCTCTAACAGATAGCGTCCAAGGGTGCTGGGGGATCCGGATCGGGAGGGCACGGGGACGAGAAGGGAAAGGGCCCGGTAAGATGAAGGCTATCTAAACTTCTTCGATCTACTGTTGTGTTCGGAATCAGTGGTAGTTCATGGCAGATCCGTCTCAACGTTGGTAGTAACGTAGAGTCAACGTTCAGCAGAATTAGGCTGACTGATTTATGATGTCTGTGTTTTTGATTCAGTCAAGCCTGCCTATGTTTGAATATGAGCTAACACAGCTTTTAGTGATTCACCACGGTTCTGGTCATAACTTGTGAAATGTCATGCCATTGTTATTCTCTCTGTAGGCTGCTGTAGTTTCTAGGTTGCTCCTGGTCATTATTTTGTATCTATGTCATTACAGATTATGTCCAGACTTGTGCACCCTGTTCCCGGTTTCATTACAGATCCCCAGATTTCCCTTTTCATATTTACCCACCAAAATTGGATACCTGTGCCCAGAGTCCGATTTGGACACCCATATATGTGTTAAGTAAGTGTTTTTTAGTGGAGAGTTCTGCTAACCAGCCATTGTCTATTGATTCTACTCCACTAAATTTGTGTTTTGTGGTAAGATTGCCTTCAGAGTTGGATAGATGTTCGCAGTGCAGATCTTATGCGTTCAATTTATCCTTATGTATATCTTGGTCTGCATTCGGTTTATCCTTTGTATAGCTTTGGTCTGCTTCACCAAATTAGTGTTTATCTGGTAATGGTGCATTCATGGTTGTCTTTCATAGATATAGTAAGTTCCCATTTATTAAAGTGTCCTGATTATGAAATCGTTTTGGCATTATTTGAACTACCATATGTTATTTTCTTTAGCAATATCCAATATTTTCCTCAAGTTCCTTTGTTATTTACTATTCTGTTATAAGGTCTACACTGTTACTTTGAACTGATACGTCTCTCTTTACACGATAGGAATGTACTATTTCCTACATGAAGATTTAGCTAGATTAACCACTAGGCTACCTTTAAGACAACATTACATACACATAAATTTTTACTTAATAACATGTTGTCTTACTTTGATAATCACATCATCTGAGGCTGTATTGTGTCATCCAAGTTTGGCTTGGCCAAGTTTTCATCCTAATCCAGGCTGTAGTGTAGCCAATCTCTTGCATGGTTTAAATAAGATTTGTAGGCAGCACAGCTACTTTGTAAAATGTGCAATTTGTAGACTTTGTTAGTTAGTAAAATTCATGGAAGAACTGTCGCTTTATTGTTTCTTTAATTAATGATATTATGTTTGAAAGGTAAACTTACAAAGCTGTGCTACTGTGCTACTGCTGTGTTGAGTTGTTTGTTGAATGCATATTATTAACTGTGGTTTTAACAATGTTGACGCAGGCTTCCATCTGGGAGGAACATGGTGCTGGAAATGAAAATTGGGGACCTCCATCAAGGGTGATTACCTCAGAGGAACTCGATGATGATTTCTGTTTCAAGTTAACCGTGATTTTCAAAGACCGTGTGTCAAGCATGGTAAATTGCTGTGAACTTCTATCCCTTCAATCTGTTGAAACATACCTTGCTTATTTCCAGTAAGATTGATTTTTTTTTTTGTGTGTTTTTTTTTGTAGGAACTCTTCAAGTTTCCCGCAACACCTCCTGACTTCATGATCAATGGTAGGAGTGAGAAGGTCCAGCGTGCGGCTGAATCTTACTGGGACAAGTCACTGGAAGCTTCTTTTTTAAGACGCAGGTACTACTTGTGCACATACCTTTATCAGTTTTGAAAATTTGAGCTTCATAGGCCATCTGTCTGTTTGTTGTTTTCCAAAATTTATATGCATGGTTTGTAACCATGAATTGAAATCTGTACCTGCATACTAGTCTGCTTAGGGCAGCTCTGCAGTAAGTTTGGTCCAAACTTATTATATCTGTATTTAGTTATTATAATCTTTCTGCCAGCAACATTTCTTTGAAGAGAAACTTAAAAGTTTCTGCTTTTCTAGGATTGCCTGCCTTCAGTTAGAGGGCCATGACACAACATGTGACCGGGTCCAGCTCCACCGACTCCAGAAGTCCATTCTCAAGTTCGTTGAAACCCTTTCCACAGAAATCAGAGACTTTGAAGACTTTGAGGCTCATCCTCATTCGTACCTGCTAAAGGACGTCGTCATCAACCCAAAGAAGCAGACGGAAAGGGACTCCAAAAAGTCCAAGGGCAAGAAGAGAAAGGGATAGACTTGCCCGTCCTATTTCATCATCTTGAATCCTGAGATCCTGAGACATGCGTAGTTCTTAAAACAGGCCACTGAATGTTACAAATGCTTAACGTGGGCTTCATTTGCCAGCCTTTTTCTATTTTCGTGCGAATGCTTTAGTCCTCTGTATGCACTTGCTATGTGATATGCTAGTTCTTAAAACAGACCACCGAATGTTAATGTGTGCTTCATTTGCCAGCCCTTTTCTATTATCGTCAGCTATCTATCTGTCTGTCTAAAATGAGCATCGGTGCTGGAACAGAGTTTGTCTGGTGGAAGGGGAGAAATGATGATCCAGGATTGCTCGGGCAGTGTGCAATCAGGTGGCGAGACAGGTTTTCTAGTCCCGTTTTCTTTTTTCCCTAGGGACCAAACCTGGCGTGCTGTCGTGACTCGTGAGTTACCCTTCACCGAATTGTTCTGCGTGATCTTGTCGCGAGCCAGGAACATCGCGGTGCGTGCTCGGTGCCACTACGCCACCTCGTCTGATTGTAAAACCAGGCCAAAATAAAAAAAACTGACAGAACGCCCAGCCAATAGACCATGAAGCGTCTGTTATTCATGTTCGATACCGCAGCTTTATATTAGTTGCAACCGGAGGCCTTTTCCCCTTTTTTGCATGTGTTTTTTTTGTTTCGTATTTCTTTTATCTTTTCTTTGATGTTGGGTATTCTTCGGATTGTTCTTTGGAGCTCTACTCTTCGGAAACATGAGGCACCAAGAACAGAATTCCGTCACATCGGCATCATATAGTTTTCAAAATACCTGCGTGATCCTAAAAAAAAATTGAGTGAGAAGAGTGTAGAATTAAAATTCCTAAGTCGTAATTTCTCACCAGAGCATAGAAGAGGAGTAAAAAGAATCCTGCTCTCCGATATAACTAGACTCGAAATAGTTTTTCACTAGACTCAACTCGGCCAAGTTCGATCAAGCAAGGGGCTCCTATGGTCGGTATAACTCTGATTACCAACTTGTAACGACCAAGATGCGGTACTATCACTATTAAGGCTCGAGGGCCTCGATGGGGATAGAAGCGCATCTCGTCGTTTCACAAGTATAGAAATCATTGCAATACATGTAAAAGAGGAGATGAGTATATGGGTTGGCTTACACTCGCCACAAGCTAAATTACAAATCCATACAATCATTCATACATCATCCAGAAATGCAGGGCCCGACTACGAACGAAATCAAACGATAAAAGCAATGATAACTATCTCGCTAAGCCCAGGAAGACGACCAAGTAGCTCCCCTACTCGTCCGGATAAGTCACGTACATACGCCCACGCTCCTCGTCGAACTCCCACTGGAGCTGGGAAGCGTCAACTGGATCGAACTCATCTGTACCTGTACCTGTATTGTTGTAGTAATCTGTGAGCCACGGGGACTCAACAATCTCATTAACCTGGGTAACGAGACTATGTAAGCCGGTGGGTTAGGTATAGTTAAGTGGTGAGGCTGCAGCAAGCACTAAACATTTATTTGAGTGCCTAACGTACGAGTACAAGAATAAGCAGGGTGGTCTACGCATAAACGGACGTGAATTAGAATGATCACTAAGTGATCCTGAACACCTACTTACGTCAAACATAACCCCACCGTGTTCTCTCTCGGTTCAGAACTCACGAGCAGAGACAGTCACGGTTACGCACACGGTTGGTGTATTTTAATTGAGTTTACTTTAAGTTTGCTATAACCGGGTGTTAAACAAATTTCTAAGTTGCCACATAACCGCGGGCAAGGCTTCTCAAAAAGATTTAACCCTGCAGGGATGCTCCAACTCATTCATCACAAACTAACCACACGCTGCAAAGAATAACCTCAACCACGAAACCCGTGGTCTCCTCGGAAATTCCGATGGAAAACCTCAACCTCGAGATAGCCCGAAGAATCCTCGGAATCCCGTGCACAAGACGTTCGAGAAAGGTAAAACAAGTCCAGCAAGACCGTCCGGCGTGTCGACGAACCCGATAGGAGCCGCGTATCTCGTTCTCAGGACACGACGGATAAGCGACGCGTACGGTGGCCTGATAGAAATCACCCAAGTTGCCCTGGGGTGGCCCCGCACAATGCTCTGGTTTGGACCAACACTCATGAGGAGCACTGGCCCGGGGGTTTGTCGTGGTTTTGTCACGGCAAGATGTCCTCGTGAGAGAACTTAGGTGTGAGGCCATCGCAACTATGTGGCGGCTTGAGAGGGGTTGGTCGGAATCGAGAGACGCGAGTTTACCCAGGTTCAGCCCCTCCAATGGAGGTAAAAGCCTACGTCCTGCTTTGTGTCTATATTAATGACGATGACGATCTCGATTACAAGGATGCAGAATCGCTACCTCTAATCTCGAGAGCCTCTAATCTGTCTATAGCTAATGAATTGAACTTGTCTCTCTAAGACCTGTCTATTGAGACGTCTAAAAACCTGACCCTCTTGGGGTGACCCGCCCCTCCTTATATAAGTTGAAGGGGCGGTTTACATGTAGAGTCCAAATCGGATTAAGACTTAACCTATTATGACTTCCCCTCGCGGGCTTCTCTTCGTGGGCTTCTGAGTCCCAGGCTTCTTATCTCTAGACGGGCGGCTTACAACCGGGCGGCTTACAGCCGGGCAGCTTACAACCGGGTTTATCTTCAAGAGTCATCTTCAGGGACTCGTCTTCAGGGACTCGTCTCCGGGACTTAACCGTCTGCCGGGTCATAACCATTTGCCGGGTCATAACTGTTTGCCGGGTCATAACTGTCTGATCTCACCCACCGGGTCTCACCTGCCTTGTCTCACCCACCGGGTCTCAACAGGGATGCTTAAGTCCAAAGATTACTTAACGTCAGGGCAACTTAAACCCAGAAATGACTTAAGCCTTAGGGCGACTTATCCTTATGAACCGGGTCTTGGTCGTGGGGAATATCCCCAACAATAGCCCCAGTTTAGCTTCGAATTTATTCATGCTAAACTCTTGAAATAAGAATATGTAAAGAGACCAGTTCACTCAAAAAATACCAGTTAACCAGCTCCCGAAAATTCTGAATCTCTGTCATATCAATAAGCTAACGCTGGCTCCTTAGAAAAAATAATCCCTTATTATCTTCAACTGCCTTGGCTTGATAAAATTCGTCTGATGTTGTGCCAACTTTCAATACTTCAGACTTCAATGAAAAAATCCGTATGATATTAATTTGCCTTCCTTGTATCCATATTACCTGTAGCCCCCAAGTCTTAAGAGGGGAACGTAGTGATAGCTTTAAGACTTGCTTCAATATAAATATTGCAACTCTAGAGAAATCTGGATTGTTCGTCTGAGTCACCAGTCATAAATTGAATGTTCCACGCATGTAGCCCCCAAGTACCGGGTTGTCTTGCCTGCAGCAACCTGGGACTTGTAATTGCATTATGCTCATAATACTTCAGCCAGTGTAGCCCCCAAGGGCCGGGTCATTATGTAATAATGAGCAGTGACTTCTGCAGAGCTGATTATGTAGACTTGATGAGCAATGTGTAGCCCCCAAGGGCCGGCTCAGTAAAATAATACTGGGCTGAGACTTAGAAAATGATTGAAGGCCGGCTCATCTCCCTGAGATAACCGGGTTCGTTGATAATGTGATGAGTTGAAAAGCAACTTGCATTAGCCCCCAAGTGCCGTGGTGCATGCTTGTAGCGACATGGGACTTGCATACTTGATATAATCTTGATTTGAATAATGTAGCCCCCAAGTGTCGGGTCGTATGCCTGCAGCGACTCGGGACTACTCTTTCCATTGCAGAATAAATCATATCCATTATATGGACGATATTGCTGAATGCTTGGCATATCAATGTTGAACCATGCTCCCTGCTGTGAGCTAGTATTTTTGGATGAGGGAATAACAACCATTACTCTGAAGGGGCTTTGAAAACCTCAATCATCCAATATAGGTTATGATAACCATAATAAAAATCCAGCCATATTGGCTATTTAAGATTTGAATAACATAACCCGGTTTGAAAACCGACTCCTGCAACATAAACCAGGATATCCATGCATATATAATGCATGGTATGATGATGCAATGTATGATGCAATGTATGATGATGTATGTGTATGATAACAGAGTGTAAAAATGTCGGCTTTCAAGGCTCGACAAAAAGAGACTAGCTCTGTTTCGTTTTTTGAAAAACTCAAGTTTTGCTTCAAAGAAGCTTGGCATGAAAGCATGAAACCTCGTAAGCTGGCTCTCACGTGACATAAATCCGTCGTTTAAACCTTAACAAGTTCAGGGTCTTAAAAAAGATTGACTGTTAAGAGTACGAACGGGCCACATAGCGGAGAGACTACAACAAACAAGACGAGTTTATCCTAGCTCACTGTAAGCCGGCTCTCTCGTGAGAAAAGCCGCCGTTTAAACCTTGACAAGTTCAGGGTCTTTGTGCGAGATTGACTATGGAGTTCAGGGTCTCTTAGCAAGATTGACTGTCAAAGGTTCGGCGGGTCACATGGCGGAGTAGCAAGTTGCAAACAGGCAGGTTTAACTCGAATATGGCATATAAAGCCGGCCAAGAGGGTATGAAAGCTAAACTCATAGAGTTGGAAGCCCCCAAGTGACCATAATATGGCGTGGAAGCCGATCAAGAGGGTAAGATAGCTATACTCATTGAGTAGGAAGCCCCCAAGTGACCCATAATATGATAAGCCAATAAGGCAGGATACCCATGTTTGAACCGCGCATCATAGCAGCTAGTTCTCTTTGGCGACCTTTAATTTTCTGAAAACTCGAACTTGCAAGAGATGAATTCCTTTTGAACTGAATGTTGAGACGGATATCGAGATCTCAAAACTTTGTGAGAGACAGACTTCTCTTGAGTCGGGTTTTAAACCAGAACCTTTTCTGATAATTCGGAATCCTTCTTTTGAGCCGGAACTCTCAGATTGCTTGGCAATTTTTTCAGCTGGAAATTTTCTGACAGCCTTTAAGCTTCCACCAACGTGGCAGTAGCCCCCAAGATCGGGTGTTTTTCCCTTTAATGACCGGGTTTCTTAAATCTATGACAAAGGTCAATTCTGCCGAGTCATGTCTGTGTAGCCCCCGAGTCTTAAGACGACTCGAGGAGTTGGCTTGAGATTCTCCATACTTGGCCGTGGCATAAACCGGCATATAGTTAACAGTGGAAACGCTGGAATGTGTTGAAGCTGGAGGCAAGGTGGCGAGTTTGATGATCTTCGCAATGCTCATTGTATACCCTCGGCGTTAATAACGTGATGTGAATTCATGGAAGGTTGAGGTTGACCGCAGCAGGTTATAAATGATCCCGTATGAGCTGTGTCAATAACCCGACCAATGGTTCATCCTAGCTAGTTGTTGTAGTTAACTAAATCGCAGTGGCGGCGACTTGTGTGCCTGTCCATTGAGCCATCCATTGGAGGCTGATAATTTTGCTTCAAAGTTATTGGAATATACCGGGCCGCAGGAGTGGCGACTTGCGTGCGCTCACTAAGCAGCTCGTGCAGACGGGTGCGGCTCCCATGTGTTGAAGTAAACCAGACCGCGAGGACGGCGGCTTGCGCGCATCCGTTGGGCGACCGAGCGAGCAGGCGCGACACCAGCGCGATGATGCAGACCGGCCCGTGGGGGCGGCGTCTTGCTCGCGTCCGTTGGGCGACTCGTATAGGCGAGCACGGCACGGACGTGTTGAGTTGAATGCGAGAGTTGTCCGGCGACTTGGCAAGGACGCGAGAGTCGCTCGCAGCGTTGTAAGACATTTTGGTCGCGCGGACATGAAAGTTGGCCGCGGCGTTAGAAGACGGTGCAGTGCAACGCGGACGAACACCGGTCCAGACTGATGTTGGCGCGCCTCCATCTCCGTGGTATCGTACCACTTTGGTAATGAATAATTGCCCCGCGTAGAATATTACAGGCCAAAGTAATTTGTTCTCGAAGGAATTTTAATATACTGATAAAATAAATAAGACGGATAGCACCTGATTTATTAGGACGAGAGACGACCCATGTATACGTCGCTAGCATTTCCGACTGATGAGGTAGCCAGCAGCATCCTCTAGTGCGGAATCAAAATTACAGATCATCCGGGTCGCAGAGGCCTCCAGCCGGTGAACTGCGCTAATCTCCGACGGACAACAGGGAATTTGATAATATATATGTATATATTCTTTTCACTTTTTGTTGGTTTCATCGCCTCCCATAACACTTGGAGCCATGTGATGTAACAGGAGAGTACGCCATTCTGTCTTGGGTGAAATTGGGGGATGTGTTCCATGCTCAAGAGTAACTACAGTGAAACGCTGCAGAGTTCCAAAACACAAGTGTGCAAAACGGTCCCCTCTGAGGTCTGCGGGCAGCTCGCGTGGATCCTTTGGCACGTGCTTGAACGTGGCGGCGATGGTGCCGGCGCAAGGGGCGAGACTGGCGCAGCGGATACAGCAGCATCCAGCTCGGCAGAGCCATGGTGATGGTGTGGTTCGGAAGCATGGCAGACAGCGAGGATGGGTGCTCCTGATGTGGTGGCGGCTCCAGGCCAGGCTAGGCTGCTGTTGCGGGGCGACTCGGAGGCCGCGACAGCTCGGCAAGCGGCCGTTGACCCGGCGGCGGAGGCGGCTTTGAAACAACGTGAGGTGGAGGCGAGGCCGCTTTGGCCGGGGCGGCTCATAGCGCCTCAGAGGGCAGTGAAGGCCGGGGTAACTCGACGACGCCGGCCCGAGGCCCTGACGGCGGAAGTGAGCAGCGGAAGCAACGACCGGTAGCTTATCGGCGGCTTGGTCCTGGCGTGAGGTCGCAGTCGGCTTGAGGTGCGGTGGCCGCGGGAGGCCCGCGCGTGTGAGGCGGGGCGGCGACCACGGCGCGGCGGGTGTGGCGAGGCGAAGGAGCGCGCGGGAGGAGCGGTGAGCCGGCCACGGCGCCTTGAGGCGACGGAGGCGGGGCGATGCAAGCACCCGACCCGCTGGATGGATGGAAACAGGCGGGGTGAGGCTGAGCCGGCCTGGCGCAAGTGCTGACGCGAACGAGGTGAAGCCAAGCTGGCCTGCAGGGGCGCGGCAAGGCCGAGGCGAGGGGGCGGCTTGGAGGAGCGGCAGTCCGGCAGCGCGGGGCGGCTCACCGGCAGGCGCGGCAATGCGGGGCGGCTCGCCGACAGGAGCAGAAACGCGGCAGCGCGGGGCGGCTCGTCAGCAGGCACGGATGAGCGGCAGTCCGGCAGCACGGGGCGGCTCACCGGCAGGCGCGGGGCGGCTCATCAGCAGGCGCATATGAGCGGTAGTCCGGCAGCGTGGGGCGGCTCACAGGCAGGCGCGGGGCGGCTCGTCAGCAGGCGCGGATGAGCGGCAGTCCGGCAACGTGGGGCGGCTCACCGGCAGGGGCGGCGACGAGATGGAGGAGGATCCGGGGCGCGCAGAGGTGGGGTGCACGGCGAGTACGGCAAGCTGAACAACGCGAGTGCAGGTGGCTTGAGCGGCGCGGCCGTGGGAAGCGGAAGCAGGGGCGGACGCGCGGTGGGAGACCCGGGCGGCATGGCGGGGGAGCGGCCCAACGGAGAAGGCGCGGCGAAGGTAACCCGGAGCGGGGCGAGGCGCAGCGGCGGCTCGTGGAGGCGAACCGGCGACGGAGCGACGAGACGGCTTGGAGGAGGCGCGCCGGCTGGCCATGGCGGCGGCTTGCGGTAGAGACCGCGCGAGGCAGTGGCGAGCCAGCGCGGCGGCTTGTGGCAGCTCTGGCGGAGGCACAGTGAGGCCGGTGCAGCGGCTCGACGCGGCAGAGGTGATCCGGGGGCAGCGACTTGGCAGTGGCGGCGGAGACCGAGTCGTGGTCATATCCGTTTCCTGGTCGCGGCCGGCTCTCTCTCTTTTTTCTTTTCTTTTTTATTAAAAACTCCTCTGTGTTCTTTCATAGGCGTGTCTGGTCTTGGAAAATTCTGCATCCGCTTCTCCTGTTGCTGGCCTTTTTTCTCTTCTCTTGATACATTGCTACTGCTTTAGCAATTTTTGTACTAGTACGAGTGTACATTATACCTCGGGACATGGGCGCTCCTGATCTGACGTGGAATAGTAGCCAATTTGTGGCTGGTTTGTTGTTGATCTCGGCGGATCATGGTCCCGGTGCTAATCAGTCACGGACACGAGACTTACCGCGTCTGCTTCTCCTGTTGATATACTTTATTATTCTCCCATCCGAACATGCCATAGTGCCGGCGCCAGAGTGACGGAAGTTTTCACCCGTGCCGGCGTCCGGGTCACCTAACCGAGTATGTCAACGATGCAATCTTCTTTGTCCGACAAATGTTGGATCCATCAAAATCTGAATCCCCACGCATGTAGATCCTTTCGAGCCGGCTCTTGCGGCGGCGGCGGGTCATAAGCCTCTCGATCCCTAGGAGAGATCCCTTCAAGAACTTAACTCCACCGTGCGAGGGCCCCACGGTGGGCGCCAACTGTCGTGGTTTTGTCACGGCAAGATGTCCTCGTGAGAGAACTTAGGTGTGAGGCCATCGCAACTATGTGGCGGCTTGAGAGGGGTTGGTCGGAATCGAGAGACGCGAGTTTACCCAGGTTCAGCCCCTCTGATGGAGGTAAAAGCCTACGTCCTGCTTTGTGTCTATATTAATGACGATGACGATCTCGATTACAATGGTGCGGAATCGCTACCTCTAATCTCGAGAGCCTCTAATCTGTCTATATCTAATGGCTTGAACTTGTCTCTCTAAGACCTGTCTATTGAGACGTCTAAAAACCTGACCCTCTTGGGGTGACCCGCCCCTCCTTATATAAGTTGAAGGGGCGGTTTACATGTAGAGTCCAAATCGGATTAAGACTTAACCTATTATGACTTCCCCTCGCGGGCTTCTCTTCGTGGGCTTCTGAGTCCCAGGCTTCTTATCTCCAGACGGGTGGCTTACAACCGGGCGGCTTATAGCCGGGCGGCTTACAACCGGGTTTATCTTTAAGAGTCGTCTTCAGGGACTCGTCTCCGGGACTTAACCGTCTGTCGGGTCATAACCGTCTGCCGTGTCATAACTGTTTGCCGGGTCATAACTGTCTGCCGGGTCATAACTGTCTGCCGGGTCATAACTGTCTGATCTCACCCACCGGGTCTCACCTGCCTTGTCTCACCCACCGGGTCTCAACAGGGATGCTTAAGTCCAAAGATGACTTAACGTCAGGGCAACTTAAACCCAGAAATGACTTAAGCCTTAGGGCGGCTTATCCTTATGAACCGGGTCTTGGTCGTGGGGAATATCCTCAACAGGGTTGATTAATTATCCACGGGGTAGCTAAGCCCTATGCATTTTAATTAAGTTGTTAAGCAAATGGAGTACCAATGTTGGGTCTTGCCAGACAAGTTTTATCCCTAAGCGAATAGTCAAGGGGGTCCCCATAACAACCCCGAGCATGCTAGGAGCGCTCAATATGGAACATAACACCGGTAACCAAGTAACTAGGGCGGCAAAAGTGGAACAAATCATCGGGCAAAAGGCCAAGCCTTCCACCTTTTACCAAGTATATAGGTACATTAAATTAAATAGCAATAATATTGTGATATCTCTAGATATCCATGTTGCAAATGGAAACAACCCGCACCTGCATCTAACAACGCTATAAGAAGGGCCGACAGCCGCTCCAGCAGTTCCAGCCGCTCCAGCCTCCGTGCTACTGGAAACCGGCACCGTGCCTGCCATGAAGACGGCGGCTTGGCTCGGCGGCTCATAGGGCTCCAGAATATTGTCACCATCAAAGTAAACCCCAAGGCCGCCGTTATGAAGCTGGTAGATTGATTCCGCCTCTCCGCTCGAGGATCCATCCTCTGAGCAGATTAGGGTTTCTTCCCGTGACATAGAGCCTTCCTCAAGCTCCGCGCCTTGGGTGAAGCCGACAAAGACGTGCTTCCAGCCCGGCTTGATCCAGCGGGTTGCGCGCGCCGGGCCGACTCGACGAGGTCGGTGCAGATGTCCGGCCCGGGCTTAGATCTGCTGATCTTGCGGATGAAGACGTGAATTCCACCGAAGGGGACCCGGTACCCATACTAAATTGAGTCGGCCTCAGGGCCCCAGCCAGCGTCGTCGATGTAGAGCTTGCCGCGGTGACTCTTAATCATCCTGCAAACAGCGTATCCCTCGATCCCTAGGAGAGAGCCCTTCGAGTACTCCAAACCACCGTGCACACGCCCCACGGTGGGCGCCAGCTGTCGTGGTTTTATCACGGCAGATGTCCTAGTGCAAGGACTTAGGGGTGAAGCCATCGCTACGGCGGTTAACTTGAAGGGGTTGATCGGGACGAAAAACACAGGTTTACCCAGGTTCGGCCCCTCTCGAAGGAGGTAATAGCCTACGTCCTGCTTTGAGTTGCATTGATTGGATATCGATTACAAGGGAGCGGATTCGCTTGACCTAGTACTCGATCAAAGGTTTCGTGTCCTAAGCCGCCCAGGGAACTCGGCTTTATATATACAGGTCGAGGCCCTAGGCTTACAAGAGTCCAGGCCGGGTTACGTCTAGTAACCGACCTTATCCCTAAATCACCTTGCCATGTCTGGCAAGCCATCTCCCGGCGGCTTACGCCTCTCACTACAGGAATCAGGCACTTTGCCATCTGCCATGGCAGATGGCAAAGGCATGGTCGGCGGATGGCAAAGGCTTTGCCATCTGCCAGCAGACAGCAAACAGTTTGGCTGAAACCCAGCCGGGAAAGGCTACTTTGCCGTCTGCTGGCAGATGGCAAAGAGCCTGCAGCCTTTGCCATCAGCTGGCAGATGGCAAAGAGCCTGCAGCCTTTGCCATCAGCTGGCAGATGGCAAAGCCTCTGAACGGGGTTAGCCACGTTAGAAGGCTAACGGCGTGCTTTGCCGTCTGCCAGCAGATGGCAAAGGCTACAGGCTCTTTGCCGTCTGCCAGCAGATGGCAAAGATTCTGGCCTTTGCCATCTGCCAGCAGATGGCAAAGGCCAGAATCTTTGCCATCTGCACGTGGCCTCTTTGCCATCTGCCAGCAGATGGCAAAGCTCTTTGCCATCTGCCAGCAGATGGCAAAGTGCCTATATTGCCCCATTTAATGTTGTTTTTTCTTATATCAATTCATCTTCATAGAAAATCAAACACATATATATATAACCAATATAGCATATTCAACACATATTACCAATAGTCATGAACACATATATATCCAACACATCCATGAACACATATCCAACACATGTTACCAATAGTAGCAAGTTTCATCCATACATATACATAGTTTCATCAATATTACACAGTTTCATCCATAGGTAGCAAGTTTCACAAAGTCAAAACAAAAACTAAAGACAAGCACTCCATCAACCCAAGCTTCCGTGATCTGAAGCAAATCTGCAAAATGCGAAAGAAGAAAGTTAGAAGAAGACTAGAAGAAGAAGATTATTATGATGCAACTAAAATGTGAAGATTATTATGATGCAACTTATATCTGTAAAATAGGTCATTATTATGATGCAACTAAAATGTGAAGATTATTATGATGCAACTTATAAGCTTGCGGACTTGATCCTGCCATTCAGAACAAGATCATTATTCATTAGCAAGGAACAAAGAATATTTCTTTGTAGAAAATCAAGAATATTTCTCTGCAGCCACTTAATATATACCATGCGTACAGAGGAAAGACCATAATAAAAGGAATCACTATGTCAATATCGACAAGTTAACTAGCAGCCTACCAAACAGGTTGTCATGGCCTCCTAGTTATTCTAAAAATAAAAAAATAGGTTGCCATGGTTAAAAAATAGCAACACAATGATTGAGGCTGCTAAATCAACAATCCAAAAGTTAATCCTTTTTTATCGAATGCCAGCAGTACTAGTTGTCTAATGAATGAAATACATGATTATCCTCCCTCCCATATTTATTCTATAATGAAACAAATACTTGATCGGAAAGAACAGAGTGGGAGACTTTGGAAAATTTTATACGGATGAGAAACAAGCAGCGAACAGAAGCAAAAAAATAAAGCGAGTAACTCAGCCATGACCATGTTGGTAATTACACAGTCACCATGCCAATGATACTGACATATCCATTGTAGTATGCATGAAAGCAGCACTAGCACTCAGCCAATAATGCTAACATATCATCACAGGACAAGGAATCCAAAAGAATGCACAAGCAAGAAAGAAACACCAAATAAAAGAGACATCATACTAGCACTCGAAACATTCTCGCTAAAGAGCAGCGAACCCTTTGATAACACGGAACGGCAACATATACAGCCCATTCATCATCGATCATTGATGCTGGTAAATCAACAATCCAAAGCTTAAGACGTTTTTTATGCATGACTGCTGCAAGCATGCAAATACAAGCAGCATTAATTGTCTAATGAAGAAATACATGATTCTACTCCCAAACATATTCTTCTCTAATGAAATAAAACCTTGATGGAAACGAACAGAGTGGGAGAGAGAGAGAGAGGTCACCTTGGCAACAGCAGGGGGCTTTATGGTGGTGATGTTGAGCGCCATGGTGGGCATGCCCTTGAAACAATTCAATCCCACCCGCAGCACCTACCTTGGTGATGGGAGCAAACTGACTGCACGGACCAGATGCAGAGATTGATAAGGCTGCACCTCCTTGCGGACTTGATCCTGCCATTCAGAACAAGATCATTATTCAGGAACAAAGAATATTCTTTGTAGAAAATCAAGAATATTTCTTTGCAGCCACTTAATGTATACCGTGCGTACAGAGCAAAGACCGTAATAAAAGGAATCACTATGTCAAAATAGACAAGTTAACTACCAGCCTACTAAACAGGTTGTCATGGCCTCCCTGTTATTCTAAAAAAAACAGGTTGTCATGGTTAAGAACATAGCAAAAAAAATGATTGAGGCTGCTAAATCAACAAACAAAAAGTCAATCCTTTTTCCATCGAATGCCAACAGTACTTCTTGTCGAAAATGAAATACATGATTCTCCTCCCTCCCATATTTATTCTCTAGTGAAATAAATACTTGATCGAAAAGAAATGAGTGTGAGACCTTGGTGATGGGAGCAAAGCAAACTGCCTGCATTCTAGAGATAGAGGTATATAGAAAGGAACACCAATTAAAAGAGCCATCGTACAAGCACTCAAAAAATTCTCGCTAAAGAGCAGTGAACCCTGGATAACACGGAACGACAACATATACAGCCCATTCATCATCGGTGAAGTAAAACGGTGTGTACCGGACTAGCAGGACAGAATTTAATTAATCGCAGTGCACTGAACCTTAAACATGTTAGCTAGGTAGCTAGCTAGGGGGAACCGGGGAAGTAAAAAACTAAAGCGTTGCTGGGTTAATCCATGTGCAACAGCCATCAAATTTTCAACACGCTGAGAGTTAATCCATCAGAGTTGATGTATTTTTCAGCAAAAAATACATCCAGGCCACTTGACTTAGTTGATGTACTCCCTGTGTAAAGAAATATAAGACCTTTTAGATCAGTATAGTGATCTAAAAGGTCTTATCAGTAACAATACTAAAGCGCCAGCAGTTTGATTTTTCTCCTTTTTTGAGTTTTTTTTACCATCTACTGTTGGAGATTTACGTGGCTGGCGGACTGGACAGCTACGGTCATCCCAACGATCATAGCTGGCAACACCATCCGCCTCAAGTGGTGGGATGACCAGATCATAGCTGGCAAGAAATTCACGGCCTATGGTTCTGTTTGAAGGTGATTTTCTCTTTTGTTGGTAAATTATGTGAAACGATTTGCTTATGTCGCGTCACTGCCGGAGAGTCCAAATAAGCTTTCATATATCTGAACTCTCACAAGTACTACTTCACAATATATCTGAAACAGTCACTGCCGTAGAGTCTGATTTGACATACATATTTTAGAGTTCTATTAGGAATTGTTTATGCTGGTTTCAAGATAAAGATGCATGCCTTTTGTTGGCATGCCACATCCAGGTTTGTTTTCACCTCCATATTCTTCCCTTTCCTATTCTTCCACTATTTTTTGTGCATAGGAATTTTACCCTGAAAAATTAATCCCGGAAATATCGGATGTACTTCACTGAAAAAGGGATAACTGATGCAAAAATATACTTGCAACGGGACTTTTTTTAAAGCGGCAGACTCTGTTTAGTTTTGTCAGGTCATTCTGTATCAGTTATTAATCAGCACTGAATCTTTGCTTTGCAATAAAACTTCTCGGCCAATATGGGTAAGTGAGAGTTACATGTCAGGTAGAGAGAAGGTCACATGGCTGATGGTTTCTTTTCTAAATGATAGAACAGTAAATAGGACGCACTCGGTGTTTTATGTGACAAACTGAATAATATCATATCAGGACTTCAGGAGCACAAAGGGCTCCTTTAATTATTGGATCATTATATTGTGCTCTCTAAAATACATAAAGTTGAAAGAGAAAATTTGTAGGAGACATTTCTGCATTGGCACTACATAAGCATGGCGGGAGAAGAAGAGGCCACCTTGGTTACCGGCGGATTGAGCAGCAGCTTCTCCTTGCATTGGCAGGCAGATCAGAGCAGCTTCTCTTTCTCCCCCGTTCACCAGATCAGATCGAAGCAACCTGCACAAATCATATATGGAGATGAAGAGCGGAACCAGAAAAGAAGAAGAGACGTGGAGGAGGGATTCATACCCATCCCTTGTCGAGGATGCGCCTCCTTCCCGCGGTGCTGTCCAAGGAGGGAGGGAGGAGGAACTCCATGGCTGCTGCCTCCATGGCCGACCTCGAGGAGGAACTGATCTTGGCACTGGCACGGGGGAATCAAGCACGCATAAATCAGATGGGGATGGGGAGAAAACCAGAGGAAGAAGAGGAGGAGGGGCGAAGGTGGATTCATACCAGAAGAAGACGCATCATGGGAAGGAGAGGGTGCCTCCTGCGTATCCCGAGCTCGGTCGCCACCATGGTCGCGAGCTAGGGTTTCTAGCGCGAGGAAGGAGAGAGAGAGAGAGAGGGCCCGGCGGATCTGGCTGGGGCCTGAGCAGGAGCAGGTCAAGTGGATCTGGAGGGGAGGGGAGGGGAGGAAGGGGGCGCCGGCGGTGGAGGGAGAGGAGAAGAGGTCGCCGGCGGTGGGTGGGGTTGGGGTGGCGGCTGGAGTGGGTTCGGGAAGAAGAGGAAGAAGAGGTGGTGCGGGCGCGGGTGATAGGTGCGGGCGCGGGTGAGGTGCGGGCAGAGAGGGGAGAGAGAGAGAGGGGTGGGGCCGGGCGGAGAGAGAGAGAAGGTGGGGGCCGTTAGATAGCAAAATTCTTTGCCATCTGCCAGCAGATGGCAAAGAATCTTTGCCGTCTGCTGGCAGATGGCAAAGAATCTTTGCCGTCTGGGGCTGGTGCGCCGTTACAGCGCTGGCGTCCACAGGACCCACCCACCTCTTTGCCGGCTGCCAGCAGACGGCAAAGAATCTTTGCCATCTGCTGGCAGATGGCAAAGAAGTGGGGCTGGTGGGTCGTTACAGCGCTGTCGTCCACTGGACCCATCCACCTCTTTGCCGTCTGCCAGCAGATGGCAAAGATTCTTTGCCATCTGCCGGCAGATGGCAAAGAATTGGCTGATGGCAACCGAGTTCTTTGCCATCTGTCAGTTCTTTGCCATCTGTTTTTTGTAAGCAGATGGCAAAGACGTTCTTTGCCATCCGCTGGCAGACGGCAAAGAGCTGACTGATGGCAAATTCCCTGTTTCCAGTAGTGTCTGGGTCACATGTTGCCTTCCGGCTCTGGGCCTCCGCCAGGCCCGTATGGCAAGTCACTTCTAGGCCTTGTCTTATTCCTCTTGCCAATTTAAGGCCTCACTGCTAAGCCGCCAACTTCATGACCCAGCCCTACAGTGGCGGGTCTCATCGTGGGGCTATATCCTCAACAGAAACCCTAAGGAGGGCTTGGACGCCGAGGGAGTCTTATAGGGGCTAGGCCCGGCTGGCTGCCGCCGTGGCCACGACACTGCCGACGGGTTCTTTTTACCATGAGAGAGAGAGGGGGGACCGAGAGGAGGAGGATATGCGAGCGCTGGGAGGCTGGCAGGTGGGGACGTGATGTCTACTATGCAACTTTATTCTTGTAGACTCGTGTTGGGCCTCCAAGCGCAGAGTTTTGTAGGACAGTAGCAATTTTCCCTCAAGTGGATGACCTAAGGTTTTTCAATCCGTGGGAGGTGTAGGATGAAGATGGTCTCTCTCTAACAACCCTGCAATCAAATACAAGAAATCTCTTGTGTCCCCAACAAACCCAATACAATGGCAAATTGTATAGGTGCACTAGTTCGGCGAAGAGATGGTGACACAAGTGCAATATGGATGGTAGATATAGGTTTTTGTAATCTGAAAATATAAAAACAGCAAGGTAACAAATAGTAAACAGCGAGCAAAACGGTATATTAATGCTTGGAAACAAGGTCTAGGGTCTGTTCTTTCGCTAGTGCAATCTGTCAACAATGCTAATATAAGTGGATCACATAACCATCCCTCAACGTGCAACGAAGAATCACTCCAAAGTTCTTATCTAGCGGAGAACATAAGAAGAAATTGTTTGTAGGGTACGAAACCACCTTAAAGTTATCCTTTCCGATCAATCTATCCAAGAGTTCATACAAAATAACACCAAGCTATCCTTTTCCGATCAATCTATCTAAGAGTTCGTACTAGAATAACACTATATGATATGCATCAACCAACTCTAATGTCACCTAGATACTCCAATGTCACCACAAGTATCCATGAGTTAATTATACGATATGCATCAAACAATTTCAGATTCATAATACTCAATCCAACACAAAGAACCTCAAAGAGTACCCCAAGATTTCTATCGGAGAAAGTAGGACAAGAACGTGTATCAACCCCTATGCATAGATTACCCCAATGTCACCGCGGGAATCTGCAAGTTGAGTACCAAAACATATATCAAGTGAATCAATAGAACACCCCATTGTCACCACGGGTATCCACATGCAAGACATATATCAAGTGTTCTCAAATCCAATATTCAATCCAACATAACGATATCTCAAAGGGAAAGATTCAATTCATCACAACAAGGTAGCAAGGGAATAGCATCATGTGATCCGACTATATTAACAAAGCCTGTGATACATCAAGATCGTGGCATCTCAAGAACACAAGAGAGAGAGAGAGAGAGAGAGAGAGAGATTTAACACATAGCTACTGGTACATACCCTCAGCCCTGAGGGTGGACTACTCCCTCCTCGTCATGGCCTCCGCCGGGATGATGAAGATGGCCACCGGAGATGATCTACCCCCTCCGGCAGGGTACTGGAACGCCTCTAGATTGGTTTTTCGTTGATACAGAGAGTTGCGGCGGCGGAGCAAAGAGTCTAGGGTTATTTCTGATGGTTTCTATATTTATAGGATTTTTTGGCGTTGGTTTCACGCGAAGGTGGGCCACGAGGTGGGCAAGATACACCAGGGCGCGTCGGGGGGGTCTGGCGCGCCCTGGTGGGTTGTGCCCACCTCGTGGCTCTTCTGGCCCTCCCACAAAGCGTCTAGTGCCTCTTTAGTTCCAAAAACATTCGTCAAAAAGTTTCGGGCGATTCCAAGAACTTTCATTTTCTGCACAAAAACAACACCACGGTAGTTTTGCTGAAAACAGTGTCAGTCCGGGTTAGTTCTAAATAAATCATATAAAGTGCATCAAAACCATATAAAAGTATTATAAACATAGGTGAATATGGCATGAATACTTCATAAATTATCGATACGTTGGAGACGTATCAGCATCCCCAAGCTTAATTCCTACTCGTCCCCGAGTAGGTAAATGATAAAAGAAATAATTTATGAAGTGTGAATGCTAGCATAGTGCATAAGTTTGATCAATGATAATTTCAACCACTTTTCCTAGCATCATAACAACAACTCTTTCTCATAAAACTCATCATGATAAGGTAGCAACCAATTCACATGTTATGGTTCAAACAATGAATTCTCTTGAAACTTAACAACCTATATTCTTAGTCACCAAACAATTGCAATTCAACTAATTCTCAACAAAGTCTAAGTAAGAGCTCCACATACTCAATCATCATATAGTCTTCTATGATTGCTAGTACTCAAAGCATATTTTTAGAACAAATGGCATCCATCGAACACAGAGAAAGATAGGGGCTTAATGTTTTGCCTCCCAACTCATTTATCATAGAGATAATTGTCAACAATAAAAAGTCATGATCAAATATATTTGACTGGATATATGTGTTTGGATCTTTCCCCACCACATGATGCTTGCCAACTAATAGATTGAGGTTGGAATAAGAAGTTGACTCAACATGAAAAGTAAATAACATGAAAGTAAATAGATTGTCCCTTCACAGAGGGAAGCAGGGATTTGCAGAGGTGCCAGAGCTCAAAGCTGAAATCAGAGATAAATATAATTTTGGGAGGTGCACCCTTCCTGTCAACATTACGACCAAGAGTTATTAATATCTTCCATGTTAAACACATTAGCGGTGGTTCCCAAGCGGTAAAAGTAAGGTTTACTCCCCCTCCACCAACAAACACACTCCACGGCTAGCCGAATCCAAGGGTACCGTCCATACCAACAACATTCCTGGGGGAGTTTTGTTTAATTATTTGCATTTTTTCGGGACTGGGAATCCCTATTACCGCCCCTCTCGTGCAAGGACGAGTGAATAGACACTCATCATGAGAATAACCCGCTTAACATGGAAGATACTGACCGCCCCCTGTCGCTTCATGAGCGGTCCAGGCACACAAAACAGATGCTCATTTGAAATTTTAGAGGTGGCACATGCAAATTTACTTGGAACGGCAGGGTAATACCACATATAGGTAGATATAGTGGACTCTCATCGCAATAAACTGGGTTTAAGGGTTTTTGGATGCACAAGTAGTATCTCTACTTAGTACGAATTTTTGGCCAGCAAAAGATCCTAAGCAAAAACCACATGTTGGAGGATCCATAACAATATAACTTCTATGCAAATATACACAACCATAACTCATTACATTGTCTTCCTTGTCCAACTTCAACTAATTTTCTCAAGTTTGAAAATAATTAATGGGTATTCACAATCATAGAAGATGTCCAAGATAATATATTTGTATGTGAAAGATCTCTTCCTTATACTAATCATTCACGAATTGCTTGTATGACCAATATTGTGATTGTTAAACTTCAATAGATTTTACTTTCTAAACCCAATGTGAAGCTACTACTAGGCATGATATTAACATATAATTTCAACTTCATGGTATTCAATTCATTCAAAAATTTACTCATAGGATATAAGTGAAGCACAAGAGTAAGCGACAAGCTACTCTCAAAAGATATAAGTGAAGATCAATGAGTAGTCAAACAATTAAGTAGCTATGTGAGGACTCTCTCTCTCAATAAAGATTTTCAGATCTGAGTATTTTATTCAAACAAAAAAATAAACAAAAATAGCACTCCAAGAATAGCACAAATCGTGTGGACAAACAAAAATTTAGGTTCAACATAGGCTAACCGATAGTTGTCGAAGAGAGGTGGGATGCGTAGCATCCCCAAGCTTAGATGCTTGAGACTTATTGAAATATTTACTTGGGGTGCCTTGGGAATCCCCAAGCTTGAGATTTTGTATCTCGTTCAATCCTCTCATATCATGGTTTCACCTATTCTCAAAAACTTCATCCACACAAAACTCGAAAAGAACTCGTGAGATAGGTTAGTACACATAAGAATAAATCAACACTTCATGTACTGCCAAGACAAGTTCCATAATTGTTACCACATGATACCTACTGTATTCTATCATTCCCATAATTTATACCACTAAATATAAGCTATGGAAACACTAAAACAAGAAAACTATGCATGCAAAACGGAATCTGTCAGAAACAGAATAGTCTGTGAAGATCTGTAGTATAGACATACTTCCCTGTCTCTAAAAATTCTGAAACATTAGGACAACCTGAATGATTTGTATATGAAGACCGTGTAAAAATTTCAGATCATTATCATGCTCCAGTAAAAAACTACAATTCCTGTACTGGAGTCAAAAGTTTCTGTTTTGGTTCAGCATCAATTCTACTCATCTTGTGAGTCATCTCAAAGGCTTTACTTGGCACTTTATTGAAATAAAAGACACAAAACATGATTACTACAGTGGCTTAATCATGTTAACACACAAAAACATAAAGTAAAAGTGTTGGGTTGTCTCCCAACAAGCACTTTTCTTTAATGCCTTTTTAGCTAGGCTTGATGATTTCAATGATGCTCGCATAAAAGTAAAGAATTGAAACATAAAGAGATCATCATGAATCTCATGACAAGCACATTTAAGTCTAACCCACTTCCTATGCATGGGGATTTTGTGAGCAAACAATTTATGGGAGCAATAATCAACTAGCATAGGAAGGCAAAACAAGCATAACTTCAAAACTTTCAAAATATAGAGAGGAAACTTGATATTATTGCAATTCCTACAAGCATATGTTCCTCCCTCATAATAATTTTCAGTAGCATCATGAAGGAATTCAACAATATAATTATCACATAAATCATTCTTTTCATGATGCGCAAGCATAGAATTTTCAATACTCTCCACATAAGCAAATTCCTTTTCATCCATGGTAGTGGGAGTAAACTCAACAAAATAACTATCATGAGACAATTGATTGACATAACCACATTCAATATTAAAATCAGGATGACAAGTTTCATGGTTACTATCACTCTTTATAGCATACATGTCATCATCATAATCATCATAGATAGGAGGCATGCCATCATTATAAATTTGCTCATCAAAACTTGGGGGACTAAAAATATCATCTTCATCAAACATAGCATCCCCAAGCTTGTGGCTTTGCATATCATTGGTATTATGGATATTCAAAGAATTCATACTAAAAATATTGCTATCATGCTCATCATTCAAGGAATTCTCATCAAGTATTTTCATAATTTCTTCCTCTACCAATTGACCACAATTTTCTGAATCCTAATTTTCACGAAAGACATTATAAAGACGAAACAAATGATGCAACCTAAACTCCATTTTTTTTGTAGTTTTCTTTTATAAAAACCAAACTAGTGAAAAACAAGAAACTAAAATATTTAATTGCAAGATCTAAAGATATACCTTCAAGCACTCACCTCCCCGGCAACAGCGCCAGAAAAGAGCTTGATGTCTACTACACAACTTTATTCTTGTAGACTCGTGTTGGGCCTCCAAGCGCAGAGTTTTGTAGGACAGTAGCAATTTTCCCTCAAGTGGATGACCTAAGGTTTATCAATCCGTGGGAGGTGTAGGAAGAAGATGGTCTCTCTCTAACAACCCTGCAATCAAATACAAGAAATCTCTTGTGTCCCCAACATACCCAATACAATGGCAAATTGTATAGGTGCACTAGCTCGGCGAAGAGATGGTGATACAAGTGCAATATGGATGGTAGATATAGGTTTTTGTAATCTGAAAATATAAAAACAGCAAGGTAACAAATAGTAAAGAGCGAGCAAAACGGTATATTAATGCTTGGAAACAAGGCCTAGGGTCCGTACTTTCGCTAGTGCAATCTCTCAACAATGCTAATATAATTGGATCACATAACCATCCCTCAACGTGCAACGAAGAATCACTCCAAATTTCTTATCTAGCGGAGAACATAAGAAGAAATTGTTTGTAAGGTACGAAACCACCTTAAAGTTATCCTTTCCAATCAATCTATCCAAGAGGTCGTACTAAAATAACACCAAGCTATCCTTTCCGATCAATCTATCTAAGAGTTTGCACTAGAATAACACCATATGATACACATCAACCAACTCTAATGCCACCTAGATACTCCAATGTCACCACAAGTATCCATGAGTTAATTATACGATACGCATCAAACAATTTCAGATTCATAATACTCAATCCAACACAAAGAACCTCAAAGAGTACCCCCAATATTTCTATCGGAGAAAGTAGGACAAGAACGTGTATCAACCCCTATGCATAGATTTGTTGGAAATATGCCCTAGAGGCAATAATAAATTGGTTATTATTATATTTCCTTGTTCATGATAATCGTTTATTATCCATGCTATAATTGTATTGATTGGAAACTCAAATACATGTGTGGGTACATAGACAACACTGTGTCCCTAGTAAGCCTCTAGTTGACTAGCTTGTTGATCAAAGATGGTTAAGGTTTCCTAGCCATGGACATGAGATGTCATTTGATAACGGGATCACATCATTAGGAGAATGATGTGATGGACAAGACCCAAACTGTAAACGTAGCATTTGATCGTGTCAGTTTATTGCTATTGTTTTCTGCATGTCAAGTATCTGTTCCTTTGACCATGAGATCATGCAACTCACTAACACCGGAGGAATACCTTGTGTGTATCAAACGTCGCAACGTAACTGGGTGACTATAAAGGTGCTCTACAGGTATCTCCGAGGGTGTCTGTTGGGTTGGCATGGATCAAGACTGGGATTTGTTACTCCGTATGACGGAGAGGTATCTCAGGGCCCACTCGGTAATACAACATCACAATGAGCCTTGCAAGCAATGTGACTAAAGTGTTAGCCACGAGATCTTGTATTACGGAACGAGTAAAGAGACTTGCCGGTAACGAGATTGAACTAGGTATAGTGATACCGACGATCGAATCTCGGGCAAGTAACATACCGAAGAACAAAGGGAACAGCATACGGGATTAACTGAATCCTTGACATAGAGGTTCGACCGATAAAGATCTTCGTAGAATATGTAGGAGCCAATATGGGCATCCAGGTCCCACTATTGGTTATTGGCCGTAGAGGTGTCTCGGTCATGTCTACATAGTTCTCGAACCCGCAGGGTCTACACACTTAACGTTTGGTGACGATTAGTATAATTGAGTTATTATGTTGGTGACCGAAAGTTGTTCGGAGTCCCGGATAAGATCCCGGACATGACGAGGATCTCCGGAATAGTCCGGAGGTAAAGATTGATATATGTGATAATAGTGTTTTGATCTCCGGAAGAGTTCCAGAGTTCACCGGAATGGGTTCCGGATGTTTACCGAAGTGTTCGGGTGCAGCAACACTTTATATGGGCCAAAGGGATAAAGCCCACGAGGTATTGGAAAGTGCAAAAAGTAGTTTTGCTGCCGCGTAAGCGGTACTACCGCTTGGTGAAGCGGTACTACCGCCCGAGCGGTACTACCGCTTGTGTGAAGCGGTACTACCGCCCAAGCGGTACTACCGCTTGTGTGAAGCGGTACTACCGCTTGTGCGCGGCTGTGCACGGTTCGGCAGGGATCCGAGTTGGACTCTTTCCCTGCGGGCCAAACCGACCTGGAGGAGGCTTTTACTCCAAGTTTAGACCCCAAGGCTCAACATATAAATAGAGGGGCAGGGCTAGCACACGGGATACATCAGGATTTCCCAAGCCGTGTGCCGGCAACCCTAGCCCTCTAGTTCCTCCGTCATAATCTCCGTAGTGCTTGGCGAAGCCCTGCAGAGACAGTTCCTCACCACCATCACCACGCCGTCGTGCTGCTGGAACTCAACCACTACTTCACCATCGCTCGCTGGATCGAGGAGGTGAAGGCGTCATCA
Source organism: Elymus sibiricus (assembly GCA_039707655.1). NCBI lineage: Eukaryota > Viridiplantae > Streptophyta > Magnoliopsida > Poales > Poaceae > Elymus > Elymus sibiricus. The sequence continues at coordinate 381,236,021 of CM077673.1, read as the reverse complement.
AGCCGTACGTGTGTTGAACGCGGAGGTGCCGTCCGTTCGGCACTAGATCGGAAGGATCGTGATTGGATCGCGGGATGCTCGGCGATTTGGATCGCGAAGACGTTCGACTACATCAACCGCGTTTATTAACGCTTCCGCTTAGCGATCTACAAGGGTATGTAGATTCACTCTCCCTCTCGTAGATGCTCATCACCATGGATAGATCTTATGTGTGCGTAGGAAAATTTTTGTTTCCCATGCAACGTTCTCCAACAGTGGCATCATGAGCTAGGTCTATGCGTAGATGAGATCTCGAGTAGAACACAAACGAGTTGTGGGCGTGGGTGTATACATATTGCTTGCCGTTACTAGTTGATATTTGATTCGGCGGTACTGTGAGATGAAGCGGCCCGGACCGACATTACGCGTACACTTACGCGAGACAGGTTCCTTCAACTAACATGTAACTTCGTTGCATAAAGATGGCTAGCGGGTGTCTGTCTCTCTCACTTTAGTTGAATCGATTTCAATGAAGAGGGTTCTTTTAGAAGATCAAAAAGCAATCACTACACCACGTTGTGGTTTTGCGTAGGTAAGAACGGTTCTTGCAAACCCGTAGCAGCCACGTAAAATTTGCAACAACAATTAGAGGACGTCTAACTTGTTTTTGCAGGGTATGTTGTGATGTGATATGGCCAATTACATGATGAGATATATGTGATGTATGAGATGATCATGTTTTGTATAGAATATCACGACTTGCATGTCGATGAGTACGGCAACTGGCAGGAGCCATAGAGTTGTCTTTAATTATTGTATGACCTGCGTGTCAATCATTAAGCGCTATGTAATGCTTTACTTTATCGCTAAACGTTAGCTATAGTCGTGGAAGCAACAGTCGGCGCGACAACCTTATGGCGACACGTTGATGGAGATCAAGATGATGGAGATCATGGTGTCATGCCGGTGACGATGGAGATCATGCCGGTGCTTTGGAGATGGAGATCAAAAGCACAAGTTCATGGCCATATCATGTCACTTATGATTTGCATGTGATGTTAATCCTTTTATGCATCTTATTTTGCTTAGGACGACGGTAGCATTATAAGGTGATCCCTCACTTAAATTTCAAGATAAATTGTGTTCTCCCCAAGTGTGCACCGTTGCGAAAGTTCGTCGTTTCGAGACACGCCGTGATGATCGGGTGTGATAGACTCTACGTTCGCATACAACGGGTGCAAGCCATGTTGCACGTGCGGAACACTCGGGTTAAACTTGACGAGCCTAGCATGTACAGACATGGCCTCGGAACACAAGAGACCGAAAGGTCGAACATGAGTCATATAGTAGATATGATCAACATGAAGATGTTCACCATTGAAACCACCTCAACTCACGTGATGATCGGACTTGAGTTGGTGGATTTGGATCATGTAACACTCGAATGATCGGAGGGATGTCAATTTGAGTGGGAGTTTTTAAAATATGATTAACTAAACTCATTATCTAAGAACAATAGTCTAAGTTGTCTTTGCTATATTTATGTTGTAGATCATGGCTCGCGCAGTAGCACCCCTGAATTTTAATGCGTTCCTAGAGAAAGCTAAGTTGAAAGATGATGGAAGTAACTTTGTGGACTGGGCCCGTAATCTAAGGATTATCCTTACGGCTTCCCAGAAGGCTTATGTCCTTGATGCACCGCTTGGTGATCCACCCGCTCCAGTTGAGTCTCTAGACGTTGTGAACGCCTGGCAGGCTCGTTCTGATGATTACTCAATAGTTCAATGTGCAATGTTGTATGGCTTAAGAACCGGGACTTCAAAGACGTTTTGAACGTCATGGAGCATATGAGATGTTCCAGGAGTTGAAGTTTATCTTTCAGAAGAATGCCCGGATCGAGAGATATGAGATCTCCGATAAGTTCTATGCTTGCAAGATGGAGGAGAACGGGTCTATCAGTGATCACGTGCTCAGAATGTCTGGGTACTCCACCCGTCTGGCTGAGTTAGGGATGCCCCTTCCGCCAGAGGCTATCACTGACAGAGTTCTTCAATCATTGCCACCTAGCTACAAGAGCTTCGTGTTGAACTATAACATGCACGGGATGAACAAGTCAGTCGCCGAGCTGTTTGCGATGCTGAAAATCGCTGAGTCTGAAATTCAGAAGGAGTATCAAGTGTTGATGGTCAATAAAACCACTAGTTTCAAGAAAAATGGCAAGGGTAAGAAGGGTAACTCCAAGCAGAGTGGCAAAGCAGTTGCTCCTCTCGTGAAGAAACCCAAGGCTGGACCCAAACCAGAAACTGTGTGTTTTCATTGCAAGGGAACTGGACACTGGAAGCGGAATTGCCCCAAGTATTTGGCTGACAAGAAGGCGGCCAACAACAAACAAGGTATATATGATATACATGTTATTGATGTGTACCTTACCAACTCTCGTTGTAGTGCCTGGGTATTTGATACCGGTGCGGTTGCTCATATTTGCAACTCAAAACAGGAACTGCGGAATAGACGGAGGCTGGCAAAGGACGAAGTGACGATGCGCGTGGGAAATAGTTCCAAGGTTGATGTGATCGCCGTTGGCACGCTCGCTCTTCGATTACCGTCGGGATTAGTGATGAACCTAAATAAGTGTTATTTGGTGCCTGCGTTAAGCATGAACATTATATCTGGATCTTGTTTATTGCGAGACGGTTACTCATTTAAATCAAAGAATAATGGTTGTTCTATTTATATGAGTAATATCTTTTATGGTCATGCACCCAATGTGAGGGGTTTATTCTTGTTGAATCTCGATAGTAATGATACACATGTTCATAACATTGATGCCAAAAGATATAGAATTGATAATGATAATACCACTTTCTTGTGGCACTGCCGTTTAGGTCATATTGGCGTAAAACGCATGAAGAAGCTCCATGCTGATGGACTTTTGGAGTCACTTGATTTTGAATCACTTGACACATGTGAGCCATGCCTCATGGGCAAGATGACTAAAACGCCGTTCTCTGGAACAATGGAACGGGCAAGTGACTTATTGGAAATCATACATACTGATGTGTGCGGTCCGATGAGTATTGAAGCGCGCAGTGGTTATCGTTACTTTCTCACCTTCACTGATGACTTAAGTAGATATGGGTATATTTACTTAATGAAACACAAGTCTGAAACATTTGAAAAGTTCAAACAATTTCAGAGTGAAGTTGAGAATCATCGTAACAAGAAGATTAAATTCCTACGATCTGATCGAGGAGGAGAATATCTGAGTTATGAGTTTGGCAGTCACTTAAGACAGTGTGGAATTGTTTCACAATTGACACCGCCTGGAACACCACAGCGTGATGGTGTGTCCGAACGTCGTAATCGAACTTTATTGGATATGGTGCGATCTATGATGTCTCTTGCCGATTTGCCACTATCGTTTTGGGGTTATGCATTAGAGACAGCTGCATTCACTTTAAATAGGGCACCATCGAAATCCGTTGAGACGACGCCATATGAACTTTGGTTTGGCAAGAAGCCAAAGCTGTCGTTTCTTAAAGTTTGGGGATGTGATGCTTATGTCAAAAAGCTTCAGCCTGAAAAGCTGGAACCCAAAGCGGAGAAATGCGTCTTCATAGGATACCCAAAAGAGACAGTTGGGTATACCTTCTACCTCAGATCCGAAGGCAAAGTGTTTGTCACTAAAAACGGAACATTTCTTGAGAAAGAGTTTCTCTCGAAAGAATTGAGTGGGAGGAAGATAGAACTTGATGAGGTTATTGAACCTTTACTTCAACCTAAGAGTAGCGCAACGCAGAAAGTTGTTTCTGTCGAGCCTACATTAGCTGAAGAGGAAGTTAATGATGATGATCATGAAGCTTTGGATCAAGTTGCTATCGAACCTCGTAGGTCGACAAGGACGCGTACTGCTCCTGAGTGGTACGGCAACCCTGTCTTAGAGGTCATGTTGTTAAACAACGATGAACCTACGAGCTATGGAGAAGCGATGATGGGCCCGGATTCCGAGAAGTGGTTAGAGGCCATGAAATCCGAGATGGGATCCATGTAAGAAAACAAAGTATGGACTTTGGAAGTATTACCTGAAGGGCGTAAGGCCATTCAGAACAAATGGATCTTTAAGAGGAAGACGGACGCGGACGGTAATGTCACCGTCTATAAAGCTCGACTTGTGGCAAAGGGTTTTTTCACAAGTTCAAGGAGTTGACTACGATGAGACCTTCTCACCCGTAGCGATGCTTAAGTCCGTCAGAATCATGTTAGCAATAGCTGCCTTTTTCGATTATGAAATTTGGCAGATGGATGTCAAAACAGCGTTCCTTAACGGTTACCTTAAGGAAGAGTTGTATATGATGCAACCAGAAGGTTTTGTCGATCCAGAGAATGCTGACAAAGTTTGCAAACTCCAGCGATCCATTTATGGACTGGTGCAAGCATCTCGGAGTTGGAATCTTCGTTTTGATGAGGTGATCAAAGCGTTCGAGTTTATACAAGTTTACGGAGAAGCTTGTATTTACAAGAAAGTGAGTGGGAGCTCTATAGCGTTTCTAATATTATATGTGGATGACATATTGCTGATTGGAAACAATATAGAAATGCTGGAAAGCGTAAAGGAATATTTGAACAAGAGTTTTTCAATGAAGGACCTAGGAGAAGCTGCTTTCATATTAGGCATCAAGATCTATAGAGATAGATCAAGACGTTTAATAGGACTTTCACAAAGCACATACCTTGATAAGATTTTGAAGAAGTTCAAAATGAATCAGTCCAAGAAGGGGTTCTTGCCTGTTTTGCAAGGTGTGAAGTTGAGTAAGACTCAATGCCCAGTGACTGCAGAAGATAGAGAAAAGATGAGTGTCATCCCCTATGCTTCAGCCATAGGCTCTATCATGTATGCAATGCTGTGCACAAGACCCGATGTCAGCCTTGCCATAAGTATGGCCGGAAGGTTTCAAAGTGATCCAGGAATGGAACACTGGACGGCGGTCAAGAATATCCTGAAGTACCTGAAAAGGACTAAGGACATGTTTCTCGTTTATGGAGGTGATCAAGAGCTCGTCGTAAAGGGTTACGTCGATGCAAGCTTTGACACTGATCCGGATGACTCTAAGTCGCAAACCGGATACGTATTTATTCTTAATGGGGGTGCGGTTAGCTGGTGCAGTTCCAAGCAAAGCGTGGTAGCAGATTCTACATGCGAAGCGGAGTACATCGCTGCCTCGGAGGCGGCGAAGGAAGGTGTCTGGATGAAGGAGTTCATGACAGATCTTGGAGTAGTGCCTAGTGCACTTAACCCAATGACTCTGTTTTGTGATAATACTGGTGCCATTGCTCTAGCCAAGGAACCAAGATTTCACAAGAGGACCAGACACATAAAGCGACGTTTCAATTCCATCCGCGATTACATCAAGGAGGACGACATAAATATTTGCAAAGTACACACGGATCTAAATGTTGCAGATCCGATGACTAAACCTCTTCCAAGGGCTAAACATGAACAACACCAGAACTGCATGGGTGTTCGATTCATTACAATGTAAATCACATAGTGATGTGAACTAGATTATTGACTCTAGTGCAAGTGGGAGACTGTTGGAAATATGCCCTAGAGGCAATAATAAATTGGTTATTATTATATTTCCTTGTTCATGATAATCGTTTATTATCCATGCTATAATTGTATTGATTGGAAACTCAAATACATGTGTGGGTACATAGACAACACTGTGTCCCTAGTAAGCCTCTAGTTGACTAGCTTGTTGATCAAAGATGGTTAAGGTTTCCTAGCCATGGACATGAGATGTCATTTGATAACGGGATCACATCATTAGGAGAATGATGTGATGGACAAGACCCAAACTGTAAACGTAGCATTTGATCGTGTCAGTTTATTGCTATTGTTTTCTGCATGTCAAGTATCTGTTCCTTTGACCATGAGATCATGCAACTCACTAACACCGGAGGAATACCTTGTGTGTATCAAACGTCGCAACGTAACTGGGTGACTATAAAGGTGCTCTACAGGTATCTCCGAGGGTGTCTGTTGGGTTGGCATGGATCAAGACTGGGATTTGTTACTCCGTATGACGGAGAGGTATCTCAGGGCCCACTCGGTAATACAACATCACAATGAGCCTTGCAAGCAATGTGACTAAAGTGTTAGCCACGAGATCTTGTATTACGGAACGAGTAAAGAGACTTGCCGGTAACGAGATTGAACTAGGTATAGTGATACCGACGATCGAATCTCGGGCAAGTAACATACCGAAGAACAAAGGGAACAGCATACGGGATTAACTGAATCCTTGACATAGAGGTTCGACCGATAAAGATCTTCGTAGAATATGTAGGAGCCAATATGGGCATCCAGGTCCCGCTATTGGTTATTGGCCGTAGAGGTGTCTCGGTCATGTCTACATAGTTCTCGAACCCGCAGGGTCTACACACTTAACGTTTGGTGACGATTAGTATAATTGAGTTATTATGTTGGTGACCGAAAGTTGTTCGGAGTCCCGGATAAGATCCCGGACATGACGAGGATCTCCGGAATAGTCCGGAGGTAAAGATTGATATATGTGATAATAGTGTTTTGATCTCCGGAAGAGTTCCAGAGTTCACCGGAATGGGTTCCGGATGTTTACCGAAGTGTTCGGGTGCAGCAACACTTTATATGGGCCAAAGGGATAAAGCCCACGAGGTATTGGAAAGTGCAAAAAGTAGTTTTGCTGCCGCGTAAGTGGTACTACCGCTTGGTGAAGCGGTACTACCGCCCGAGCGGTACTACCGCTTGTGTGAAGCGGTACTACCGCCCAAGCGGTACTACCGCTTGTGTGAAGCGGTACTACCGCTTGTGCGCGGCTGTGCACGGTTCGGCAGGGATCCGAGTTGGACTCTTTCCCTGCGGGCCAAACCGACCTGGAGGAGGCTTTTACTCCAAGTTTAGACCCCAAGGCTCAACATATAAATAGAGGGGCAGGGCTAGCACACGGGATACATCAGGATTTCCCAAGCCGTGTGCCGGCAACCCTAGCCCTCTAGTTCCTCCGTCATAATCTCCGTAGTGCTTGGCGAAGCCCTGCAGAGACAGTTCCTCACCACCATCACCACGCCGTCGTGCTGCTGGAACTCAACCACTACTTCACCATCGCTCGCTGGATCGAGGAGGTGAAGGCGTCATCAAGCCGTACGTGTGTTGAACGCGGAGGTGCCGTCCGTTCGGCACTAGATCGGAAGGATCGTGATTGGATCGCGGGACGCTCGGCGATTTGGATCGCGAAGACGTTCGACTACATCAACCGCGTTTATTAACGCTTCCGCTTAGCGATCTACAAGGGTATGTAGATTCACTCTCCCTCTCGTAGATGCTCATCACCATGGATAGATCTTATGTGTGCGTAGGAAAAATTTTGTTTCCCATGCAACGTTCTCCAACAAGATTACCCTAATGTCATCGTGGGAATCCGCAAATTGAGTACCAAAACATATATCAAGTGAATCAATAGAACACCCCATTGTCACCACGGGTATCCACACGCAAGACATATATCAAGTGTTCTCAAATCCAATATTCAATCCAACATAACGATGTCTTAAAGGGAAAGATTCAATTCATCACAACGAGGTAGCAAGGGAATAGCATCATGTGATTCGACTATATTAACAAAGCCCGTGATACATCAAGATCATGACATCTCAAGAACACGAGAGAGAGAGAGAGAGAGAGAGAGAGAGAGATTGAAAACATAGCTAATGGTACATACCCTCAGCCCCGAGGGTTGACTACTCCCTCCTCGTCATGGCCTGTGCCGGGATGATAAAGATGGCCACCAGAGATGATCTACCCCCTCCGGCAGGGTACTGGAATGCCTCCAGATTGGTTTTTCGTTGATACAGAGAGTTGCGGTGGCAGAGCGGAGAGTCTAAGGTTATTTCTGATGGTTTCTATATTTATAGGATTTTTTGGCGTTGGTTTCACATGAAGGTGGGCCACGAGGTGGGCAAGATACACCAGGGCGCGCCGGGGGGGCCCTGGCGCGCCCTGGTGGGTTGTTCCCACCTCGTGGCTCTTCTGGCCCTCCCACGAAGCGTCTAGTGCCTCTTTTGTTCCAAAAAAATCGTCAAAAAGTTTCACGCGATTCCGAGAACTTTCATTTTCTGCACAAAAACAACACCACGGTAGTTCTGTTGAAAACAACGTCAGTCCGGGTTAGTTCTAAATAAATTGTATAAAGTGCATCAAAACCATATAAAAATATTGTAAACATAGGTGAATATGGCATGAATACTTCATAAATTATCGATACGTTGGAGACGTATCAGGCCGCTGGTGTCCAAGGTGGAAAGCGCGCGGGCGATGCTGGCTGGCCGCTGCGGAAGAAGGCCGGCCCAGGAGGGCTCACTGCTGCGCGGCTGGGCCGCAGGAGGGAAGAGGCCCAGGAGCCTTCTCTCTCTCTCTCTCTCTCTCTGGCTAAACTCTCTTTTTTTAAACAAAACCCAGTTCAAAACAATTTGAAACCAGAGGAAGGAGAGGGGATAAATGATGAGTAAAATATTTGAGCATCACAAAAATATGCACTAAATAATAGGATAGGTTTGGGCATTTTTTGAGGAAGAAAATAAATCACCTTTTATTACCATTAGATGCTGTTTTGCACAAATAAGAGGGGGAGTGGAGTAGAGCATGGCTCCTAAAGATTTTAGCATGACAAATAGAATATTGGATAACTTAGCAACATTTTACTTAAAGGGCTAGGGCAAGTAAAAACACCACATGCAACAACTTTGAATTAAAGAGAGATGGAGGTATAGTTTTAAAGAAATAATTGAAGGCATCAACAAGAGCACATCACAACACATACACTCCCAGAACATCACATGATGCAACAATATGGAATGATGACATGATGCCATGATGCAAAGAATGACATGAAGCAAACTCTATTAATTCAAACCACATGATGGCATACATGGAAGGTTCACACAGGGAAAATTACAAGGATTGGAAAGGATTGCACTTGGGCTGTTACACATAACCTCTAGCACGGTTCACAAGAAATTCATGAGAACGCATAGCTTCTTAATCTAAATATCTTTCAGGCAAAATGGGATCATTAGGTTGAGGTGACACTTCCAATTGTGCAGCTACGTGGGAAGCATAACTGCCTTCATACGAATCACCACTACTAGAGTTGGAGTGCAGCCTTCGGGCAACAATTGCACCAAGGTTAAAGCGTTGTTCGCCAATCACAGCAGTATGAATAAGACTCAAGTTAGGGGCACATAATTCACTACAATCTTGTTTTCCTACTACGCATTTCCCATTGAATAGTGCAAAGTAACGAATAGAGGGAAATTGTATACTTTTAATTCTTGCCTGAGTTACTCCCCTATCTTCTCCTATGCAAATACTCTCAAGAAACATATTATAATCAGTTGTTGATGGTTTCTCGAATGAACCCCAAAGTGGAAGTTTGCATGCAACGGAGAATTCTTCTAGAGTCATGCTAAAGGATTTATCATAAAGTTTAAATAGCACTCTAGAAGCATGCGATTGGTAACGAAATTCATGCGTGAATGTACGGGTAAGGTTATAATATTGGACACACTTATCTGCAAGGAAGTCGGTGAGGCCGGTATTATAAATGAAATGATCAAATTCCTCTTTGATGCCTGCACCTATCATGAACTCATCGCTTGGCCACCGACATGATTTTGCGTCGGCCATGACTATCTCACTGGCCCTAGGCTCAATGTAAGCTTGTCTTATCGAGCCCTCGCTTGATTATTCTCCCGAACTATTCCTCCTTGAGGGGTTCCTCCTAAAGAAAATTATCCTCCTAAATACAAATTTCTGGAATTTTTTAGCCACAAATTTATGTCAATAAAACTTTGCAAGAATGATAGCAACTACTCATAAGGGTGCCTAGAGACCATATCAAGCATTCATACTACTTCGAACTCAAAGAATTCAACATGCAAGCTCATTTTCTGTAGCACAAAGTGCAGCAATTTATGCAAAATATAAACCACTAAAGCAAAAAACTAATTGGAGGAATGGGAGAGTCACATACCAAGGAACAATTCCTCAAAACAGTTTCGGAAACGGGGTTCCGAGCAAAGAGATCGAAAATTTCAGTTTCAGGTGGAAGAACATGAGAGAGAGAGAGAGAGAGAGAGAAAGCTAGGAAATTTTTGCTGGAGGTAGGAGACGAGGTGGGCTAAAGAGATAAGGCAGTAGTGCCTTGTGGGCCCCACAAGCCATCAGGGCATGACCCAGGGGGGGTGCGCCCCGATGTGTGGTGGTCCACTAGTGCATTTCCCTGATGTGGTTTTTATGCCAAAAAATCTAAAATATTCCAGAAAAATTCATGTCAAAATTTTGTGGCAATCTGAGACTTTTTATTTTTGGGTCATTTTTCATGCACGGGAAAAACAGAAAACATGAAATTCATGGCATTTTATTTTTTATCTAACTAGCAAAAACAGAGAATAAACTTGTGATACAGAGAGTTGTGAATACTCAATTCAGCAATCACATGTCTTTCGAAAAGGATTCATTAATAAGGTTGATCAAGTCTTATTAATAACCGTTTCCGATTAGCATGAAACCAAAGAACTTTTGTATACCACTAGGTTACCTCAATGGGGATTTGCATTTCCCCAACAATGAGATTATAATATTTCTTCTTCTTGGCAGTAGGTAGAGGAATTATAAAATCTCCAATGATAACCGTGGGAATAGGATCAATGACATTAATATTATTAACCAAAGTTTGCTTCTTTGGAAAGTGCACGGTATGTTGCTTGCCATTGACATGAAAAGTAACCTTGCTTTTATTGCAATCAATAACAGCCCCTACAATATTTAAAAGGGTCTACCAAGGATGATCGACATATTGTCGTCCTCGGGCATATCAAGAATGATAAAGTCTATCAAAATAGTAACATTTGCAACCACAACAGGAACATCCTCGCAAATTCCAATAGGTAAAGCAGTGGATTTACCAGCCATTTGCAATGATATCTCAGTAGGTGTGAGCTTACTCAAGTTAAGTCTTTTATAAAGGGAGAAAGGCATAACACCAACACCAGCCCCTAAATCACATAAAGCGGTTTTAACATAATTTCTTTTAATAGAGCAAGGTATTGTGGGTATACCAGGATCTCCCAACTTCTTACGTACTCCACCATCAAAAGAATAATTAGCAAGCATGGTAGAAATTTCAGTTTCAGGTATTTTTCTTTTGTTGGTAATAATATCTTTCATATACTTAGCATACGGAGGCATTTTCAATATATCAGTCAAACGAGTGCGCAAAAGGACGGGTCTAATCATTTCAGCAAAGAGCTCAAAGTCTTCATCGTCCCTACTTTTAGAGGGCTTACGAGGGAATGGCATGGGTTTTTGAACCCATGGCTCTTTTTCCCTTCCATGTTTCTAGCAACAAAATCTCTCTTATCATAACGTTTATTTTTAGGAGGTGGGTTATCAAGATCCTCAGCAGGTTCAATTTCCACATCATTATCATTTTCTTTGTTGTCATCTGATTGAGCATATACGTGAGCATCATCATTATTACCATTTTCATTGTCACTAGGTGTGTATGTTCACTACCAGATTGGGTCTCAGCATTAGAAACATAAACTTCTTTACGTTTCTCAACAGGTTTTTCTATAACAGGTTCACTAGAAGCATGCAAGTTCCTATCATCTTTCTTTTTTCCTTTTCTTCTTAGATGAACTAGGTGCATCTTCATTCATTTTCTGAGAATCTTGCTCAATTCTTTTAGGGTGACCTTTAGGATAAAGAGGTTCTTGAGTCATTCTACCTCCTCTAGTCACTACTCTAACAGCATGATCATTCATATTATTATTTATTTCAGCAAGCAAATCATTTTGTGACTTAGGTACTTGGTCTAGTTGGATGTGAACCATGGAAGCATGTTTACCTAGACCTTTCACGTCATTTGCAATTCTAAACATTAAGTCACTTAAGCGGTCTATCATCATGGCATTACGTCTCAATTGATTCCCAACATAGTTATTGAAGTGTTCTTGCTTAACAACGTAATTATCAAATTCATCCATGCATTGTTCAGGAGTCTTAGTATAAGGTATATCACTTTCATTAAAGGAACGGAGAGAGTTTACCTCTACTACCTGTGTCGGGGTGTCAAGTCCATGTATTTCTTCAATAGGCGGTAATTTCTTGACATTCTCGGTTTTAATACCTTTCTCTTTCATAGATCTTTTTGGTTCTTGCATGTCTTCAGGATTGAGGAATAGAATACCTCTTTTATTTTGAATAGGTTCCAGAGGTGGTTCAGGAAGTGTCCAATCATCGGCATTTTGCAATATGTTATTCAATAATTCTTCCGCTTGTTCAACAGTTCTTTCCCTGAAAACACAACCAGCACAACTATCTAGGAAATCCCTAGAAACATCGGTTAGTCCATTATAAAAGATAACAAGAATTTCATTCTTCTTAAGAGGACAATCATGCAAAGCTCTTAGTAACTGGAGAAGCCTCCCCCAAGCTTGAGGAAAATTCTCTTCTTCAATTTGAGCGAAGTTGAATATTTCCTGTAAGGCAGCTTGTTTCTTATGAGCAGGAAAATATTTTTTAGAAAAGTAATAAAGCATATCCTGGGGACTACGCATACAACCAGGAGCAAGTAAAAGGAACCATTCCTTGGCCTCGCCTTTTAGCAAGAAAGGAAAAAGCTTAAGGATATAATAGTAGTGAATCTTTTCATCATTGGTAAACAGAGCAGCAATAGCATTCAGTTTTATAAGATGTTCGACAACAGTTTCATTTTCATAACCATGGAAAGGATCAGACTCTACTATAGGAATTAACCCAGGGTCTACAAAGAACTCATAATCCTTATCAGTAACAAATATAGGAGAAGTAGCATCATTAAGTTCATGTGACATATCAGGACGATCAACATGTGAAGATGTAACAAGCTGATTCAAAACAGTAGGTGAATCAAAAGTAGAGCTAGATGGTAGTTCCTTACCTCCTCTCGTGCGAGAGGGGATGATCTTAGTTCGATTGTCTTTCAGATTCTTCATAGTAGCAATTGGATATCCTTCAAGTTAACACAATAAATAAAGCTATGTTCCTCGGCAACGGCACCAGAAAAAGGTCTTGATAACTCACAAGTATAGGGGATCACGACAGTCTTCACGGGTAGTATTTCACCCTAATTTATTGGTTTGATACAAGGGGAGCCAAAGAATATTTATTGGCCTTGACAGTTGAGTTGTCAATTCAACCGCACCTGGGATATCTCTCTGCAACAAAGATTTAGTAGCACGGCAAATAGTAGTAGCAAAAGTAACAGTAGTAATGACAACAACAATTTTGTAGCAGTTGTGACAGTAGCAGTAGCGATAGTAACTTAGCAAGATTCAGTATATGTGAAGCATAGGCACGTGGATCGGTGATGGATAATGATTTAGATGACATTGATCATATAACAGTTACACACTAGGGCGACACAGAATTAGCTCCAATTCATCAATATAATGTAGGCATGTATTCCGTATATAGTCATACGTGCTTGCGATAAGAACTTGCATGACATCTTTTGTCCTACCCTCCCATGGAAGTGGGGTCCTATTGGAAACTATGGGATATTAAGGCCTCCTTTTAATAGAGAACCGGAACAAAGCATTAACACATGGTGAATACATGAACTCCTCAAACTAAGGCAATCACCGGAAAGAATCCCAATTATTGTCACCTTGGGGTATGCGGATCATGACACGTAATAGGTGCATACAACTTGCAAGATAGGATCCAAATCACTCTTATATTCATGAAAACATAATAGGTTCAGATCTGAAATGATGGCACTCGGGCCCTAGTGACAAGCATTAAGCATAGCAAAGTCATACCAACATCAATCTCAGAACATAATTGATACTAGGGATCAAGCCCTATCAAACTTAACTCGATTACATGATCAATCTCATCCAATGCCACCACCATCAAGCAAGCCTACAAAGGAATTACTCACTCCCGGTGGTGAGCATCATGGCGGTGTTGATGAGGAAGGGTTGGTGATGACGACGGCGACGATTTCCCCTCTTTGGAGCCCAAAACAGGCTCCAGATCAGCCCTCCCGAGGAAGAACAGGAGGTGGCGGTGGCTCCATATCGTGAAACGCGATGAAAACTTCTCTTTGATTTTTTTCTTCGAAGATGTGAATTTATAGCACTGGAATTAGGGTCGTAGGAGCCACGAGGGGCCCACAAGCCATCAGGGCGTGGCCTAGGGGGGGCGCCCTGATGTGTGGTGGCCCCCTGGCACACGCCCTCCGGCAGTTCTTTGCTCCATAATTCATTATAATTCCCAAAAATAATTCACAAAAAGTTTCGTCCAATTCCGAGAACTTTTATTTCTGCACAAAATTAACACCAAGGTAGTTCTGCTGAAAACAGCGTCAGTCCGGGTTAGTTTCATTCAAATCATGCAAATTAGAGGTCAAAACCAGAGAAAAAGTGTTTGGAAAAGTAGATCGTTGGAGACGTATCACAAAGTCATAGAAACATCAATCTTAGAACATAGTCGATACTATGGATCAAGCCCTATCAAAATAACTCGATTACATGATCAATCTCATCCAATCCCATCACCGTCCAGCTAGCCTACAAAGGAATTACACACTCCCGATGGTGAGCATCATGGAATTGTTGATGGAGAAGGGTTGGTGATGATGATGACGACGATTCCCCCTCTCCGGAGCCCCAAACGGACTCCAGGTCAGCCCTCCCGAGGAAGAACAGGAGGTGGCGGCGGCTCCGTCTCATAAATCGCAATGAAATCTTCTCTCTAGTTTTTTCCCAAGATGTGAATTTATAGGACTGAAATTAGGTCCGGGGGAGACATGTGGGCCCCACAAGCTAACAGGGCGCTCCCAGGGTGTGCGCGTGCCCTGTTGGCTTGTGGCCCACAGGCAGCCCCCCTCCGGTGGTTCTTCGCTCCATAATTCATTATATATTCCAGAAATAATTCATAAAATTTTTGTCCAATTCTGAGAACTTTTATTCCTGCACAAAAATAACACCACGGTAGTTCTCCTGAAAACATCATCAGTCCTGGATTAGTTCCATTCAAATCATGCAAATTAGAGGCCAAAACCAGAGCAAAACTGTTTAGAAAAGTAGATACGTTTGAGACGTATCAACCCCCCCCCCCCAAGCTTAACTCATTGCTTGTCCTCAAGCAATTCAGTTGATAAATTGAAAGCGATAAAGAAAACCTTTACAAACTCTTTTGTTCTCGTTGCCATATATGTGCTTAGCTAGTGTTCAGGTTTTCAACATAAATCGTAAATAACCATATCTATGATAATAATTAAACATCATATATATTCAATCATGGCAATACATAACCAACTTAGCAAGCAATAATAAGATATCTCACATACCAACAATTTGTCAAAACAATCATGATATAGTATGATGACATGGTATTTCGCTAGCCCTTCCTGAGACCGCAAAAGATAAATGCAGAGCACCTCTGAGATTCAAGCCGTGACTAAACATTATAACTCAGGGTAAGAAAGATCTAGTCATGCTCACCTCCAACATTAACTAGACTCAATGCATAAGGATGAAAATAGTGCTCTCAGATCTGGTGCTTTAGTAAGTAGGTGATGACTCAAGAATAACATTTAAATAGACAGTTCCTTCGCACAGGGAAGCATTGATTTGCAGAGGTGCCAGAGCTCAAGGTTTAAAACAAAGATAAATTGTGATTTTGAGTGGTGTGCTTTTCCTGTCAATGTTACGATAGAGTTTTCAGTATCTTCCATGCTAAACACATCATTGGCTGTTCCCAAACGGAATTGTAAAGTTTACTCCTTTCCACCATCCATACACAAACCATGGTTAACCGAATCCACGAGTGTCTGTCAACATATCAACTGTCCCAGGAGTTTTGTTTAATTTTATTGTATTTTTGATTATGCAGGAATGAGCATGCTTTTTACCATCCTCTCTTGTACAATGACATGCGAATAAACGCATATCTTGAGAATAACCCGCTTAGCATGGAAGATACCGATCGTTCCATCGCTCCATGAGCGGTACGAGCACATAAAACGGATGTTTATTGGAATATTTAGAGGTGGCACATTCAAATTTACTTGGAACGGCAGGGTAATACCGCATATAGGTAGGTATTGTAGACTCATGTGGAACCACTCTTGGGTTTAAGGATGTTGGATGCACAAGTAGCATTCCCGCTTAGTACAGGTGAAGGATAGCAATAGGTTGGGAAGCAGCCAACTAGAGAGCGAAAACGGTCATAATCATGCATTGTGAATAATTAACATTGGAAATTAGCATGAGTAGGATATAAACACTTTGAATTTAAACATCATGAAGGCTGCATTCACTTTGAATCAACTACATGTTTGCACATGGGCCAAGTCAAACCGCTCGAATTACTCAGAGGGAAATACCATACTACCATACCACATCATAACAATTTTAATGCATGTTGACACATAAGAAAAATCATTATCCACTCCTAGTTGTTTAAGCATGGCATGAGAAATTATAATCTCTAATTGTCATCATAAACATGTTCACCCATGATATACTGAATCGAGATCGAATGAGCTAAACATATTTACAAAAATGAAAAACAAGAAGAGCTCATACCAGCTTGTCTTGCCATGATCACTTCATCAAATATCGTCATTGTTGCCTTTCACTTGCATGACCGAATGATGTGATAATAATAATAGTGCAAGAATGTCGTGGACTAAATTGGAATCTGCAAGGCAGTTTATGCAAAGGAGAAGACGAGCTAATATTGGCTCATTGCTAGATTAACATTAATGCATATGACATTTTCATTGTGGTCTTCTCCTTTCGGTGACTCAACAAGAGAAAAGAAATTCAGAGAAACACATTGAAATATTTTTGGAGTTTTTGTTTTTTTGAAGTAAGCAAATAAACAAGGGAACAACAAAAACGAGAAAAAATATTTACACGGGAAAGCTCCCAACATGCAAAGGAAATCTTTTGGAGTTTTATTTTAATACTACAAACTAATTTAAACTAGTTACAAAACTTCAAAGGAAGTGAGAAATATTTTTGGATTTTCAAAGTTTTTCAAAACACACAAGAAGAAAGCGGAAAAATAAAGCTAACATGGATTTACAATGAAAGAGGATGAACACCGACAGTTTATATGAAGTGTGTGAACATGAATGTAATGTCAGTGAGAAATAAGTACTCCCCCAAGCTTAGGTGTTTGCCTAGCTTGCTAATCCCCATCCTAAGTAGCCATCTGGTCCAGGAGGGAAGTAGTTAGGCTGAGGTACTTGGGCGTCCCACGCCTGAGCGGTGGCCTCTGCCTCAGCCAACTCGTTTCGATAAGCAATTATATCTGGTGGCATGACGATATATCCATTCCTGGCATGATAGTTAAAAAAAGAGGATGCAAGCAACACAATCACATCGCGAGTCTTCTTGTTGTATACTAGGTTATAACGATTGTGTTGCGGAGGCTTAGGTTCATCAATGAATTGGTGCACTATCATAGACTAGTGATCAAGATAAACTTTAGGCAACAAGTAATCAGTGGGGTGTATGGCAACACTAAAACATTTTGCTAAGCGAGTGGCATAAATGCCACCATGAACCTTGCCCTTGGTTCGGTTAAGATACAAACGGCGCGTGACAATAGCTCCTAAGTTGTAAGTGTTATCACCATAAAGTGATCGACACAAAATAGCGAGGGTGGGGGCACTGAGACCACCACCCTGACTCATAGCAGTTAAACATTTCCCTATAAATAAAGTGAAGTAGTGCACAAAAGGAAAATGTAAACTGGTGGCCCTGGCGTTGGATACGCCCCTAGTTTCTCCTACAGTTAAGGTAAGGAGGAATTTCTTGAACTCCTCTGGTTTAGGATCACGAATTCCCCTGTCAGAAGGAAGCAAGCATATGTCACAAAATTCAGAGAGTGGTATTTCATAATTTGTTGCATATAAATCAAAGTGTACCATCGGGGAACCGAGCGTATTTGTGAAATAGAAATTTTGCACAAAGGAGTTTGTAAGGAGATAGTATTGGTCACACTCATTTGCGAGGAAGTTGGTCAGCCCGACATTTGCAATGAATTGGATGAACCCTTGGTGGAACCCCGCTTCGCTTATGAATGCTACAGGTGGCCATTCACACGGCGTGACTTCTGCGTTGCGAAAGATTTTGATGTCTTGATCTTGAGTCCTCCCAACAACTCATTTATGACTTCGGCTTGAAGAACCCCTCCTAAGGAAATTCATTTTCCTATGAACAAATTTCTGAAAAAAATTGGACCCCAAAATTATGTCAATAAAACTTTGCAAGATTGGTAGCAAATACTAATATAGATGCCTAGAGGCCATATCAAGCATTCTTACTACTTGGAACTCAAAGAATTCAACATGCAAGCTCATTTTCAGAAAGCACCAAGTGCAACAAAATATGCAAACTATAGACCACTAAGGCAAAAAACTAATTGGAGGAATGGGAGAGTCACATACCAAGGAGCAATTCCTCAAAACAGTTTCGGAAACGGAGTTCCCAGCAATGAGATTGAAAATTATAGTTTAGGGAGCAAGAACACGAGAGAGAGAGAGAGAGAGAGAGAGAGAGTATATGAATTTTTACTAGAGGTAGGGGATGACATGGACTGAAGAGATAAGGTAGGGGGGGCCTGTGGGCCCCACAAGCTATCATTGGGGCATTTTTTTATTGCACGGGAAACTCAGAAAATAGGATAATCATGGCATTCTATTTTATTTAACTAAGAATATGTAAACTAATAGTACACACAGTGTTGCTTACTAAATTCATTGATCACATGTCTTTCAAAAAGGATCCATTAATAAGGTTGATTAAGTCTTATTAATGATTGTTTCCGATTGACATGAAACCGAAGAATTTCCGTATAACACTAAGTTACCTCAATGGGGATTTGCATCTCCCCTACAATAAGAATATCATATTTCTTCTTGGCAATAGAAAGAGGAATTTTAAAACCTCCAATGACAATTGTGGCACTTGGCTCAATGACATTAATATTATTAACCAAAGTTTGCTTCTTCGGAAAATGCACGGTATGTTATTTGCCATTAACATGAAAAGTGACCTTGCTTTTGTTGCAATCTATAACAGCCCCTGCAGTATTTAAAAAGGGTCTACCAAGGATAATCAACATGTTGTCGTCCTTAGGCATATCAAGAATAACAAAGTATTTTAAGATGGTAACATTTGCAACGATAATAGGAACATCTTCGCAAATTTTAATGGGTAAAGCAGTGGATTTATCAGCCATTCGCAAAGATATCTCCGTAGGTGTAAGTTTATTCAAATCAAGTATTTTATATTGAGAGAAAGGCATAACACTAACACCGGCTCCTAAATCACATAAAGCAATTTTAACATAGTTTCGTTTAATGGAGCAAGGTATTGTGGGTATACCGGGATCTCCCAATTTCTTAGGCACTCCACCATCAAAAGAATAGTTAGCAAGCATAGTTGCAATTTCAGTTTTAGGTATTTTTCTTTTGTTGGTAATTATATCCTTCATATATTTAGCATACAGAGGCATCTTTAAAATATCAGTCAAGCAAGTGCGTAAAAAGACAGGTCTAATCATTTCAGCAAAGTGTTCAAACTCCTCCTCGTCCTTATTCTTAGAAGGCTTACGAGGGAATGGCATGGGTTTTTGAACCCATGGCTCTCTTTCCCTACCATGTTTTCTAGCAACGAAGTCTTTCTTCTTGTATCGTTCATTTTTGGGATGTGGGATATCAAGATCTTCAGCAGGTTTTATTTCCACATCATTATCATTTTGTTTATTATTGTTTGGCTGAGCCTCTACGTCAACATCCTCATTATCTTTATTATTTTCATTATCACTAGGTGAATGTTCACTACCAGATTGTGTCTCGGCATCAGAAATAGAAGCATCATTATGATTCTCAACATGTTTTTCTATAACTGGTTCACTAGAAGCATGCAAAGTCCTATCATTTTTATTTTTCTTCTTCTTAGACGGACTAGGTGCACTACCATTAATTCTCCGGGAATCATGTTCAATTCTTTTAGGATAACCTTCAATAAAGAGAGGTTCCTGAGTCATTCTTCCTCCCCCAGTCATATCTGTAACAACATGGTCATTCATATTATCATTTATTTCAGCAAGCAAATCATTTTGTGACTTAGCAACTTGGTCTAGTTGAGTATTAACCATGGAAGCATGCTTACCTAGACCCTTAACATCATTAGCAATTCTAAACATCAAGTCACTCAAGCGATCTATCATCATAGCATTACGTCTTAATTGATCTTTGACATAGTTAATGAAATGTTATTGCTTAACAATGTAATTATCAAATTCATCCATGCACTGACTAGGAGTCTTAGTATAAGGTATATCACTTTCATTAAAGGCACAGATAGATTTTACCTCTACTACCTGTGTCGGGGTGTCAAGTCCTGTATTTCTTCAAGAAGTGGTAATTTCTTGACATCTTCAGATTTAATACCTTTTTCCTTCATAGTTCTTTTAGCTTCTTGCATATCTTCAGGACTGAGGAATCGAATACCTCTCTTCTTTTGAATAGGTTCCGACTGTGGCTCATGAAGTGCCCAATTGTCAGTATTTTGCAATCTATTATTCAAAAACTTCTAAGCGTGTTCAACAGTTCTTTCCCTGAAAACACAACCAGCACAGCTATCTAGGTAGTCCCTAGAAGCATCGGTTAGTCCATTATAAAAGATAACAAGTATTTCATTTTTCTTAAGAGGACAATCAGGCAAAGCTCTTAGTAGCTGGAGAAGCCTCACCCAAGCTTGAGGGAGATTCTCTTCTTCAATTTGCACAAAGTTAAATATTTCGTGTAAAGCAGCTTGTTTCATATGAGCAGGAATTTTTTTAGAGAAGTAATAAATCATATCCCGGGGGCTACGCACACAACCAGGAGCAAGGGTGAGGAACCATTCCTTAGCCTCGCCTTTTAGAAAGAAAGGAAAAAGCTTAAGGATATAATAGTAACGCATCTTTTCCTCACTAGTAAACAAGGCAGCACTATCATTCAGTTTAGTGAGATGTCCAACAACAGTTAGTTTGATAACCATGGAAAGGATCAGATTCTACTATAGGGATCAACTCAGGGTCTACAGAGAATTCATAATCCTTATCAGTAACAAATATAGGAGAAGTAGCAAAGTTAGGATCATGTTTCATTTTCTCCATCATAGATTTTTCTTTCAGTTTGCATAGTAGTTTCTTCAAATCATCTCTATCATTACAAGCAAGAAAGTCCCTCGCTACCTCCCCATCCATAACATAACCCTTAGGTACATCGGGAAATTTATATCTATTGGGAGAGTGAGGTGTGATAGGTGATTCTAAATCTCCATCAATTTCAGCATTTTCAAGTTCTCTAGCTTTAGCAATATGAGCATCAAGTAATTCATTCAGTGACATAGTTTCGGTTTCATCAAATGTAGCAGTAGTATCATCATTAATTTCAGAAGTAGTATCATCAAGTTCATGTGATATATCAGAATGAGTAACAGGTGGTGGTGTTATAAGCTGGTTCAAATCAGTAGGTGAATCAAAAGCAGAGCTAGATGGCAGTTCCTTACCTCCTCACGTATGAGAGGGAACGATCCTGGTTCGAGTATCTTTCAGATTCTTTATAGTAGCAATTGTGTATCCTCAAGTTAACACAATAAATATATCTATGCTCCACGGCAACGGTGCCAGAAAAAAGGTCTTGATAACCCACAAGTATAGGGGATCGCAACAGTCTTCGCGGATAGTATTTCACCCTGATTTATTGATTTGACACAAGGGGAGCCAAATAAAATTTATCGGCCTTAGCAGTTGAGTTCTCAATTCAACCAAACCTGGGATATCTCTCTACAGCAAATATTTTATTAGCACGGAAAAATAGTAGTAGTGACACTAATAGTAACAGCTGCAATTTTGTAGCAGTTGTGATAGTAGCAATTTTGTAGCAGTTGTGACAGTAGCAATTTGTAGCAGTTGTGACAGTAGCAGCAGTGGTAGTAACTTAGCAAGATTCAGTATATGTAAAGTGTAGGCATATGGATCGGTGATGGATAATGATTTAGATGACATCAATCATGTAACAGTTACACACTACAGCGACACAGAACTAGCTCCAATTCATCAATGGAATGTAGGCATGTATTCTGTATATAGTCATACATGCTTGCGATAAGAACTTGCATAACATCTTCTGTCCTACCCTCCTGTGGCAGCGGGGTCCTAATGGAAACTAAGGGATATTAATGCCTCCTTTTAATAGAGAACCGAAACAAAGCATTAACACATGATGAATACATGAACTCCTCAAACTACGACAGCCACCGAAAAGAATCCCAATTATTGTCACCTTGGGGTATGCGGATCAAGACACGTAATAGGTGCATACACCTTGTAAGATAGGATCCAAATCACTTTTATATTCATGAAAACATAATAGTTTCAGATATGAAATCATGGCATTCGGGCCCTAGTGACAAGCATTAAGCATAGCAAAGTCATAGCAACATCAATCTTAGAACCTAGTGGATACTAGGGATCAAGCCCTATCAAAATAACTCCATTACATGATCAATCTCATCTAATCCCATCATCGTCCAGCAAGCCTAGAAAGGAATTACTCACTCCTGCGGCGAGCATCATGGAATTGTTGATGGAGAAGGGTTGGTGATGACGACGGCGACGATTCCCCCTCCCCGGAGCCCCAAACGGACTCCAGATCGGCCCTCCCGAGGAAGAACAGGAGGTGGCGTCGGCTCCATCTCTGGGTTTTTTCTCTGAAGATGTGAATTTATAGGACTGGAATTAGGGTCGGGGGAGCCACGTGGGGCCTACAAGCTAATAGGGCGCGCCCTGTTGGCTTGTGGCTCACAGGCAGGCCCCCTCCAATGGTTCTTCAATCCATAATTCATGATATATTCCAGAAATAATTCACAAAGGAATTCGTCCAATTCCGAGAACTTTTATTTCTGCACAAAAATAACACCACGGTAGTTCTGCTGAAAATAGCGCCAGTCCTGGATTAGTTCTATTCAAATCATGGAAATTAAAGGCCAAAACCAGAGCAAAAGTGTTTGGAATAGTAGATGTGTTTGAGATGTATCAGTTAGCATAGGCATGTAGTATGTGTATGGCTTTGAGCCTAACAACGAGTGCAAACGTTTCCTCGAAGTCAATACCATCAACCTGTGTGTAACCTTGAGCTACAAGACGACCTTTTTTTTGATGACTTGGCCAGATTCGTCTTATTTGTTGCGGTAGTTCCACTTGGTGCCCATGATGTTATGCTTGCATGGATCAAGGCGCTTGACGAGTTCTCACACATTGTTGAGCTCGAATTGATGAAGCTCTTCTTGCATAGCTTGAATCCATTTCGGTTCCAAGAAGGCTTCAGCTGCCTTTGTGGGTTCTGAGATAGAGACAAATGCAAAGTTCCCACAAAGATTAGCTAATTGAGTGGCTCTTGAGCGAGTAAGAGGACCTGGTGCATTTATGTTGTCAAGCATTTTCTCGATTTGAACTTCATTTGCGACTTGAGGATGGGCAGGTCGAAGACTTTGTTATTGTTGTTGAGCATTGTCTTCGTCGACAGCAGCATTATCTTTAGGTGCAGCATTGTCTTCGCCATGGGTAGATGAATGAATGGTGACTTCTTCAAGTTCAGGTTCCTCGGGCATGATTTCACCGGTGCCCAACAGCCTAATAGATTCTGCAGGTGGAAGTTCATCTAGCATAGGAGGCATGTGCTCTCTTTGCGAGCCATTAGTTTCATCGAACCACACATCTACAGTTTCAACCACTTTGTTGTGATACGTGTTGAATACCCTGTAGGTGTGTGAATCCTTTCCATACCCAAGCATGAAACCCTCATGTGCTTTCGATGCAAATTTTGAAGTGTGATGTGGATCCCTTATCCAGCACCTTGCACCGAAGACTTTGCAATAACTTACAATGGGTTTCTTACCAGTGAGTAACTCATATGATGTTTTCTTGAAGAACTTGTGAAGATATACCCGGTTGATGATGTGGCATGCAGTGTCAATGGCTTGAGGCCAGAGTCTGCGTGGTGTCTTGTATTCATGAAGCATGGTGCGTGCCATCTCAAGCAACATCCTGTTCTTGGGTTCCATGACACCATTTTGCTGAGGTCTGTATGGAGTAGATAACTCATGAGTGACACCAAGAGTGTCAAGATAGGTGCCGAGTCAAGTATTCTTGATTTTGGTTCCATTGTCACTCCTGATGTGCTTGAACTTGACGTCATAGTTGGTCATGCACCTATTCGCGAAGCGCCTGAAGACATCCTGCACTTCACTTTTATAGAGTAAAATGTGCACCCAGGTATATCGAGAGTAATCATCAACAATTATGAAGCCATATAAGTTTGCAGTGGTAGAGAAAGTGGAATAGTGAGTAGGGCCGAATAAGTCCATTTGGAGCAGCTCGAAGGGATGAGAGGTCGTTGTCGGTGTCAAAACTGGCAGATCTCTGGTAGGGGGTCCCGAACTGTGGATCTTCGATCGATGGGTAACAGGAAATAGGGAGACGATGTTTACCCAGGTTCGGGCCCTCTTGCTGGAGGTAAAACCCTACGTCCTGCTTTGTTTTGTATTGACGATGGAGTATCAAGTACAGAGTTGATCTACCTCGAGATCGTATGATGTGATCTAAAACCCTAGGAGTAACAAGCTTCAATGTGTCCTACGGACTAAAACCCTCTGGTTTATATAGACACTAGGGGTATCTAGCGTTACACAAGGTTGGTTACATTAGGGAAGGAATATGCCAAACTCGCTATCATGTTCTTGGAGCACAAGTCACGGCCTGAGAGATTCCCATCTTGGCTACGGTATCATAATGTTCTGGCCCTCCTTGATAATCACAGAGCGGCCCACTGTCCGACCCACAGAAGTAGGCCGGCAGCCCGAGGACCCCTTAATCCCGGACTCCCTCAGTAGCCCCCGAACTGGCCTCCAATGCCGAAGTCTTGATTCCCATCAACTTCATGTTCGTAATCTTTGGCTTGCGGGGCGAGTTCCACTCCTTATCTTCATTCATCCGATGATCGTTTGGCAACTGAAGGCTTCCCTGTTTTCGAGCAACATAGGTGTCTTAGCCTCGAAGGCCAATCGTCGAAGTACAAACAGTGTTTTTCTTTCTAACAGTTTTTCAAATGAAAGGTCGTGGCTGGTCATGAATATAGACCAGTCACACAGACTCGATCCGTGGTTCGAGGCAGCTTCATCGGCGCATCCCATCAATATGGAGATCGTGCCCCGCCTTCCCAAGGATATGGTTTATGATTTGGGTTATCCCCCGTGTGCATAACTGCACAATTTTTCGGGAAGCGGCGAAGACCACGACGCAACAAAGGAACTCTTGGTATTGCAACAGCTTATAAAAAGGAAACGGCCACCATAGTACTTGTATGCCTCACAGATCTTCCATAGCCACTGCCTCCCCCAACCTTCCGTGCTCTAAGATGTCAAGATCCATTCTTCCCCCTAAACTTTTCGAACCCCTCTCCAACTCGACCATGGCCGGAGCTAGCTCCAAGGGCAAGTGGGAGGCCTCATGTGTCACTGAGAAGGGCATCTTGGAGTTGAAGCGCACCGGCTACGTGTCGGCAAATATCGTCCATCGTGCCCCGGAGAAGAATGAGGTGGTTCCTTCACCTAGGGAAGGCAAGAGAGTGGTGTTCATCCCCCACTTTCTCCGGGGCTTGGGTTTTCCCCTCCACCCCTTCGTGAGGGGTTTGATGTTTTACTACGGGCTGGACTTCCATGACCTCACCCCCCCCCCCCGAATTCCTTTATGCACATCTCCTCCTTCATCACTCTCTGCGAGGCCTTTCTACGGGTCCAAACCCACTTCGGCTTATGGTTGAAATTTTCAACATCAAGCCGAAGGTAGTTAGCGGCGAGCAGGCTGACTGTGTGTGTGTGTGTGTGGGGGGGTGATGATAAGCAAGCTTCCCCTGGTCCAATAGCCGGACGGTTTTTTCATAGACACCGTCAAGAGGAGTGGTTCTATATTACTGAACCACGCAAAGAGGGATGGGTGGCATCCCCCGGATTTAGATCCAGTCCTCCCACCAGATTAGTATCTTGGACCAAGAAGGGGATCGATTGGGAGGGAGACTGCGGAGGTGAAGATGCCACAAAAGTGCGTCTCCACCCTATTGGAGAAGAACATCGAGTTGCCCAACGTCGTCCAGGTCATGCTCCAGCGCCGCCTCCTCTCCTGCCAGCATCGGGCTGTCCCTATGTGGGACTATAGCTCGGATGACCCGATCACTGTGCGGCAGTTCTTCCGCATCACCCACGAGAAGCTATGGAAGGTGTTGTTCAAGCTGCAAAAGAATTGGCCTTCCGAAGAGGAAGACGTCGGCATGCATGCCAAGAATCCTCCTGGACCGGTAATTCTCCCTTATTCGTATTCGGATTTATTCTTTGGCCAAGGTTCTCATCCCCTGTTTTCCCTGTATTTACAGATCTAGCTGAAGAAGTCCCATCAGATCAACTGCCCAGCACCGCTGCCCGAGGGCCCCAGGACTGTAACATCCCAAAATTTCATTTTTGGAATGTTATGAAATATAGTTAAGCATCACATCATATTGTTTGCATAATATTTGTGAGTGAATAAAAATCTGGAGTTCTTATTTGAAAAGATGGAAATTCATTTCTATTCTTTTGCTTTTGCTTTTCAAAGATTTGCAAACCCCTAAAATATTTCAAATAGGAGAGGAGGAACATGACCCTCCACACCAGGGGTATTTCTGTGAAACTTTTGAACTATAATAACCAGGGGGGTTATTTGAAAAATATTTGCAAAAGGGATAAAACCAATTTAAGCATTTCTGAAAATACTGTTTTAAAAAGTATTTTATTTGTCCGTGGAAAAATGTTCATCGTGTGGCATTTATTTTTCTGAGAATTTTGGTATGTAATACCTATATATTTTACCCTGTATACTTTTTCCTTTTATTTGTTTTCTTTCCTGTTTTTGAATATTAGGAAAATGTTTTAAAAACGGAATCGTATCCGAGGCCCAATAGGAATAGTGGCGGCCCGATCCACTCCGGATCAGATCCGAAGATCCTTCGGATCGGGCACCGATCTATCGCCCGCCTCTTCTCTCTCTCTGACTGCGGGACCCACCGCCCGATCTCTTCCCCGTCGCGGTCTTCTCCTTCCTTCTCCTTCTCTTTCCTTGCCTCGCCGGAATCCGATCGGATCCGACCGGATCTCCCTCTCCCTTGCCTAATCTTCGCCCCCGAGGCCCCCTATAAATATAGGAGCTCCTCCTCGTTCGGTTTTTGCCCAACATCCCGAGCTTCCCTCGCCAGAACGCCGCCCCACCATCGCCGGAGTTCGGCTCCACCACCCGAAGCTCCCCGAGCTCGTGGAGCTCAACGCCGACGCCCCCAAGCTCCAACTCCACCGCCAATCGACGCCGGAGGATCCCCGCCGCCGTTTGGTAGCCTCGGACGCCGTCCCCGACCACCGGAGCGTCGTCCCCGTCCACGCCCGAAGCTCCACCGCCGTCGGTCATCGCCGGAGCACCTCCCGCCGCCGCTGTGAGCACCCCACCCCCCTTGACCGTTAGATCTAAAACGTACGGCCACGATTAGATTTTATTTAGTCCCGAACCGTTTTGTTTTAATTTGCGAACGTTCACTCGTTAGCTCCCGCACGCGCACGCTTCGGCCAATCACAGCATGACACGTAGCCGTTCGTTAGTTAAGTTTTTTTTTTTTTCTCTGTTTCTGTTTTAGAAAACAGAATAGTTCTGTTTTTAAAATCTTAATATCTTTTAATAGGTTTACTTTTTTTGAGTGATTCTTTTTGCAGTAGTTCACAAATTTTATGTAGTTTATGACAGTAACTTTAGATTTCAAATTCTGGACTTTTAAATTTGAATTCTTTTGAATTTGCTCAAATCACTAGAATCTGATTTCCATGAGTTTAAAATTAGATTTCTGAGTGAAACTTTTTGCCACTGTTTTGTATTAGTTAGTTTTATCACCCTGTTCAATTTGGGAATTTTTAGTATATTTTAAAATAGTGTTTTTGGCAAAACAGATTCTGTTTAGTTTTTTTAGGGTTAATTTGTTTTATTTTGTTCTAGTTTGTTTTGATTCTGTTTTATTTTAAATTTCTGTCATATTTCTTTTAGTTTTATGTTGTTTAGCATTAGGTGATTTATTTTATGTTAATAAAAATATTTTTATTGTTTTGTTCTTTGTTTTAGTAGGAAAACATTGTTTCCACTTTATGTGGTGTTTTATAATAGGTTTATAGTAGTTCTTTTTTGCATAAAAGATTTATGGTGAAATACTTTCTGTTTTCTAATAAAACTTTTAATTTTACTTTCTGTTATTTATATATTAGTTGCTGAAAACAATTCTTGTCATGTTTTGTTTTAGTAGAAGCTTTGCCACAAAATTTGAGAGGCTTTCTATTTGTTTTGGTTTTCTTTTCTTTTGATTGTGCTATTGATTGTTTTAGTATTATTAGTTTACCTTGCTGTTAGTGTAAGTTGTGTTATGGTTATGCTGATTGTGTAATTGTTTGATTCGTTAGATCATCCGGAGTGCGAGGCTTGTTATCTAGAGTCACTCGAGTACGAAGATCGTCAGCAAGGCAAGTTCACATTGATCATGTTATTACCTATGTTTTCAAATTGCATTAGTTCTACCCTTCCACCCATTGCATGCAAAGTAGGTACTTGGAAATTTGGTTACTTGAGTAGTATCATGTGGTAGGTACCCCAACACCCTTGTTACTTTGACCCGGGGCGTTATTTTATTTTGCTATGCTTTTAGTAGACGGGGTGTGGTTGAGTGTTTCATGAGTGTTGTGAGAACTTAATGATAAAGACTCAAGACTCCAAGAATTTTCAAGACCTCAAGATGCAATACACCTCTGGGTGGATGACGGTATGAACGGCACCCTGGAGAAACCAGTGGATTTGCCTAGATGATGCTGGAGAAGCGCCAGTATTCATGCGGAAAGGTCCACCCAGGCACAAAGAGATGGATGGATACTTCAAGGCCCGAGGCTTACCTGCACAGCCACAAGACATTATGGGCTCTGGCTTGGTTGGACATCGTGGCGACTCTGGACGGGCGGTGCTACGAGAAGTAGACGAACGGTAGGAAAGGATGGGCACCGACAGTGTCTCAGAGGAACCCTTTAGAAGACCATGTTTTGATCATCCGGTTCTCAAACACACTGCAGTGCGAGGACTTCAACGGAGGCGATCAAATCTTGTGGGGAACGTGTGCAAAACTCTGCAGAGTACCAAACCTAATCGATTAGCCGTGTCCACGGTCATGGACAACTTGAGCCAAAGGAACTGAAACTATCAGGAATTCTCAACACAAATAATTATAATGATGTGGGTATTATTGGGTATGAGAAATGGTGGGTGGAACCTTCTCATTAATCAACCAACATGGTAGTAATAATTTTCGCTTTGCCCCTCTCTTGTTGTAGGAAAATTTGCTTTACGCTAAACTTAACTTTCAGCCCCACCTGCCATATATGCATATAGAATAGATGATTATTTTCCCCCTCTCTTTTGTGACTTGCCGGCATATTCATTATGCTGACCTACACGGCTGCAACGTATCATGTTGCAGAGTACTTTTCTGACCAGGAGTGAGGATACGCTCTACGCTCGGTGAGATGCCCTTGGAGTCAGATGGACTCAACTACCTTTGAAGCTTCCGCAAGATTTTGATTAGTTTATCTCATGAGTTGGCCTTCAGCCACTTTATTGTAATCCTTATTGTAATAAAGGACTCGATATGAGATTTCGATTAATAAAGCAGTTGTGATTGAACTCTTGATATATACATTGATGTACCGTGTGTGTACCAGCATGATCTTGGGATGGTACGGAAACACCGGAGATTCGACCGTTTCGGGTCAGGTCGCTACAGATATGGTATCAGAGCACACGCTGACCGTAGGACGTAACCTCTAGGATTGGAAAAGCCTTAGGAAGAAAACCATTTTACTTATGTCTTTAAAATTCTCCTATATTCTCATCTTCTCATTTCTGACTTCTCTCCGATTTTCCAACATTTTTAGATGGCCACCTTCCACCCAGTTTTGTTCACAGAGTTTTGCCAGCCGGACGCAACCATGCCTTTCGGCAAAGAGCTGGTGCAGATCACAAAGGACGTAAGGATTGCTGTGCCAAGCATCACCGGGACTGCTATCATGTCTTTTGCAGCAGACACTCGCTACAGGATCGAGGTGCATATCCCCGGAAAGACATTCGGAAATCGCAGAGAGCCCATAAATTTCAAGTTTGTGGCACCCAGCTGGATTCTCGGAAGGAACATGGCGATTCACCGCGCCCTCGGACGTATCCAGGAAGAATACAGAGGCTGTCCCATTTCGCCAGGACTCAGCATGGTCTGCCGCAGATGTGCAGATGGAGAAATCATAAACACCATGACTGAAGACCCCATTCGTGCTTATGTCGAAACATTGGAGACACACATCAGGACCCTGGAGCTCCGTGTATGCAAGGACACGAAGACGATCAAGCAGCTGAAGACCCGTGAACTTGAACTCGAAGATGCAGCACGAGAAGCCCACTACGAGCACGAAGATGAAGTGAAGGACTTCTTAGAGAGGATCAAGAACCTGAAGACTCTCGTTGCAAATCTGGAGGAGCAACTGGACATGGGAGAAAACCTTCACCCTGAAGGTGATGATGCCCCTTTGATCAGCAACCAGGACGACTATGAAGAGAGCACCACCGGAGGAGGACGCACGACCATGGAGTTTTGAGGAGAACTTTAGACATGACCACCATGTATCTTTTATTTTCTCGTTGAATCGTAGGTCGATGTTTCGTTTGTGATGAGACTTGTATCTCGAGTGTGAACCTTTTGAGTTGAATAAATGAATGAGTGTTTGGTGTGTTTGTTGCATTGCATATGGGTAGTGAATTTTCTCTTTAGACCCTTGTTCTATTCTAATTCTCATCACTCTGAAAACACTAGATGCCCCCGAGACGTGACCCCAGCACCAACTTTCCCCCGAAACTCGCCCAACTCATCCAGTAGCAGAATACCTTGATGCAGCTGTTGATTCAGAATCAGGCCAACAACAACAACAACCCTCCACCCCAGGCCGACAACCTCACCCGTTTTCTGAGGCTGAACCCACCGACCTTCTCCAGCAGCACTGAGCCCATTGTGGCAGATGACTGGCTTCGCAAGATGGAGAGGGAACTCATCACCGCTGGATGCACTGAGGCTGAGAAAGTGCGTTTTGCCGCACATCAACTTGAAGGCCCATCAGCTTCATGGTGGGAGAACTACACCACCACGTACCCCATGGCCGGTGTGACTTGGGAGCAGTTCAAGCAGGCTTTCCGCACCGCTCATGTCTCAGCTGGAGCCATGAGTCTGAAGAAGCGTGAGTTCCGCAACTTACGCCAGGGGAATCGCTCTGTGGCCCAATATGTGGACGAATTCAGCATGTTGGCTCGTTATGCACCAGGAGATGTGGCGAATGATGCAGCCAAGCAAGAGAAGTTCCTGGAGGGACTCAACGATGAGTTGAGCATGCAGCTGATTGTGGCTACTTTCAACAACTACCAGGAGCTGGTAGACAAGGCCCTCATCTTGGAGGGTAAGCAGCAGCAAATTGAGAGTCGCAAGAGGAAATATGGACAGGGGAAGTCTTACTCTGGAGCTCAGCAGAAGCCCCGCTACTCCCCGTACTCAGGGAATATCGGATCAGGGACCGGTAAGTATGGAGGACACACTCATGCCGTGCACAACCATGGAGGCCACAACCATGGAGGAAATGGGAATAATCGCCCCAACAATGGCAATTTCAAAAATGGCAATGGAAATGGCAATGGCAACCAGCACCGTCCCGCCCCAGCTCAGAAGGATCTGAGCCATATCACCTGCTTCAAGTGCCAGAAGACAGGGCACTATGCCACTGAATGTCCCCAGAACAAGCAGGGAAATGGAAACGGCAATGGCAACGGCAACTCATCAGCTAAGAAGCCCAATCCATTTCCCCGTGCTCAGGTGAACCACATTGATGTGGAGGAAGTCTATGATCAGCCCGAGACTGTGGTTGGTAAGTTTTTGTTGCATTCACGTCCTGTATTGGTTCTTTTTGATTCTGGTGCAACTCATTCATTCATATCAAGGGTAGTTGTGGAAAAGTACGGTTTGCCCACTAGAACCCTTAGTCAACCCATTAAGGTCAGTTCCCCAGGAGGCATGATGACGGCAGGGATAGGATGCCACGCATTGAAACTCAACATTGGTAACCATGTATTTCCCACCGACCTCATCGTCTTAGAGTCACAGGGATTGGATGTAATCCTAGGCATGGATTGGATGACCAAGTATGAAGGAAACCTTGACTGTCCCAGCAAGTCTATTTTGCTCACCACCCCAGAACAGAAGAGGATTAAGTATGTATCCCGACGCACACCGAAGAGTACGCGGGTGAATTCCCTTACAGGAGTTGTTCAGGAGGAAATGCCGGTAGTACAAGACTTCCCAGATGTATTCCCGGAGGAATTGCCAGGCATGCCACCGGATAGAGAGATTGAGTTCCTGATTGAGTTATTGCCAGGGACAGCCCCAATATCCAAGAGACCCTATGGGATGCCCGCAAATGACTTAGAAGAAATCAAGAAGCAGATTAAGGAGTTATTGGACAAGGGGTATATTCGCCCAAGTTCTTCACCTTGGGGAGCCCCAGTTCTTTTGGTAGAGAAGAAGGATAAAACCTTGAGAATGGTAGTCGATTATCGTGCATTGAACGAGGTGACTATCAAGAACAAGTACCCTCTGCCGATGATTAACGACTTGTTTGATCAACTAGTTGGAGCCAAAGTGTTCTCCAAGATCGATCTTCGATCAGGGTATCATCAGTTGAAAATTCGTGAACAGGATATACCCAAAACAGCCTTCACCACAAGGTATGGCCTATATGAGTATACAGTCATGTCCTTTGGTTTGACTAATGCTCCTGCCTATTTCATGAGTATGATGAACAAGGTATTTATGGAATATCTGGACAAGTTTGTCGTGGTGTTCATCGATGATATATTGATATTCTCCAAGAGCGAGGAAGAACACAAGGAACACTTGCGTTTAGTTCTGGAGAAGCTCAGAGAGCATCAGTTATATGCCAAGTTCAGCAAATGCGAATTTTGGTTGAAGGAAGTTGGATTTCTTGGACACATTATTTCTGGAGATGGAATAGCCGTGGATCCTGCTAAGGTTGTAGCAGTTACCGAGTGGAAGTCACCCACCTCAGTTAAGGAGATCCGCAGTTTCCTCGGACTTGCCGGATATTATCGGAGGTTTATCGAGAACTTCTCGAAGATAGCCAAGCCCATGACGGAGTTATTGAAGAAAGAGTCTAAGTATATTTGGACCGAGGAATGTGAGGCCAGTTTCCAGGAGTTGAAGAAACGTTTGGTCACAGCCCCAGTGTTGATTTTGCCGAACATTCGGAAGGACTTCCAGGTTTATTGTGATGCTTCACGTCAAGGACTTGGAGGAGTACTCATGCAAGAGGGAAAAGTTGTAGCATATGCATCCAGACAGCTACGACCTCATGAGTTGAACTATGCCACCCATGATTTGGAGTTAGCAGCCGTAGTGCACGCACTCAAGACCTGGAGACATTTCCTTATCGGAAATAGTTGTGATATTTACACTGATCACAAGAGCCTGAAGTATATCTTCACGCAGAAGGAGTTGAACCTCAGACAGAGGAGATGGCTAGAGTTGATCAAGGACTATGACATGAGATTGCACTACCATCCAGGGAAGGCAAATGTTGTAGCAGATGCTTTGAGCCGTAAGAGTTATGTGAACACACTCATAGCAGGAGGATTACCCCAGGAGTTAGCCGACGATCTCAGAGAGCTCAAATTGGAGATAGTTCCAAGAGGATATGTTGCCACACTAGAGATTCAATCCACTTTGACCGGTAGAATCCGTGAAGCCCAGAAGTCGGACAAGGAAATAGCTGAGATAAAGCAAAGAATGAAGGATGGGAAAGCTAAAGGTTTTCGTGAGGATGAACACGGAACCCTATGGTTTGAGGACCGTATCTATGTGCCCAATGACCCAGAGCTCAGGAAGTTGATACTTCAAGAAGCCCACGATTCGCCATACTCGATACACCCAGGCAACACCAAGATGTATCTGGACTTGAAGGAAAGTTTCTGGTGGACAGGTATGAAGAAGGATATTGCCGAGCATGTCGCAGTATGTGATGTTTGTCAGCGAGTAAAGGCAGAACATCAGAAACCAGCAGGGTTACTTCAACCTTTGCCGATACCCGAGTGGAAATGGGAGAAGCTTGGTATGGACTTCATCACAGGATTACCCAGGACCCGTTCAGGTTATGATTCCATCTGGGTAGTGGTCGATCGCTTGACCAAGGTGGCTCATTTCATTCCAGTGAAGACCACCTATACCAGTGCTAAGTTAGCCAAGATATATATGACCAGGATCGTATGTCTGCATGGAGTTCCGAGGAGTATCGTGTCAGATAGAGGAACACAATTTACCTCAAAGTTTTGGCATCAGTTACATGAAACTTTAGGTACAAGGCTGGAGTTCAGTACAGCATTTCATCCGCAGACAGATGGACAGACCGAGAGAGTCAACCAGATTCTGGAGGACATGTTGAGAGCTTGTGCGCTAGACTATGGGTCTAGTTGGGACGATAACCTACCTTATGCAGAGTTCTCATACAACAATAGTTATCAGACCAGTCTGAAGATGGCCCCTTTCGAAGCTTTATATGGAAGGAGGTGCAGAACACCATTGTTGTGGGATGGTGTTGGAGACCGAAAACTTTTTGGTCCCGATCTTATCCGAGATTCTGAAGAGAAGGTCAAGCTGATTCGTGACCGACTCAAGATAGCCCAGTCCAGACAGAAGAGCTATGCTGATAGCAAATGCAAGGAGGTGACATACGAAGTGGGAGACCGAGCATATCTCCGTGTGTCCCCACTTCGAGGAATCAAGAGGTTTGGTGTTAAAGGAAAGTTAGCACCCTGATTTATAGGCCCCTACAAAATTCTTGAACGTAGAGGTGAAGTGGCATATAAGCTGGAATTGCCGGAAGGATTGTCCGGAGTTCACGATGTCTTCCATGTTTCCCAGTTGAAGAAATGCCATGCTGAGATGGCTGATATTCCTTTGAGAGACACAGTGCCCCTAGAGGCCATACAGCTTGACAGTGATCTGACCTATGAGGAGAAACCCGTCAGGATCCTCGAGACTGCCAACAGAGTTACCCGCAGCAAGATCATCAAGTTCTGCAAGGTTCTGTGGAGTCACCACACCGAGGAAGAAGCCACCTGGGAACGAGAAGAAGATCTTCGTCGAGACCACCCGCACCTATTTTCTAGCCAACCCGAATCTCGAGGGCGAGATTCATCTTAAGGTGGGTAGGTTTGTAACATCCCAAAATTTCATTTTTGGAATGTTATGAAATATAGTTAAGCATCACATCATATTGTTTGCATAATATTTGTGAGTGAATAAAAATCTGGAGTTCTTATTTGAAAAGATGGAAATTCATTTCTATTCTTTTGCTTTTGCTTTTCAAAGATTTGCAAACCCCTAAAATATTTCAAATAGGAGAGGAGGAACATGACCCTCCACACCAGGGGTATTTCTGTGAAACTTTTGAACTATAATAACCAGGGGGGTTATTTGAAAAATATTTGCAAAAGGGATAAAACCAATTTAAGCATTTCTGAAAATACTGTTTTAAAAAGTATTTTATTTGTCCATGGAAAAATGTTCATCGTGTGGCATTTATTTTTCTGAGAATTTTGGTATGTAATACCTATATATTTTACCCTGTATACTTTTTCCTTTTATTTGTTTTCTTTCCTGTTTTTGAATATTAGGAAAATGTTTTAAAAACGGAATCGTATCCGAGGCCCAATAGGAATAGTGGCGGCCCGATCCACTCCGGATCAGATCCGAAGATCCTTCGGATCGGGCACCGATCTATCGCCCGCCTCTTCTCTCTCTCTGACTGCGGGACCCACCGCCCGATCTCTTCCCCGTCGCGGTCTTCTCCTTCCTTCTCCTTCTCTTTCCTTGCCTCGCCGGAATCCGATCGGATCCGACCGGATCTCCCTCTCCCTTGCCTAATCTTCGCTCCCGAGGCCCCCTATAAATATAGGAGCTCCTCCTCGTTCGGTTTTTGCCCAACATCCCGAGCTTCCCTCGCCAGAACGCCGCCCCACCATCGCCGGAGTTCGGCTCCACCACCCGAAGCTCCCCGAGCTCGTGGAGCTCAACGCCGACGCCCCCAAGCTCCAACTCCACCGCCAATCGACGCCGGAGGATCCCCGCCGCCGTTTGGTAGCCTCGGACGCCGTCCCCGACCACCGGAGCGTCGTCCCCGTCCACGCCCGAAGCTCCACCGCCGTCGGTCATCGCCGGAGCACCTCCCGCCGCCGCTGTGAGCACCCCACCCCCCCTTGACCGTTAGATCTAAAACGTACGGCCACGATTAGATTTTATTTAGTCCCGAACCGTTTTGTTTTAATTTGCGAACGTTCACTCGTTAGCTCCCGCACGCGCACGCTTCGGCCAATCACAGCATGACACGTAGCCGTTCGTCAGTTAAGTTTTTTTTTTTTCTCTGTTTCTGTTTTAGAAAACAGAATAGTTCTGTTTTTAAAATCTTAATATCTTTTAATAGGTTTACTTTTTTTGAGTGATTCTTTTTGCAGTAGTTCACAAATTTTATGTAGTTTATGACAGTAACTTTAGATTTCAAATTCTGGACTTTTAAATTTGAATTCTTTTGAATTTTCTCAAATCACTAGAATCTGATTTCCATGAGTTTAAAATTAGATTTCTGAGTGAAACTTTTTGCCACTGTTTTGTATTAGTTAGTTTTATCACCCTGTTCAATTTGGGAATTTTTAGTATATTTTAAAATAGTGTTTTTGGCAAAACAGATTCTGTTTAGTTTTTTAGGGTTAATTTGTTTTATTTTGTTCTAGTTTGTTTTGATTCTGTTTTATTTTAAATTTCTGTCATATTTCTTTTAGTTTTATGTTGTTTAGCATTAGGTGATTTATTTTATGTTAATAAAAATATTTTTATTGTTTTGTTCTTTGTTTTAGTAGGAAAACATTGTTTCCACTTTATGTGGTGTTTTATAATAGGTTTATAGTAGTTCTTTTTTGCATAAAAGATTTATGGTGAAATACTTTCTGTTTTCTAATAAAACTTTTAATTTTACTTTCTGTTATTTATATATTAGTTGCTGAAAACAATTCTTGTCATGTTTTGTTTTAGTAGAAGCTTTGCCACAAAATTTGAGAGGCTTTCTATTTGTTTTGGTTTTCTTTTCTTTTGATTGTGCTATTGATTGTTTTAGTATTATTAGTTTACCTTGCTGTTAGTGTAAGTTGTGTTATGGTTATGCTGATTGTGTAATTGTTTGATTCGTTAGATCATCCGGAGTGCGAGGCT
Organism: Elymus sibiricus; assembly: GCA_039707655.1. Lineage (NCBI taxonomy): Eukaryota > Viridiplantae > Streptophyta > Magnoliopsida > Poales > Poaceae > Elymus > Elymus sibiricus. The sequence goes on along the minus strand of CM077673.1, from coordinate 381,198,417 downwards.
TGTTATCTAGAGTCACTCGAGTACGAAGATCGTCAGCAAGGCAAGTTCACATTGATCATGTTATTACCTATGTTTTCAAATTGCATTAGTTCTACCCTTCCACCCATTGCATGCAAAGTAGGTACTTGGAAATTTGGTTACTTGAGTAGTATCATGTGGTAGGTACCCCAACACCCTTGTTACTTTGACCCGGGGCGTTATTTTATTTTGCTATGCTTTTAGTAGACGGGGTGTGGTTGAGTGTTTCATGAGTGTTGTGAGAACTTAATGATAAAGACTCAAGACTCCAAGAATTTTCAAGACCTCAAGATGCAATACACCTCTGGGTGGATGACGGTATGAACGGCACCCTGGAGAAACCAGTGGATTTGCCTAGATGATGCTGGAGAAGCGCCAGTATTCATGCGGAAAGGTCCACCCAGGCACAAAGAGATGGATGGATACTTCAAGGCCCGAGGCTTACCTGCACAGCCACAAGCCATTATGGGTTCTGGCTTGGTTGGACATCGTGGCGACTCTGGACGGGCGGTGCTACGAGAAGTAGACGAACGGTAGGAAAGGATGGGCACCGACAGTGTCTCAGAGGAACCCTTTAGAAGACCATGTTTTGATCATCCGGTTCTCAAACACACTGCAGTGCGAGGACTTCAACGGAGGCGATCAAATCTTGTGGGGAACGTGTGCAAAACTCTGCAGAGTACCAAACCTAATCGATTAGCCGTGTCCACGGTCATGGACAACTTGAGCCAAAGGAACTGAAACTATCAGGAATTCTCAACACAAATAATTATAATGATGTGGGTATTATTGGGTATGAGAAATGGTGGGTGGAACCTTCTCATTAATCAACCAACATGGTAGTAATAATTTTCGCTTTGCCCCTCTCTTGTTGTAGGAAAATTTGCTTTACGCTAAACTTAACTTTCAGCCCCACCTGCCATATATGCATATAGAATAGATGATTATTTTCCCCCTCTCTTTTGTGACTTGCCGGCATATTCATTATGCTGACCTACACGGCTGCAACGTATCATGTTGCAGAGTACTTTTCTGACCAGGAGTGAGGATACGCTCTACGCTCGGTGAGATGCCCTTGGAGTCAGATGGACTCAACTACCTTTGAAGCTTCCGCAAGATTTTGATTAGTTTATCTCATGAGTTGGCCTTCAGCCACTTTATTGTAATCCTTATTGTAATAAAGGACTCGATATGAGATTTCGATTAATAAAGCAGTTGTGATTGAACTCTTGATATATACATTGATGTACCGTGTGTGTACCAGCATGATCTTGGGATGGTACGGAAACACCGGAGATTCGACCGTTTCGGGTCAGGTCGCTACAAGGACGCCCTTGCTGATGTCCATGCTGGTCGAGAAGCCGTACGCGGTGTCGAAGAGGAGGGAGGAGAAGAAAGAAGAGAAGAAGGAGGCCCGAGGGGTGATAACCCACAAGTATAGGGGATCACAACAATTTTCGAGGGTAGAGTATTCAACCCAAATTTATAGACTCGACACAAGGGGAACCAAAGAATATTTGCAAGTATTAGCAATTGAGTTGTCAATTCAACCACACCTGGAGATTAAATATCTGCACCAAAGTGATCAGTAGCACAGTAATATGATAGTTTGATAGCAGTGGTAACAGTAGTAGTAACGGTAACCGTGATAGTAAATGTTTTGTAGCAAGTGTAACAGTGGTAGCAGCAGTAGTAACTTAGCAAGAACAATATGTGGAAAACTCATAGGCATTGGTTCGGTGAATTCATTGGATGATATTCATCATATAACAGTCACAACCTAGGGCGATACAGAACTAGCTCCAGTTCATAAATATAATGTAGGCATGTATTCCGTAAATAATCATACGTGCTTATGGAAAAGAACTTGCATGACGTCTTTTGTCCTACCCTCCCATGGCAGCGGGGTCCATAAGGAAACTAAGGGATATTAAGGCCTCCTTTTAATAGAGAACTGGAACAAAGCATTAACACATAGTGAATACATGAAATCCTAAAACTACGGTCATCACCGGAAAGTATCCCAACTATTGTCACTTTGGGGTTTAGAGATCATAACACGTAATAGGTGCATGTGACTAGCAAGATTGGATCAAGAACATAGATATAATGGTGATAATATAAACGGTTCAGATCTGAAATAATGGCACTCGGGCCCTAGTGACAAGCATTAAGCATGGCAAAGTCATAGCAACATCAATCTCAGAACATAGTGGATACTAGGGATCAAGCCCTAACAAAACTAACTTGATTACATGATGAATCTCATCCAACTCCTCACTGACTAGCGAGCCTACAAAGGAATTACTCACTCCTGGTGGGGAGCATCATGGAATTGGCGATGAAGGAGGGTTGGTGATGACGAAGACCGAAGATTCCCCTCTCCGGAGCCCAAAACGGACTCCAGATCTGGCCTCCCGATGAAGAACGGGACGTGGTAGCGGCTCCGTCTCATGAAATGCGATAAAACTTCCTCTCCTATTTTTTATCCAAAAATAGGAATTTATAGTGCTGGAATTAGGTTCAACGGAGCCCCGAGGGCCCCACAACCCACCAGGGCGCGCCTGGCGGGGGTGGCGCGCCCTGGTGTCTTGTGGGCACCCAGGGCCCCCCTCCAGTGGTTCTTGGCTCCATTATTTTTTTATTTATTGTAAAATAATTCTCCAAAAAGTTTCGTCCAATTCTGAGAACTTTTATTTCCGCACAAAAACAACACCATGGTAGTTCTGCTGAAAACAACGTCAGTCCGGGTTAGTTTCATTCAAATCATGCAAATTAGAGCCCAAAACAAGAGCAAAAGCGTTAGGAAAAGTAGATATGATGGAGATATATCAACTCCCCCAAGCTTAACCTATTGCTTGTCCTCAAGCAATTCAGTTGACAAACTGAAAGTGAAAAAGAAAAACTTTTACGAAATCTTTTGTTCTTGTTTACATACACATGCTTAAGTAGCACCCAGGTTTTCAGCAAAGATTATGACTAACCACGTCAACAATAACTCTTAAAAATTATATTAGCTCATATCAATGACGTAAGCAACTAGCGAGCAATAATAAAATATCTCAAATGCAAACACTTTGTCAAAACAATCATGATAGAATATGACAACAATGGTATCTCACTAGCCCTTTCCGAGGCCGCAAAATATAAATGCAGAGCACCTCCAAAGTTCTAGCAGCGACTAAACATTGTAATTCTTGGTAGAAAATATCCAGTCATGATGCATCCAACATTAACTATACACAATGCATGAGGATGACAATAGTGCTCTCAGATCTGGTGCTTATTTGAGAAGGTGATGACTCAACATAAAAGTAAATAGCTAGTCCCTTCGCAGAGGGAAGCAGAGATTTGCAGAGGTGCCAGAGCTCAAAGCTTAAATCAGAGATAAATATAATTTTGGAAGGTGCACCCTTCCTGTCAACTTTACGACCAAGAGTTATCAATATCTTCCATGCTAAACACATTAGCGGCGGTTCCCAAGCGGTAAAAGTAAAGGTTTACTCCGCCTCCACCAACAAACACACTCCACGGCTAGCCGAATCCACGGGTACCGTCCATACAATCAACATTCCTGGGGGACTTTTGTTTAATTATTTGCAATTTTTGATTTCGGGACTGGGAATCCCTATTACCGCCCCTCATGTGCAAGGACGAGTGAATAAACACTCATCATGAGAATAACCCGTTTAACATGGAAGATACTGACCGCCCCGTGTCGCTCCATGAGCGGCCCAGGCATACAAAACAGATGCTCATTTGAAATTTTAGAGGTGGCACATGCAAATTTACTTGGAACGGGAGGGTAATACCGCATATAGGTAGATATAGTGGACTCATCTGGAATAACTTTGGTTTAAGGATTTTGATGCACAAGTAGTATTCCCGCTTAGTACATGCGAAGGCTAGCAAATAGGTTGAGAAGCGGCCAACTAGAGAGCAAAAACGGTCATGAACATGCATTATGAATAATAAACATTGAATACTAGCATGCCTAGGATATGGACACCATGAACATAAATATCGTAGAGGCTATGTTGGTTTTGATTCAACTACATGTGTGAACATGTGCCAAGTCAAGCCAGTTGAAACATTCAGAGGAGGATACCATATCATCATACTACATCACAATCATTTTAATGCATGTTGACATCCAAGATAAATCATTATCCACTCCTAGCTACTTAAGCATGGCGTGAGCAACTATAATCTCTAATTGTCATTGCAAACATGTTTGATCATAATATGTTGAATCATGGATACTAGGTTAAACATATTTACAAAAACCAAAACAAGTTGAGTTCATACCCGCTTCTCTCTGCCACAGTCACTTCATCAAACATCGTCATTATTGCATTTCACTTGCACGACCGAATGATATGAAAATAATAATAGTGCAAGAGTGTCGTGGACTAAGCTAGAATCTGCAAGCATTTTATTCAAGAGGAGAAGACAAAGTAATATGGGCTCTTTGTTAGATCAACAATAATGCATATGAGAGCCACTCAACATTTTCATCGTGGTCTTCTCCTTGATACGACTCAAATGAAAGGAAAAGAATTTCAGAAAAACACACTGAAACATTTTTTAGAGTTCTTGGTTTTTCTAAAAGAAAGCAAATCAAAGAGAGAAAAACAAAAACGAGAAAAACTATTTACACGGGAGAGCTCCCAACAAGCAAAAGAAGAAACAAGAAATCTTTTTGGGTTTTCTTTTAATACTGCAACTGATTAAACTAGGAAGAAAAAACGAAAAGAAGCAAGAAATATTTTTGGATTTTCTCAAAGTTTTCAAACACACAAGAAGAAAGCGAGAAAATAAATCTAGCAAGGATAATACAATGAAAAAGTGTGGACACCGACAACTGGAATGAAATGTGTAGACATGAATATAATGTCGGTGGAAATACGTACTCCCCCAAGCTTAGGCTTTTGGCCTAGCTTGGTAATCACCATCCGAAATAACCATCTGGTCCCATGTAGAAGTGTTGTGGTGACGACACCTGAGCGTCCCACTCCTGGGGCTCCTCCTCTGCCGCTGCCTGGTTGTTCCGGTAGGCAATAATGTCCTCTAGCATGACCCTGTATCCGTTCCTAGCAAAAGAATCAAACAAAGTAGGTGCAGGCAACGGGATAATATCACGGGTAACCTCGCTGAATAGTAAGTTATAGCGAATGTTATGAAAAGAATAAGCTGCATCAATAAATTGATGATCCTCCAATGCCTTGTGATCTAGAAAAACTTGGGGCAAGGGATAATCTTGTTTGCGAATCTGAACATTAAAGTGACTCGCTAAGCGAGTAGCATAAATACCACCATGTATCTTGCCCTTAGTCCTGTTAAGGTGCAGGCAACGTGCAATAATAGCCCCTAGGCTAAAGGTGTGATCATTGTGCAGTGCGCGACATAAAATGGCGAAGTCGGGGGCACTGAGTGCACCAACCTTCTCCCTAGCGGTTAAGCACTTCGCGATGAATAAAGCAAAGTAATGCGCAGAAGGAAACTACAAACTGGTGGCAGTGGTATTTGACACGCCGCTTTCATCACCCACTTTCAAAGTGAGGAGAAATTCCTCAAACTCCGCTGGTCTAGGCTCTCTTAATTCCCCATCAGCAGGTATCAAACATATGTCACAAAAGTCAGTAAGCGGTATCTGATGGGTTTCAGCATATAAATTAAATTGCACCTCAGGAGGATTATTCCTACTCAGAAAATGAAAATTTTGCACAAAGGAATTTGTAAGGAGGTGGTGTTGGTCACACTCAGCGGCGAGGAAGTCGGTCAGCCCAACATTTGCAACGAATTGGGCAAACTCTTGATGGAACCCGGCCTCCTCCATGAAGGCATTATGCGGCCATTCGCACGGCCGCACCTCCGCCTTTCTCAGAGTGTTGAGGTCATTGTCCGATGATGCCCCAATGACTCCTTTAGCATTCTTCTTGGACAAAAACTTCCTAAATAAACTCATCTTATTCCTATAAATAAATTTCTGAAAACTTTAGTCTACAAATTTTTTCTCAACAAAACTTCGTAAGATTGATAGCAACTGCTCCTAAGGATGCCTAGAGGCCATATTAAGCATTCAAACTACTTAGAATTCTAAGAATTCAACATGCAAGCCCATCTACAGCAGCAAGAGTAGCTAATTATTCTAAAACTAACCCACTAAATCAAAAACTAATTGGAGCAATGGAGGAGTCACATACCAAGTGGCAATCCCCCAAAACAGTTTCGGAAACGGAGCTTCGAGCAAAGAGATCGAAATCCGCGAGTTTGAGAGCAAGAACAGGAGAGAGAGAGCTATAGTGATTTTTTTTCTGGAGGTAGGAGATGGAACGGGCTAAAGAGATAAGTGAGGGGACCCATGTGGGGACCACAACCCACCAGGGTGCGCCTGGGGTTGCTGGCGCGCCTTGGTGTCTTGTGGACACCAGGTGCGCGCCCCTCTGATGTTATTTTCACCAGAAATTCAGAAATATTAAGAAAAAAATCGTATTAAATTTTCAGGTCATTCTTAGCACTTTTATTTTTGGGTCATTTTTATTGCACGGAGAAATCAGAAAACAGGATAAACATGGCAATTTTATTTTATATGACTAAGAAGAATAGAAAACAAAAGGTGGGGGCAGAAGGTTGTGCCTACTAGATTCATCAACTTCATACCTCTCAAAAATGATCCATTAATAAGGTTGATCAAGTCTTATTAACAACCACTTTCAATTAGCATGAAACCGAAGAATTTTCGTAAATCACTAAGTTACCTCAACGGGGATATGCATATCCCCAACCATAAGTATATCATATTTCTTTTTAGCAGTAGGTAGAGGTAGTTGAAAACTTCCAATAGTGAGTGTCGGAGATTTTTCAAGAACATCTATATCATTCACTTGGAATTGTTTCTTCGGAAAGTGCACCGTATGCTCATTACCATTGATATGAAAAGTGACTTTGCTTTTATTGCAATCAATAACAGCCCCTGCAGTATTCAAAAAGGGTCTACCAAGGATAATCGACATGTTGTCGTCCTCGGGCATCTCAAGAATAACAAAGTCCGTTAAGATAGTAACATTTGCAACAACAACGGGTACATCCTCACAAATACCGATAAGTATGGCAGTTGATTTGTGAGCCATTTGTAAAGATATTTTAGTAGGTGTGAGTTTATTCAAATCAAGTCTTTTATATAAAGAGAAAGGCATAACACTAACACCAGCTCCCAAATCACACAAAGCAGTTTTGACATAATTTCTTTTACTGGAGCAAGGTATAGTTGGTATTCCAGGATCTTCAAGTTTTGTAGGTACTCCATCCTTAAAAGAATACTTAGCAAGCATGGTGGAAATTTCAGCTTCATGTATCTTTCTTTTATTAGTGATGATGTCTTACATGTATTTTGCATAAGGGGCCATCTTTAAGATATCAGTTAAGCGGGTATGCAAAAAGACTGGCCTAATCATTTCAGCAAAGCGTTCAAATTCTTCATCATCCTTTTTCTTAGATGGTTTAGGTGGAAAAGGCATGGGTTTCTGAACCCATGGCTCTCTTTCTTTACCATGTTTTCTAGCCACAAAATCTCTTTTATCATATCATTTATTTTTAGGTTGTGGGTTATCAAGATCAACAACAGGTTCTATTTCAACAACATTATCTGGTTCTTTATCATTGTTCAGTTGAGTATCTTCATGAACATCATCATTATCATTTTCATTATCACTAGATGAATGTTCATTGCCAGATTGAGTTTCAGCATCGGAAATAGAAACATCATTATCTTTAGGAGGTTTTTCTATCTCAGGTTCACTAGAGGTATGCGAAGTCCTATCATTTTCTTTTTCTTTTTCTTTTTAGAAGGACTAGGTGCATCAGTGTAATTCTCTGAGAGTCTTGTTCAATTCTTTTAGGGTGTCCTTCAGGATAAAGTGGTTCCTGAGTCATTTTATCTCCTCTAGTTGCTACTCTAACAGCAAAATCATTCATATTATTATTCATTTCATTAAGCAATTCTCTTTGAGATTTAGCAACTTGTTGTAACTGGGTTTGAACCATAGAGGCATGTTTTCCTACACCTCTAACATCATTACTGATTCTAAATAACAAGTCACTCAAGCGAGCAATCACATCAGAATTATATTTCAGTTGTTTCAGAACATTTGCATTGAAGTGATCTTGTTTCCTAATGTAGTTGTCAAACTCATATAAGCATTGACTAGGATGTTTATTGTAGGGGATATCACCTTCATCAAACTTTAATAAAGAATTTACCTCTACCACCTGTTGAGGTGGTGGTCTGTCAAGGCCATGTATTTCTTCAATAGGTGGTAAATTCTTAACATCCTCAGCTTTAATACCTTTTTCCTTCATACATTTCTTTGCCACCTGCATATCTTCAGGACCGAGGAATAAGATACCCCTCTTCTTCGGAGTGGGTTTAGGTGGTGGTTCAGGGAGAGTCCAATCATCATAATTCTTCAATATATTATTTAATAGTTCCTCATCTTGTTCAACAGTTCGTTCCCTGAAAACACAACCATCACAACTATCTAGGAAGTCCCTGGAAGCATCAGTTCGCAGTTAGTCCATTATAGAAGACATCAAGTATTTCATTTTTCTTAAGAGGGTGATTAGGCAAAGCATTAAGCAATTGGAGAAGTCTCCCCCAAGCTTATGGGAGACTCTCTTCTTCAATTTGCACAAAGTTAAATATTTCCTGTAAGGCAGCTTGTTTCTTATGAGCAGGAAAATATTTTTCATAGAAGTAGTAAATCATATCCTGGGGACTACGCACACAATCAGGAGCAAGAGTATTGTACCATATCTTAGCATCACCCTTTAATGAGAAAGGAAATAATTTGAGAATATAGTAGTAGCGAATCTTCTCATCATGAGGAAAAAGGGTGGCTATATCGTTGAACTTAGTAAGATGTGCCACTACAGTTTCAGTTTCACATCCATGAAAAGGATCAGATTCGACCAAAGTAATTAACTCTGGGTCGACAGAGAATTTATAATCATCGGTAACAATGAAGTAGCAAACTTAGGATCACATTTCATTCTAGCATTCAAAGTCTTTTCTTTATACTTGCATAATAATTTCTTAAGAGCATCTCTATCCTTACAAGCAAGGATGTCTCTAGCTACGTCTCCATCCATAACATAACCCTCAGGTATCTTAGGCAATTCAAATCTAGGAGAGCTAGGTCTAATAGGTGTTTCATAATTCTCAGTTTCAAGGACTTCATCAATTTTAGTAATTTCATCAGTTTCAGTAATTTCATTCTCTTTAGCTCTAGCAATTTGTTCATCAAGAAATTCACCTAGTGGCACAGTATCATCAGGCAAGGTACTAGCATCATCAATATCATCATTCATAGTACAAGTAGCATCGTCAATAACTTGCGATATATCAGGATTAATATCATGTGGTGGTGCTGCAAGTCTACTCATAATAGAAGGTGAATCAAGTGCAGAGTGTGATGGCAAATCCGTACCTCCCCTCGTCTTAGAGGGAACAATCTTGGTTCTTGTATCCTTCAGATTCTTCATAGTGATAAATTGATATAAATCCCAAGTGACTTGGCAAATATAACTATGCTCCCCGGCAACGATGCCAGAAAAAGGTCTTGATAACCCACAAGTATAGGGGATCGCAACAATTTTCGAGGGTAGAGTATTCAACCCAAATTTATAGAGTCGACACAAGGGGAGCCAAAGAATATTGGCAAGTATTAGCAGTTGAGTTGTCAATTCAACCACACCTGGAGATTAAATATCTGTAGCAAAGTGATTGGTAGCACAGTAATATGATAGTTTGATAGCAGTGGTAACAGTAGTAGTAACGGTAACCATGATAGTAAATGTTTTGTAGCAAGTGTAACAGTGGTAGCAGCAGTAGTAACTTAGCAAGAACAATATGTGGAAAACTCATAGGCATTGGGTCGGTGAATTCGTTGGATGATATTCATCATATAACAGTCACAACCTAGGGCGATACAGAACTAGCTCCAGTTCATAAATATAATGTAGGCATGTATTCCGTAAATAGTCATACGTGCTTATGGAAAAGAACTTGCATGACGTCTTTTGTCCTACCCTCCCATGGCAGCGGGGTCCATAAGGAAACTAAGGGATATTAAGGCCTCCTTTTAATAGAGAACTGGAACAAAGCATTAACACATAGTGAATACATGAACTCCTCAAACTACGGTCATCACCGGAAAGTATCCCAACTATTGTCACTTTGGGGTTTACGAATCATAACACGTAATAGGTGCATATGACTAGCAATATCGGATCAAGAACATAGATATAATGGTGATAACATAAACGGTTCAGATCTGAAATCATGGCACTCAGGCCCTAGTGACAAGCATTAAGCATGGCAAAGTCATAGCAACATCAATCTCAGAACATAGTGGATACTAGGGATCAAGCCCTAACAAAACTAACTCGATTACATGATGAATCTCATCCAACTCCTCACCGACCAGCGAGCCTACGAAGGAATTACTCACTCCCGGTGGGGAGCATCATGGAATTGGCGATGAAGGAGGGTTGGTGATGACGAAGACCGAAGATTCCCCTCTCCGGAGCCCCAAATGGACTCCAGATCTGGCCTCCCGATGAAGAACGGGAGGTGGTGGCGGCTCCGTCTCGTGAAACGCGATAAAACTTCCTCTCCAATTTTTTCTCCAAAAATAGGAATTTACAGTGCTGGAATTAGGGTCAACGGAGCCTCGAGGGACCCACAACCCACGAGGGCGTGCCTGGAGAGGGTGGGGCGCCCTGGTGTCTTGTGGGCACCCAGGCCCCCCCCTCCGGTGGTTCTTGGCTCCAGTATTTTTTATTTATTGTAAAATAATTCTCCAAAAAGTTTTGTCCAATTCCGAGAACTTATATTTTTGCACAAAAACAACACCATGGTAGTTCTACTAAAAACAGCGTCAGTCCGGGTTAGTTTCATTCAAATCATGCAAATTAGAGTCCAAAATAAGAGCAAAAGCGTTAGGAAAAGTAGATACGACGGAGACGTAGCAAGGGGGTCTCCGTTCAAAGGGACCTCCGAACTCTATCTCCGAGGAAACACATGCTCCTTCGACTCTTGAAGGAGAAATGGAACAAGAGGGGGAGGAAAGTGATTCCTCCCACACGAAGAAGAGGGCGGCGCTCGAAGATCCCGAAGGAGATCTAGCTCCTAATGCCCCAAAAAGACCATGCAGGCCCAGGGTGGTCCTTCTTGATGACCTTCCAGACTCCGACGAGGAGTCCGAGAATTTCGAAAGGTTTCTCGAAGGACCCCCAGAATCAAGCCTCAAGCGCGCAGGTATGAATCCGCATACTACGACACTTGGTTCTCTTTCAAAGGTTTTATTATTAGCCTTACGTGTGTTTTTTACAGCCCGCCGCGCAAACTCCCCGCCGACCAAACATTGGAAGGGGATTCTCTGCCGGCCAATCTAGTGGAGATTGGGTCCGCATCTCACAACTCCCTTCCCCCGGCCACTAAGGAGGTGAGGTTCCAAAAGACCCTCCCTGAGCTGGGCACACAGGGTGGTGTTGATGATATTCTGGCCGAGGCTAACACCTCGGCCGCTGAAGAGCAGGAGGGTGAATCCCTCCTGGCAAACAAGGAGGGAGAGCTCGGTCAACCCGGGCCTTCCTCGAAATCAATTCCGGAGGCCTCTAGGCCTCCGGAGTCGCCTGCTCCTGTTTTTCCCCAGAGAGAAAACACAGCGCCGCCCTCGGAGCCACACGTAACAGAGTGGGCTAAGTCCAGGTGGACAGCGATGATGGAGGAGAGTTTGAATGACTCCTCCATCACCAAAGAGCACCGCGCCCTTCTGGGTGCGGCATTGCAGGGTATCCAATCCACTGACAGCGGATTGAAGGAAGCTTTCGACAGCCTGTTAACAGGCTTTAAGGTAAATCACGCAATGTTATTCTTTTTTTACAAAGTATGCTTCCTTAATTAATGGGTTTACAGGCAATCCCCATATAGAGTAGCCCCCGAGCCCTGTGTGAGTTTGAAAAACTCATGCGGGGGTCATATAGTGCGGAAAGAGCATGATTATTTCTGTTTTTTAAATGTGCAGTAGCCCCCAAGACTCTGGCAGGATGGAGGAATCATCCAGGCAGAGGATTTAAGGTCTGATAACTTAGGAGTTCTGACACGTAAGAACTATTTATGCAGCTTGCTTCGCTGACAACAACTCCTAGCGCCGTGGATGTGGCGGAGATGAATCCGAAGCTTAAGAGCTCCGAGGACGAGCTGGACTACCTTAACATGCGATTTGACGATGCGCAAGGTGAATCCAAATTGGATCACTTATCATTATTTTCCTTGTTTGTTTAGGTGAGCAATTTTCTTATTTGAAGTGCGACATGTCTTGATGACCACTGTAGCTTTCGCCGTGAAGGTCTAGAACCTCAAGGCCGAGCTGAACATGGGAAAGCAAGAGGCCGCCGAACAAAGGGCAGCGACCGAACAGGTTGTTGCCGATCTGTTATCGACAAAGTCTGCAAGTGACAAGCATGAGGCCAGGGTTGCCAAAGTGCAGCAAGAGCTCAAGGATGTCGTCGTCAAATGCGAGGCACTTGAGCAAAAGAATAAAGATCATTCCACCGAGCTATCATCGCTTAACGCAACGATCCAGGAGGAGCGAAAGGAAGTGCAAGGTCACCAGAAGGAACTCCACCAGATCAAGCAAATTGCGGCTGGTAAGCGATACTTATTGCAATGCCCCTTTGGTGGAAAAAGGTTCGTGTTGCTCACCAATATGCGGCATGCTCCAGGCGCATTTGCAGACCTCCCGAAGAGCATGGTGGATGCGGCGCGACACTATGCAACCCAGGAAGGAGATGCCGAGTTGCGGCTATTCTGGGCACAATTTGAAGCCCCTGAACAGTCGTTCCTTGTCTCTGATCAGTTGAAACAGCTAATGGAGTTGCATCGGATAGCCGAACCAGCCATGAAGGACCTCTGCATCAGGCTATGGCCTACAGAGCCGTTGCCAAGCAGCTACTTCAGCTTGGTACAGAAGCTGATGGCTGCCGCACCCCGGGTTGACACCCCGGTTAGCTCCGCCTGCACTGAGGGAGCTCGGATGGCCTTCGCGAAGACCATGGTGCATTGGCCGAAGCTAAAGCCGACTGAGATGGTCACCGGTCCTCCACCGCTCGGGAAGGAGCATAGGCGCCCTGAGCTATATTTTCCCGCCGTTATGGATGGTGCTCGGGCTTTATGCCCAAAGGATGTAATACTTGAGTGAAAGTACTATCCTTGAAAACTTTAATGTGTCTTAATGCTACGATTTTGCATGGAATATGTCATGCTATATGTATAATTTTGACTCCCGTGTGGTCGTTTTTAATTTGAAAGTTACCAGTTGTCGTCTTCGACCCCCTTGTAGATACTAGAAGGGGTGTTTTCAATATCCGCACTATTACCCTTAGCCAACATCTTGGTGCCCGGAGGCGGTAGTGCGAAAGAGAACTAGGCAATCAGATTATGCTGTTTTAGTGCTTTCACTTAACCTTAGGAGCTTGGCTGTGGGGACTAAGTACTAGCCCCCTGTATATTATGGTGTTCGGCTACACCGAGGTAAAACCGTTATCACCTGGTTCGTATAACTTCGAACCCTTTGTTTAATACGGCGAACCTCCAGCAATTGTTTTAGTTTAATACTTATCATCAGATTGCAGATCGGTTCATGCTTATCACGCCGGTCAGTTTTCGGCTTTCTCTACCGAGGTACTTAACCAGACGAACTAGAAGTACAATCGCAGTAGTTCTCCCTTTACCTTTTAGCCGAACAAGCGGAACGTAAAAAGGTAGACACAGGAGCCGGGCAACCCAACTTTGGAGCCAAGACATCATTCGGAACCAATGCATATAACGCAATATCCATGACACCGTACACATGGGAAAAAGGTGATGTCGGAGTGGTGTTTGAGGCGAACTTAACGGTCGAGCCCCCCGGTCAATTAGTCAGTCGCAGCTGAAAATGTGTATCGAACTGGCTTGTGCATGTTATTAGACCGCGAAAAGAGAAAGAAGGAAAAGAGGGCTTATGCAATATGAACGACTGCCACAGGACCGTAAAGATTGGTCTTTATTCCCAATGTACTCTTGACGTTTTGTCCGTACACTCTTGTTTACCCAAGCAACTGTTACAGATACGCAAAGATAAATTTAGAGGGAAAAAGGTTTACACAAGACCTTGATGGGAATGGCTTGAAATCCTTTACTACGTCCTGCTGCACGTCTGCGCCTTTGTTCTTCTGAAGGGTGCTCCTTTAGAGGAGGTGGTGATCAGCGGACGGGCCTTCATAAGAAAAGGTCTTGAGAAGTCGCCGAATTGTGTGAGCTTGATGCTGCTGAATAGGTCATTGATGGTACATGTTATGTCCAAAGACATCTATGACCATAGTTCGGTTGATCCGAACGCCTAGCCTTTGGGTGGAAGGTCCCCACAGCTGCCCATGGTATTTTAAGCGCGAAATTATGCCTCCGAGGTACATACCTTATGGGTAATAGGGCCGCACTGTGGGGGCGTAATCCTATTTGTGCGGAGAATGAGAAGGCTCAGGGAACTGAAACAGAGCTCGGGTCCGCCGACCTACTTTTCACGCCTTGACGGTGGCCTTCGAATTCGGCGTCTCATTATCGAGCTGGACCTCGGCTCCCAGAGCCACGGTGTGTTCTTCAGTTCGGAGTGAACACTCCGTGTTACCGCAGACCATGATGACTCCCCTGGGTCCGGCCATCTTGAGTTTCATATACGCATAGTGAGGGACGACGTTGAAGCGAGCGAACGTTGTTCGGCCAAGAAGTGCGTGATAGCCGCTGCAAAAAGGGACGATGTCAAAGATCAAATCCTCGCTACGGAAGTTATCGGGCGATCCGAACACCACTTCCAGAGTTATGGTGCCCGAACAGCGGGCCTCTACGCTAGGGATTATTCCTTTAAAGGTGGTGTTACTGGGTTTGATCCTTGATGGATTGATACCCATTTTCTTCACCCTGTCTGCGTAGATAAGATTGGGGCTACTGCCTCCGTCCATGAGGACTCTTCTCAGGTGGTACCCGTCCACTATGGGGTCTAGTACCAAAGCTGCTGACCCACCATGCTGAATACTGGTCTGGTGGTCAATGCGGTCAAAGGTGATCGGATATGCCGACCACGGGTTGAACTTCGGGGCTACATGCTCTAAGGCGTAGACGTCCCAGAGTGCGCGCTTCCGCTTCCTCTTTGGTATGTGTGTGACATAGATCATGTTCATAGTTTTGACTTCGGGGGAGAATTGCTTCTAGCCTCCATTATTCAGCCTGCGAGGTTCTTCGTCATCCTTGCTGCGAGTGCCCTTGTCGTGATCTTCGGCTGCGAGTTTGTGTGCCTGCTTGAACACCCAACAGTTACGGTTGGTGTGGGTGGCGGGCTTATCTTGTGTGTCGTGGATCTGGCAGGGCCTCTCCATGATTTTTTCCAACAGAGTAGGTCCATGCATGTTCCCTTTAGAGGGTTTCCTCCACTGAGGTGGTTTTAAATTTCTAAATCCGGCATTGACCGTCGTGTCTTCGGTTTCACCGCTGCTATGTCGACGTTTATTCTTCTTGCATCGTGGCTTCCCGTTGCCGTCTTGGACTTCGGAGGTGCCGGGGTTTCTGGGAGGGTTATCACGACGAGCTAACTAGATGTCCTCGCTCGCGCAGAAGCGGGTCATGAGCGAGGGAAGGGCCGACATTGATCTTGGTTTATCCTGCCCTAGCTAACGGGCTAGCCATTCATCCCGAATATTGTTCCTGAAGGAGGCTAATGCCTCGGCGTGCAAACAATCGACATTTGATTTTTCTTAGTCTGGAATCGATTCCAAAATTGTCGGGATGACTCACCGGGTTGTTGGACGATGTGGTTCAAGTCATCGGCACCCGGGGGCCGAACATAAGTGCCCTAGAAGATGGCTCGGAAAGCATCCTCGATCTCCTCCCAACTCCCGATAGAGTTTTTGGGGAGGCTGCTCAGCCAATGCCATACCGGTCCTTTGAGCTTCAATGGTAGGTACTTTATAGCATGGAGGTCATCTCCACGGGCAATGTGTATGTGGAGAAGGAAGTCTTCGATCCACACGGCCGGCTCTGTTGTACCGTTGTAGGGCTCTATGTTTACGGGTTTAAACCCCTTGGGGAATTGGTGTTGCATCACCTCGTCTGTAAAACACAGTGGGTGAGCGACGCCCCTGACTCTGGCTACATCATGTTGGAGGTCGGATGGGAACCGGACTCTGTGTTGCTCCCAAACTCTATCATTCTGGTCGAGGCAAGCCTGGTACTTGTCTGGCCTGCACCGGCGTTCAAGGTGTGTCACAGGTCGAGTGGGGCTTCAGGCCGCGTTGGCTCTTACCCCAGATTTGTCTGCGGTCCTGTCCTGTCATCGAGGGGAGCGGTCAGGCTGTTCGCCCTGGGTTTGTCTGGGGAGCATGGGCTTGAAGGCCTCGTCGTCGAATTCTGGTAGTAATCGGTGGCGTGGGTAAATTTTGTCCTGCCCCTGCCGATCGTAGTTGTACCCTTCTTCGGCAGCAAGGACTTGCGTCCATCTATCGTTGAGGGAGTCTTGCTCAGTCTTGATTTGTTGTTGTTTAATTTTAAGGCTTTTGGCTATGGCTACGAGTTTCCGCTTGAATTGTTCCTGGTCCAGCGGGTCTTCGGGGACGATGAAATCCTCGTCTCCAAGACTGACCTCGTCCTCGGAGGGGGCAAGATAGTTGCTGTCTTCAGAACCGCCGAGGTCATTGGGGTTCTCTGGGTCTGTGCGGCCCTCTGGATCGTCGTGCTATTGCTCGGCGGCAGCTGGTTCAGTGGGATCTTCAGGGGTGTCCAACATAACGTTTTTGGAGCCCATTTTTCCTTTTTTGCCCTTGTGCCCCTGGACTTTTTGCGATGACGCCGGCGTTTGAGTGGTTCATCACCACTGTTTTTCATCGGGGTGTCGTTGCCGCTCTTCTTTGGTGTGCCGTCGCCCTTATCACCGGGGGTTTCCACCATATATACATCATAGGTGGAGGTGGCGGTCCATCGTCCCATTACGGGAGGAGCAGTAGTGTCGACATCCGCATATACATCCTCGGCGTCATCCGAGGAGAAATCCAACACATCGGTTAAATCTTCGATGGTGGCTATTAAGCGGGTGGTGGGTGGGAAACAAAATTCCCTATGGTCGGCCTCGAGACCGAACTAAGAATACGTTGAGGTTGAGCTGTCCGTAATTTCCAAAGCTTGGATCTGGGCTAGTGTCTCGCTCGACAATGAGAGTTCGGCCGGACCATCTCTTGAGGTTTTGGTGGAGCTGCTCTCCGACATGTCAGCACAGAGAGTGTGCTTGACCAGGGTTGACTCCTAGCTCTGGAGCGTCAGGGCTGGACCCGCACTCGAAGTCGGATCCAAGGTAGGTGCCCCAGACACGAAGTTGGGGAAGAGATTCGAAGTCAAGGCTTCAAAAATTCCATGCTCATTAGGTAAAGCTGGCAGCTCAGTAAGGACCAGATCGCCTTGGGCATTAGCAACATAATCTAGGTTTCCAAATTTGATTCCCTGACCCGGGGCGAACCCGATGATCTGGTTAAGGTGATTGGGCGCCCCGGTATGCGGGGCAGCAACGTCGAACGCGAAGGGCTGGCCAGGGACAAAGATATCCTCGGCGTCGAAGCTGTCGCTAATGACCATGTGAGCCTATGATCCTTCGTGATTCCACAGTGGAACTCTCAATGAAAGCACCAATGTTGATGTCAAAACCAGCAGATCTCGGGTAGGGGGTCCCGAACTGTGGATCTTGGATTGATGGGTAACAGGAAATAGGGGAGACGATGTTTACCCAGGTTTGGGCCCTCTTGATGGAGGTAAAACCCTACGTCCTGCTTTGTTTTGTATTGACGATTGAGTATCAAGTACAGAGTTGATCTACCTCGAGATTGTGTGATCTGGTCTAAAACCCTAGGAGTAATGAGCTTCAATGTGTCCTACGGACAAAAACCCTCTGGTATATATAGACACTAGGGGTATCTAGGATTACACAAGGTCGGTTACATCTGGGAAGGAATATGCCGAACTAGCTATGATGTTCTTGGAGCATACGTCACGGCTTGAGAGATTCCCATCTTGGCTACGACGTCATAATCTTCGGGCCCTCCTTGATAATCATAGAGTGTCCCACTGTCCGGCCCACTGAAGTAGGCCGGCAGCCCGAGGACCCCTTAATCCCGGACTCCCTCGGTCGTCATGATTGTCTTTGAGGGATGTTTTGCGCTGGTCATCTTCCCAACTTCACAGGCACCACACAGATGATCTTTCTTGAACTTAAGTCCCTCGACGCCAATGATGGGATTCTTCTTGCCAAGAGTATGCAAGTTCCTCATGCGAGCATGTCCTAGCCGTCGGTGCCATAGCCAGCATTCTGAAGCTTTTGCTAGAAGACATGTGGCAATCTGTGGTCCTCCAAAGAAGTCTACCATGTATAGATCACTATTCAAAAACCTTCGAAGACTTTGGTTTTTCAGAAGTCGTTAGCACAACACATCGGAAATTGCCAAATATGACAAGCATGTCTAGATCACAAAGCATTGAGACATACATTAAGTTGTAACCAAGGGATCGACAAGCATCACTTTGTCCATGTGTCGATCCCTTGTGATAGCAACTCTACCTAGTCCCAGTACTTTGCTACTACTTTTGTCGGCAAAAACAATGTGATCTTTGGTAGGTGGAAGAAGAGTTGAATCCATCAATAGGCTTCGGTCACCAGTCATGTGACTAGTGCATCCGCTGTCCAGAATCCATTCAGTTGGATTGGATTTATCTTCCTGCATTTAGAATTAGTCTTGTTCACCAAGGCATGCAACAATATCATGCATTGATGAAGATATTGCAGTGTAAGTAAAAGTAACACTGGACGATATAAATGGAAATGCCATTTTCATTAGTTTTCTTGCGTCCAGACAAGAAAGTTTTTGGGCCTCCAGATATGATATTCAAGTTATATCATGTTCGATCTGGAGACCCGATGCTACATGAAGATATTAGTTCTTCTTAACCACCCACATCTGAAGGGGTGGCTTAGAAGCAATGAGTCTTAGTGCAGCATCAGAGAATTTTGGCAATGAAGCCCTAATAGTACGCTTCACAGGAGGGTTAGAGTACTCAAAAGAATATGCATAGAAATTCTTAGTTTTATGAACATAACGGTTCATGCCATAGTGCTCATACTCATGAGTCTTTTCAGTCCGTCCCTGCGAAACATAATTGCTAGCATGATCATATGAAGACCTTTGTCTTCTCGAAGACTTTGATCTGGGGTATGTCTTCTTCCAAAGAGATGTCATCATGACATTCACAGGAAGCTTCTCAAGAAGACATTTGGGTACCCAGATTCTCTTCATAGGAGAACCATTTCTGCAGTTAGTTCCAATGAATCTAGCAAGCACTTCACCATTCTGAGATTTGAACAGTTTATAGTTGGAGTCGAAAGACTCATCAATAATGATAGGATTAGCATAGTTAAAGCCAGATAGTGAGGATGGATCAACTAAAGGGCCCTTTGTAGCAACCCATGTGGTTTTGGGGTACTGCTCAGGCTTCCAGCAGGATCCATCGACATTGATGTTTCTTTCGAAACCAACACCCTTTTTCCTAGGGTTTTTGTTCAAGATTGTCTTCTTGAGGACATCACACAAAATCTGATGTCCCTTCAGACTTTTGTACATGCCTGTTTCAAGCAATGTATTCAACCTGTCATTATCATTAGTGATAGCAGTGGTTTCCTCAGATGAGGGGTTAGATACCATAGATATAGTTGAAGATGATACATTTTCAGAAGCATTTGAACATTCAGCAGTTGAATCATTAGCTTCACGAGCAAGGCATTTTAAGCATGGAGCATTAAATTCATCCTGAGCGATACTGATCTGTTGTGCTCGGAGTGAGTCATTTTCCTTCCGAAGATCCTCATGAGCTTCTCTCTACTTCTCAAGATGCTTTCTTTGAAGATATTCATAGGAAAGCTTCTCATGATCAGTTGTGAGAATACCATGACGATTTTGGAGATCCTAAAACCTTGAACGAAGATTTTGCATATCTTCAGCCATAGTTTCGTTCAGACTCATCTCGTCACGTAACAGCTCATTGCTTTTCTCTAAAGATTTTTGTATTTTCTCCATTGCATTTTGTTGTTTAGTGGCAATCTTGACAAGTTGAGAATAGCAAGGTTTCAAGTCATCATCATATTCATCTTCGTTATCAGAGTCATGTCGTGAAGATTTTGAGGATACCTTGGAGCCTTTTACCATGAAGCAGTAGGCTGCAGCATAGTCGTCGGAGGCCATGGCCAAACCAGCAACTTCAGAATCAGACTCCTCCTCAGATTCTTCTTCAACCTCAGACTCAGATTCAGCGTCAGAGTCCATCTCCTTGCCAATGAAAGCATGAGCTTTGCCACATGAGCTCTTTTTATGTGATGAAGACTTGGATGAAGACTTGTGATGCTTCTTCTTATTCTTCTTGTCATCAGAATCATAGTCCTTGCTCTTCTTCTTGGATTCTTTCTCCCATCGAGGACAATCCACGATGAAGTGACCTACTTTCTTGCACTTGTGACAAGTTTGCTTCTTGTTTTCACGTCAAGACATTTCTCCAGACTTCTCGGAGTCGCGCCTTGAAGATTTTCCAAGTACTTTGACTTGGCGAACTTCTGAAACTTCCTCACGAGCAGAGTGAGTTCTTTGCCAATGTCTTCAGCACCATCGGAACTGCATTCAGATTCTTCTTCTTAAGATGAAGATATGACTTTTTCTTTCAGGGCACGAGAGTGACCATAACTGGAACCATAGATTTCCCTCTTCTCAACTTGTTGGAACTCATGGGTCTTCAGTCTCTCAAGAATATCAGCAGGATCTAAATCCTTGAAGTCATGGCATTCTTGGATCATGGGAGCAAGTGTGTCAAAGGAACTGTCAAGAGATCTCAATAGCTTCTTCACAACTTCATGTTTGGTGATATCAGTGGCGCCGAGAGCATTCAACTCATTTGAGATGTCTATAAGTCGATCAAAGGTGAGCTGGACATTTTCGTTGTCAAACCTCTTGAAGCGGTTGAACAGATTGTGAAGTACATCAACATGCGAGTCTCGTTGAGATGAGACACCTTCGTTGACCTTGGAAAGCCATTCCCAGATTTGCTTTACAGTGTCCAAAGCACTCACACGACCATATTGTCCTTTGGTCACATGCCCACATATGATGTTCTTGGCGGTTGAGTCCAGTTGAGCAAATCTCTTCACATCAGCAGCAGTGACACCTTCAACAACCTTGGGAATGCTAGCCATGACGACATATCAGAGGTTGTTGTCAATGGCTTCCAGATGCATCCGCATCTTGTTCTTCCAGTAGGGGTAGTCTGTGCCATCGAAGACATGGCACGCAATGGAGACCTTGATTATCCCTGCAGTCGACATAGCTAAAACTCCATGTGGTTAAACCGAAACACAGAACAAGGGAGTACCTTTCTCTGATACCAATTGAAAGTGCTAGTTATCGACTAAACAGGGGGTGAATAGGCGATTTTTATGAAAAGCTTCGAAACAGTAAATGTCTTCAAAGTGAGCAGAAGCGAATCAAGATCAGATAGGGATAACAGTCAAGGATCTAGGCATGGCTTGCAGAGTTATGAAGACATTCAGACATGTACAACATAGTCATCATACAAACAGAAGTGTATCGAAGATAAACTACAGTATTACGAAGACAAATGCAGATAAGATGAATGTATTCGATGGATGTCTTCACACTAGAGCAATCAAACAATGGCTTCGCAGTGCACGGTTGTAAGTAAATGAGTGGAAAGATAGAACCAGTTGCTTGACAAAGACTCAAGATTTGTTGGACCAGTTCCAATTGTTGTGACAACTATACGTCTGGTTAGGGAGGCTGAGATTCAACTCAGAAGACCTCAACTTCACCTTGTTCCCCTTGAGCCAAGGTCACTTAGACCTTGCCCAATCACTCAGGTAAGTCCTCAGGGGAGATTTCTGAAACCCGTACAAACTCAATCACCCGGCAATCCACAATGACTCTTGGATGCTCTAGACCATGACGCCTAACCGTCTGGAAGATCACAATCTTCAAGTGTAACAAGTTTTCGGTTCACTCAGAACAGAATGACTTCGATGATGCTCAAACACTCTAGCTCTAGGTGTTTGGGTTTATCCTCACATGATAGCTCTCTCTCAATGTCTTCGAGGTGGGTTGCTCCAAAACGACAACAGTCGTATCTAACTCTGAGCAGCCATCAACTTATGGTGGAGGGGGTGGGCTATTTATAGCCAACATGCAACCCAACGGGATATGACCGAAATGACCCTAGGTCAATGGCCAACCAACACGGGTTTCAACGGTCGGATTTCAAAGACACACGTGGCAACATTGCTTGGACTACAAGCAATGCTGACTCAACCAACTCTGGAAGAGATTTCCTCTCAATGTCTTCACTCGAAGACATAGGTATTTGGGTTGAGCATCACGTCAGCTTTTGACTTCGATCGCCTCGACCCCACTTAATAGTACAGTGGTTCCTATGACTCAAAAAAGAAGAAACAAAACAACCAAAAGACTCCGTATTCGCGTTTTATTATCTTCAAGCGATTATCTTCGCGTACCACCAATGGCTTCGACCATCATCAATGTCCTCGGACATTATTAGGGTCGTCTTCGACGGTTAAACTGAATCTCCAGGGACTTATATCTGTGTTAACCTGTGAACTCTCACAAACACATTAGTCGCTCAACCACGTCTGTCTTCCATACTCCAAAACCAACAAGGGGTGGCACTAGATGCACTTACAGTTGGTATGTGAAAATAGGTGATATATATTTAACAACAATGTAATTAGCATAATCTGCATACCAAGGAGTATTACGGGAAGCATTTATAACAGCTAATTGCTCATCAGGAAAACTATCGTCAATAGGCAGTGGGTCATCAAGAACATTTTCCATCCTAGACAAATTATCTGCTACAGGGTTCTCGGCTCCTTTTCTATCAATAATATGCAAGTCAAATTCTTAAAGTAAAAGAACACACCTAATTAATCTTGGCTTAGCATCCTTCTTTTCCATCAGGTATTTAATAGCAGCATGATCGGTGTGAATAGTAACTTTAGAATCAACAATATAAGGTCTAAACTTATCACATGCAAACACAACTGCTAAAAATTCTTTCTCAGTAGTAGCATAATTTCTTTGAGCACTGTTTAGAGTCTTACTAGCATAATGAATAACATTCAATTTCTTGTCTACTCTTTGCCCTAGAACAGCACCAACAGCATAATCACTAGCATCACACATAATTTCAAATGGTAAGTTCCAATTAGGTAGTTGAACAAAAGGTGCAGAAATTAAAGTTTTCTTAAGTATTTCGAAGGCCTCTACACAATCATCGTAAAAACAAATAGAATATCCTTTTGATTAGTTAGTGGCCTAGAAACTTTTGAGAAATATTTAATGAATCTTCAATAGAAACCAGCATGACTAATAAAACTTCTTATACCTTTTACATCCTTAGGACACGGCATTTTCTCAATTGCGTCAAATTTAGCTTTGTCTACCTCAATACCTCATTCAGAAATTTTATGCCCAAGTACCATACCTTCATTCACCATAAAGTGGCACTTCTCCCAATTCAAGAGAAGATTAGTTTCGTCGCATCTTTGCAAAACTCAATCAACGTTGCTTAAGAAATCATCAAAATAAGTCCCGTAAACGGAAAAATCGTCCATGAATACCTCAACAATCTTTTCACAAAGGCCAGAGAATATAACAGTCATACATCTTTGAAAGGTAGCAGGTGCATTACATAAACCAAAAGGCATACGTCTATAAGCATAAGTTCCAAAAGGACGTGTAAAAGTAGTTTTCTCTTGATTTTCTTTTGACACGGGTATTTGATAAAAACTAGAATATACATCAAGAAAACAAAAGTGTGTATGCTTAGATAATCTTTCTAACATTTGATCAATACAAGGCAAGGGGTGATGATCTTTTCTAGTAGCTTTGTTTAACTTCCTGAAATCAATTACCATCATATAACCAGTTAGAATTCTTTGTGGGATAAGTTCATTTTTATCATTAGAAACAACGGTTGTAACTCCCTACTTAGGAACACAATGGACAAGACTTATCCATCTACTATCATATATGGGATAAATTATACCTGCCTCCAGAAGCTTTAATACTTCAATCCTTACCACTTCCTTCACTTTGGGATTCAGACGGCGTCGATGGTCAACAACGGGTTTAGCATCCGGTTCCATGTTAATCTTATGCTGACATAGAGTGGGGCTAATGCCCTTAAGATCAGCGAGAGTATATCCAGTAGCAGCTCGGTGCTTCCTCAGAGTTTTGAGTAGTCTCTTTTCTTCATGCTCTGAAAGGTTAGCACTAATTATAACAGGATAAATCTTCTTTTCATCAAGATAAGCATATTTTAATGTATCAGGTAGTTTCTTTAATTCAAACATGGGATCTCCCTTAGGTGGAGGAGGATCTCCTAGAATGTCAACATGCAAATTGTGTTTATGGATAGGTGCTTTCTTAAAGAATATCTCATCTATTTCATTTCTCTCATTCATATGCATATCATTTTCATGGTCTAGCAAATATTGTTCTAAAGGACTGGTAGCAGGCACGACAATAGAAGCAAGACCAGTAATTTCATCCTTACTAGATAATTCTTTCTCATGTGGTTGTCTCCTAAACTTAGAGAAATTAAACTCATGAGACACGTCACCAAAACTCACACTGACCTTTTCTTTAACACAATCAATTTCAGCATTAACGGTATTCAAGAAAGGTCTATCAAATATAATGGGACAAAAATTATCTTGTAGTGAACCAAGTACTAAGAAATCAGTAGGATACTTGATTTTTCCACACAAGACTTCAACATCTAGAACAATCCCAAGTGGTGAAATTGTATCTCTATTTGCAAGTTTGATAGTGACATCAATGTCTTCAATCTCAGAGGGTGATATATCATTCATAATTTCTTAATATAAAGTAAAAGGAATAGCACTCACACTAGCACCCATATCACACAAACCATGATAGCAATGATCTCCTATTTTAACAGAAACAACAGGCATGTCAACCACTAGTTTATTCTTATCTAACACATCTTGTTCATTTCTAACAGGTTGTGTGATTCTGACAGCCTACCACGGAAGTAAATAACATCCCATCAATATTATCAACTAAGAGATCCTTAACCACAACAATATTAGGTTCTACATTTATTTGTTCGGAAGGTTTGCGTGTTCTAACACTACTTTTATTAACCACAGTTGTAGCTTTAGCATGTTCCTTGATACTAACAGGAAAAGTTGGTTTCTCAATGTAAGCAGTTGGCACAACCGAATCGACATTATAAATAATTATCTCATCTTTAGCAGTAATAGGTTCCTCTAACAATTCTTCAATAGGTGGATGATATTTAAACGACATCTCCTTAGGGAGATCAACATGAGTAGTAAAAGATTCAGAAAAGGAAGCTACTTTCTAAGAGTCAATCCATATTTATTGCTAAACTTATGAAAAGCATCGGTTTCCACAAAAGATTTAACACAATCAAACTCAAGTTTTATTCCTGACTCTTTACCTTTGTCGAGTTCCCAGTCTTGAGAGTTGCGTTTAATTCTTTCCAGAAGATCTCATTTGAATTCAATAATTTACATAGGCATTAAGTCTATGATAAATAGACCATTAATTCAATTGTATCTACTACTATTACTCCATCCCAAGATCCCTCGCTTGCGAGAAGGGGAATCCACACGCTCCCATAGACACAACACCGTCCCCCGCTCACCGCCGTTGTCGTTGTACCCTACGAGCTCCGGTAAGGTCCCGCTCGTGGCCACCAGATCTAAAAAGGCAAAGAAACCATCGGTGATCGGTTGAAGCAAAAAACATTACCAGGTTCTAGCAAAAAGAGATATCGGTTCCAATATATAAAACTTAGCAGGGAGAACTTGTTCCAGTAACAAAAACTTAGCAAGGAGAACTGATTGTAGCAAAAAGGATTGTTATTTCCAACAAAAATAAACATTGGTTCCACCAAAAAATACTCAGCAGGGAGACGCCTAGTGGTTTGGTTGTAGCAAAACAAAAAATATTAATAGTTCCAACAAAAATAAACAGTGGTTCCAGCAAATAATTCATCAGTGAGACTCCTTGTAGCAAACAAAAAAGCTAGTTCCAACCAACCAAAACACTGGTTCCAGCAAAACTCCAAATGTCGTAGAAAAAATCCATCACCTGCGTGTCTTTCCCGGTAAATTCAGACATTGGTTCCAGCAAAAACCGTTAACGGTCCCAACATGGGCGGCCACCGGTTGCAGCTTCTTGCCTGGTACTTCCAGCATGGCTAGGTGGTGGTTCCAGCAACTTTGTCAATGGTATCTCCGGGCCTAGTTGGATGCCCGAGGGGGTCGCAACACGACCTTGCTGGATGCGCTCGTGAGCTCGTGCATTGACGACCCCGAAGCTTGTTGGATGCACTTGATGGACCAAGCTCGCAGGCAGCAGCGTGTGATGGCACTGCCGCGCCGACAATGGGGTGGCCAAGGAGCGAACATCAGCAGTGGCAACTCCCTGTAGCAACGGAGAAGAACTCACGTCGCAGCTCCGCCGAGAAAATGAATGTATGAGAGCCTCCGTGAAGAGATAAGGCAGCTTAAGTGGTTGCGGGGCCCACCACCCATGCTTATCCCTCGCGCAAGAGTGGGTTTCTCAGTCGTATAATGCATGTCGATCAAACGGCTTGGGCGCGACCGACGCAATACTCAGTTGGTCGGCCAAGTGGAAAGTCTTCTTTTTATTAATTGAGTTCATGGCAATCTACATCGTTTTCTTAAATTTATTTTACAGATTGGAAGCAATTTGTTCACATCCTTGAATTGGTGGGACTAACACTTACAGAAATATGCATTTGGGAACATTTTGGAGCAGAGAAGCGGGGCGGCTGAAATAGTGGAAACATTTTGGACCATATGTAATAGTAGCAGCATAATAATAGAGGGATTGGCCCCAACGATTCATGTCTGCTTTTGTTTAGGCATAAATTTATTTCTTTGAGACATGGTATGTTCTCATCATGACCAAAGCTGATGAAGCTAGCTAATTTTTTTTATCATTTTCCCTCTTTCTAGTGAGCAAGCATAAAGAGATATCTCTTGAAACTACTCACATCTTTTGTAGGATCTATGCCGACCAAGCCTGACAGTTGATTAAAGCGAAGGGCAAGCGGTACTAGCCAAACTCCTGATACGTCCATTTTGCATCATGATTTCCTACTGTTATTTACTTTGTTTTGTTGAATAATAATGCTTTGGGGAGTGATTCTAATGCCTTTTCTCTCATAATATGCAAGGTTTACACAAAGAGGGAGAATACCGGCAACTGGAATTCTGGACCCAAGAAAAGCACGTCAGAGATACCTATTCTGCACAACTCCAATGAAGCTGAAATTTTACGGAGATTATTTTTGCATTTAATAAAAAATACAGGAGCTGAAAACTACCGGAGGTGGCCCCCCACGTGGGCACAACCCACCAGGGCGCGCCAGGCCCCCCTGGGCGCGCCCTGATGGGTTGTGCTCACCCAGGCCCACCTCCAGTGCCCATCTTCTGGTATAAGGTCACTCTTGACCTAGAAAAAATAGGAAGAGGACTTTCGGGATGAAACGCCGCCGCCTCGAGGCGAAACTTGGGCAGGAGTACTTTTGCCCACCGGCGGAGCGATTCCGCCGGGGGAACTTCCCTCTCGGAGGGGGAAATCGAAGCTATCGTCATCACCAACGCCCCTCTCATCTTTGGGAGGCCAATCTTCATCAACATCTTCAATGGCACCATCTCCTCTCAAACCCTAGTTCATCTCTTGTGTTCAATCTTTGTACCGGAACCTCAGATTGGTACCTGTGGGTGACTAGTAGTGTTGATTACCTTGCGTAGTTCATTACTATATGGTTTATTTGGTGGAAGATTATTTGTTCAGATCCATTATGCTATTCAATATTCCTCTGATCTTGAGCATGATTATTATTTGTGAGTAGTTACCTTTGTTCTCGAGGTCACGGGAGAAGTCATGTTGTGAGTAATCATGTGAATTTGATATGTGTTCGATATTTTGATGATATGTATGTTGTGATTCCCTTAGTGGTGTCATGTGAACGTCGACTACATGACACTTCACCATTCATGGGCCTAAGGGAATGCATTGTGGAGTATTTATTAGATGATGGGTTCCTAGAGTGATAGAAGCGTAAACCCTAGTTTATGCGCTACTTCGTAAGGGGCTGATTTGGATCCACATGTTTAATGCTATGGTTAGACTTTGTCTTAATACTTTTCTCGTGGTTGCGGATGCTTGCGAGGGGGTTAATCATAAGTAGGTTGTTAGTTCAAGTAAGAACAGCACCTTAGCACCGGTCCACCCACATATCAAATTATCAAAGTAGCGAACACGAATCAAACCAACATGATAAAAGTGATTAGACGAAATTCCCGTGTACCCTCAAGAACACTTTGCCTATTACTAGTGATTGTTCTGGCATGTCCTTTGCCTCAAAAGGATTGGGCTACCTTGCTGCACCTTGTTTACCATTACCGTTACTTGCTCGTTACCAATTATCTTGCTATCAAACTATTTGTTACCTACAATTTCAGTGCTTGCAGAAATTACCTTGCTGAAAACCGCTTGTCATTTCCTTCTGCTCCTCGTTGGGTTCGACACTCTTACTTATCGAAAGGACTACGATTGATCCCCTATACTTGTGGGTCATCAAGACTCTTTTCTGGCACCATTTCCGGGGAGTGAAGCGCTCTTGGTAAGTGGAAATCGGTAAGGAAAAACTTATACTACGTGCTGAAATTTATTGCTAGTTGCTACTATGGAGAACAATCCTTTGAGGGGTTTGTTTGGGGTATCTTCACCTCGACCGGAACCACAATTAGTTACCCCTCAACCTACAGCACCTACTGAAAATGTTACTTATGAAATTCCTTCGGGTATGCTAGAACAACTGCTTGCTAAACCTTATGCAGGAGATGGAACTGAATATCCTGATATGCATCTCTTATATGTGAACGAAATATGTGGATTATTTAAGCTTGCAGGTTTACCCGGAGATGAAGTTAAGAAGAAGGTTTTCCCTTTATCTTTGGAGGGAAAATCATTGACATGGTATAGGCTATGTGATGATCTTGGATCGTGGAACTGGAATCGTTTGCAATTGGAATTCCATCAAAAGTTTTATCCTATGCATCTAGTTCATCGTGATCGGAATTATATATATAATTTTTGTCCTCGTGAAGGAGAAAGTATCGCTCTAGCTTGGGGGAGGCTTAAGTCAATGTTATATTCATGCCCCAATTATGACATTCCGAGGGAAGTTATCATCCAGAATTTTTATGCTCGGCTTTCTCATAATGATCAATCCATGCTCGATACTTCTTGTGCTGGTTCTTATATGATGAAGACTATTGAATTCAAGTGGGATCTCTTAGAAAGAATTAAACGCAACTCTGAAGATTGGGAACTCGACAAAGGTAATGAGTCAGGTATAAGGCTTGAATTTGATTGTGTTAAATCTTTTATTAATACCGATACTTTTCACAAGTTTAGCACTAAATATGGACTTGACTCTGAGATAGTAGCCTCTTTCTGTGAAGCATTTGCTACTCACGTTGATCTCCCTAAGGAGAAGTGGTTTAAATATCATCCCCCTATTAAAGAAGAAATTAAAGAACCGGTCATAGCTAAAGAAGAAACTATCTTTTACAATGTTGATCCAGTTGTGCCTACCGCTTATATTGAAAGACCACCTTTCCCTGTTAGGTTAAAGGAACATGCTAAGGTATCAACTATGGTTCGTAAGAGTAATATAAGAGCACCTAAACCCTCTTAGCAAATTAAAGTAGAACCTAGTGTTGCTATGGTTAAAGATCTCTTGGTAGAAAATATTGATGGGCATGTTATCTACTTTTGTGATGAAGCTGCTAGAATTGCTAAACCAGATGAAAAAGATAAACATAGACCCATAGAAGGATTGCATGTTGTCTCAGTTAAAATAGGAGATCATTGCTATCATGGTTTATGTGATTTGGGTGCTAGCGTGAGTGCTATCCGTTTTACCTTATACCAAGAAATTATGGATGAAATAGCACCTGCTGAAATGGAAGACATTGATGTTACTATTAAACTTGCTAATAGAGACACCATCACACCACTTGGGATTGTTAGAGATGTTGAAGTCTTGTGTGGGAAAGTGAAATACCCTACTGATTTTCTAGTTCTTGTCTCCCCACAAGATGACTTTTGTACCATTATCTTTGGTAGATCTTTCTTGAGCACCGTCAATGCTAAGATAGATTGTGAAAAACAAACTGTCGGTGTCAGTTTTGGTAATGTGTCTCATGAGTTTAATTTTTCCAAGTTTAGTAGACAACCTCGTGATAAAGCATTATCTAGTAAGGATGAAATAATTGGTCTTGCTTCTATTGTTGTGCCTCCTACCGATCCATTAGAACAATATTTGCTCGACCATGAAAATGATATGCACTTGCGTGAAAGAAATGAAATAGATCAAATTTTCTTCGAACAACAACCTCTCTTGAAACACAATTTGCCTGTTGAAACTCTTGGAGGTCCTCCTCCACCTAAAGGTGATCCTGTGTTTGAATTCAAACAATTGCCTGACACTTTGAAGAATGCTTATCTTGATGAGAAAAAGATATATCCTGTTATTATTAGTGCTAACCTTTCAGAACATGAAGAAGAAAGATTATTGAAAGTTCTAAGGAAGCACCGGGCTGCTATTGGATATACTCTTGATGATCTTAAGGGCATTAGTCCCACTCTATCTCAGCACAAGATCAATATGGAACCTGATGCTAAACCTGTTGTTGATCACCAACGGCGATTGAATCCTAAGATGAAAGAAGTGGTAAGAACTGAAATATTAAAGCTTCTGGAAGCAGGTATAATCTATCCCATAGTTGATAGTAGATGAGTAAGTCTCGTTCATTGTGTCCCTAAGAAAGGAGGTATTACTGTTGTTCCCAATGATAAGAATGAACTCATTCCACAAAGAATTGTCACTGGCTATAGAATGGTAATTGATTTTAGAAAATTGAATAAAGCTACTAGGAAAGATCATTACCCTCTACCGTTCATTGATCAAATGCTAGAGAGACTATGTAAGCACACACACTTTTGTTTCCTAGATGGATATTCTGGTTTCTCTCAAATACATGTGTCACAATCCGATCAAGAGAAAACCACCTTTACTTGCCCTTTTGGAACCTATGCTTATAGATGTATGACTTTTGGTTTATGCAATGCACCTGCTACTTTTCAAAGATGTATGACTGCTATATTCTCTGATTTTTGTGCAAAGATTGTGGAGGTTTTCATGGATGATTTTTCTGTTTACGGAACTTCGTTTGATGATTGCTTAAGCAACCTTGATCGAGTTTTGCAGAGATGTGAACAAACTAATCTCATCTTGAATTGGGAGAAGTGCCACTTTATGGTTAATGAAGGCATTGTCTTGGGGCATAAAATATCTGAACGAGGTATTGAGGTGGATAAAGCTAAACTTGATGCAATTGAGAAAATGCCATGTCCTAAAGATATTAAAGGTATTCGAAGTTTCCTTGGTCATGATGGTTTTTATAGGAGGTTCATTAAAGACTTCTCTAAAATTTCTAGGCCTCTCACTAATCTTTTGCAAAAGGATATTCATTTTGTTTTTGATGATGATTGTATGGAAGCCTTTGAAACACTCAAGAAAGCCTTAACCTCTGCACCTATCGTTCAACCACCCAATCGGAACTTGCCTTTTGAAATTATGTGTGATGCTAGTGATTATGTTGTTGGTGCTGTTCTAGGACAAAGAGTTGATAAGAAATTGAATGTTATTCATTATGCTAGTAAAACTCTAGATAGTGCCCAACGAAACTATGCTACTACTGAAAAAGAATTCTTAGCAGTTGTGTTTGCTTGTGATAAATTTAGATCCTATATTGTTGACTCCAAGGTTATTGTTCACACCGATCATGCTGCTATAAAATACCTTATGGAAAAGAAAGATGCTAAACCTAGACTCATTAGGTGGGTTCTTCTGCTTCAAGAATTTTACTTACACATCGTTGATAGGAAAGGAGCTGAGAACCCCGTAGCTGATAACTTGTCTAGGTTAGAAAATATTCTTGATGACCCACTACCTATTGATGATAGTTTCCCTGACGAACAGCTAGCTGCAATAAGTGTCTCACAAAACACACCTTGGTATGCTGATTATGCTAATTACATTGTCGCTAAATATATACCACCTAGCTTCACTTATCAACAAAAGAGAAAAAAATTCTATGACTTGAGACATTACTTTTGGGATGACCCACATCTTTATAAAGAAGGAGTAGATGGTATTATTAGGCGTTGTGTACCTGAGCATGAACAGGGACAAATCCTACGGAAATTTCATTCCGAAGCTTATGGAGGGCATCATGCGGGAGATAGAACTGCTCATAAGGTACTGCAATCTGGTTTTTATTGGCCTACTCTTTTCAAAGATGCTCGTAAGTTTGTCTTGTCTTGTGATGAATGTCAAAGAATTGGTAATATCGGTAAGCGTCAAGAAATGCCTATG
Organism: Elymus sibiricus; assembly: GCA_039707655.1. Taxonomy (NCBI): domain Eukaryota; kingdom Viridiplantae; phylum Streptophyta; class Magnoliopsida; order Poales; family Poaceae; genus Elymus; species Elymus sibiricus. The sequence goes on along the minus strand of CM077673.1, from coordinate 381,165,659 downwards.
AATTATTCACTTGTTGTCGAACCATTTGACGTTTGGGGTTTTGATTATATAGGGCCTTTTCCTTCCTCTAATGGGTACACTCATATTTTGGTTGCGGTTGATTATGTCACTAAGTGGGTAGAAGCTATTCCAACTAGTAGTGTTGATCACCACACCTCCATTAAAATGCTTAAAGAGGTCATCTTCCCGAGGTTTGGAGTCCCTAGATATTTAATGACCGATGGTGGTTCACACTTTTTTCATGGTGCTTTCCGTAAGATGCTGGCTAAATATGATGTTAACCATAGAATTGCATCACCCTATCATCCTCAATCTAGTGGTCAAGTTGAACTTGGCAATAGAGAAATAAAATTAATATTACAAAAAACTGTCAATAGGTCTCGTAAGAATTGGTCTAAGAAATTAGATAACGCACTTTGGGACTATAGAACAGCTTATAAAAATCCTATGGGTATGTCTCCATATAAAATGGTGTATGGGAAAGCTTGGCATTTGCCTCTAGAACTAGAACACAAAGCATTTTGGGCAATTAAAGAACTCAACTATGATTTCAAACTTGCCGGTGAGAAGAGGCTATTTGATATTAGCTCACTAGATGAATGGAGAACCCAAGCGTATGAAAATGCCAAGCTATTCAAAGAAAAAGTAAAAAAGATGGCATGACAAAAGAATCCAAAAGCGGTAATTCAAAATAGGAGATTATGTTCTTTTGTTCAACTCTCGTTTAAGATTTTTTGCGGGAAAACTTCTCTCTAAATGGGAAGGACCATATATTATTGAAGAGGTTTATCGTTCTGGAGCTATCAAGATTAATAACGCCGAAGGTACTAACCCGAAGGTGGTCAATGGACAAAGAATTAAGCATTATATCTCAGGTATGCCTATTAACATTGAAAGCAATGTTATCCAAACCATGACACCGGAGGAACACATAAAAGAAACCTTCCGGAACACTCCAGAAGACTTAAAAATAGGAGGTATGTGATACGGTAAGTAAACGGACTCCAAAAAAACCGCAAAAATATTTTTTTGTCAGTTTTGGAATATTTTAGAATTTTGGATATAAAAAAATAAACCGGAAGGTGATCGAGGTGTGCACGATACACCTAGGGGCGCCAGGCACCCCTGGGCGCGCCCGGGTGGGTTGTGCCCACCTTGGATGCCTTCCCGACTCTGTTTTCCTTCCAAATACTTGTTTCCCAAGAATAAAAATTCTCTATATATACCCCCCGACTGTTTTGATGACCACATCGCAGAAAAATCCTCTGTTCTTGTTTCTTGTTGTTTTCTCGTCAGATCTAGATTTCCATGGCTCCACCAAGCTCCTCCAAGGACAAGTTCTTCGAGAAGGTCATCAACCCGTACTTGCCGGAGGTGATGAAGCACCCTCAAGTTATTGAGATGCGTGAGGGGGTGCTCCACATCCACGATGTTCAAGGACCCAAGAAGACCGGAAGCATGGAGGCTAGGCTCGAGGTTGTGGAACAAGAAATATTCAAGTGCCAGAAGATGGTGGAGCGCGGACTCAGTGCCAATCACTCCATGATCACGGAATTCACCCGTGATCAGACGGTGGATGGCCGGTCTGTGAAGGACATCATCTCCACCCTCAACAAGCAAATTAATTTTTTGCAGAGCCAAGTTTATGATCTTCAAAACCAAGTCTTCGAATATGAAGCGAGATTTAAAGGTATGAGTTTAGCTGCCAGTTGCAGGACTCAGGGGACTCTCGCGTCAACCTTTGATGGGGAGCCCTTACCCTGGAAGCTGGAGGACAAGCTTACTACATCATCACCACCACCTACATCAACACCTCCACCTTCTTCATCACCACCACCAAAGGAGACTTGAGCACATGGGTATGGGCACTCCCCTTGGCTTGAGCCAAGCTTAGGGGAGGTGCCCCGGTATCGTATCACCACCACTTTTATTCACCTTTACCTAGTTTAGTTCTATCTTTAGTTTCCCTTTGCTTTAGTTGAATAAAATTTTAGTGTGATCTATTTTCGTGTGTTAGTTTCGTGGTCTATCTATCTATGTAATCGAGTGAAAGTTATATAATAAAGTTTAGTTTGAGTTTTTGACTCTCTACTTTCATGTTGCAATCAAATAAGGGAAAAGAAAAGAAACAAATGAAAAGAATCATATGCTAATCTTATGGTGAGTAATGACATCACATAAGGAAAAATATAAGTAGTAAAATTTATTGGAGATTGACAAACATAGCATTGGTCAATAATGCAATTCATGAAAGAATTAATTAGGGAAGAGAAGATTCACATGCAAATACACTATCTTGGACATCTTTTATGATTGTGAGCCCCCATCAAATATTATATGTCAAAATTGTTGACGTTGGACAAGGAAGACAACGTAATGATTTATGTTTGTTCATATCCACATAGAAGTTATATTGTCATACATCCTTTAACATGTGGTGCTTGCTCAATATCTTTGCTAGCTAAAAATTTCGCACTAAGTACAGATACTACTTGTGCATCCAAAACCCAAACCCAAACTCTCTCCTTGAGTGTCCACCATACCTACCTATGGATCGAGAAAGATCCTTCAAGTAAGTTGTCATCGGTGCAACAAGGCAATAAAAATTGCTTATAAAAGTGTTTTGATCAATTAGTGTAAGAGAAAATTGAGCGTTATTCGAACCTATGATGGCAAAGTAATAAAAGCGACGGACTGCATAATAAAGGTTGCTATCATAGGGGGCAATATAGCGTGACGTTCTTTTACATTAAGTGATTGGGCATACAAATCAATAAGCGCATGACAACCTCTGCATCCCTCTGCGAAGGGCCTATCTTTTACTTTTATGCACTTACTTTTATGCAAGAGTCAAAGTATTCTTCTCTATTCCTTTTTACTTTTTCTTTTGCAAGCATCATGTGGTGAGGAAAGATCTAGGCACATATATCCAGTTGGATATGGGTGGGCATGAGTTATTATTGTTGACATCACCCTTGAGGTGAGTGAGTTGGGAGGCAAAACTATAAGCCCCTATCTTCCTATGTGTCCGGTTGAAACTTTTTGTTCATGTGTATGCCGTGAGCGTTAGAAATCATAGAAGACTAAATGATGGTTGAGTATGTGGACTTGCCAAAAGGCTCCGACATGAGACCCTTCCTGAAAATATGATGAATTGTAGTTGCAAAGTTGACTGAGAACATAGTTTGTTGGTTCCCAATAAGGTTTATGCTTCGTACTTCTATGTAGTGATGAATTGTCACTTGTTCATGAGAAGTTATATGATAAAAATGTATTGAAATAAGTTCTTATATTAGAGTTTGTTGCTGTTATGTTAATAATCATGATGCTTCTATGTCCGCATTTTGTTTTATCGACACCACTCTCTCAAAACATGTGGACATGCTTTTCAATATCGGCTTTCACTTGATGACGAGCGAGGTCTAAGCTTGGGGGAGTTGATACGTCCATTTTGCATCATGATTTCCTACTGTTATTTACTTTGTTTTGTTGAATAATAATGCTTTGAGGAGTGATTCTAATGCCTTTTCTCTCATAATATGCAAGGTTTACACAAAGAGGGAGAATACCGGCAGCTGGAATTCTGTACCCAAGAAAATCACGTCAAAGATATCTATTCTGCACAACTCCAATGAAGCTGAAATTTTACGGAGATTATTTTTGCATTTAATAAAAAATACTGGAGCTGAAAACTACCGGAGGAGGCCCCCCAGGTGGGCACAACCCACCAGGGCGCGCCAGGCCCCACTAGGCGCGCCCTGATGGGTTGTGCTCACCCAGGCCCACCTCCGGTGCCCACCTTCTGGTATAAGATCACCCAGGACTTTCGGGATGAAGCGCCGCCGCCTCGAGGTGGAACTTGGGCAGGAGCACTTTTGCCCTCTGACGGAGAGATTCCGTCGGGGGAACTTCCCTCCCGGAGGGGGAAATCGAAGCTATCGTCATCACCAACACCCCTCTCATCTTTGGGAGGCCAATCTTCATCAACATCTTCAACGGCACCATCTCCTCTCAAACCCTAGTTCATCTCTTGTGTTCAATCTTTGTACCGGAACCTCAGATTGGTACCTGTGGGTGACTAGTAGTGTTGATTACCTTGCGTAGTTGATTAATATATGGTTTATTTGGTGGAAGATTATATGTTCAGATCCATTATGCTATTCAATACTCCTCTGATCTTGAGCATGATTATTATTTGTGAGTAGTTACCTTTGTTCTTGAGGTCACGGGAGAAGTCATGTTGCAAAAATTATGTGAATTTGATATGTGTTCGATATTTTGATGATATGCATGTTGTGATTCCCTTAGTGGTGTCATGTGAACATCGACTACATGACACTTCACCATTCATGGGCCTAAGGGAATGCATTGTGGAGTAGTTATTAGATGATGGGTTGTTAGAGTGACAGAAGCTTAAACCCTAGTTTATGCGCTACTTCGTAAGGAGCTGATTTGGATCCACATGTTTAATGCTATGGTTAGACTTTGTCTTAATACTTTTCTCATAGTTGCGGATGCTTGCGAGGGGGTTAATCATAAGTAGGTTGTTAGTTCAAGTAAGAATAGCACCTTAGCACCGGTCCACCCACATATCAAATTATCAAAGTAGCGAACACGAATCAAACCAACATGATAAAAGTGACTAGACGAAATTCCCGTGTACCCTCAAGAACACTTTGCCTATTACTAGTGATTGTCCTGGCCTGTCCTTTGCCTCAAAAGGATTGGGCTACCTTGCTGCACCTTGTTTACCATTACTGTTACTTGCTCGTTACCAATTATCTTGCTATCAAACTATCTGTTACCTACAATTTCAGTGCTTGCAGAAATTACCTTGCTGAAAACCGCTTGTCATTTCCTTCTGCTCCTCGTTGGGTTCGACACTCTTACTTATCGAAAGGACTATGATTGATCCCCTATACTTGTGGGTCATCAACTCCCCAGACAACTTGGACTTGAATATCAGCAGCATGAGCGTTGTTTGGTTGACATATCTCTTCTTCATGGTGGAAGAAAAAACAAGAGTAATAATTTAACAATAAAAGAAAAGTGTTCTTGATGTGCATGATGATCGTAAAGGTTGTAAGTTTAGCTATATTGTCGTTCGACCATATTGCCACTAAAATATTTATGGCTCGTTGTAAAGCACAGGCAATTACCTAGTTTATTGAAAGAAGCAGTTACATAGTTGTTTTTTCTTTTGAAATTCAATACCTCCTTTATTAATTAGCTACAATTGTAGCATGAGAAACAATCAAAGGGATAACAGACTCCAGGGCTGCATCCAACCAAACACCAGAAGGATTGAATTTAACTACTCTAGCTAATTCGTGGGCTACTCTATCATTCTCCCTAAAGCAATGTTCATAGATGATATGAATGAAGTCCAAAGACATAAAATAACAGTTATAAAAAATGACGAATCCCTTCCTAAAGTGCGGAAATGATCTACTGGCTATCTGAGTTTACTTCAATCTTGTTGCATCCAATAATGCGAGCAAGGTTCAGTCAGAATCGTACTGCTACAGCCGGAAAATCATCATAGCATATGTCAAGTTTTTCATTAGCGCTATGTTAATCTAAGTCATAGAAGCAGTTACCTAGTTTATGCAAAGAATAGTTACATAAATGATTTGAGTTCTTCTCTAATCAATCTTCTTGTGCTACCTAAAACTACTACTCCCTCCATTCACAATATAAGGTATTTAGTATGGACTACACGCACTGAAATGAGTGAACAAACACATTAAAATGTGTTTACCTACATCCAAATTAGAAAAGAAGCTCAAACATATATTTGTGAACGGAGACAGCCTGGTCGCTAGCCCAGCTATAGGACCGAAAGTATGTCTAGAGGGGGGTGATTAGACTACTTGACCAAATAAAAGTTTTGCCTTTTCCCAAATTTTAGTGATTGCAGTTTTAGCATTTCATGGCAAGTCAAGTACACCCTACACATGCGAGTCTAAGAGTATAGCAGCGGAAAGTAACAACAAGCATGTATAGAAAGGATAGGGTAGGAGGATCAAACGCAATTGTAGACACGATGATTTTTCCCGTGGTTCCGATAGGTGGTGCTATCGTATATCCACGTTTATGGAGTCTTCAACCCAAGGAGGGTAACGGTAGCGAGAGTCCACGGAGGGCTCCACCCATAAGGGTCCACGAAGTAGCAACCTTGACTATTCCATAACGGCTTCCGTCCAGGAAGGACTAGCCTCACTATGGGTAGATCTTCACGAAGTAGGCGATCTCCTTGCCCTTACAAACTTCTTGGTTCACTCCACAACACGAAGTAGGAGGCTCCCAAGCGACACCTAACCAATCTAGGAGGCACCACCCTCCAAAAGGTAATAGGCTCGGTAATGACGATGAACTCCTTGCTCTTGTGCTTCAAGATGATAGACTCCTCAACACACAATCACTCTCTCACAGATTTGGCTTGGTGGAAGAGATGGGATTGGTGGAAAGCAACTTGGGGGGGCTAGAAATCAAGATCCATATGGTTGGAGTGTAAGATCTTGACCTCAACACAAGAATAGGTGGTTCTCTCTCAGAAAACTGGATGGGGCAAGTATGGAATAGTTCTGAGTGCTTCACTTTCGAGTAGGTGGTGGTGAAGGGGTATATATAGGCATCCCCAAAAATCCAACCGTTACACACAAAATGACCAACTCGGTGACACCGATGCGTTAATCTCGGTGATACCGAAGTGACCAAAAAGTGGCAACTTTTGAAACTCGGTGAGACCGATATAGGAAACTCGGTTGCACCGATAAGGCGACCAACGGTCAGATTGACAATCTCGGTGACGCCGATCCAACAATCTCGATTGTACCGATATTGTGAATTTGCATAACAGAAAGTTGGCAATCTAAACTCGGTGGCACCGGTATGGAATCGATTGCACCGAAGTGGCTAGGGTTTGGCTGAGTCTGTCTGAGGTTTAGAATCGGTGGCACCGGAATGGAAATGTTGGTTGCACCGAATTTGAGTATATGGCTTTGGACAGACTTTGGTGGGAGAGCTTGTGGGTGTTTTTGGTGACTATCACTTGTGCACGTATGAGCATTTTGTTCACCAAAAAAACCTTACCCCCTTTTAATAGTATTGGCTTTCCTATGGACTCAAAGTGATCTCTCACAAAAGTAAAATGTAGAGTCCTCTTGCTTGAAGCTTTGCCAACCTATTTCCTTGCATCTTGGGGTATTCCACAATCTCCACAATCCTTTTGCCATCCCTATCATTGAAGTTTTCCTGAAATATACTTAGTGGAAACATTAGTTCAATGACTTATATGTTGTTATAAATTACCAAAACCACGAAGGGAGCAAATGTGCATATAGATCAAAGCTTTGACAAAGATATAATCAATGAATGTAATCGTCGCTTTGAGAAGTATGTGATAAGCAAGAGCTCCCCCTAAATTTGTGCATTATTTTGAATTTGTGTTTGAATGCAAATGCACAATCGATTAGGTACATGGGGCACTTCTTCCATGTCACATACGACTTGGTGGTGTGCGATAATAATTAGAATGAACATCATAGCACAACACAACTAGACAAAGATAATTATCATCTCAAAAACATTAAGATGATAGGAAGTAGTAGCACAACACATAAAGCGTATGATCAAACACCACAAGCATGAGATCAACACAAGCAACCAAAAGACATTTTTTTTGAAACAGCAAATAAAAACCAAACGTTCTCTCACTCGAAGCCTAAGGATCTATATACACTTCTCCCCCTTTGGCAACAAGTTACCAAAAAGTTCAAAGGCATATATCTAAGCGTTCTTGGGCTGATCTCCTCCGGTTGTTGATGAAGGAGTCGAGAGAACAGCGTCGGCGAAGATCTCTACAGATGTCGTGGATGGAGTTGGAGTGGCAACTGGAGGAACTGGAGCTGATGGAGCAGGAGCTGAGGTGACAGTGGCTGGAGCTGATGAAGAGGGCCTCAAGTCTGGAGCTGGCACGGTGGCTGATCTGGCCTGGGTGGTAAACTGTGTGCCTGGCCTGAGAGGTGATCCATCCTCATCATCATCATCAGAAGAAGAAGTCTGAGGAAGAGGCACTGAGTCAACTTCCTTCTTGAGCTCATTAACTGTTCTAGTCAGCCCGTCCACCTTATCATTAAGGGTCTTGATCCTGTTCTCGAAGATCCTCACAAGACTATTCTGGTTGTCCAGAATCCCCTTAATGTCCTTCTTCATGTCCTGAACTGATGACATCAGAAGATCCATTTGCTCGTTCCTGGATCTGGGGACTTGAGCACTAGTGGCTCTAGCTGCCTCTGCTTCTGCCTGAGCTGCAGCAGATGTGGGATGTTCAGCATCCATCACCACAACATTGTCCTCGAGATCTGGCTGTAGGGGCAAGTGGGGACGATCTAGAGCAAAAATGTGCTTCTCCAACTTTGAGTTGATGAGCATCTGGATATAGGGTGCATAACAGCAAGAGCGCTTCTGATCAGCAGCAACCCTCTTGATTGTCTCAACAATCAAGTCCATGACTCTGATCCTGGTGTGTCTGTCAAGGTGGATCAACATATTAATGGAGTAGCCTTGGATCATCTTGTCATCTCTGACTTGGGCATCAAAGTATGCCTCGGAATGGTGTTCATGGTGCGGAGGCCAGCCTGAAGAAAGTAAATAGATCCTAGCCTGTGAGACTTCACGTTAGCAGCAGGGATCTCCTTATACATGTTGGCCATAGCATTGTGGCTCTCCTTGGATTCTGAGTAGACATCCAAATCACCATCCTGTGCTTCTGGGACTCCTAAGATGGCAGCCCACTCCTCAACAGTAGACTCGTACCTTGCACCTTCAGTCATCCATAAAATCCTACCATCTCCATAGAAATGTGCAGTGGAGTAGAATTGCATGACCATCTCATCATTCCAAGCGGTGAACTCTCTGCCAACAAACTCTTCCAAACCAATGCAGTGGAAATTGTCTTGGACACTTGGAAAGTAGTCCTCATTCTCCTTGATGAATTTCCAATCAAGATACCGCATATCGCTCACAGCTGGACTCTTGTCAAAAAGCACAGTCTCATAGAAATCCTGTTGCTCTTTGGTGTAGAATCTGTAGTCCACAACTGTTTTCTTCCTTTGGGCATATGGATCAGCAGCTCTCCATGCCCTCAAGCCAGAGTCCTTCCTCTTCTTCATATCCTCAGCAAGTGGGTAGCTGGCATTATGTACTGGAAGGTGTGGCCTAAGCTTCATTAGGGCAGACATAGCATCCTCATCCTCAACTCTGGAGGTGGTTCCTTTGTTCTTCTCAGAAGCTGGTATTTGCCTTGACAATCTCTTGGGCTTCTTAGCAGCAGGCTTCTTTGCAGCAGACTTAGTGCTCTTGGAAGTTCCAGTCTTTGGCATAGCATCAGACATAAGCTTCTTTTTCTTCTTGGGAGGGGCTTTCTCAACATGTTCTTCCTCCTCCTCAGCATCAGCAGCAGCCTCCTCAAGGTCCTCAAACATGGAGGTCTGCCTGCTAACAGCATAAACAATCCTTTTCCTGGCACCCATCTTCTCACCTGCCTTCTTAGGCAATGACTTCTTTGGGGGTGACTCAAGGTGAAGAGCCATCTTTGTCCTAGCACCTTCAGGTGCTCTCCTAGCTTCAGAGCTAGCATAGAATTTGCCAACAACTCTCCTGGAAGAAGTAGCTTCACTTGCAGACTTCTTGGCAGCCTTTTCTTGCTTCTTAGCAAGAACCTCTTCTGGAACGAAGTCTGAATCCTCTTCATCTGAATTCAGTTTCTTTCTAGCCCTTGTTGCAGCCTTGGGCAAACCATGGGAACTGGGAGTGCCTGGATCTGAAGATGAACTAGACTCAGGACTAGTGCCTGAATCCATCTCAACACTCTGCTCTCTGAAGTTGTTCTCACTGTCCTCAGCACTTGACATACTGAACCTGTGAATAGAGTATAGAGGAGCAGAAGAAGATGAGTCATCACAAAATGAGGCTGGTTTTTGAAAGATTGAACAAAAGATTTTCAAGATTTTGCATTCTGTCACATGAATATCGTACAGCCGAAGTAAAATTATCGGTGCCACCGAGACTGACTATCTCATTAACAGAAACTTGGCACTCTTTTCGGTGGGACCGAAAAGAAGTACTCGGTTTCACCGAGACAGTTCTCAGCAACACAGACAGACAAATCGGTGTGACCGATTTGTTCACTTCGGTTCTACCGAGTTCCATCGGGCGGAAGGCAAACCCTAGATAATCGATGGTTCGATAATCTATGGAGTTTTCTTGTGGATAGAAAGCTGTGCAAGCTGTGGCTTGTAGAGAAAAACAACTTTATTGCGCAAGAATCGGACGGGAGCGCAAGAAAGATCGAATCCGTACCCTAGCTCGGTGACGGATCCGCTAGGGCGCCGACGGCGGCGAAGATGCCCGTCGACGGCGAGGATTCCCAGCGGCGGAGAGGCTCAGGAAGGCAAGGCGATGACCAGGGGGTCCTTCTGCGGCAGTTTAGGGTTTGGGGCGCGATGATTGAAGATTGAAATTTCGAACCGTCGGGACCACAGACTATATACCCTTCACTGTCGGTGATACCGAGTCTAAATTTTTGGTGTCACCGAGTTCCTCAACTGTCAGCTGACAGGGAAACTCGGTGTAACCGAGAATATGGAATCGGTAGTACCGAGATAGAAAACCAGATCAACCCTAGGCATTTGGTGAGACCGAGAATTGTGGGTTGGTTCCACCGAGATGCACTTAGGAGGTTTTAATGGTCAGTCCTTGTCGATACGGAACTCCGAGTGCTCCACACACAGAGGGATCGAAAATTACTTGTTCAAATTTTGTGATGCAGCATGAATAGAATATGAGGTGAGAAAGCATAGATAGCTAAAGAGTGGTCCTAGGCATTCTTGTCCATCCAATTGGCAAAAGATAAAACAAAAGCCAATTAACAACAATTGGATGTCCTCGAATGAGAAAACAAATGCAGACCAACATGCTCACACAATAAGATGTCAAATGAAATCATGACAAACATGCACAAACACACTAGCATCTAACAAGCACTAGGGCGATGACGAAGTCATCTATATATGAGTATTTGACTTAGGAGCCAAGTAAGAATACTTGATCATAGGTCATACTCATCGTTTAAGCACAAGTGGGGTTACCACTTTTACATAAAGCATTTAATGTTGTCACATACTAAGAGATGCTTAGACTCAAGTCTTAGAGTAAAGCTCCCCCTTGATGTGACATCCCCCCATAAGAGGGATAAACTAACCTTGGGTTTTGTCGATGAAGACTTCATGTTGGTGAGGTAGTGGTGGATGCTCAAGGTTGATGAAGATCACCAAGAGTTGGGAGCATCCTTGTTGTTTCCTTACTCTTCTCACCTACATGGGTTAGTCCCAACACACAAGAGACAAATACAAGGATATCTATGGACATGGAGTGCAAAGCATGTGTTATGATGTCCATTGATTTATTGATTACCTTGTCCCTTGCTTACCTTTGAGGGAATGTGTGACTCCTTGAATTATTGCATAGAGTTGATGTTGATTGCAAATAATTCTTGCCAATAATGAATGTGAGTGAATTTCATTGGCGGAGTCACCCCTCAAGAACTTACTAGTTCTTCTTCTTGGGAACCCACATCAAGTTGATGGGGATCCTTGGTGTTGTAGTAGCCTTTGTAGAAGTTGAGCTTGACGTTGCCTTGGGAACCCACTCCACCATAGCTAGGGATTCATCTTCATATGAGTCAATGTCCTCTTGAAGCTTGTTCTTACCCTTGAGCTTGTGGTCTTGTGGTGGAAGGTCATCTTGAGTGCTTGTCCTCTTGGGAAGAGTATTTTCATACTTCTCCTTTTGAGGAACAAACTTTAGCTCGGGATATTGACCTTCTTCCCATTCAACTCCATTAGCGTTGAAGTAGCCAACACCACGATTCTTCCGGTATCCTCCGTACTTGCGTACAATTTCCTCAAATTGCTTACACCCGGCAAGACTCTTGTAGATACCTTTCTCTATAATTCCGTTCAATAAAGCATTTTCTTGCTCAAGTGTAACTTGGCTAAGAGAATCATCATTAGTGGAATCAATAGAACTACTAGGAGCAACATCATTAGGTTTAGCATTTTTATTGCTGCTACTAGATGAAGAACCTTTCTTGCCTTTGTTATTAGTTTGTTTAGATTTAACTTGTGGCATGAAAGTAGACAAGAGTAGTCGTTTGGCTAGATAAGATGAAGTCTTCTTTCGGAGATCGTCATTGATAGCTTTAAGAAACTCATGCTCTTGCTCCAAATTGAGCTTCTCGAAGCGTAGCTTCTCATGAGTTCTTATAAGCTCTCTATGATCTTCAAGAGTAGATTCATGAGCTAACTTAAGAGTGTTTAGTTCTTTAGTTAGTTCTTCTATTTTCATCTTATCATCATCAATTGACTTATCTTGACTAGCATGAGAATTATCAAGTTCATTTTGACTAACATCACTAGTTTTATCAAATAGCAAGTCATCATCACAAAGCAAGTCATCTTCATCACTATTGAAATCAAGATACTCGGGGTGTGATACCTTGGGGCCTTTAGCCATGAAGCAACTTCCACTCCCTTCATTCGGTGAATCGAATAGATCATAGGAGTTGGTAGTCACTAGAGCAATTCCGGCAACACCATCATCTTTACTATAGTCAGAGTCGGAGTGATAGCTTCTCTCGGAGTTGTTGTCGGAGTCGGAGCCGGAAACCCATTCACCAACATGAGCTTGATGTTTTCTTCTTGTGTAGCTCTTGGTGTACTTGTCCTTCTTCTCCGAATCTCTACTCCTCCTTGAGTGTCTTTGTTCATAACGATCATATCTACTCCTTCTCTCTCTTTGAGGTGATTCATTCTTTGAGCTTCGTCTTCGAGGTGACTCTTCTCTTCGTTTGTAGGGAGCCGTGCATTCATTGGAGTAGTGTCCGGGTTTCCCACAATTGTAGCAATTGCGGTCACGACTTGACGAACGCTTCTCATCATATCTTGAGTTGGAGCTTCTTTCTTTGCCTCTATTCTTGTAGAACTTGTTGAATTTCTTGACCATGAGGCTTATCTCTTCATTGGTGACAAGGTTGTTTCTTGAAGTTGCGGGAGCATCACTTGTGGCTTTGTAAGCACCGCTAGACTTGTGGTGAAGCTCTTCTTTGTCTTTGAGTGTCATTTCATGAGCAACAATCCTTCCAATGACTTCCGTAGGCTTGAGATCTTTGTAGTTGGGCATCATTTGGATCAATGTGCACACGGTGTCGTATCTCTCATCCAAAGCTCTAAGTATCTTCTTGATGATGAATTTGTTGGTCATTTCTTCGCTTCCTAAGCCGGCAATCTCATTTGTGATGAGAGCTAGCCTAGAGTACATCTCAGTGACTCCTTCACCATCCTTCATCTTGAACTTGTCAAGCTGACCTTGAAGAACATCCAACTTGGATTCTCTCACGGACTCGGTTCCTTCGTGCATATCAACCAAAGTATCCCAAATCTCTTTTGCATTCTCAAGACGGCTGATTTTTTTGAATTCTTTGGGGCATAGGCAGTTGAAGAGAATGTCGCATGCTTGAGCGTTGTATTGTAACATCTTCAATTCTTCCGCGGTCCCTTCATGATCCGGTTCCTTTCCATCACCAAAGAATTCACCTTGCAAGCCAACACGAACAGCAGCCCAAGCGGCGGGGTTATGACCAAGAATATGCATTTTCATTTTGTGCTTCCAACTAGCAAAATTAGTGCCATCAAAGTACGGACCTCTACGGTGATAATTACCCTCACTAGACGCCATACTCTCCTAGGTTGTGAGACCAATGTAATGGAGACCAAAGCTCTGATACCACTTGTAGGACCGAAAGTATGTCTAGAGGGGGGGTGATTAGACTACTTGACCAAATCAAAGTTTTGCCTTTTCCGAAATTTTAGTGATTGCAGTTTTAGCATTTCATGGCAAGTCAAGTACACCCTACACATGCGAGTCTAAGAGTATAGCAGCGGAAAGTAACAACAAGCATGTATAGAAAGGATAGGGTAGGAGGATCAAACGCAATTGTAGACACGATGATTTTTCCCGTGGTTCCGATAGGTGGTGCTATCGTACATCCACGTTTATGGAGTCTTCAACCCACGGAGGGTAACAGTCGCGAGAGTCCACGGAGGGCTCCACCCATAAGGGTCCACGAAGTAGCAACCTTGACTATTCCATAACGGCTTCCGTCCACGAAGGACTAGCCTCACTATGGGTAGATCTTCACGAAGTAGGCGATCTCCTTGCCCTTACAAACTTCTTGGTTCACTCCACAACACGAAGTAGGAGGCTCCCAAGCGACACCTAACCAATCTAGGAGGCACCACCCTCCAAAAGGTAATAGGCTCGGTAATTACGATGAACTCCTTGCTCTTGTGCTTCAGGATGATAGACTCCTCAACACACAATCACTCTCTCACAGATTTGGCTTGGTGGAAGAGATGGGATTGGTGGAAAGCAACTTGGGGAGGCTAGAAATCAAGATCCATATGGTTGGAGTGGAAGATCTTGACCTCAACACAAGAATAGGTGGTTCTCTCACAGAAAACTGGATGGGGCAAGTATGGAATAGTTCTGAGTGCTTCACTTTCGAGTAGGTGGTGGTGAAGGGGTATATATAGGCATCCCCAAAAATCCAACCGTTACAGACAAAATGACCAACTCGGTGACACCGATGCGTTAATCTCGGTGATACCGAAGTGACCAAAAAGTGGCAACTTTTGAATCTCGGTGAGACCGATATAGGAAACTCGGTTGCACCGATAAGGCGACCAACGGTCAGATTGACAATCTCGGTGACGCCGATCCAACAATCTCGGTTGTACCGATATTGTGAATTTGCATAACAGAAAGTTGGCAATCTAAACTCGGTGGCACCGGTATGGAATCGGTTGCACCGAAGTGGCTAGGGTTTGGCTGAGTCTGTCTAAGGTTTAGAATCGGTGGCACCGGAATGGAAATGTTGGTTGCACCGAATTTGAGTATATGGCTTTGGACAGACTTTGGTGGGAGAGCTTGTGGGTGTTTTTGGTGACTATCACTTGTGCACGTATGAGCATTTTGTTCACCAACAAAACCTTACCCCCTTTTAATAGTATTGGCTTTCCTATGGACTCAAAGTGATCTCTCACAAAAGTAAAATGTAGAGTCCTCTTGCTTGAAGCTTTGCCAACCTATTTCCTTGCATCTTGGGGTATTCCACAATCTCCACAATCCTTTTGCCATCCCTATCATTGAACTTTTCCTGAAATATACTTAGTGGAAACATTAGTTCAATGACTTATATGTTGTTATAAATTACCAAAACCACCAAGGGAGCAAATGTGCTTTCACGAGCCAACAAAATTAGATTGATGTGTGCCATCCAATCTCTACTCCTAATTGCTTAGTTGTTGAATAGCATCCCGGTTATTTTTCGTCCGGTTTTTTTTCGTCTCACCTTCCACCACCACCCCTTCATGTTGGTTTTTTCACCTTCCAATAAAAACTTTTCTAATCTTTTCAAGTTTTCCTAACCAACCATGTTATAAATGGCAGGAACCAATAATACGTTACCAAACAATGAAATCCAATTATGTGGCAATCAATTTTGAATCCTAACTTTCCTAACACATGGATCCTATCTAACAATCAAATCTCTATTATTAAATGACAATCTCTTCTCCTAATTGCTTAGTTGGTGAATAGCATCCTGGTTTTGTTTCGTCCGAGTTTTTTTGTCTCACCTCCCACCACCATACCTTCATATTGGTTTTTTCACCTTCCAATAAATTTTTTCATAATCTTTCCAAGTTTTCCTAACCAGCCATGTTATAAATGGCAGGAACCAATGATACGTTACCAAACAATGAAATCCAATTATGTGGCAATCAATTTTGAATCCTAACTTTCCTAACACACGGATCCTTTCTAACAATCAAATCTCTATTATTAAATGACAATCAATATGTATTCGTCGTTGATACCCAACCCCTCCTCCAACGAAGTCCTCCCTGTCTCCAGTTTTTCTGTCTTTTCATCGGAGACCGCTCGCTTGGGTTTTTTCATCTCTCCTCCCACCACCACCCCTTCACACTGGTTTTTCATCCTGCAATTAAAACTTTCCAAACTAGCCACGTTACAATCGGGTAGGAACCGATAATACTTTATCAAACAATGAAGTCTAATTTCATGACAATCAATGCCAAATCCTAACTTTTCTAATGGATCGATCCCTGCCTTTCCTAACAATGAAATCAATGCCAAATCCTAACTTTCCTAAAGGATCAATCCCTGCCTTTCCTAACAACCAAATCTATACTATTAAATGGAAATTTTTGAATGATGGTTCATCATTTTACTCCTCCATAATGGTACGTCGTGGCCTGCCCGCACTTACCAAAACAATTAATCACACTTACCAAATCTCTATTGGAAGTCGTTCGTTTCGTTCGCTCAACTCGCTCACATCGATCAATCCACCCCTAGACATCCCCACTCCCGATTTTTTTTCGATGGACAGAGAACCAAAAAAACGAGCTTAAAAACCTAGGTACGTCCCCCCACTTTCCCCTCTCCCTCCCGGGCCGCTCGCGCGGACGGCTCCAGAAGAGAAAATCCTAGACCCGCGGCCACTCCCTTCTCTGTGCTCCCCTGGCCGCCGCCGCCGTCGACGCCTGGCCATCAAAGGCGAAGGGCGTGGACAGCGCGCCCCGACAGGCCTCCTTCGCGCGGGGGATGGGCGTCAAGAGGCGGCGCGAGGAGAGTTCCGGTGTGGCAGCACACGACAGGGAGCGTGGTGCAGCCGAAATGGGCCGGGAGCTCGCAGAGGAGTGGCCAGTGCTTGGTGGTTTTTCGGCATGCGATGGTGTCGGTGGCGGCGCAGTTGGGCCTGGGGTCGCGGGCGTCGCCGGATGGCTGTCAGAGGCTGCAGCGTAGGTGTGGGTGGTGGCGGCATCGACCGGATCTGATCTGGGCCACTCAGATGTGGTTGCGACGAAGTTGTCCGCCTGGAGTGGTAGACTAGCTGCTCGTGGTGTCGGTGGCCTGGCTGTGCTAGTGCTGGTGTTGGAGTATGGTCGGAGCTGCTCGTGGTCCTGGTGTGTTAAAGGATGAAAAGAGCTATGTGTTCTTGGCCCGTGCTGGAGGTGGTGTTGGACCGCGTTTCCTCAGCCGTGCTGGGTTTCTCCGCAACAGTGCATGTTCTGGACCCCATATTTCATTCTCCTTCCATCAAGAGCAACAAAATTTCTGGGAGGAACTATTGTCCTGCTCCTCACCATCGATGCACTTGGACGTGAACTCCGTCATACCCGTTATGTTGTTTCAGGGTTGTGTTGTGAATTTGAAGTCCAGCCAATAAATATACTGTTCTAAGATTCAATAGGTGAGCATATTTTTGATGTTTGGTGCATTAAACAACTAGGTTAGTTGTTTTCAAGTACAGTGCAATTTCTCTTTCTTTTAAACACTTGCATTTTTTCAACCGACTAAAATTGACATGCATGTGTTTCACCACTGATGCACTATTTTCTTCTCTTCGCTTGCAGTGATCTTAGCATGTCCATGACTTCTTTGTTTTCTTATGAGTAAATTTGTATTTATTTACTTTTTAAATATAAAGTTACATATATACATATAGTTATTTATACATGTCTTCATTAGTTGGACTTTCAGGACGAGCAACTAATACAACCAATGAACTTACTTTGAGCAGCGCTGGTACGAAGATAGCACTTCACAAAGGAAAAACCGAGCAGCCTCTGTTTAGTAGAGGAAAAGGAATGGCAGGTCTTACTTGTGTGTTCCTTACATTTACTGTGAACGCTATTATATTTTGTGTGTATACCCACAGATAAGAAATAGCTTCCAAGGATACGGTGGATATACATAAGCAATATAATGTGCATGGCTCAAACGTTTTGGTAGGATTTATTTATTAAACACTTGTATTATATTTTTAGTCATTAAATGTGTGGTGGCGTGTTCTGCTTGAGCTTGGCGCCGATTGAAAGGGACACCGCTAGAGCTGGTGCCGACACAGAAGTCCCCCGATGGGAAGGGGCCTCCCCGAGTACGGCATATGAAGATGTCAAAGAAAGAATTAGGCGCAAGGTGTTAGGCTAACATTTTGCTCTGCCTAACTAAGCGACACCTTTGCACATATGGGTGTTTTGTACCGACAAGCAATGGGCAACATAGTTGGATCTTCCTGCACGGTCTTCGGTTCCTCCAGAGGAAACCAAGGTGAGCCACTGTTTGTATTACCTTTTTACATGCTTATGGTTAGGGATTTGAACGATTGGCCCGGTATCCCTTGTGTATGTTCTTCGCTAAAAAAAATCACACCCCTTACAACAACTTCACATTAATCTTATGCGTATCTTCTTCAATAGCTATGACCATTAAACAATGTTTATGTCTTACTACTTTATGCAAAGCAACTATAGGTTAAGATTTTTTTTTGGACGAGACACGTCTTGCTTTGGAGGACTAGGGTGATATCTGTGAGAGGTTGCAACAATTAATGCCCGGAAAAGAGCAGGTATGTATGTACATAAGTAACAAATTATATTTTATTGTTTTTATGTTATTGGAAGCATCCATGATGCATGAAACAGAAAAATAAAATCTATCGCGTGTCACAAGAGAACCCTAATAGTACATGTTAAATGAATAGTGTTGAACTACTAAATGAACCCTTATAAGGTTGTGTGGAACCAGTAGGAGCTCTTGGTCAACTAAAAAAAGAAAAAAAAGGAGCTCTTGGTATTGCGACCTGGACGATGATTCGCACAGGTCGGCGCCTCCTAGGAAGCCATTTGTTCCTTCGCTTCCCTTCCGGATTGATACCCAACGCCCAGGTTCAATTAAGCTCCTCGTTGTCGGTACTTATAATTGGAATATATTAATTATATGCTCAGGTCAGTGTTTTTTATTGATCAATTCTTCTCAGTGTTCTTTTATCGATCAATTATTCCCCCCTCCTAAAATCCTTCTGCAAGCTTCTATATATGTTGCATCCTTTTATACCCAATTGATTTAGTTTTATGGGTTTGTGCTCTTGTTAATTTCTTAACTACGGTTATGGTGTGGTGATGTAGAGCTATTTGGAAGAGTTCACGGGCAAATATGCTAGAGAGGGATCTGATGCAGCAAGAGACTCCTTTCTGTTGGACTTGCTTTCGATGCTGAGAAGACTGCAAACAAAGGAGTTGACAAAACACAAATCCCATGAGAAATCAAAGGACAGCAAGAGAATGTTGGATTCTCGGTGATCTAAGGATCTCAAGGTAGTTGTTAGTATGATGATCTTGTTATGGTACCCTGGTGTGCATTGCTTGGCATCGGGGATCGACTTGGGATGTCTTTATCATGAAGATCGATGGCGACACAATACGACTGTGCTTGGCACGACTCGGCTGGGTAGAAGATCATGCCCGACGACAAGGGCGTCATCCCCCCTCCTCTCCACGCCACACATACAAACATGTCAGCTTTGTGCCTCAAACTAATCAAGAGTTGTGAGCCTATCTACACCTCCCGTACGGATCCAACTGCCCAGGATGCCAGACCGGCGGCGGGCATGCTGGCTCAGTATCGAGGCGCGACGAAAGAGGTTGTAGGGTAGAGAAGGAGGAGGGCCATGTCGTGGCGAGGAGACGAGGGGGCGGGCGGCGGCATGGAGGGGAGGGGAGCCGGTGGGGATAGGTAGGCGTGTGCTTAGCCATGGCATGGAGGGAGGGTGCCCGGGAAAGATGGTGGCAATGATGCGTGGCGGGAGATGAGATCTGTCGACACTCGTTGGCTGGCGGGGAGAGCGGGAGGCGGCTGTGCAGCAAGTGAGTGAGAGGAATGACTGTTTTTTCCTTCAACAAAAGGAGAAAGGAGCAGCTGCTATGCGGTGACATAAATGCCACATAGCCTAGCAATTCTTCTTTAGAAAACATATCATCCAAGTGATCTATTGTTATGGGCTATCATTTCTAGCTCGTTAAAATCGGGATGCGACTCATATTGTACCATACAAATGAACCTAAAGACAACATTTCTCACATTCTATTGAAATATTTTAGAGCATCTCCAATAGGCACGCTTCGCTCGGCGCACTAAAAACTGTTTTGCAGCGCGCTAGAAGCAGTTTTTAGCGCGCGGCCGAGCGCTGGCTCCAGCGGTCGCGGCATAATATATGAGCCGACAATGGATGTATGATGACTGATGCTCTCACCAGTTCATTAATGGCGTCCATAGTTTTCTGCGCGCGGCTGAGGCAAACAAGCGGGAAGGTTTTATGTGTTGTCCATGTGGTGTCTGTAAGAATGATAGGAATTACTATACCTCAAAAGTCCTTCACATCCACCTGCTTCAGTCCGGTTTCATGTCCGGCTATAACTGTTGGACCAAGCACGGAGAAAGAGGGGTTATAATGGAAGACAATGAAGAAGAAGAGGATGATGACAACTATCCTGTGTTCCCTGAATATGATGATACTACAATGGGGGAAGAAGCTGAAGAAGAGGCATCAGATGAGCCCGCTGATGATCTTGGTCGGGCCATTGCTGATGCAAAGAGAAACCGCGCAAGTGAAAAGGTGAAGTTGAAGTTGCAGCGCATGTTAGAGGAGCACAAAAAATTGTTGTACCCAAATTGCGAAGACGACAAGAAAAAGCTGGGTACCACACTGGAATTGCTGCAATGGAAGGCAGAGAATGGTGTATCTGACAAGGGATTTGAAAAGTTGCTGAAAATGTTAAAGAAGATGCTTCCAAAGGACAATGAATTGCCCGACAGTACGTATGAAGCAAAGATGGTTGTCTGCCCTCTAGGATTAGAGGTGCAGAAGATTCATGCATGCCCTAATGACTGCATCCTCTACCGCGGTCAATGTTGAGGATATCGCTTATCGTTAGCGTCTCGGTCAGCCGGGGATAAGAGATTAATCGGAAATCAGCCGGTTAATCGATTTTATCGGTCGACTGTTAATCGGCCATTTTATGCAAATCCCAGGTTCCCAACACTGAAATATGCTATATTCAACACCAAAAAAATATTGGATAGAAGTGTTACCTTGATTCCTAGCCCTTGAATCCTCGTATAATGACAAAAATAGGGCAATAGTACATATTGCATAACAAGGTCGACAAAAACACAAATAAACATAGTTTTTTTGCAAACATGGTGCTAGGAATAGGCCCAATTAATCGGTAGATTCCCGATAAATCGCTTGTCAGAGTGATAAACGGCCCAAAAGATAAACAGTAACGATAAGGCATAATCTTATCGGTCACCCCATGAGTAGTGATAAATCGGACGATAAATCGCTGAATCGGAAGATTTTTTGAACAGTGACCGCGGTGAGTGCGAGGATTTGAATGCATGCCCGGTAAGCGGCGCATTGCGCTATAAGATCAGTCGCGATGACCCTGGTGATGTTGAGGGCGAGCGCCCCACGAAGAGGATTCCTGCCAAGGTGATGTGGTATGCTCCTATAATACCACGGTTGAAACGTTTGTTCCAAAACAAAGAGCATGCCAAGTTGTTGCGATGGCACAAAGAAGACCATAAGAAAGACGGGATGTTGAGAGTACCCGATGATGGGTCGCAGTGGAGAAAAATCGAGAGAAAGTGGCCGGACTTTGCAGATGACGCAAGGAACTTATGGTTTGGTATAAGTGTAGATGGCATTAATCCTTTTGGGGAGCAGAGGAGCAATCATAGCACCTGGCATGTGACTCTATGTATCTATAACCTTCCTCCTTGGTTGTGCATGAAGCGAAAGTTCATTATGATGCCAGTGCTCATCCAAGGCCCTAAGCAGCCCGGCAACGACATTGATGTGTACCTAAGGCCATTAGTTGAAGAACTTTTACAGTTGTGGCCGTTGGATCTCGGGCCAGATCGCTGTGGGCCGTCTGATCTTCACCCGATCAACCTCAACCGTCAGATAAAATTCCAATTGAAACTAATTGTAAATATCATGCCCCCACCGGGGCATTTTCGTCTTCTCACATCACAGGAGTGGGGTGCCGATAGGCTACCGAGCGCGTTGTCCTCTCTCGTCTTCTCCTCACTTCCCCCTTCTCCCTTTCGCTCCCACTCCATTAACCCTAGCCCCTTTCCTATGCTGCCGCAAAGTTCACATATCTGCTGGCTGGCTAGCAAGGATCAACACATGATGCTAACATACTCAATGACAGCATGACTCGTCCTGATGGCATCAACATCCCTGGTAGCAAGTTCTACCTAGGAGATGCTGGCAATGCATGTAAACCAGGTGTTCTTCCACCCTTCAGGAAGACTAGGTACCATCTTAACGAGTTATCTGGTAAGAACTACCCTAGGACTCCACGGGAGCTATTCAATCTCGGACACTCCAGCCTTAGAGTAACCATTGAGAGGGTATTTGGAGCTCTGAAGAACAGGTTCAAGATCCTAGATCAAAAGCCATTCCACCCTTACCCCACTCAGGTTAAGCTTGTTCCTGTATGTTGCATTCTGCATAACTGGATCCTGTAGTGGGGTTTTGATGAACTAGTGCCTGAGGAGAAAGATGTGACGCGAGACGATCTTGACCTCGGTGGCCATGGTGTGGAGGCATTTGACAATGATGTCTGGAAGACCAAAAGGATGGAGTGGGCACAGGCAATGTGGGCTAAAAGAGGCCAGACAAGGATTTGAAGAAGAAGCAGAAGAAGAGAAAGCAGCGGCAGCAGCAGAGGGGAACAACAGCAGCAGGAGCAGAAGAGGAACAGCAGCAGCGACAGAAGAGGTAAGAGGTAGAGGAAGATGATGCATGATGAACTTTCCTGTTCAGCCAATCGGCTCTTAATAATGTGTACTTACATTTGATAGTAGCTAGGATGAACCGTAATTTGTTTCGTAGCTAGGAGTGATACTCAGGTCGTGTGTGGTTGTAGGGATCGAAAGTAGGTCTAAAGGTGGAGATGATTAGACTACTTGACCAAATAAAAACCTAACATTTTCCCAAGTTAATTGGTTGGCAGGTTTTAGCAATTCTAGCATATCAAGTTCACCCTACACATGCATGTCTACGAGTATTGCAGCAGAAAGTAAAGACAAGCATATGTAAGAGGATAAGGGTAGGAAGATCAAACGCAATTTGGAGACACGAAGATTTTTCCGTGGTTCCGATAGGTGGCGCTATCGTACATCCACGTTTATGGAGACTTCAACCCACAGAGGGTAACGATCGCGAGAGTCCACGGAGGGCTCCACCCACAAGGGGTCCACGAAGTAGCAACCTTGTCTATTCCATGATGGCCTACATCCATGGAGGACTAGCCTTACTCGGGGTCCTTACAAACCTCTTGGTTCAACTCCACAACACGACGTAGGAGACTCCCAAGCGACACCTAACCAATCTAGGAGGCACCACCCTCAAAAAGGTAATAGGCTCGATAGTAACGATGAACTCCTTGTTCTTGTGTTTCAAATGATAGTCTCCTCAACACTCAATCACTCTCTCACAGATTTGGCTTGGGTGGAAAGTAACTTGGGGAGGCTAGGAATCAAGATCCATATGGTTGGAGTGGATGATCTTGACCTCAACACAAGGGTAGGTGGTTCTCTATCAGAAATTTGGATATGTGAAGTGTGGGTCTGTTCTGAGTGCTTCTCTTGCGAGTGGGATGTGGTGGAGGGGTATTGATACGTCTCCAACGTATCTATAATTTTTGCTTGTTCCATGCTATTATATTATCATTCTTGGATGTTTTACAATCATTTTATAACAACTTTATATCATTTTTTGGGACTAACCTATTGACATAGGGCCAAAGTGCCAGTTGCTGTTTTTGCTTGTTTTTTACTTCGCAGAATATCAGTACCAAACGGAGTCCAATTGTGACAAAACTTTTTGGAGATTTTTTCTGGACCAAAAGACACCCAGTGGGCCAAAGAAGAGCCAGGAAGGTGGGCTGTGGAGAGCACAACCCACCAGGGCGTGCCAGGGGGCCCCCGGCGCGCTCTGATGGGTTGTGCCCTCCACGGGGCCCCTCTCCACTGCCTCGGATGCCTATAAATTCCCAAATATTCCAAAAAACCTAGGGGAGTCTACGAAACACAATTCCAGCTGCCGCAAGTTCCAGAACCGCGAGATCCAATCTAAACACCATCATAGAGGGGTTCATCTTCTTCACAGGTGCCTCTCCGATGATGCGTGAGTAGTCCACCATAGACCTACGGGTCCGTAGGCAGTAGCTAGATGGCTTCCTCTCTCTCTCTTTTGATTTTCAATACAATGGTCTCTTGGAGATCTATTTGATGTAAACTTTTGCGGTGTGTTTGTTGGGATCCAATGAATTTTGAGTTCATGATCAGTTTCTATCCATGAATATTATTTGAGTCTTCTTTGATCTCTTATATGCATGATTACTTATAGCCTCGTATTTCTTCTTCGAATCTTTGGTTTATTCAGGCCAAGTAGATCGATTTTTCTTGCCATGGGAAGAGGTGCTTTGTGATGGGTTCGATCTTGCGGTGTCCTTTCCCAGTGACAAAAGGGGCAGCAATGCACGCATGTATCGTTGCCATTAAGGATAACAAGATGGGGTCTATTCCTACATGAATAGATCTTGTCTACATCATGTCATCGTTCTTATTGTATTACTCCGTTTTTCCATGAACTTAATACACTAGATGCATGCTGGATAGCGGTCGATGTGTGGAGTAATAGTGGTAGATGCAGGCAGGAGTCGGTCTACTTATCTTGGATGTGATGCCTATATAATGATCATCACCTTGGATATTGTCATGATTATTTGATCTTCTATCAATTGCCCAACAGTAATTTGTTCACCCACCATGTGCTATACTCATGAGAGAAGCCACTAGTGAATCCTACGCCCCCCGGGTCTACTTTTCCAACATATTGCTTTCCGATCTATCTTTTTGCCTCTTTGTTTTTAGATCTACTATACCAAAAATCCAAAAACATATTGCAGCACTTTTTATTTGCTCTTCTTAGTTTGTGTTCTTGAGAGATCTATCTCTCCTATCTATCACTACCTAATCTATCTTTTTATCGTAGAGAGGTTGACAACCTCTCTTTCGCGTCGGGTTGCAAGTATTTGTTATTTGTGTGCAGGTGCTGCTTATTGGGTGGTGGTGATCCTCCTACTGGTTCGATAACCTTAGTTTCATAACTGAGGGAACTACTTACCGTCGCTGTGTTGCATCATCCCTTCCTCTTTGGGTAAATACCGACGTAGTCTCAAGCCACGTCAAAGGAATTTCTGGCACCGTTGCCGGGAGGAAGCGGTCTCTTCTACGTGCCTATCTCAGGCGCCGAGGAGACTCCATCATCATCTACCAGGTTCCTAATCACAAATCTCATCTCCTTGCAATTACATTATTTGCCATTTGCCTCTCGTTTTCCTCTCCCCCACTTCACCAATTTTCCGTTTTATTCGCCCTCTTTCTCGTTCGCCTTTTTCTCTCCGGATCTCTTCTTGTTTGCTTGTTTGCTATCTTTTCTTGTGTTGCCATGTGTTTTCTATTTGCTTGCATCTTCGCTTGCTAAAAATATATTGATATGAATCCTCATCCTCTTGCTAATCTTTTCAAAAGGCCAAAATATGATGAACCAATTGCTTGTGAGTTGAGTGCACTTGATTATCTCTATGAAGTTTTGTTTGAAAATCATGAATCTAAATTTGTTGATGAAGTGTTGAAAGAAGAAATTTATAAGGTGATTCATGATAGTCCCTTGAATGATGAGCATGATTGCAATGTTGCTAGTATGAATTCTCTAAATATCCATGATGCTAGTGATATGCAAAGCCACAAGCTTGGGGATTCTATGTTTGATGAAGATGATATTTTTAGTCCCCCAAGTTTTGATGAGCAAATTTGTTATGATGATTGCATGCCTCCTATTTATGGTGATGGTGATGACACGTATTTTATAAAGAGTAATGATAACCATGAAACTTATCATCATGGTTTTAATATTCAATTTGGTTATGTCAATCAAGTGTCTCATGATAGTTATTTTGTTAAGTTTGCTCCAACTACCATGGATGATAAGGAATTTGCTTATGTGGAGAGTAATGAAAATTCTATGCTTGTACATCATGAAAAGAATGATTTATGTGATAGTTATATTGTTGAATTCCTTCTTGATGCTACTGAAATATATTACGAGGGAGGAACATATGCTTGTAGGAATTGCAATAATATCAAGTTTCCTCTCTATGTGTTCAAAGTTTTGAAGTTATGCTTGTTTTGCCTTCCAATGCTTGTTGATTCTTGTTCCCATAAATTTTTTGCTCACAAAATCCCTATGCGTAGAAAGTGGGTTAGACTTAAATGTGTTTGTCATGAGATTCATGATGCTCTTTTGCATATTTCAATTGCTACTTTTTATGTGAGCATCATTGAAATCATCATGCCTAGCTAGGGGCGTAAAACGATAGCGCTTGTTGGGAGGCAACCCAATGAATAATTTTTTTTTGCTTTTCCCTTTCTGTTTTTAAGTGTTGACACAATTATGTCTTTGTTATAATTGTGTTTTCATGGTTTATTTAGTGTTTGTGCCAAGTAGAGCCTTTCGGATGATTCATAGGATGAGTAGAAGTGATGCTGAATCTGAAACAGAAACTTTGCGTCCAGTATATGAATTTTCATTTTTTTCTGGAACGTGATATTGAGCTGAAATTTTAACACAGTGTTTCTATACAAATTCCTTACGTTGTCCTAATTTTTCAGAATTTGTAGAGTTACATAAGTATGGGTAGAGTACATATTACTACAGACTGTTCTGTTTAAGATAGATTCTGTTTTCGTTGCATTGTGTGCTTGTTTTGATGAATCTATGGGATATATTGAAGGGTATGAGCCATGGTAAAGTTAAAATACAGTATAATGCAATTATAAAATATGAATGGGTTTGCAACAGTACCTAAAGTAGTGATTTGCTTTATTATACTAACGGATCTCACGAAGATTTTGTTGAGTTTTGTGTGATTGAAGTTTTCAAGTTTTGGGTGAGATCACGATGGATGAAGGAATAAGGAGTGATAAGAGCCTAAGCTTGGGGATGCTACTGCACCCCCAAGATATATCCAAAGAGAAACAAGCAACTAAGATTGGGGATGCCCCCGAGTGGCATCCCCTCTTTCTTCCAACGACAATCGGTATTTTACTTGGAGCTATATTTTTATTCGTCACATATCATGAGTTTTGCTTGGAGTGTCTTGTAGCTTTGCTTGCTTTGTTTGTTAGTTTTTCTTTTGTATCCTTGCTGAACACACCTATTTGGGAGAGCCAAAATTATGCTATGATTTGTTAGAATTGCTCTCTATGCTTCACTTAAACCTTTTGAGCTATAAAATTGCTCTAGTGCTTCACTTATATCCTTTTGAGCACGGTGTGCTTGGAAATTTTTGTAGAAATGCTCTCATGCTTCACTTATATTAATTTGAGAGTTAGTAAATTTTGAAGAAATCCTCTCATACTTCACTTATAGCTATTTGAGAGATGAACTTTATGCTCATGTGCTTCACTTAAATTTG
The DNA here is from genome assembly GCA_039707655.1 of Elymus sibiricus. Taxonomy (NCBI): domain Eukaryota; kingdom Viridiplantae; phylum Streptophyta; class Magnoliopsida; order Poales; family Poaceae; genus Elymus; species Elymus sibiricus. The sequence continues at coordinate 381,138,111 of CM077673.1, read as the reverse complement.
TTTGAGCTTGTCAAAAAAGCAATGGCAATATATGAAACTAGTCCCAAAGTGATAGATATCCAAGGAGGATATAATAAAAACTTTCATGAAGATCATTGGGCAAATTACACTTGATTCCTTGTAATAGTTTTGATACATGATGATAGTAATATGTGAGTCATGTTGGTGAGTAATTATGCTTGAGTAGGAATATTGGTGTTAAGGTTTGCGATTCCCTATGCAAGTACGAAAGTCAATAGTTATGCAATGAAATTACATCCTACTTGTGGTGCATTATTCGGTTTTAGTTATGCTCAATGCTCACTTATGTGAATTTTTGTTTCTTGGTTTGGTTGCTTCTCAATCTTTTTGCTAGCCTCCATTTGTACTAAGTAGAAATACTACTTGTGCATCCAAAATCCTTAAACCAAGTTTTGCCTTATGAGTCCACCATACCTACCTATATGTGGTATTTCCATGCCATTCCAAGCAAATTTGTGTGTGCCATCTCTAAATTTTCAAAATAAATTTTCTCTTTTGTGTGCTCGTACCGCTCATGAAACGGTGGGGAGTGTCCAATATTTTTCCATGCTAGATGTGTTATTCTCAAGATGAGTATTTATTCAGTTGTCATTGCACGAGAGTGCGGCGGTAATAGGGATGTCCATTCCCAAAATGAAAAAGAAAAAAATATTTACTTTATGTTGTCAAATAATAAATTCCTTGGAAAGTGTTGGTATGGAAGGAAACCGTGGATACGGCCCGCCATGGAAAATGAAAGTTTGGTGGAAAAAGGAATAAACTTTATTTTTTGTTTGGGAACCGCCTATGATACATCTAGCATGGAAAGTATCGTGAACTACTTTGTCATTTTCGTTGACAGGAAAAGCATGCCACTCAAAAAATTCTCTCTCAATTTAAAACTTTGAGCTCTGGCAGCTCCACAAATCCCTACTTCCCTCTGCGAAGGGCCTATCTTTATGATCGTACTTGAGCATTGGGTATAGCTAATATTTGAGTGTGTTTCATGAATGGATCAATGATTGAGCATGATGGGCTAGGGATAACTTTCTTTAGTGTTTATATTTTGAAAGACATGGTTGCTTGTTGGCATGCTTGAGTATTGAAGTCATTATGTTAAAACTAGACTATTGCTTTGAATCATCTATAAGTCCAAATGTCCATGCTATACAAAAGAAAAGAATATGATGAACATGTTAGGCAACATTCCACATCAAAAATTCTGTTTTTATCATTTACCTACTCGAGGACGAGTAGGAATTAAGCTTGGGGATGCTGATACGTCTCCAACGTATCTATAATTTTTGTTTGTTCCATCCTGTTATATTATCATTCTTGGATGTTTTACAATCATTTTATAACAACTTTATATCATTTTTGGGACTAACCTATTGACATAGTGCCAGTTGTTGTTTTTGCTTGTTTTTTACTTCGCAGAATATCAGTACCAAACGGAGTCCAATCACAACAAAACTTTTTGGAGATTTTTTCTGGACCAGAAGACACCCAGTGGGCCAAAGAAGAGCCAGGAAGGTGGGCTGTGGAGAGCACAACCCACCAGGGCGTGCCAAGGGCCCCCGGCGCACCCTGATTGGTTGTGTACTCCACGGGGCCCCTCTCCACCGCCTCTGATGCCTATAAATTCCCAAATATTCCGAAAACACTAGGGGAGTCGACGAAACACAATTCCAGCCGCCGCAAGTTCCAGAACCACGAGATCCAATCTAAACACCATCACGGAGGGGTTCATCTTCTTCATAGGTGCCTCTCCGATGATGCGTGAGTAGTCCACCATAGACCTACGGGTCCGTAGGCAGTAGCTAGATGGCTTCCTCTCTCTCTTTTGATTCTCAATACAATGGTCTCTTGGATATCTATTTGATGTAAACTTTTGCGGTGTGTTTGTTGAGATCCGATGAATTTTGAGTTCATGATCAGTTTCTATCCATGAATATTATTTCAGTCTTCTTTGATCTCTCATATGCATGATTACTTATAGCCTCATATTTCTTCTTTGAATCTTTGGTTTAGTCAGGCCAACTAGATCGATTTTTCTTGCCATGGGAAGAGGTGCTTTGTGATGGGTTCGATCTTGCAGTGTCCTTTCCCAGTGACAGAAGGGGCAGCAAGGCACGCATGTATCGTTGCCATTAAGGACAACAAGATGAGGTCTATTCCTACATGAATAGATCTTGTCTACATCATGTCATCGTTCTTATCGCATTACTTCGTTTTTCCATGAACTTAATACACTAGATGCATGCTAGATAGCGGTCGATGTGTGGAGTAATAGTGGTAAATGCAGGCAGGAGTCGGTCTACTTATCTTGGACGTGATGCCTATATAATGATCATCGCCTTGGATATCGTCATGATTATTTGATCTTCTATCAATTGCCCAACACTAATTTGTTCACCCACCATGTGCTATACTCATGAGAGAAGCCACTAGTGAATCCTACGGCCCCCGGGTCTACTTTTCCAACATATTCCTTTCCGATCTATCTTTTTGCCTCTTTGTTTTCAGATCTACTATACCAAAAATCCAAAAACATATTGCTGCACTTTTTATTTGCTCTTCTTAGTTTGTGTTCTTGAGAGATCTATCTCTCCTATCTATCACTACCTAATCTATCTTTTTACCGTAGAGAGATTGACAACCTCTCTTTCGCATCGGGTTGCAAGTATTTGTTATTTGTGTGCATGTGCTGCTTATTGGGTGGTGGTGATCCTCCTATTGGTTCGATAACCTTGGTTTCATAACTAAGGGAAATACTTACCATCGCTGTGCTGCATCATCCCTTCCTCTTTGGGGAAATACCGGTGCAGTCTCAAGCCACGCCAGGTATATATAGGCATCTCCAAAAATCCAACCGTTACAACATTATTGCCCAACTCGGTGAAACCGAAGTGAAACTCGGTTGCACCGACTAGTGCGAAATGTGGCAGCTTTAGCCTTTTCGGTGAGACCGATATGGAATTCTCGGCTGTACCGATATGAGTGGCCGAGGGCAGTTACACAACTCGGTGAGACCGATTCACAAAACTCGGAAATTCTGAATTTTGCAAATGAGGCATCAGAAGAATTGTCACTGAAACTCGGTTGCACCGATATGGAACTTGGTAGTACCGAGATGTGGGACTTGGCTAGGGTTTCTGTCTGGGGTTTTGACTCAGTGTAGCCGATATGAAATTGTTGGTGGCTGAGAGAGTCCGGGACTAAGGGGTCCTCGGGTCATCGGCTCATCTCTCATGGGCTGACTTGTTGGGCTGTTCTGTCGAAGGCTGAACTATGAATGATCCCGTGTCCAGGAATGAAAGCTCTGGAGAATGGCGTGGCTTCCAAGTTACGAAGATAGAATCTGTGTATCTATTCCTTGTACGGGGACGGTTGTGTGTAACCCTAGGGACCCCCGATGTCTATATAAACCGGAGGGTCCTCATTCGTAGGGGACAGGTGAACTCATCTAGGGTTTAGCTTAGACGATCTCGAGGTAGATCAACTCTGTAATCTTCATACGCATCAATACACTCAAGCAGGACATAGGGTTTTACCTCCTCACGAGGGCCCGAACCTGGGTAAACATTGTCTCCTTCGTCCCATGTTACCCATCGATCTAAGGTCCACAGTTCGGGACCCCCTACCCGAGATCCGCCGGTTTTGACACCGACATTGGTGCTTTCATTGAGAGTTCCGCTGTGAGATCGCTAGAAAGGTCGATGGGGCATCTAGTCGTCGGCGAAGAGATCTGTGGCGGGGGCATCCAACTTCCCGCACAGGTTATCGCGCTCGACGGCATCAACCACCACACCAACCCGACCGGTCTCCTCGGTCGGGTCGAAGGCTTCACCCCTGGCCAGGAGTTCAGGTTCGGGAGCCTCGAGTTCACGACCGACCCCTAGGGGAACCTGGCGCCCACGAAACCCCTGACTCTTTTTGCAGACACCACATGTCCTAAGGCCCCTGATGCGGGGCTTACAAGCCCCGATACCAGGATGGGCGTCATCCCCAGTCCGGCCCTCAAGCTTGGCCCGTCTGGCATACCCTGATCTGCCCCGGCCAAACTTAACTCGGAGGTGCCCCCTTGGAACCCCAAGGGAGTAGTATCTCAGAATGACTCCGAGTATTGGAACAATGAAGATCCCGCCGAGATCCCGCTCTTGCATGGGCTGCTCGGTGATGACCCACAAGTATAGGGGAACAATCGTAGTCCTTTCGATAAGTAAGAGTGTCGAACCCAACGAGGAGCAGAAGGAAATGACAAACGGTTTTCAGCAAGGTAATTTCTGCAAGCATTGAAATTGTAGGTAACAAATAGTTTGATAGCAAGATAATTGGTAACGAGCAAGTAACAGTAACGGTAAATAAGGTACAACAAGGTAGCCCAATCCTTTTGTGGCAAAGGACAGGCCAGAAAAATCTCTAGTAATAGGCAAAGTGTTGTTGAGGGTACACAGGAATTTCATCTAGTCACTTTTATCATGTTGGTTTTATTCGTGTTCGCTACTTTGATAATTTGATATGTGGGTGGACCGGTGCTTGGGTACTGTTCATACTTGAACAACCTCCCACTTATGATTAACCCCCTCGCAAGCATCTGCAACTACGAGAAAAGTATTAAGATAAAATCTAACCATAGCATTAAACGTTTGGATCCAAATCAGCCCCTTACGAAGTAGCGCATAAACTAGGGTTTAAGCTTCTGTCACTCCAGCAACCCATCATCTAATAACTACTCCACAATGCATTCCCTTAGGCCCATGAATGGTGAAGTGTCATGTAGTCGACGTTCACATGACACCACTAAGGGAATCACAACATACATATCATCAAAATATCGAACACATATCAAATTCACATGATTACTTGCAACATGACTTCTCACGTGACCTCAAGAACAAAGGTAACTACTCACAAGTAATAATCATGCTCAAGATCAGAGGAGTATTAAATAGCATAATGGATCTGAACATATAATTTTCCACCAAATAAACCATATAGTAATCAACTACGCAAGGTAATCAACACTACTAGTCACCCACAGGTACCAATCTGAGGTTCCGGTACAAAGATTGAACACAAGAGATGAACTAGGGTTTGAGAGGAGATGATGATGTTGAAGATGTTGATGAAGATTGGCCTTCCAAAGATGAGAGGGGTGTTGGTGATGACGATAGCTTCGATTTCCCCCTCCGGGAGGGAAGTTCCCCTGGCGGAATCGCTCCGCCGGAGGGCAAAAGTGCTCCTGCCCAAGTTCCACCTCGAGGCGGCGGCACTTCGTCCCGAACGTCCTCCTCTGATTTTTTCTAGGTTAAATGTTACTATATACCAGAAGATGGGCACCGGAGGTGGGCCGAGGAGGCCACAACCCATCAGGGCGCGCCCAGGGGGGTCTGGCACGCCCTGGTGGGTTGTGCCCACCAGGTTGGCCCCCTTTGGTATTTTTCTGCTCCAGTGTTTTTTATTTAATCCAAAAATAATCTCTATAAAGTTTTAGATTCATTGGAGTTGTGTAGAATAGGTATCTCTGATGTGCTTTTTTTGGGTCCAGAATTCCAGCTGCCGGTATTCTCCCTCTTTGTGTAAACCTTGCATATTATGAGAGAAAAGGCATTAGAATCACTCCCCAAAGCATTATTATTCAACAAAACATAATAAGTAACAGTAGGAAAACATTATGCACAATGGACGTATCAACTCCCCCAAGCTTAGACCTCGCTTGTCCTCAAGTGAAAACCGATATTAAAAACCATGTCCACATGATTTGAGAGAGAGCTGTCGATAAAAACAAAATACAGACATAGTAGCATCATGCTTACTAATCATAACAGCAACAAACTCTATCATAAAACTTATTCATGTACTTTCATCATATAACTTCTCATGCACATGTAACAATTCATCACAACATAGAAGTATGAAGCATAAACCTTATTGAAAACCAACAAACTATGTTCTCAGTCAACTTTGCAACTACAATTCATCATATTTCCAGGAAGGGTCTCATGTAGGAGCCTTTTGGCAAGTCCACACACTCAACCACCATTTAGTCTTTTATGATTGCTAACACTCACGGCATACCCATGAACAAAAAGTTTCGACCGGGCACATAGGAAGATAGGGGCTTATAGTTTCGGCTCCCAACGTATTCACCTCAAGGGTGATGTCAACAATAATAACTCATGCCCACCCATATCCAACTGGATATATGTGCCTAGATCTTTCCTCACCACATGATGCTTGCAAAAGAAAAAGTAAAAAGGAATAGGGAATAATACTTTGACTCTTGCATAAAAGTAAATACATAAAGTAAAAGATAGTCCCTTCGCAGAGGGAAGCAGAGGTTGTCATGCGCTTTTTGGTTTGTATGCCCAATCCCTTAATGTAAAAGAATGTCACGCTATATTGCCCCATATGATAGCAACCTTTATTATGCAGTCGGTCGCTTTTATTACTTTGCCATCATAAGTTCGTATAGCGCTCAATTTTCTCTTACAGTAATTGATGAAAACACTTTTAGAAGCGATTTTTATTGCCTTATTGCACCGATGACAACTTACTTGAAGGATCTTTCTCGATCCATAGGTAGGTATGGTGGACTCTCAAAGAATGAGTTTGGTTTTGGGTTTTTGGATGCACAAGTAGTATCTCTACTTAGTGCAGAATTTTTGGCTAGCAAAGATATTGGGAAAGCACCACATGTTGAAGGATCTATGACAATATAACTTCTATGTGGATATGAACAAACATAAATCATTACGTTGTCTTCCTTGTCCAACGTCAACAATTTTGACATATAATATTTAATGGGGGCTCACAATCATAAAAGATGTCCAAGATAGTGTATTTGCATGTGAATCTTCTCTTCCCTTATTAATTCTTTCATGAATTGCATCATTGAGCAATGCTATGTTTGTCAATCTCCAATAAATTTTACTACTTATACTTTTCCTTATGTGATGTCATTACTCACCATAAGCTTAGCATATGATTCTTTTCATTTATTTTTCTTTCTTTTTATTTTGATTGCAACAAGAAAGTAGGGAGACAAAAACTTAAACTAAACTTTATTATATAACTTTCACTCGATTACATAGATAGATAGGACACGAAACTAACACACAAAAATAGATCATGCTAAACTTTTATTCAACTAAAGCAAAGGGAAACTAAAGATAGAACTAAAATAGTTAAAGGTGAATAAAAGTGATGGTGATACGATACCGGGGCACCTCCCCCAAGCTTGGCTCAAGCCAAGGGGAGTGCCCATACCAGTGTGCTCAAGTTTCTTTCGGTGGTGGTGATGAAGAAGGTGGTGGTGATGAGGTGTCACACTTCAACTTCAAAAGGTGCTCCAACTTGCGGATGACTCTCCGAAGGTTATTGATGTGCTCCTCTAGCAAAATATTTTCACGGATGAGAAATTTATTCTGAACACGGACCGCTTCGAAAGCTCCAAAAGCTTTGATTTCAATAGGGGTGAGATGACTATAATAAGGTTGAAGGATATCTTCTTCCTCTCCCTCCTTTGTTGGCATGGATTGCTCTCCTTTAGGGGGATGATCCACCATAGCCTCCTTGCCCTTCTCTTCCTTGTTGGCTTCTTCTAGCCCCTCCCTCTTCAGCTCTATCTTCATTAGCCATGCATCTTCTCCCACATTATTAGAAGAGGGAGAAGACATGATGCCTGACTTGACAGATCTGACAAGAAAACAACACGAAATAAGAACAGAGGTTTTTTCTGCGATGCGGTTGTCAAAACAGTCAGGGGTATATATAGAGAATTTTTATTCTGGGAAAACAAGCATATGGAAGGAAAACGGAGTCGTAAGGGTGTCCGAGGTGGGCACAACCCACCACGGCGCGCCCAGGGGTGCCTGGCGCGCCCTGGTGTATCGTGCTCACCTCGATCACCTTCCGGTTTATTTCTTTATTTCCATAATTTTATGATATTCCAAAACTGACAAAAAATATTTTTCGGATTTTTTGGGGTCCGTTTACTTACCGTATCACGTACCACCTATTTTTCAGAATTCTGGAGTGTTCCGGAAGGTTTCTTTTATGTGTTCCTCCGGTGTCATGGTTTGGATAACATTGCTTTCAATGTTAATAGGCGTACCTGAGATATAATGCTTAATTCTTTGTCCATTGACCACCTTCGGGTTAGTACCTTCGGCGTTATTAATCTTGATAGCTCCAGAGCGATAAACCTCTTCGATAATATAAGGTCCTTCCCATTTGGAGAGAAGCTTACCTATAAAAAATCTTAAATGAGAGTTGAACAAAAGAACATAGTCTCCTATTTTAAATTCCCACTTTTGGATTCTTTTGTCATGCCATATTTTTACTTTTTCTTTGAATAGTTTGGCATTTTCATAGGCTTGGGTTCTCCATTATCAAGTGAGCTAATATCAAATAGCCTCTTCTCACCGGCAAGTTTGAAATCATAGTTAAGTTCTTTAATTGCCCAAAATTCTTTGTGTTCTAATTCTAGAGGCAAATGACAAGCTTTTCCATATACCATTTTGTAGGGAGACATACCCATAGGATTTTTATAAGCTGTTCTATAGGCCCAAAGTGCATCATCTAATTTCTTAGACCAATTCTTACGAGACCTATTGACAGTTTTTTGTAATATTAATTTTATTTCTCTATTGCTAAATTCTACTTGACCACTAGATTAAGGATGATAGGGTGACGCAATTCTATGGTTAACATCATATTTAGCAAGCATTTTATGAAAAGCACCATGAATAAAGTGTGAACCACCGTCAGTCATTAAATATCTAGGGACTCCAAACCTCGGAAAGATAACCTCTTTGAGCATTTTAATGGAGGTGTGGTGATCAGCACTACTAGTTGGAGTAGCTTCTACCTACTTAGTGACATAATCAACAGCAACCAAAATATGAGTGTACCCATTAGAGGAAGGAAAAGGTCCCATATAATCAAAACCCCAAGCATCAAATGGCTCAACATAAGTGAATAATTCATAGGCATTTCTTGATGCTTAACGATATTACCAATTCTTTGACACTCATCACAAGACAAGACAAACTTACGGGCATCTTTGAAGAGAGTAGGCCAATAAAAACCGGATTGCAGTACCTTATGAGCAGTTCTATCTCCCGCATGATGTCCTCCATAAGCTTCGGAATGACATTTCCGTAGGATTTGTTCTTGTTCATGCTCAGGTACACAACGTCTAATAATACCATCTACTCCTTCTTTATAAAGATGTGGGTCATCCCAAAAGTAATGTCTTAAGTCATAAAAGAATTTTTTTTCTTTTGTTGGTATGTGAAACTAGGTGGTATATATTTAGCGACAATGTAATTAGCATAATCAGCATACCAAGGAGTGTTTTGAGAAACATTTATTGTAGCTAACTGTTCGTCAGGGAAACTATCATCTATAGGTAGTGAGTCATCAAGAATATTTTCTAACCTAGACAAGTTATCAGCAGGGCTGGCCCTGACGGGGGCAGGAGGGGCGGCCGCCCCGGGCCCCCACCTTTACAGGGCCCCCACGCCTAGTATGCATGCATGTGGCCGGTAGCCCATGGCCCAATTTTTGGCTGCTGCGACGTACGATGTCAGCCTATGGAAATCGCACAGTCAAATGGCACACGTTACGCCGGGAGCCCGGGGAGAAATCTACGGTCATCCTCTCATCTTCTTTTGCTTGTTTCCTAAGATTTTCTTTCGCTTGTTGCCTACCGATGCAACTACGCGAGTACGATGTACATATACACGGCGAGAGCGGTAACCGGCGGTGGCTACGATGCAGAGATCCGTGAGTGACGACCAATCGAGAGATTGCAACTCTAGGGCTCCGTCTTGGTGCCTCTTTGTGTGATCTGATCGCTGCTCTAATGCTCCGCCTAGGGCTCTAGGGCCTCCTTCTTGGATCCAACCAGCGCATCAATCGATCAACATGTAACCACTTCTTGTCTTGCCGGACCAAATCTTTGTACGTGCACGGTATACCACTAATCACTAATTCGTTATGTATATAGGTCAATTAAATTAAGATATTTCATTATAATTGGTTCGTCGCTCTTGTGTATTTATTTGAATTTCAGAACTATGGAAAAGGATTTGTGGATGAGTTGGTAAAATCACAAAGAGGAGTCATTGACATTTTTTTGACAATAACACTGACGCTTGGACGACTATAGAGTTTGCGACAGTAGCTGTGGATGGACCAGCTAATGGAATACAGGGAGAAAATGTGAATGTAAGTGACCCTGAGAACACTCGTAAAGCATTGGATGCACGGCACAGTCCGCTGGTTAATTTTGCATCATATGTTGCTTTGCATCAAGGAATGTACAATTATATTAAGGTAATATGTACATGTTATGTGATATAAATATTACTTTTAGATGCATTCAAGTGTTAATTGGTAACACTCCAATATATAACAAAAATAGTCAATGTGTCTCAGGTCCCATTGAACTGGACTCAATTTTTTATTTTTAGTGTAATACTCGCATGGAAATTTTATATTTTTAGTGTAATACTTGCATGGAAATTTCAGGTCCCATGAGAGTAATTCCTACCCAAAACTTTTCACATGTGTATTACACTAGGTCATGTTAGTTACAAAAAGTTTCAAATTTATTTGACTTCTTTAGTTTTTTAACTATTTTGTTCCAATTCATGTGCATTATTGGCCCAATGTTTCAAAGATCCGCATCATCATATATATAATGATTCTTATTGTTACGGTGCTTGTATTAAGGGCCCCGAGTTTTAGTTTCGCCCTGGGCTCCCGAAATCTCAGGACCGGCCCTGGTTATCAGCTACGGGGTTCTCAGCTCCCTTCCTATCAACGATATGTAAGTCAAATTCTTGAAGCAAGAGAACCCACCTAATGAGTCTAGGTTTAGCATCTTTCTTTTCCATATGGTATTTTATAGCAGCATGATCGGTGTGAACAATTACTTTGGAGTCAACAATATAGGATCTAAATTTATCACAGGCAAACACAACTGCTAAAAATTCTTTTTCCGTAGTAGCATAATTTCGTTGGGCACTGTCTAGAGTTTTGCTAGCATAATGGATAACATTCAATTTCTTATAAACTCTTTGTCCTAGAACAGCACCAACAACATAATCACTAGCATCACACATAATTTCAAAAGGCAAGTTCCAATCAGGTGGTTGAACGATAGGTGCAGAGGTTAAGTCTTTCTTGAGTGTTTCAAAGGCTTCCACACAATCATCATCAAAAATAAAAGGAATATCCTTTTGCAAAAGATTAGTAAGAGGCCTAGAAATTTTAGAGAAGTCTTTAATGAACCTCCTATAGAAACCAGCATGACCAAGGAAAGTGCGAATACCTTTAATATCTTTAGGACATGGCATATTCTCAATTGCATCAGCTTTAGCTTTATCCACCTCAATACCTCGTTCAGATATTTTATGCCCCAAGACAATACCTTCATTAACCATAAAGTGGCACTTCTCCCAATTCAAGACGAGATTAGTTTGTTCACATCTCTACAAAACTTGATCAAGGTTGCTTAAGCAATCATCAAAAGAAGTTCTGTAAATGGAAAAATCATCCATGAAAACCTCCACAATCTTTTCACAAAAATCAGAGAATATAGCAGTCATGCATCTTTGAAAGGTAGAAGGTGCATTGCATAAACCAAAAGGCATACGTCTATAAGCATAGGTTCCAAAAGGGCAAGTAAAGGTGGTTTTTTCTTGATCGGATTGTGACACGGGTGTTTGAGAAAAACCGGAATATCCATCTAGGAAGCAAAAGTGTGTGTGCTTAGAGAATCTTTCTAACATTTGATCAATGAAAGGCAGAGGGTAATGATCCTTCCTAGTAGCTTTATTTAATTTTCTAAAATCAATTACCATTATATAGCCAGTAACAATTCTTTGTGGAATGAGTTCATTCTTATCATTAGGAACAACGGTAATACCTCCCTTCTTAGGGACACAATGAACGGGACTTACCCATCTACTATCAGCAATAGGATTGATTATACCTGCTTTCAGAAGTTTTAGTATTTCAGTTCTTACCACTTCCTTCATCTTAGGATTCAATCGCCGTTGGTGATCAACAACGGGTTTAGCATCAGGTTCCATATTAATCTTGTGCTGACATAGAGTGGCACTAATGCCCTTAAGAACATCAAGAGTATATCCAATAGCAGCCCGGTGCTTCCTTAGAACTTTTGATAATCTTTCTTCTTCATGTTCTGAAAGGTTAGCACTAATAATAACAAGATATATCTTTTTCTCATCAAGATAAGCACACCTCAAAGTGTCAGGCAATTGTTTCAATTCAAACACACGATCACCTTTAGGTGGAGGAGGACCTCCAAGAGTTTCAATAGGCAAATTGTGTTTCAGGAGAGGTTGTTGTTCAAAGAAAATTTGATCTATTTTATTTCTTTCACGCAAGTGCATATCATTTTCATGGTCAAGCAAATATTGTTCTAATGGATCAGTAGGAGGCACAACAATAGAAGCAAGACCAATTATTTCATCCTTACTAGATAACGCTTTATCATGAGGTTGTCTACTAAACTTGGAAAACTTAAACTCATGAGACACACCACCAAAACTGACACCGACATTTTGTTTTTCATAATCTATCTTAGCATTGACGGTGCTCAAGAAAGGTCTACCAAAGATAATGGGACAATAGTCATCTTGTGGGGAACCAAGAACTAGAAAATCAGTAGGGTATTTAACTTTCCCACACAAGACTTCAACATCTCTAACAACCCCAAGTGGTGTGATGGTGTCTCTATTAGCAAGTTTAATAGTAACATCAATGTCTTCTATTTCAGCAGGTGCTATTTCATCCATAATTTCTTGGTATAAAGTAAAAGGGATAGTACTCACACTAGCACCCAAATCACATAAACCATGATAGCAATGATCTCCTATTTTGACTGAGACAACAGGCATGCCTTCTATGGGTCTATGTTTATCTTTTTCATCGTGTTTAGCAATTCTAGCAGCTTCATCACAAAAGTAGATAACATGCCCATCAATATTTTCTACCAAGAGATCTTTAACCATAGCAACACTAGGTTCTACTTTGATTTGCTCAGGGGGCTTAGATGTTTTTAGATTACTCTTATGAACCACAGTTGATACCTTAGCATGTTCCTTTATCCTAACAGGGAAAGGTGGTTTTTCAATATAAGCGGTAGGCACAACTGGATCAACATTGTAAATGATGGTTTCTTCTTTAGCTATCACCGGTTCTTTAATTTCTTCTTTAATAAGGGGATGATATTTAAACCACTTCTCCTTAGGGAGATCAACGTGAGTAGCAAATGCTTCGCAGAAAGAGGCTACTATCTCAGAGTCAAGTCCATATTTAGTGCTAAACTTGTGAAAAGTATCGGTATTCATAAAAGATTTAACACAATCAAATTCAAGCTTTATACCTGACTCATTACCTTCATCGAGTTCCCAATCTTCAGAGTTGCGTTTAATTCTTTCTAAGAGATCCCACTTGAATTCAATAGTCTTCTTCATATAAGAACCATCACAAGAAGTATCGAGCATGGATTGATCATTATGAGAAAGCTGAGCATAAAAATTCTGAATGATAACTTCTCTCGGAATGTCATGATTGGGGCATGCATATAACATTGAGTTAAGCCTCCCCCAAGATAGAGCGATACTTTCTCCTGCACGAGGCCAAAAATTATATATATACTTCCGATCACGATGAACCAGATGCATGGGATAAAACTTTTGGTGAAATTCCAATTGCAAACGATTCCAGTTCCACGATCCAATATCATCACATAGCCTATACCATGTCAATGTTTTTCCCTCCAAAGATAAAGGGAAAACCTTCTTCTTAACTTCATCTCCGGGTAAACCTGCAAGCTTAAATAATCCACAAATTTCGTTCACATATAATAGATGCATATCAGGATGTTCAGTTCCATCTCCTGCATAAGGTTTAGCAAGCAGTTGTTCTACCATACCCGAAGGAATTTCATAACCAATATTTTCAGTAGGTGCAGTAGGTTGAGGGGCAACTAATTGTGGTTCCGGTCAAGGTGAAGATACCCCGAACAAACCCCTCAAAGGATTGTTCTCCATAGAAGCAAGTAGCAATAAATTTTAGCACGTCGTATAAGTTTTTCCTTACCGATTTCCACTTACCAAGAGCGCTTCACTCCCCAGCAACGGCGCCAGAAAAGAGTCTTGATGACCCAAAGTATAGGGGATCAATCGTAGTCCTTTCGATAAGTAAGAGTGTCGAACCCAACGAGGAGCAGAAGGAAATGACAAGCTGTTTTCAGCAAGGTAATTTCTGCAAGCACTAAAATTGTAGGTAACAGATAGTTTGATAGCAAGATAATTGGTAATGAGCAAGTAACGGTAACGGTAAATAAGGTGCAGCAAGGTAGCCCAATCCTTTTGTGGCAAAGGACATGCCAGAACAATCTCTACTAATAGGCAAAGTGTGTTGGAAATATGCCCTAGAGGCAATAATAAATTGGTTATTATTATATTTCCTTGTTCATGATAATCGTTTATTATCCATGCTATAATTGTATTGATTGGAAACTCAAATACATGTGTGGGTACATAGACAACACTGTGTCCCTAGTAAGTCTCTAGTTGACTAGCTCGTTGATCAAAGATGGTTAATGTTTCCTAGCCATTGACATGAGATGTCATTTGATAACGGGATCACATCATTAGGAGAATGATGTGATGGACAAGACCCAAACTAAGAACGTAGCATTTGATCGTGTCAGTTTATTGCTATTGTTTTCTGCATGTCAAGTATCTGTTCCTATGACCATGAGATCATGCAACTCCCTGACATCGGAGGAGTACCTTGTGTGTATCAAACGTCGCAACGTAACTGGGTGACTATAAAGGTGCTCTACAGGTATCTCCGAGGGTGTCTGTTGGGTTGGCATGGATCAAGACTGGGATTTGTTACTCTATGTGACGGAGAGGTATCTCAGGGCCCACTCGGTAATACAACATCACAATGAGCCTTGCAAGCAATGTGACTAAAGTGTTAGCCACGAGATCTTGTATTACGGAACGAGTAAAGAGACTTGCCGGTAACGAGATTGAACTAGGTATAGAGATACCGACGATCGAATCTCGGGCAAGTAACATACCGAAGAACAAATGGAACAGCATACGGGATTAACTGAATCCTTGACATAGAGGTTCGACCGATAGAAGATCTTCGTAGAATATGGTTGAGCCAATATGGGCATCCAGGTCCCGCTATTGGTTATTGGCCGTAGAGGTGTCTCGGTCATGTCTACATAGTTCTCGAACCCGCAGGGTCTACACACTTAAACGTTTGGTGACGATTAGTATAGTTGAGTTATTATGTTGGTGACCGAAGGTTGTTCGGAGTCCCGGATAAGATCCCGGACATGACGAGGATCTCCGGAATAGTCCGGAGGTAAATATTGATATATGTGATAATAGTGTTTTGATCTCCGGAAGGGTTCCGGAATTCGCCGGAAGAAGTTTCGGATGTTTACCGAAGTGTTCGGGTGCGAGAACACTTTATATGGGCCAAGGGATAAAAGCCCACGAGGTATTTGAAAGTGCAAAAGTAGTTTTGCTGCCGCGTAAGCGGTACTACCGCTTGTGTGAAGCGGTACTACCGCCCGAGCGGTACTACCGCTTGTGTGAAGCGGTACTACCGCCCAAGCGGTACTACCGCTTGTGTGAAGCGGTACTACCGCTTGTGCGCGGTACTGCAGGGATCCGAGTTGGACTCTTTCCCTGCGGGCCAAACCGACCTTGTGCGGGCACAACCGACCTGGAGGAGGCTTTTACTCCAAGTTTAGACCCCAAGGCTCAACATATATATAGAGGGGCAGGGCTAGCACACGGGACACATAAAGATTTCCCCAAGCCGTGTGCGGCAACCCTAACCCTCTAGTTCCTCCGTCATAATCTCCGTAGCGCTTGGCGAAGCCCTGCAGAGATTGTTCCTCACCACCATCACCACGCCGTCGTGCTGCTGGAACTCAACCACTACTTCACCATCGCTCGCTGGATCGAGGAGGTGAAGGCGTCATCAAGCCGTACGTGTGTTGAACGCGGAGGTGCCGTCCGTTCGGCGCTAGTTCGTGATCGGATCGAGGGACGACTTGCGATTTGGATCGCGGAGACGTTCGACTACATCAACCGCGTTTCTTAAACGCTTCCGCTTAGCGATCTACAAGGGTATGTAGATTCACTCTCCCTCTCGTAGATGCTCATCACCATGGATAGATCTTGTGTGTGCGTAGGAAAATTTTTGTTTCCCATGCAACGTTCCCCATCAGTGGCATCTGAGCTAGGTCTATGCGTAGATGAGATCTCGAGTAGAACACAAACGAGTTGTGGGCGTGGGTGTATACATATTGCTTGCCGTTACTAGTTGATACTTGATTTGGCAGTATTGTGAGATGAAGCGGCCCGGACCGACATTACGCGTACACTTACGCGAGATAGGTTCCTTCAACCGACATGTAATTTTGTTGCATAAAGATGGCTAGCGGGTGTCTGTCTCTCTCACTTTAGTTGAATCGATTTCAATGAAGAGGGTTCTTTTAGAAGATCAAAAAGCAATCACTACACCACGTTGTGGTTTTGCGTAGGTAAGAACGGTTCTTGCAAACCCGTAGCAGCCACGTAAAATTTGCAACAACAATTAGAGGACGTCTAACTTGTTTTTGCAGGGTATGTTGTGATGTGATATGGCCAATTACATGATGAGATATATGTGATGTATGAGATGATCATGTGTTGTATAGAATATCACGACTTGCATGTCGATGAGTACGGCAACTGGCAGGAGCCATAGAGTTGTCTTTAATTCTTGTATGACCTGCGTGTCAATCATTAAGCGCTATGTAATGCTTTACTTTATCGCTAAACGTTAGCAATAGTCGTGGAAGCAACAGTCGGCGCGACAACCTTATGGCGACACGTTGATGGAGATCAAGATGATGGAGATCATGGTGTCATGCCGGTGACGATGGAGATCATGCCGGTGCTTTGGAGATGGAGATCAAAAGCACAAGTTCATGGCCATATCATGTCACTTATGATTTGCATGTGATGTTAATCCTTTTATGCATCTTATTTTGCTTAGGACGACGGTAGCATTATAAGGTGATCCCTCACTTAAATTTCAAGATAAATTGTGTTCTCCCCGAGTGTGCACCGTTGCGAAAGTTCGTCGTTTCGAGACACGCCGTGATGATCGGGTGTGATAGACTCCACGTTCACATACAACGGGTGCAAGCCATGTTGCACACGCGGAACACTTGGGTTAAACTTGACGAGCCTAGCATGTACAGACATGGCCTCGGAACACAAGAGACCGAAAGGTCGAACATGAGTCATATAGTAGATATGATCAACATGAAGATGTTCACCATTGAAAACCACCTCAACTCACGTGATGATCGGACTTGAGTTGGTGGATTTGGATCATGTTACACTCGAATGACCGGAGGGATGTCAATTTGAGTGGGAGTTTTTTTAGTAATATGATTAACTAAACTCGTTATCTTGAACAATAGTCTAAGTTGTCTTTGCTATATTTATGTTGTAGATCATGGCTCGCGCAGTAGCACCCCTGAATTTTAATGCGTTCCTAGAGAAAGCTAAGTTGAAAGATGATGGAAGTAACTTTGTGGACTGGGCCCGTAATCTAAGGATTATCCTTACGGCTTCCCAGAAGGCTTATGTCCTTGATGCACCGCTTGGTGATCCACCCGCTCCAGTTGAGTCTCTAGACGTTGTGAACGCCTGGCAGGCTCGTTCTGATGATTACTCAATAGTTCAATGTGCATTATTGTATGGCTTAGAACCGGGACTTCAAAGACGTTTTGAACGTCATGGAGCATATGAGATGTTCCAGGAGTTGAAGATTATCTTTCAGAAGAATGCCCGGATCGAGAGATATGAGATCTCCGATAAGTTCTATGCTTGCAAGATGGAGGAGAACGGCACTATCAGTGATCACATACTCAGAATGTCTGGGTACTCCACCCGTCTGGCTGAATTGGGGATGCCCCTTCCGCCAGAGGCTATCACTGACAGAGTTCTTCAATCATTGCCACCTAGCTACAAGAGCTTCGTGTTGAACTATAACATGCACGGGATGAACAAGTCAGTCGCCGAGCTGTTTGCGATACTGAAAGCCGCTGAGTCTGAAATTCAGAAGGAGCATCAAGTGTTGATGGTCAATAAAACCACTAGTTTCAAGAAAAATGGCAAGGTTAAAAAGGGTAAATCCAAGAAGGGTGGCAAAGCAGTTGCTACTCCCGTGAAGAAACCCAAGGCTGGACCCAAACCAGAAACTGAGTGCTTTCATTGCAAGGGAATTGGACACTGGAAGCGGAACTGCCCCAAGTATTTGGCTGACAAGAAGGTGGCCAACAACAAACAAGGTATATATGATATACATGTTATTGATATGTTCCTTACCAACCCTCGTTGTAGTGCCTGGGTATTTGATACCGGTGCGGTTGCTCATATTTGCAACTCTAAACAGGAACTGCGGAATAGACGGAGGCTGGCAAAGGACGAAGTGACGATGCGCGTGGGAAATGGTTCCAAGGTTGATGTGATCGCCGTCGGCACGCTCGCTCTTCGATTACCGTCGGGATTAGTGATGAACCTAAATAAGTGTTATTTGGTGCCTGCGTTAAGCATGAACATTATATCTGGATCTTGTTTATTGCGAGACGGTTACTCATTTAAATCAGAGAATAATGGTTGTTCTATTTATATGAGTAATATCTTTTATGGTCATGCACCCAATGTGAGGGGTTTATTCTTATTGAATCTCGATAATAATGATACACATGTTCATAACATTGATGCCAAAAGATGTAGAATTGATAATGATAATACCACTTTCTTGTGGCACTGCCGTTTAGGTCATATTGGCGTAAAACGCATGAGGAAGCTCCATGCTGATGGACTTTTGGAGTCACTTGATTTTGAATCACTTGACACATGTGAGCCATGCCTCATGGGCAAGATGACTAAAACGCCGTTCTCTGGAACAATGGAATGGGCAAGTGACTTGTTGGAAATCATACATACTGATGTGTGCGGTCCGATGAGTATTGAGGCGCGCGGTGGTTATCGTTACTTTCTCACCTTCACTGATGACTTAAGTAGATATGGGTATATTTACTTAATGAAACACAAGTCTGAAACATTTGAAAAGTTCAAACAATTTCAGAGTGAAGTTGAGAATCATCGTAACAAGAAGATTAAATTCCTACGATCTGATCGAGGAGGAGAATATCTGAGTTATGAGTTTGGCAGTCACTTAAGACAGTGTGGAATTGTTTCACAATTGACACCGCCTGGAACACCACAGCGTAATGGTGTGTCCGAACATCGTAATCGAACCTTATTGGATATGGTGCGATCTATGATGTCTCTTGCCGATTTGCCACTATCGTTTTGGGGTTATGCATTAGAGACAGCTGCATTCACTTTAAATAGGGCACCATCGAAATCCGTTGAGACGACGCCATATGAACTTTGGTTTGGCAAGAAGCCAAAGCTGTCGTTTCTTAAAGTTTGGGGATGTGATGCTTATGTCAAAAAGCTTCAGCCTGAAAAGCTGGAACCCAAAGCGGAGAAATGCGTTTATTATGCCCTAGAGGCAATAATAAATTGGAAATATGCCCTAGAGGCAATAATAAATTGGTTATTATTATATTTCCTTGTTCATGATAATCGTTTATTATCCATGCTATAATTGTATTGATTGGAAACTCAAATACATGTGTGGGTACAAAGACAACACTGTGTCTCTAGTAAGTCTCTAGTTGACTAGCTCGTTGATCAAAGATGGTCAATGTTTCCTAGCCATTGACATGAGATGTCATTTGATAACGGGATCACATCATTAGGAGAATGATGTGATGGACAAGACCCAAACTAAGAACGTAGCATTTGATCGTGTCAGTTTATTGCTATTGTTTTCTGCATGTCAAGTATCTGTTCCTATGACCATGAGATCATGCAACTCCCTGACATCGGAGGAGTACCTTGTGTGTATCAAACGTCGCAACGTAACTGGGTGACTATAAAGGTGCTCTACAGGTATCTCCGAGGGTGTCTGTTGGGTTGGCATGGATCAAGACTGGGATTTGTTACTCTGTGTGACGGAGAGGTATCTCAGGGCCCACTCGGTAATACAACATCACAATGAGCCTTGCAAGCAATGTGACTAAAGTGTTAGCCACGAGATCTTGTATTACGGAACGAGTAAAGAGACTTGCCGGTAACGAGATTGAACTAGGTATAGAGATACCGATGATCGAATCTCGGGCAAGTAACATACCGAAGAACAAATGGAACAGCATACGGGATTAACTGAATCCTTGACATAGAGGTTCGACCGATAGAAGATCTTCGTAGAATATGGTTGAGCCAATATGGGCATCCAGGTCCCGCTATTGGTTATTGGCCGTAGAGGTTTCTCGGTCATGTCTACATAGTTCTCGAACCCGCAGGGTCTACACACTTAAACGTTTGGTGACGATTAGTATAGTTGAGTTATTATGTTGGTGACCGAAGGTTGTTCGGAGTCCCGGATAAGATCCCGGACATGACGAGGATCTCCGGAATAGTCCGGAGGTAAATATTGATATATGTGATAATAGTGTTTTGATCTCCGGAAGGGTTCCGGAATTCGCCGGATGAAGTTTCGGATGTTTACCGAAGTGTTCGGGTGCGAGAGCACTTTATATGGGCCAAGGGATAAAAGCCCACGAGGTATTTGAAAGTGCAAAAGTAGTTTTGCTGCCGCGTAAGCGGTACTACCGCTTGTGTGAAGCGGTACTACCGCCCGAGCGGTACTACCGCTTGTGTGAAGCGGTACTACCGCTTGTGCGCGGTACTGCAGGGATCCGAGTTGGACTCTTTCCCTGCGGGCCAAACCGACCTTGTGCGGGCACAACCGACCTGGAGGAGGCTTTTACTCCAAGTTTAGACCCCAAGGCTCAACATATATATAGAGGGGCAGGGCTAGCACACGGGACACATAAAGATTTCCCCAAGCCATGTGCGGCAACCCTAACCCTCTAGTTCCTCCGTCATAATCTCCGTAGCGCTTGGCGAAGCCCTGCAGAGATTGTTCCTCACCACCATCACCACGCCGTCGTGCTGCTGGAACTCAACCACTACTTCACCATCGCTCGCTGGATCGAGGAGGTGAAGGCGTCATCAAGCCGTACGTGTGTTGAACGCGGAGGTGCCGTCCGTTCGGCGCTAGTTCGTGATCGGATCGAGGGACGACTTGCGATTTGGATCGCGGAGACGTTCGACTACATCAACCGCGTTTCTTAAACGCTTCCGCTTAGCGATCTACAAGGGTATGTAGATTCACTCTCCCTCTCGTAGATGCTCATCACCATGGATAGATCTTGTGTGTGCGTAGGAAAATTTTTGTTTCCCATGCAACGTTCCCCATCAAAGTGTTCTTGAGGGTACACGGGAATTTGATCTAGTCACTTTTATCATGTTGGTTTGATTCGTGTTCGCTACTTTGATAATTTGATATGTGGGTGGACCGGTGCTTGGGTGCTATTCTTACTTGAACAACCTCCCACTTATGATTAACCCCCTCGCAAGCATCCGCAACTACGAGAAAAGTATTAAGATAAAATCTAACCATAGCATTAAACGTTTGGATCCAAATCAGCCCCTTACGAAGTAGCGCATAAACTAGGGTTTAAGCTTCTGTCACTCTAGCAACTCATCATCTAATAACTACTCCACAATGCATTCCCTTAGGCCCATGAATGGTGAAGTGTCATGTAGTCGACGTTCACATGACACCACTAAGGGAATCACAACATACATATCATCAAAATATCGAACACATATCAAATTCACATGATTACTTGCAACATGACTTCTCCGGTGACCTCAAGAACAAAGGTAACTACGCACAAATAATAATCATGCTAAAGATCAGAGGAGTATTAAATAGCATAATGGATCTGAACATATAATCTTCCACCAAGTAAACCATATAGTTATCAACTACACAAGGTAATCAACACTACTAGTCACCCACAGGTACCAATCTGAGGTTCCGGTACAATGATTGAACACAAGAGATGAACTAGGGTTTGAGAGGAGATGGTGCTATTGAAGATGTTGATGAAGATTGGCCTCCCAAAGATGAGAGGGGTGTTGGTGATGACAAAAGCTTCGATTTCCCCCTCCGGGAGGGAAGTTCCCCCGGCGGAATCGCTCCGTCGGAGGGCAAAAGTGCTCCTGCCCAAGTTCCGCCTCGAGGCGGTGGCGCTTCATCCCGAAATTCCTCCTCTGATTTTTTCTAGGTTAAATGTGACTATATACCAGAAGATGGGCACCAGAGGTGGGCCGAGGAGGCCACAACCAATCAGGGCGCGCCCAGGGAGGTCTGGCGCGCCCTGGTGGGTTGTGCCCACCAGGTTGGCCCCCTCTGGTATTTTTCTGCTCCAGTATTTTTTTATTTAACCCAAAAATAATCTCCGTAAAGTTTCAGCTTCATTGGAGTTGTGCAGAATAGGTATCTCTGATGTGCTTTTCTTGGGTCCAGAATTCCAGCTACCGGTATTCTCCCTCTTTGTGTAAACCTTGCATATTATGCCAGAAAAGGCATTAGAATCACTCCCCAAAGCATTATTATTCAACAAAGCATAATAAATAACAGTAGGAAAACATGATGCAAAATGGACGTATCACTCGGTCAGATCCAAGGCATGAGCATGGTCAATGACCAAGCTACGATCTATGATCGGGTCGGACTTAGATCCGATGACCGGGAAATCCATACCCCGCCCGTCACGCATCTGGTCGCCACTGTCGAGTGCCCGTCTGGGGGCTATCCACCCCAGCCACCGGAACTAAGAACGGTTTACACCCCAGTCGCCGATCACCCGTGCCCTCCTGGGAGCCCCGAAGCTGGAGTTGGCCCCGATATTCAATCGGCACATAATTCGGAACCATCGCTACGAAGTCCTATGGAGGCGTCAGATCCCGAGCCTGCCGCATTAAACCCCACTAGGACACAGTGCGCAACCGCCGAAATCGCGGATTTACATCCGGGAGGAATACGAAATTCTAGCCCGCCCACCACCCAACTCAGGCGCCCTTCGATAGACGCTGCAAAGTCCGGCTCAATGGGCTTGCTAGAGGTCAAACAGCGGCCGGGGGAATCAGTCCATCGCTTCTAGGCCAGATTCCTTCTTAAGAAGAACGCGGCAAGGGATTGCAGCAAACAGGGCATGATCAATGCCTTCCAACACAACTGTTGTGATGAGGGAATCCTTAACGCCCT
This sequence comes from Elymus sibiricus, assembly GCA_039707655.1. NCBI lineage: Eukaryota > Viridiplantae > Streptophyta > Magnoliopsida > Poales > Poaceae > Elymus > Elymus sibiricus. The sequence goes on along the minus strand of CM077673.1, from coordinate 381,114,768 downwards.
AGCCCGGCGCCGAATTCATACTTTCGCCGAGCTATCTGACATGGTGCACAAATATTGCGCCATGGAGAGCACTTGGCAACTACAGCGATTGAGCACAGAGTCATTCCGGTCCGAACAACATGAAGGAATCCGGAGAAGCCGCGCACCTCCGCGACGGCCGGCAACATCCGAGCCCGCCGAGAAAAGGAATAAAACCCAGACATGGGTTAGAACGGTCCTCGATGGGCTACTGGAAAGATCTTGCCCAATACACTCGGTCCGGCTAAACACAAACCCGACCGACAGCCTTCGGGAATGTTGGGTTATCACTCATCAGACAAGTCGCGAAGAGCGGAGAAAGCATACTAAGGGCTCCAATTCCGAACACTAGGTCGACAGAATTACCCGAGCATAACGGGGAGGTCCTAACGATCTACGAGACGTTCTCTTCAAAGAATCAACGGAAAAGGGCTCTTCGAGAGATCCACCATATTCATCATGTGGCGGCCGCAAACTCATGGGCTGATACTCCAATTACCTTCGGTGAAGCAGACCGACCGATACCCAACATAGACCGAACACCTGCCGCCCTGGTTTTAAACCCCATAGTAGACGGGTTTTGGTTGAACAAAGTACTAATGGACGGCAGCAACGGCCTAAACCTCATCTACGAGGACACGTTGGACAAAATGCAGTTCGATAGATCACGCATCGAACGCAGCAACACCACCTTTCGAGGGATTGTCCCGGGAAGAGAAGCACGTTGTACCAGACGAGTATCACTCGGTGTAGTGTTCGGCTCACCCGAAAACTACAGATCCGAGGAACTTGTTTTCCACATCATGCCCTTTTATAGCGGCTACCACGCCCTCCTAGGATGTGATGCCTTCACAAGATTTCAGGCAGTACCACATTACGGGTATATGAAACTTAAAATGCCAGGACCCAACGGCGTGCTCACAGTCATCGGCGACCCCAATAGAGCTCTCTGGGCTGAAAATAAAACAACATCCCTCGCCCTCGAGGTACTAGCCGAGACTCTCACCGCAGAAGAACTAACCACGCTCCTCTTCATTGTGGACAAGGATGACGTGGTCCTCGGCAAGCGGCCGAAGTCTACCTCCTTCAAGCCGGCGGACGAAATCATCAAATTCCAGGTCCATCCAACGGACCCCAACAAAACAACATCCATTGGTGACCAGCTAGACCCCGTAATCGTCGAAGCACTATGCACATTCCTTTGCGAAAACTAGGACATATTCGCTTGGCATCCCTCAGATATGCTGGGAATCCCACGGGGGCTGGCAGAACACAGCCTGAATATAAGGGAAGGTTTCAAGCCTGTCAAACAGACCTTGCGTCGATTCTCCGAACCAAAGCATCAAGCTATGGGCGAAGAACTCACCAAATTACTCGAAGCCGGATTCATAAGAGAAATCAAACATCCCGAGTGGTTAGGAAACCCGGTCATGGTGCCCAAGAAGGACAAATCTTGGCGGCTATGCGTCGATTTCAAAGACCTCAATAAAGTCGGCCCTAAAGATCCCTTTCCGTTACCCCGCATACACCAGATCATTGATGCAACTGCCGGACATGACTCGTTGTGCTTCCTCGACGCCTACTCCGAATACCATCTGATAAAAATGAAGGAATCCGACCAAGCTGCAACCGCGTTCATCACCCCCTATGGGCCATTCTGTTTCAACACAATGCCTTTCGGGTTAAAGAATGCAGGCGCAACATACCAGCGCATGATTCAAACATGCCTGGCAAAGCAAATTAGAAAAACAGTTGAGGCCTACGTGGACGATGTGGTCATCAAGACCAAACACGCCGGTCAATTGGTCGGTGACCTCAGACAAACATTTACCAGTCTACGGGAATACGACATACGACTTAATATGGACAAGTGTGTCTTTGGAGTCCCAGTCGGGAAACTACTCGGATTTATCATCTCACATAGGGGAATAGAGGCCAACCCCGCTAAAATTCGAGCCCTATCCCAACTCGCTGTTCCAACAGAGCTAAAGCATGTCTAAAGACTAGCAGGATGCGTCGCGGCCTTGAGCCGCTTCATCTCCCGACTTGGAGAAAAAGCCCTGCCCCTCTATAGGCTGCTCAAACGGACCAAGAACTTCGAATGGACCGACGAAGCAGCAAACGCCCCAGAGGAAATCAAAACGCTGCTCGCCAGCAACCCCACCCTAGCAGCACCTGGCGCCGGGGAACCAATGTTATTATACATCTCGGCCACCAACCAGGTGGTTAGCACGGTCCTCGTCGTAGAACGGGAAGCCGAGGGTCACAAACTCCAAGTACAAAAGCCGGTCTACCACGTATCCGAGGTGCTCAGCACAGGGACAAACGGTGCGGAACAGGTGGCCCCTCCCACTCCCGAATCGGACAAGCAAATAATCGGTGGGTATACCGTCGAAGAAACACCTTCGGCTCATGAGGTCATGGCAGTAATCGCACCATGGACCGAGCCCTTCCTGGCCTACCTTCTGCGTAAGGAACTCCTCGACGACCAAACTGAGGCACGACACATAATTCTTCGATCGAAAGCCTACAAGGTGCACGAGGGTGACCTATACAAGAAAAGCACCACGGGGGGGGGTACTCCAACGGTGCATCTCTGAAGAAGAAGGGAAGGAGCTTCTGGCCGAGGTCATGCTGGCATGGGAGGCCATCACGTGGCAGCAAGGGCCCTGGTAAGCAAGGCCTTTCGGGCCGGGTTCTTCTGGCCCACTGCCCGAGCAAACGCTTGAACACTCGTCCATCGTTGCGTGGGATGCCAGCTATTCGCAAACCAAAGTCACATGCCCCCAACAGCTCTTCGGACAATTCCGATCACCTGGCCTTTTGCGGTCTGGGGGCTGGACATGGTCGGACCACTTAAAGGGGGGACCAAGAAAAAGAAATACCTCCTGGTTATGGTCGACAAGTTCACCAAATGGATTGAAGAAAAACCAGTAAGCTCGGCCAAATCCGGACCGGTCATCGACTTTATATCCGGAGTGGTACACCGATACAGTGTACCCCCAGCATAATAACAGACAATGGGTCAAACTTCACATCCCAGGAGGTAAAGGACTGGTGTGCTAACCTGGGCATCAAGCTCAACTATGCCTTAGTGTATCATCCGCAGACCAATGGGCAAGTCGAATGGGCCAACGGTCTCATCATGAGCGGTATCAAACCCCGCCTGGTCCGATCTCTTGAAGAATCCGACTGCCATTGGGTGGAGGAGCTCGACTCCGTACTATGGGGATTACGCACAACCCCGGACAGATCAACTGGGTACACGCCATTCTTCATGGTATACGGCGCCGAAGCAGTCCTACCGTGTGACATCATTCACAACGCTCCTAGGGTGCGCATGTAGGAAGAAAAAGAGTCCGAGTTGGATCGGCCAGACGACTTAGACGCCCTGGAGGGGGAGCGCGACATAGCCCGAGCTTGGTCCGCCTTCTACTAGTAGCAAGCTCGGCGGTATCAAAGCAGGGAGGTATGAGCGAAGACATATAACGTGGGCGAACTGGTGTTACGACTTCCCGAGAAGCAAAAGCATAAACTCAACACTAAATAGGAGGGACCCTTCGTAATCGACGAAGTGTTGACAGGAGGGGCTTACCACCTCCGCAACCCACAGGATAGCCGCCTCGAGCCAAACCCATGGAACACAACTCGTCTTCGAAGCTTCTACGGATAGACTGACGTCGCCCCCCCCCCCCCTTCACAAAAACCCCTGTACCCACACTTTTATAAGTTTTTTTGTTTTCTTCTCATAGGGTTGCTTAGACTCTCCTAAGTTATGATTGGCTTAACCGAACTATAACTAATTCTCTGTTGATACATGACTATCACACCCGACAATGCCTAGGGGCTTCTTTAAAAAGCCAACTAGCTATATTTTTACGCCATACGCATTCTTCCATGATCGTCTGTACACCACTGTATGCATCAATTGTACTTATGTTTCTTGCCAAACCGGGTTGCCTCGCTCCTGTGATTACCCTCTATGTTCCCAAATGTTCGGCTAGAGGGTAAAGGGAGCACCTCTGTGACTGTTACGACCGGGTCATCCGGGCACGTACCGCAGACGGGTGAAGCCAAAGGTTAGCACTCTTAAGAAGCAAACTGATCGGCTACGACGAGGAAAGATGCGATAAGCGGTCTCCACCACCAATCTCGATTTCTCTCATGATATAGCTCCTACTTGCCCGATTTCGGGTACATAGCTAGGACATCTGCGGTCAACGCGGAAACCCGAAGAAAGGAACCCATTAAGGAACTATTTTCTCCGAAAGATGTTTCTTACATTAAACAGTAATGAAACATACCCCTCCAGTGTGCGTTTCGTCTGTTCAAACCACATAGCCGGATTGCCAAGTTCCCTACCAAAAAACAATCTCCTGCTACTCCAGGACATACAACAAGGAACACTCCCCAGTCATTGACAGGGGAGGCAGAGGCCGATGGCCAGGTCATGACAACGTTTATAACACGGACGGAACTAATAAGGTGTTAAGTACATAGGTACGTAGAACCAACATATTAAGCAGTTCGGTCGAGACCGTCTATAAGGACGTCCAAAGAGCAGTCCTCTTCAGAGAGACGAGCAGCTGGGATGACTTGATCATAGACCAGGTAAAGGGGAATTTCCTGCCCGTCGGGCCCCGCTGGCCCAACCCGGGCCAGGTGTTCTGGGTTGAGCTTGGTGAAGTGGGTCTTCACCATGGCCCACGCCTCCCGAGCTCCCTCTCGACAGGCGGACGTCTTCCACAGCTCAAAACGGCATCGGGCTCCCCTAAACCTCTCCGTGAGTTCAAGCATCCCTTGTGGAGGTGTCTCTGCCGGCCAGAGCACCCTTATCATGCACCTCATGGCCTTCCTAGCTCGCACTACGGCCAGCTCCTTCAACAGATCCCTACCAAAGGAACTGATCTCTTCTTTCAGACAACCAGTTAAGAGGCCTACGCATGACAACGGGCACATTACTTACACGCCACATCAAAGGATAAATTTCTGGCACTCCATGTTAGAAATTTACTTACAGAACATGCCGCCTTTCAGTCTATGGTTTTCCTCTTGGGTCTATGCCAATTGATTCTTTAGGCTCTGAATTTCTTGGGCTTGGCGTTGGTTTTCCCCTTTGAGCTGGCGCGTTTCCTCATGACATCGCTCCAACACGGGGACATTCGCCTCAAGCTGAGACTCGACATACCGCTGAGCCTCACGAGACGCATCAAGATCCTTTTGCATCTGGCCTAGGGATTCAGCTGCTACACCACAAAACGTCGTTAGAGACGTCATTCCCATTTTTATCAGCACCTAACAAAGCACACATTTTACTTACAATGTGCTTCTCTGGTGAACTTTTTCACCTCCTCCAGTTCGGCTTTCACATCCCTCAGCTCCGTCGACTGGATTCAAGATCCTGGGACAAATTCTCGTTTTGTTGTCTTAAAACCTGCACAAAGCAGCACGACGTTTAGACCCTTAATTTGGTCGTGCCTACCAAATCAAGGTCCGGGGGCTATGGGGTTGGGACCTATATTCGGTTGTCAAAACCAACAACTTACTTGCATATTGGAAGACATTATTCGGGCAGCTCCTTCGAGCCCTGCTCGGGCGGCTCCGAGGTGAGCATTCACGGAACTGAAAGCATTGAACTCTTGATCAGAAAATGCCGTGTGTCGCAAGGACTCTTTCTGATGCCGATGATTCATCGCGCTCTCGACCTCGGAATTGGTAACTGAGGCTCCCCCGGAGTCCTCGGGAAGTTGATCTGCTACAGGGACTTCAGCTCCTGCGGGGACCGAGGGTTCAGGGGGATTATGGTCGTCCGCCGCCCCGACGATGTCTTCGGGCTGATCCGTTCACCTCCTAAGTATCCCGGTGAAAGAAATTATAATTAATCGTGGCAACAATAGCGAAAAGATGGAGCTAGATGATATACCTTTTGGTGTGTGGGGGGGGGGCGAGGTGTTTTCCGACGCCGCCCCCCGTTTAGGCCTCCCGCCCGCGTCTGGCACGGGCCCTGCAGGGGCGGTCTGGGAAGATGTCCGGCGCATATTCCGACGACCCTTGGGGGTAGTGATCGGCATGTTCGGAGTGGTGGGAGACTTACGTCCCTTCTGGGATGAGGATTTCTTCTTACTTGTGGTCGAAGGGTCAAGGCTCCGGGGTAATCGGCCATAAGGGCCACTATGTGTTCTTCAATGCTCTCCTGATAATAGACCCCATCCTCATAGATCATTGAAGTCTCCGGGTCATCATGGAATCCGGGATCATCATCCCGATCATAATTCTCCGACTGGGGAGCAGGACAATTGACTGTCTCGACCCAACGCCTCCAACTTTGTTAAAGAAAAATGGAAAGTTTCCGATGTTAGAATCAAGAATAAGCATCTGGAATTCATAGGTTTAAGTATAGCCTACCCATTCAATGGGGTTGTGGCTAGAAAAGCCTTCTTTGGCTGTCAGGCGGGCAAATTCTTCTTTCTCCCCTTTAAAGTGATCGGCCAGGATGATGACCAGGGCTTCCTGATTGTCCGGTCCTTGCCGACAGCAACGGGTGGTATCGTTAGTTCCGTTGTAACACCATAGGGGGTGCGTTCGCTGTTGAGCAGCTGGGCGCATCGGGAAATCGCCGTGGCCATCACGTCAATGATGGTCAACTTGTTGTGTGCTAGCAGCTTCACCTTGGTTGACAGGCGTTTTACCTCGGTGCTTTCCTCTTGAGAGGAAATCCTAGGTTGCCAGTTGAATCACTTCTTTAAAGGGGCCTCGGAGTACTCGGGTAAACCCCTCTGAGCTGGATCAAATAAAGGCACGTCCTTGATAAACCACTCCGAAGACCACTCGTTGGACTCTTTCTTCGGGGTCCCAATGGGGTACCCCGTTCCGGCTATGCGCCATACCTCGGCTCCGCCCACTTCCCGGATAGTCCCTCCCCTAGTTCGGGGAACGAGGCAAAAATATTTCTGCCACAAATCAAAGTGAGGCTCGCAGCCCAGAAACATCTCATAAAGGGCCACGAAGCCTGAGATATGGAGGATTGAGCCAGGGGTGAGATGGTGGAGCTGAAGATCGTAGAACTCTAGCAGGCCCCTCAAGAAGGGGTGGATGGGGAATCCTAGGCCTCGCAAAAGTAAGGAGACGAAACAAACTCTCTCGTCCCCTTGAGGGGTGGGGAAGTTCTCCGCGAAAGCCTCATCGTTTGCGCAAGTTAACCCTGCACGGGTGGGTGTCAGATCTGAGTGGGGAAGGTACCCTTGCACCTCGAGGTCGCGCAGTTGAAGACGGGAAACGAAGTTGCTTGCCCAGTCTCCTGGGAGGGGACCGAAATTACGTGAAGATGAGCCTGGAGCGCTCACCATATCTCTGAGCTCGCGAGCTTTAGGGTTTCGCGGTGGAGATGCGAGGGAGGATGTCACCTATGAAGGATACGGTCTGTTTAAATAAAAGCTTTTCTGGTCTGCTTAAGGCAGTTTCATAAAGGACCGCTGGGTCGCCTTTCTTTATTCTGCGCGAGAATCGAGGGCTGCCATTGGACTTCGTGAAGAAAAACTAATGTCATGGGCCCCGTGACGCTTCGACAGTCAGGAGGTTATCGGCGGCCGCGCTGTTGTCCTACAATACAGCCAAAGTTAAAATCTGCCAAACATAGAAGGAACTCACCTTTCAAGCCGAATATCGTGGACGCGTGAAGCTGTCGAAGACTACATTCCTCGGCATCGAAGGCTAGTTCGGGGGCTACTGAGGGAGTCTGGGACTAAGGGGTCCTCGGGTCGTCGTCTCATCTCTCATGGGCCGACTTGTTGGGCTGTTCTGTCGAAGGCCAAACTATGAATGATCCCGTGTCCAGGAAGGAAAGCTCTCGAGAATGGTGTGGCTTCCAAGTTACGAAGATAGAATCTGTGTATCTATTCCTTGTACGGGGATGGTTGTGTGTAACCCTAGGGACCCCCGGTGTCTATATAAACCGAAGGGTCCTCATTCGTAGGGGACAGGTGAACTCATCTAGGGTTTAGCTTAGACGATCTCGAGGTAGATCAACACTGTAATCTCCATATACATCAATACACTCAAGCAGGACGTAGGGTTTTACCTCCTCATGAGGGCACGAACCTGGGTAAACATTGTCTCCTTCGTCCCCTGTTACCCATCGATCTAAGTGTTGGAAATATGCCCTAGAGGCAATAATAAAAGTGGTTATTATTATATTTCCTTGTTCATGATAATCATTTATTATCCATGCTATAATTGTATTAATTGGAAACACTGATACATGTGTGGATACATAGACAACACTGTGTCCCTAGTATGCCTCTAGTAGACTAGCTTGTTGATCAAAAGATGGTCAAGGTTTCCTAGCCATAGACATGAGATGTCATTTGATAACAGGATCACATCATTGGGAGAATGATGTGATAGACAAGACCCAAACTATGAACGTAGCATATGATCATGTCAGTTTATTGCTATTGTTTTCTGCATGTCAAGTATCTGTTCCTATGACCATGAGATCATTTAACTCACTGACACCGGAGGAATACCTTGTGTGTATCAAACGTCACAACGTAACTGGGTGACTATAAAGATGCTCTACAGGTATCTCCGAAGGTGTCTGTTGAGCTGGCATGGATCAAGACTGGGATTTGTTACTCCATATGACGGAGAGGTATCTCAGGGCCCACTCGGTAATACAACATCACACTAAGCCTTGCAAGCAATGTGACTAAAGAGTTAGCCATGGGATCTTGTATTACAGAATGAGTAAAGGGGTTTGCCGGTAACGAGATTGAACTAGGTATAGAGATAACGACGATCGAATCTCGGGCAAGTAACATACCGAAGAACAAAGGGAACAACATACGGGATTAACTGAATCCTTGACATAGAGGTTCAACCGATAAAGATCTTCGTAGCATATGTAGGAACCAATATGGGCATCCAGGTCCCGCTATTGGTTATTGACCGTAGAGGTGTCTCGGTCATGTCTACATAGTTCTCGAACCCGCAGGGTCTGCACACTTAAGGTTCGGTGACGTTTCGGTAGTATTGAGTTATGTATGGTGGTGACCGAAGGTTGTTCGGAGTCCCGTATGAGATCCCGGACATCATGCGGAGCTTCGGAATGGTCTGGAGGTAAATATTGATATATAGGAAGTCCCATTTTGGTCACCGGAAAAGTTTCGGGCATTTCGGTAGTGTACCGGGAGTGCCGGGAGGGTACCGGGGGACCATCGGGAGGGGCCTCTCGCCCCAAAGGGTCTCATGGGCTATGGGAGGAGTCAAACCAGCCCCTGGTGGGCTGGCCGAACCCCCCACAAAGGCCCATGCGGCTAGGGGTGGGAAAACCCAAAGGTGGAAAGAGTTTCCAAGTGGGGGAGGAGGAATCCTACTCCTAGTAGGATTGGAGTTGGACTCCTCCACCTCCCCACTTCGGCCGCACTAAAGGGGCAGCCCTAGGGGAGCCGGCCTCCCTCCCCTCCTCCTATATATACTAGAGGGAGAGAGGGCAAAAGGACTTCAACCCAAAAAGGCCATAGTGCAGCCCTCTCTCCCGATAGATTGATTCCTCTAGTTTTCAGCAGTGCTTAGGCGAAGCCCTGCTGGAAGGCGGAGATCGTCATCGAGCTGTACGTGTGCTGAACGTGGAGGTGCCGTCCGTTCGGCACTAGATCGGGACGGATCGTGATTAGATCGCGGGACGCTCGGCGATTTGGATCGCGAAGACGTTCGACTACATCAACCGTGTTTCTTAACGCTTCCCACTTAGCGATCTACAAGGGTATGTAGATCCACTCTCCCTCTCATAGATGCTCATCACCATGGATAGATCTTGCGTGTGCGTAGGAAATTTTTTGTTTCCCATGCAACGTTCCCCAACAGTGGTATCAGAGCCAACAGTGGCATCTGAGCTAGGTCTATGTGTAGATGAGATCACGAGTAGAACACAAAGGAGTTTGTGGGCGTTGATATTCAGATTGCTTCCTCCCTTGGTCTTTTCTTGATTCGGCGGTATTGTGGGATGAAGCGGCCTGGACCAACATTACTCGTACGCTTATGAGAGACCGGTTCCATCAACTGACATGTAACTTCGTTGCTTAAAGATGGCTGGCGGGTGTCTGTTTCTCCCACTTTAGTTGGATCGGATTCGACAAAGGCGGTCCTTGAGATGGTTGAATAGAATTTGTGTATCACCGTTGTGGTTTATGCGTAGGTAAGAATAGTTCTTGCTAGATACCCGTAGCAGCCACGTAAAACTTGCAACAACAATTAGAGGACGTCTAACTTGTTTTTGCAGGGTATGTTGTGATGTGATATGGCCAATTACATGATGAGATATATGTGATGTATGAGATGATCATGTGTTGTATAGAATATCACGACTTGCATGTCGGTGAGTACGGCAACCGGTAGGAGCCATAGGGTTGTCTTTATTTATTTTCGCAGTTTTGCTTTACTTTATCGCTATGAGTTAGCAATAGTCGTGGAAGCAACAGTCGACGCGACAACCTCATGGCGACATGTTGATGGAGATCAAGATGATGGAGATCATGGTGTCATGCCGGTGACGATGGAGATCATGCCAGTGCTTTGGAGATGGAGATCAAAAGCACAAGTTCATGGCCATATCATGTCACTTATGATTTGCATGTGATGTTAATCCTTTTATGCATCTTATTTTGCTTAGGACGACGGTAGCATTATAAGGTGATCCCTCACTTACATTTCAAGATAAATTGTGTTCTCCCCGAGTGTGCACCGTTGTGAAAGTTCATCGTTTCGAGACACCACGTGATGATCGGGTGTGATAGACTCTACGTTCGCATACAACGGGTGCAAGCCAGTGTTGCATGTGCGGAACACTCGGGTTAAACTTGACGAGCCTAGCATGTACAGACATGGCCTTGGAACACAAGAGACCGAAAGGTCGAACATGTGTCATATAGTAGATATGATCAACATGAAGATGTTCACCATTGAAACCACCTCAACTCACGTGATGATCGGACTTGAGTTGGTGAATTTGGATCATGTGACACTCGAATGACCAGAGGGATGTCAATTTGAGTGGGAGTTTCTAAGTAATATGATTAACTAAACTCATTATCTTGAACAATAGTCTAAGTTGTTTTTGCAAAATTTATGTTGTAGATCATGGCTCGCGCAGTAGCACCCTTGAATTTCAATGCGTTTCTAGAGAAAGCTAAGTTGAAAGATGATGGAAGTAACTTTGTGGACTGGGCCCGTAATCTAAGGATTATCCTTACGGCTTCCCAAAGGGTTATGTCCTTGATGCACCACTTGGTGATCCACCCGCTCCAGTTGAGTCTCCAGACATTGTGAACGCCTGGCAGGCTCGTTCTGATGATTACTCAATGGTTCAATGTGCAATGTTGTATGGCTTAGAACCGGGACTTCAAAGACATTTTGAACGTCATGGAGCATATGATATGTTCCTAGAGTTGAAGTTTATCTTTCAGAAGAATGCCCGGATCGAGAAGTATGGGACCTCCGATAAGTTCTATGCCTGCAAGATGAAGGAGAACGGGTCTGTTAGTGAACACATACTCAAAATGTCTGGGTATTCCACCCGTTTGGCTGAATTGGGAATGCCCCTTCCAGCAGAGGCGATCACTGACAGAGTTCTTCAATCATTGCCACCTAGCTACAAGAGCTTCGTGTTGAACTATAACATGCACGGGATGAACAAGTCAGTCGCCGAGCTGTTTGCCATGTTGAAAGTCGCTGAGTCTGAGATTCAGAAGGAGCATCAAGTGTTGATGGTCAATAAAACCACTAGTTTCAAGAAGAATGGCAAGGGGAAGAAGGGTAACTACAAGAAGAGTGGCAAAGCAGTTTCCCCTCCCGTGAAGAAACCCAAGGCTGGACCCAAGCCAGAAACTGAGTGCTTTCATTGCAAGGGAACTGGCCACTGGAAGCGGAACTGCCCCAAGTATTTGGCTGACAAGAAGGTGGCCAACAACAAACAAGGTATATATGATATACATGTTATTGATGTGTACCTTACCAACTCTCGTTGTAGTGCCTGGGTATTTGATACCGGTGCGGTTGCTCACATTTGCAACTCAAAACAGGAACTGCGGAATAGACGGAGGCTGGCAAAGGACGAAGTGACGATGCGCGTGGGAAATGGTTCCAAGGTTGATGTGATCGCCGTCGGCACGCTCGCTCTTCGATTACCATCGGGATTAGTGATGAACCTGAATAATTGTTATTTAGTGCTTGCGTTAAGCATGAACATTATATCTGGATCTTGTTTATTGCGAGACGGTTACTCATTTAAATCAGAGAAGAATGGTTGTTCTACTTATATGACTAATATCTTTTATGGTCATGCACCCAATGTGAGGGGTTTATTCTTATTGAACCTCGATAGTGATGATACACATGTTCATAACATTGATGCCAAAAGATGTAGAATTAATAATGATAATACCACTTTCTTGTGGCACTGCCGTTTAGGTCATATTGGTGTAAAACGCATGAAGAAGCTCCATGCTGATGGACTTTTGGAGTCACTTGATTTTGAATCACTTGACACATGTGAACCATGCCTCATGGGCAAGATGACTAAAACCCCGTTCTCTGGTACAGTGGAACGGGCAAGTGACTTGTTGGAAATCATACATACTGATGTGTGCGGTCCGATGAGCATTGAGGCGCGCGGTGGTTATTGTTACTTTCTCACCTTCACTGATGACTTAAGTAGATATGTGTATATTTACTTAATGAAACACAAGTCTGAAACGTTTGAAAAGTTCAAGCAATTTCAGAGTGAAGTTGAGAATCATCGTAACAAGAAGATTAAATTCCTACGATCTGATCGAGGAGGAGAATATCTGAGTTATGAGTTTGGCAGTCACTTAAGACAGTGTGGAATTGTTTCACAATTGACAACGCCTGGAACACCACAGCGTAATGGTGTGTCCGAACGTCGTAATCGAACCTTATTGGACATGGTGCGATCTATGATGTCTCTTGCCGATTTGCCACTATCGTTTTGGGGTTATGCATTAGAGACAACTGCATTCACTTTAAATAGGGCACCATCGAAATCCGTTGAGACGACGCCATATGAACCGTGGTTTGGCAAGAAGCCAAAGTTGTCATTTCTTAAAGTTTGGGGATGTGATGCTTATGTCAAAAAGCTTCAGCCTGAAAAGCTGGAACCCAAAGCGAAGAAATGCGTCTTCATAGGATACCCAAAAGAGACAGTTGGGTATACCTTCTATCTCAGATCCGAAGGCAAAGTGTTTGTCGCTAAAAACAGAACATTTCTTGAGAAAGAGTTTCTCCCGAAAGAATTGAGTGGGAGGAAGATAGAACTTGATGAGGTTGTTGAACCTTTACTTCAACCAGAGAGTAGCGCAGCGCAGCAAGATGTTTCTGTAGAGCCTACATCAGTTGAAGAGCAAGTTAATGATGATGATCATGAAGCTTCGGATCAAGTTGCTATCGAACCTCGTAGGTCGACAAGGACGCGTACTGCTCCTGAGTGGTACGGCAACCCTATCTTAGAGGTCATGTTGTTGGACAATGATGAACCTACGAGCTATGGAGAAGCGATGATGGGCCCGGATTCCGAGAAATGGTTAGAGGCCATGAAATCCGAGATGGGATCCATGTATGAAAACAAAGTATGGGCTTTGGAAGTATTACCTAAAGGGCGTAAGGCCATTCAGAACAAATGGATCTTTAAGAGGAAGACAGACGCAGACGATAATGTCACTGTCTATAAAGCTTGACTTGTGTCAAAGGGTTTTTTCACAAGTTCAAGGAGTTGACTACGATGAGACCTTCTCACCCGTAGCGATGCTTAAGTCCGTCATAATCATGTTAGCAATAGCTGCCTTTTTCGATTATGAAATTTGGCAGATGGATGTCAAAACAGCGTTCCTTAACGGTTTCCTTAAGGAAGAGTTGTATATGATGCAACTAGAAGGTTTTGTCGATCCAGAGAATGCTGACAAAGTTTGCAAACTCCAGCGATCCATTTATGGACTAGTGCAAGCATCTCGGAGTTGGAATCTTCGCTTTGATGAGGTGATCAAAGCGTTCGGGTTTATACAAGTTTACGGAGAAGCTTGTATTTACAAGAAAGCGAGTGGGAGCTCTATAGAGTTTCTAATATTATATGTGGATGACATATTGTTGATTGGAAACAATATAGAAATGTTGGAAAGTGTGAAGGAATATTTGAAGAAGAGTTTTTCAATGAAGGACCTAGGAGAAGCTGCTTTCATATTAGGCATCAAGATCTATAGAGATAGATCGAGACGCTTAATAGGACTTTCACAGAGCACATACCTTGACAAAGTATTGAAGAAGTTCAAAATGGATCAGTCCAAGAAGGGGTTCTTGCCTGTATTGCAAGGTGTGAAGTTGAGTAAGACTCAATGCCCAGTGACTGCAGAAGATAGAGAAAAGACGAGTGTCGTCCCCTATGCTTCAGCCATAGGCTCTATCATGTATGCAATGCTGTGCACAAGACCCGATGTCAGCCTTGCCATAAGTATGGCCGGAAGGTTTCAAAGTGATCCAGGAGTGGAACACTGGACGGCGGTCTAGAATATCCCGAAGTACCTGAAAAGGACTAAGGACATGTTTCTCGTTTATGGAGGTGATCAAGAGCTCGTCGTAAAGGGTTACGTCGATGCTAGCTTTGACACAGATCCGGATGACTCTAAGTCTCAAACCGGATACGTATTTATTCTCAATGGGGGTGCGGTAAGCTGGTGCAGTTCCAAGCAAAGCGTTGTAGCTGATTCTACATGCGAAGCGGAGTACATCGCTGCCTCGGAGGCGGCGAAGGAAGGTGTCTGGATGAAGGAGTTCATGACAGATCTTGGAGTAGCGCCTAGTGCACTAAACCCAATGACTCTGTTCTATGACAACACTGGTGCCATTGCTCTAGCCAAGGAACCAATGTTTCACAAGAGGACCAGACACATAAAGCGACGTTTCAATTCCATCTGCGATTACATCAAGGAGGACGACATAAATATTTGCAAAGTGCACACGGATCTGAATGTTGCAGATCTGATGACTAAACCTCTTCCAAGGGCTAAACATGATCAACACCAGAACTGTATGGGTGTTAGATTCATTACAATGTAAATCACATAGTGATGTGAGCTAGATTATTGACTCTAGTGCAAGTGGGAGACTGTTGGAAATATGCCCTAGAGGCAATAATAAAAGTGGTTATTATTATATTTCCTTATTCATGATAATCGTTTATTATCCATGCTATAATTGTATTAAATGGAAACACTGATACATGTGTGGATACATAGACAACACTGTGTCGCTAGTATTCCTCTAGTAGACTAGCTTGTTGATCAAAAGATGGTCAAGGTTTCCTAGCCATAGACATGAGATGTCATTTCATAACAGGATCACATCATTAGGAGAATGATGTGATGGACAAGACCCAAACTATGAACGTAGCATATGATCGTGTCAGTTTATTGCTATTGTTTTCTGCATGTCAAGTATCTGTTCCTATGACCATGAGATCATGCAACTCACTGACACCGGAGGAATACCTTGTGTGTATCAAACGTCACAACGTAACTGGGTGACTATAAAGATGCTCTACAGGTATCTCCGAAGGTGTGTGTTGAGCTGTCATGGATCAAGACTGGGATTTGTTACTCCGTATGACGGAGAGGTATCTCAGGGCCCACTCGGTAATACAACATCACACTAAGCCTTGCAAGCAATGTGAAAAGAGAGTTAGCCACGGGATCTTATAATACGGAACGAGTAAAGAGACTTGCCGATAACGAGATTGAACTAGGTATAGAGATACCGACGATCGAATCTCGGGCAAGTAACATACCGAAGAACAAAGGGAACAACATACGGGATTAACTGAATCCTTGACATAGAGGTTCAACCGATAAAGATCTTCGTAGAATATGTAGGAACCAATATGGGCATCCAGGTCCCGCTATTGGTTATTGACCGTAAAGGTGTCTCGGTCATGTCTACATAGTTCTCGAACCCGCAGGGTATGCACACTTAAGGTTCGGTGACGTTTCGGTAGTATTGAGTTATGTATGGTGGTTACTGAAGGTTGTTCGGAGTCTCGGATGAGATCCCGGACATCACGAGGAGCTCTAGAATGGTCCGGAGGTAAAGATTGATATATAGGAAGTCCCGTTTTGGTCACCGGAAAAGTTTCGGGCATTTCGGTAGTGTACCGGGAGTGCCGGGAGGGTACCGGGGGACCATCGGGAGGGGCCTCTTGCCCCAAAGGGTCTCATGGGATGTGGAAGGAGTCAAACCAGCCCTTTGTGGGCTGGCCGAACCCCCCACTAAGGCCCATGCGGCTAGGGGTGGGAAAACCCAAAGGTGGAAAGAGTTTCCAAGTGGGGGAGGAGGAATCCTACTCCTAGTAGGATTGGAGTTGGACTCCTCCACCTCCCCACTTCGGCCGCACCAAAGGGGCAGCCCTAGGGGCGCCGGCCTCCCTCCCCTCCTCCTATATATACTAGAGGGAGAGAGGGCAAAAGGACTTCAACCCAAAAAGGCCATAGTGCAGCCCTCTCTCCCGATAGATTGATTCCTCTAGTTTCCAGCAATGCTTAGGCGAAGTCCTGCTGGAAGGCGGAGATCGTCATCGAGCTGTACGTGTGCTGAACGCGGAGGTGCCGTCCGTTCGGCACTAGATCAGGACGGATTGTGATTAGATCGCGGGGTGCTCGGCGATTTGGATCGCGAAGACGTTCGACTACATCAATCGCGTTTCTTAACGCTTCCCGCTTAGCGATCTACAAGGGTATGTAGATCCACTCTCCCTCTCGTAGATGCTCATCACCATGGATAGATCTTGCGTGTGCGTAGGAAATTTTTTGTTTCCCATGCAACGTTCCCCAACACTAAGGTCCGCAGTTTGGGGCCCCCTACCCGAGATCCGTCGGTTTTGACACCGACAGTGGCACCGATTTTGAGTGGTAGGTTCTAGGACAGAATATTTGTGGGAGAGCTTGTGGGTGTTTTTGGTGACTAACACTTGATCATTTTGAGCATTTCATTCACCATTATTACCTCACCCCCTTTTGATAGTATTGGCTTTCCTATGGACTCAAAGTGATTTCTCACAAAGTAAAATGTAGAGTCTTCATGCTTGTAGCATGGCCAATTCTATTCCTTGCATCTTGGGGTCTCCTCACAATCCTTTGCCAATCATAACATTGAACTTTTTTCCTGAAATATACTTAATGGAAACATTAGTCCAATGAAATATATGTTGTTATTAATTACCAAAACCACCTAGGGAGAAGTTGTGCTTTCAATCTCCCCCTTTTTGGTAATTGATGACAACAAATAGATCAAAGCTTCGATGAGAGATGTAGTCAATGGATAGCATCGTCGCTTTGAGTGGTATGTGATAAGCAAGAGCTCCTCCTAAATTTGTGCATTATTTCAATTTGCGTTTGAATGCAAATGCACAATCTTTTAGGATCATGGGCCACTCTTCCATGTCACATACAACTTGGTGGTGCGCAAAAATTACTATGAGTGAAATACATAGGCACATCACACCAAACATAAGTAAATGATCATCGCATAGATATCTCAAAGATAGGCAATAGTAGCATCGCACAAGAATGTATGATCAAATACCACCAAAGTTTCAACCAAACGAGCGACAGACCAAATGTTTTTGAAAAACAAAGAGATCAAAATGCAACACTCTCTCTCACTCAAAGCCCTATGATCTATGACCTCTCCCCCTTTGGCAACAAGTTACCAAAAAGTTCAAAGCCATAGAGCTACTCGTTACTCTGGGCATGATCTCCTCCATGAGATGGTGAAGCTGCCCCGGTGGCCGTCGATGGAGTCGAGAGAAGAGTATCCACAAAAATCTCAACTGAAGTCCTTTGAGGTAGTCGTGTAGACACTTGAGGTGCTGAAGGAGCTGCAGCAGGTGCTGAAGAAGAAGGCCTCAACTCTAGAGCAGGCACTGTAGGTGTTCTGGCTTGTGTCTTGAACTGAGTGCTGGTCCTGAGAGGTGGACTATCATCATCATCAGACTCTGAAGAGTGGGGAATGGGAACTGCGTCCACTTCCTTCTTGAGTTCATCCATAGTTTTAGTCAGCCCATCTACTTTGTTGTTCAAAGTGGTAAACCTGTTCTCCACAATCCTCACGAGACTTCCTTGGTTCTGCAAGATTTCTTTGATGTCCTTCTGCATACCCTGAATGGTGCTAAAGAGAAGATCCATTTTCTCATTCCTTGTCCTAGGCACTTGAGCACTAGCGGCTCTGGCTGCCTCAGCCTCTACCTGTGCAGTAGATGAAGTGGGATGACTAGGATCCATCACCACGACATTATCCTCAAAATCTGGCTGGAGTGGCAAATGTGAGCGATCTAGTGCATATACATTCTTCTCTAACTTAGAGTTGATGAGCATCTGAATGTATGGTGCATATCTACAAGATCTCTTCTGGTCTACAGCTGTCCTCTTTACTGTCTCAACTATCAAGTCCATCACCCTGAATCTGGTGTGGGTATCAATGTGGTGCAACATCTTGATGGAGTAGCCTCGGATCATCTTGTCATCTCCTGACTTATGCATCAAAGTATATCTCATAATGGTGTTGGTAGTAGGCAATCCGTCTTGCAAATAGTAAACTGATCCAAACTTATGTGAGTGGACATAATCAGCAGATATCTCCTTGTACATCTTTGCCATGGAGTTGTGATTCATCTTGGCCTCAGTGTACACATCCAAGTCACCTTCTTGTACCCGTGGGGCTCCTAAGATGGTATCCCACTCATCAACAGTGGATTGGTACCTCGTACCTTCAGCCATCCAAACAATCCTTCCATCTGGATAGAAGTGAGCAGTAGAGTAGAACTGCATGATCATCTCATCGTTCCAGGTAGTGAACTCTCTTCCAATAAAGTTTTCAATGTCAATGCACTGGAAGTTGTCTTGCACACATGGAAAATAATCTTCACTTTCCTTGATGAAGGCCCAGTCAACATATCTCATGTCACTCACTGCTGGGCTCTTGTCCAATAGGACAGTCTCATAGAAGTCCTGTTGTTCCTTGGTGTGAAATCTGGCATCCACGGTAGTTCTTCTCCTGGAGGCATAGGGGTCATTTGCTCTCCAAGTCCTCAGCCCTGAGTCTCTCCTCTTCTTCATATCCTCAGCAATAGGATGTGTGTCATCATGTGCTGGTAAATGGGGCCAGCGTTTTCTCAACACAGTCAAATCTTCCTCACCCATACTGGAGGAAGGACCCTTGTTCTTTGCTGCAGCTGGGATGTCTCTGGTAGTCCTCTTGGGCTTAGGAGCTGCTGGTTTCTTTGGTGCAGGCTTCTTGCTCTTTGATGGATCCTGATCTGGCATGGCATCAGCAAGAAGCTTCTTCTTCTTAGCAGGAGGAGCTTTGGCAGCTGGCTCTTCCTCTTCTTCTGCTTCATTCTGCTCAGGAGTTCTCACCATGGTAGCAAGCTTCCTAGTCACGTAGATGGTTGTCTTCCTCTCTCTCTCTCTCTTAGCCGGTCTCTTGGTGCGCATAGAGGAAGATTTCTCAAGTGTGAGGTTCATTCCTGCCTTGGCTATTTCTAGAGCTCTCTGAGATCCAGAGCTGCCATATACTTTCCTTACAGCTTTCTTGACAGGAGGTGCCATTGTAGCTGTGCTCTTGGCATCCTTTTCTCTTTGCCTCTTGGCAACTTCTTCCTTTGGCTCAAAATCAGAATCCTCTTCATCAGAATTCAGCTTCTTTCTTGCCCTGGTGGCAGCCTTGGGCAAATCAGGTGATCTAGGGTTATCATCATAGGAAGATGAATTACCCTCAGGGCTAGTGCCTGAACTCATATCCACATTCCTTTCTCTGAAGTTGTTCTGACTGTCATCTGATCCTGACATGCTGACCCTGTGAATAGAGCATAGAAGGGCAGAGAGATTGAGCATCACAAAATACAGAAGTTTTTTCTCAAAATTTGAACTCAAATTCTTAGTTCTGAATTTCAGTTAAGTGGGTTTCGGTACCGCCGAGTTAGAACAATCGGAGCCACCGAGACAGACACTCTCCTGTTACAGGAACTTGGCAGCCCTTTTCGGTGAGACCGAAAAGAGGTACTGGTTCCACCGAGAGTGTTCTCGGTTGCCCTAATCCGCATATCGGTAAGAGCGATATTTCCAACTCGGTGTCACCGAGACACACATGGCGGAAACTCAACCCTAAAAAATTTCGTTCTTCTATTCTAATGGAAGTTTTTCGAGGATGGATCAATATCAAACTGTGGCATATCGATAAAACAACCCTGATGCGCTAGAATTAGATCGAGGAGTGCAAAGGGGATCGGAATCTTACCCTAATTTGGTGAGGAGTCCGCTACGGCGATGATGGTGGTGAAGATTCCGTCGACGGCGAGGATCCCAGCGGCGAGGGCGCACGGGGAGGCAAGGGCGACGACCAGGGGTCCACGGGTGGCAACTAGGGTTTGGAGGAATCGGACGTTTGAAGATTTGATTTCAAAAGTCAGGTCCGCCGAGGTGACACCGGTTCAAAATTATCGGTGCCTCCGAGTTCCTCAACTGTCGCTTGACAGGGAAACTCGGTGAAGCCGAGAATATGGAATCGGTGTTACCAAGATTGGAAAACTAGATCAACCCTAGGCATCGGTGAGACCGAGATTTTTGTGTTGGTTCCACCGAGTTGCACTTAGGTGGTTTTGGTGGTCAGCTCTTGAAGAAACGGAACTCCGAGTGCTCCTCACATAGAGGGTTCGAGAAGTGCTTGTTCAAATTTTGTGATGTAGCATGAATAGAATTTGAGATGAGAAAGCATAGATAGCTAGAGAGGGGTCCTAGGCATTCTTGTATATCCAATTGGCCAAATAAAAAGTAAAACCAAATAACAACAATTGGATATCCTCGAATGAGAAAGGAAATGCATACCAACATGCTCACACAATAAGATGTCAAATGAAATATGGCAAGCATGCAAAACCACTCTAGTATCTACCAAGCGCTTGGGCGATGACGGAGTCATCTATATATGAGTATATTGACTTAAGGAGCCAAGCAAGGATGCTTGATCATAGGTCATACTCATTATTTAAGCACAAGTGGGGTTACCACTTATACATAAAGCATTTAATGTGTTCACATCTTTAAGAGATGCTTTAACTCAAGTCTTAGAGTAAAGCTCCCCCTTGATGTGACATCCCCCTTTAAGAGGGATAAACTAACCTTGGGTTTTGTCGATGGACTTCATGTAGGTGTAGTAGTGGTGGACGCTCAAGGTTGATGAAGATCATCTTGAGTTGGGAGCATCCTTGTTGTTTCTTACTCTTCTCACCTACATGGGTTAGTCCCAAACACAAGGAACAAATACAAGGATATCTATGGACATGGAGTGCAATGTATACATGATGATGTCCATAGATTCTTTCATTACCTTGTCCCTTGCTTACCTTTGAGGGAATGTGTGACTCCTTGAACTATTGCATAAGGTTGATGTTGATTGCAAATAGTCCTTGCCAATAATGAATGTGAGTGATTTTATTGGCAGAGTCATCCCTCAAGAACTTCTCTAGTTCTTCTTCTTGGGGACCCACATCAACTTGATGGGGATCCTTGGAGTTGAAGTAGCATTTGTAGAAGTTGAGCTTGTGGTAGTCTTGGGAACCTACTTGACCAAAGCTTGGGATTCATCTTCATATGAGTCAATCTCCTCTTGAAGCTTGTCCTTGCCCTTGAGCTTGTGGTCTTGTGGTGGAAGGTCTTCTTGAGCTTTGGTTCCCTTGGGGAGAGTATGTTCATACTTCTCCTTTTGAGGAACAAACTTGGGCTTGGGGTATTGACCTTCTTCCCATTCAACTCCATTGGCGTTCAAGTAACCAATGCCATGGTTCTTTCGGTATCCTCCATGCTTGCATACAATTTCCTCAAATTGCTTACGTCCGGCAAGACTTTTATAGACACCTTTTCTATAATCCCTTTCAATAGATCATTTTCTTGCTCAAGTGTAACTTGGCTAAGAGAATCGTTAGTGGAATCAATAGAACTACTAGAAGCAATATCATTGGATTTATCATTTTTATTGCTACTAGTTGAAGAACCTTTCTTGCCTTTGTTACTAGTTTGCTGAGCCTTAACTTGTGGAATAAATGCAGACAAGAGTATTCGTTTGGCTAGATAAGAGGAAGTCTTCTTTCGAAGATCGTCATTGATAGCTTTAAGGAATTCATGCTCTTGCTCCAAATTGAGCTTCTCGAAGCGGAGCTTCTCATGAGTCCTTACAAGCTCTCTATGATCTTCAAGAGTAGATTCATGGGCTACTGAAGAGTGTTCAATTCGTTAGTTAGTCGCTCTATTTCCATATTATCATCATCACACGACTTATCTTGACTAATGTGATTGCTAACAAGTTCATTTTGACTAATATCACTAGATTTGTCAAATAGCAAGTCATCATCTCCAAGTAAGTCATCCTCATCACTATTAAAGTCAATGTATTCGGGGTGTGATACCTTGGGGCCTTTAGCCATGAAGCAACTTCCACTCCCTTCATTTGGTGAATCAAATAAGTGGTAGGAGTTGGAGGAAACAAGTGCAAGTCCGGCAACACCTTCATCTTGACTATAGTCGGAGTTGGAGTGACAGCTTCTCTCGGAGTAGTTGTCGGATTCGGAGCCAGAAACCTATTCACCAACATGAGCTTGATGTCTTCTTCTTGTGTAGCTCTTGGTGTACTTGTCCTTCTTGTCCGAGTCTTTGCTTCTCCGGGAGGATCTTTGTTCATAACGATCATTTCTACTCCTTCTCTCTCTTCGAGGTGACTCATCTCTTGGGCTCTTTCTTCTAGGTGACTCTTCTCTTCTTTTGTGGGGGGTCGTGCACTCATTTGAGTAGTGTTCGGGCCTTCCATAATTGTAAAAATTCCGATCACGACTAGATGAACGCTTCTCTTCATATCTTGAGTTGGAGTTTCTCTCTTTGCCTCTACTCTTGTAGAACTTGTTGAACTTCTTGACCATGAGGCTTATCTCTTCATTGGTAACAAGGTTGTCACTTGATGTAGCGGGAGTGTCACTTGAAGCTTTGTAAGCACCGCTTGACTTGTTGTGAAGTTCTTACTTGTCTTTGAGTGACATCTCATGGGCAACAATCCTTCCAATGACTTCCGTAGGCTTGAGATCTTTATAGTTTGGCATCATTTGGATCAATGTGCACACGGTGTCGTACTTTCCATCCAAGGCTCTAAGTATCTTCTTGATGATGAATTTGTCGGTCATTTCTTCGCTTCCTAAGCCGGCAATCTCATTTGTGATGAGAGCAAGCCTAGAGTACATTTCGGCGACTCCTTCACCATCCTTCATCTTGAACTTGTAAAGTTGACTTTGAAGCACATCCAACTTAGATTCCCTGACGGATTTGGTACCTTCGTGCATATCAACCAAAGTATCCCAAATTTCCTTTGCATTCTCAAGACGGCTAATTTTGTTGAATTCTTTGGGGCATAGGCAGTTGAATAGAATGTCACATGCTTGAGCGTTGTATTGCAACATCAAAATATGGACCTCTACGATGATAGTTTCCCTCACTAGATGCCATACTCTCCTTGGTTGTGAGACCAATGCAATGGAGACCAAAGCTTTGATACCACTTGTAGGGATCAAAAGTAGGTCTAGAGGGGGGTGATTAGACTACTTGACCAAATAAAAACCTAACCTTTTCCGAAGTTAATTGGTTGGCAGGTTTTAGCGATTCTAGCATATCAAGTTCACCCTACACATGCATGTCTACGAGTATTGCAGCGAAAAGTAAAGACAAGCATATGCAAGAGGATAAGGGTAGGAAGATCAAACGCAATTTGGAGACACGAAGATTTTTCCTGTGGTTCCGATAGGTGGCGCTATCGTGCATCCACGTTTATGGAGACTTCAACCCACGAAGGGTAACGGTCGCGAGAGTCCACGGAGGGGTCCACGAAGTAGCAACCTTGTCTATTCCATGATGGCCTACGTCCATGGAGGACTAGCCTTACTCGGGGTAGATCTTCACGAAGTAGGCGATCTCCTTGCCCTTACAAACTTCTTGGTTCAACTCCACAACACGAAGTAGGAGGCTCCCAAGCGACACCTAACCAATCTAGGAGGCACCACCCTCCAAAAGGTAATAGGCTCGATAATAACGATGAACTCCTTGCTCTTGTGTTTCAAATGATAGTCTCCACAACACTCAATCACTCTCTCACAGATTTGGCTTGGGTAGAAGAGATTGATTGGGTGGAAAGCAACTTGGGGAGGCTAGGAATCAAGATCCATATGGTTGGAGTGGATGATCTTGACCTCAACACAAGGGTAGGTGGTTCTCTCTCAGAAATTTGGATATGGGAAGTGTGGGTCTGTTTTGAGTGCTTATCTTGCGAGTGGGATGTGGTGGAGGGGTATATATAGGAATCTCCAAAAATCCAACCGTTACAGCATTATTGCCCAACTCGGTGAAATCAAAGTGAAACTCGGTTGCACCGACTAGTGCAAAATGTGGCAACTTTAGGCTTTTCGGTGAGACCGATATGGAATTCTCGGTTGTACCGATATGAGTGGCCAAGGGCAGTTACACAACTCGGTGAGACCGATTCACAAAACTCGGAAATTCCGATTTTTGCAAATGAGGCATCAGAAGAATTGTCACTGAAACTCAGTTGCACCGATATAGAACTTGGTAGTACCGAGATGTGGGACTTGGCTAGGGTTTCTGTCTGGGGTTTTGACTCGGTGTAGCCGATATGAAATTGTTGGTGGCACCGATTTTGAGTGGTAGGTTCTAGGACAGAATATTTGTGGGAGAGCTTGTGGGTGTTTTTGGTGACTAACACTTGATTATTTTGAGCATTTCATTCACCATTATTACCTCACCCTCTTTTGATAGTATTGGCTTTCCTTTGGACTCAAAGTGATTTCTCACGAAGTAAAATGTAGAGTCTTCATGCTTGTAGCTTGGCCAATCCTATTCCTTGCATATTGGGGTCTCCTTACAATCCTTTGCCAATCATAGCATTGAACTTTTCCTTGAAATATACTTAATGGAAACATTAGTCCAATGAAATATATGTTGTTATTAATTACCAAAACCGCGTAGGGAGAAGTTGTGCTTTCAGTGGTAAGGTCACCACTAGTGAGAAGTGGTGAGAGCACCTAATGCAGGCTGCAACCAAACAGTGTGTCCTATGTGCGCCTAATACAATGCGGCCAACCAAACAGCGAGTCAAAATTAGTTCCCTCATGCAGCTAACCTATATGCGGGCAACCAATCAATGTGCATATGATGGTTTTGAGGTTGTTTTTCCTCAACCAGCCCCATCCGAGAATGCTATGCAAACACCCCAAAATCGACGCGGACAACCAAACGCGCCCTTACCTCCGTTGTTGGGACCAACTGATTGGCCACGGGCATCTTTGACTATCGTTGAACCACCAGACTATCGGAGAGATCGGGGATGCAACCGGCGACCGGGAAGAAGCAACAATGCAAGATGGCGATGTAGAGAAGGATATGTAGCGTTGTCACAGATATGTACCAATTTTTCATGCGGTGATTGCGTATGAGATTATGGTAGAGTATATGGGGTGACTGCAAATCTACAATCATTAACTTAAATGGACATACATATGGACCAGGACGTTTGTGCTTATTTTATCAGATATAATCCTATTTGCTTTCCTCGAATAATCCACAAAAAAATAGCAGATAATCCACATCCTCCGGATACTAGGGATACCATATCCGCTACCATATCCGCTGGATATCCACTTGATCGATATCCGTATCTGCACCCATATCCATTGGATTCATATAATTGCAAACCATATCCTAAAAAAATGGGTGCGAATGCAGATTCGGAGAAGAAATTATTTGTACCGTTTACATCCCTATCCTTTCCCCATGCGAAAAAGGGAGGGGTGGTGGGGTTGGATTTGTGTGTCCGGATGCGGGATTTGTGGGCTGTTAATGCATCCATAATTAAGGGATAAGGGTTGCACATTAAGGGAAGGATTGCAGCAAGCAGGCCCTGTCGTCTTGGGTTACCTCCGCCATGGGTCCAACGACCGAGCACTAGGTGGAGAAAAATCTTATACGGCTTGCGTGCGACCCGTTTCCCCTGCTCACAATTGGCAAAACAAATCTCAGCGCATGTTCCTTTTCCTCCCATGGAGCAGCGCCCGCCAGACCACATCAGAACATGCCCCTGCGTCTCCTCCCATGTTGCCCCCTTCAAGCACCAGACGTCCATGACAAAGTCCATGCCATGCTCGGGTTGCATGGTCACCTTCAGCACAAGCTGCTCCGCCGTCGCTGGATCCACAAGATCCCAACGCCGCAAGATAAGGAGTCAACGAGGAAACACCACAGGGAGGTGGATGAGCTTTTAATTGACACCGCACATCATCTACACCCTTGGACCGACGTCGAGCCTGTGCAGAAGTCGAGGAGAACAACGTCCGACGGGAAAAAAAGAGGAGATACTAAAGTGAGAGGTGGAAGAAAGGGAGAGGGTGCTTTGAGATTCGTTTTGCCAACTGTCAGCAGGTCTCACGACAGGGGGCGTATGACCCAGGTCGTATAAGATTTTTTTTCCGTGCAAGGGGTTCGCGCGGGACCTCCTATGTGCCGCTGTGTGCGGCAGACTGTCGACCGCACGCACAGGCGGATCTCTCGACTAGGGCGACCCATCTCGTTAACGACAAGTAGATACCGCTGGAATAAAAAACTGGTTGCGCTGCCAAGGTTCGAACCCAAGACCGGCTGCTTCAGAGTATATGATTCTAGCCAGTTGAGCTAGCGAGCTTCCATGTTTACAGTTCAGCGCAAAGCCTTAAGAATATCAAACACTGATCTGAATGTTTTCAAAAATTCAAACGCATTTTTTTTCAAAAACAAAACGTAAATGTTTTATCAAACGGGAAACTCTAACATTTTTTAAACACGCAAATGAATTTTGGAGAAGCGAACATTTTTTTTAAAACGGGAACATGTTTGAAACTACCGAAAAAACTGAACAGGAACATCTTTCATATTCCAAACTTTTTCTGGAAACACGAACTACCTTTGCATGCGAATATTTTTGAAAGTCCAGAACGAAATTTGAAAACACGAACAGTTTTAAAAATTGCAAACATTTTTGAAACGGAACATTTTTCAAAACTCTCGAACAAAACATGAAAAAAATGAACTTTTTTGAAAATTTGCGGACAAATTTTCAAACGGGAACATTTTTTGAAACTTCCAAAAAATTTGAAAACACAGAGTTTTTTAGAAAATTTGTGACCAATTTTAAAAAATGCAAATATTTTTTGAAACTCCAGAACAAAATTTGAAAACACGGACATTTTTTTTTTCAATTTGCTAACAGTTTTGAAACGGAACGTTTTTCGAAACTCCCAAACAAAATGTGAACTTTTTTTCAAATTCCAAAGAAATTTTGAAACGGGAACATTTTTTGAAATATCCATTTTTTTAAAACACGAACATTTTTTGAAAATTTGCAATCAATTTTAAAAATGCAAACATTTTTGAATCCCAAAATTATTTTTGAGAAGTTGTGAAACTTTGAACAAGCACATAAAGAGAAAAAGGAATAAAAACATAAAAAAGAAAGAATAAATATAGAAAAAAAGAAAAAGAAACTGAAAACCAGTCAAAAAAAACGGTTCAGGAACCTTCTAGAAGGTTCCCAAAACGAACAAAGACCAGGTCGGGATGCGAGAGCGAGCTAGCGCGCGACACAGAATCAGAATTCGCCGTATGGCAGCCGAGGATACTCATGTTATAAGGCACAAAAGAATGGAATTTAAAAGAAGAAAGAAATTCCGCTGGAAATTAGTAAGCTACCTGGTGGAGGAGCTTTTGGCAAGCAACCATGTTCTCCTGGTAATGTTGTTTTCATTGTCCTGTGAGGTATATATAAATTATGCTTGGTCATGTTTACATTATAATTTGTTAATGAGGTAGGAGTTATTTAGGGCCGGTGGATTTGTAGCCAATGGGAACCATGCCTTGCATGTTTTTCAAGACTTCATAGAAAACCGGGAAAATATTTGTAAAATGGTGCGTCAAATTGTGATCAAACCGTTGACCTTGAGCCCATGCACGCTAAAAGACCAATAACCAACTAAGCCATAAACACTTTGTGATTTTCTAATGGATTACATCCAATATTATGCATACTCATTTGATATAAGGTTATTTTTTAATAACTTTAATATTCTTTTTTGGTCACGGATGAATTGATGAACCGGCGGTCCAACCGGTGAGTTGCTCATTCGGTATATAAAAGTATGGTTAGATGGCCATGGTGTAAGAACACGCACATAGTTCGCTGTAAGAAACATGCCCAAGTTCATGTTAGAGATGAAGAAGGTGCGCGGGGGTGACAGTCAAGTGTATGCAGTTTATGGTGCTTCAAATAATTAATTCCCTCCCACCTTAACTTAATTTGCATTAATAATTATTATTGTTGGGGATATGACCCCACGGTATGACCCGCCCAGAAGGGGCGGGTTAGTAAGTTGGCGACTTAGCAATAAGGCCGTAAACCGGCCTGAAGACCAAGACAAGCCTGACTTAACAGGCGGGCCGAACAGAGGCCCAGAGCCGGATGACGGCGTATGACCCAGAGGCGTAAGCCGCCGAGAGATGACTTGCCAGAGAAGGCAAGACAATTTAGAGATAAGGTCGGTTACTAGGTGTAACCCGGCACGGACTCTTGTAAGCCCAGGGCCTCGACCTGTGTATATAAAGGCGAGTTCCCTGGGCGGCTTAAGGGACGAAACAACTGATCGAGAGCTAGGTCAAGCGAATCCGCTCCCTTGTAATCGATACCCAATCAATACAACTCAAAGCAGGACGCAGGCTTTTACCTCCTTCGAGAGGGGCCGAACCTGGGTAAACCCGTGTCCTTCATCCTGACCAACCCCTTCGAGTTAATCACCGTAGCGATGGCTTCCCCCCTAAGTCCTTTCACTAGGACATCTGCCGTGATAAAACCACGATAGTTGTCGCCCACCGTGGGGCAGATGCACGGTGGTTTAGAGTACTCGAAGGGCTCTCTCCCAGGGATTGAGGGATACACCGTTGGCAGGATGACTAAGAGTCGCTGCGGCAAGCTATACATCGATGACGCTGGCTGGGGCCCCGAGGCCGACTCAATCGAGTACGGGTACCGGGTCCCCTTCGACGGAATTCACGTTTTCATCGAAAAGATCGACGGATCTAAGCCCGGGCCGGACATCTGCACCAACCTCGTCGAGTCGGCCCGGCGCGCGCAACCCGCCCGGATTCAACCAGGCCGGAAGCACGTTTTCGTCGGTTTCACCCAAGGCGCGGAGCTTGTGGAAGATTCTGTGTCAGGAGGAGAAACCCTCGTCTGCTCGGAGGATGAATCCTCGAGCGGAGAGACGGAGTCAATTTACCAGTTTCACGACGGCGGGCTTGGGGGCTATTCCGATGGTGACAGTATTCCGAAGCCCTACGAGCCGCCAAGCCAAGCTGCCATCTTCATGGCAGGCGCGACACCGGCTGTTAACAGCACGGCGGCTGGAGCGGCGGCGGCTACCCGCGTGTCAGGATCCGGATCAGCCAGGCCACCGGCTCAGGTTTTGCTAGATCTGATGAACGAGCTAACGACTCTGATGGGAACCGAGGTCACGGCTGAGAATCAAGCAGGCCGCAATGCAGAGATTGCGAGGCTGAAAGGCCAGATGACCAGGGCCCAGGAGGATATCAATGCAATGCAGGTTCAGATGGATGCTGAGTCAGAGCGTCTGAAGGCGGAAGCTTTTCGTCTAAATCTGGATCAACAAGCTTCAAAAGCAGTTCTTCGGATGAGGCATCAGACCCGTTTGCCTGAACAGTATGAGCCCAGAAATCTTTTCAACACTCCGGGAGCAGGACCGAATAGACCGCTGATCGTGACCCGGACGACGGAGGTGCCTGGGAACAGGGCAGCGACTCAGCATCGGCAGCCAGACCCGCCCTGCAGGAATCAGACCCCGCCGCAGCGTTTTCTGACACCACCTGGCCATTATTCTAACCCGGTGGAGAACATGATAGCAGCGGCTGCTAGGCTCAATGCGCTCCCCCTCGCCCACGGGACACTGTTCGCCGAAGAAGCACGGAATGCCATTGAGTTATTGCAGACGGCGGTGGCTCAACAGGAGAAGTATACATATAGCCGGAGTCGAGTGCACTCAACCCTCTTCCAAACCGCAGTTATAGCCGGCGCATGGAGTCGCCGACGGTCTCCAGCAGCGAGCGACGTCGGAACCCGCCCCATGATGGCCCACCCGTTTTCAATGCTCAGGCGATCGTGGATAATGCCAGAGCTCAGCGTGAGGCGGCGGCCGCGGGGGCTTACCAAGAGCCGCCCCCGGTGACCCTTCAACTTCGGTGGGAGCCGGAGTCACTTCCAGGGTTGTTGGAGTGCCGTGTTTAGCACCGGCTCTACGGAACGAGCGCCTGCCGAAGGATTTTAAGGGTCCGCGCAAAGTGCCTAACTACACAGCTGATCTACCTCTAGAAGCCTGGATTGAGAGTTATGAGCTAGCCATGGAGATGTTGGACGTCAATGATGCAGTCTATGCTAAGTACTTCATCATGATGTTGGAAGGACCGACACGTACATGGTTAAAGGGTCTGCCCCCAATACCATTAATTTCTGGGCCGAGTTGAAGGCACGATTTATCAAGAATTTTCAAGGGACATGCAAGCAGCCTATGACGATCATTGATCTAGATCATTGCGTACAGCGGGAGGATGAGTCGGCCCATCATTGGGTCCGGCGGGTCTCAACCATTATCCACTCGTCTGATAATATCACAGCGACTCAGGCGGTTCTGATTCTGGAGAAGAATTGTCACTTTTTGCCCCTCAAGCAGAAGCTTGGACGGCTCAAGCGTTCTTGCCAGGACATGGGTGAGCTCATGGCGGCTCTCACTAAATATGCAAATTCTGAAAGCACGAAGGATCCTGGTTCTGATGATCAGAAGTCTGCTAAGGGTAAGAAGAATGGCAACGGCAAGGGTCAGCAACAGAATGGGGCAGGAAATAACAACCCAGGTAATGGCGGTAAACGGAAGCACCCAGACGGCGGGTCAGATCTGGTAGCCAATACCAACACTGGGAACAACCGCGCCAAGGGCAATGGTAAACCACCTTTTGGCAAGGGCAAGCCTTTCAACATGGAGGCAATGCTTAACGACCCCTGCCCGAAGCACAGTCTTCCCAACAAGTCATCCACTCATGCTTGGAAGGATTGTTATATCATGCGGGAGTTCCGGAATTACAGCCTTAACCAGCATCATGGTAATGGCAATGGACCGCCCGGCGGGTCAGGATCCGGTTCTCATGGGTCAGGTTTCGGTGCAGGCAGCTCAAACTCGGGTTATCAGGGTCAAGGTAACCATGGAGGTTACAATCAGCAGCCCGGCAATGGTGGTCAGCAGCAAAACAACCAATCAGGGTATCAGAGTAACCCGAAGCAGCTTAATGGAGGCCAGTATCACGTCTTCACCACAAGTCTTGATAAACGTGATCAAAAGGTGCGCAAGAGGGCGGTTCATGCAGCAACGCCGGCTATTCCGCAATACTTAAAGTGGTGTGAGCACACGATATCATGGAGCATGGAGGATCATCCGCCGCGAGTTGATAACCCGGGGCACTTGGCCCTTGTGGTAGCCCCTCAGGTAGGAGGCTATAAATTCACCAAAGTGCTGATGGACGGTGGCAGCAGTATCAACATTTTGTACAATGACACCTTCCGCCGGATGAAGCTGACTGACAAGGATCTCAAGCCGTCATCCACAGTCTTTCACGGTGTAGTACCCGGCAAGTCGGCTTATCCAGTAGGAGAAATTGCCCTTGAGGTGGCTTTTGGTGATGAGTTCAATTACAGGGTAGAGACCTTGTGGTTTGAAGTGGTTAAGATCAAAAGTCCATATCATGCTCTGTTTGGACGTCCGGTTTATGCCAAGTTCATGGCTCGGCCTTGTTATGTTTACGTGCAGCTTAAGATGCCAGGGCTGAAGGGGACGATCACGATGCATGGTGATCGGAAAATTGCTCTTGAATGTGAGGAAGGTGATGCTGCGTATGCGGAGTCAAGCTGTGCTGACGCGGAGCTCAAGTTTTATAAAGATAATGTTGACCCGACGGATATGACGTCGTTGAAGAAGCCCAGCACAGAGTCTGACCCGCCCCTGAAATTTCTGGCAGAAGATACCAAATTGGTGGACTTTGTCCCTGGCGACTCATCACAGCAGTTCACTATAGGGGCTAATATGGACCCCAAACCGGAAAGCACGCTCATCGAATTCATCCGTGAGAATCGGGACATCTTTGCATGGAAACCTTCTGACAAGCCGGGTGTACCGAGAGAATTTGCTGAGCACCATCTTAATGTGGATCTTAAATTTAAGCCAGTCAAACAGTTCCTCCGGCGTTTCAATGAGGAGCGACGTAAAGCTATTGGAGAAGAGGTAGCCCGGCTCTTAGCGACTGGGTTCATCATGGAGGTTTTTCACCCGGAGTGGTTGGCTAACCCCGTGCTAGTACTTAAAAAGAACGGCACGTGGCGCATGTGTGTGGACTACACAGACCTTAACAAGGCTTGTCCGGTTGATCCATTTGCTCTCCCCCGTATCGACCAGATCATTGACGCAACGACGGGTTGTGAGAGTTTATGTTTCCTGGATGCTTATTCGGGTTATCATCAGATCAAGATGGCAGTTAAAGACCAAGAGAAGACATCTTTCATAACACCTTTTGGGGCTTTTTGCTATGTGTCCATGCCTTTTGGACTCAAAAGTGCTCAGGCGACTTATCAACGCTGTATACAGAACTGTCTTCATGGTCAGATTGGACGCAATGTTCATGCTTATGTGGATGATATTGTGAAGACTTTGCTTGATGATTTGAAGGAAACTTTTGATAACCTGCGGGTCTACAAGATGATGCTTAATCCGGCTAAGTGTGTTTTTGGTGTACCTGCAGGCAAGCTCCTAGGATTTTTGGTCTCAGAGCGGGGCATTGAAGCTAACCCAGATAAAATAAAGGCCATCATCTCATTATCTAAGCCGGCGTGTATCAATGACGTTCAGCGCTTGGCGGGTCGTATTGCCGCTCTAAGCCGATTTATAAGCCGCCTGGGAGAGAAGGCCATCCCTTTATATCAGATGATGAAGAAGACAGATGATTTTGTCTGGAGTGATGCCGCCAATGACGCCTTTGAGGCGCTCAAAAAACAGTTAGCTGAGCCGCCTGTCTTGGCCGCTCCCGTGGAAAAAGAGCCATTGCTCATGTACGTGGCGGCAAATAACAAAGCCGTCAGCGCTGCAGTTGTTGTGGAGCGCAAGGAGGCAGGCAAAGAGTACCCAGTCCAGCGGCCGATTTATTACATCAGTGAGGTTTTGACAGAATCCAAGCAAAGATACCCGCATTGGCAAAAGCTGGTGTTTGGAGTGTTCATGGCGAATCGCAAGCTGGAACATTATTTCCTTGGGCATCCAATCACGGTGGTTAGCTCTGCTCCTTTGGGAGATATCATTCAAAATAGAGAGGCCACCGGCAGGATTGCTAAGTGGGCAATTGAGCTTGGACCTCTTAATTTGAGGTATGTGCCATGCACGGCTGTCAAGTCTCAAGCTCTGGTGGATTTCGTCAATGACTAGACGGAGTGTCAAGCACCAGAGGAGAAGCCAGACAATACGTATTGGACAATTCATTTTGATGGATCCAGACAGTTGGAAGGCTTAGGGGCTGGAGTGTTTTAACTTCCCCACGAGGTGATAAATTTTGTTACGTATTAAGGTTAATGTTTCCTTGTACTAACAATGCAGCCGAGTATGAAGCTTTGCTCCATGGACTCCGTGTGGCCAAGGAGATGAACTTAAGCCGGGTCCGATGTCTAGGCGACTCAGACCTTGTGGCTCAACAAGTCTCAGGCACGTGGGATTCTAAAGACCCTCGTATGGCGGCTTATCGCCAGGCAGTTGATATCATTGCTGGCCACTTTAAGGGTTATCAGGTGGATCACATTGATCGTCGGAAGAATGGGGCGGCCGATGCACTATCCCGGCTAGGGTCTCAGCGTAAGCTGGTGCCGCCTAATGTGTTTCTCGAAGTATTGTATCACCCGTCGGTCAAGTTACCTTCTGAGGAAGATCTTGCTATACTTGACCCGGTGGGACAATTGGTGGCGGCTCTTCGTGCTATTCCTGATTGGACGCTGCCTTATCTGGCATATCTGACTCGAGGCGAGTTACCTGAGGATGAGACCTTGGCGCGACAAATCACGAGGCGATCTAAGTCCATGACCACAGTCAATGGCGAGTTACATAAATGCAGTGTTACTGGTGTTTTTCAACAGTATGTTTCTCCTGAGGAGGGCCGTGAAATCCTGCAAGAGATACATGCTGGCGATTGCGGTCATCACGCTGGCTCAAAATCTTTGGTGGCCAAGGCTTTTCGGCATGGGTTTTACTGGTTGACGGCTCATGCAGATGCGGAGGACATAGTTAGCAAGTGCGATGGGTGTCAGAAATTCGCACGACGAGCCCATGTGCCGGCTCAAGAGTTGCAGATGATTCCGATCACCTGGCCATTTGCGATCTGGGGGCTTGATATGGTTGGACCGTTTAAGAGGTCTAAGGATAAGAAGACCCACCTTTTGGTGGCTGTTTACAAATTTACCAAGTGGATTGAGGCGGAGCCGGTCAGTAAATGCGATGCATCAACTGCAGTTCAGTGCGTCAAAAAGCTGATTTTTCGTTTTGGTTACCCTCACAGTATTATCACTGATAATGGTACAAATCTGTCTAAGGGAGCTATGAAAGAGTTTTGTGAAAGTGAACACATCCACCTCGATGTCTCCTCCGTGGCTCATCCACAGTCTAATGGTCAAGCAGAACATGCTAACCAGGAAATTTTGAGAGGGATCAAACCCCGGCTTATGGTTCCTTTGGAACGAACGCCGGGTTGTTGGGTTGAGGAGCTGCCTTCAGTTCTGTGGAGCATTAGAACCACCCCCAACAGGTCAACAGGCTACATGCCTTTTTTTCATGGTCTATGGCGCAGAAGAAGTTCTCCCCAGCGATATTCGTCATGATTCACCCAGGGTGGCGGCTTACATTGAAACTGATAATGAGGCGGCGCGTCAGGACGCACTGGACGTTTTGGATGAAGAGCGAGATCTTGCATCAGCACGATCAACGATTTATCAACAAGATCTGCGTCACTTTCATAGCCGCAAAGTTAAAACCCGGACGTTCCAAGAAGGCGACTTAGTGCTCCGTCTGATTCAAGATCAGACATATATGCATAAGTTATCACCCCCCTGGGAAGGACCTTTTGTGATCAGCAGAAATCTCAACAATGGGTCATATTATCTCATTGATGTGCGGGAGAGCGACAAGTCACGTACTTCTGGGGAGGAAACTAGCAGGCCGTGGAATATTGCTCATCTTCGGCCTTACTACACTTGAGCCATTGACTCTCATCAATGTACATACCTCTGTCATTGTATATACCCTTTCATAATATAATAAAGTTGGCATCCCCATAATTCGGGGCCTCTGTCGTTTTCATCCATCGATCTTTGTGCAAAAGTTGGCTCATAATAAGGTCACTTGGGGGCTTCCAACTCACTGAATTTAGCTTTCATACCCTCTTGACCGGCTTAAAAGCCATATTTGAGTGAAACCTGCATGTTTGCAACTTGCTACTCCACCAGGTGATCCGCCGTACGTTTGACAGTCAATCTTTTTAAAGACCCTGAACTTGTCAAAGTTAAAACGACGGCTTATGTCACGAGAGAGCCGGCTTACAGAAAGCTAGGATAAACTCACCTGTTTGCTGTAGTCTCTTCGCTATGTGGCCCATTCGTACTCTTAACAGTCAATCTTTTTAAAGACCCTGAACTGGTTAAGGTTAAAACGATGGATATGTCACGTGAGAGCCGGCTTATGGGATTGTGGGCACTCATGCCTAGCTTCTTTGAAGCAAAAACCTTGAGTTTTTCTCAAAAATATAAACAAGAGTTGATCTCTTTTGGTTGTGCCTTCAAAGCCGCCTAACAATAATGAAAGATATATATATTCTGCTTGTCACCTTGCAGGAATTTTTCATGAGGAGATTCTAAGTCTTTGGATGATAACTGATCCGGCTTAGTATTGCTCATTGATCAAAGCTTGTTGCTATTACGACCCGCCAGCGGGTTTGTTTCCATATTTTCAAGACTATGGGGTACTGAGTTATTAACTCGACCAGGAGTGTGGCCGTAAGTCGCCAGCACAGGAGTTGGTGAATTGATACTAATTCCACTCTTATGAAGCATCAAGAAATATGATCACATCAAGCATACAAATGATGGATAAAGATTGCAGCGGTAAGCAGCCAGGATATAAGTTGGTAAAGCTCAAAACGTGCACGAAGGCACGACACAGGCAATCAGTTTTAGCTAAGGCTATTACAAGGCTGCGTGGAGCCCGAAATTTTGGACCAAAGTTTTTCACAAAGTCATAACCCGGCAGTTAGCTTATCTGGGTTAACTTCATTCGGGGACCCCGGGGCCAACTTCTCACCTAAAGCGCTGTCGAGTCATCCTACGCCGGGTCTTCTGTCTCCTGGATCTGAAGGTTATCCACATCCCAGTTGCAATTGGTTAAGGCCTGGAATTCAGCTTCATCATGCAAGATGGGAGACGGGTCAACATCAGGGGCAAAGATATGCTTACGATGCTGAGGAGTCAGATCCACCGGCTCAAAAGTGGGCGGTCGAACTCGCACATTGTTGTCGTCATAAGCCGCCTGATATGCCTTCAGATCCGCCTCTGCGGCTAGTCGTCTGACCAATGTTCAAGACGCCTTGACGCAACGAGCATAGTCTTCTTGTGTAAATTCTGACCCGTCGTCTTTTAGTTGTGGAAACCCTCCGACCATTTCTTCTGGGCTAAGCTCTGGTGCATAATCCAAAGCCCGGCTCAAAGAAGCTATTGCGCCCTTATGAGCGGCTGATCTTTTCAACTCTTCAATCTGCTTGGGAATAGTTGAGAGGCGTCTCAGCACGTCTTTGATGAACTTTGGCATGTCTTTTTCGCCCATAACAGCCCTGCTGGTGAAAAGACTTCCAGCGTACAACTGTTCAGTGAATGCATATAGAGCTTTCAGCTTCAATAAGTTGTCGTCGGGAAGATTGCGAGTCCGACGACCTATAAACAGTTCAAGTGCATAAGTCGTCGGGCGAGTCTTTTCATAAGACTGTTTGGACAGAATTTTCATGAGTTAGTCAACAATACTTACCAAAGACAACTTCGGTCATCCGAGCTACATGTCATTTAAGGCTGGTCAGTTCTTTAGTAATGGGTTTCAGTTGACCCTCGACGTCTTCCGCACGTTTGATCAAGGCGGCTTGTTCAGCTTCAACAGATTTTTTGTAGGCTTCAAAATCCGCCTTAGTTTTTTCCAGCTCTTCTGAGGAGATCCGCAATTCTGCGTCAGCTTCAGCTTGGGCCTCTTGTTGCAAAGCCAGGTTTTTCCTCAAATCGGTCAAGCTTGACTCGGCAACATTTAAAGTTTCCTGCACAATGGAATTGTCAAGTGGAATTTTGCCAATCCCAAGCCGCTAGCACGGTGCATAATGACACTTGGGGGCGGTGAAGAAATTTGTTACAAGTCTCAAGCAGATTGCAAGCAATATAGTTGACACTTGGGGGCTAATGTGTGTCAGTTTTTTCAAGCATGTAATACAAGCAGACCCGGATCATCTTCCAGAAGTTAAACCGGCCCTTGGGGGCTACAGGCTCTACAATTTGCAGAACAGATGACTACTTTTTCTTTATAAAATTAAAAGACCCGGTTATCTTGAAAGATAAGCCAGCCCTTGGGGGCTACAGCTGGAATTTTTTTCATAATCAGCACAATAAGTGACGGCTCATTATTTACATAATGACCCGGCCCTTGGGAGCTACAGATGAGACTTTTTTCATAATCAACACAACAAGTGCCGGCTCATTATTTACATAATGACCCGGCCCTTGGGGGCTACACGCTGATGTATTAAAATTTACATGTTGCCGAAGACCCGACTTATCTTCAAGAAAATAAGCCGGCTCTTGGGGGCTACATAGGGATATATGGAATGCGAGATAAGTTGAGTATACCTCATATCTTTTCCTCATCATACCAACCAAGTTGGCTTCCATGTCCCAG
Organism: Elymus sibiricus; assembly: GCA_039707655.1. Classification (NCBI taxonomy): domain Eukaryota; kingdom Viridiplantae; phylum Streptophyta; class Magnoliopsida; order Poales; family Poaceae; genus Elymus; species Elymus sibiricus. The sequence continues at coordinate 381,076,502 of CM077673.1, read as the reverse complement.
CTCGCGGAGAGGCGGCTCAAGTATCCAGAATGCAGTTCCTCAATAGTGAGCTTTTCAAGATTGGGAAGATCAATTTTAACCTTCTCCTTCTCAGGCGAAGGCACCTCGTCCTTGCTAATATGCTTGGTTAGCACATTGGAAGGGGCTGGAGTTGTGTAACCCGTCCTGGTAATGATAACCCCCTCCACATGAGAAGCAATATCCTCAGCTGTTTTCTGAGGACTGGGCGGTTTAGGATCTGCTTCCGGGTTAGTTCCAGTGGTTACAACATCAGCATCCGCCGGCTCAGTAGGCTGAAGTGTTTCATCATGGGCGCCTTGATGAGCTTCAGAGGGTTCAACATGAGTTTCAGGAGTGTCAAGTTTCGGATTCTCCGGCTCGGGGGCATCAAGGTTGGCAGATGACCCGCTTATTTTCCTCTTCTTGGCTTGGGCCCTGTGAAGAAAGATTTCATGATAAGTTGTATGCAAGGATAAAAGGTTAGTAACAAACATTGGATACAAAAAAGAAAGTTACCCTGGATTGATAACAAGAGGTGGTAGTTTTGAAGTGGTAGAGTTGCCAGAGGAAGGAGGTGTCTCCTGAAAAATTAAAGTTGGGCAATATGAGCAGGTTACTGCATGAGGCTAACGAACCGAAGAGATGAAAACAAAGTTATGAAATACCTCATTACGGCGTTTCCGAGGAGCTGGTGTGTCGGGTAAGCCATCTACTAGATCTTCAGAGCTGCCGCTCCGGGTCTGGCGCCTAGAGTCATGTTGCTACTTCTTCAAAAGAAAGTTGGGATCCAAGTGAGCAAGAGGGTGTGAAAACTTTACTTTTCGGATGACCCACCGTATTTTCTCTGTTGGCAAAGGTTCCGAGTCGGAGGAGATGATAGTTACCTCTGATGCACCGGCTTGGCTTGTCTCCGCTTCACCCTGAGAGGAGTCAGCGTCAATAAGTTGCATAAAAAGAAGGCCAAGGGAGTCAAGTTCTACCTCTGAGTCATCCAGTTCGAGCAGTTCTTGCTCTATCCTGATTGATCTTGTTATAGTAGATATGCCTGAAGACCCAATTGCTCCTATAATTCTTGGTAGACCTTTTCTAAGGACTATTAAAGTTGTGATGAATGTGTTTGAGGGGAATGTTCGATTTGATTTACCAGCTAAATATCCCTTTGTAAGAAATTTCCCCAGGAAAAAGAAAATGAAGATCTACACAGGAGGTGGAATCATTTTGAATGCCAGAAGCTATGGTCTCTGTGTTCTAGCGCCACCTTGATCACCACTACGGTCGAGCTATCTGACTGAAACAAGCACTTCGCGGGAGGTAACCCACGTGAATAAAGTAGACAAGTAAGTTTTTGTTTTTATTTTCAATGAAAGAGTGATTAAAGTTCCATATGAACAAGTGAGTTTGGAAGAGTTGTTCTAATGAAGGCTTCGCTTTGTGCAAGATGAATTATATGTTGAATTGATGTTTGAATGCCTGGAAATATGTCTATGTATTGCTTTGGAACTAACCATGCAGGAAAATAGAGAAAAAGATAACTTTAGCAAGAAACATATCAAAGGACGACCTATCAAATGACCGCAACGGTTGTCTGGGCGGTCGTATGGCCTACAGGAGGTTCGAGCACAAAACAACCACGGACACCAGAGAGGAAGACATGGTATCATGTGAGCGCGAGCACCCGTCTTGGCGGTCATTTTACTTCTTCGCAGAAAACAAAGAGAAGTACAGAGCGTGCGCCGACGTTCCAAACAGGCGCATGCGCCCATTCGAGCGGTCGTTTGATATCCTCGACTAGGAGAAGAAAAAAAATAGGGCGTTCGACGACGTTCAAAACAGTCGCTACCATCTAATACGTATCCAACATATCTATAATTTTTGATTGTTCCATGCTATTATATTATCATTCTAGAATACTTTTTGAGTAATAATTTACCAATTTATATTATTTTTGAGCAGTAACCTATTGACCCAATGCCTAGTGCCAGTTGATGTTTTCTGCGTGTTTTTTACTTTTCAGATTTACAGTACCAAACGAAGTCCAATTGCCCTGAAACTTTTTTATGATTTTTTCTGGACCAAAAAAAGACCTAGAAGCTTCGGGAGAAGACCGAAGGCCGCACGAGGGAGGCACAAGCCAACAGGGCGCGCCCATGGGGGTGGCCACGCCCTGATGGCTTGTCCCTCCCTGACAGGTCTTCTGACCCCGTTCTCTAGCCTATAAATTCACATATATTCCAAAAACCCTAGAGGGCATCCCGAAACACTTTTTCCATCGCCGCAAGTCTCTGTTCCGCCGCGATCCCATCTGGAGCTCCGTTTCGGCACCCTACCGGAGGGGGGATCGATCACGGAGGGCCTCTTCATCAACCTTGCCGCCCTCATGATGATGTGTGAGTAGTTCACCACAGACCTACAGGTCCGTATTACCTAGATGGCTATCTCTCTCTCTTTTGATCTTCAATACAATGATCATCGCATCTTCGCTTTGATCTATCCGATGTAATTCTTTTGTACGGTGTGTTTGTTGGGATCCAATGAATTATGGGTTTATGTTTCAGATTATTCATTAAAAGTATTTGAGTCAAACCTGAATATTAAGATTCTTATTTGCATGATCATTATAGCTTCGTAAATCTCTCCGATCTATTGAAATAGTTTGGCCAACTAGATTGATATTTCTTCAATGAGAGGGGTGCGTTGTAGTGGGTTCAACCTGACGGGTTTCTATATCCCAGTGACAAAAGGGGACAAGATACGTCTTTGTTTTGTTGCCACTAAGGATAAAATGATGGGGTTCGTTCATATTAATTGATTTTTTTGTCTACATCATGTCATCATTCTCCAAGCATTACTCTGTTTGTCATGAACTTAATACGTAGAGAGGCAAGCATAGAAGCGCTCTTGAAGTGGAGTCAGAGTAGTAGGTGCAGGAAGGAGTCGGCCTATTTTCTTATGGACGTGATGCCTATATACACATGATCATTGCCGTGAACATCGCATAATTATTCGATTTTCTATCAATTGCCCAACAGTAATTTGTTTACCCACCATATGCTTTTGCCATGAGAGATGCCACTAGGGAACACTACGGCCCCTTGAGTCTATTCACTTATATATATATTCACAAACGCTATCATTACCTTGTTTTTATTTATTACTTTTATTTTATTTTGCAATTTATAATTATCTACTATTATCTGCATGCTTCACTTGCTTGCAAATAACGAGATCAAGGGGATTGACAACCCTCTTGCCCGCGTTGGGTGCAAGTTGTTTGCTCTTTTGTGTGCAGCCGCTGAAGACAGTTGTGGATTGATATTCCTATTGGTTCGATAAACCTTGGTTTCATAATGGAGGGAAATACTTACCCGTATTGTGCTGCAATTACCCGTTCCTCTTCACGAAAAACCCAACGCAGATCACAAGCATCAGGAAGGATTTCTGGCACCGTTGCCGGGGAATATCATCACCAACTATCAAGTAACTTCACACAAATTAACCTTCACTTGTTCTTCTTTTTATTTGCTGTTATATTTAGCTTGCTTCTTAAAAATCAAAAATACAAAAACATTTCTATTTGCTTGCTTGTCCACTTATGTTATCTTTATTTTTGTCTCACACAAACAGAAAGTAAAAAAGCAAGAAAAATAAGATACATGGATCCTCATCCACTTGCTAATCTTTTCAAAAGACCCGATTATGTTGAACCAATATCTAGTGAGTTGAGTGCACTGGATTATCTTTATGAGGTCCTGCTTGAAAATCATGAATATGAAAATTGTGAAATTTATAAAGTGATTCATGATAGTTCCTTGAATGAAAAGCATGATTGCCATGTTGTTAGTATAAATTCTATGAATATCAATTGTGCTAATGATCATGATTGGGGTGATAAGCATGATGTTTTTTGTGATCTTGATAATTCTATGCTTCATGATGAATCTAGTATTGATTATGATATTTGCAACACTACTAAAAGTGGCTTTGGAAGAGCGTCAACATTAGGTAATAATGATCCCTCTACCTTGGAAGATTATAGGACTTGTATGCATATTGATCATAAAGAGAATGTTTTACATGATAGTTATATTTTTGAGTTTGATTATGATCCTACATGTAATTATTATGAGAGAGGCAAATATGGTTATAGGAATTTGCATGTTACTCAATTATCTCTCTTTGTGTTGAAATTATTAATGCTTCACTCTTCCTATTTGCATATGCTAGATATTACTTGTCTTGATAATCTATTTACCTATAAAATGCCTATGCATAGGAAGTATGTTAGACTTAGATGTGTTTTTCACATGCTATATGATGCTCTCTCTGTGCTTCAATTCTTGTCTTTTATGTGAGCATCATTAGTATTCCAAGCCTATCTTAATGGCTATAAAGAAAGAGCTTGTTGGGAGACAACCCAATACTTTCTGTTTGTGTGTGATAACATGATTATTGCCTCTATAATGATTGTGTTTTATGTTTTAATTAGTGTTTGTGCCAAGTAAAGCCTTTGGGATGACTCACAAGATGAGTAGAATTGATACGGTGCAAAAACAAAAACTTTAGCGTCCAGTGCAGAATTTCTGATTTTCCTGGAACGTCTTTTTGATATTAATTTTTACACTGTATTGATATACAAATTCTTCAGGTTGTCCTATTTTTTCAGAATTTCTAGAGTCACAGAAGTATAGGTTCTTTAGAGATCTTTACAAACTGTTCTGTTTTAGACAAATTCTGTTTTTGCTTGCATAGTTTGCTTGTTTTGGTGAAACTATGGTTGTATCGGGGGGTATAAGCCATGGAGAAGTTAGAATACAGTACCTATTGTGCAATAATGAAATATGCATCAATTTATAACAGTACCTAAAGTATTTGATATGTTGCTTATACTAACGGATCTCACGAAGTTTTGTTGAGTTTTGTGTGATTAAAGTTTTCAAGTTTTGGGTGTTATCACAATGGACGAAGGAATAATGAGTGGAAAGAGCCTAAGCTTGGGGAAGCCGAAGGCACCCTAAGGTAATATTCTAGGAATACTCAAGCATCTAAGCTTGGGGATGCCCCGGAAGGCATCCCCTCGTTCGTCTCAATCCATCGGTATGTCACTTGGAGCTAAATTTTTATTCGTCACATGATATGAGTTTTGCTTGGAGTGTCATTTGCTTTTATTTTTAGTTTTCCACAATAATCATATGCTGGACACACCTATTTGAGAGGGACACACCTTCATCATAATTTGTTAGAATACTCTATGTGCTTCACTTATATCTTTTGAGCTTGGCAGTTGCTCTAGTACTTCACTTATATCTTTTTGAGCACGATGGCGTATAAATTTTATAGAAATAATTACACTCTCTTTATTCACTTATAATTGTTTGAGAGTTAATAGATAGTGATGGTAATTTGCATGGGTCATAAGACTAGTCCAAAAATAATAGGTATTCAATGAGTGATAACCAAAACCATCATGTAGCACATAAAAGAGAAATTGTGGGTTAATGATATTGATGTGGTAATATGAAAAAGGTGTGAGTTCATCGTTGTTGATTGATAGAAGTATCGATATTAAGAGGTGTTAATTTTTCATTTGTTTAAATATTAAAAAGGCATGGTGGGGATGTGTGAGCATTTCTATTCCACCTTGAAATCCTAGTGCTGTTTTGGGTCGGAGGCGCGCGGTGGTTAATTCCTCTCAACCTCCTCCCTCGGGGCATGCGAGCAGTGCTTTGATTTGTGATAAAACTAATAAAACTTTGCAATAAGTATATGAGTTCTTCATGACTAAAGTGAACCCATGGACATACGCAATCTCGCCGCCTCATATTTTGCTAGCCTCTTCGGTACCGTGCATTGCCCATTCTCACCTCGAGGATCGGTGCAAACTTTGCCGGTGCATCCAAACCCCGTGACATGACACACTCTGGCACACATAAGCCTTCTTATATCTTCCTCAAAACAGCCACCATACCTACCTATTGTGGCATTTCCATAGCCATTCCGAGATATATTGCCATTCAAATTTCACCGTTACTTCATATGACTAGTTCGTTCATCATCATATTGCTTTGCATGATCATATAGAGCTGACATAGTATTTGTGGCAAAGCCACCATTCATCATATTTTTGATACATGTCACGCTTGATCATTGCACATCCTGGTACAGTGCCAGAGGCATTTATATTGAGTTATATTGTTTCATAGTTCTTCATATAGAGTTTTCATGTTGAGTTGTAAGTAAATAAAAGTGTGATGATCATCATTATTAGAGCATTGTCCCAGTGAGGAAATAAAAATGGGGGAGGCCAAATGAGCCCACCATAATAATAAAAATGAAAAATTAAAAAAAATTGAAAAGAGAGAGAAGGGACTTTGCTACTATCCTTTACCACACTTGTGCCTCAAAGTGGCACCTTGTTCCTCATATAGAGAGTCTCATGTTATGTCATTTTCATATGCTAGTGAGAATCACTTTTTCATCATTATAAACTTGGCTTGTATATACCGATGAAGGGCTTCCTCAAATGCCCGAGGTCTTCATGAGCAAGCAAGTTGGATGCACACCCCACTTAGCTTCAGTTGAGCTTTCATCATACACTTATAGCTCTTGTGCATCATTTGCATGGCAATCCCTATTCCTTGCATTGACATCTATCGATGGGCATCTCCATAGCCCGTTGATATGCCTAGTTGATGCGAGATTTTCTTCTCCACTTTTTACCCCTTTGATATCTACCACCATATTCTATTTCCACTCTTATGCTATGTCCATGTTTCACGCTCATGTATTGCATGAAGAATAAAAAGTTGTTGCACATTGAAAAAGTACGATCCAATTACCTGACTTGGACATCGTGGTGCTTGACATTTTTATTAATGTGGTGAAGATGGAGCCATGCCTTGCTAATATGATAAAATGAATGGGGGTAAACATTCTTTTAGGATCGTATACTTTGAAAGATTAATGATTTTGCTGCTTGTGCCTATAAATATTACTATGTTGATGTTTCTTAAGTCATCATTTCTCAATAAGCATACATGCAAAAGATTACATATTGGGTAGCATGTCACATCAGAAATCCTGTTTTTATCATTTACCTACTCGAGGACGAGCAGGAATTAAGCTTGGGGATGTTGATACGTCTCCAACGTATATATATTTTTTGATTGTTCCATGCTATTATATTATCATTCTAGGATACTTTTTGAGTAATAATTTACCAATTTATATTATTTTTGAGCACTAACCTATTGACCCAGTGCCCAGTGCCAGTTGTTGTTTTCTGCGTGTTTTTTTACTTTTCAAGTTTACAGTACCAAACAAAGTCCAATTGCCCCGAAACTTTTTTATGATTTTTTCTGGACCAAAAGAAGACCTGGAAGCTTTGGGAGAAGACCGGAGGCCGCACGAGGGAGGCACAAGCCAACAAGGCGCGCCCAGGGGGGGGGTGGTCGCGCTCTGATGGCTTGTCCCTCCCTGGCAGGTCTCCTGACCCCGTTCTCAGGCCTATAAATTCACATATATTCCAAAAACACTAGAGGGCATCTCGAAACACCTTTTCCACCGCCGCAAGTCTCTGTTCCGCCGTGATCCCTTCTGGGGCTCTGTTCCGGCACCCTGCCGGAGGGGGGATCGATCACGAAGGGCCTCTTCATCAACCTTGCTGCCCTCATGATGATGTGTGAGTAGTTCACCATAGACCTACGGGTCCTTAGTACCTAAATGGCTATCTCTCTCTCTTTTGACCTTCAATATGATGATCATTGCATCTTCGCTATGATCTATCCGATGTAATTCTTTTGTATGATGTGTTTGTTGGGATCCGATGAATTGTGGGTTTATGTTTCAGATTATTCATGACAAGTATTTGAATCAAACCTGAATATTAAGATTCTTATTTGCATGATCATTATAGCTTCGTAAATCTCTCCGATCTATTGAAATAGTTTGGCCAACTAGATTGATATTTCTTTAGTAAGAGGGGTGCGTTGTAGTGGGTTCAGCCTGATGGGTTTCTATATCCCAGTGACACTAGGGGACAAGATACGTCTTTGTGTCGTTGCCACTAAGGATAAAACGATGGGGTTAGTTCATATTAATTGAATTCTTTTTGTCTACATCATGTCATTGTTCTCCAAGCATTACTCTATTTGTCATGAACTTAATACGTAGAGAGGCAAGCATAGAAGCGCACTTGAAGTGGATGATCATTGCTGTGAATATCGCATAACTATGCGCTTTTCTATCAATTGCCCAACAGTAATTTGTTTACCCACCGCATGTTGCCTACATGAGAGATGTCGCTAGGGAAAACTATGGCCCTCGGGTCTATTCACTCATATCTTTACAAATCCTATCTTTACCTTGCTGCCATTTATTTACTTTTATTTTATTTTGCAATTTATAATTATCTACTATTATCTACATGTTGGGGAACGTTGCATGGGAAACAAATTTTTTTCCTACGCACACGCAAGATCTATCCATGGTGATGAGAATCTACGAGGGGAGAGTGGATCTACATACCCTTGTAGATCGCTAAACGGGAAGCGTTAAGAAACACGGTTGATGTTGTCGAACGTCTTTGCGATCCAAATCGCCGAGCGTCCCGCGATCCAATCACGATCCGTCCCGATCTAGCGCCGAACGGATGGCACCTCCGCGTTCAGCACACGTACAACTCGATGACGATCTCCGTCTTCTTGATCCAGCAAGAGGGAGTGGAGAGGTAGATAAGTTCTCCGGCAGCGCGACGGCGTGGCGGCGATGGTGGTGGAACTATTCCAGCAGGGCTTCGCCTAAGCACCGCTGAAACGATCTAGAGGAGAAACTACGATCTAGAGGAGAGGGTAGCACGTGGCTGATGTCTATTGTGAAAAACCCTCAATACCTCTAGTATATATAGGAGGAGGGAGGGAGGATACTTGGCACCCAAGGGGCCAACCCTTGGTTCGGCCGAAGTGGGACGAGGAGGAGTCCTCCTCCAATCCTAGTAGGATTAGTACTCCTTCTCTCCCACTTCGAAACTTCCTTTCCACCTTCGGTTTCTCCTCCCAGCCGCATGGGCCTCTTGTGGGGCTTCGGCCAGCCCACTAAGGGCTGGTATACCTCCTCCCACAGCCCATGTAGCCTCTTGGGTCGAAACACCCCTCCCGATGGCCCCCCGGTACCCTCCCGGCACTCCCGGTACACTACCGATGAGCCCGAAACTTTTCCGGCGACCAAAACAGGACTTCCTATATATCAATCTTTACCTCCGGACCATTCCGGAGCTCCTCGTGACATACGGGATCTCGTCCGGGACTCCGAACAACCTTCGGTCACCACCATACATAACTATATACTACCGAAACGTCACCAAACCTTAAGTGTGCAGACCCTGCGGGTTCGAGAACTATGTAGACATGACCGAGACACCTCTACGGTCAATAACCAATAGCGGCACCTGGATGCCCATATTGGTTCCTACATATTCTACGAAGATCTTTATCGGTCGAACCTCTATGTCAAGGATTCAGTTAATCCCGTACGCTGTTCCCTTTGTTCTTCGGTATGTTACTTGCCCGAGATTCGATCGTCGGTATCTCTATACCTAGTTCAATCTCGTTACCGGCAAGTCTCTTTACTCGTTTCGTAATACAAGATCCCATGGATAACACTTTAGTCACATTGCTTGCAAGGCTTGTTGTGATGTTGTATTACCGAGTGGGCCCTGAGATACCTCTCCGTCACACGGAGTAACAAATCCCAGTCTTGATCCATACCCACTCAACAGACACTCTCGGAGATACTTTTAGAGCACCTTTATAGTCACCCAGTTACGTTGCGACGTTTGATACACACAAGGCATTCTTCCAGTGTCAGTGAGTTGTATGATCTCATGGTCATAGGAACAGATACTTGACATGCAGAAAACTATAGCAATAAATTGACACGATCATATGCTATGTTTATAGTTTGGGTCTTGTCCATCACATCATTCTCCTAATGATGTGATCCCATTATCAAATGACATCTCATGTCTATGGCTAGCAAACCTTGACCATCTTTGATCAACGAGCTAGTCTATTAGAGGCATACTAGGGACACAGTGTTGTCTATGTACCCACACATGTATTTGAGTTTCCAATCAATACAATTATAGAATGGATAATAAACGATTATCATGAACAAGGAAATATGATAATAACTAAATTATTATTGCCTCTAGGGCATATTTCCAACAGTCTCCCACTTGCACTAGAGTCAATAATCTAGTTCACATCACCATGTGATTTACATTGTTATGAATCTAACACCCAATGAGTTCTGGGGTTCGATCATGCTTTGCATGTGAGAGAGGTCTTTAGTCAATGGTCTGCAACATTCAGATCCGTGTGTTCTTTGCAAATCTATATGTCATACTGCAGATGCTACCACGCTCCACTTGGAGCTATTCCAAATGGTTGCTCCACTATACGTATCCTGACTGCTACTCAGAGTCGTTCGGATAGGTGTCCAAGCTTGCATCGACGTAACCCTTTACGACGAACTCTTTATCACCTCCATAATCGAGAAATATTTCCTTAGTCCTCTAGTTACTAAGGATAATCTTGACCGCTGTCCAGTGATCCACTCCTGGACCACTCTGCTTGTACCCCTTGACAGACTCATGGCAAGGCACACACTAGGTGCGGTACACAGCATGGCATACTATACAGAGCCTATGGATAAGGCATAGGGGACGACCTTCGTCCTTTCTCTTTCTTCTGCCATGGTCGAGCTTTGAGTCTCACTCAACTCCACACCTTACAAATCAGGCAAGAACTCTTTCTTTGAATGATCCATTTTGAACTCTTTCAAAATCTTGTCAAGGTATGTACTCATTGAAAGTCTTATCAGATGTCTTGATCTATCTCTATAGATCCCGATGCCCAATATTTAAGTAGCTTCATTCCAGGTTTTTCTTTGAAAAACTCCTTTCAAACAACCCTTTATGCTTTCCAGAAATTCTACATCATTTCCGGTCAACAATATGTCATCCACATATACTTCTCAGAAATTCTATAGTGCTCCCACTCACTTTATTGTAAATACAAGTTTCTCATAAACTTTGTATAGACTCAAAAACTTTGATCACCTCATCAAAGCGTATATTCCAACTCCGAGATGCTTGCTCCAGTCCATAGAAGGATCGCTGGAGCTTGCATATATTTTAGCATCCTTAGAACTGACAAAACCTTCCGGTTGTATCACATACAACCTTTCCTCACGGATACCGTTAAGAAAACGATGTTTTGACATCCATCTGCCAGATTTCATAATTGAAAAATGCAGCAACTGCTAACATAATTCCAACAGACTTTAGCATCGCTACGGGTGAGAAAGTCTCATCTTAGTCAACTCCTTGAACTTGTGAAAAACCCTTTGCCACAAGTCGAGCTTTATAGACGGTGACATTACCGTCCGCGTATGTCTTCCTTTTAAAGATCCATTTGTTCTGAATGGCCTTTCACCCTTCAGGTAATACTTCCAAAGCCCATACTTTGTTTTCATACATGGATCCCTTCTCGGATTTCATGGCCTCTAACCATTTCTCGGAATCCGGGGCCATCATCGCTTCTCCATAGCTCGTAGGTTCATCGTTGTCCAACAACATGACCTCTAAGACAGGGTTGCCGTACCACTCAGGAGCAGTACGCGTCCTTGTCGACCTACGAGGTTTGATAGTAACTTGATCCGAAGCTTCATGATCATCATCATTAACTTCCCCTTCAACTAACGTAGGCTCCACAGGAACAACTTTCTGCGTTGCGCTACTCTCTGGTTGAAACAAAGGTTCAACAACCTCATCAAGTTCTATCTTCCTCCCACTCAATTCTTTCGAAAGAAACTCTTTCTCGAGAAAGGACCCGTTTTAGCAACAAACACTTTGTGCTTGGATTTAAGATAGAAGGTTTACCCAATTGTTACGTTAGGGTATTCTATGAAGATGCATTTGTCCGCTTTGGGTTCGAGCTCATTAGGTGAAAACCCTTTTTCACATAAGCGTCGCAGCCCCAAACATTAAGAAATGACAGCTTAGGTTTCCGCCAAACCAAAATTCATACGGTGTCATCTCAATGGACTTAGATGGTGCCCCTTTTAAAGTGAATGTGGTTGTCTCTAATGCATAACCCTAAAATGATAGTGGTAAATCGATAAGAGACATCATAGTTCACACCATATCCAATAGAGCACGACTACGACGTTCGGACACACCATCACACTATGGTGTTCCAGGTGGCGTGAGTTGTGAAACAACTTCCACATTGTCTTAAGTTGTATACCAAACTCGTAACTCAGATATTCACCTCCACGATCATATCGTAGACATTTTATCTTCTTGTCCCTATGATCTCAAACTTCACTCTGATTTTGTTTGAACTTTTCAAACGTTACAGACTTGTGTTTCATTAAGTAAATATCCCCATATCTACTCAAATCATCAGTGAAGGTAGGAAAATAACGATATCCACCGCACGCTACAACACTCATTGGACCGAATACATCAACATGTATTATTTCCAATAAGTTACTTGCCCGCTCCATCATACCGGAAAACGGGGTCTTAGTCATCTTGCCCATGAGGCATGGTCCGCATGTCTCAACCGATTCGAAATCGAATGAGTCCAAAGATCCATCAGCATGGTGTTTCTTCATGCGTTTTACACCAATATGACATTTGGCGGCAGTGCCACAAGTATGTGGTACTATCATTATTAACTTTGTATCTTTTGGCATCAATATTATGAACATGTGTATCACTACGATCAAGATTCAATAAACCATTCTCATTGGGTGCATGACCATTGAAGGTTTTATTCATGTAAACAGAATAACCATTATTCTCTAACTTAAATGAATAACCATATTGCAATAAACATGATCTAATCACGTTTATGCTCAACGCAAACACCAAATAACATTTATTTAGGTTCATTACTAATTCCGAAGGTAGAGAGAGCGTGCGATGGTGATCACATCAACCTTGGAAACACTTCCAACACTCATCGTCACCTCACCCTTAGCCAGCCTCCGTTTATTCCGTAGTTTTTATTCCGAGTTACTAACATTTAGCAACCGAACCGATATCTAATACCCAGGTGCTACTAGGAGTACTAGTAAGGTACACATCAATAACACGTATATCAAATATACTTCTGTCGACGTTGCCAGCCTTCTTATCTACCAAGTATCTAGTGCAGTTCCGCTTCAGCGACCGTTCTCCTCATAATAGAAGCACTTAGTCTCGGGTTTGGGTTCAACCTTGGGTTTTGTCGTGGTTTTGTCACGGCAGATGTCCGAAGACTTAGGTTCGAGGCCATCGCCATAGCAGTGGACTCAAAGGGGTTGATCGGGACGAAGGACACGAGATTACCCAGGTTCGGCCCCTCAAGTAGAGGTAAAAGCCTACGTCCTGCTTATGTTGTATTAGTTGGAGTATCGATTACAAGGGAGCGGATTGCTTGACCTAGCTCTCGATTACTTGGTTTCTTCTCTAAGCCGCCCCGGGGTCTAGCCTTTATATAAGAGGTCAAGGCCCCGGGTTACACGAGTCTCAAACCGACTCACACAGCGTGTCCTATTCTGTCTCTAAGCCGCCATACCATCTTGGGTAAGCCGCCACCGGGCGGCTTAGCCACCCGGGTCTTCACGCCATCTTCCGTCTCTGGGCCCCTGTCAACGGCCCATCTGGTAAGCCGCCCTGGCGGCCTTGCCTGCATCCTTAAGCCCACCTTACAAGTCTTGGGCTTACGAGCCGCCCGGTGTAACCCGGCCCCGCCTGGGCGGGTCTCACCACGGGTTATATCCCCAACATTAGGCCCCAGGTTGATTTGAGCCAGCTCATGTCAATCTTTAACTTTACTTAACGGCGAGTCTTCATTGCGCTGTCATCTGGAAAGTCAACTTGCAACCCGCCATGACGTCACACGGAATATTCGGAAAAGATTCCATGACGTTTGCAACGGATCTTTGTCACCGAAAGGTCATCCCGAAAATCAAGGCGCCAATTTACTGTAGCTCCCCACTTTCGCGCGTACGGTTGCCCTTTTCCTTATAAATAGCGCCACGTGCGCCTCCTCCCTTTCTCCGCCTGTCGCTGTCGTCTCCTTCCTCGCGTGAAGCCTCCCTCTCCAGAGCTCCGCCGCCCGCAACCGAAGACGCGCCGTCGCTCTCCTCGCCGGCCACTGCCTCAGCCCGAAACGGACCAGAGCCTCATCGGCGCCTCCGCATCTCAGAGGTAAGCTCCTCTGATCCTCATTGAATCTGTGTACACTCCCGTTAGGGTTCCGAGTTCTTCCTTGTTCTTGCAAGTTCATCACCATCGATAACCACCGAGGCATCGAGCACTGCCCAAGACCTCGTATCACTACCCTTTGGCTGCGGGCACTCCTCCGAAGTCCATCCCCCACTCATTTTTGTGTCCATATGACACTCATTGTTGCGGGTAGATTGATCTCGTTCATCCACTGTTATTTCTAGGTCGTATTCATTTTCATTTTTTCTTCGCCCGTAGATCTTGCAATGAATAGACAATATGCAAAATCTGTTTTCCGCACTTAGTCATTTTCCCATCCATACCATCTTGGCTTCGTAAGTCGCCATTGTATTGCCGGCTCTCCGCCAATTTTTCTGGCGGCTTAGCTCTTCCACTTACACTGACTATAACTGCATTACACAGCGACTGCTCTTCTTAACCCGCCATTCCTTCTATTTTTGTAGCGTAACCCGCCGTCATGACAAGGACTCCATCCTCCTGTGATTGGGTCAGCTCCGGAGTCACTGAAGAACTCCTAGCTAACTTTGTTGAATCTGGCATGTTACCAAGTAAAGAGGAAATACACTGGCGGGTTCCAGGACCGGAGAAGAGGCCTGAGCCCAAGGAGGGAGAGATCATCATATTTACTGACCACATCCTTCGCGGGTTTCGCCCTCCCGGGTCAAAGTTTTTTCGGGATGTTCTTCACTTCTTCCAGATCCATCCTCAAGACATAGGCCCCAACTCAGTTACCAATATATGCCAATTCCAAGTTTTAACTGAAGTCTATATGCAAGAAGAACCGTCTGTTGACCTCTTCTATGAATATCACTATGCAAACCGCCAGACTGAAATGGCGGCCGGTCCCAGCTTGGAACTTGGTGGTATTACCATCCAAAGACGAAGAGACCTGCCATACCCTTCAGCCACCTTGCCGAGTCACCCCAAGGACTGGAACAAAACCTGGTTTTATTGCCAGGACACCTCTCCTGAAGGCGAGAATCCCCTGCCGGGTTACCGTCCAACCCGGCTCTGCTTTACCAATGACAACCCCCTCCCAGCACGAATGACAGCCGCCGAGCGAGCAAAGTATGCCTCGGCTTACACCAAGGTCAAGGCTCTGCTGGCTAACGGCTTGACAGGTGTTGACCTAACCCGTTGCTGGGTAAGCTGGAAAATCATGCCGTTGAGCCGGCGTGACCGGCTTATGTGCGAATATACGGGTGAACCCAATGACCCCCTTTGCTTTAAGACAACTCCCTTGACTGACGAAGACATCAACAGTGGCGTCAAGGGACTCCTTGGCGAAAGTCAGGAAGCTTGCGACAAGGTTGGGCTAAAGCCCTTCTATGCCAAGAATCCGGCTCCAGACGTAAGTCTCTTTTCCTTCAATTGATTATACTTATCTTGCACCTTGTAACCTTAACCGGCGACTTATATATAGGCCAATTCCCCGTTCTGGAAGAAGAAATTTAACCCGCCGGTGAGAAAGCCTAAGACGAAAACCCCAGCCAAGAAGAAGAAGAAAGCCGCCACTCCAGAGCCGGCCGAAAGTGACGACTCGGAGGTAGAACTTGATTCTCTTGGCCGTCTCTTTATACAGCTTATTGACAATAATTACTCACAGGATGAGACGGAAGCAAGCCACGCCAACGCTCCTGAGGTAATTGATATTTCTGACTCAGAGATCTATTCACAAGACAGAGTACGGCGGGTCGTCCGGAAAGTCCCCTTCTCTCATCCTCTTGCTCACTTAGATCCCAATTTCCTTTTGAAAAAGCAACAGCACAACTCCCGACGCCAGACCCGGAGCGCCGGCTCTGACGACCTCGTGGCCGGGTTACCTCATTCCCCGACTCCTCGAAAACGGCCAGCTGAGGTATCCTTTTACGGAAACATAATTCTCATCAACTTTGCATTGTAATCTTACTGTCTTGTATTACTTTGGATGCCTTCAGGATTCTCCGCCTTCATCTGGCGACTCAACCGCATCAAAGCTGCCCCCAATGAAGATCAACCCGGAGTATGTATATTATTTTGCACTTGAATGTTTTCAATGTCCTTGACATATATATAACCATCAACTGCGCCTTCCAGAGCCCAAGCCAAACGAAGAAAAACTGGCGGGTCTACTGCCGCCCCAATTGCTAAAGAGCCAGTGTTTGCTAAGCCGGCCTCTCCACCAGCCGCAGATACTGAGAAAAACATTCGCCAGCCACCTGAGCCGGCGGGTCATGATACGACCGCTGAAAGCCCTGCGAGGGATGATCCTAAACTGCCCAGCCCTTCAATGGCTGATGAAGAAACAGCCCTTCCAGACGTTGCTATTACTGAGACGGGTCACCACACCCCTGAACCCCGTGCATTAACAAGGCACTCTGGCAAAGCTGAAACTTCTTCGCTGGAGGAATTTAATTTTGAACCCACTGTGCTGGAGAAGTTTACCGCTGATGAACTTCATGCTGGATTTCTAAACCGTCTGGAGTCAAGCCGGAAGATGGAGCTGAAGTTTGTCAGCCTTATGAAGAAAAAATATGAGGTAATACTTTTACCAGCTTGTCCTTTATACCCTTTCCTAGCCGCCAAGAGCCGGATTAATATGTCAAATAATAAACCGGGGCTTTCCTTAGCCATACTTTTCATAACTTGAGCTGTAGCCCCCGAGTATCGGGTTAGTATAAGTAGTAGGCCGATACTCGATGTATAGTTTGAACAGTTGTAGCCCCCAAGTCCGGGTTATCATGAAATGATGACCCGGATTCTCATTGGATACTGTATAAATGCTGATTGTAGCCCCCAAGGGCCGGCTTATCTTTTTTTTTTTAAAGATGAATCGGGACTTTAATTGAAAGACTTGAGAGCGTGATCTGTAGCCCCCAAGGGCCGGCTTACCTTTTTTAAAGATGAGCCGGGACAAGCCTTAGAGAACAAATAGACATTAGCCCCCAAGTGTCGAGTATATTGCTTGCAATCTGCTTGAGACTTGTAGCATAATTTCCTCACTGGTAACTTACCATGAACATTGAACCCCCCTTTTCCTGCTTTTGAATTGTTACAGGATGCTCTAGAAGCGGCTGAGTCTGAAATGGCCAGCCTGAAGAAAAATCTTGATGTGCAACAGACCGCCCGGTCAGAGGCGGAAACCAAGTGGCAGGTTGCCGTCGAAGATCTTGAAAAGACGCAAGTAGATTTTGCTCTTTTCAAGAAGAATACTGAAACTCATCAAGCCGCCCTGACCAAGCGTGCAGAAGATGCTGAAGGGCGGCTTGCCACTGTGTCGACAGAGCTGCAGACCCTGAAACAGCATATATCCAGGATGACCTCTGCTATCTTTGGTAAGCATATGGTACTTAATGACCGTCTTGTCCGTGATAAATAATATATCTGGCGGCTTATACCACCAAACCTTTTTTTTTTTTTTTTTTTTTTTTTTTGCAGGTGAAAGGAGCCGCCAGTTATCCTCTGACAGTGTGATGAAGCTAAAGGCAGTGTACTCCTTAGCTGAACAACTCTACTGCGGGACTCTCCTGACCATTAAAGCTATGCTGACTGAAAGGAGCATCCCCAAGCACATGAAAGATATCTTAGAGCTGCTGTCCACGCTGCCTAAGCAGATTGATGAGCTCAAAAGATCAGCCGCCAGGCAGGGGGCTCTATCCGCGCTAAGCCGGTGCTTGGCTTTCGCTCCTGAGTTAACTGCTGACGAGATGATGGACGGGTTCCCGTCCAAGAAAGATGACAGCTCGGAGTTTACTACAGAAGACTATGCTCAATGCAGAAAATCCTCCAGGGTTCTTGCCTCCAAGCTGGTGGAGGATCTTGACATGTCAACTTACCAGGCGGCTTACAGCGAGACATCCAAGAAGATACGTGGTCCCACATTTGAATGCAGAGACTTGACCCCCGTGCGCCGTAAGCATTTCTTCGCCCCTGAGATTGATCCGTCTCCTCTGTTTGAGGACGCCCAGTTTGAAGCACTAACACACTGCAACTGGGACGTGGACAATCTTCAGATCGAAGAAGTCGAAGACCCGGAGCAGGATGACCCGCCGTCGAGCTGAACTTGATATTTGATAACCCGGCTTCTTGAGCCGCCGATGTGTATAAAACTTTTGGCTGCTTGCCTGGTGAGTTCTCAAAGAGAGCTTTGTAATAGGCTTGTAGAAAAACTCTTTCACTGTCTGACCCGTGCCATAGTGCACGTATGAGTCTGTAGTCAATCATAATATATTCCTTGCTTTTCTTCAAGCGGCTTATGATATCAATCTGCACGGCGTCTTACCTTGTAGACAAACCCGGCAATATAAGAAGACAGAAACATGTTCTGCATCACTGCGAAGGGCGACTTAAAAAGTCTAACCCGGAGGCGTGAAACCTCATTTTCCTTGCCTGCTTTTCCGAATATATAGGCCGGTTCTTCTGAGTTGTCTTAGCTACTTTGAACTCTTAATAAGAGCGTAGCAACCCAGAAAGAGACGCAGCAAATAGAAGAGTTAATCTCGCCGCTGTAAGAGGCCCTTGCAGAGGGTAAGTTATAGAACTCGCTGCACCCCTGACAAAGCGCATCTACTTACAGGCAGGTATAACCCGTAGTTACAAATACAAGAGTTAACCTCGCCGCTGTATGAGGCCTTTGTAGGGGGTAAGTTATAGAACTCGCTGCACCCCTGACAAAGCGCATCTACATACAGGCAGGTATAACCCGTCCTTACAGAGTTAACCTCGCCGCTGTAAGAGGCCTTTGCAGGGGGTAAGTTTTAGAACTCGCTGCACCCCTGACAAAGTGCATCTGCATACAGGCAGGCATAACCCGTTTTCACAGATTAGAGGAGGTGAGTTCATGACTCGCTGCACTCCTAGTAATCTTTGTTGATATTATCAACTTTGCACACCAACCTATAAGCCGCCGTCTTGTAAGCCGCCAGTTGATGGTGATATTTGTAGGTAAGGAGCCGATCAAGAAGGTTAAAGCTTAACCCGGTGAGTTAGAAGCCCCCAAATGACTTGTAACTCCGGCTGAAGAGCCTGACCAAGAGGGTTGAAGCCTAACCCGGCGGGTTGAAAGCCCCCAAACGACTGTCGAGGATATTAACTTTCACACCATCTTGTATGAAAAAACAGCAGAAGCCGCCAAGCGGAACGGTGCATCATGGCGACTCGTCTTCTTGGGTAACTTTTAATCCTTCCGCCAATAATGTAGTATCCCCCGAGATCGGGTTATCTTTCTTGCCATGATCAGGGGCTCTCGTTGAAGACGGCCAAGTGTGTCGAGCCATGTCTGTAGCCCCCGAGTCTTAAGTTGACTCGAAGAGGTGACTTGAGAATCTCCAGTGAGGGTTGAGGTCAATTGTGGCGGGTTATAGATGATCCCGTATGAATTGTTTCAATGATCCGGTCGATGGTTCGTCCCGGCTGGTTGTTGAAGTTAACCAAACTGCAGTGGTGGCGACTTGTGCGCCTGTCCGGTCGGGCGGCTCGTGTAAACGAACACTGCACCGATATGCTGATGTCAATCACTGTGGGCGGCGTCTTGCGCGCGTTTATTGGGCGGCTCGTACAGGCGAGCACCGCACCGATATGTTGATGTAGATCACTGTGGGCGGCGTCTTGCGCTCCATGGGGAGCTTTTGTAATAGTTGTAGAGACTAGAATGCCTGAGTCGTGCCTTCGTGCCTGTATCTCTCTTGAATAGTCTTGCTATATTGACGTCTTCCATATGCTTCCGCCTCTAAACATGCTTTCAAGGCTTCACGGCGGCTTATCAGAAAAGATAACACCCGCAACATAAATAAGCCAGAGATGTCTTTCATATGCTTCTTGCTGTAAGGGCGGCTTATAACAGCACGACCCGGAGATGTTAACTCATATAGCCTTGCACGGCAGAAAGCCTGGCTTGCGGGTATGCCAAGTCTTCCACGGCAGAAAGCCCGGCTTGCGGGTATGCCAAATCTTGCTTATTGACACTATGTAAGTATGATGAAATGCATGATGCAATGTATGATGCAATGTATGATGCCAAGTATGATGTTCTCTGCTCTTACAAGTCATCCAAAGAGGGGGTAAGTGGCCAACTCGCTGCACCCCAATGTTGGAGAGGTTATCAAAAGAGGGGGTAAGTGGCTAACTCGCTGCACCCCAATTTTGAAAAAAGGTCATCAAAGAGGGGGTAAGTATTCAACTTGCTGCACCCCAATTTGGGAACAATTTATAACAAGAGGGGGTAAGTCCACGACTCGCTGAACCCCAATTTGGAAAAAACTATCAGAAGAGGGGGTGAGTATTCCACTCGCTGCACCCCAGTTCGACCTTATCGATGCACAATCTTCCGGTCTCGCATGTCTAAGCCGGTTGTAAAAATATGATATTGACCCCCAATTATGCTGTTGGCGGGTCACTCTGCCGCTGGCCTCCGCCGCCAGACTGTTAACTGTGACCTCCATGGTCTCCTGAGTCGCCTGGTCCAGAGCTGCCTGATGGTCCATTAATGATATCATGATGCTGTTGAAGGCTGTAACTCCGGAACTGTCGCATAATATAGCAATCCCTCCATGCATGGCGTGCCGGTTTATCGGGCCGGCTGTGCTCTGGACAAGGTTTATTGAGTATCTCTTCCAAGTTGAAAGAAGCTTTTCGCTTGCAAAAAGGCGGTTTAAAGTTCTCAACGTGAGCTCCTCCCGGGTGCTTATTCTGGGGTTGATTCTTCACTCTCTTGTTATTATCGTCAGTGCCTTCCAACCCGCCATCCGCTGGCTTACGCTTCCGGCTGGCGTTTTGACCCCCTGGGCTCCTATCATGCTTCAGATGACCCGGTATGATTCTTGGGCGAGTCTCCAGTTGCCCAATTTTGGCTTTCAACCCATTTAATTCCTTGTACACCCAAGATTGTGCTTCCTTCATCTGTTGCAGAATGCCATTTATTCTTGCGTGTAACTCTGTTAACTCCGCATTGCGTTCCACCTTTCCCTTAGCTTCCACATTGTCAGTGATGACTCGTGACACGTCCGTTGTAACAAAAGCCGGATTTTCCGGGTCGTAAGGCTCCGGATCAGTGTCTCCATCAGAACAGTTCCCAAACCTCGTCTCACAAGGCGGGTGAAAAAGAGCGGTATGAACACCCGGTTTAAGTCTTGACCCGCCGTTCAGATGGGCCGGCTTAAGCCCTGTGACCTCATATCTTTGCTCACTTGAACTGAATTCCATCTTCTGATCTGCACAACACTCTGACTTGGGGTAAGGCTCGATGTAGCCCCCAAGCCCTCCTTTATTAAACAGACAACCCGATATCGTCTCTCCACTCGAGGACCCATCCTCTGAGCTGATGAAATTTTCTTCCTGTAATATAAAACCTTCCGGCTCTATACTTTGGATAAAGCCAACGACATCATGCTTCCTGCCCGGGTTGACACGGGCGGGTTGCACGCGTCTGGCGGGTTGCTTTTGCCGGGCGGTTTGCTCACGCCGGGCGGATTGCTTGCACCGGGTCGGCTCGATGACGTTGTTGCAGGTGTCCGGCTCGGATTCAGATCCGCCAACCTCTCCGATGAAGATTTGGTCCTCGCCCAAAGGGACCCGGGAACCATATTCGATTGAGTCGGCCTCAGGACCCCAGCCGGCGTCGTCGATGTAGAGCCGGCCGCGGCGACTCTTGGTCATCCTGCCAACCGCGTACCCCTCGATCCCTGGTAGAGAGCCCTTTGAGAATTCAACACCACCGAGCGCTAGCCCCACGGTGGGCGCCAACTGTCGTGGTTTTGTCACGGCAGATGTCCGAAGACTTAGGTTCGAGGCCATCGCCATAGCAGTGGACTCAAAGGGGTTGATCGGGACGAAGGACACGAGATTACCCAGGTTCGGCCCCTCAAGTAGAGGTAAAAGCCTACGTCCTGCTTATGTTGTATTAGTTGGAGTATCGATTACAAGGGAGCGGATTGCTTGACCTAGCTCTCGATTACTTGGTTTCTTCTCTAAGCCGCCCCGGGGTCTAGCCTTTATATAAGAGGTCAAGGCCCCGGGTTACACGAGTCTCAAACCGACTCACACAGCGTGTCCTATTCTGTCTCTAAGCCGCCATACCATCTTGGGTAAGCCGCCACTGGGCGGCTTAGCCACCCGGGTCTTCACGCCATCTTCCGTCTCTGGGCCCCTGTCAACGGCCCATCTGGTAAGCCGCCCTGGCGGCCTTGCCTGCATCCTTAAGCCCACCTTACAAGTCTTGGGCTTACGAGCCGCCCGGTGTAACCCGGCCCCGCCTGGGCGGGTCTCACCACGGGTTATATCCCCAACAGGTTTCTTTACTGGAGCAGCAACTGGCTTGCCATCCATGAAGTATCCCTCCTTGCCCTTGCCCTTCTCGAAACTAGTGGTTTTACTAACCATCAAAACTTGATGCTCCTTCTTGATTTCTACCTTCGCGGTGTCAAACATCGCGAATAGCTCAGGGATCATTATTTCCATCCCTGGCATTTTATAGTTCACCACAAAGCTCTAGTAGCTTAGTGACAGTGACTTGGAGAACTATATCAATCACTATCTTATCTGGAAGATCAACTCCCACTCGATTCAAGCGATTGTAGCACCCGGACAATCTGAGCACATGCTCACCGATTGAGCTATTCTCCTTCATCTTGTAGGCAAAGAATCTTGTTGGAGGTCTCATACCTCTCAACACGGGCACGAGCCTGAGATCCCAAGAACATCTCATATGTTCCGTGACGTTCAAAACATTTTGGAGCCTCAATTCTAAGACGTAATGCATGACGCACTGAACTATAAAGTAGTCATCGGAACGTGCCTGTCAGATGTTCACAACATCTACAGACGACGCTAGAGGGGGTGGCGCACCGAGCGGTGCTTTAAGGACATAAGCCTTCTGTGCAGCAATGAGGACAATCCTCAGATCACGGACCTAGTCCGCATTATTGCTACCATCATCTTTCAACTCTATTTCTCTAGGAACATATAAAAATTCAAGGGAGCTACAGCGTGAGCTAGTAATCTACAACATAATTTGCAAAGACATTTTGACTATGTTCATGATAATGAGTTTAGTTAATCATATTACTTAAAAACTCCCACTCAAATTGACATCCCTCCGGTCATTCGAGTGTCACATGATCCAAATCCACCAACTCAAGTCCGATCATCACGTGAGTTGAGGTGGTTTCAATGGTGAACATCTTCATGTTGATCATATCTACTATATGACTCATGTTCGACCTTTCGGTCTCTTGTGTTCCGAGGCCATGTCTGTACATGCTAGGCTCGTCAAGTTTAACCCGAGTGTTCCGCACGTGCAACACTGGCTTGCACCCGTTGTATGCGAACGTAGAGTCTATCACACCCGATCATCACGTGGTGTCTCGAAACGATGAACTTTCGCAATGGTGCACACTCGGGGAGAACACAATTTATCTTGAAATTGAAGTGAGGGATCACCTTACAATGCTACCGTCGTCCTAAGCAAAATAAGATGCATAAAAGGATTAACATCACATGCAAATCATAAGTGACATGATATGGCCATGAACTTGTGCTTTTGATCTCCATCTTCAAAGCACCGACATGATCTCCATCGTCACCGGCATAACACCATGATCTCCATCATCTTGATCTCCATCAATGTGTCACCATGAGGTTGTCGTGCCGACTGTTGCTTCCACGACTATTGCTAACTCATAGTGATAAAGTAAAGCAAAAACGACGAAAATAATTAAAGACAACCCTATGGCTCCTGCCTGTTGCCGTACTCATCGACATGCAAGTCATGATATTCTATACAATACATGATATTCTCATACATCACATATATCTCATCATGTAATTGGCCATATCACATCACAACATACCCTGCAAAAACAAGTTAGACGTCCTCTAATTGTTGTTGCAAGTTTTACGTGGCTACTACGGGTATCTAGCAAGAACAATTCTTACCTACGCAAAAACCACAACGGTGATACAAAAATTGCTATTCAACCTTCTCAAGGACCGCCTTTGTCAAATCCGATCCGACTAAAGTGGGAGAAACAGACACCCGCCAGCCATCTTTATGCAACGAAGTTACATGTCAGTTGATGGAACCAGTCTCTCGTAAGCGTACGAGTAATGTTGGTCCGGGCCGCTTCATCCCACAATACCGCCGAATAAAGAAAAGACCAAGGGAGGAAGCAATCTGAATATCAACGCCAACAAAATCCTTTGTGTTCTACTCGAGATCTCATCTACACATAGACCTAGCTCATGATGCCACTGTTGGGAAACGTTGCATGGCAAACAATTTTTTTTCCTACGCACACGCAAGATCTATCCATGGTGATGAGAATCTACGAGGGGAGAGTGGATCTACATACCCTTGTAGATCGCTAAGCGGGAAGCGTTAAGAAACGCGGTTGATGTAGTCGAACGTCTTCGCGATCAAAATCGCCGAGCGTCCCGCGATCCAATCACGATCCGCCCCGATCTAGCGCCGAACGGACGGCACCTCCGCGTTCAGCACACGTACAGCTCGATGACGATCTCCGTCTTCTTGATCCAGCAAGAGGGAGCGGAGAGGTAAATGAGTTCTCCGGCAGCGCGACGGCATGGCAGCGATGGTGGTGGAACTATTGCAACAGGGCTTCGCCTAAGCACCGCTGAAACGATCTAGAGGAGAAACTACGATCTAGAGGAGAGGGTCGCACGTGGCTGATTTCTATTGTGAAAAACCCTCAATACCTCTAGTATATATAGGAGGAGGGAGGGAGGAGACTTGGCCCCCAAGGGGCCAACCCTTGGTTCGGCCGAAGTGGGAGGAGGAGGAGTCCTCCTCCAATCCTAGTAGGATTAGGACTCCTTCTCTCCCACTTGGAAACTTCCTTTCCACCTTGGGTTTCTCCTCCCAGCCGCATGGGCCTCTTGTGGGGCTTCGGCCAGCCCACTAAGGGCTGGTATACCTCCTCCCACAGCCCATGTAGCCTCTTGGGTCGAAACACCCCTCCCGATGGCCCCCCGGTACCCTCCCGGCACTCCCGGTACACTACCGATGAGCCCGAAACTTTTCTGGCGACCAAAACAGGACTTCCTATATATCAATCTTTACCTCCGGACCATTCCGGAGCTCCTCGTGACGTCCGGGATCTCATCCGGGACTCCGAACAACCTTCGGTCACCACCATACATAACTCTATACTACCAAAACGTCACCAAACCTTAAGTGTGCAGACCCTGCGGGTTCGAGAACTATGTAGACATGACCGAGACACCTCTACGGTCAATAACCAATAGCGGGACCTGGATGCCCATATTGGTTCCTACATATTCTACGAAGATCTTTATCGGTCGAACCTCTATGTCAAGGATTCAGTTAATCCCATACGCTGTTCCCTTTGTTCTTCGGTATGTTACTTGCCCGAGATTCGATCGTCGGTATCTCTATACCTAGTTCAATCTCGTTACCGGCAAGTCTCTTTACTCGTTCCGTAATACAAGATCCCGTGGCTAACACTTTAGTCACATTGCTTGCAAGGCTTGTTGTGATGTTGTATTACCGAGTGGGCCCTGAGATACCTCTCCGTCACACGGAGTAACAAATCCCAGTCTTGATCCATACCCACTCAACAGACACTCTCGGAGATACCTGTAGAGCACCTTTATAGTCACCCAGTTACGTTGCGACATTTGATACACACAAGGCATTCTTCCAGTGTCAGTGAGTTGTATGATCTCATGGTCATAGGAACAGATACTTGACATGCAGAAAACTATAGCAATAAACTGACACGATCATATGCTATGTTTATAGTTTGGGTCTTGTCCATCACATCATTCTCCTAATGATGTGACCCCGTTATCAAATGACATCTCATGTCTATGGCTAGGAAACCTTGACCATCTTTGATCAACAAGATAGTCTATTAGAGGCATACTAGGGACACAGTGTTGTCTATGTACCCACACATTTATTTGAGTTTCCAATCAATACAATTATAGCATGGATAATAAACGATTATCATGAACAAGGAAATATGATAATAACTAAATTATTATTGCCTCTAGGGCATATTTCCAACACTACACGCTTCACTTGCTTGCAAATAACGAGATTAAGGGGATTGACAACCCTCTTGCCCGCGTTGGGTGCAAGTTGTTTGCTCTTTTGTGTGCAGCCCCTAAAGACGGTTGTGGATTGATATTCCTATTGGTTCTATAAACCTTAGTTTCATAACTGAGGGAAATACTTACCCGTATTATGCTGCAATTACCCGTTCCTCTTCACAGAAAACCCAACGCAGATCACAAGCATCACGAAGGATTTCAGCGGTCGTTTCATCTATGCGCAGGCATAGGTAAGCTAACCCGGTTTCAAGATAACGTTCCATGCGGGCGCTTGCGCCCGTATGAGTGGTCGTTTTGCATGTCGGCGGCTCCAATAAGGTTGAGGAATGAGGTAAATCACCCACATCTCTCTCTTTTCTTCTTCTTCTTCCTCCAAACCTCTCCAAACCCTAGCAAAACTTCGCCCGATCTCTCCCTTGTTCATTTTTAGTTTGAATCCTTCTATGTGATCGATCTACAGTACATTTCTCCTCCGTTCCCCAAGTTATTTTTTGCAAATCCACGTTCTACATGCCTAGCATTACCATTTCTATGATATGCATATTTTTGATCCAAATTTGAGTTTGGCATGGATTTGTTGATGTTTTTAGAGGAGTATGATGTTGTGACTACCATAGGATCATTATTGTTTAATTGTATTTGACTGAAAAAATTGTTTGTAAATATTTACGCAGAGGTCTTCTCGCGTACGCGGTGCTTCGAGTTCATCCACCTCACCACCACAACAAGTTTTCACTTAGGGGATCATCTTCACCAATCGTGGAGCAAGGAAGAAGTTCCAGAAGCTCACCTCAAGGAAGATCAAAGCAACCAAACGGGCTTGTGCGAGTACACTCGCCAAGCTAGGTATCACTCATAATTTTAATTTGCTTTGTCACAATGTCGGGTTGCATCATTTTGTTTACAAGGGATGTGAAACCTATGAATGTTTGACGCTTGAGTTTCTTAGTACTCTCTCGCCCAATGTTGGTTTAGTGCCAAATGAACATGAGGAGAGGACACTTTCCGTCTCCTTGACCAAGATTTTGACATCACTCTTGATGAGTGGTGTAATCACATTGGCTTTGCCAACAATGATGAGGATTTTAGATATGTTTATGATTTCACTGACCCGCTGATGTCTACTATGCAACTTTATTCTTGTAGACTTTGTTGGGCCTCCAAGCGCAGAGTTTTGTAGGACAGTAGCAATTTTCCCTCAAGTGGATGACCTAAGGTTTATCAATCCGTGGGGGGTGTAGGATGAAGATGGTCTCTCTCAAACAAGCCTGCAATCAAATACAAGAAATCTCTTGTGTCCCCAACACACCCAATACAATGGCAAATTGTATAGGTGCACTAGTTCGGCGAAACGATGGTGATACAAGTGCAATATGGATGATAGATATAGGTTTTTGTAATCTGAAAATATAAAAACAGCAAGGTAGCAAGTAACAAAAGTAAGCACAAACGGTATTGCAATGCTTGAAAACAAGGCCTAGGGTCCGTACTTTCGCTAGTGCAATCTCTCAACAATGCTAATATAGTTGGATCACATAACCATCCCTCAACGTGCAACGAAGAATCACTCCAAAGTTCTTATCTAGCAAAGAACATAAGAAGAAATTGTTTGTAGGGTACGAAACCACCTTAAAGTTATTCTTTCCGATCGATCTATCCAAGAGTTCGTACTAAGATAACACCAAGTTATCCTTTCCGATCGATCTATCTAAGAGTTCATACTAGAATAACACCATATGATACGCATCAACCAACTCTAATGTCACCTAGATACTCCAATGTCACCACAAGTATCCATGAGTTAATTATACGATACGCATCAAACAATTTTAGTTTCATAATACTCAATGCAACACAAAGAACCTCAAAGAGTACCCGAAGATTTCTATCGGAGAAAGTAGGACAAGAACGTGTATCAACCCCTATGCATAGATTACCCCAATGTCACCGCGGGAATCCGCAAGTTGAGTACCAAAACATATATCAAGTGAATCAATAGAACACCCCATTGTCACCACGTGTATCCACATGCAAGACATATATCAAGTGTTCTCAAATCCAATATTCAATCCAACATAACGATATCTCAAAGGGAAAGATTCAATTCATCACAACAAGATAGTAAGGGAAACACACCATATGATCCAACTATATTAACAAAGCCCGTGATACATCAAGATCATGACATCGCAAGAACACGAGAGAGAGAGATTGAACACATAGCTACTGGTATATACTCTCAGTCCCGAGGGTGGACTACTCCCTCCTCGTCATGGCCTCCGCCGGGATGATGAAGATGGCCACCGAAGATGATCCACCCTCTCCGGCAGGGTACTAGAACGCCTCCAGATTGGTTTTTCGTCGATATAGAGAGTTGCGGCGGCGGAGCGGAGAGTCTCGGGTTATTTCTGGTGGTTTCTGTATTTATAGGATTTGTGGGCATTGGTTTCACGCCAAGATGGGCCATGAGGAGGGCACAAGACACCAGGGCGCGCCCTGGTGGGTTGTGCCCACCTCGTGGCTCTTCTCCGGTGGTTCTTCGCTCCAATATTGCTTATTTGGTCCAGAAAAAATCACCAAAAATTTTCGGGCAATTCTGAGAACTTTCATTTTCTGCACAAAAACAACACCACGGTAATTCTGCTAAAAACAGCGTCAGTCTGGGTTAGTTCTAAATAAATCATATACAGTGCATCAAAACCATATAAAAGTATTGTAAACATAGATGAATATGGCATGAATACTTCATAAATTATCGATACGTTGGAGTCGTATCAGCATCCCCAAGCTTAATTCCTACTCGTCCTCGAGTAGGTAAATGATAAAATAAATAATTTATGAAGTGTGAATGCTAGTATAGTGCATAAGTTTGATCAATGATAATTTCAACCACATTTCTTAGCATCATAACAACAACTCTTTCTCATAAAACTCATCATGATAAAGTAGCTACCAATTCGCATGTTATCGTTCAAACAATGAATTCTCTTGAAACTTTCAACCTATGTTCTTAGTCACCAAACAATTGCAATTCAACTTATTCTCAACAAAGTCTAAGTAAGAGCTCCACATACTCAATCATCATATAGTCTTATATGATTGGTAGTACTCAAAGCATATTTTTAGAACAAACAACATTCATCGAACACAACGAAAGATAGGGGCTTAATGTTTCGCCTCCCAACTCATTTATCATAGAGATAATTGTCAACAATAATAAGTCATGATCAAATATATTTGACTGGATATATGTGTTTGGATCTTTCCCCACCACATGATGCTTGCCAACTAATAGATTGAGGTTGGAATAAGAAGTTGACTCAACATGAAAAGTAAATAACATGAAAGTAAATAGATTGTCTCCTCGCAGAGGGAAGCAGGGATTTGCATATGTGCCAGAGCTCATTGTTTAAAACAGGGATAAATATAATTTTGGGAGGTGCACCCTTCCTGTCAACGTTACGACCAAGAGTTATCAATATCTTCCATATTAAACACATTAGCGGCGGTTCCCAAGCGATAAAAGTAAAGGTTTACTCCCCCTCCACCAACAAAAACACTCCACGACTAGCCGAATCCATGGGTACCGTCCATACCAACAACATTCCTGGGGGAGTTTTGTTTAATTATTTGCATTTTTTTTATTTTGGGACTGGGAATCCTTATTACCGCCCCTCTCTTGCAAGGACGAGTGAATAAACACTCATCATGAGAATAACCCGCTTAACATGGAAGATACTGACCGCCCCCTGTCGCTCCATGAGCGGTCCAGGCACACAAAACAGATGCCCATTTGAAATTTTAGAGGTGGCACATGCAAATTTACTTGGAACGGCAGGGTAATACCGCATATAGGTAGATATAGTGGACTCTCATGGCAAGAAACTGGGTTTAACAGTTTTTGGATGCACAAGTAGTATCTCTACTTAGTACGAAGTTTTGGCTAGCAAAAGGTTCTAAACAAGCACCACATGTTGGAGGATCCATTACACTATAACTTCTATGCAAATATACACAACCATAACTCATTACGTTGTCTTCCTTGTCCAACTTCAACTAATTTTCTCAAGTTTGAAAATAATTAATGGGTATTCACAATCATAGAAGATGTCCAAGATAATATATTTGTATGTGAAAGTTCTCTTCCTTATACTAATCATTCACGAATTGCTTGTATGACCAATATTGTGATTGTTAAACTTCAATAGGTTTTACTTTCTAAACCAAACATGAACTTCCTACTAAGAATATACCACATTGATAATTTCAGATTTATAATATTTCATTCATTCACAATTTACTCATAGGATATAAGTGAAGCTCAAGAATAAACATGAAACTACTCTTCAAAAGATATAAGTGAAGATCAATGAGTAGTCAAACAATTAAGTAGCTATGTGAGGATTCTCTCTCAATAAATATTTTCAGATCTGATTATTTTATTAAACATCAAGCAAAATAAAAATAACACTCCAAGAATAGCACACATCATGTGAAGAAGCAAAAACTTAGGGTCAACCGCTACTAACTGATATTTGTTGATGAAGAGAGGTGGGATGCGTAGCATCCCCAAGCTTAGATGCTTGAGACTTCTTGAAATATTTACTTGGGGTGCCTTTGGCATCCCCAAGCTTGATCTTTGTATCTCGTTCAATCCTCTCATATCACGGTTTTACCTATTCTCAAAAACTTCATCCACACAAAACTCTAAAAGAACTTGTGAGATAGGTTAGTACACATAAGAATAAATCCACACTTCATGTACTGCCAAGACAAGTTGCACAATAATTTTCAAACATCATATACTGTTTACTATCGTTTCCACAATTTATATCTACCAATATAGGCTATGGAAACTATAGGATAAGTAGATAACAAAACTATGACAGCAATCTGTCCAAACAGAACAGTCTGTAGCAATTTATTAAACCAGTGCACTTCTGTAAATCAAAAAATTATGAAAATTTAGGAAAGGATAAATAATTTATATGAAAATACTGTGTAAAAATTTCAGAAACTTTCCACGTTCTAGTAAAATATGAAAATTCAAACACTACAGAGAAAGTTTCTGTTTTTACACAGAACACATCAAACATGCAATGCAAGCATCCCATGGCAATTCTTGGAACTTTTTATTGAAAAACAAGATTATAAATAACACATAACAGAAAACAACAAAATAAAATGGTTCTCCAAGCAAAAATCATATTATGTGACAAATAAAAATATAGCTCTAAGTAAGATATACCAATAGTGTTGAAGACGAAAGAGGGGATGCCTTCCGGGGCATCCCCAAGCTTAGGTGCTTGAGTCTTCCATGGATATTACCTTGGGGGTGACTTGTGCATCCCCAAGCTTAGGTTCTTGTCACTCCTTATTTTCCTCATATCGGTGTTGTAGCGACCCGACCAGAAACGGTCGAATCTCCGGTGTTTCCGTACCATCCCAAGATCATGCTGGTACACACGCGGTACATCAATGTATATATCAAAGGGAAATCACACATCTTTATTAATTGAAATCTCATATCGAGTCCTTTATTACAATAAAGATTACAATAAAGTGGCTGAAGGCCAACTCATGAGATAAAACTAATCCAAAACTTGCGAATGCTTCAAAGGTAGTTGAGTCCATCTGACTCCAAGGGCATCTCACCGAGCGTAGAGCGTATCCTCACTCCTGGTCGAAAAAGTACTCTGCAACATGATACGTTGCAGCCGTGTAGGTCAGCATATTGAATATGCCGGTAAGTCACAAAAGAGAGGGTGAAAATAATCATCTATTCTATATGCATATATGGCAGGTGGGGCTGTAAGTTTAAGTTTAGCGTAAAGCCAATTTTTCCTACAACAGGAGAGGGGCAAAAGAAAAAATAATTACTACATTGTTGGTTGATTAACGAGAAGGTTCCACCAACCTTTTCTCATACCCAAGTTATCAATAATACCCACATCATTAAATTATTTGTGTTGAGACTTCTTGATTTTAGTTCCTTTGGCTCAAGTTGTCCATGACCGTGGACACGGCTAATCGATTAGGTTTGAGTACTCTGCAGAGTTTTGCACACGTTCCCCACAAGATTTGATCGCCTCCGTTGAAGTCCTTGCACTTCAGGGTGTTTGAGAACCGGATGATCAAAACAGGGTCTTCCAAAGGGTTCCTCTGAGCCACTGTCGGTGCCCATCCATTCCTACCGTTCTTCTACATCTGCTAGCACCGCCCGTCCAGAGTCGCCACGATGTCCAACCCAGCCAGAGCCCATAATGGCTTGTGGTTGTGCTGGTAAGCCTCGGGTCTTGAAGTATCCATCCGTCTCTTCGTGCCTGGGTGGACCTTTCCGCGTGAATACTGGCGCTTCTCCAGCATCACCTAGGCTACCACTGGTTCCTCCAGGGTGCCGTTCTACCATCATCCGCCCAGAGGTGTATTGCATCATGAGGTCTTGAAAATTTCTTGAAGCCTTGGGGGTCTTAGTCATAAATTAATTTCTCTCAACTTTCATGATAAACACTCAACCAAACCCCATCTACTAAGAGCATAGCAAAATAAAATAACGTTTCCTTGGGGCCAAAGTAACAAGGGTTTATGGGTGCCCTACCACATGATACTACTCAATAGCCAAAATTTCCAAGTACCTACTTTGCATGCAATGGTGGAGAAGGTAGAACTAATGCAATAAAACAATTGGTAAAACATGATCAATGTGAACTTGCCTTGCTGACGATCTTCGAACTCGAGTGACTCTAAATAGCAAGCCTCGCACTCCGGATGATCTAACGAATCAAACAATACACACAATAAGCATAACCATATCACAACAATACATAACAGCAAGTAAAACTAATAATACTAAAACAATTCAATAATGCAAACAAAGAAAACAAAACCAAGGGAAACAAAGATTCATCCAAAACAACATTGCAAAGCTTCTTCTAAAGTAAAACGACTATAACTAGTTTTCTGCATCTAATATTTTTTAACAGAGAGAAAATTAAAGTTTTAATAGAAAAACATAAAGGAAATTTACTACAAATTTCTAAGCAAAAAGAATCGATTGAAAAGGTTTTATAAAACAAAAGTTATGGCTTAACTAAAATAGAACTTGAATCTGTCCAGATCGAAAATTTATAAAAACAAAAAATATTTTTATTAGTCCTCTGAATAGGTATAACATATAGAAATCAGTAGAAAAAAGAAACACCCAAAAATCAATTTTTAAATAAAAGTTATACCTAAATTAGTGATTTATACTAATCTGTTGGAACTCGTAATTTAAAAGTTCAAAAAATATTTTTCGTTGGTTTCTCTGGAAAGATGGGATTTTTGTGAATTCGTAGCAAAAAGAATCACTAAAAACGGAGTTGTAAAACTAAAGATACAAAAAAAAAAACACACATCTAATCTGAAAAACGGGATTTTCTGAAAAGCGCTATATTGTGGCCGTTCGCGACTAGGGCGTCATGTGGCCGGATAGGGTTGGCTGGTCATGTTCGCTGCGGAGATTAAGAAGTGAACGATCTCTACTTAACCTTTTGAGAAGGGGCATCTAATAAATAAATAAAAACCGCGAGCCGGTTCGATCTAAATCGGACTAACCGAACAAAACCCGATCTAATCTAATAACCCGTAACGTTTGGATCTAAAGAAAAAAAAAACTAGCTAACGGGGAGAGTACGAACGCTTACAGAGAAGGACTCGGCGTGGGCAGGGAAGAGGGTGGCGATGGGGCGGCGGCTCCGGCGATCAACGGCGTCGGTGAGGTTGTCTAACGGATGCGGGACGTCGGGGGCGACCGATTTTTGCTGAAGGTGGATGTTGGGGATGACGGAGACGAGCGGGGCGTCAAGATGAACTCCATGAACTACGACGGCGTTGCGAGGTCGATGCGATGGCTCCGACGTTTCCTGGACGTCCATTCCATGTCAAAAAGATTCACAATGATGAGGGATAGTAGACTATGGAAGGAGGGGTTTAGGTGATGCTTACACGCGTCAGAATCAACCGGTGAACTGCCTCGGTTCCGGCGAGATCCAAACGAAGATGGCGAGAGGTGGAGGTGGTTTTGGCGTGGGGTTTTTGGGGGGGGGGATCGGTCGAGGAGGTCAAGGGCTATTTATAGGGCACGAAACGTGGGCAAGGGGAAGCCTAGAGAATCGAATCCCGGAGACCACGGACTCGGATGGCATGGCGAAAAAATCTCTCTGTTTCTTTCCTTCCGTGAAGAAGAAGAACCCCTGGTGGGGTCCAGGTGCCAGGGAGAGAGAGGTGGTATGAGAGACAGAGAAGGAAACGAGGGAGAGAGAGGGAATCGGGAGAGGTGGCAGCGGCCTCGCTCCCTGGATCGATGGGAGCTGATCCCTCCACGTTCGTTAGCACTAGGGTTAGCGCTGGCTGGGCCAGCCTGGCGTGGCCAGCGATTTTTTTTTGCAGAATCAGAACAGAGAAAGAAAAATCAATACGAAAGATAAATATACGGTATTATATATCAAAACGATCGTAAAAATAAATCCTATAACGTGAACATTTTTTTAGATGCAAAATAAAAACTTTATAAAAAAGATTTTTTTGAATTTCCAAATAAAAATCTAATTTGACTTTCAAATAAATTGGCACTATTTTCTCCTGACTTTCGGGGTGTCATGTTACCTCCTCTCATACTCTTTGGTCATGGTATTTTGTCAGGGATTTGAAAATAGAAAAAATCAAATGCCATTGAAATGAAATCAAATTCAAAATAAAAATTCAATTGTCACATCCATTTCACTCAAAATGCATAGATGCATAACTATAATTGTAAAACATTCCAAATTGAAAATTTGGGATGTTACAAACCTATCCATCTTAAGATGACTCTCGCCCTCGAGATTCGGGTTGGCTAGAAAATAGGTGCCGGTGGTCTCGACGAAGATCTTCTTCTCGTTCCCACGTGGCTTCTTCCTCGGTGTGGTGACTCCACAGAACCTTGCAAAACTTGATGATCTTGCTACGAGTAACTCTGTTGGCAGTCTCGAGAATTCTGACGGGCTTCTCCTCATACGTCAGATCACTGTCAAGCTGTATGGCCTCTAGGGGCACTGTGTCTCTCAAAGGAATGTCGGCCATCTCAGCATGGCATTTCTTCAGCTGGGAAACATGGAAGACATCATGAACTCCAGACAACCCTTCCGGCAATTCCAGCTTGTATGCAACTTCGCCTCTACGTTCAAGAATTTTGTAGGGGCCTATGAATCTGGGTGCTAACTTTCCTTTAACACCAAACCTCTTGATTCCTCGAAGTGGGGACACACGGAGATATGCTCGGTCTCCCACTTCGTTTGTCACCTTCTTGCGTTTGCTATCAGCATAGCTCTTCTGTCTGTACTGGGCTATCTTGAGTCGGTCACGAATCAGCTTGACCTTCTCTTCAGAATCTCGGATAAGATCGGGACCAAAAAGTTTTCGGTCTCCAACACCATCCCACATCAATGGTGTTCTGCACCTCCTTCCGTATAAAGCTTCGAAAGGGGCCATCTTCAGACTGGTCTGATAACTGTTGTTGTATGAGAACTCTGCATAAGGTAGGTTATCGTCCCAGCTAGACCCATAGTCTAGCGCACAAGCTCTCAACATGTCCTCCAGAATCTGGTTGACTCTCTCGGTCTGTCCATGTATCTGCGGATGAAAAGCTGTACTGAACTCCAGCCTCATACCCAAAGTTTCATGTAACTGCTGCCACAACTTTGAGGTAAATTGTGTTCCTCTATCTGACACGATACTCCTTGGAACTCCATGCAGACATACGATCCTGGTCATATATATCTTGGCTAACTTAGCACTGGTATATGTGGTCTTCACTAGAATGAAATGAGCCACCTTGGTCAAGCGATCGACCACTACCCAGATGGAATCATAACCTGAACGGGTCCTGGGTAAACCTGTGATGAAGTCCATACCAAGTTTCTCCCATTTCCACTCGGGTATCGGCAAAGGTTGAAGTAATTCAGCTGGCTTCTGATGTTCTACCTTTACTCGCTGACAAACGTCGCATACGGCAACATGCTCGGCAATATCCTTCTTCATACCTGTCCACCAGAAACTTTCCTTCAAATCCAGGTACATCTTGGTGTTGCCTGGGTGTATCGAGTATGGTGAATCGTGGGCTTCTTGAAGTATCAACTTCCTAAGCTCTGGGTCATTGGGCACATAGATACGGTCCTCAAACCATAGAGTTCCGTGTTCATCCTCACGAAAGCCTTTAGCTTTCCCATCCTTCATTCTCTGCTTTATCTCAGTTATTTCCTTGTCCAACTTCTGGGCTTCACGGATTCTTCCGGTCAAAGTGGACTGAATCTCCAGTGTGGCGACATATCCTCTCGGAACTATCTCCAATTTGAGCTCTCTGAGATCGTTGGCTAACTCCTGGGGTAATCCTCCCGCTATGACTGTGTTCACATAACTTTTATGGCTCAAAGCATCTGCTACAATGTTTGCCTTCCCTGGATGATAATGCAATCTCATGTCATAGTCCTTGATCAACTTTAGCCATCTCCTCTGTCTGAGGTTCAACTCCTTCTGTGTGAAGATATACTTCAGGCTCTTGTGATCAGTGTAAATATCACAACTATTTCCGATAAGGAAATGTCTCCAGGTCTTGAGTGCGTGCACTACGGCTGCTAACTCCAAATCATGGGTGGCATAGTTCAACTCATGAGGTCGTAACTGTCTGGATGCATAGGCTACCACTTTTCCCTCTTGCATGAGTACTCCTCCAAGTCCTTGACGTGAAGCGTCACAATATACCTGGAGGTCCTTCCGAATGTTCGGTAAAATCAACACTAGGGCTGTAACCAAACGTTTCTTCAGCTCCTGGAAACTGGCCTCACATTCCTCAGTCCAAGTGTACTTGGACTCCTTCTTCAATAACTCTGTCATGGGCTTGGCAATCTTCGAGAAGTTCTCGATAAACCTCCGGTAATATCCTGCAAGTCCGAGGAAACTGCGGATCTCCTTAACTGAGGTGTGTGCCTTCCATTCGGTGACTGCCTCAACCTTGGCGGGGTCCACTACTATTCCATCTCCTGAAATAATGTGTCCGAGAAATCCGACTTCCTTCAACCAAAATTCACATTTGCTGAACTTGGCATATAACTGATGCTCTCTGAGCTTCTCCAGAACTAAACGCAAGTGTTCCTTGTGTTCTTCCTCGCTCTTGGAGAATATTAATATATCATCGATGAACACCACGACAAACTTGTCCAGATATTCCATAAATACCTTGTTCATCATACTCATAAAATAGGCGGGAGCATTAGTCAAACCAAAATACATGACCGTATACTCATATAAGCCATACCTTGTGGTGAAGGCTGTTTTGGGTATATCTTGTTCACGAATTTTCAACTGATGATACCCTGATCGAAGATCGATCTTGGACAATACTTTGGCTCCAACTAGCTGATCAAACAAATTGTTTATCATCGGCAGAGGGTACTTGTTCTTGATAGTCACCTCATTCAGTGCACGATAATCGACTACCATTCTCAAGGTCTTATCCTTCTTCTCTACCAAGAGAACTGGGGCTCCCCAAGGTGACGAACTTGGGCGAATATACCCCTTGTCCAATAACTCCTTGATATACTTCTTGATCTCTTCCAGATCATTTGCGGGCATCCGATAGGGTCTCTTGGATATTGGGGCTGTTCCTGGCAATAACTCAATCAGGAACTCAATCTCTCTATCTAGTGGCATGCCTGGCAATTCCTCCGGGAATACATCTGGGAAGTCTTGTACAACCGGCACTTCCTCCTGAACAAATCCTGTGAGGGAATTCACCCGAGTACTGTTCGGTGTGTGTCGGGATACATACTTAATCCTCTTCTGTTCTGGGGTGGTGAGCAAAATAGACTTGCTGGGATAGTCAAGGTTCCCTTCATACTTGGTCATCCAATCCATGCCTAGGATTACATCCAATCCCTGTGACTCTAAGACGATGAGGTCGGTGGGAAAAACATGGTTTCCAATGTTGAGGTTCAATGCGTGGCATCCTATCCCTGTCGTCATCGTGCCTCCTGGGGAACTGACCTTAATGGGCTGACTAAGGGTTCTAGTGGGCAAACCGTACTTTTCCACAACTACCCTTGATATGAATGAATGAGTTGCACCGGAATCAAAAGGTACCAATACTGGACGTGAATGCAATAAAAACTTACCAACCACAGTCTCGGGCTGATCATAGACTTCCTCCACATCAATGTGGTTCACCTGAGCACGGGGAAAAGGATTGGGCTTCTTAGCTGACGAGTTGTTGTTGCCGTTGCCGTTTCCATTTCCCTACTTGTTCTGGGGACATTCAGTGGCATAGTGCCCCGTCTTCTGGCACTTGAAGCAGGTGATATGGCTCAGATCCTTCTAAGCGGGAGCGGGACGTTGTTGACTGCCATTGCCATTTCCATTGCCATTCTTGAAGTTGCCATTGTTGGGACGATTATTTCCATTTCCTCCATGGTTGTGCACGGCATGAGTGTGTCCTCCATACTTACCGGTCCCTGATCCGGTATTCCCTGAGTACGGGGAGTAGCGGGGCTTCTGCTGAGCTCCAGAGTAAGACTTCCCATGTCCATATTTCCTCTTGCGGCTCTCAATTTGCTGCTGCTTACCCTCCAAGATGAGGGCCTTGTCTACCAGTTCCTGGTAGT
This sequence comes from Elymus sibiricus, assembly GCA_039707655.1. Taxonomy (NCBI): domain Eukaryota; kingdom Viridiplantae; phylum Streptophyta; class Magnoliopsida; order Poales; family Poaceae; genus Elymus; species Elymus sibiricus. The sequence goes on along the minus strand of CM077673.1, from coordinate 381,037,460 downwards.
TGTTGAAAGTAGCCACCATCAACAGAATGCTCAACTCATCATTGAGTCCCTCCAGGAATTTCTCCTGTTTGGCCGCATCATCAACCACATCTCCTAGTGCATAGCGAGCCAACATGCTGAAGTCATCCACATACTGGGCCACAGAACGATTCCCCTGGCGTAAGTTGCGGAACTCACGCTTCTTCAGACTCATGGCTCCAGCTGAGACATGAGTGGTGCGGAAAGCCAGCTTGAACTGCTCCCATGTCACACCGGCAATGGGGTACGTGGTGGTGTAATTCTCCCACCATGAAGCTGCTGGGCCTTCAAGTTGATGTGCGGCAAAACACACTTTCTCAGCCTCAGTGCATCCAGCGGTGATAAGTTCCCTCTCCATCTTGCGGAGCCAGTCATCTGCCACAATGGGCTCAGTGCTGCTGGAGAAGGTCGGTGGATTCAGCCTCAGAAAACGTGTCAGATTGTCGGCCTGGGGTGGAGGGTTGTTGTTGTTGTTGGCCTAGTTCTGTATCAGCATCTGCAACAAACACCAACACACCAAACATTCATTCATTCAACTCAAAAGGTTCACACTCGAGATACAAGTCTCATGATAAAACTAAACATCGGCCTACGCTTTAACGAGAAAATAAAAGATATATGGCGGTCAAGACTAAAGTCCTCCTCAAAACTCCATGGTGGTGCGTCCTCCTCCGGTGGTGCTGTCCTCATAGTCGTCCTCGTTGCTGATCAAGGGGGCATCGTCACCTTCAGGGTGATGGTTTTCTCCCATGTCCAGTTGCTCCTCCAGATTTGCAACGAGAGTCTTCAAGTTCTTGATCCTCTCTAGGAAGTCCTTCACTTCATCTTCGTGCTCGTAGTGGGCTTCTCGTGCTGCATCTTTGAGTTCAAGTTCACGGGTCTTCAGCTGCTTGATCGTCTTTGTGTCTTTGCGTACACGGAGCTCCAGGGTCCTAATGTGTGTATCCAATGTTTGGACATAAGCACGAACGGGGTCTTCAGTCTCGGTGCTTATGATTTCTCCATCTGCACCTCTGCGGCAGACCATGCCGAGGCTTGGCGAAATGGGACATCCTCTGTATTCCTCCTGGATACGTCCGAGGGCACGGTGAATCGCCATGTCCCTTCCGAGAGTCTAGCTGGGTGCAACAAACTTGAAGTTGATTGGCTCTGTGCGATTTCCAAAGCTCCTTCCGGGGATGTGCACCTCAATCCTGTAGCGAGCGTCTGCTGGGAAAGACATGATGACAGTCCCGGTGATGGTTGGCAGAGCAATCCTTATGTCCTTGGCGATCTGCACCAGCTCTTTGCCGAAGGGCATGGTTGCGTCCGGCTGGCAAAACTCCGTGAACAAAACTGGGTGGAAGGTGGCCATCTAGAAATGTTGGAAAATCGGAGAGAAGTCAGAAATGAGCAGATGAGAATATAGGAATTTTAAAGACATAAGTAAAAATGGTTTTCTTCCTAAGGCTTTTCCAATCCTAGAGGTTACGTCCTACGGTCAGCGTGTGCTCTGATACCATATCTGTAGCGACCCGACCCGAAACGGTCGAATCTCCGGTGTTTCCGTACCATCCTAAGATCATGCTGGTACACACGCGGTACATCAATGTATATATCAAAGGGAAATCACACAGCTTTATTAATTGAAATCTCATATCGAGTCCTTTATTACAATAAAGATTACAATAAAGTGGCTGAAGGCCAACTCATGAGATAAAACTAATCCAAAACTTGCGGATGCTTCAAAGGTAGTTGAGTCCATCTGAATCCAAGGGCATCTCACCGAGCGTAGAGCGTATCCTCACTCCTGGTCGAAAAAGTACTCTGCAACATGATACGTTGCAGCCGTGTAGGTCAGCATATTGAATATGCCGGCAAGTCACAAAAGAGAGGGTGAAAATAATCATCTATTCTATATGCATATATGGCAAGTGGGGCTGTAAGTTTAAGTTTAGCGTAAAGCCAATTTTTCCTACAACAAGAGAGGGGCAAAAGCAAAAATAATTACTACATTGTTGGTTGATTAACGGGAAGGTTCCACCAACCTTTTCTCATACCCAAGTTATCAATAATACCCACATCATTAAATATTTGTGTTGAGACTTCTTGATTTTAGTTCCTTTGGCTCAAGTTGTCCATGACCGTGGACACGGCTAATCGATTAGGTTTGAGTACTCTGCAGAGTTTTGCACACGTTCCCCACAAGATTTGATCGCCTCCGTTGAAGTCCTCGCACTTCAGGGTGTTTGAGAACCGGATGATCAAAACAGGGTCTTCCAAAGGGTTCCTCTGAGCCACTGTCGGTGCCCATCCATTCCTACCGTTCTTCTACATCTGCTAGCACCGCCCGTCCAGAGTCACCACGATGTCCAACCCAGCCAGAGCCCATAATGGCTTGTGGCTGTGCAGGTAAGCCTCGGGTCTTGAAGTATCCATCTGTCTCTTCGTGCCTGGGTGGACCTTTCCGCGTGAATACTGGCGCTTCTCCAGCATCACCTAGGCTACCACTGGTTCCTCCAGGGTGCCGTTCTACCATCATCCACCCAGAGGTGTATTGCATCATGAGGTCTTGAAAATTTCTTGAAGTCTTGGGGGTCTTAGTCATAAATTAATTTCTCTCAACTTTCATGATAAACACTCAACCAAACCCCGTCTACTAAGAGCATAGCAAAATAAAATAACGTTTCCCTGGGGCCAAAGTAACAAGGGTTTATGGGTGCCCTACCACATGATACTACTCAATAGCCAAAATTTCCAAGTACCTACTTTGCATGCAATGGTGGAGAAGGTAGAACTAATGCAATAAAACAATTGGTAAAACATGATCAATGTGAACTTGCCTTGCTGACGATCTTCGAACTCGAGTGACTCTAAATAGCAAGCCTCGCACTCCGGATGATCTAACGAATCAAACAATACACACAATAAGCATAACCATATCACAACAATACATAACAGCAAGTAAAACTAATAATACTAAAACAATTCAATAATGCAAACAAAGAAAACAAAACCAAGGGAAACAAAGATTCATCCAAAACTCCATTGCAAAGCTTCTTCTAAAGTAAAACGACTATAAATAGTTTTCTGGATCTAATATTTTTTTAACAGAGAGAAAATTAAAGATTTAATAGAAAAACCTAAAGGAAATTTACTACAAATTTCTAAGCAAAAAGAATCGATTGAAAAGGTTTTATAAAACAAAAGTTATGGCCTAACTAAAATAGACCTTGAATCTGTCCAGATCGAAAATTTATAAAAACAAAAATTATTTTTATTAGTCCTCTGAATAGGTATAACATATAGAAATCAGTAGAAAAAAGAAACACCCAAAAATCAATTTTTAAATAAAAGTTATACCTAAATTAGTGATTTATACTAATCTGTTGGAACTCGTAATTTAAAAGTTCAAAAAATAATTTTCGTTGGTTTCTCTGGAAAGATGGGATTTTTGTGAATTCGTAGCAAAAACAATCACTAAAAAAGGAGTTGTAAAACTAAAGATACAAAAAAACAAAAACACATCTAATCTGAAAAACGGGATTTTCTGAAAAGCGCTATATTGTGGCCGTTCGCGAATAGGGCGTCATGTGGCCGGATAGGGTTGGCTGGTCATGTTCGCTGCGGAGATTAAGAAGTGAATGATCTCTACTTAACCTTTTGAGAAGGGGCATCTAATAAATAAATAAAAACCGCGAGCCGGTTCGATCTAAACCGGACCAACCGAACAAAAACCGATCTAATCTAATAACCCGTAACGTTTCGATCTAAAGAAAAAAACTAGCTAATGGGGAGAGTACGAACGCTTACACATGTAACACCCCAAAAATTTTAATTTGGTTTTTGCCAGCAAATTCTTATTTTGGTTTTGGAGGAGGTCATTTGATTTTTTTTTCAAGAGTACCTCCTTCTAAATAAATTTTGATGGCAATTCTTTTTGAGACCTTTCTCAAATTTGGTTCTGGTCTTAAGGGTTTTTCATCTTGTGATTGTGTCAACACAATTACTCTTGGATTCTTTTACTTTTTCTTTTATTAAAAGAATTCTTTTATTTGGATTTATTCCTTTCTTTTTAAAAAGAATCCTATGTCACTCCTTTGCCATAATCTTTCCTAAAGATCTTTCTTCCAAAATCTATCCTTTCCACTTTGGATCAAGTCAAGCATCCAATTCCAGCAAGTTTCAACCTATTTTTGATTTTTATTCTATTTAATTCCTTCTCAATTCTTTTTCTGTCTTTTTCCTGGACTCCTTTGATTTACAAAGGAAGTACCAGATTTCTTTGATCTTTGACCCCAAGAAAATTTCCCCAGCTTCTCCTTAGAACCCTCAACCTAGATCACCAAAAATCTCCTGGTCCACAGTTCAAAAATTTCAAAATCTGGTTGCTGCAAGTTTGGACCAGATTTGCAAATTTGGATGGAATTCATATTTTCTTTCTTGCAAAAATTCTGACAAACATCAGGGAGCCTCTAGATGCATCAAGAGACCCCCTCACCAAGTTTCAGCTCCAGATAAATTTCCCTCGTGCCAAAATCAATTCATCGAGCAGGTGCAGTGCACTGTTCCCGTCAGTTTCAGAAATTCAGAAAGTTCAGAGAAGAGGGTAGTGTCGTATTCGTCAGTGAGCTTCGTCAATCTCGCCAGTTCCTCGCTTGGCCTCTTGCTCGCTGTTGCTCCTCCTTATCCACGCACCGCACGCTCGGTTGGCTGGACGTGGGCGTCGGTGGTGAGCCGTCCCATCGTCTCCGGCGAGTACCGCGGCGACAGAACCTCCCGCTGCGGCCGCCAGAGAGGTGCAGCGAAGATCACCGCAATCCAGCACCGCCCAAACCTCCAGGAGCTTCCGCGTGGCCATCTTATCTTCAGAGCGTGCTAAGGGACACTCGCCGTGGCCTGGGAGGCGCAGAGCACGCTCCCTGCCGCCGACGAGCCCGTGAGGCCGTTCCGTTCAATTCCCGAGCACCAGGCCAAATTAGGCCGAGCTAATGCATTGAATGGAACCTGGGGTCGAATCCGAAGCTACCGACATCTGCAAACCGCCTGCTAAGCCACTGCCTCGCCGTAATCGCTCGCCGGACTTATCCCGTTCTCGGACACCCCCTTGATTCCGGTTATAAATAGAGCCCCAGCCCCTCCACTCGCTCCAGCACACCTCCTCCTACTCCCATAGCCCCGCCAAGCTCACCAGAGGGACTCGGGGAAGTCTTCTTCTCCGACTCCGGCCGCCCCGATCCGCCTCGGGCTCCTGGTCGATTCGCTCTGGTCAGTGCATCCCCGCTGCCCAAAACTTGCCAGTAGTAATATTTTCCACCGCCCGTTCTAGCCCGCGCGTCAATTCGCTGAAAGCAGACCTCTCCGTCGAGATCCAACTTCACCCGACGCCGCCGTCCGCCGGAGAGGAGCAGGTCGTCGCCGTGGTGCTTCCCGTCGACTCCTTCCACTTCTCACCGACGCGGTCCATTCCCCTGAGCACGCCGGTACCCTTCTTTCCCTCTAGCTCGCTGTGGTTCGTCGCCGGCGATCGCCGTAAGCTCTCTGGCGCCGGCGAGCCGTTTTCAAACCTGACAGGTGGACCCCCCTGTCAGCCTCTCTTCTTTTTTTCGAACCGTTTTCTGTTGGCGTATTCGGGCAGAGTACGTTTTCTCTTTGAGGTGGCGTAGTTTCCCCGAAACGTTTTCTGTTCTTTTCAATCTAGCCCCTGGGAAACTTTCTGTTTATAACAGATTAGTCCCTGGATTTGTTTTCTTTATAACTTTTAAACTAAAACTGATTTTGAGTTGATTCTTTTTCTGTCACCTTTATTTTTCTGTCTAGTTTTTTATAGTATTTATTTGAAAAATATTTGGAACAACTTTTTGTCACGCGCGGTATTTACGTTAGAATTCGTATATGTGATTTCGTAGATACCGAGGAAGGAGACGGTGCCGTCAACTTCACCGAGTTAGACTCCGACTACTCCGAACCAGGCAAGCATGTTTGAACCTTTGATATGACGAGTGTTTTGCATGTTTGCTTGCATGATGTTTTGCATGACATGGTTATGGAAGTATTTGAAATATGTTTTATTTCATACATGATGGGTTACAAGTGAGCCACAAAACTTGATGAGATATGAGGCAACCTAGTCATGTTGTGGCATGATAGGTTGTACGCCGGTATTGTTGGAGCATGCCGGTATTAACAAAGAAAACTGTTTAAACTCCAGTGTTGACATAGATCGAGTCTTGTCCCCGTTCACCTTCTTTTCGTGCTACCACATGTTTTCTGCAAAGAATACGGTTTAGTAAGTTGCAAACCTCTTTCCATGTACAAACCAAATAGAGGGGCCGTGATGAAGGTACCATGGCCCTGGATAAAGCCAGTCATCCGGTCAGGGGGCATGGGTGTTTCCGGTTGGACCGAGAGGGGGGCACCCCTTAGAGCGCGCGATATAAATTTGTTCCCATGCTATTCGAGGTAGTGGCCTCCCCGTCTTAAGGTTTTTCTGGAACGTTGCCTAGGGTGATTCCTGGCAGCGGGATGAAAAATGGGTGTGTACTGGTCAGATGTGTTTTCTTCTAAAATACCGTAGACGGAACTAGTCCTTTGTGACTACTGAAATCCGTTGGCTGTGGGTAAAGAGTACAACCTCTGCAGAGTCAAAACTATTCGAGTAGCCGTGTCCATGGTCAAGGACGTTGGTTGACAGGTCAAGTGTCGGTCTCAGTGTCAGTCTCTGGAGAACTAATATGTTAAACAACAGAAGTGAATTTTGCTGAATATTATTATTGTGGATGGACTAACCTGTTTATTATTATGATATGCCGAGTATTCCTTGGAATGGTGTTACCTCCTGGATTACTCGTATTTTTAATGATACTGATATAAGCCCTTTCTGTGATGTCGCTCAGACGTCCGACTGTGGCATGCTTGTCATTTACTTTTCAATATAAGCCCTTTATGTGATGTCGCTCAGACGTCCGACTACGGCATGCTCGTCAGTTATTTTTATTTTGACATAAGCCCTTTATGTGGTGTCGCACCGACGCCCGACTGAGGCACGTCTTCTATTTTTTTTTACCTTTCGAGGCGTCGCTTCAGACACCCGATCGGTCTTCTTCTTATTTTTTTGGGATTTCGGGAGGACTACCGCCCGACTTCCTTTCTTTATTTTTACTGTGCAAATTTTAAATACCTGTGTGTGTATTATAAATCCTGCTCATGTACATCATGCTTGCATTTGTTATATCTTATGTCCAAACTGTTTGCGAGTACATTCAAAGTACTCACTGGCTTGTCCCTGGCTATTGTTTTGGCCAGATGTTGACGAAGGCGATCTTATGGATGAAGAGTACGATAGCGAGTCCGACGCCTAGAGGAGTCCCAGTCAGTCTCTTGCGATCCTGGAGTTTGTCACTTGTATTATATACGCTTCCGCTACCCAAATAAATCATCAAGCCTCACCCCGATGCTTGATGAGCTGTAAGATATGAGAGTTATGTCACCCACTCCGCTGTGACATACCCACCACTCTTTTTATTTTTACGAGTCAATAGTTATGCCACCACATCCATTGTGACATATCCGCCATTATGTGTGATATTGGCGTGCTTGTAATAAATTGTTGAGCAAGCCTCAGCTCAACCCTGTAATATATTCAGTACTACTGGACTTTTGTATCAAGGATTTATCTACCAGTAAGAAGGATTTTCTGTACTGGCCGGACTATCAGGACGGTTTTTCAATAAAGGTTTTGTTGGAAAACCAGCCCTGACAACCTTGGTACCAGAGCCAGGCTGACTGTAGGAAGCCACTAGGTGCGATCGCTAATCGGTTATTAGCGTAATTTATTTTAGCAGTTTGCAAATTGTAGCAATTTTTCTGTTAGTCATCATAAATTTATGATTTGACTATCTGGAATTTTTGTCTACTTTTGTAGATGGCTGGCGGCGACTGTGAGTCACAGGTGTTCTCCAATGTGCCCGAGGGGTTTATTAAGCTCCTCGTCTCCATCGCCAAAATCGCGATCGGGCCATCGACTCGTCCGGAGTTCACACTCTACCAGCACAAGCTCAGCGACAGCGTGTCTATGCACCAGGCCGCAGTGCAGTTTAAGGGAGGGCGTTCTGAAACACGCCACTTCCGATTTGTTGGGAGGGCCATGCCTACGGAGAGGCATGCTATGCAAATGGCTGCCCGTGAGGCAATTGCACGTCTCCGGCATGCTCTTCCTTCAATGAAAGCTCGTCGCTACCGCTACCTTCCATGCCACGTGCCCTACACATGTCACTATGCATTTGCCTGCGCTAGGGGCGAGCGAGATGAAGCCATTGAGATGCTTGTTGAGTATCTCAAAGCTCTCGAGGCAGCTTTTGATAACCTCGTGGACGACTATGTGGCTGCTCGTATGGACTCAGTTCAGGGCTGTGTTGCCAACAGGAGGGAGCTCCTCCATACAGCCCCACCTCTGTCGTACATCTCGTCTGTAGCATCTTATACACCTGCCATCTTAGCCACCGCATGCCGTCTGCCTACCACTGAGGAGTTTGACCAAGTCATTGCTCCTACCCCAGTTAGCGCTGCACCACCTGCTACGCCCGCACCAGCTCCGCAGCCCAGCACTCCGCGCCTAGAGCCTATTCTTGAGGAGGAGGTTGAGTCTCCAGCACCTCTGGGACTTACCCTCGGCAGGTCGAGGGAAGTTTATACCATCTCCGACTGAGTGCGCCGAGCAGTGATGTGTTTGTATGATATGTTTATATGTACATAGGCTTGGAGAGAAGTAGTCTGTTTGCGCATCATGTAGGATATGGAGAAGTGCACTAGCCTAAATAACATGTCAGGAGTGTGTACGTGCATCCTGAGTGGAGTTTGTATAATTATGCTTGCTTGTAAGATATGTACTGAGCGGTCCTTCTCCGTGCGCAATCAAATATTTTCTTGAAAAATCTTGGAGTATTTGAAATTTCTGCCTTTGCAAATTATTTATTTGCCTCTCAGATTTGTTTTCTCTTGGGTTTTGCAAAATATACCCCCAGAGTGGAAAATGCATCGTCCCTGGACTCGTTCTATGCCAAGTCCGCCAGAAGAAAATTATGGTACGCAGACAGGTAACAATTTCACACAGGGACAGTCAAGTCAGCAAGACAGTGAAGCAGCATTTTCTCAAGTGTGCCGCCTTTATGAGCAAAGCCAGCAGCAGCATCAAGAAATGATGAATCATATTATCAATATGGGAAATCACCGCGAACCATACCAGCAGCATTCCAAATTATCTGAACTACAGAAGACACGTCCCCCGACTTTCTCTCACACTGATAAACCTCTTGAGGCCGATGATTGGCTTCGAGACATTGAGAGGAAATTAATTATTGCACAATGTTCAGACCGTGAGAGGGTACTTTATGCACCTCACTACCTTACTGGAGCAGCTGCATCATGGTGGGAAAATTTCCTACACATGCACCCCAATGAAAACAACATCACCTGGGAGGAATTTAAGGAAAATTTTCGTGGGGAGCATATTCCTAAAAGTGTTATGAAGATCAAGAAAAGGGAGTTTGATGACCTCAAGCAGAGAACCATGACAGTGACTGAGTACAACAGTCATTTTACGCAATTATCTCGCTATGCCAATGAAGAACATATGACTGAAGATAAAAAGATGGAAAAATTTCTGGATGGTCTGACACCAGCATTAAAGTGCCAACTGGTCGTTCACACCTTTCCAGATTTCAAGACACTTGTGGACAAGGCCATTACACTTGAAAATGAGCGTCGCAGCTTGGATGATTTTCGCAAGCGCAAGAGGGACAAGACCGCTCATTCTCGCAACCTCAAGAACAAGAATGATTTCCAGAAAAATGGGGCGAACAAATCCTCAACCAATGTTCCTCGCCCAAATAAAAATTTCCATGCAAGGGACAAGGATTTTACATACCGCCCAGGCGTTACCTGTTTCGCCTGTGGAGAAGAAGGACATTATGCCAGGCAGTGTCCAAAGCCAAGAAACTCGGCTCCCAAGCCGAACAACAATGGAAATAATTCAGCTCCCAAGCGCATCAATTTCAACCCCAATAACAACCACAGAAAGGGTCACGTGAACCATGTGACCAAGGAAGGAGCACATAATGCCCCAGATATCATACTCGGTACGTTTCCTGTCAACACAATACCTGCCACGGTTTTGTTTGATTCTGGAGCTTCTCATTCATTCCTTTCCAAGAAATTTGCTTTGCAACATGATTTTTCGATTCTCCCCTTGGAAAATTCTATGACTATAAAGTCCCCCGGGATTAAGCAAATTACTCAAAGTTACTGCCAAGGTGTGGTTATTGAGATTGAAGGATTGAAATTTTGGGCAAACCTCATTGTACTAGAAAATAAGGGACTGGATGTTATTCTTGGAATGGATTGGCTAGCAACAAATAAAGGTTTTATTGACTGCTTCAATTGGACAGTGACTCTCACTCATCATCACGGAAAGACCATAAGAATTGCAGCTCAAGAAAGACCAATATCACTTCAACCAAGATTGAACAAGATAGATATTTCTGAACTAAGTAAAGTTCCGGTGGTCTGTGAATTTCCAGATGTATTTCCAGAAGAGCTACCAGGTATGCCACCAGACCGTGAAATAGAGTTCATCATTGAACTAGCACCTGGCACCGAACCTATCTACAAGAAACCATACAGAATGGCACCATCTGAGTTGGTAGAATTAAAGAAGCAAATAAAAGAATTACTGGACAAAGGTTATATCAGGCCCAGCTCCTCACCTTGGGGATCACCAGTTTTATTTGCCAAGAAAAGAGATGGAACTCTGAGACTATGTGTGGACTATCGAGCCCTGAACATGGTCACCATCAAAAATAAATATCCACTGCCGCGAATAAATGATTTATTTGACCAGCTCGCACAAGCCAAGGTTTTCTAAAAAATTGATTTGAGGTCAGGATATCATCAATTAAAAATACGAACAGAAGATATTCCAAAGACAGCATTCACTTCCCGATACGGTTTATATGAATTTACAGTGATGCCGTTCGGACTGACAAATGCCCCTGAATATTTCGTACATCTCATGAATAAGGTGTTTATGAAATATATGGACAAATTTGTTGTGGTGTTCATTGATGACATTTTGGTATATTCCAAGACACTAGAAGAACATGCTGAACATCTCAGAATTGTACTGGGAGAATTAAGAAACCATCAATTGTACGCCAAATTCAGCAAATGTGAATTTTGGTTAAAACAAGTTGGTTTTCTAGGCCACGTACTAACCCAAGAAGGTGTTGCCGTGGACCCAGAAAAAGTCAAGGCTGTGCTTGAGTGGAAACAACCAGCCAACGTAACAGATGTTCGAAGTTTTCTGGGAATGGCTGGATATTATAGAAGATTTATTGAGGGATTTTCCACCATAGCAAAACCTATGACCCAACTACTCAAGAAGGATAAGAAGTTCGAATGGACTGACGCCTGCGAGAAAAGTTTTCAAGAGTTAAAGAAGAAATTAACAACCACACCAGTATTGGTCATACCAGACATACACAAAACTTTTGAAGTATATTGCGATGCGTCCAGGAAAGGTCTTGGAAGTGTACTAATGCAAGAAGGTAAAGTAGTCGCTTATGCTTCAAGACAGCTCCGACGACATGAAGAAAATTATCCTACCCATGACTTGGAATTGGCAGCAATTATACATGCACTCAAGGAGTGGCTTCATTTTCAACTTGGAAATCGTTGTGAAATATATACGGACCATAAAAGTCTCAAATATATTTTCACACAGCCGGAACTCAATTTGCGACAACGACGCTGGTTGGAATTAGTGAAGGACTATGATGTTGGTATTCACTACCATCCAGGCAAGGCGAATGTCGTAGCAGATGCTCTCAGCCGAAACCCAAGCTCAAGCAACGGCAGTCTGCAAAATTTGAGACCTGAATTTCAGCGGGAGTTTGCCAAGCTCAACATGATTTTTGTCACCGAAGGTACTGTGGCAAATTTAGAAATTCAGCCCACCTTGATGGAGCAAATCAAGGAAGCTCAGCATGGACATCCTAGCATCGAAGGCATAAAAAGAAAAGTAAGTATTGGCAAGGCCTCAGAATTTGTCGTGGATGACAAGGGAATATTATGGTACGGAGACAGGCTATGCGTACCAAATATAGAGGACCTCAAACAACAAATTTTATTTGAAGCCCACACCGCTCCATATTCAATCCACCCAGGAGGAACCAAAATGTACAAAGACATACAGGAAAATTTTTGGTGGCACGGTATGAAAAGGGATATAGCCTCTTTCATCGCATGTTGTGATTCATGTCAGCGCATTAAAGCCGAGCACCAGAAACCAGCAGGTTTATTACAGCCAAATAAAATACCCGAATGGAAGTGGGATGAAATTGGAATGGATTTTATTGTCGGGCTACCCCGGTCACGACACGGAAATGATGCCATATGGGTCATCACCGACAGGTTAACCAAAGTGGCACATTTTATTCCAGTGAAAACAACCCACACCACACAGAAGCTTGCCAGACTTTATCTCAACCGTATTGTCTGTTTACATGGAGTTCCAAAGACTATAATATCCGACAGAGGCACTCAATTCGTCTCCAGATTTTGGGATCATTTACAACAAGCTCTGGGAACTCAACTAGTATTCAGTACAGCATACCACCCCCAGACTGGAGGACAGACTGAACGTGTGAACCAAATTCTAGAGGACATGCTAAGAGCATGTGTTCTCACCTATGGAACCAGTTGGGAAGAAAGCTTGCCATACGCCGAATTCGCGTACAACAACAGTTACCAAGCCAGTCTACAAATGGCACCTTTTGAAGCCATGTACGGACGAAGATGCCGTACCCCATTAAATTGGTCAGAGACAGAGGACAGTCGTATCTTCGGCCCAGACATGCTCATGGAGGCCGAGGAGAAAGTCAAGCAAATTCGGGATCGACTCAAGACAGCACAGAGCCGACAAAAGAGTTATTATGATCAAAAACATCGTGAAGTCAGTTTTGAACCTGGTGATTACGTGTACCTACGAGTATCCCCGATGAGGGGTCTGCAAAGATTCAAGGTCAAAGGAAAACTGACACCACGATTTATTGGACCTTTCCGCATACTTGCACGAAGAGGCACAGTAGCCTACCAGCTAGACCTACCAGCAGAACTGTCAGACGTACATGACGTATTTCACATCTCACAATTAAGGAAATGTGTGAGCAATCCAGCGAAGCGTGTATCTCATGAGAGTATTGACGTTCAACCAGATCTCACATACCGGGAATGCCCAATAAAAATATTGGAAGAGTCTAAAAGAAGGACCCGTCAGAATGTAATCAAGTTTTTCAAAGTTCAATGGAGCAACCACACTGAGGATGAAGCAACCTGGGAAAGGGAGGATTTCCTTTGGGCAGAGCACCCACATCTATTTGAGGATCAGCTGAAATCTCGGGGACGAGATTTTTCCTAAGGGGGTAGGTGTTGTAACACCCCAAAAAATTTAATTTGGTTTTTGCCAGCAAATTCTTATTTTGGTTTTGGAGGAGGTCATTTGATTTTTTTTTTCAAGAGAACCTCCTTCTAAATAAATTTTGATGGCAATTCTTTTTGAGACCTTTCTAAAATTTGGTTCTGGTCTTAAGGGTTTTTCATCTTGTGATTGTGTCAACACAATTACTCTTGGATTCTTTTACTTTTTCTTTTACTAAAAGAATTCTTTTATTTGGATTTATTCCTTTCTTTTTAAAAATAATCCTATGTCACTCCTTTGCCATAATCTTTCCTAAAGATCTTTCTTCCAAAATCTATCCTATCCACTTTGGATCAAGTCAAGCATCCAATTCCAGCAAGTTTCAACCTATTTTTGATTTTTATTCTATTTAATTCCTTGTCAATTCTTTTTCTGTCTTTTTCCTGGACTCCTTTGATTTACAAAGGAAGTACCAGATTTCTTTGATCTTTGACCCCAAGAAAATTTCCCCAGCTTCTCCTTAGAACCCACAACCTAGATCATCAAAAATCTCCTGGTCCATAGTTCAAAAATTTCAAAATCTGGTTGCTGCAAGTTTGGACCAGATTTGCAAATTTGGATGGAATTCATATTTTCTTTCTTCCAAAAATTCTGACAAACATCAGGGAGCCTCTAGATGCATCAAGAGACCCCCTCACCAAGTTTCAGCTCCAGATAAATTTCCCTCGTGCCAAAATCATTTCATCGAGCAGGTGCAGTGCACTGTTCCCATCAGTTTCAGAAATTCAGAAAGTTCAGAGAAGAGGGCAGTGTCGTATTCGTCAGTGAGCTTCGTCAATCTCGCCAGTTCCTCGCTTGGCCTCTTGCTCGCTGTTGCTCCTCCTTATCCACGCGCCGCACGGTCGTATGGCTGGACGTGGGCGTCGGTGGTGAGCCGTCCCATCGTCTCCGGCGAGTACCGCGGCGACAGAACCTCCCGCTGCAGCCGCCAGAGAGGTGCAGCGAAGATCACCGCAATCCAGCACCACCCAAACCTCCAGGAGCTTCCGCGTGGCCATCTTATCTTCAGAGCGCGCTAAGGGACACTCGCCGTGGCCTGGGAGGCGCAGAGCATGCTCCCTGCCGCCGACGAGCCCGTGAGGCCGTTCCGTTCAATTCCCGAGCACCAGGCCAAATTAGGCCGAGCTAATGCATTGAATGGAACCTGGGGTCAAATCCGAAGCTGCCGACATCTGCAAACCGCCTGCTAAGCCACTGCCTCGCCGTAATCGCTCGCCGGACTTATCCCGTTCTCGGGCACCCCCTCGATTCCGGCTATAAATAGAGCCCCAGCCCCTCCACTCGCTCCAGCACACCTCCTCCTACTCCCATAGCCCCGCCAAGCTCACCAGAGGGACTCGGGGAAGTCTTCTTCTCCGACTCCGGCCGCCCCGATCCGCCTCGGGCTCCCGGTCGATTCGCTCTGGTCAGTGCATCCCCGCCGCCCAAAACTTGGTAGTAGTAATATTTTCCACCGCCCGTTCTAGCCCGCGCGTCAATTCGGTGAAAGCAGACCTCTCCGTCGAGATCCAACTTCACCCGACGCCGCCGTCCGCCGGAGAGGAGCAGGTCGTCGCCGTGGTGCTTCCCGTCGACTCCTTCCACTTCTCACCGACGCGGTCCATTCCCCTGAGCACGCCGGTACCCTTCTTTCCCTCTAGCTCGCTGTGGTTCGTCGCCGGCGATCGCCGTAAGCTCTCTGGCGCCGGCGAGCCGTTTTCAAACCTGACAGGTGGACCCCCCTGTCAGCCTCTCTTCTTTTTTTCGAACCGTTTTCTGTTGGCGTATTCGGGCAGAGTACGTTTTCTCTTTGAGGTGGCGTAGTTTCCCCGAAACGTTTTCTGTTCTTTTCAATCTAGCCCCTGGGAAACTTTCTGTTTATAACAGATTAGTCCTTGGATTTGTTTTCTTTATAACTTTTAAACTAAAACTGATTTTGAGTTGATTCTTTTTCTGTCACCTTTATTTTTCTGTCTAGTTTTTTATAGTATTTATTTGAAAAATATTTGGAACAACTTTTTGTCACGCGCGGTATTTACGTTAGAATTCGTATATGTGATTTCGTAGATACCGAGGAAGGAGACGGTGCCGTCAACTTCACCGAGGTAGACTCCGACTACTCCGAACCAGGCAAGCATGTTTGAACCTTTGATATGACGAGTGTTTTGCATGTTTGCTTGCATGATGTTTTGCATGACATGGTTATGGAAGTATTTGAAATATGTTTTATTTCATACATGATGGGTTACAAGTGAGCCATCAAACTTGATGAGATATGAGGCAACCTAGTCATGTTGTGGCATGATAGGTTGTACGCCGGTATTGTTGGAGCATGCCGGTATTAACAAAGAAAACTGTTTAAACTCCAGTGTTGACATAGATCGAGTCTTGTCCCCGTTCACCTTATTTTCGTGCTACCACATGTTTTCTGCAAAGAATACGGTTTAGTAAGTTGCAAACCTCTTTCCATGTACACACCAAATAGAGGGGCCGTGATGAAGGTACCATGGCCCTGGATAACGCCAGTCATCCGGTCAGGGGGCATGGGTGTTTCCGGTTGGACCGAGAGGGGGGCACCCCTTAGAGCGCGCGATATAAATTTGATCCCATGCTATTCGAGGTAGTGGCCTCCCCGTCTTAAGGTTTTTCTGGAACGTTGCCTAGGGTGATTCCTGGCAGCGGGATGAAAAATGGGTGTGTACTGGTCAGATGTGTTTTCTTCTAAAATACCATAGACGGAACTAGTCCTTTGTGACTACTGAAATCTGTTGGCTATGGGTAAAGAGTACAACCTCTGCAGAGTCAAAACTATTTGAGTAGCCGTGTCCACAGTCAAGGACGTTGGTTGACAGGTCAAGTGTCGGTCTCAGTGTCAGTCTCTGGAGAACTAATATGTTAAACAACAGAAGTGAATTTTGCTGAATATTATTCTTGTGGATGGACTAACCTGTTTATTATTATGATATGCCGAGTATTCCTTGGAATGGTGTTACCTCCTGGATTACTCGTATTTTTAATGATACTGATATAAGCCCTTTCTGTGATGTCGCTCAGACGTCCGACTGTGGAATGCTTGTCATTTACTTTTCAATATAAGCCCTTTATGTGATGTCGCTCAGACGTCCGACTGCGGCATGCTTGTCAGTTATTTTTATTTTGACATAAGCCCTTTATGTCGTGTCGCACCGACGCCCGACTGAGGCACGTCTTCTATTTTTTTTTACCTTTCGAGGCGTCGCTTCAGACACCCGATCGGTCTTCTTCTTATTTTTTTGGGATTTCGGGAGGACTACCGCCCGACTTCCTTTCTTTATTTTTACTGTGCAAATTTTAAATACCTGTGTGTGTATTATAAATCCTGCTCATGTGCATCATGCTTGCATTTGTTATATCTTATGTCCAAACTGTTTGCGAGTACATTCAAAGTACTCACTGGCTTGTCCCTGGCTATTGTTTTGGCCAGATGTTGACGAAGGCGATCTTATGGATGAAGAGTACGATAGCGAGTCCGACGCCTAGAGGAGTCCCAGTCAGTCTCTTGCGATCCTGGAGTTTGTCACTTGTATTATATATGCTTCCGCTACCCAAATAAATCATCAAGCCTCACCCCGATGCTTGATGAGCTGTAAGATATGAGAGTTATGTCACCCACTCCGCTGTGACATACCCACCACTCTTTTTATTTTTACGAGTCAATAGTTATGCCACCACATCCATTGTGACATATCCGCCATTATGTGTGATATTGGCGTGCTTGTAATAAACTGTTGAGCAAGCCTCAGCTCAACCCTGTCATATATTCAGTACTACTGGACTTTTGTATCAAGGATTTGTCTACCAGTAAGAAGGATTTTCTGTACTGGCCGGACTATCAGGACGGTTTTTCAATAAATGTTTTGCTGGAAAACCGGCCCTGACAACACAGAAGGAGAAGAGGGTGGCGATGGGGCGGCGGCTCCGGCAATCAACGACGTCGGTGAGGTTGTCCAACGTATGCGGGACGTCGGGGGCGACCGATTTTTGCTGAAGGTGGATGTTGGGGATGACGGAGGCGAGCGGGGCGTCGAGATGAACTCCGTGAACTACGACGGCGTTGCGAGGTCGATGCGGTGGCTCCGACGCTTCCTGGACGTCCATACCATGTAAAAAGATTCACAATGATGAGGAATAGTAGACTACGGAAGGAGGGGTTTAGGTGATGCTTACACGCGTCAGAATCGACCGGTGAACTGCCTCGGTCCCGGCGAGATCCAAACGAAGATGGCGAGAGGTGGAGGTGGTTTTGGCGTGGGGTTTTTGGGGGATCGGTCGAGGAGGTCAAGGGCTATTTATAGGACACGAAACGTGGGCAAGGGGAAGCCTAGAGAATCGAATCCCGGAGACCACGGACTCGGATGGCATGGCGAAAAAATCTCTCTGTTTCTTTCCTTCCGTGAGGAAGAAGAAGACCTGGTGGGGTCCAGGTGCCAGGGAGAGAGAGGTGGTACGAGAGACAGAGAAGGAAACGAGGGAGAGAGAGGGAATCGGGAGAGGTGGCGGCGGCCTCGCTCCCTGGATCGATCGGAGCTGATCCCTCCACGTTCGTTAGCACTAGGGTTAGTGCTGGTTGGGCCAGCCTGGCCTGGCGAGCGATTTTTTTTTGCAGAATGAAAACGGGGAAAGAAAAAACAATACGAAAGATAAATATACGGTATTATATATCAAAACGATCGTAAAAATAAATCCTATAACGTGAACATTTTTTAGACGCAAAATAAAAACTTTATAAAAAACTATTTTTTGAATTTCCAAATAAAAATCAAATCTGACTTTCAAATAAATTGACACTATTTTCTCCTGACTTTCGGGGTGTCATGTTACCTCCTCTCATACTCTTTGGTCAAGGTAATTTGTCAGGGATTTGAAAATAGAAAAAATCAAATGCCATTGAAATGAAATCAAATTCAAAATAAAAATTCAATTGTCACATCCACTCCACTCAAAATGCATAGATGCATAACTACAATTGTAAAACATTCCAAATTGAAAATTTGGGATGTTACAGGTGTCTCACCCAAAACTTGAAAACTTCAATCACACAAAACTTAACGGAACTTAGGGTTAATGTAATAAAGATAAATCATTCACTTAGGTACTGTCAAGACAAGATTCATAATTGTTCCCACATGATACCTACTGTATTCTATCATTCCCATTATACCACTAAATATAAGCTATGGAAACACTAAAACAAGCAAACTATGCATGCAAAACAGAATCTGTCAGAAACAGAACAGTCTGCGAAGATCTGTAGTATAGCCATACTTGACTGTCTCTAAAAATTCTGAAAAATTATAACAACCTGAAGAATCTGTATATGAAGACTTTGTAAAAATTTCAGATCATTATCACGCTCCAGTAAAAAATGAAAATTCCTGTACTGGAGTCAAAAGTTTCTGTTTTTGTTCTGCATCAATTCTACTCATCCTGTGAGTCATCCCAAAGGCTTTACTTGGCACTTTATTGAAATAAAAGGCATAAACATTATTACTACAGTATCTTAATCATGTGAACACATTAAAACAGAAATTATAAGTGTTGTGCTGTCTCCCAACAAGCGCTTTTCTTTAATGCCTTTTAGCCAGGCATGATGATTTCAATGATGCTCACATAGGAATAGTAATTGAAACACGCAAGAGAGCATCATGAATCTCATGACAAGCACATTTAAGTCTAACCCCACTTCCTATGCATAAGGATTTTGTGATCAAATAATTTTTGGGAGCAAGAATCAACTAGCATAGGAAGGCAAACCGAGCATAACTTCAAAACTTTGAACACATAGAGAGGAAACTTGATATTATTGCAATTCCTACAAGCATATGTTCCTCCCTCATAATAATTTTCAGTAGCATCATGAAGGAATTCAACAATATAACTGTCACATAAAGCATTCTTTTCATGATCTACAAGCATAGGAAACATATTACTCTCCACATAAGCAATTTTCTTCTCATTCATAATACTGGAAGCAAACTCAACAAAATAACTATCATGAGATACATGATTGACATAACCACATTGAATATTAAAATCATGATGACAAATTTCATGGTTACTATCACTCTTTATATCATACATGTCATCATCATAATCATCATAGATAGGAGGCATGCCATCATCATAATAGTTTTGCTCATCAAAACTTGCGGGACTGAAAATATCACATTCATCAAACATAGCATCCCCAAGCTTGTGGCTTTGCATATCATTAGCATCATGAATACTCAGAGAATTCATACTAACAATATCACTATCATGCTCATCATTCAAGGAATTCTCATCAAGTATTTTCATAATTTCTTCCTCTACCAATTGAGCACAATTTTTTGAATTCTTATTTTCACGAAAGACATTATAAAGACGAAACAAATGATGCAACCTAAACTCCATTTTTTGTAGTTTTCTATTATAAAACCAAACTAGTGATAAAACAAGATACTAAAAGATTCAATTGCAAGATCTAAAGATATACCTTCAAGCACTCACCTCCCCGGCAACGGCGCTAGAAAAGAGCTTGATGTCTACTACGCAACTTTATTCTTGTAGACTTTGTTGGGCCTCCAAGCGCAGAGTTTTGTAGGACACTATCTTAAGGCATACCTTGATGCCTAAGTCTGGATATGAGAAGATGATAAGAGGCTATTCTATCAACATGCTGCTCCATCTTGATCAACATACCAGATTCAGAGTGATGGACTTGATAGTTGAAACAGTGAAGAGGACTGCAGTAGACCAGAAGCGATCATGTGGCTATGCACCCTTGATGTCTACTACGCAACTTTATTCTTGTAGACTTTGTTGGGCTTCCAAGCGCAGAGTTTTGTAGGACAGTAGCAATTTTCCCTCAAGTGGATGACCTAAGGTTTATCAATCCGTGGGAGGTGTAGGAAGAAGATGGTCTCTCTCAAACAACCCTGCAATCAAAATACAAGAAATCTCTTGTGTCCCCAACAAACCCAATACAATGGCAAATTGTATAGGTGCACTAGTTCGGCGAAGAGATGGTGATACAAGTGCAATATGGATGATAGATATATGTTTTTGTAATCTGATAATATAAAAACAGCAAGGTAGCAAGTAACAAAAGTGAGCACAAACGGTATTGCAATGCTTGAAAACAAGGCCTAGGGTCCGTACTTTCGCTAGTGCAATCTCTCAACAATGCTAATATAGTTGGATCACATAACCATCCCTCAATGTGCAACGAAGAATCACTCCAAAGTTCTTATCTAGCAGAGAACGTAAGAAGAAATTGTTTGTAGGGTACGAAACCACCTTAAAGTTATTCTTTCCAATCGATCTATCCAAGAGTTCATACTAAGATAACACCAAGTTATCCTTTCCGATCGATCTATCTAAGAGTTCGTACTAGAATAACACCATATGATACGCATCAACCAACTCTAATGTCACCTAGATACTCCAATGTCCCCACAAGTATCCATGAGTTAATTATACGATACGCATCAAACAATTTCAGATTCATAATACTCAATGCAACACAAAGAACCTCAAAGAGTACCCCAAGATTTCTATCGGAGAAAGTAGGACAAGAACGTGTATCAATCCCTATGCATAGATTACCCCAATGCCACCGCGGGAATCCGCAAGTTGAGTACCAAAACATATATCAAGTGAATCAATAGAACACCCCATTGTCACCACGGGTAACCACATGCAAGACATATATCAAGTGTTCTCAAATCCAATATTCAATCCAACATAACAATATCTCAAAGGGAAAAATTCAATTCATCACAACAAGATAGTAAGGGAAACACACCATATGATCCAACTATATTAACAAAGCCCGTGATACATCAAGATCATGACATCTCAAGAACACGAGAGAGAGAGATTGAACACATAGCTACTGGTACATACCCTCAGCCCTGAGGGTGGACTACTCCCTCCTCGTCATGGCCTCCGCCGGGATGATGAAGATGGCCACCGAAGATGATCTACCCTCTCCGGCAGGGTACTAGAATGCTTCCAGATTGGTTTTTTGTTGATACAGAGAGTTGCAGCAGCGGAGTGGAGAGTCTCAGGTTATTTCTGGTGGTTTCTGTATTTATAGGATTTTTGGGCGTTGGTTTCACGCCAAGATGGGCCATGAGGAGGGCACAAGACACCAAGGCATGCCTGGGCCCTCTGGCGCGCCCTGGTGGGTTGTGCCCACCTCGTGGCTCTTCTCCGGTGGTTCTTCGCTCCAATATTGCTTATTTGGTCCAGAAAAAATCACCAAAAAGTTTCGGGCGATTCCGAGAACTTTCATTCTCTGCACAAAAACAACACCACGGTAATTCTGCTGAAAACAACGTCAGTCTGGGTTAGTTCTAAATAAATCATATAAAGTGCCTCAAAACCATATAAAAGTATTGTAACATAGATGAATATGGCATGAATACTTCATAAATTATCGATACGTTGGAGACGTATCAACCGCACCCAAGGCAATCCTTCTACCGTATGAGTCGTCAAGGCTCTAGGACAAAAACGAGTTGCATTGAAAGTCCTGCTATACGCTATTTCTAGTATGTTATCACTAACTCATTGTAGGCACGAGTATAAGTTTCTAACGTGAATGATGAGAATATGCTAGTTCTCGGGAAAGCTTAAAACCTGGACGTCGGTTACTCGCCCAACCTAGGGGCAACACTTTTGCTACACCTCGCGTATCAGGCAAACCATGCACAAGGAGATATCGTGTGTGGAGGAGTGGTCACCATGTTGGACAACTCCCTTGGGATCAACTACAATCATCTCCACCCCATTGTCGGTAACACCCTTGTTAACAATCATGTCCTTACTAGCGCTGGTATGGTAATAGTTCGTAATGGCCGCCATTGCATGAGAATTCATGGAGTGGCATACTTGTTGTGCACTCCTATGCCTAACCGTTTCTCCATCGAGAATGAACAACTGCATTATGTTGCACGTGAAGGAATTGAAACTTTTGACCAAGAAGGGCCAGAACCTGAATAAGTAGATGAAGAAGAACTCATCACCGACGAACAACAGTAGCCCCACCAAGACTACACCACCTATGCTGACCTCAATAAACTCTAAGGCTCTATCCATGATATGAGAAACCTCGCATCATGCATTCGAGGTACGTCCACCTACATGAACATGAACTTCTCCAACTGGAGCCATGAGTGGGCTCTTGACCCACTGCCACATTGATCTCGCCGGTTTGGGCTTGCAAAAGCCTAAGCTTGCGGGAGGTCATCACCACTTCTACATCAAGACGTGGCGGTATTTGAATAAATTGTAATGAGTTTGTACTTAAGCTCGAGGAGCTTCAAAACACTCGTGTTGGTTTGTTCCAACACTTTTGCCTTTTATTTTTCTTTTGCCTTTGCGATTTTTCGGTTACAAGCTAGTTTAATTTTTTTCCAAAAACCAAAACATAGAATAAGATTTTCTTTGTTATTGTTCTTTATTTATCCCCTTGGAGTTTGTTTGCATTCTGTTTTCAGAGGAGTTGATCTATGCTAGACAACAAGGAATGCAAGAGTAAGGAAGAGAGGTGTATAAATTCGCAACCATGCAGGTATGTCCTACAACCCTCGTCTTTTGCACTTGGATACTTAGAGTAGATATAGAAGTTGTATGCGTGATATGTGCAGATGGGAGTAAGTCTTGATAGTTGAGACAAAGGTTTTGCCATAGTAGCTGGAATAATTTTGTAGCCTTTGTTTTCTTTAGTTTAGACAACTAAGACTTGTCGTGGGACAGTTTTTACAATGCAATGCTATTAACCAAGAATAACTCTGCACAAGAGAAAGTATTTCAAGACTTGGAAGTTGAGAAATTGTAGTGTAAGTGATGTTTAACATGCTCAACCCCATGTTGTTAATTTTAATAGACTTGATAACACTTGTGCATTAAATTGTCTAGAGGAACTTAGTTGAAAGGTGGGTGAGACTGTGGCAAAAATCTATGTTGCATCTCTTAACATGGTGCTTCAGCTCCTTGGTGGTGCTTGTCAGTGTCAAAACTGGTGGATCTCACGTAGGGGGTCCCGAACTGTGGACCTTGGGTTGATGGGGAACAAGAAACAAGGAGACGATGTTTTACCCAGGTTCAGGCCCTCTTAATGGAGGCAATACCCTACGTCCTGCTTTGTTGTATTGATGATGAAGTATCGAGTACAGAGTTGATCTACCTCGAGATCATATGAGGTGGTCTAAAACCCTAGGAGTAATGATCTTAATCTACCCTATGGACTAAAACCCTCTGGTTTATATAGACACCAGGGGTACCTAGGGTTGTACAATGCCAGTTACATCAAAGAAGGAATATGTCGAATCCATCATCGTGTTCTTGAAGTACACGCCACAGCTTAGAAGGTTTCCATCTTAGACACAACATCATCATAGTCTTCGGTCCTTCACAAAGTGGCCCAATGTCCGGCCCATAGAGACAGGACGGCAGCCCGAGGACCCCTTAATCCCGGACTCCCTCAGTAGCCCCCGAACTCGCCTCCAACGCCGCAGTCTCAAACCCCAGCGGTCTTGTTCGCAAATAGTCTTCGGCTTGTGGGGCGAGTTCCTATTCCCCTCTGTGCTCGCCCGACCTTAGTTCGGCCACCAATGATTCCTTGCTTTTCCGAACACCATGTGCTGTCCAGCCTCAAAGGCTAACAGCTCAGGTGTGTACAGTGCCCCTGCCCCACAACTTTAAGCGAAGAGTCGCGGCCGGTCCTGACCCTTGGCCAGTTACAAAGATTCGATTCGTGGTTCGAGGCAATCCGTTTACTGACATGTTTCATTAATATGGAAATCATGCCCCATTTTTTGCGGGATATGATTAATGATTTGTGTTATCCCATGCACGCATAATGACACAACTTTATCGGGACGTGGCGAGGTCCGCGGCGTAAACAAAGGGACTCTTGGTATTACGGTTGCCCATAAAAAGGAAAAAAGCCACCAAAGCCTCTGCACGCTTCCTAGATCCTCCCTAGCCATCGTCCTCACAGCCTTCAGAGCTCAAACACTCAGATCTACTTTTCCTCCATTCACCTACGCCACCTCCCTTGCTCGGCAATGGCTGGCTCAGGCTCTAAGGGCAAGTGGGAGGCCTCGGGCGTCACCAAGAATGACATCGAGGAGCTGAAGCGTGCCGGCTACCTTTCAGTCCACATCGCTGATAATCCCCAAGTGCAAGGAATCATCGTAGCAATTTCCGAAGGTGGAAGTGATAAGTATGGAGTGTCGAACCCACAAGGAGCTAAAGGTAAGATCAATATTCTCTCAAGTCCTATCTGCCACTGATACGACTCTACGTACGCCGAACGTTTGCTTCCAACGAGAAATTAAACTACGTTGTGGGTATGAAGAGAATAGCTTTGCATGATATCGGAGAACTAAAATATAAAAATAGGTGCTGTTATCATAAAGTTAGAATATATTACAATATATTACAAATAGCGAGTGTGGAATAATGATGGGTCGGTGTGCAAAATTGTCCTAGGCAATTGTTAACAAGAACGGTAATCATTATTGCAATTTTATATGAGGGAGAGGCATAAGCTAACATACTTTCTCTACTTGGATCATATGCACTTATGATTGGAACTCTAGCAAGCATCCGCAACTACTAAAGATCATTAAGGTAAAACCCAACCATAGCATTAAAGCATCAAGTCCCCTTTATCCCATAGGCAACAACCCACCTACTTGGGTTTATGCTTCTGTCACTCAAGCAACCCACCATAGGAAAATCATGAACATATTGCAACACCCTACAGCGGGGATCCTTCACGTGTGCGCGGCACGGAAGGCACCATAGGACAGCACCAAAATAAACATATAACTCAAACCAATCTAGATCATCAATCAACCCATAAGACAAAAGAAATCTACTCAAAACATCATAGGATGGCAACACATCATTGGATCATAATATGTGGCATAAAGCACCATGTTCAAGTAGGGGATTACAGCGGGATGCGGGAGAGTGGACCGCTGGAAAGATATGAGGACGGTGATGAAGAGGGTGATGTTGATGAAGACGATCACCGCGGCGATGGTTCCCCCGATGGCACTCCGGCGCCACCGAGAGAGAGAGGGAGAGGGTCTCCCCCTTGTGCTTCCTCCTCCATGGCCTCCCCCCTAGGTGGGGAGAGGTTCTCCGTCTGGTCCTTGGCCTCCATGGTGATGATGGCCCCTCCATCTTCCTCCTCCATGGTCTCCGGTGATGGTGACCCCCTCCGGCAGGGTGCCGGAGAGGGCCAAGATTGATCTTTCGTGGCTACAGAGACTTGCGGCGGCGGAACTTCTGATCTAGGTTTATTTCTGGAGGTTTCTCGATTTATATGAGTACTTGGCGTTGGAATCAAATCAGGGGGACTCCCGAGGGGCCCACAAGCCAGGGGGCGCGCCCTAGGGGGGGCGCCCCCTAGGCTTGTGGCTGCCTCGGGAGTCCTCTTCGGTATCTTTTTGCTCCAGTATTTTTTATATTTTCCAAAAATATTCTCCGTAAATTTTCAGCCTATTCCGAGAACTTTTATTTCTGCACAAAAACAACACCACGGTAGCTCTGCTGAAAACAGCGTCAGTCCGGGTTAGTTCTAATAAAATCATACCAAAATCATATAAAATTATTGTAAACATGGCATGAATACTTCATAAATTATAGATACGTTGGAGACGTATCAGCATCCCCAAGCTTAATTCCTGCTCGTCCTCGAGTAGGTAAATGATAAAAGAAATAATTTATGAAGTGTGAATGCTAGCAAGTGCACAAGTTTGATCAATGATAATTCCAATCACTTTTTCTGGCATCAATATAAACCATAAACAGTAGCTCATCTCATAAAACTTCTCATGATCAAGTAACAAGCTATTCACATGTTAAAGTATAGACCAGAAAGTTTCTTGAAAACTAACAAACCATATTACTAGTCATCGAACAATTGCAATTCATCTTATTTTCAGGAAGGGTCTATGTAAGAGCTTTGATTTAGCAAATTCCACATACTCAACTATCATATAGTCTTCCATGATTATTGACACTCAAAGCATATTTTTAGAACAAATAGCATCCATCAAACACAGAGAAAGATAGGGGCTTAATGTTTCGCCTCCCAACTTATTTATCATATAGATAATTGTCAACAATAATAATTCATGATCAAATATATTTGTGTGGATATATATGTCTAGATCATTCCCCAACACATGACGCTTGCCAAGAGAAAAAGGCGAAATATAGGAAGTGGTGAAGATCACCATGACTCTTGCATAAAGGTAAGTCCTAGAAAGTAAAAGATAGGCCCTTCGCAGAGGGAAGCAGAGGTTGTCATGCACTTTTTGTTTTTGGATGTGCAAACCCTTAATGCAAAGGAATGTCACGTTGTATTGCCCTTTGTGATAGCAACCCTTATTATGCAGTCCGTCGCTTTTATTTCTTTACCATCACAAGTTCGTACAATGCTTACTTTGCCTTACAATAAAAGATCATACATATTTAGGAGCAATTTTTATTGCTTTTTGCACCGATGACAACTTACTTGAAGGATCTTACTCAATCCATAGGTAGGTATAGTGGACTCTCATGGCAAAACTGGTTTAAGGGTGTTTGGGTGCACAAGTAGTATTTCTACTTGGTGCGGAAGTTTTGGCTAGTATGAGGTGGAAGCAAGCACCACATGTTGGAGGATCCATAACAATATAACTTCTATACAAATATACCCAAACATAACTCATTAAGTTGTCTTCCTTGTCCAATTTTAACTAATTTGCTCGAGTTTGAAAATAATTAATGAGCTCACAATCATAGAAGCTGTCCAAGATAGTATATTTATATGTGGAATCTCTCTTCCTTCAATATTCTTTCATGAATTGTTCAAGTGACCAATGCGGTGTTTGCTAACTTTCAATAAATTTTACCACCTATACTTATTATTTGTGAAGTCATTACTCCCCATGGGATAAGTATATGAAGCATATTTAATTTCAGATTTATGATATTCAATTCATTCAACCATTTACTCATAGGATATAAGTGAAGCACGAGAGTGAATGACAAACTACTCCAAAAAGATATAAGTGAAGATCAATGCGTAGCCAACAATTAAATAACTATGTGAGGACTCTCTCATCTAAGAATTTCAGATCTTAAGCATTTTATTAAACAGCAAGCAAAAGAAAAATAGCACTCCAAGAATAGCACGCATCATGTGAACGAATAAAAATTTAGGCTCAACATAGGCTAACCGATAATTGTTGATGAAGAGAGGTGGGATGCGTAGCATCCCCAAGCTTAGATGCTTGAGACTTCTTAAAATATTTACTTGGGATGCCTTGGGCATCCCCAAGCTTGAGCTTTTGTATCTCGTTCAATCCTCTCATATCATGGTTTCACCTATTCACAAAAACATCTTCCACACAAAACTTGAAAAGAACTCGTGAGATAGGTTAGTACACATAATAATAAATCAAATCTTTATGTACTGCCAAGACAAGTTGCATAATAATTTTCAAACATTAGGTACTGTATACTATCATTTCCACAATTTATATCTACCAATATAGAGTATGGAAACTATAGGATAAGTAGATAACAAAACTATGACAGCAATTTGTCCAAACAGAACAGTCTGTAGAAATTTATGAAAACAGTGTACTTATGTAACTTAAAAAATTATGAAAATTTAGTAAATGCTAAATAATTTATATGACATCACTGTGTAAAAATTTCAGAAACTTTCCACATTCCAGTAAAATATGAAAATTCAAACACTACAGCCAAAGTTTCTGTTTTTACACAACACTCATCAAAACATGCAATGCAAGCATCCTAAGGCAATTCTTGGAACTTTTTATTGAAAAACAATATTATAAATAACACCTAACAGAGAACAAGAAAAATAAAATGACGCTCCAAGCAAAACTCATATTATGTGATGAATAAAAATATAGCTCCAAGTAAGATATACCGATAATGTTGAAGACGAAAGAGGGGATGCCTTCCGGGGCATCCCCAAGCTTAGGCGCTTGAGTCTTCCTTGGATATTACCTTGGGGGTGCCTTGGGAATCCCCAAGCTTAGGTTCTTGTCACTCCTTATTCTCCTCATATCAGTGTCTCACCCAAAACTTGAAAACTTCAATCACACAAAACTTAATGGAACTTCGTGAGATGGGTTAGTATAATAAACAAAGATCATTCACTTAGGTACTGTCAAGACAAGATTCATAATTGTTTCCACATGATACCTACTGTATTATATCATTCCCATAATTTATACCACTAAATATAAGCTATGGAAACACTAAAACAAGCAAACTATGCATGCAAAACAGAATCTGTCAAAAACAGAACAGTCTGTGAAGATCTGTAGTGTAACCATACTTACCTGTCTCTAAAAATTCTCAAACATTAGGACAACCTGAATTATTTTTATATTGAGACTTTTTAAAAAATTCAGAAGCTTTTGAGTCTCCGGTGAATTTATAAAAATTCTGGACTGGGCACCAAAGTTTCTATTTTTGCACAGAATCAAGTCAACTATCAACCACATCATCCCAAAGGCATTACTTGGCACTTTATTGAAAGAAAACATATAAAACATAGTTACTACAGTAGAGTAATCATGTTAACACACAAAAACAGTAGGGGTAAATATTGGGTTGTCTCCCAACAAGCGCTTTTCTTTAATGCCTTTTTAGCTAGGCATGACATTTTAATGATACTCTTCCAAGCCTAATTCCGATGATAATTTTATTCATAATCTAAAAGATATAAGTGAAGTTCATAGAGCATTCTACAATTAATATATATTAACCAATATCCAAGCTCAAAATATATAAGTGAAGCACATGAAGCATTCTATAAAGCCATACTCAAAAGATTTAAGTGAAGCACAAAGAGCATTGTACAAAGCCATACTCAAAAAGATTTAAGTGAAGCGCATGAAGCATTATACAAATCAATTAAGGACTATATCATACTAGAAGGGTGCATAAAAGGAAAATAAAAACACTAAAGACGCATATCATGTGAACAAAATAAAAACCGAGGTATACCGATAATTGTTGAAGAATAACGATGGGATGCCCTCCGGGGCATCCCCAAGCTTAGATGCTTGAGTCTCCTTGAAATATTTAATTGGGGTGCCTTGGGAATCCCCAAGCTTGAACTCTTGTCTCTCCGTATTCTTCTTATATCGATACCTCCTCGATCTTCAAACACTTCATTCACACAAAACTTAACAAAACCCTCGTGAGATCCGTTAGTATAATAAAGCAAATTACTACCTTTACGTACTGTTGTAAACTCATTCCAATTTCATATTAGCATTATATATACTGTATTCTAACTTCACCATGGTTCATACCCCCCGATACAACCCATAGATTCATCAAAATAAGTGAACAACACATAGAAAACAGAATCTGTCAAAAACAGGACAGTCTGTAGCAATCTGGAAACTTCGTATAGTTCTATAACTCAACAAATTCTGAAAAATTAGGAAAAATTAAAAAATTTATATATAAGTACTGTGTAAAAATTTCAGAAACTTTTGACATTCCAGTAAGAAATGTAAATTCATGCACTACAGTCAAAGTTTCTGTTTTTGCACCGCACAAAGGAAACAAGCAATCTAATCATCCTAAAATCAAATCTTGGCACATTATTTTTATAATACAATGGATATATACAAGGGGATAATTATTTTTGAGAAGCTTCCATGAAAAATTCTACATTGTTTCCATGAGCATGAACACAAGTGTTCAAGGTCGACCCTCACTTCTCCAATGCACAACCTTCCAATCACTTCTCTTTTTGAAAAACTTCTTAGGCATAAGAGGCAAGTAATTCTTTTTGTATTTTTCATTATTTAATTTTTTTGTTTGTTTCACCCACAACTAAAGCAAGCAAAAAGGGAAAACAAAATCTACTTAGTGAAGAAAGCAAACAAGCAAACACGAGAATATCAACCCCACGCTATTGCTCCCCGGCAATGGCGCCAGAAAATAGCTTGATAATCCCCAAGTGTAAGGAATCATCGTAGCAATTTCCAAAGGTGGAAGTGATAAGTATGGAGTGTCGAACCCACAAGGAGCTAAAGGTAAGATCAATATTCTCTTAAGTCCTATCTGCCACTGATACGACTCTACGTACGCCGAACGTTTGCTTCCAACGAGAAATAAAACTACGTTGTGGGTATGAAGAGAATAGCTTTGCATGATACCAGAGAACTAAAATATAAAAATAGGTGCTGTTATCATAAAGTTAGAATATATTACAATATATTACAAATAGCGAGTGTGGAATAATGATGGGTCGGTGTGCGAAATTTTCCTAGGCAATTGTTAACAAGATCGGTAATCATTATTGCAATTTTATATGAGGGAGAGGCATAAGCTAACATACTTTCTCTACTTGGATCATATGCACTTATGATTGGAACTCTAGCAAGCATCCGCAACTACTAAAGATCATTAAGGTAAAACCCAACCATAGCATTAAAGCATCAAGTCCCCTTTATCCCATACGCAACAACCCACCTACTCGGGTTTATGCTTCTGTCACTCAAGCAACCCACCATAGGAAAATCATGAACATATTGCAACACCCTACAGCGGGGATCCTTCACGTGTGCGTGGCACGGAAGGCACCATAGGACAGCACCAAAATAAACATACAACTCAAACCAATCTAGATCATCAATCAACCCATAAGACAAAAGAAATCTACTCAAAACATCATAGGATGGCAACACATCATTGGATCATAATATGTGGCATAAAGCACCATGTTCAAGTAGGGGATTACAGCGGGATGCGGGAGAGTGGACCGCTGGAAAGATATGAGGACGGTGATGAAGAGGGTGATGTTGATGAAGACGATCACCGCGGCGATGGTTCCCCCGATGGCACTCCGGCGCCACCGAGAGAGAGGGGGAGAGGGTCTCCCCCTTTTGCTTCCTCCTCCATGGCACCCCCTAGGTGGGGAGAGGTTCTCCCTCTGGTCCTTGGCCTCCATGGTGATGATGGCCCCTTCGTCTTCCTCCTCCATGGTCTCCGGTGATGGTGACCCCCTCCGGCAGGGTGCCGGAGAGGGCCAAGATTGATCTTTCGTAGCTACAGAGACTTGCGGCGGCGGAACTTCTGATCTAGGTTTCTTTCTGGAGGTTTCTCGATTTATAGGAGTACTTGGCGTTGGAATCAAATCAGGGGGACTCCCGAGGGGCCCACAAGCCAGGAGGGCGTGCCCTAGGGGGGGCGCCCCCTAGGCTTCACTACTGGAATCAGGATCTTTGCCGTCTGTCATGGCTGACGGCAAAGGCATGCATTCCGGACGGCAAAGGTCTTTGCCGTCAGCCAGCAGACGGCACCACATCCGGCATAGCGAGCCACGGTAAAGGGCACTTTGCCGTTTGCTGGCAGACGTCAAAGATGCAAAGGTCTTTGCCGTCTGCCAGCAGACGGCAAAGGACATGGACGGCACACGCGGCAGCTTAGGTCCGTTAAGGGGTTAACGGCGTGCTTAGCCGTCTGCTAGCAGATGGCAAAGTGGCCAAATAGGCCAGCCCAGGTTCCCCCGGTAGCTGCCACGTGGCTCGCTATGCCGTCTGCTGACAGACGGCAAAGATGCAAAGTTCTTTGCCGTCTGCCAGCAGACGGCAAAGCAACCACATAGGCCAGCCCAGTGCCCCCCCAGGTTGCATAGGTAGCTGCCACGTGGCAGCTTTGCCGTCTGCTGGCTGATGGCAAAGCTCTTTGCCGTCTGCCAGCAGATGGCAAAGAGCCTGTATAGCCCCTGTTTTTTCCTGTTTTTTCTTAAATTCATTCAATTTCACAGAATTTCATAGATATATATATACACATTTGAAAATACTTTCAACAAGCATACCAACACATATCCAACAACAAGTTTCCAACAACATATCCAACAACAAGTTTTCAACAACATATCCAACAACAAGTTTCCAACAACAAAGTTCATCGTACAAAATCAAAACAAAAAGGAAGCACAAGGAGAAGAGTAGACTCCATCAACGCAAGCTTCCTCATCTAAAGCAAATCTGCAAATTGGGAAAGAAGAAAGTTAGAAGAAGAAGAAGAAGAATAAGACTAGCTAGAAGATGAAGAAGAAAAAGAAGAAGAAGAAGAATAAGAAGAAGAAGAAGAATTTTTCTTCTCTTTCTTTTTCTCCTCTCCTCTTCTTTATCTTATTCGTTTTCTAACTAAGGTAGGTAAAAATGCCATTTTTTAGCTAAGCTAGGTAAAAATGCTAAGTGTAGGTCATTTTAGAGCTAAGCTAGGTAGTTATGCCATTTTTGAGCTAACCTAGGTAGTTATGCCATTTTTGAGCTAACTAAGCATATTTATAGCTATCCTAGGTAAAGTATGTCAGTTTGGAGCTAAGTAAGGTTATTATGTCATTTTCGAGGAAAATAAGCTAAGTATAGGTCATTTTGGAGCTAAACCAAGGTTATTATGCCATTTTTTACCTAAGTGAGCTAATTATGTCATAAATGAACTAGCTAAGCTAAGTATAGATCATTATTGAGCTATCCTAGGTAGTTATGCCATTTTTTAGCTAACTAAGCATATCAAGTCATTTTGGAGGAAAAATGTTAAGTATAGGTCATTTTATAGCTATCCTAGGTAAAATATGTCATTTTCGAGCTAAGTAAGGTTATTATGTCATTTTCGAGGAAAATAAGCTAAGTATAGGTCATTTTGGAGCTAAGTAGGTCATTTCTTAAGCTAAGTATGCATTTGTTAAGCAAAACACTTGGGAAAACTTACCATCATCACGGAGGTGAAGGACCGGTTGGGCTTGCGCCAGTGTGAGACGGAGAAGGACCGGTCGGGGTTGCGGCAGACGCAGAAGGATTGGTCAATGCTTGTCGGGAGGCATGCTGCACCAAAGATCATTTGCAATGTCTCGTTAGCATGATGCAACTCAAATGTGAATACTAGTAACTAATGACCATTCAAATGAAACTCACCGTGGGCGCTATACCAATCTGGGGCATCGGCGGAGGGGCGCTATAATAATAATTGAATACCTGACATTACTAATATTAATCTTCATCATCTATATATGCTCCGGGATCAATAAATGCATAATCATCATCACTACCAGTAATGACGTGCTCATCAGTATCATCAATAAATGCATCAACATGTGGAAGGCCTCCTTTATGTAATCGGTCAAGCATTGACAGGTCATCCGCAGCAGTAACCTCTTCTTCTTCCGTCTCTTCTTGTTCCGGCTCAGGGGTGAAGTCGGATTCACTGTCGCTGTCTACCTCAATGTTCTGGGGTGAAGTAGAGCGGTTCTTGAAACGTTTTTTGGAAACACGTGTTTCTTGGAAGAATTCTCCTTCATATGTGTCTGGGTTAATGTGAGGTTCATAATCATCTTCATTGAGGGGAGGTGGTCTAAAATGTGGCGGCACATCATAAACGACATCCCAACCATTCAGATTTGGATCAGTTTGGCAGGCCCACGGTAGATAGAAAACTTGGGTCGCCTGTTGAGCCGTAATATAGACATCGGGAACATCTAAATGGGTGCTTTGTTTGATTTCGACTAGCCCTATATGTTCATGAGTCCTTCTAGTCTCCTTCGGCTGGAACCAATAACATTTGAAGACTACGACGTTTGGTGGGTTTACACCAAAGAATGTAAGTTCATAAATTGCTTCAACTCTTCCATAATACTCGACCCCTCCTTTGCCGACAGCGGAGACACAACAATTTGTAGACTTTTGGTCGGCCATAGATAGCTCTTTGCCAAAAGTACGAAAGCGATACCCGTTGATGTCGTATTTGTCAAAGAACGGACCTTATAGTCAAAACCATTAGCGACTTGTCTCAATTCGGAGTCCATAGACTCTGCATTAGCCTACAAGTTTAATACAAAAGGATTGTTGCATTAGCCGCAAACTAGACGAAGAAATGAAATGGTCTAATGGAAATTACCGTTTGTTTGAACCAAGAGATGAAACCGGGATAGCCGCCTCCATGCTTTGCCAGAAGCTCATACTCTTCGATGGAATCCTTTTGGATCACCGCTCCATCCGAGAATTTGGCGACGTATCGACTGTATCACATATCCGGGAATAAGAGCATTTCAAAGGAATTAGAAGTTGCGAAACAATATACCGAGAACTTACTCGATGTACGGCCGCACTTCTGTTAGGTTGTTGAAGATATACAACGAAATGGTCCACCATTCTTCGACATCCAACCCTACTGGTTTCGAAGCACTGGCTGGTGCGAGCTTCCCTTTGAATAGGCTGAGGTTGGATCCACCTTTT
Organism: Elymus sibiricus; assembly: GCA_039707655.1. Classification (NCBI taxonomy): domain Eukaryota; kingdom Viridiplantae; phylum Streptophyta; class Magnoliopsida; order Poales; family Poaceae; genus Elymus; species Elymus sibiricus. The sequence goes on along the minus strand of CM077673.1, from coordinate 381,002,615 downwards.
TAGGGTCGCCAGCATTGTACCGAGGCTTCGGATTATGCAAATGACGATTTTTGGCTTCGTAGTGTGCAGTCAGGAAGTTTGCCGCCTCCTCAATAATGAATGCCTCGGCCATCGATGCTTCAATTCTACGTTTATTTTTACATTTTGCTTGAAGCGTCTTCTGCATCCTCTCAGTTGCGTAGCACCAACGATTCTGCACGGGCCCCCCCAATCTTGCCTCGGTCGAGAGATGCAAAATCAAATGCTGCATTGGATTAAAGAAGCCCGGTGGAAAGATCTTCTCTAACTTGCAGATCAACTCCGGCACCAACTCTTCCATTTCATCTAGCAAGCTAGGCGATAGTTCTTTCGCACAAAGAACATGGAAGAAACAGCTCAGCTCTGCCAGTACTAGCCATTCATCCTCAGGGATAAAGCCACGCAACATCACCGGCATTACCCGCTCAAGCCATATGTGCCAATCATGACTCTTGAGACCAAATATTTTCAATTTTTCAGGACTTGCTCCCCTTTTAGATTCGCTGCATACCCATCGGGGAACATCAACTGCATTTTCACCCACAAGATAATTTCCCTCATAGCTGGCCTTCCAAGATTGAACCAGGCCTTTGGCTTCGTCCAGTTCTGCTTTCCTTTCGGTTGTCGCATGTTTTGTAACGGTCTATCACATAGAGCCTCCTGATCGACTCTAGCCTTAGGATTATCCTTTGACTTCCCCTCTATGCCGAACAATGTACCAAAAAGGGCCTCGGCGATATTCTTTTCAGTGTGCATCACGTCGATGTTGTGTGGGCAAAGGAGGTCTTTGAAGTAAGGCAGATCCCACAAGCATGTCTTGTGAGTCCAGGCGTGTTCCGAATTATACCCCTTGAAATACCCTGGACGCTCGGCATCAGGCTCGAGAGCGTTTAACTGATCCAGGATCTGTTGGCCTGTCAACGCAGGTGGTGCTGAGTTTTTCACAACTCTACCTTTGATGAAGTTCTTCTTGTCTTTTCTTATGGCGAGGATCCAGGAACGGTCTATGCAAGTCGAAGCAAGAATACTTGCGACCCGCCTCCAGCCAACGAAACTGAAGAGCAGCCTTGCATGTGGGGCACGGGAACCTTCCATGCACACACCAGCCAACGAATAGCGCATACGTCGGCAAGTCATGCATCGAGTACATGTACCAGACACGCATTATGAAGTTTTGTTTGCTAGCGGCGTCGTATGTCTTGAACCCATTATCCCAAGCTTCTTGCAATTCATCCTTAAGCGGCCGCATGTACACATTCATATTCTTCCCCCGATAGTTGGGCCCTGGAATTATCAACGTCAAGAAAATGTTCTTTCTCTTCATAATCTCTCCGGGGGGGAGATTGAGTGGAATGACAAATACAGGCCAGCAACTGCATTGGGTTGCCGTCATACCAAACACTTGGAACCCATCTGTGCTGATGGCGACTCGAGGATGCCTTGGATCTGCCGCTTTGTCCTTATGTAATGCATCGAAGTGCCTCCATGCAAAAGCGTCTGAAGTGTGTCCCAACATCGGATTCCCATCTGCATCTAGTTCGGTTCTTTTGCCCAATTTATGCCACGTCATCTGTCTGGCCGTCTCTTCGACCATGAAAAGACGTTGAAGTCTTGGTATGATTGGCATATACCGAAGAACATTAACTGGGATTTTGGCCTGACTCTTCTCACCCATACCGGGGTGTCGGGGTGTTGTGGTGTCGGGGTGTCGTGTCGGGGTCGGGGTGTCGGGGTGTCAGGGGTGTCGTGTCTGGGTGTCGTGGTGTCGGGGTGTGGTGTCGGGCTGTCGGGGTGTCGTGGTGTTGGGGTGTCGGGTCGGGGTCGGGGTGTCGTGTCGGGGTCGGGGTGTCGGGGTGTCAGGGGTGTCGTGTCTGGGTGTCGTGGTGTCGGGGAGTGGTGTCGGGCTGTCGGGGTGTCGGGGTGTCGGGTCGGGGTCGGGGTGTCGGGTCGGGGTGTCGTTTTCTTCTTCTTCCTCTTCTTCTTTTTTTCCTCGTTTTTTCCTTTTCTTCTTCTTCCTCTTCTTCCTCTTCTTCCTCATCTTCCTCCTCTTCTTCTTCTTCTTCTTCTTCTTCTTCTTCTTCTTCTTCTTCTTCTTCTTCTTCTTCTTCTTCTTCTTCTTCTTCTTCTTCTTCTTCTTCTTCTTCTTCTCCTCCTCCTCCTCCTCCTCCTCCTCTCCTCTTTCTTCTTCTTCTTCTTCTTCTTCTTCTTTTTTCTTCTCCTCCTCTTCTTTTCCTTTTTCTTCTTCTTCTTCTTTTCTTCTCCTCTTCTTCTTCTTCTTCTTCCTTCTTTTCCTTTTTCCTCTTCTTCTTCTCCTTCTCCTTCTTCTTCTTCTTCTTCTTCTTCTTCTTCTTCTTTTCCTTTCTCCCTCTTCTTCTACTTTTTCTGTTTTTTTTTTCATCTTTCTTCTTCCTCTTCTATTTATCTAAACCTAAACCTAAACCTAGCATTAAACCTAAAACTAAACCTAAACCTAGCACTAAACCTAGAACTAAACAGGAAATAACAGAAAAAAACAGAAAAAAATGGAGCTCACCTTGCTTCGGCGAGGTCGGCCGGTGGAGGCTGGCCGCGGGGAGGGGGCCGCTGGAGGAAGGCCGAGGGCTCTGGCGGCGGGGCGGGGCGACGCAGGGGCCACGGGGAGGGTTCCGGCGGCGGGGCGGGGCGGCGCAGTGACCTCCGGCGATGGGGCGTGGCGGGGTGGCCGCCGCGGCCTGGGTCCGGTGGGCGGGACGGGCGGGCTGGCCGGCGGCGGGGCTGGCTCCGGGGGCGGGACGGGCGGGCTGGCCGGCGGCGGGGCTGGCTCCGGGGGCGGGGCTGGTCGGCGCGGCGGGGTGGCCGCCGCGGCCTGGGTCCGGTGGGCGGGACGGGCGGGCTGGCCGGCGGCGGGTCTGGCTCCGGGGGCGGGACGGGCGGGCTGGCCGATGGCGGAGCTGGCTCCGGGGGAGGGGCTGGCCGGCGGCGGCGACTGGCGGCGGCGACAAAAGGAGGAGAGGGCGCAGGAGGGAGAGAGAGAGAGAGGGGGGGGGGAGACGGCCGCCCGTTAAGTGGCCCCTCTTTGCCGTCTGCTAGCAGACGGCAAAGAGGGTGACCGTTAGGGCTCGCCCACGTCACTTCTTTGCCGTCTGCTAGCAGATGGCAAAGGAGGGACATTGCCATCTGTCCCCTCTTTGCCGTCTGCCAGCAGACGGCAAAGAAGTTGACCTAGCCACGCCGTGCCCCGTGGGGCCCACCTGGCTCTTTGCCGTCTGCCTTTGACCTTTTTGCCGTCAGCTGGCAGACGGCAAAGAACCAGCTGATGGCAAAGAGCCTCTTTGCCATGAGCTAGTTCTTTGCCGTCTGCTTTCCCCAAGCAGACGGCAAAGAGCCTCTTTGCCATGAGCTGGCAGACGGCAAAGAGCTTGCAGACGGCAAAATGCCAGATTCCAGTAGTGCTTGTGGCTGCCTCGGGACTCCTCTCCGGTATCTTTTTGCTCCAGTATTTTTTATATTTTCCAAAAATATTCTCCGTAAATTTTCAGCCTATTCCGAGAACTTTTATTTCTGCACAAAAACAATACCACGGTAGCTCTGCTGAAAACAGCGTCAGTCCAGGTTTGTTCTAATCAAATCATACCAAAATTATTGTAAACATGGCATGAATACTTCATAAATTATAGATACATTGGAGACGTATCAATCGCCCACCGTGCTCCTGAGAAGTGCCAGGTCATTCCCACGCCAAAGCAGGGTGAGAGGGTGCTATTCATCCCCCACTTTCTCCGGGGGCTTGGCTTCCCGCTCCATCCTTTTGTCAGGGGGCTAATGTTCTTCTACGGGTTAGATTTCCACGATCTCCCACCAAATTCTTTTCTACACATCTCGGCCTTCATCCTTGTATGCGAGGCCTTCCTGCGGGTCCAGCCACACTTCGGCCTGTGTCTAAAAGTCTTCAACGTCAAGCCGAAGATAGTCAACAGCGAGCACGCAGAATGTGGGGGGACGATGATCAGCAAAATCCCCCGCGTCGAGTGGCCGGGCGGTACTTTCATTGATACCGTCAAGGTCTGACAGAAGGAGTGGTTCTACATCACCGAGCCAAGCAATGCTGAATGGGCGGCCCCTTCCCAATTCAGATCCGGTCCTGCCACCAGGCTGGTGTCGTGGCTCAAGAAGGGGCTCGATTGGGGATCAGCAACAGAGGTGAAGATGTTGTAGAAGCGCCTCTGTCAGGTGCTGGAGCAAAAAGTCTAGCTGATCAACGTGATTCAGGTTATTCTCCGTCGTCGCCTCCTGCCTTGCCAGCACCGAGCCTTCCCAATGTGGGCTTATAAGTCCGGTGATCCTGCCAGCGTGCTCGGCTTCTACCGCACCACCCATGAAAAGCTGTGGAAGGTGTTGTTCAAGCCCCAAAAGGATTGTCCAAAGGAGGAGGAAGACATTGGTCTTGACGCCGAGCACCCCCCAAATGAGGTATAACGTAGTTTACATTTTCCATTCAAGTTCTTCCCTTTGACAGGGAATCTTATCCCCTTCCTCCCTGCTTTTGTAGAAATAGCTAGCGAAGGCCGAAAAGATCAACGGCCTGACCCTACTGCCCAAAGACCTCGAGATGCCTCTACTGACGGAGATGCTGGTCGAGGCGCCATATTCGGCGCCGAAGCAGAAGGAGAGGAAGAAAGGGGAGAAGAGGGAGGCACGAGTGGGCCTCCTCTCACGAGGACCCTCGGACACCAGGTCTAGAGAAACCCATGCTTCCTACACTCATGAAGAGGAGTAGGTGGAGGAAAAGGAAGAGAGCGATTCCTCCAGAACTAGGAGGAGGGCGGCGTCCGACGGCGCCGATGAGGAGCTACCTCCCGCTTCGAAGAGACCGTGCAGGCCCAAGTTGGTCATGCCCAAAGACAACCCGAACTCCATAGAAGGGTCCGAGGCTTATGAGTTTGTTCCTCGAAGGAACCCCAGGGTCAAGCCCCCGACCACAAGATATTAATCCGAAGACAGTTTCGCGCATTCATGTCCAGATGCGATACTAACAAACATGTCCTTCAAACTGCAGCCCACCCCGTGCACTTCCTACCGAGCAGAATACGGAGGGGGATTCTCCGCCCTCCGCACTAGCGGAGAGCGGGACTGCGTCACACACCACCTCTCCACCTGTTGTCGATGAGACCGTGGAGGTGTTGTCCCGAAGGACCCCTCCCGGGCCACACACGGAAGGTGGGGGTGACAACATTATGGCCGAGGCTAACGCCTCGGTCACCGAAGACCAGGAGGGAAGTTCCCTTCTGGTGGGAAAAAATGTGGAGCTCGGTCAATCCGAGCTCTCCCCGAAGACGGCTCCACACACTGCCCCGGAGCCTATCGCGGGGACTGCCCCGGAGGCTGGCCCGGAGACTGCCCCGGAGCCACCTATTCCGGACTCCACAAAAGGAGGTGCCAAGGTGCCTCTAGAAACAGCACCTGCAACGGAGCCAGTCTAGACCGGGTGGCCGGTCGTAACGGAGGAGGCTTTAAATGACCCCTCCATTACTGAAGAACACCGCACTCTCCTGAGTGTGGTTTTAGAAAGCATTCGGTCCGTGGACAGCAGGCTGAAGGAGGCTTTCAGAGGCCTCTTGACATGATGCAAGGTGAGTAATGTAATAACCTTTTACAGAGACCATTTACTTTGTGTAATCTTTATATATGGCAGCCCCCGAGCCCTGATTGAGTTAGGAAAACTCAAGCGGGGCTTGAAAAATAGTGCTAAAATACACTTAGTAATAGTAAAATTGAGTCGTAGCCGCCGAGTCTTTATCCGGATTGAAGTAAAAGCCGGACAGAGGGTCCAAAATCCGATGACCCAGGAGTCTGACGCACATAAATTTTCGTGTAGGCCTCGTCTGCAGCTGCAGCCGCCAACGCTACGGAGCTAGCTGAGATGAATCGGAAGTTCAAGAGCTTCGATGAAGAGCTCGACCACCTCAACCAGCGGTTCGACGAAACGCAAGGTAAATCCGAGCTACATTGTCCGAGTTCCTTGAATTTTCTCAATGGATGCAGTATTCGAATTGTTATCCCTAAACGTGGGGCGTTTGTTATGACTGCAGCTGTCACCGCGGAGGTCAAGAGACTCAAGGCCGAGTTGTAGAAGGTGAGGCTAGAGGCCAAAGATCAGAAGACGACGGTCGAACTAGCGGCCGCCGAGCTGATGTCGGTGAGGACAGCCAATGAGAAGCACGAGGCTAGGGTAGCCGAGGTGCAGCAGGAGCTCAAGGATGCCATCACGAAATGTGAGGCCCTTGAGCAGAAAAATAAAGAATAAAACACCGAGCTGCCCGTGGCTAAATCGACGGCTCAAGAGGCGCGGATGGAGGTGCAGGGCTACCAGAAGGAGCTCCGCGAGTTTCAACTCATTGCGGATGGTAAGCCGTACTTACTGCAATGTCCTTTTGGTGATAACAGGTTCATATTGCTCACTCGACTACGGCGTTCTGTAGGTGCCTTTTCAGATCTTCCGAAGAGTGTGGCGGATGCGGCGAGGCATTATGCCATTCGGGACGGGGATGTCAAACATCGGCTGTTCTGGGAGCAATTTCAAGACCCACGGCGTCCTCCCCTAGACCAAATTAAGAAGTTGATGTAGCTGCATCGGATGGCGGAGCCGGATGTCTGAGAAACGACACCTATGGGATCGCGAGGATCCCTTTACGATTCGGCAAGGGGAAAGGTTTGTGCAGAGAGGAGAACTGATGATCAACGTGCGGGAATTTACCAAGGTTCGGGCCGCAAAGATGCGTAAAACCCTACTCCTGCTTGACTGTATTTAGTGTGTTCTAGCTCAAGTTCTAGGAGCGCTACAGTACTCAGCTGCTACACATGCAGAACAGGCTAGAGAAATCCCCCTCCCCCTGTAGCTACGCCCTGGGCCTCCTTTTATACGTTCGAAGGGGTCACCAACAATGGCGTACAGTGCATGTATGAGGTGTAAAAGTAGCTACAGTGTTATCATACCTAACACTGACGGTTTAGGACAAGAGCATTTAATGCTCCGTTGAGGCGTCCCTTAGCGTCTTGGGGCTGGAAAAAGGGGCCGTCCCATCGCACCACTTAATGCCCATCCATCGCTAGCGCCTGACACGTTACCAGGAGGACAACAGCTAAAAGACAAGCTGATGACCACACCGGAGCGGTGACAGGGCAACGAGGGCTTGCCGGGGGCGAGCCTTGCTGGGGCTGCGAGCCATCCCGGCAAGGCCTTGCCGGGGCTCCAGCCACCAGTCTTCAATCTTCTGATTATTGCCTTGTCTTGGATGCCTTCTTGACTTTATGACTTGCATCCGGTTGTCTCCCGGCAGGCCTTGCCGCAGGTGTGGCTACAACTGCCCGTGCACAAGTACGGGGTACTAAAGGACCCAATCCCTAGTGCACCAACAGGAGCCCCCAGGCCTGGGCCATACACGGGTGCGAGGCGTTGTTGGGCCAGGCCCAAACAGTGCACGGGCACGCGTGGCAGGAGTTATCCACCATAATCATTCCATTTACTGCGCCGCCCACGACGCCCATTGAATGCGGGACGTGGGGGACGTGCGCAGCGCGGGCCGTTACAGCAGCGCGCTCGCGAAGCGTTTCAATATTATTTTAGTAAAGAGGCGGCCTCGCGTCCTCCCAATAAAGAGGAATCCGCAGAGGCGCTGCTCATTTACCTCTTGTCTCTTCCAATCCGGAAACCGCCGCCATCGTCTTCTTCCTCGAGCCCAAAGCAGAGCTTTCCTTCTCATCCGCCGCTTCCACGCCCTCTCCGCTCTCAGCCTCCGTCTCCCGTAGCCGCCATGCCGCCCAAAGCAAGTAGGGGCAAGGAGGTGGATGCCGCCGTCTCTGAGAGCAAGATGGCGAAGATGCGGAAGGAGCACGTCGTCTTCCCCCTGGTGCTTGATGCAGCCGCACTGAGGGAGCGGTATCAGTTCATGTGGGCGTCAGAGACGGTAGCGCATCCGGCCACCGCCGTGAGTCCAGGTTCTTCCAGCCGATTATTTCTACTGCGGACTCTGCCCCCCTTTCTCAGATTTCTTTAACGACATCATGCTCACCTACGGCTTCCAACTCTTGGATTTCACGCCGAATGCCGTAACTTGCATGTCCGTTTTCGCTCACCTTTGCGAAAACTTTGCCGGATTAGTTCCCAGCACTGCTCTTTTCCGCCATTACTTCATTCCCCGCATCGAGAAAGGCGAGGCCCTTTCTGGTTCCGTCACTTGGATCCCACGGCCAGGAACCAAGGAGGTCTACCCAGACGGGGCCTTCCGCAAGAAGTGGGATGAATGGCGGGCCAGATGGTGCTGGGTTCGGGAGACAGAAAAATCAGAGGTCCAACCTTTCTGCCTGCCGCGGGAGACGAAGATAGTGCGCAACAACGACTGGAGCGCCCTCGATCCCGACGACAAGAAACTCACCGTCGCTATCACCAGAATCCATCGCCTCAGAACTGCCGGGCTCTCAGTGGAGATGATAGGCGCCGATTTCCTTCGCCGGCGCATAGCCCCTCTGCAGAACAAGGGGAGGCCAGCTTGGCAGTTCAAGAATGCGGCAGACATCATGAGGCTGCGCCCTGGGCTGAATGGCAATCTGACACTTATGCAGCACGCAGCTCTCTGCCAGAAATTGTTCAGGGGCGACGTGGTATGCAAGCTGTCGGCAAGCATAGTCCCTCTGTGCAACAACTCTTCTTTAGGCCCAATCATTGCTATGATGCCGGTGTTTGACGCTCACAACCTTGACGGATCTTGGATTGAGCCACCTGAAGAGCAAGTGCAGCAATTCTTCGATAACCTGACGGAGAGGGCTATCCGCGAAGAAGAAGGCCTCGTCCGTGACACCACTGAGCAGGAAGTGGCATATATTGCCAGCAGGGTGGAGGAAGAAAATCTTGCCGCGGAGGCCGGCAGCGCTGGCTTCGTGGAAAGGGGAACCAGCGGAGGAGAAACGCTGCCGGATGAGGATTTTGCCGGGTAGGACGAGACCGCAGAAGAGCAGGGCGGCACATCAGTCGAAGGCCCTTCTGCTGGGGACGCCGCCGAGGAGGAGCTGCACGAGGAGGCCCCGACTCTTGAGCCAAGGAAGAGGCGCGTCCTCCGGAGCGCCGTTTCCGGGGCCGCAGTCCACCAAGCTTCTTCGAGCAGTGCAGCCTCCGGCAAGGGGGCGGCCAGCAAGGCCACGCAGCGGCAAGGAGCTCCCCGGCAACCTGCGCCGGCCGCAGCCAAGCGACCCAGGAGCACTCCTCCACCTCCTCCCGTGGTGGAAGTCGACTTCGACCTCTCTGCCTTTAGCTCAGGAGAAGAGGAAGAAGAGTAAAGATCTTGCCGCGTCCTTTACTTTCTGAGTTTTTGGTTTTACTTAACTCATTTGTCTTGCTTTGGCCTGTCTCTGCAGGGATACAGAAACTCTGGCACAGAGGGTGGCGAAGAGGGCCAAGACCTCGATGGACGAGGAACCGTCGGCAAGCACCTCTGGTGCGCCGGAGACGATCACCATCAGCCCGGAGCCCAGCCCGCGACGCAGCCCTCGACTCAGCCCTCGGCGCAGCCCCCAGCGTGAGTCTATTACTCACTTTCCGCTGGCAAGTGCCGGGGTGTATATCTTTACTGCTGACATCGCTAGGCGTGCAGGAGGAGAGCAGCGACAAGGAGAACCATCAGAGGCCACCCCTGATATGCCGCCTCCGTCAACCACGCCGCCTAGAGATGGATCGCCGGCAAGGACTTCCTCTAGCGTGCTCTATCGCGATGAGGAAGAGCCGGCAAGCATGGGCACCGGCAGCTCTACGCCGGCAACCAATGTTGGCACAGGTACTTGTTACTCTGTTTTCCTTCTTTTTTTTTTGTCTTCTTGAACTTCCATCTCAATCTCTTCTTGATTTGTTTTCTTTCTTGCCCCCCAGACATTCCCTCGGCAGAGCAAATGGATGTTGACACCATCATCGAGGAGACCGCCAGGGATGCTGCCGCCGAGGCCGGCAGGCTTGCCGCCGAGGAGGCCGCCAAGAATGCTGCCGCCGAGGCCGGCAGGCTTGCCGCCGAGGAGGCCGCCAAGAATGCTGCTGCCGAAGCCGCCAAAGCCGCCAAGAATGCTACCGCCGAGGCCGCCAAGGAATCTGCCGAGAGGGCCGGCGAGGAGGCTAGTGACCGTACTGACGGCATCCCTGCCGCAGGAGCGCCAGGCGCTACGCCGGACACAGAGCCCCCAGCTGCCGGGGAGGCGGCTGTTGAGGAACAGCCACCAACATCCGAAGCTCCGTCGTCAAGCAAGTACCTCAAGATTGGCGACAACTTGTTCGTCAGCATCCCAGGTACGGCAAGCACTAGGGCGCCAACTGAAGGGGAAGTCTTTGATGAAGACACCATTGCTGCTGCCGGGCTCGAGGTCGTCGATGAACCAAGCGCCAGCAGCAGCAAATCTGAAGAAGAGAAACTCCTCAAGGCCATGCACGACAACTACCAGAAGCTCCAAGCACTCCATCACGCTCGGAAGGAGAAACTAGACTCCAGGGCCGCGGTTGCCGACAAGATTGAGGCAGATCTCCAAAAATGCGTTGAGGAGACGCAGGCCAGGTTTGCCGAAGCTTTCCAGGAGTTGAGGACCGGCCAAGAGCAGCTAAGTCTGAGATGGGACGATCTCCTCATGAAGCAGTCTGACGTGGAGAAGGCACAGGAGGATGCCAAGCAACATGCTGCCACAGAGGAAGCACGCTTGAGGGAACTTCGCGTCGGGCTTGAGGCGCATGATGATGACCTCACCGCCCGTGAAAAAGCTCTTGCCGACAAGCTCCGCGCCAAGGGCGAGGACATTGAAAGGCGTGTCGCGCAGCGGACCCAGGATCTGGAGCTGAAGCACAAGGAGGCCCTCAAGGCTTTGATTGTAGATCACGCCGGCAAGCTGAAGGAGGCCGTCGATGCCGCCAAAGCTGCAGAGGCCGCCAAGGACAAGCTCGTCGACGAGGTGAAGAAGCTGGAGGCAGATCTTGAGGAATGCGGCAAGAAGATCTCAACACTCGAGACTGAGAGAGACAAGGCTCTTCACAGCCTGATGGAGACGCAAGTCGCCGTATCCGACAAGACCAAGGAGCTCTCCACAGCCAACAGGTCCATCACTGATCTGAAGCTGAAACTGTCCACGCCGGCGGAGACTCTGGAGACCGCTAAGGCTCGCGAGAAGACCCTGGTCAAAAGTCTCCGAGATGAGGAGGAGCTGGTCAAGAGCGCTGCCGCCACTCACAATGACTATGTGCAGGGAGTGCAGATCTGGACTGAGAAGCTTGCCGATGTTGCAGAGAAGCTTGCCGCACAACTGTCTACGATGGGCCTGCGAGATCATAGGCGTCCTCTTGACGACAACGTGTCTCCGAGCGCCAAGCTGACCATGTTCTTCGACCGTGTGCTTGTAGCCCTGGAGCAGCTCCATTCAGACCAAAAAGCTCATCTGGCCAGCGAGTCGCGCAAACTCTGCCAGGCCATCCTCCGGAAGGTGCTCATCAAGATGGTGCATAAAAACCCCGGCATCAACCTCAGTATCTTCGACCGCCTGCCGAAGGACGTGGACGTCAAGGCACTTGAGGATCTTGTCGCGCCCATCGTCGATAGGGTAAGCCAAGTCAAGAGAGTAGAAGGCGATCGCCGGGATTAGCTGCCTTACTTCCCGCCGCCATCCATGCCAAGAACAATTTATCTTATGTTAGAATTGCGACAAGATTGATGTAATATAACTTGCTATGTTCTGGATGAATACTATGTTATTCCCTCGGAGAAACGACACCTATGGGATCGCGAGGATCCCTTTACGATTCGGCAAGGGGAAAGGTTTGTGCAGAGAGCAGAACTGATGATCAACGCGCGGGAATTTACCCAGGTTCGGGCCGCAAAGATGCATAAAACCATACTCCTGCTTGACTGTATTTAGTGAGTTCTAGCTCAAGTTCTAGGAGCGCTACAGTACTTAGCTGCTACACATGCAGAACAGGCTAGAGAAGATCCCCCTCCCCCTGTAGCTACGCCCTGGGCCTCCTTTTATACGTTCAAAGGGGTCACCAACAATGGCGTACAGTGCATACATGAGGTGTAAAAGTAGCTACAGTGTTATCATACCTAACACTTACGGTTTAGTACAAGAGCATTTAATGCTCCGTTGAGGTGTCCCTTAGCGTCTTGGGGCTGGAAAAAGGGGCCGTCCCATCGCACCGCTTAATGCCCATCCATCGCTAGCGCCTGACACGTTACCAGGAGGACAACAGCTAAAAGACAAGCTGATGACCGCACCGGAGCGGTGACATGGTAGCGAGGGCTTGCCGGGGCTCCAGCCACCAGTCTTCAATCTTCTGATTATTGCCTTGTCTTGGTTGCCTTCTTGACTTTATGACTTGCATCCGGTTGTCTCCCGGCAGGCCTTGCCGCAGGTGTGGCTACAACTGCCCGTGCACAAGTACGGGGTACTAAAGGACCCAATCCCTAGTGCACCAACAGGAGCCCCCGGGCCTGGGCCATACACGGGTGCGAGGCGTTGTTGGGCCAGGCCCAAACAGAGCACGGGCACGCGTGGCAGGAGTTATCCACCATAATCATTCCATTTACTGCGCCGCCCACGACGCCCATTGAATGCGGGACGTGGGGGACGTGCGCAGCGCGGGCCGTTATAGCAGCGCGCTCGCGAAGCATTTCAATATTATTTTAGTAAAGTGGCGGCCTCGCGTCCTCCCAATAAAGAGGAATCTGCAGAGGCGCTGCTCATTTACCTCTTGTCTCTTCCAATCTGGAAAACGCCGCCATCGTCTTCTTCCTCGAGCCCAAAGCAGAGCTTTCCCTCTCATCCGCCGCTTCCACGCCCTCTCCGCTCTCAGCCTCCGTCTCCCGTAGCCGCCATGCCGCCCAAAGCAAGCAGGGGCAAGGAGGTGGACGCCGCCGTCTCTGAGAGCAAGATGGCGAAGATGCGGAAGGAGCACGTCGTCTTCCCCCCGGCACAAGTACGGGGTACTAAAGGACCCAATCCCTAGTGCACCGACACCGGACATGAAGGATCTCTTCATCAGGCTATGGCCTGCTGATGTCTACTACACAACTTGTTCTTGTAGACTCGTGTTGGGCCTCCAAGCGTAGAGTTTTGTAGGACAGTAGCAAATTTCCCTCAAGTGGATGACCTAAGGTTTATCAATCTGTGGGAGGTGTAGGATGAAGATGGTCTCTCTCAAACAACCCTGCAATCAAATACAAGAAATATGTTGTGTCCCCAACACACCCAATACAATGGCAAATTGTATAGGTGCACTAGTTCGGCGAAGAGATGGTGATACAAGTGCAATCTAGATGATAGATATAGGTTTTGTAATATGAAAATATAAAAACAGCAAGGTAACAAATAGTAAACAACGAGCAAAACGGTATATTAATGCTTGGAAACAAGGCCTAGGGTCCGTACTTTTGCTAGTGCAATCTCTCAACAATTCTAATATAACTGGATCACATAACCATCCCTCAACGTGCAATGAAGAATCACTCCAAAGTTCTTATCTAGCGAAGAACATAAGAAGAAATTGTTTGTAGGGTACGAAACCACCTTAAAGTTATTACTTCCGATCGATCTATCCAAGAGTTCGTACAAAGATAACACCAAGTTATCCTTTCCGATCGATCTATCTAAGAGTTCGTACTAGAATAACACCTTATGATACGCATCGACCAACTCTAATGTGCAATGCAATGCAAGCATCCTAAGGCAGTTCTTGGAACTTTTTATTGGAAAACAAGATTATAAATAACACCTAACAGAAAATAAAATAAAATAATGATGATCCAAGCAAAACACATATTATGTGACAAATAAAAATATAGCTCTAAGTAAGATATACCGATAATGTTGGAGACGAAAGAGGGGATGCCTTCCGGGGCATCCCCAAGCTTAGGCACTTGAGTCTTCCTTGGATATTACCCTGGGGGTGCCTTGGGCATCCCCAATCTTAGGTTGTTTTCACTCCTTATTCTCCTCATATCGGTGTCTCACAAAAAACTTGAAAACTTCAATCACACAAAACTTAACGGAACTTCATGAGATGATTTAGTATAGTAAATAAAGATCAATCACTTAGGTACTATCAAGACAAGATTCATAATTGTTCTCACATAATACCTACTGTATTCTACCATTCACACAATTTATATCACTGAATATAACTTATGGGAACACTAAAACAAGCAAACTATGCATGCAAAACAGAATCTGTCAAAAACAGAACAGTCTGTGAAGATCTGTAGTATAACCATACTTCCCTGTCTCTAAAAATTCTGAAAAATTAGTACAACCTTAAGAATTTGTATATAAATAGTGTGTAAAAAAATTCATACCATTATCATGCTCCAGTTAAAAAAAATGAAAATTCTTATACTGGAGTCAAAAGTTTCTGTTTTGGTTCAGCATCACTTCTACTCATCTTGTGAGTCATCCCAAAGGCTTTACTTGGCACTTTATTGAAATAAAAGACACAAAACATGATTACTACAGTAGATAAATCATGTGAACACACAAAAACAGAAGATAAAAGTGTTGGGTTGTCTCCCAACAAGCGCTTTTCTTTAATGCCTTTTAGCTAGGCATGATGATTTCAATGATGCTCACATAAAAGTAAAGAATTGAAACATAAAGAGAGCATCATGAATCTCATGACAAGAACATTTAAGTCTAACCCACTTCCTGTGCATAGGGATTTTGTGAGCAAACAATTTATGGGAGCAAGAATCAACTAGCATAGGAAGGCAAAATAAGCATAACTTCAAAACTTTGAACACATAGAGAGGAAACTTGATATTATTGCAATTCCTACAAGCATATTTTCCTCCCTCATAATAATTTTCAGTAGCATGATGAAGGAATTTCACAATATAACTATCACATAAAGCATTCTTTTCATGATTCACAAGCATAGAAATTTTATTACTCTCCTCATAAGCAATTTTCTTCGCATTCATTGTAGTGGGAGCAAACTCAACAAAATAACTATTATGAGACATTTGATTGACATAACCAAATTCAATATTAAAATCATGATGACAAGTTTCATGGCTACTATGACTCTTTATATCATACATGTCATCATCATAATCATCATAGGTAGGAGGCATGCCATCATCATAATAAATTTGCTCATCAAAACTTGGGGGAATAAAAATATCATATTCATCAAACATAACATCCCCAAGCTTGTGGCTTTGCATATCATTATCATAATGGATATTCAGAAAATTCATACTAGCAATATTTCTATCATGCTCATCATTCAAGGAATTCTCATCAAGTATTTTCATAATTTCTTCCTCTACCAATTGAGCACAATTTTTTGAATCCTTATTTTCATGAAAGACATTATAAAGATGATACAAATAAGGCAACCTAAACTCCATTTTTTTGTAGTTTTCTTTTATGAAACTAAACTAGTGATAAAACAAGAAAGTAAAAGATTTAATTGCAAGATCTAAAGATATACTTTCAAGCACTCACCTCCCCGTCAATGGCTCCAGAAAAGAGCTTGATGTCTACTATGCAACTTTATTCTTGTAGACTTTGTTGGGCCTCCAAGCACAGAGTTTTGTAGGACAGTAGCAATTTTCCCTCAAGTTGATGACCTAAGGTTTATCAATCCGTGGGAGGTGTAGGATGAAGATGGTCTCTCTGAAACAACCCTGCAATCAAATACAAGAAATCTCCTGTGTCCCAAACACACCCAATACAATGGCAAATTGTATAGGTGCACTAGTTCGGCAAAGAGATGGTGATACAAGTGCAATATGGATGGTAGATATAGGTTTTTGTAATCTGAAAATATAAAAACAGCAAGGTAGCAAGTAACAAAAGTGAGCACAAACGGTATTGCAATGCTTGAAAACAAGGCCTAGGGTCCGTACTTTCGCTAGTGCAATCTCTCAACAATGCTAATATAATTGGATCACATAACCATCCCTCAATGTGCAACGAAGAATCACTCCAAAGTTCTTATCTAGCGGAGAACATAAGAAGAAATTGTTTGTAGGGTACGAAACCACCTTAAAGTTATCCTTTCCGATCGATCTATCCAAGAGTTCGTACTAAAATAACACCGAGTTATCCTTTCCGATCAATCTATCTAGAGTTCGTACTAAAATAACACCATATGATACGCATCAACCAACTCTAATGTCACCTACATACTCCAATGTCACCACAAGTATCCATGAGTTAATTATACGATACGCATCAAACAATTTCAGATTCATAATACTCAATCCAACACAAAGAACCTCAAAGAGTGCCCCAAGATTTCTACCGAAGAAAGTAGGACAAGAACGTGTATCAACCCCTATGCATAGATTACCCCAATGTCACCTCGGGAATCCGCAAGTTGAGTACCAAGACAGAGATCAAGTGAAACAATAGAACACCCCATTGTCACCACGGGTATCCACATGCAAGACATGTATCAAGTGTTCTCAAATCCAATATTCAA
The DNA here is from genome assembly GCA_039707655.1 of Elymus sibiricus. Lineage (NCBI taxonomy): Eukaryota > Viridiplantae > Streptophyta > Magnoliopsida > Poales > Poaceae > Elymus > Elymus sibiricus. The sequence continues at coordinate 380,986,123 of CM077673.1, read as the reverse complement.
TCCAACATAACGATATCTCAAAGGGAAAGATTCAATTCATCACAACAAGATAGTAAGGGAAACACACCATATGATCCAACTATATTAACAAAGCCCGTGATACATCAAGATCATGACATCTCAAGAACACGAGAGAGAGATTGAACACATAGCTACTGGTACATACCCTCAGCCCCGAGGGTGGACTACTCCCTCCTCGTCATGGCCTCCGCCGGGATGATGAAGATGGCCACCGGAGATGATCTACCCTCTTCAGCAGGGTACTGGAACGCCTCTAGATTGGTTTTTCGTCGATATAGAGAGTTGCGGCGGCGGAGCGGAGAGTCTAGGTTTATTTCTAACGGTTTCTATATTTATAGGATTTTGGAGCGCCGGATTCATGCGGAGATGGGCCACGAGTGGGGCACAAGACACCAGGGCGCACCAGAGGGTCCTGGCGCGCCATGGTAGGTTGTTCCCACCTCGTGGACCGTGGTGACAATGGGGTGTTCTATTGATTCACTTGATGTATGTTTTAGTACTCAAATTGTGGATTCCCGAGGTGACATTGGGGTAATCTATGCATACGGGTTGATGCACATTCTTGTCCTGCTTTCTCCGATACAAATCTTGGGGTACTCTTTGAGGTTCTTTTGTGTTCCTCGGGAATCCGCAAGTTGAGTACCAAAACATACATCAAGTGAATCAATAGAACACCCCATTGTCACCACGGGTATCCATATGCAAGACATATATCAAGTGTTCTCAAATCCAATATTCAATCCAACATAATGATATCTCAAAGGGAAAGATTCAATTCATCACAACATGATAGCAAGGGAATAACATCATAGGATCCGACTATATTAACAAAGCCCGCGATACATCAAGATCGTGACATATCAAGAACACGAGAGAGAGAGAGAGATTGAACACATAGCTACTGGTACATACCCTCAGCCCGAGGGTGGACTACCCCCTCCTCGTCATGGCCTCCGCCGGGATGATGAAGATGGCCACCGGACATGATCTACCCTCTCCGGCAGGGTACTGGAACGCCTCCAGATTGGTTTTTCATTGATACAGAGAGTTGCGGTGGTGGAGCGGAGAGTCTAGGGTTATTTCTGATGGTTTCTATATTTATAGGATTTTTGAGCGTCGGTTTCACGCGGAGATGGGCCACGAGTGGGGCACAAGACACCAGGGCGCGCCAGAGGGGCCTGGCCCACCCTGGTGGGTTGTGCCCACCTTGTGGCTCTTCTCTGGTGGTTCTTCACTCCAATATTTCTTATTTGGTCCAGAAAAAATCACCAAAAAGTTTTGGGCGATTCCGAGAACTTTCATTTTCTGCACAAAAACAACACCACGGTAATTTTGCTGAAAACAACGCCAATCTGGGTTAGTTCTAAATAAATCATATAAAGTGCATCAAAACCATATAAAAGTATTGTAAACATAGATGAATATGGCATGAATACTTCATAAATTATCAATACGTTGGAGACGTATCATCTACAGATCCGCTGCCGAGCAGCTACTTCGGCCTGGTGCAGAGGATCTACGATGCTACACCAGAAAAGAGCTTGATGTCTACTACACAACTTGTTCTTGCAGACTCGTGTTGGGCCTCCAAGCGCAGAATTTTGTAGGACAGTAGCAAATTTCCCTCAAGTGGATGACCCAAGGTTTATCAATCCGTGGGAGGTGTAGGATGAAGATGGTCTCTCTCAAACAACCCTGCAATCAAATACAAGAAATCTCTTGTGTTCCCAACACACCCAATACAATGGCAAATTGTATAGGTGCACTAGTTCGGCAAAGAGATGGTGATACAAGTGCAATATGGATGGTAGATATAGGTTTTTGTAATCTGAAAGTATAAAAACAACAAGGTAACAAATAGTAAATAGCGAGCAAAACGGTATATTAATGCTTGGAAACAAGGCCTAGGGTCCGTACTTTTTCTAGTGCAATCTCTCAACAATGCTAATATAATTGGATCACATAACCATCCCTCAACGTGCGACGAAGAATCACTCCAAAGTTCTTATCTAGCAGAGAACATAAGAAGAAATTGTTTGTAGGATATGAAACCACCTTAAAGTTATTCTTCCCGATCGATCTATCCAAGAGTTCGTACTAAGATAACACCAAGTTATCCTTTCCGATCGATCTATCTAAGAGTTCGTACTAGAATAACACCATATGATACGCATCAACCAACTCTAATGTCATCACAAGTACACATGAGTTAATTATACGATACGCATCAAACAATTTCAGATTCATAATACTCAATCCAACACAAAGAACCTAAAAGAGTACCCCAAGATTTCTATCGGAGAAAGTAGGACAAGAACGTGCATCAACCTATGGCACCCCGGCTCAGAGAACCGGATTACCAGTGTTTCCAACCCAGAGATCATGTTTTCTGGAAACACACAACAACTTGGCACAGAACAGAACTGAACTTTATTGATACGAGTCGAGTACAAGCGCGTATCTTACAATGGTGACGAGGCCAAAGGCACCCTCGGTGCTATGACAGTATCTACATTATTTATGTCACATAGTAGGGCCTCGGAATACTGAGTACTTCTACAACGTAGCGGAACATAGCGCAACTCCATCCCCAGGGACACTGCTATGGATACATCCTAGTTAGCATAGCCAGCACCCTCAAGACCTCCGTCCTCGGATTCTCCTACATCTGGCATGATACGCCAGGTGAGTACTTTGAATGTACTCGCAAGCTCATAACAACCAAGTAATGCAGCAAACAATAGCATAGCAATCAACATGATATCATCAAGGTACTTCACTTACTGTACTGAACATCAACTTACTCTTATCCGGGTTGTTTCACAACCCTCAGAATACTCATACCCAATGAGTACTTCCGAACACAAGACGAGTTCTTCCATCATTAACATCATTATTATGATTGATCACCTACTGAGGTCTGGTCGGGCTGTCCAATACCGTGGACTCGGCTATTCGAATAGATTTTGACACTCTGCAGAGGTTGCACACTTTACCCACACCATGAAGCACCTGGCCCCGGCCTCGAGATCCCACTCGGGTGGACCAGCGTTACTTCAACAAAACCTGCCTGACCCGTGACTCTTCCATCGTACCACCGGCACTCTTCCTCCCCTGGAGGTCAGCCTTGGGTGGCCCCTGTGTCCTCATGACACCTGCCACCGTCGTGGCCAAACTCTGTAGACCAAAACGGGGCCTATTGTCCCAAACGGGGACGCCGGCACAAACTCAACTATCAACTGGGCTCACAGGGTTATCACCGCTTACCTGATCAGGGTAGCATGCCATGCATAACCCTCCCTCTTTGGAGGTACCGGTGAAAGATCACGCAGTCAGGCCCGGTCAGGGCCGTCCCATACCGGCAAATGTGGTTGCACGAGTATGCCTGGACAGGTGACTCAAGATCAACCACTAAGTTCATATGACAACAATAGTGGTTCAACATAATTCTTGAGTATTTAATTATTACTATGAATTAACCATATCAAATAAATCATCCTAATGTATATAAAAATGCAATGCTATGGAAATGCATGCATGAATTGGGTATCATGGCTTGCCTTGCTCTGTTGGGTGGTACACACACTCTGGATCTTCACAAGCACCAAATTCTCCTTCTGAAAGTATTTTCAAATATAATTGGAAATGTCACATCAAGCATTTCTGTTAAAAAGAAATTCTGTGAACATTGGAAAAATACCAAAATTTACTAGAAAATAAAAGGGCTCAAGACAAACACAATGCAAAAAGAATCAACTGCATTGGAGTTATAAATAAAAAGTTATTGATGGTCAAAGTTCAGTCGAAATTCTGATTTAAAAATGGATTTAACAGAAAATAGAAAATTCCCAGCGGGCTGACGTCGAAGGCGTATTTCCAGAGTACGCCTCCACTTACCCCTTCGCCCGCGCGTAGCTGAGCCGCTGACGGGTGGGGTCGCCCGTTTTAAAACAGAGAGGGAGAGGAGGGAGCCGAGCACTGCGGCGCTCCGGCGATGGCCGCCGGCGTCAGAGGCGGCGATGGGGTCGGGGGAACTACGGGAATGGATCGGGCACTCAAAGGAGAGCATGCACGTACCCGTGGAATGCCAAGAGATGGTCGGACGACGTCGTTCCCTTCGTCTCCGGCGGCGGCGACGCTCGGGTGAGATCGGAGACGGCGGTTCCGGCGACTGCTGGCTTGGGCAGGAGGTCTAGGAGCACCAGGGAGCTACCCTGAGCTCGATGGTGGAGTCAAACGAGGCTGGGGAGGAGCGGAGCAAGCTGGCGGCAGAGCTCGATCAGGCGGCGGTCTCCGGCGAGGTTCGAGGCCAGAGGGCCTCTCGGCCTTGGCTCGTTGCTCTGGGAGCAATTGAGAGGAGGTGGAGATGGCTGACGAGCTCGGAAGGACGGGGAGGGCCTTAAATAGGCGGAGGGCGAGCGCGGCGATTTCTCCCGAAGCGGCGAGGCTCAACCATGTCGCCGGCGCCCGTACGCTTCGCTGGCTGGCCGGGAGCGTCGACGGGATGGAAGAGAGCAGGAGGGCGCGACGGGATGGGTCCGGAGCCATCAATGGCTTGCGGACGACCACAGTGGCCGAAGCCCACTATTCTGCCCGTGGCGACGCTTGGCCGGGAGCGACGGCGGCCTTCTCCGGGGTCCGGGAGGGTTCGGGCGGAGCCATGCGGCTAGCAGGAGCGACGTCGGCACCACGGGACAAGGAGGGGGGGCAGCGATAGACAACTCGGGCGAGCTTATCTGGTTCTGGCGCCGCGCAGAGCGCGCGCACAGGCATGCCAGTGCCATGCTCACCATGGTTGCTGCCACCAGGAGGACATGCATGCCTGCCGCACCTTGTCCATGGGGTCGACTCTTGTCCATTTAGCCTCCCTGGGTCACTGGCTCGACCAGATTCACCCTGATGTGAAGTGTAGCCTCAGCTACAGCTTCTGCCAGCTATCTTGAGGGGATTCTGGAGAGAAAAAGAGATAAGGATGGAGCCAGAGGAGATGTCTAGGGCTATCAAGGTTGGAAGGACTATCATCTGGCAGAATTTGAGAGGGTTTGAAGAAGAAATGGATAGGGTTCCTTTGGAAACTAACATTCTGGCCCAGAACACAAATGAGCTTGTGGCACTCAACTGGTTGCTCTGCAAATGATGAAACTAGGTGGAAGGGAGTTATTTGGTACATAGCAGATGCCATAAAAATCTCAGGGTGATTAGGCATATCTACCTTGCACTTCCTTCACAGAGGTTTCAAAAATGCAGAAACTTGTCAGAGCCTTGCTGCTCAAAAGTTGTACTGGCCAAGATGATATTTTTGGATATTGAGGCAAGACAGGATCCCTAGGAGCTAGGGGAATTTATTGGGAATTTGCTGAAATGGAAATAATAGGGTTGCTTCACAATGGACAGATTCTGGTCAGAAACAAAATTATTATTCTGGCCAAAATTTCCCATTGGGCAAGAAAATATTTTTGGAGAATATGGAATCCTATGATGATGAGAAGATGAGGAAAAAGTTTGGGAATTAATTGGCCACCCAAACTATAGGTTGCTTCACAACCCATAGTGATGACCTAAATTCCCAAATTAAGAAAAATGTTTTTTGAGAAAAGATTAAATATTGAAAAATTATCCAAGAGAGGCATGGAAAGGTTTTATCAAGATGACAAAGGTTTGGAGATGCTTGAGGAAAAGTTTAGCAAAACATAGGTCAACTCAACTGAAACGGTTTTGAAAATCCACTAAATTGCAATTAAAGCCCAAATTATTTTGGAAGGAAAAAGTTGCGAAAATCAGGGTGTCACAAACCTACCCCCCTTAGGATGAATCTCGTCCTCGAGATTCGGTTGCTCAGGGAACAAATATGGATATGCAGATCTTAGGAAGTCTTCCCTTTCCCATGTAGCCTCTTCTTCGGTGTGATGCTCCCATAGCACCTTGTAAAACCGAATTACCTTACTTCTGGTAGTTCTTTCCATTTCATCCAGGATCCTGACAGGTTTCTCTTCGTAGGTCAGGTCTTGGGCCAGTTCTAACTCACTCATGTCCGCTTGCTTGATCGACGGTGCAATACACTTTCTTAGTTGTGATATATGAAACACATCGTGCACTTCCGACAATTCTGGTGGTAATTCCAACTGATATGCCACTCTACCTCTTCTAGCAACCACTGGAAATGGGCCTATGTATCTTGGTGCAAGTTTTCCCCGAGTATTGAATCTCTTCACTCCTTTCATAGGGGTTACTCGGAGATATGCATATTCTCTGGGTTCAAAGGTCACTTCCCGGTGCTTTGGATCATAGTAACTCTTCTGACGAGACTTGGCTGCTCTAAGATGCTCTTGAATGTCATTGACTTGCTTCTCAGCCTCGAGCATCAAGTCTGTACCAAAGATTCGGCTGTCCCCTGTCCGAGACCAGTTCAAAGGAGTGCGGCACTTCCACCCATATAATGCCTCAAACGGTGACATCTTCAAGCTTGATTGATAGCTGTTGTTGTATGAGAATTCCGCATAAGGTAGACTGTCTTCCCACTTAGGTCCATGGGTGAGGGCACATGACCGAAGCATATCCTCCAGTATCTGGTTCACCCTTTCTGTCTGCCCGTCTGTTTGCGGGTGGTATGCCGTGCTATGCTTCAGCATGGTTCCCAAGGCTTGGTTTAAACGCAGCCAGAATGCTGAGGTGAATAGGGAACCTCTGTCTGAGGTGATGGACTTAGGGACTCCATGGAGGCTAACTATTCGGGACATGTAGAGCTGTGCCAGCTGATTTGCGTTGAAAGTGGTCTTTACTGGAATGAAGTGAGCCACTTTCGTGAGTATGTCCACAATGACCCAAATAGCGTCGTTGCCCCTTGCTGACTTGGGTAGTCCAACAATAAAGTCCATACAAATGTCATCCCACTTCCACTGGGGTACCGGTAAGGGTTGCAGTAGCCCAGCGGGTTTTTGGTGTTCCGCCTTAACTTTGTTGCAGATGTCACAGTAGGCGACATAGTAGGCTATATCTTTTCGCATTCCTGGCCACTAAAATGTCTCTCTCAGATCCTGATACATTTTTGTTCCTCCCGGGTGGATGGAATATGAGGACTCATGAGCTTCCTTGAGAATTCGCTACCTCAGATTGTCTTGATCGGGCACGCATATCCGCTTCTCAAACCATACGGTGCCTTGATCATCCACGTGGAAGGACTTGGTTTTCCCTTTCGGAATCAGCTCCTTGATCTTTTTGATTCCCTCATCTGGCTCTTGGGCCTTCTTGATTTCTTCCATAAGGGTAGGGGTAATTTCCAATGTGTCCGAGGTAGTTGGTCCGTATAGCACCATGTTGAGCTCAGCGAACTCCTCTTGCAACCTTGGATGCATTCTTCCCATAAGTGCATTCACGGTGCCTTGCTTTCTGCTGAGAGCGTCCGCGACCACATTGGCTTTCCCCGGCTGATAATTTATCCCAATGTCATAGTCCTTGACTAGCTCAAGCCATCTTCGTTGCCTGAGATTTAGATCAGGCTGAGTGAAAATATACTTAAGACTCTTATGGTCCGTTTATATTTCATAGTGTTGTCCAATGAGATAATGCCTCCAAATCTTCAGGGCGTGCACTACGGCTGCTAACTCCAAATCATGCGTAGGGTAATTCTCCTCATGAGGTCATAGCTGCCTGGATGCATATGCTACAACCTTCCCTTCTTGCATCAATACGCAACCGATTCCACATCTGGAAGCATCGCAGTATATGTCGAAACTCTTATGTATGTCTGGAAGAACTAGAACAGGGCGGTGGTAAGCCTGGTCTTCAATTCCAGGAAACTACTGTCACATTCCGCCGTCCAGACAAACCTTTGGTTCTTCTTGAGCAACTCCGTCAGGGGCTTGGCTATTTTAGAGAAGCCTTCTATGAAGCATCGGTAATAGCCTGCCAATCCCAGGAAACTGCGAACTTCGGTCACCGTGGCTGGTGTTTTCCAATTTAATACTGTAGTTACCTTGCTGGGGTCGACGGCTACTCCTTGTTCGGACAGAATGTGCCCCAAAAATCCCACCTCTTTTAGCCAAAATTCACACTTGCTAAACTTGGCGTACAGGCGGTGGTCTCTTAATCTTTTTAAGACAGCTCAGAGATGCTTCTTATGCTCCTCTTCATCTTTGGAGTATATCAGGATATCATCGATGAATACCACCACAAATTTATCCAGAAAGTCCATGAAGACTTTATTCATCATGCTCATGAAGTAGGCTGGAGCATTCGTCAGTCCAAATGACATGACTGTAAATTCATACAGTCCGTATCGGGTGGTAAACGCTGTCTTGGGGATATCCTCCTTTTGGATTTTTAACTGATGATATCCAGTTCGAAGGTCAATCTTTGAGAATACCCGGGCTTCATTCAGCTGGTCGAACAAGTCGTCAATGCGAGGACGCGGGTACTTGTTCTTGATGGTGACCTCGTTCAGCTGGCGATAATCTACGCACATACGTAGGCTTCCATCCTTCTTCTTGACAAAGAGCACGGGTGATCCCCATGGCGAGATGCTTGGGCGAATATACCCTTTCTGCAACAATTCATCTAGTTGCTTCTTTAACTCTGCCAACTCTGGACCTGGCATACGGTAGTATTTCTTGTAAATTGGAGCAGTGCCGGGAACCACTTCGATTGCAAACTCCAATTCCCGGTCAGGTGGCATTCCGGGTAACTCTTCAGGAAATACGTCCGGAAACCCGCAAACTACCGGAATCAAGTTCATATCCGTGGCGGTAGCTTGGTATGCCATTCCCTTCTTTGATATCATCTTGCTGGCAAGGAATTGGATGGTTTGTCCGGTTGGGTTAACCAGGGTTACAGTCCTGCTGGCACAGTTGATGCACGCCTTATGTGGTGTCAACCAGTCCATTCCCAATATTACGTCCAATCCCGAGGATTCATTGGCAATGAGGGCCGCTGGAAACTTAACTCCATGCATTGAAATTTCCAGATCTCTATAGATCAAATTTGTTCTGAGCAGGGAGCCAGGGGATTGTACCACCATGATTTTGTCTAAAAGCGACGGAGAAAATTTGTGCAAGGTGGCAAAACTCCGCGAAATAAACGAGTGGGAAGCCCCGGAATCAAATAAAATAACTGCGGGTATGTCGTTAATAGAAAACATACCAAGGACTACTTCTGGGGCTTCGCAGGCTTCCTCAGCGGAGATATGGTGGACACGTCCATGGTAGAGGTTATGATTGGGGCGGCGTCCAATGGTGTTGACCTGCGGCTTGATGTCGGCGGATGGCTTTCCATTGTTGGTGGGACACTGTTTGGAGTAGTGTCCACTTTGGCCGCAAGTGAAGCAGGTATTGTTGCGGCGGCAGTCTTCTATCACGGGTTGTTTGCCGAAGGTCTTGGTCTGGCTCACTGTCTTGTTATTGTTGCTACCATTGCTCCAGGTAGGCTTATATTCAGAGGTGCCTGGCTGCCAGGTGCGTGGCTTCTGCGCAAACGGCTCCCGGTTGTCCTTCTTGGGCTCAAACTTCCGCTTCTGGTTATCGTGTCCGGACTTCTTCTCCCTTTCAGCTATAAAGGCCTTGTTCACCAGTGTCTGAAAGTCGGGAAAGTCTAGCATGCACAGCTGACAACGGAGAGAGTGGTTCAGTCCTCCAAGGAACCGATCTATCTTTCTCTCTTCGGTGGCCACATCATATGTAGAGTACCGTGACAAATTGTTGAACTTGTTAAGGTACTCTGCTACCGACATGCTTCCTTGTGTCAAGGCCAGGAACTCCCTTTGCTGCACCTTCATGATGCCGGTAGGAATATGATATCTGCAGAATAATTCCTTAAATTTCTCCCAGGTAATTTCTTCTTCAGAAGACCATGTTGCCTTTGTGTTATCCCACCATATGGCTGCTGGCCCGTCCAGGTAATGAGTGGCAAACGGAACCTTGTCTAGATCCTCACAACGGGCTATCTCCAACTTATTTTCTATGGTCCTTAGCCAATCATCTGCTTCTATTGGGTCCACAGCTTGACCAAAATTGGGTGGCTTGGTGCGCTGGAAATCCGACAGCCTGGAGTGTGACCCATTATGATTGTGGTTTTGTCCTACCATAGTCTGCATACTCTTCAAGAATTCCATAAGATCCTGGTTTCTCTTTTCCTCAAACATTCTCATTATCTGATCCGTAGTAGGTGCTTGAGGTGGTGGGGGTGGTAAATCTTCTGGTGCTTGACCTGCTTGTCTGGCGGATCGACGGACGGGGGTTCCATCGCCGCCTTGGCTACAACTTCTCTTCATCCTAAATTTGTTCCCATTGCAAAATACCGAATCGATGAGCAACATCCATAAGGGAAACATAGTTATATGACACCAGAAGGAAAATACGCGGAAAAGGCGAATAAAGCAAACCACATAATTATACAAGATAACCCAACATCATACATGGCAAGCTAGTAGGGGAATATCATGACTACACTGCTCATACGGCAGTTGACATATGCAAAGATGCATGCTCAACAACTCAAGCCTCCACTCTAGTGGCGCTGACGGCACGAACACTGCCAAACCACAGACTCCTCATCATCTGATCCCGAGTCGGAGTCAGAGCTGATGATATGGATCTCATCCTCCGGATCAAAGGAAACACGACGACGCTGTTGGGACGGTTCTCCTTCTGGGGTAGAAGGAGCACGACGCCTCAGCATCGGAGCAGCTGGAGTGGCAAGGAGTGAGGCCCACTCAGCCGGGGTCTCACGACGGCTACCAGACGGAAAGCCTGGCGGCACAGTGGAGGTAGAAGGAGCATCAAATCTGGGTGGAGGTGGAACTGGTGGTGGATATATGGGTGGATGGGTAGTCTGAGGTGGAGGTGGCACTGGGGCTACGGCTGCAAGCGCCGCTAAGACACGAGACAGCTCCTCAGCCAGGGATATGATCGTACGATAGCTGGCGTTCAGGTAGCGAGACAGCACAGCAGTTGCACGGTCACATGCCGGGTCAACAGGAGCGAAAATGACTCGCCCTGCCGTAGGCGACAGGGTGGGATAAATGCGGAAACCTGGATGAGTCTGCATCTCAACCTCGTGGAAGCGCAAGTCAGTGAGAGCCTTCATTGCGGCAAACTCAATCGCCAACTCCGGAGTGGAAGCCGTCCCACCCTTGGTAGAGCGAGAGTAGTAACCAAGGTCCGAGCTCGCGATCATGAAAGCCTCTGCATGGTACTCGTACACCGACTCGGCAAGCTGCTCCCGAAACACCTGGTACACTGGATCTTCGCCGTGCGGGTATAGTCGAAGCCAGACGTTCCGGAGCAGTACTGGAAAGGTGGATGGTGCAGGCTCAAAATGATAATGGAATGGAACCGGTGCCATCTACACTCACAAGACAACAGTTAGTGGAGTAATGAATTATGATGCATGCCATGCAACAATCAAATGCGACAATCAAATGCAGCAATCAGATGCACACTCAGGATCCTATACTAATCGCGGTGCTAGCGCTGGCTAACTAGGGTGTCCTACAGTCAGCACGGCTCTGATACCAAGCGTTGTGGCACCCCGGCTCAGAGAACCGGATTACCAGTGTTTCCAACCCAGCGATCATGTCTTCTGGAAACACAAAACAACTTGGCACAGAACAGAACTGAACTTTATTGATAGGAGTCGAGTACAAGCGCGTATCTTACAATGGTGACGAGGCCAAAGGCACCCTCGGTGCTATGACAGTATCTACATTATTTATGTCACATAGCAGGGCCTCGGAATACTGAGTACTTCTACAGCGTAGCGGAACATAGCGCAACTCCATCCCCAGGGACACTACTGTGGATACATCCTAGTTAGCATAGCCAGCACCCTCAGGACCTCCGTCCTCGGATTCTCCTGCATCTGGCATGATACGCCAGGTGAGTACTTTGAATGTACTCACAAGCTCATAACAACCAAGTAATGCAGCAAACAATAGCATAGCAATCAACATGATATCATCAAGGTACTTCACTTACTGTACTGAACATCAACTTACTCTTATCCGGGTTGTTTCACAACCCTCAGAATACTCATACCCAGTGAGTACTTCCGAACACAAGACGAGTTCTTCCATCATTAACATCAGTATTATGATTGATCACCTACTGAGGTCTGGTCGGGCTGTCCAATACCGTGGACTCGGCTATTCGAATAGATTTTGACACTCTGCAGAGGTTGCACACTTTACCCACACCATGAAGCACCTGGCCCCAGCCACGAGATCCCACTCGGGTGGACCAGCGTTGATTCAACAAAACCTGCCTGACCCGTGACTCTTCCATTGTACCACCGGCACTCTTCCTACCCCGGAGGTCAGCCTTGGGTGGCCCCTGTGTCCTCATGACACCTGCCACCGTCGTGGCCAAACTCTGTAGACCCAAACGGGGCCTACTGTCCCAAACGGGGACGCCGGCACAAACTCAACTATCAACTGGGCTCACAGGGTTATCACCGCTTACCTAATCAGGGTAGCACGCCGTGCATAACCCTCCCTCTTTGGAGGTACCGGTGAAAGATCACGCAGTCAAGCCCGGTCAGGGCCGTCCCATACCGGCAAATGTGGTTGCACGAGTATCCCGGACAGGTGACTCAAGATCAACCACTAAGTTCATATGACAACAATAGTGGTTCAACATAATTCTTGAGTATTTAATTATTACTATGAATTAACCATATCAAATAAATCATCCTAATGTATATAAAAATGCAATGCTATGGAAATGCATGCATGAATTGGGTATCATGGCTTGCCTTGCTCTGTTGGGTGGTACACACACTCTGGATCTTCACAAGCACCAAATTCTCCTTCTGAAAGTATTTTCAAATATAATTGGAAATGTCACATAAAGCATTTTTGTTAAATAGAAATTCTGTGAACATTGGAAAAATACCAAAATTTACCAGAAAATAAAAGGGCTCAAGACAAACACAATGCAAAAAGAATCAACTGCATTGGAGTTATAAATAAAAAGTTATTGATGGTCAAAGTTCAGTTGAAATTCTGATTTAAAAATGGATTTAACAGAAAATAGAAAATTCCCAGCGGGCTGACGTCGAAGGCGTATTTCCATAGTACGCCTCCACTTACCCCTTCGCCCGTACGCTTCGCTGGCTGGCCGGGAGCGTCGACGGGATGGAAGAGAGCAGGAGGGCGCGACGAGACGGGTCCGGAGCCATCAATGGCTTGCGGATGACCACAGTGGCCGAAGCCCACTGTTCTTCCCTTGGCGACGCTTGGCCGGGAGCGACGGCGGCCTTCTCCGGTGCCCGGGAGGGTTCGGGCGGAGCCTCGCGGCTAGCAGGAGCGACGTCGGCACCACGGGACAAGGGGCGGCAGCGATAGACAGCTCGGGCGAGCTTATCTGGTTCTGGCGCCGTGCAGAGCGTGCGCACAGGCATGCCAGTGCCGTGCTCACCACGGTTGCTGCCGCCAGGAGGACACGCCTGCCTGGGGCACCTTGTCCATGGGGTCGACTCTTGTCCATTTAGCCTCCCTGGGTCACTGGCTCGACCAGATTCACCCTGATGTGAAGTGTAGCCTTAGCTACAGCTTCTGCCAGCTATCTTGAGGGGATTCTGGAGGGAAAAAGAGATAAGGATGGAGCCAGCGGAGATGTCTAGGGCTATCAAGGTTGGAAGGACTATCATCTGGCAGAATTTGAGAGGGTTTGAAGAAGAAATGGATAGGGTTCCTTTGGAAACTATCATTCTGGCCCATAACACAAATGAGCTTGTGGCACTCAACTGGTTGCTCTACAAATGATGAAACTAGGTGGAAGGGAGTTATTTGGTACATAGCAGATGCCATAAAAATCTCAGGGTGATTAGGCATCTCTAGCTAGCACTTCCTTCACAGAGGTTTCAAAAATGCAGAAACTTGTCAGAGCCTTGCTGCTCAAAAGTTGTACTGGCCAAGATGATATTTTTGGATATTGAGGAAAGACAGGATCCCTAGGAGCTTGGGGAATTTATTGGGAATTTTCTGGAATGGAAATAATAGGGTTGCTTCACAATGGACAGATTCTGGTCAGAAACAAAATAATTATTCTGGCCAAAATTTCCCATTGGGCAATAAAATATTTTTGGAGAATATGGAATCCTATGATGATGAGAAGATGAGGAAAAAGTTTGGGAATTAATTGACCACCCAAACTATAGGTTGCTTCACAACCCATAGTGATGACCTAAATTCCCAAATTAAGAAAAATGTTTTTTGAGAAAAGATTAAATATTGAAAAATTATCCAAGAGAGGCATGGAAAGGTTTTATCAAGATGACAAAGGTTTGGAGATGCTTGAGGAAAAGTTTAGCAAAACATAGGTCAACTCAACTGAAACGGTTTTGAAAATCCACTAAATTGCAATTAAAGCCCAAATTATTTTGGAAGGAAAAAGTTGCCAAAATCAGGGTGTCACACAACCCCTATGTATAGATTACCCCAATATCACCTCGGGAATCTGCAAGTTGAGTACCAAAACATACATCAAGTGAATCAATAGAACACCCCATTGTCACCACGGGTATCCATATGCAAGACATATATCAAGTGTTCTCAAATCCAATATTCAATCCAACATAATGATATCTCAAAGGGAAAGATTCAATTCATCACAACATGATAGCAAGGGAATAACATCATATGATCCGACTATGTTAACAAAGCCCGCGATACATCAAGATCGTGACATCTCAAGAACACGAGACAGAGAGAGAGAGATTGAAGACATAGCTACTGGTACATACCCTCAGCCCCGAGGGTGGACTACTCCCTCCTCGACACGGCCTCCGCCGGGATGATGAAGATGGCCACAGGAGATGATCTACCCTCTCCGGCAGGGCACTGGAATGCCTCCAGATTGGTTTTTCGTTGATACAGAGAGTTGCGGCGGCAGAGCGGATAGTCTAGGGTTATTTCTGATGGTTTCTATATTTATAGGATTTTTGAGCGTCGGTTTCACGCGGAGATGGGCCACGAGTGGGGCACAAGACACAAGGGCGCGCCAGAGGGGCCTGGCGCGCCCTGGTGGGTTGTGCCCACCTCGTGGCTCTTCTCCGGTTGTTCTTCGCTCCAATTTGCTCATTTGTTCCAGAAAAAATCACCAAAAAGTTTTGGGCGTTTCTGAGAACTTTCATTTTCTGCACAAAAACAACACCACGGTAATTCTGCTGAAAACATCGTCAGTCCGGGTTAGTTTCAAATAAATCATATAAAGTTTATCAAAACTATATAAAAGTATTGTAAACATAGATGAATATGTCATGAATACTTCATAAATTATCGATACGTCGGAGATCACCTACAGAGCCGCTGCCGAGCAGCTACTTCGGCCTGGTGCAGAGGCTCTATGATGCTGCGCCTCGTATCGACGTCCTGAAGCGCTCCATCTGCATCGAAGGAGCTTGGATGGCTTTTGCCAGGACCATGATGCACTGGCCAATGATTAAGCCAACGGAGATGGCAAACGCGCATCCGCCAGCTGGCAAGGAGCATAGGCGCCCGAGCAGTACTTCCCATTGTTATGGATGGTGCTCGGGCAGTAGAAGCCTAATGCTCAAAAGATGTAATATTTGAGTAGGCGTGCCATCATGTATTGAGTACCAATTAAACTTTTGCTAATTATAGTCCGAGTTCTTTGCATAGTAAATTATGCTTAGTTTTGTTTTTTGACTCCTGTGCGGCCGTTTTAATGTGAAAGTTGCCAGTCTCCGGCTTCATCCCCCTTGTAGATGGTACTAGGGGTGTTGCGACCTCCACACTGTAACCCTTAGCCAACGTCTCGATGCTCGTAGGCTGTAGTACTTAAGGGAAACGAGGCAATCCGGACTATATGGCTTTATTGCTTTCACTTAGCCATAGGAGCTTGACCGCGGAGGCTAGTGACTAGTCCCCAATGTTTGTGGTGTTCGGGTTAGCCGAGGTAAGTAACATAACCACTTGATTTGTGCGAATACAAATCCTTCGTGTAACACGGCGTAATCTCCAATGATTTGTAGTTTAACACTGGTCGTCGGATCGCAGACCGGTCCTCGCGTTCTATGACGGTCAGTTTTTGGCTTTCTCCACTAAGGTACTTAACCATACGAGCTGCAAGTACAATCGCAGTGGTTCTCCCTTTACCCTCCTAGCCGAACATGTGCAACGTAAGAGGGTAAACACAGGAGCCGGGCAACCCAACTATTAACCCAACATATAATTCGGGACCGATGCATATAATGCTATATCCAAGACTTCCGAGCACAAAGAATAAGAATAGTGCTGAAACGATGCTTTGGGGCAAATTAGATGGCCAAGTCCCCGGTATGTTAACCGGTTGCATCTGAAGTGTGTATCGAATAGGGTTGCTTTGGCGTGGAGTAGCGGAGGAAAAAAAACTATGCAACACAAATGATCGCAGTGAGATCAACGAGAATGGTCTTTGCTTCCCGATGAACTTGTAACGTCAAGCTATACAATCCACACTGTCGAAGGAAATGTTATGGATACTTTGTTTAAAATAAATTTTTACAGAGAGTAAGGTTTATACAGGGCTCTTTTACAAGTGGTTTTACATCCCTACTACGCCCTATTGCACGTCCGCGCCTTTGCTCTGGAGCTCCTTTGAGAGGAGGTAGTGATCGGCGAGCGGACCTTTGGCCTTGAGAGGTCGTCGTGGTACATTAGCTCGATGCTTATTAGGTCCTTAACGGTACCTGTTGCGTGTCTAAGGACAAGTTTGCCCATAGTTCGGTCTATCCGAATACTTGGCGCCCCCCCACAGCTGCCCATGGTATTTTAAGCGCAAAATTATGCCGCCGAGGTACATACCTTATGGCTAGCGGGGCCTTGCTGTGGGAAGCGTGTTCCTATTTGTCTTGGGTGTGAGAAGGCTCCGGGAGTTGAAACAGGGTCCGGGCTCGCTTGCTCATCTTTTGTGCCTTGATAGTGGGCCGGGAGTTCGGCGTCTCCTTGCCGGCCTGTACTTCGGTGGCTAGGGCCGCTGTGTGCTCCTCAGTTCGGAGAGAGAGCTCCATGTTGACATTGACTGTGATGACGTCCCTGGGTCCAGGCATCTTGAGCTTTAAATATGCATAGTGGGGAACGACATTGAAGCGAGTGAACGATGTACGACCGAGGAGTGCGTGGTAGCCGCTGCGGAAAGGCACAATGTCGAAGATCAAGTCTTCGCTGCGAAAGTTGTCGGGCGAGCCGAACACTACCTCCAGGGTTCAGGTGCCCGGGCATTGGGCTTCCATGCCTGGTATTGCCCCTTTAAAGGTGGTGTTGCTGGGCTTGATCCTTGATGGATCGATACCCATCTTTTTTACCCTATCTGAGTAAATCATATTGAGGCTACTGCCTCCGTCCATGAGAACTCTAGTTAGGTGGTACCCATCGATAGTGGGGTCGAGTACCAAGGACGCTGATCCTCAATGACGGATACTGATCGGATGGTCCCTTGATACGTCTCCAACGTATCTATAATTTTTGCTTGTTCCATGCTGTTATATTATCATTCTTGGATGTTTTACAATCACTTTATAGCAACTTTATATCATTTTTTGGGACTAACCTATTGACATAGTGCCAAAGTGCCAGTTGCTGTTTTTGCTTGTTTTTTACTTCGCAGAATATCACTACCAAACGGAGTCCAATCGCGACGAAACTTTTTGGAGATTTGTTTTGGACCAGAAGACACCCAGTGGGCCAAAGAAGTGCCAGAGAGGTGGGTTGTGGAGGCCACAACCCACCAGGGCGCGCCAGGGGGCTCCCGGCGCGCCCTGATGGGTTGTACCCTCCACGGGCCCCCCCTCCACCGCCTCTGATGCCTATAAATACCCAAATATTCAGAAAACCCTAGGGGAGTTGACGAAAAACACATCCAGCCGCCGCAAGTTCCAAAGCCTCAAGATCCAATCTAACACCATCACGGAGGGGTTCATCTTCTTCATAGGTGCCTCTCCGATGATGCGTGAGTAGTCCACCATAGACCTACGGGTCCATTGGCAGTAGCTAGATGGCTTCCTCTCTCTCTTTTGATTCTCAATATAATGGTCTCTTGGAGATCTATTTGATGTAAACTTTTGCGGTGTGTTTGTTGGGATCCGATGAATTTTGAGTTCATGTTCAGTTTAAATACATGAATATTATTTGAGTCTTCTTTGATCTCTTATATGCATGATTACTTATAGACACATATTTCTTCTTCGAATCTTTGGTTTAGTTAGGCTGACTAGATCGATTTTTCTTGCCATGGGAAGAGGTGATTTGTGATGGGTTCGATCTTGCGGTGTCCTTTCCTAGTGACAGAAGGGGTAGCAAGGCACACATGTATTGTTGCCATTAAGGATAACAAGATGGGGTCTATTCCTACATGAATAGATATTGTCTACATCATGTCATCGTTCTTATTGCATTACTCCGTTTTTTCATGAACTTAATACACTAGATGCATGTTGGATAGCGGTCGACATGTGGAGTAATAGTGGTAGATGCAGGCAGGAGTCGGTCTACTTATCTTGGACGTGATGCCTATATAATGATCATCGCCTTGGATATCGTAATGATTATTTGATCTTCTATCAATTGCCCAAAAGTAATTTGTTCACCGACCGTGTGCTATACTCATGAGAGAAGCCACTAGTGAAACCTATGGCCCTCGGGACTACTTTTCCAACATATTGCTTTCCGATCTATCTTTTTGCCTCTTTGTTTTCAGATCTACAATTCCAAAAACCCAAAAATATATTGCTGCACTTTTTATTTGCCCTTTTTATTTTGTGTTCTTGAGAGATCTATCTCTCCTATCTGTCATTACCTAATCTATCTTTTTACCGTAGAGAGATTGACAACCTCTCTTACGCGTCGGGTTGCAAGTATCTGTTATTTGTGTGCATGTGCTGCTTATTAGGTGGTGGTGATCCTCCTACTGGTTCGATACCTTGGTTTCATAACTGAGGGAAATACTTACCGTCGCTGTGCTGCATCATTCCTTCCTCTATGGGGAAATACTGACGCAGTCTCAAGCCACGTCATCCCTACGATCGAAGGTGATCGGGCATGCCGACCATGGGTTAAACTTTGGAGCTACGGGCTCGATGACATAGACCTCCCGGAGAGCGTGCTTCCTCTCCTTCTTCGGTATACGCGTGACATAGATCATGTTCACGGTTTTCACCTCATGAGGGAATTTATTTTGTCCCCCGTTGTTTGGACCGCAGGTCTCGTCATCGTCCTGGCTGCGGGGGCCCTTGCCTTGGTCTTCGCTTGCTAACCTGTCAGCCTGTTTGAACACCCAGCAATTACGGTTGGTGCGGTTGGCGGGCTTGTCTGAAGTGCCGTGGATCTGGCATGGCCTATCCAAGATTTTGTCCAACTAAGTAGGTCCACCCCTACTTCCCTTGAAGGGCTTCTTCCGTGGTCCTGATTTGTTGAATCCCTCATTGACTGCCATATCCTCGGCGCCGCCGCCGCTCTGTTTGTGTTTGTTCCTATTGGGCAGTGATTTCCTATTTCCATCCCGAACTTCGGAAGTGCCCGGGGCCCTGGGGTTGCTGTCTCGGCGGGCTAACCAGCTGTCCTCGCCCGCGCACAAGCGGATCATGAGTGAGGTTAGGGCCACCATTGTCCTCGACCTCTCCTGGCCGAGCTGACGAGCTAGCCATTCATCCTAGATGTTGTGCCTAAAAGAGGCTATTGCCTCGACGTCCGGACAGTCTATGATTTGGTTCTTCTTAGTCAAGAACCGGTTCCAGAACTGCCTAGATGACTCGTTGGACCGTTGAATAACGTGGCATAGGTCGTCGGAGTCCGGAGGTCGGACATAGGTGCCTTGGAAGTTAGCTTGGAAAGCATCCTCAAGCTCTGCCCAGCTCCCGATGGAGTTTTCAGGGAGGTTGTTTAACCAGTGCCGCACTGGTCCCTTATGTTTAAAAGGTAAATATTTAATGGCGTGGAGATCATGTCCTCGAGCCATATGGATGTGGAGAAGGAAGTCTTCTATCCACACCGCCGGGTCTGTAGTCCCGTCGTATTGCTCGATGTTTACGGGTTTAAACCCTTCGGGGAACTGGTGCTGCATCACCTCGTCTGTGAAACACATTGGGTGAGCGGAGCCCCGGACTCGAGCTTCGTGGTTCCGGAGGTCGAACGCCATCCGGACACGGTGCTCATCCCGAGCTCTATTATTTCGGTCAAGCCAATCTTGTTAGTCATCCTGTCTAACGGGGATGTGCCCTCTGGATCTGTAGATGGATCTTATCTGGCCTGCTCTAGCGTCCATGCCATATCGTAGGTCGTATGGCTCCTCAGGATATGTTGGCTCCCTTCTTCTCCTGTGAGGGAGTGCAGGTCTATCATCGGCCCTTCCAGCCGTCCTATCCCGTCCTCGAGGGGGGGCGGTCGGGCTAGTTGTCCTGAGTGCGCCTGGGGGTGCGAGCTCGGGAGCCTCATTGTCAAATTGCGGTAGCAGACGTCGGCGCGGGTAGCTCTTATTTTGGTCCGGCCGCTCATTGCCGAGCCTTCCTTTGGCTGCTAGGACTTTCATCCATCTGTCATTGAGGGTGTCTTGTTCAGCTTTTATCTGTCGTTGTTTCTTCTTCAGACTCCAGGCAATAGTTATTAGATGCCGCTTGAACCTTTCTTGATCCAGCGGGTCTTCGGAAACAATGAAGTCCTCAGCTCCGAGACTGACCTCGTCTTCGGAGGGGGGAATATAGTTACTATCCTCGGAGTCATTGAGGTCTTTAGAGTTATACCGATCCTCGTGAACTGGGGCGACCTCTAGCTGTTGCTCAGGAGCCACGGGGTCGGCGAGGTTTTGTGCGTTGTCTGGGGTATCGTCTTCGCCGGGGGCCGTATTTCTTTCCTTTCCCTTGCGGGCCTTGGATCGCTTGCGCTGGCGTCGACGCTTGGGAGGCGCCTCACCAGTGTTATCCTCGTTCCCGCTGGGGGTGCCGTCACCGTTCTTCCCTGTGGTGTTGGGGTTGTCTACCATATAAACATCGTAGGTGGAGGTAGCTGTCCACCGTCCAGTTGTGGGAGGAACATTGTTGTCGACATCTTCATTGATGTCATTGGCCTCCTCGGAGGAGTAGTCCAGCATATCGGTTAAGTCTTTGATAGTGGCTACCAAGTGGGTGGTGGGTGGGACGCGAAATTCCCAGTGGTCGGCCTCAAGGCCTATCCGAGCATAGGGCGAGGGCGAGCCATGTGAAATATTCAAGGTTTGGATATGGGCTAGCGTCTCCTTTAAAAGCGAGAAGCCAGCCGGGTTTCTCTCCTGAGGTTTTCCGGAGTTAATCTCCAATGCCTCGGAGCGAGGTGTATATTCAGCCAAGGCCAGGCTCTGATCTCCAACCGAGGCGACCGGATCCGAGCTTGAAGTTGGGTCCGGGTCGAGGTCTGATCTGGAGACAGGATTGAGAAGGAGGTGCGAAGTTAAAGCTTCGGTGTTTTCGGGCATGTTGGAAGAGGTCGTGATCCCGGCTAGGGACAGGTTTCCCCGGGCGCCGGCAACATACTTAAAGCTGCCGGACCTGATCTTCAGTCCAGGGGCAAAGCTGTCGACCTGGTCGCGATGACCGGCCCTATCGTTGTGTAGATCGTTGCTATCGGGCACTGAGAACTGGTTGGGGACGAAGATGTCCCTGATGCAGATGTTGTCGCTGATGACCAAGCGAGCCATCTATCCTGCTGGCGATTCAACAACAGAACTCTCAATGAAAGCACCAATGTCGGTGTCAAAACCGGCGGATCTCGAATAGGGGGTCCTGAACTGTGGACCTTGGGTCGATGGGGAACATGAAACATAGAGACGATGTTTTACCCAGGTTCGGGCCCTCTTAATGGAGGTAATACCCTACGTCCTGCTTTGTTGTATTGATGATGAAGTATCGAGTACAGAGTTGATCTACCTCGAGATCGTATGAGGTGGTCTAAAACACTAGGAGTAATGATCTTAATCTACCCTATGGACTAAAACCCTTTGGTTTATATAGACACCAGGGGTACCTAGGGTTGCACAATGTCGGTTACATCGGAGAAGGAATATGCTGAATCCATCATCGTGTTCTTGAAGTACACGCCACGGCTTAGGAGGTTTCCATCTTAGACACGTCAACATCATAGTCTTCGGTCCTTCACAAAGCGGCCCACTGTCCGGCCCATAGAGACAGGCCGGCAGCCCGAGGACCCCTTAATCCCAGACTCCCTCAGTGCTATGACCCAACTACTATATGCACGTGTACATGTGTAAATGTGGCTTCGTCACCTTTCTTGATGTTATGTTGAGGACTCCACTCGCCAATGAACAATCCACCAAGAGCGATAGCTCGGATTTCGGCTATGAGTTTGTTACCATACGTAGTGGTAAACAACAAATGAATATTATTCGGCTTTCTCTTGAGTGGGTGTGTATGTGGTAAATAAAGGGGACTGGTGATACGTCTCCAACGTATCTATAATTTTTGATTGTTTCATGCTGTTATATTATCATTCTTGGATGTTTTATAATCATTTTATAGCAACTTTATATCATTTTTGGGGACTAACCTATTGACATAGTGCCCAGTGCCAGTTGCTGTTTTTTTGCTTGTGTTTTAATTCGCAAAATATCAGTACCAAACGGAGACCAATTGCCACGAAACTTTTTGGAAACTTTTTTTGGACCAGAAGACAACTTGGGAGCCAAGGAAGCACCTAGGGGAGGCCCGTGTGGCCCACGATACACCAGGGGACGCCAGAGGCCCCTGGCGCGCCCTGATGTATCGTGGGCCCACGGAGGTATTTTCCACCGCCTCAGCTCTATAAATCCTCCAAAATTCCAATAACCCTAAAGGAGGAGACGAAACACAATTCCAGCCGCCACAAGGTCCAGAACCACGAGATCCAATCTAACACCATCACAGAGGGGTTCATCATCCTCATGGGTGCCTCTCCGATGATGCGTGAGTAGTCCACCATAGACATACGGGTCCGTAGGCAGTAGCTAGATGGCTTCCTCTCTCTCTTTTGATTCTCAATACAATGGTCTCTTGGAGATCTATTTGATGTAATGACTTTTTGCGGTGTGTTTGTTGGGATCCGATGAAGTTTGAGTTCATGATCAGTTTCTATCCATGAATATTATTTGAGTCTTCTTTGATCTCTTATATGCATGATTATTTATAGGCTCATATTTCTTCTTCAAATCTTTGGTTTAGTTAGGCCAACTAGATCGACTTTTCTTGCCATTGGAAGAGGTGCTTTCTGATGGGTTCGATCTTGCGGCGTCCTCTCCCAGTGAAAGAAGGGACAGGGAGGCACGCATGTATCATTGCTATTAAGGATAACAAGATGGGGTCTATTCCTACATGAATAGATCTTGTCTACATAATGTCATCGTTCTTATTGCATTACTCCATTTCTCCATGAACTTAATACACTAGATGCATGCTGGATAGCGGTCGATGTGTGGAGTAATAGTAGTAGATGCAGAATCGTTTTGGTTTACTAATCTTGGACGTGATGCCTATATATTGATCATTGCCTTGGATATCGTCATGATTATTTAATCTTCTATCAATTGCCCAACAGTAATTTGTTTACCCACCGTGTGCTATTTTCTTGAGAGAAGCCACTAGTAAAATCTACGGCCCCCGGGTCTATTCTTTTAATATATTGCTTTCCGATCTATCTTTTTTCGCATTTGTTTCCAGATCTATTATTCCAAAAACCCGAAAATACCTTGCTGCACTTTTTATTTGCATCTTTTATTTTGTGTTCTTGTGCGATCTATTTATCCAATCTCATACAATCCAATCTATCTTTTTACCGTGGACAGATTGACAACCTCTCTTACGCGTCGGGATGCAAGTATTTGTTCTTTGTGTGCAGGTACCGTTTACATAGTGTTGCCTGGTTCTCCTACTGGTTCGATAGCCTTGGTTTCATAACTGAGGGAAATACTTATCGTAGCTGTGCTGCATCATCCCTTCCTCTTTGGGGAAATACCGACACAGTCTCAAGCCACGTCAAAGGAATTTCTGACGCCGTTGTCGGGGAAACATCATCAACATCTATCAGATTCCTAATCACAAATCTCATCTCCTTGCAATTTACAATATTTGCCATTTGCCTCTCATTTTCATCTCCCCCACTTCACAAAAATTTGCCATTTTATTCACCCTCTTTTTCGTTTGCCTTTTTCTCGTTCGATCTTTTGTTTTCTTGTCATCATGAGTGATTTTGGTATGGCAGAAACAGATGATGGGAGGACTCCTAAAATTAGATGTTCTGGTAATCTGGATGCTAAATTTTTTGTTTTGGGGCAAGGGAACGTTATAGGAAAAGAAACTATCCAAGAATTCTTCAATTGTGTTGGAAATTTGACTCTTGATGATGCTCCTATACTTAAAAGAACTAAAACTTATGCGGAAGCTATTTCAGCACTAGTTCTGAAACTCGAAAATAGGTTTATCCGCACCCATCCTACCTTGCAAAGATTGTTTTATGAGCTACCCGTTATAAAGGATCCTAAAGCTAAAAAGTTAGCTACCCTTATTCTTTTGAATGAATTTGATCACATAGTACGAGAAGCTAGGGAATTTTTTGATTTTTTTGGTAAGTGTCATGAAAAACCGGTAATAGATGAGATCCTTTACAATAGGGACTACATGTTGAGACATCTGCTTGGAAATAATCAAATTTTTGATGAGAACCTTAAAAAGGAAATCCCCGTTTTGGATATGATCCAACAAGTTTTCAATGATGTTAATAAACAATATTCTTGGATTGTGCCCGGGAATCAAAGAGGGTACGTAAATGGACAACTTGATAGTGCTAAGATTTCTATGGATAATGTGTTTCAAGTTATATTTGCCAAACCTCTTGACAAAAATACATCTATGGAAAATAACAAGAAATGTGACACCACTTGAATCTACACATTATGCCTAGCTAGGGGCATAAAACGATAGCGCTTGTTGGGAGGCAACCCAATGAATAAAATTTATTTTTTCTTTCTGTTCTTGAGTGTTGACACAATTATGACACTGTTATGATTGTGTTTTTTATGTTTTAATTAGTGTTTGTGCCAAGTAAAGCCTTTGGGATCATGTTGGGTGATAGTTGATTTGATCTTGTTGAAAAACAAAAAATTTGCGTCCAGTAGCAGAATTTTCAAAAATCACAGAAGTGACGATTTTTTTGAATTTTTTACACAAGATCGATATACAAATTTCCTACGTTTTCCTAATTTTTCAGAATTTTTGGAGTTACACAAGTATGGTTAGAGTACAGATTACTACAAACTGTTCTGTTTTTGATAGATTTTGTTTTCGTTGCATTGTGTGCTTATTTTGATGAATCTATGGTTTGTATTGGAGGGTATAAGCCATGGTAAAGTTAGTATGCAGTATATATAATTCAATAATAAAATATGAATGTGTTTGAAACAGTACTTAGAGTGGTGATTTGCTTTATTATACTAACGGATATCACGAAGGTTTTGTTAAGTTTTGTGTGATTGAATTTTTCAAGTTTTGGGTGAGATCACGATGGATGAAGGAATAAGGACTGAAAAGAGCCTAAGCTTGGGGATGCTATGGCACCCCAAGATATTATCCAAGGAGAAACAAGCAACTAAGCTTGGGGATGCCCCGAGTGGCGTCCCCTCTTTCTTCTAACGACCATCGGTATTTTACTTGGAGCTATATTTCTATTCGTCACATATCATGAGTTTTGCTTGGAGCGTCTTGTATTATATGATTCTTTGCTTGATTTGCTTTTTAGTTTTTCACAAGTATCCTTGTTGAACACACCTATTTGAGAGAGCCAAAATTATACTATGATTTGTTAGAATTGCTCTATATGCTTCACTTAATTTTTTTGAGCTATGGAACTTCTCTAGTGCTTCACTTATTTCTTTTTGAGCACGGTGTGCTTTAATTTTTGAAGAAATACTCTCATGCTTCACTTAGATTAATTTGAGAGTTAGTAAATTTTGAAGAAATACTCTCATGCTTCACGTAGATTAATTTGAGAGTTAGTAAATTTTGAAGAATTTCTCTCATGCTTCCCTTATATTATTTTGAGAGATGTAATTTTTATGCTCATGTTCTTCACTTAAATTCATTCGAGCTTGTAAAAAAGCAATGGCAATATATGAAACTAGTCCCATAGTGATAGACATTCAAGAGGGATATAATAAAAACTTTCATGAAGATCATTGGACAAATTAAACTTGATTCCTTGTAATAGTTTTGAGACATGATGATAGTAATATGTGAGTCATGTTGGTGAGTAATTATGCTTTAGTAAGAATATGGGTGTTAAGGTTTGTGATTCCCTATGCAAGCACGAAAGTCAATATTTATGCAATAAAATTACATCCTACTTATGGTGCATTATTCGGTGTTAGTTATGCTTAATGCCCATTTATGAGAATTTTTGTTTCTTGGTTGGTTGCTTCTCAATCTATTTGCTAGCCTCCACTTGTACTAAGTAGAAATACTACGTGTGCATCCAAAATCCTTAAATCCAGTTTTGCCATATGAGTCCACCATACCTACCTATATGTTGTATTTCCATGCCGTTCCAAGCAAATTTGTATGTGCCATCTCTAATTTTCAAAATGAATTTCCTTTTTGTGTGCTCGTACCGCTCATGAAGCGCCAGGGGGTGGACAATATTTTTCCATGCTAGATGTGTTATTCTCAAGATGAGTGTTTATTCACTTGTCATTGCACGAGAGTACGGTGATAATAGGGATGCCCAGTCCCGAAATGAAAAAGAAATTTACTTTATGTTGTGAAATAATAAATTCCTTGGAAAGTGTTGGTATGGAAGGCATCCGTGGATACGGCTAGCCATGGATTGTGAAAGAATGGTGGAAAAAGGAATAACCTTTATTTTCTGTTTGGGAACCGCCTATGATATATCTAGCATGGAAAGTATTGAAAATTCTCGGTCGTTTTCGTTGACAGGAAAGGCATGCCACCCAAAATATTTTTCTTTCTCAATTTAAGCTTTGAGCTCTAGCACCTCTACAAATCCCTACTTCCCTCTGTGAAGGGCCTATCTATTTACTTTAGGCAATTTTTACTTTTATTTGAGTCTCCATCTTCTCTTATAAAGCACCAACTAGGGGGCACTATGATCATACTTGTGCATTGGGCGTAGCTAATATTCGAGTGTGTTTCATGAATGGATCAATGATTGAGCATGATGGTCTAGGGATAAATTTCTTTAGTGTTGATATTTTGAAAGACATGGTTGCTTGTTGGTATGCTTGAGTATTAAAGTCTTAATGTCCAAAGTAGACTATTGCTTTGAACCATCTAAAAGTCCAAATGTCCATGCTACAAAAGGAAAGAATATGTGATGAACATGTTAGGCATCATTCCACATCAAAAATTCTGTTTTTATCATTTACCTACTCGAGAACGAGCATGAATTAAGCTTGGGGATGCTGATACTCCTTAACGTATCTATAATTTTGGATTGTTTCATGCTGTTATATTATCATTCTTGGATGTTTTATAATCATTTTATAGCAACTTTATATCATTTTTTGGGACTAACCTATTGACATAGTGCCCAAGTGCCAGTTGTTGTTTTTTGCTTGTTTTTTACTTCGCAGAATATCAGTACCAAACGGAGTCCAATTGCCACGAAACTTTTTGGAGGTTTTTTTGGACCAGAAGACAACTTGGGAGCCAAGGAAGCACCTGGGGGAGGCCCATGTGGACCACGATACACCAGGGCGCGCCAGAGGCCCCTGGCGCGCCCTGATGTATCGTGGGGCCCACGGAGGTCTTTTCCACCGCCTCTCAGCTCTATAAACCCTCAGAAATTCTAGAAACCCTAGAGGAGGAGACGAAACACAATTCCAGCCGGCGCAAGTTCCAAAACAACGAGATCCAATCTAACACCATCATGGAGGGGTTAATCATCCTCATGGGTGCCTCTCCGATGATGCATGAGCAGTCCACCATAGACCTACGGGTCCGTAGGCAGTAGCTAGATGGCTTTCTCTCTCTCTCTCTCTCTCTCTCTCTCTCTCTCTTTTGATTCTCAATACAATGGTCTCTTGGAGATCTATTTGATGTAATGACTTTTTGTGGTGTGTTTGTTCGGATCCAATGAAGTTTGAGTTCATGATCAGTTTCTATCCATGAATATTATTCGAGTCTTCTTTGATCTCTTATATGCATGATTATTTATAGCCTCGTATTTCTTCTTCGAATCTTTGTCTTAGTTAGGCCAACTAGATTGATTTTTCTTGCCATGGGAAGAGGTGCTTTGTGATGGGCTCGATCTTGCGGTGTCCTCTCCTAGTGACAGAAGGGGCAGCGAGGCATGCATGTATCCATTTCTCCATGAACTTAATACACTAGATGCATGCTGGATAGCGGTCGATGTGTGGAGTAATAGTAGTAGATGCAGAATCATTTTGGTCTACTAATATTGGACGTGATGCCTATATATTGATCATTGCCTTGGATATCGTCATGATTATTTAATCTTCTATCAATTGCCCAACAGTAATTTGTTTACCCACCATGTGCTATTTTCTTGAGAGAAACCACTAGTGAAATCTACGGCCCCCGGGTCTATTCTTTTAATATATTGCTTTCCGATATATCTTTTTTCGCATTTGTTTTCAGATCTATTATTACAAAATCCCCAAAATACCTTGCTGCACTTTTTATTTGCGTCTTTTATTTTGTGTTCTTGTGCGATCTATTTTATCCAATCTCATACAAACCAATCTATATTTTTACCATGGAGAGATTGACAACCTCTCTTACGCGTCAGGTTGCAAGTATTTGTTCTTTGTGTGTAGGTACCGTTTACATAGTGTTGCTTGGTTCTCCTACTGGTTTGATAACCTTGGTTTCATAACTGAGGGAAATACTTACCATAGTTGTGCTGCATTATCCCTTCCTCTTTGGGGAAATCCGACGCAGTCTCAAGCCACGTCAATTGGTCAAAAGAGCTCGAAATAGACATATTGCTAAAGGTCCATAGTTCCCAAACTTTAAGCCACAACTAAAACCTATGCTTGATCACTTATTTGGCTTAATCTCTTCATGTGACAATAAAAGTTCTAGCAAACAATGATTGAAATAAAGTGTTTAAGAGCCTAGAGGAGGAGATAATTGTGGGTGTGCTTGTGAGCACTTGAGTATCATATTTTGCTACATGCTTCCTACTCCCTAACTTATGTTTTTATCGCTCTATCTAAACAAACTCTTCCGTGCATTCCCTACAAGCAAGCGTTGTCTAGATTAAATGAAATGAAGTGTTGCAAAGTTGTTTTATCTAGTAGATCAAATGATTATCTTTGCTTCACTAACACTTGCACTACAGACATGCCACCGCTATATCTATGCTAAGCTTTCAGGTCAAAAAGCGGAGGACTATCTAGGCATAACGGCAGTAAGTGAACCAAAACCTGCTCATTATTTCGGTTTAAACAGCCAATTTTCTTGTGTTTCAGATTTATCTTTATGTTTCTCAAGTACGATCAAGTTTAAGCTTGGGGGAGTTGATGAGTGATATTTTTACACTCATTTCACTCTTGTTTAAATCGATATATTTCACTAAAAGAGAGATATTCTCTCCGATATTGCCACTAATGACTGATGAATGCAAATGATTCCACAAATCCTCTCTTTAATATTTTTCCACAGGAACTGGCTAAAAAGGAAAGAAATCACATGGATAATTGGAAAGGAAGGAAAATGGAGTAAGAAACAGTCAACAGGAGGCACCAGAATGGAGCCAAAGCAAAAGACGGCGTTCCATACGTGCGTGTGCGCATGTATGAGTAGTCGTTTGGAGTGGATTCTGAGGCGGCTCGTCTACGTGAACAACTTTTATAAAGGGGACCCCGTTGAAACATCAATAGAACAACGTCGAGCACAGCCATAACCTTTTCATCATCTTCATCATCCACAAACCCTAGCCGCCGCCACCATTTCCATCTCCATAGCCATCTCCACCACCATAGTACTCTCTCATCTAGTTCATACTTGTAATCATGCATCGCACAAGGCATCCATTGTAAGACATATTGCAATCAATCAATCCCAAAATGTGGTCTTCAATGTTCTCTTCTTGGGATCGGACCTCCATGCGTGAGTATCTCGGTAAGGTATGGGTTGAGATATGAGCCTTGCAACCCTAGGTATTTGTTGAGGGGATCAATGGAAGTCTTAGACATAACGTCCCGTATGTGTGAAACAAAATTGTTTCGTGAAGTGTCTCTTGTCTTGTCCGCGATATTCATCCCTACAGGTACCCAGGATCATGGAGATTGAGCACCGGTGAGGCTAGGAGCAAGGGGACCGTGAAATGTTATACCAAACACCAGTGACAGTAAGGTTTAGTAGGGTGATACTTGTGATCTGCGTTGGATTTTTCGTGAAGAGGAATGGGTTATCGCAGCATAATATTGGGTAAGTATTTCCCTCAGTTATGAAACCAAGGTTTATCGAACCAATTGGAATACCAATCCTCAACCATCTTCAGCGGCTGCACACAAAAGAACAAACAACTTGCACCCAACGCGGGCAAGAGGATTGTCAATCCCCTTGATCTTGTTATTTGCAAGCAAGTGAGTTGTGTAGATAATTCTAAATTGCAAAATGTAATACTCCCTCCATTCCATAATGTAGTGCATATAGATATTTTAAAAAGTCAAACTTCACCAACTTTGACCAAGTTTGTGGAAAAAACAATTACATCTAGAATGTCTAACACATATCATTGGATTCATCATAAGACGTAGATTCATATTATATATATTTGGTATTATAGATATAAATAATTTTGTCTATAAACTTGGTCAAAGTTGGCAAAGTTTGACTTTTCAAGAAATCTATATGCACTACATTATGGAATGGAGGGAGTAAAAGGTAAGTAAGGACAACAAGGTAATGATAGTGTTTGTGAATATATAAGTGAATAGACCCGGGGGCCGTAGAGTTCTCTAGTGGCATCTCTGATAGAAATAACATATGGTGGGTACACAAATTACCGTTGGGTAATTGATAGAAAAGCGGATAGTTATGTGATTTTCACGGCAATGATCATGTGTATATAGGCATCACATCCATAAGAAAATAGGCTGACTCCTGCATGCACCTACTACTATTACTCCACTCACCGACCGCTATCTAGCATGCATCTAGAGTATTAAGTAAAACAGAGTAATGCTTGGAGAACGATGACATGATGTAGACAAAGTAAAATCAATCAATATGAATAAACCCCATCGTTTTATCCTTAGTAGCAGCAACACAAAGGCGCATCTTGTCCCCTTATGTCATTGGGATATAGAAACTCGCCAGGTTGAACCTACTACAACGCTCCACTCCTACCGAAGAAATATCAATCTAGTTGGCCAAACTACATCAATAGATCGGAGAGCATTATGAAGCTATGATGAGCATGCACATAAGAATCATATTAGAATTCAGAGAAGACTCAAATATTTATCAGGAATAATCTGAACATAAACCTACAATTCATCGAATCCCAACAAACACACGATACAAAGGGATTACATCGGATAGGTCAAGGCAAAGATGTGATGAACATTGTATTGAAGATCAAGAGAGAGAGAGAGATTGCCATCTAGGTACTACCTACGGACCTGTAGGTCTATGGTGAACTACTCACACATCATGGTGAGGGTAGCAAGGTTGAAGAAGAGGCCCACCGTGATCGATCTACCCTCCGACAGGGTGCCGGAACGGAGACTTGCGTCGGCGGAAAAAGTGTTTCAGGAGCGCTTCTAGGGTTTTTTGAATATATGAGAATGTATAGGCTAGAGAAGGGCGTCGGGAGGCGCACGAGGGAGGCACAAGCCATCAGGGCGCGCCCCCCCCTGGTGGTGCGCCCTATTGGCTTGTGGGTCCCTCATGCCTCTCCTGGCCTCCTTCCGAAGCTTCTAGGTCTTCTTTTGGTCAAAAAAAATCATCAAAAAGTTTCATGGCAATTGGACTTCGTTAGGTACTGTAAACCTGAAAATTCAAAAACACGCAGAAAACAGCAACTGGCACTGGGCACTGGATCAATAGGTTAGTGCTCAAGAATATTATAAATTGGTAAACAAATTCCCAAAAAGTATCCTAGAATGATAATATATCAGCATGGAACAATAAAAAATTATAGATATGTTGGAGACGTATCAGCATCCCCAAGCTTAATTCCTGCTCGTCCTCGAGTAGGTAAATGATAAAAACAGAATTTTTGATTTGACATGCTACCCATTATGTAATCTTTTGTATGTATGCTCATTGAGAAATGACAAATTAACAAACAACAACATAGTAATATTTATAGGTATAAGAAACAAAACCATTGATTTCCAAAGTATACGATCCTAAAAGAATGTTTGCCCCCATTCATCTTATTATATTAGCAAGGCATGACTCCGTCTTACCCACATCAATACAAATGTCAAACACCACGGTGTCCAAGTCAGACAATTGGATTGTACTTTTTCAATATGAATCAACTTTTTATTCTTCACGCAATACATGAGCGTGAACCATTGGACAAAGCATATAGGTGGAATAGAATATGATGGTAGATATCAAAGGGGTAAAAAGTGGAGAAGATAGTCTTGCATCAACTAGGCGTACCAACGAGCTATGGAGATGCTCATCGATAGATGTCAATGCAAGGAGTAGGGATTGCCATGCAAATGATGCACTAGAGCTATAAGTGTATGAAAGCTCAACTTAAGCTAAGTGGGGTGTGCATCCAACTTGCTTGCTCATGATGACCTCGGGCATTTGAGGAAGCCCGTCATCAGAATATACAAGCCAAGTTTAATATGAAAAGGTAATTCCCACTAGCATATGGAAGTAACAACATAGGCGACTCTCAATATAAAGAACATGGTGCCACTTTGAGGCACAAGTGTGGTAAAGGATAGTAGCAAAGTCCCTTCTCTCTTTATCTCTCATTTTTTTTCATGGTGGTTTTTTTGCCTCCCCCATTCATATTTTTTTATATGGTGGGCTCATTTGGCGTCCCCCATTTTTATTTCATTTTTCGTCCGGAGTCTCATCCCGACTTGTGGGGGAATCATAGTCTCCATCATCCTTTCCTCACTGGGACAATGCTCTAATAAGGATGATCATCACACTTTTATTTACTTACAACTCAATATGAAGAACTGATAGGAACATATGACTCTATATGAATCTCTCTGGCAGTGTACCAGGATGTGCAATGATCTAGCGTGACATCTATCAAAAACATGATGAACAGTGGCTTTGCCACAAATACTATATCAGCTCTATATGATCATGCAAAGCAATATGATGATGAACAAACTAGTCATGTGAAGTGATGATGGAATTTGCAGGGCAATATATATCGGAATGGCTATGGAAATGCCATAATAGGTAGGTATGGTGGCTGTTTTGAGGAAGATATAATGAGGCTTATGTGCAATAGAGTGTATCATGTCACGGGGTTTGGATGCACCGGAAAAAGTTGCACCGATCCTCGAGGTGAGAATGGGCTATGAACGGTACCGAAGAGGCTAGCAAATATGAGAAGGTGAGGATGCGTATGTCCATGGTGTCACATTAGTGATAAAGAACTCATATACTTAGTGCAAAGTTTTATTAGTTTTATCAGAAATCAAAGTACTCCTCGCATGTCCCGAGAGAGGAGGTTGGTAGGAGTTAACCATCGCGCGCCCCCGACTCGAAACAACACTAGGATTTCAACGAGGAATAAAAATGCCCACACATCATCACCATGCCTCTTTAATTTTTTTAGATGAATAACAAGTTAACACCTCTTAATCTCGACACTTCCACAAATCAATAATTGTGGACTCACACCTTTTTCATATTACCACATCAATGTCATTAACACAAAATTTCTCTATATGTGCTACAAGATGGTTTTGATTATCATTCATTAAATACCTATTATTTTTGGACTAGTCATATGACCCATGCAAATTACGATCACTATTCATTTAGCTCTCTGACGTGGCTTGAGACTGCGTCGATATTTCCCCAAAGAGGAAGGGATGATGCAGCACACCGACGGTAAGTATTTCCCTCAGTTATGAAACAAAGGTATCGAACCAGTAGGAGGATCACCACCACCTAATAAGCAGCACCTGCACACAAATAACAAATACTTGCAACCCGATGCATAAGAGAGGTTGTCAATCTCTCTACGGTAAAAAGATAGATTAGGTAATGATAGATAGGAGAGATAGATCTGTCAAGAACACAAAATAAAAAGGGCAAATAAAAAGTGAAGCAATATATTTTTGGGTTTTTGGTATAGTAGATCTGGAAACAAAGAGGCAAAAAGATAGATCGGAAAGCAATATGTTGTAAAAGTAGACCCGGGGGCCGTAGGTTTCACTAGTGGCTTCTCTCATGAGTATAGCACACGGTGGGTGAACAAATTACTGTTGGGCATTTGATAGAAGATCAAATAATCATGACGATATCCAAGGCGATGATCATTATATAGGCATCACGTCCAAGATAAGTAGACCGACTCTTGCCTGCATCTACCACTATTACTCCACATATCGACCGCTATCCATCATGCATCTAGTGCATTAAGTTCATGGAAAAACGGAGTAATGCAATAAGAGCGATGACATGATGTAGACAAGATATATTCATGTAGGAATAGACCCCATCTTGTTATCCTTAATGGCAACGATACATGCGTGCCTTGCTGCCCCATCTGTCACTGGGAAAGGGCACCGCAAGATCGAACCCATCACAAAGCACCTCTTCCCATGGCAAGAAAAATCGGTCTAGTCGGCCTAACTAAACCAAAGATTTGAAGAAGAAATACGAGGCTATAAGTAATCATGCATATAAGAGATCAAAGAAGACTCAAATAATATTCATGGATAGAAACTGATCATGAACTCAAAATTCATCGGATCCCAACAAACACACCGCAAAAGTTTACATCAAATAGATCTCCAAGAGACCATTGTATTGAGAATCAAAAGAAAGAGAGAGAGAATCAAAAGAGAGAGGATCCCAACAAACACACCGCATGCACCTATGAAGAAGATGAACCCCTCCGTGATGGTGTTAGATTGGATCTTGAGGCTCTGGAACTTGCGGCGGCTGGATGTGTTTTTCGTTGACTCCCCTAGGGTTTTCTGAATATTTGGGTATTTATAGGCATCAGAGGCAGTGGAGGCCCCCTGGCACACACTGGTGGGTTGTGGCCTCCACATCCCACCTCTCTAGCACTTCTTTGGCCCACTAGGTGTCTTCTGGTCCAAAAAAAAATCTCCAAAAAGTTTAGTCGCAATTGGACTCCGTTTGGTAATGATATTCTGCGAAGTAAAAAACAAGCAAAAACAACAACTGGCACTTGGGCACTATGTCAATAGGTTAGTCCCAAAAAATGATATAAAGTTGTTATAAAATGATTGTAAAACATCCAAGAATGATAATATAACAGCATGTAACAGGCAAAAATTATAGATACGTTGCAGACGTATCAGCATCCCCAAGCTTAATTCCTACTCGTCCTCGAGTAGGTAAATGATAAAAATAGAGTTTTTGATGTGGAATGCTGCCTAACATGTTCATCATATTCTTTTCTTTTGTATAGCTTGGACATTTGGACTTATAGATGATTCAAAGCAATAGTCTAGTTTTAACATAATGACTTCAATACTCAAGCATGTCAACAAGCAACCATGTCTTTCAAAATATCAACACTAAAGAAAGTTATCCCTAGCCCATCATGCTCAATCATTGATCCATTCATGAAACACACTCAAATATTAGCTATGCCCAATGCTCAAGTACGATCATAGTGCCCCCTAGTTGGTGCTTATAAGAGAAGATGGAGACTCAAAGCAAAAATAAAAATTGCATAAAGTAAATAGATAGGCCCTTCGCAGAGGGAAGTAGGGATTTGTAGAGGTGCCAGAGCTCAAAGTTTTAAATTGAGAGAGAAAAATATTTTGGGTGGCATGCTTTTCCTGTCAACGAAAACGACAAAGTAGTTCACAATACTTTCCATGCTAGATATATCATAGGCGGTTCCCAAACAGAAAATAAAGTTTATTCCTTTTTCCACCATTCTTTCACATTTCATGGCGGGCCGTATCTACGGTTGCCTTCCATACCAACACTTTCCAAGGAATTTATTATTTGACAACAGAAAGTAAATATTTTTTCTTTTTCATTTCGGGAATGGGCATCCCTATTACCGCCGCACTCTCGTGCAATGACAAGTGAATAAACACTCATCTTGAGAATAAAACATCTAGCATGGAAAAATATTGGACACTCCCCACCGTTTCATGAGCGGTACGAGCACACAAAAGAGAAGTTTATTTTGAAAATTAGAGATGGCACATACAAATTTTCTTAGAACGGCATGGGAATACCGCATATAGGTAGGTATGGTGGACTCATAAGGAAAAACTTTGTTTAAGGATTTTGGATGCACAAGTAGTATTTCTACTTAGTACAAATGGAGGCTAGCAAATAGATTGAGAAGCAACCAAACCAAGAAACGAAAATTCACATAAGTGAGCATTGAGCATAACTAACACCGAATAATGCACCATAAGTAGGATGTAATTTCATTGCATAACTATTGACTTTCGTACTTGCATAGGGAAACACAAACCTTAACACCAATATTCCTACTAAAGCATAATTACTCACGAACATGACTCACATATTACTATCATCATGTTTCAAAACTATTACAAGGAATCAAGTTTAATTTGTCCAATGATCTTCATGAAAGTTTTTATTATATCCTCCTTGGATATCTATCACTTTGGTACTAGTTTCATATATTGCCATTGCTTTTGACAAGCTCAAACAAATTTAAGTGAAGCACATGAGCATAGAGTTTTCATCTCGCAAAAAAAGTATAAGTGAAGCATGAGAGGATTTCTTGAAAATTTACTAACTCTCAAATTAATCTAAGTGAAGCATGAGAGTATTTCTAAATTTTTTTCCAAGCACACCATGCTCAAAAAGATTTAAGTGAAGCACTAGAGCAATTCTATAGCTTAAAAAGTTTAAGTGAAGCATAGAGAGCAATTCCAACAAATCATAGCATAATTTTGGCTCTCCCAAAAAGGTGTGTCCAGCAAGGATACAAGTGAAAAACTAACAAGCAAAGAAACCAAAGACTCAAATGATACAAGACGCTCCAAGCAAAACTCATGATATGTGACGAATAAAAATATAGCTCCAAGTAAAATAACGATGGTCGTTAGAAGAAAGAGGGGATGCCACTCGGGGGCATCCCCAAGCTTAGTTGCTTGTTTCTCTGTGGATATATCTTGGGGGTGCTGTAGCATCCCCAAGCTTAGGCTCTTTTCACTCCTTATTCCTTCATCCATCGTGATTTCACCCAAAACTTGAAAACTTCAATCACACAAAACTCAACAAAATCTTCGTGAGATCCGTTAGTATAATAAAGCAAATCACTACTTTAGGTGCTGTTTCAAACCCATTCATATTTTATTATTGCATTATACCTACTGTATTTTAACTTTACCATGGCTCATACCCTTCAATATAAACAATAGATTCATCAAAACAAGCACACAATGCAACGAAAACAGAATCTGTCTTAAAAAGAACAGTCTGTAGTAATTTGTACTCTAACCATACTTCTGTAACTCTAAAAATTCTGAAACATTAGTACAACGTACATAAGTTTTATAGAAACACTGTGTTAAAATTTCAGCTCAAGATCACGTTCCAGTAAAATATGAAAATTCTAACACTAGACGCAAAGTTTCTGTTTCAGATTCAGCATCGCTTCTACTCATCTTATGAATCATCCTAAAGGCTCTACTTGGCACAAACACTAAAAAAACCATAAAAACACAATTATAACAGGGGAATAATTGTGTCAACACTCAAAAACAGAAAGGAAAAAGCAAAAATAAATTTATTCATTGGGTTGCCTCCCAACAAGCGCTATCGTTTTACGCCCCTAGCTAGGCATAACGCATAGTTTCAGGTGTTATCATCTTTGGTTTTGGATCCATAGGATGCTCTCATGATTGATTCATATGGTGGCTTAATTCTTGTTCTAGGGAAGTGTTCCATACCCATTCTTAGAGGAAATTGAAAACGAATATTGCCTTCTTTCATATCAATCATAGCACCTATAGTGCGTAAAAACGGTCTACCAAGTATAATGGGACAAGACGGATTGCAATCAATATCAAGTACAATAATATCTATGGGCACATAGTTCCTATTCAAGAATAGGAACATCATTAATTCTTCCCAAAGGTTTTTTAATAGTAGAATCCGCCAAGTGCAAATTAAGAGAACATTCTTCAATATTGGTGAGACCAAGCACATCACATAAAGATTTCGGAATCGTGGAAACACTAGCACCCAAATCACATAAAGCAAAGCACTCATAATTTTTAATATTGAATTTAATAGTAGGTTCCCACTCATCATGTAATTTTCTAGGAATTGAAATCTCCAACTCCAACTTTTCTTCAAAAGATTTCATCATGGCATCAACGATATGTTTAGTAAAAGCTTTATTTTGCTCATAAGCATGGGGTGAATTCAACATGGATTGCAGCAAAGAAATACATTGAATCAAGGAACAACTATCATAATTAAAGTCTTTGCAATCCAAAATAGTGGGCACATCATTAGTTAAAGTTTTGACCTCTTCAAACCACTTTTATCAAAATTTTCATCAAGATTTCCACCCTCCAAATTATTGGGACGCCTTCTAACTAAAGTTGACTCTACTTCAGTCCATTTATCATCAATTTTAATATTACTAAACAAGGAATCACTGGAAGAAACACTAATCACTTTAAGATCTTCATCAATCTAGAGAGATTGGTTTAGCAGCCATTTGATTTATTAAAGTGGCTTGTGCATCGGAGATTTTACCAAGAAAATTTTAAGCATGAGCATACTTAGATTGGAGATTACAAACTTCTCTACTAATATCATCAAGTTGCTTTGTTATGGCATCTAGTACGGTAGAGTGTTCTCTAAGCTCATCGGTAAAATATTTGTTATGGTCAAACTGTGTAGTCATATATTCCTTAGTACTTTTCTCAATTTCAAGCAAAATATTGGGGTAAGGAACATCATAGTACTTCCGTTGAGGCATCATGCCTATGCAAACAAGATTGAAAGCAAGCAAGAGGTCTGACGAGAAAAAGGCAAACGAAAAAGAGGGCGAATAAAATGGCAAATTGGTGAAGTGGGGGAGAGGAAAACGAGAGGCAAATGGCAAATAATGTAATTGCAAGGAGATGAGTGATGTCTACTACGCAACCTTCTTCTTGTAGACTCATGTTGGGCCTCTAATACGTCTCCAACGTATCTATAATTTATGAAGTATTCATGCCATGTTTACAATAATTTTATATGATTTTGGTATGATTTTATTAGAACTAACCCGGACTGACGCTGTTTTCAGCATATCTACCATGGTGTCATTTTTTGTGCAGAAATAAAAGTTCTCGGAATGGGCTGAAAATTTACGGAGAATATTTTTCGAAAATATAAAAAATACTGGAGCAAAAAGATACCAGAGAGGAGTCCCAAGGCAGCCACAAGCCTAGGGGGCGCGCCCCCTGGCTTGTGGGCCCCTCGGGAGTCCCCCTGACGTGAAACCGACGCCAAAAATTCCTATAAATACCAAAACCCCCAGAAAGAAACCTAGATCGGGAGTTCCGCCGCCGCAAGCCTCTATAGCCACGAAAAACCAATCGAGAGCCCGTTCCGGCACCCTACCGGAGGGGGAAACCATCACCGGAGGCCATCTTAATCATCCCGGCGGTCTCCATGACGAGGATGGAGTAGTTCACCCTCGGGGCTGAGGGTATGTACCAGTAGCTATGTGTTTGATCTCTCTCTCTCGTGGTCTTGAGATGACACGATCTTGATGTACCGCGAGCTTTATTAATATAGATGAATCATATGGAGTTTTCCCCTCTCTATCTTCTTGTGATGAATTGAGTTTTCCCTTTGAAGTTTTCTTATCGGATTGAGTCTTTAAAGGATTTGAGAACACTTGATGTATGTCTTGCGATGGGATATCCGTGGTGACAATGGGATGTTCTATTGATCCACTTGATGTATGTTTTGGTGATCAACTTGTGGGTTCCGTGACCTTGGGAGTCTATGCATAGGGGTTGGCACACGTTTTCGTCTTGACTCTCCGGTAGAAACTTTGGGGCACTCTTTAAAGTTCTTTGTGTTGGATTGAACATGATGAATCTGAAATTGTGTGATGCATATCGTATAATCAAGCCCATGGGTACTCGTGGTGACATTGGAGTATCTAGGTGACATTAGGGTTTTGGTTGATGTGTATCTTAAGGTGTTATTTTAGTACGAACTCTAGGGCTGTTCGTGACACTTATAGGGATAGCTCATAAGATTGATCGGAAAAGATAAGTTTGAGGTGGTTTCGTACCCTACAATAATTTCTTCGTTTGTTCTCCGCTATTTGTGACTTTGGAGTGAACTCTTTGTCGCACGTGAGGGATTTACATATGATTCAACTATGTCAGTATTGTTGAGAGAACTTGCACTAGTGAAAATATAAACCCTAGGCCTTGTTTCCAAGCATTGCAATACCGTTTTTGCTCACTTTTGTTACTTGCTACCTTGCTGTTTTTATATTTTCAGATTACAAAAATCTATATCTACTATCCATATTACACTTGTATCACCATCTCTTCGCCGAACTAGTGCACCTATACAATTTACCATTGTATTGGGTGTGTTGGGGACACAAGAGACTCTTTGTTATTTGGTTGCAGGGTTGTTTGAGAGAGACCATCTTCATCCTATGCCTCCCATGGATTGATAAACATTAGGTCATCCACTTGAGGGAAATTTTCTACTGTCCTACAAAACTCTACGCTAGGGGGGGGGGGGGCGCCCCCTAGAGTTTCGTAGGACAGTAGCAAATTTCCCTCAAGTGGATGACCTAAGGTTTATCAATCCGTGGGAGGCGTAGGATGAAGATGGTCTCTCTCAAACAACCCTGCAACCAAATAACAAAAAGTCTCTTGTGTCCCCAACACACCCAATACAATGGTAAATTGTATAGGTGCACTAGTTCGGCAAAGAGATGGTGATACAAGTGTAATATGGATAGTAGATATAGGTTTTTGTAATCTGAAAATATAAAAACAGCAAGGTAGCAAGTAACAAAAGTAAGCAAAAACGGTATTGCAATGCTTGGAAACAAGGCCTAGGGTTCATAGTTTCACTAGTGCAAGTTCTCTCAACAATACTGACATAGTTGAATCATATGTAAATCCCTCACGTGCGACAAAGAGTTCACTCCAAAGTCACAAATAGCAGAGAACAAACAAAGAAATTATTGTAGGGTACGAAACCACCTCAAAGTTATCTTTTCCGATCAATCGTATGAGCTATCTCTATAAGTGTCACGAACAGCCCTAGAGTTCGTACTAAAATAACACCTTAAGATACACATCAACCAAAACCCTAATGTCACCTAGATACTCCAATGTCACCACGAGTACCCATGGGCTTGATTATACGATATGCATCACACAATTTCAGATTCATCAGATTCAATCCAACACAAAGAACTTCAAAGAGTGCCCCAAAGTTTCTACCGGAGAGTCAAGACGAAAACATGTGCCAACCCCTATGCATAGATTCCCATGATCACGGAACCCGCAAGTTGATCACCAAAACATACATCAAGTGGATCAATAGAACGTCCCATTGTCACCACGGATATCCCATCGCAAGACATACATAAAGTGTTCTCAAATCCTTTAAAGACTCAATCCGATAAGAAAACTTCAAAGGGAAAACTCAATTCATCACAAGAAGATAGAGAGGGGAAAAATCCATATGATTCATCTATATTAATAAAACTCGCGGTACATCAAGATCGTGTCATCTCAAGAACACGAGAGAGAGAGAGAGAGAGAGATCAAACACATAGCTACTGGTACATACCCTCATCCCCGAGGGTGAACTACTCCCTCCTCGTCATGGAGACCGCCGGGATGATTAAGATGGCCTCCGGTGATGGTTTCCCCCTCCGGCAGGGTGCCGGAATGGGCTCCCGATTGATTTTTCATGGCTACAGAGGCTTGCGGCAGTGGAACTCCCCATCTAGGTTTCTTTCTGGGGGTTACTGGATATATAGGGGTACTTGGCGTTGGAATCACGTCAACGGGATCCACGAGGCGGTAACAAGCCAGGCGGGCGCGCCCTAGGGGGGCGCCCCCTAGGCTTGTGATCGCCTCGTGGCTCTTCTGGCCCACCTCCAAAGCACTCTGGGCTTTTTCTGGTCCATAAATGATCACCGTAAATTTTTATTCCGTTTGGACTCCGTTTGATATTCCT
This sequence comes from Elymus sibiricus, assembly GCA_039707655.1. NCBI lineage: Eukaryota > Viridiplantae > Streptophyta > Magnoliopsida > Poales > Poaceae > Elymus > Elymus sibiricus. Next base: position 380,943,748 of record CM077673.1, on the reverse strand, counting down.
TTTCTATAAAACTCAAAAACAAGGAAAAAAAACAGAAAGTGGCACTGGGCTCTAGGTTAATAGGTTAGTCCCAAAAATAATATAAAATAGCATATAAATGCATATAAAACATCCAAAACAGATAATATAATAGCATGGAACAATCAAAAATTATAGATACGTTGGAGACGTATCAATGAGATTTGTGATTAGGAACCTGGTAGATGATGATGGTGTCTCCTTGGCACCAGAGATTGGCACATAGAAGAGAATGCTTCCTCCCAGGCAACGGCGCCAGAAATTCCTTTGACGTGGCTTGAGACTGCGTCGGTATTTCCCCAAAGAGGAAGGGATGATGCAGCACAGCGACGGTAAGTATTTCTCTCAGTTATGAAACCAAGGTATCGAACCAGTAGGAGTATCACCACCACCTAATAAGCCGCACCTGCACACAAATAACAAATACTTGCAACCCGACGCGTAAGAGAGGTTGTCAATCTCTCTACGGTAAAAAGATAGATTAGTTAATGATAGATAGGACAGATAGATCTCTCAAGAACACAAAATAAAAAGGGCAAATAAAAAGTGCAGCAATATATTTTTGGATTTTTGGTATAGTAGATCTGAAAACAAAGAGGCAAAAAGATAGATCGGAAAGCAATATGTTGGAAAAGTAGACCCGGGGGCCGTAGGTTTCACTAGTGGCTTCTCTCATGAGTATAGCACACGGTGGGTGAACAAATTACTGTTGGGCAATTGATAGATGATCAAATAATCATGACGATATCCAAGGCGATGATCATTATATAGGCATCACGTCCAAGATAAGTAGACCGACTCCTGACTGCATCTACCACTATTACTCCACACATCGACCGCTATCCAGCATGCATCTAGTGTATTAAGTTCATGGAAAAATGGAGTAATGCAATAAGAACGATGACATGATGTAGACAAGATCTATTCATGTAGGAATAGACCCCATCTTGTTATCCTTAATGGCAACGATACATGCGTGCCTTGCTGCCCCATTTGTCACTGGGAAAGGACACCGCAAGATCGAACCCATCACAAAGCACCTCTTCCCATGGCAAGAAAAATCGGTCTAGTCGGCCTAACTAAACCAAAGATTCGAAGAAGAAATACGAGGCTATAAGTAATCATGCATATAAGAGATCAAAGAAGACTCAAATAATATTCATGGATAGAAACTAATCATGGACTCAAAATTCATCGGATCCCAACAAACACACCGCAAAAGTTTACATCAAATAGATCTCCAAGAGACCATTGTATTGAGAATCAAAAGAGAGAGAGGAAGCCATTTACCTACTGCCTACGGACCCGTAGGTCTATGGTGGACTACTCACGCATCATCGGAGAGGCACCTATGAAGAAGATGAACCCCTCCGTGATGGTGTTAGATTGGATCTCGAGGCTCTGGAACTTGCGGCGGTTGGATGTGTTTTTTGTCGACTCCCCTAGGTTTTTCTAAATATTTGGGTATTTATAGGCATCAGAGGCGGTGGAGGGGGGCATTGTGGAGGGCACAACCCATCAGGGCGCGCCGAGGGCCCCCTGGCGCGCCCTGGTGGGTTGTGGCCTCCACAGCCCACCTCTCTAGCACTTCTTTGACCCACTGGGTGTCTTCTTGTCCAAAAAAATCTCCAAAAAGTTTCATCGCGATAGGACTCCGTTTGGTACTGATATCCTGCCAAGTAAAGAACAAGCAAAAACAACAACTCGCACTTGGGCACTATGTCAATAGGTTAGTCCCAAAAATTGATATAAAATTGCTATAAAGTGATTGTAAAACATCCAAGAATGATAATATAACAGCATGGAACAAGCAAAAATTATAGATACGTTCGAGAAGTATCACTCTCAAACAAATATAAGTTAAGAACGAGTGCATATTATTTCTATAAAATCTACATGCCACCGTGCTCAAAAAGATATAAGTGAAGCACTAGTGCAACTGCCAAGCTCAAAAGATACAAGTGAAGCACATAGAGTATTCTAACAAATTATGATGAAGGTGTGTCTCTCTCAAATAGGTGTGTCCAGCAAATGATTTTTGTGACATACCTGAAAGTAAAAGCAAAAAAAAGCAAACGACGCTCCAAGCAAAAGACATATCATGTGATGAATAAAAATGTAGCTCCAAGTGACATACCGATGGAATGAGACGAAAGAAGGGATGCCTTCCGGGGCATCCCCAAGCTTAGATGCCCGAGTCTTCCTTAGAATATTACTTGGGGTGCCTTGGGCATCCCCAAGATTAGTATTTTGCTACTCCTTATACCGTGGTCCATCGTGATAACACCCAAAACTTGAAAACTTCAATCACACAAAACTCAACAAAACTTCGTGAGATCCGTTAGTATAAGCAACATATCAAGTACTTTAGGTACTGTTATATATTTATTATTATTTTATTTTAGCATAAGGTACTGTATTCTAACTTCTCCATGGCTTATACCTCTCGATCCAATCCATAGCATAATCAAAATAAGCAAACTATGCATGCAAAAACAGAATCTGTCTAAAACAGAACAATATGTAAAGATACGTTTAATTGCCATACTTCTGTAACTCAAAATATTCTAAAGAATTAGGACGACCTGTAGAATTTGTATATCAGTACGGTGTAAACATTTCATCTTAAGAAGACGTTCCAGTAAAATCACAAAATTTCTGCACTGAACGTCAAAGTTTCTGTTTTTGCACCGTATCAATTCTACTCATCATACAAATCATCCCAAAGGCTTTACTTGGCACAAACACTAATGAAAACATAATAAAATAATCATTACAGAGGCATCAATAATGTTGTCACAATCAAAATAACAGAAAGTATTGGGTTGTCTCCCAACAAACTCTTTCTTTATAGCCATTAAGATAGGCTTGAAATTTCAATGATGCTCACATAATAGACAAGAATTCAAGCACAAAGGGAGCATCATAAAGCATGTGAAAAACATATCTAAGCCTAATATGCTTCCTATTCATAGTCATTTTATAGGAAAACAAATTCTCAAGACAAGTGAAATCTAGCATATGCAAATAGGAAGAGTGAAGCATTAATAATTTCAACACAAAGAGAGATAATTGAGTAACATTCAAATTCCTATATCCATATTTGCCTCTCTCCTGATAATTACATGCAGGATCATAATCAAACTCAACAATATAGCTATCATGTAAAACATTCTCTTTATGATCCATATGCATACAAGTCTTATAACCTTCCAAGGTAGTGGGATCATTATTTCCTAAAGTTGACGCTCTTTCAAACCCACTTTTAGTAGTGATGCAAATATCATAATCAATAGTGGATTCATCATGAAGCATAGAATTATCAAGATCACAAGGAACATCATGCCTATCACCCCAATCATGATCATTAGCACAACTGATATTCATAGAATTTATGCTAACAACATGGCAATTAAGATTTTCATTCAAGGAACTATCATGAATCACATTAGATTCACGATTTTCAAGCAAGACCTCATAAAGATAATCTAGTGCACTCTCACTAGCAATTGGTTCAACATAAATGGGTCTTTGGAAAAGATTAGCAAGTGGATGAGGATCCATTTATCTTTATTTTTGCTTTTTTACTTTCTGTTTGTTTGTGTGCAAAAGATAAACATAGCATAGCTAGGCAAGTAAACTAACAAGCAAAGGAGTAAACTCGTAACAAGCAAAGATAGATATTTTGTATTTTTGATTTTTATGAGGCAAACTAAATATAACAGCAAATAAAAAGAAGAACAAGTCAATCCCCTTGATCTCGTTATTTGCAAGCAAGTGAGTTGTGTAGATAATTGTAAATTGCAAAATAAAATAAAAGGTAAATAAGGACAGCAAGGTAATTATAGCGTTTGTGAATATATAAGTGAATAGACCCAGGGGACGTAGAGTTCTCTAGTGGCATCTCTCATAGAAATAACATATGGTGGGTACACAAATTACTGTTGGGTAATTGATAGAAAAGCGGATAGTTATGTGATTTTCACGGCAATGATCATGTGTATATAGGCATCACATCCATAAGAAAATAGGCCGACTCCTACATGCACCTACTACTATTACTCCACTCACCGACCGCTATCTAGCATGCATCTAGAGTATTAAGTAAAACAGAGTAATGCTTGGAGAATGATGACATGATGTAGACAAAGTAAACTCAATCAATATGAATAAACCCCATCGTTTTATCCTTAGTAGCAGCAACACAAAGACGCATCTTGTCCCCTTATGTCACTGGGATATAGAAACTCGCCAGGTTGATCCTACTACAACGCACCACTCCCACCGAAGAAATATCAATCTAGTTGGCCAAACTACATCAATAGATCAGAGAGCATTACGAAGCTATGATGAGCATGCACATAAGAATCATATTAGAATTCAGAGAAGACTCAAATATTTATCATGAATAATCTGAACATAAACCCACAATTCATCGGATCCCAATAAACACACCATACATAGGGATTACATCGGATAGATCAAGGCAAAGATGCGATGAACATTGTATTGAAGATCAAGAGAGAGAGAAAGATTGCCATCTAGGTACTACCTATGGACCTGTAGGTCTGTGGTGAACTACTCACACATCATGGTGAGGGCAGCAAGGTTGATGAAGAGGCCCTCCATGACCGATCTCCCCTCCGACAGGGTGCCGGAACGGAGGTGTAGATGGCCTCCCATTGGAACAGAGACTTGCGGCGATGAAAAAAGTGTTTCGGGAGCGCTTCTAGGGTTTCTGGAATATATGATAATTTATAGGCTAGAGTGGGGCGTCGGGAGGCGCACGAGGGAGGCACAAGCCATAAGGGCGCGCCCCCTGGTGGCGCGCGTTGTTGGCTTGTGGGGCCCTGGTGCCTCTCCCGGCCTCCTCTCCAAGCTTCTAGGTCTTCTTTTGGTCCAGAAAAAATCATCAAAAAGTTTCGTGGCAATTGGACTTCGTTTGGTACTGTAAACCTGAAAATGCAAAAACACGCAGAAAACAGCAACTGGCACTGGGCACTGGGTCAATAGGTTAGTGCTCAAAAATATTATAAATTGGTAAACAAATGCCCCTAAAGTATCCTATAATGATAACATATCAGCATGGAACAATCAAAAATTATAGATACGTTGGAGACGTATCATAGGGTAACATGGATCATATCCTTGGGGATTCATGAGGTGTAGTCATTAAACACACAATGCTTTTGTCTAATTTGATTATCTTAATTATCGGGGAAACCCCACGAGACGGATAGGGCCTTCGGTAGGACAACCGATTCTTGATGTAGGGCGCGTGCCGGTCAAGATGTTATTTGGACACATCCCTCACTCCGATATGAAACAAGCACATCTTGATGGGCGACTTCCCGAGCACAAACTAATATCCTTTTTGATCCCAAAACAAATACATGGATGTAAGCATTAAGACCTCATACTCGTACCTCTTTTTATTATAAGTATTTGAATCATAGTTTGCTTGCTGATCCGGTGAAAAGCTAGATTTGACACTTTGGCAAAAGCTTGCTTGAGACTATTGCTTCAAGGGAATCTTCTTCTCGTGTGTTTGATACCCAGGATCACCTCTGGGGAAATAGGTGCGGGATACCCTTTTATGTTCCAACACCGGGTCAATAAAAAGGATATACCATTAGAACAATTGTAACTCTATTCCATCTCATTCTGGAGATCAAGAGCAGTTAAATTATCCATTTCATCTTATTATGGATCTTCACGGTATTATCGATATGGTTTTCATGGGTTTTATCTCTGTTGTGATTAATTCCCCTCTTATGATGCGTGAGTAATTCCCTATAGGCGTGAGAGATGTAGGTGAGTGGTAAGGTTCATTTGTGCCTATTCTATATCTCATCATTTGTATTTGTAGTAGTATAATTTGTCTAGTACATTGTTATACTATGATGAACTCTATGCGTGTTGTCCAATTTAAGGGCCCAAGCAACATGATATCAATACCTACACGGTTAACACATATTGTTTAGGAAATCTATGACCTCTGACGTGACAGGTGGAGATATCTATGAGGACCGAAGACAATATGAGATAATGGTGATCCATTAAACCTAATGCTTGGTTCTGGTCCAAAGACCTTAATTGCGGAAACGACCACTCTGTGGCAACAGTGAAGCAAGACCATAGAATGAAATGTAATCCCGTGAGGAGGAGTTTCATGACTCTAGGGCTATCCGCGTACAAAACACACATATCAAATACTATTATGAGTATAATACAAGGTAACTGGTATTACCGACGCACTGGCATACTTGATATATTCTTACCATGAGCTGAATTCTCTCTGTGCCTAATCTCTTCATTGTAGCAAACACCAACCTCATTTTTATTTATGTTATTTACTTTTAAGAGTTATTACATTCATGAGTTTAAACATTTTACCCTTGCTACTCTAGTTTATCCGTTTACTAGGACAGTAACGATATTTGTAGAAACTCAAACAATTACTTCACACAAGAACTATGACACCTTGTGTGTGTGTGTGTGACAAAAGTGCCATTATAAATATTCTCCTCCGCTCTTCATTGGGATGATTACACATTGGGATACTTTTGTGAAAGTGCTACACTACCCTATTTGTCTTGCAGGCACCAAAGCATTTTCTGGCGTCGTTGCCGGGGAGCTAAGTGTAGAGTATTTGTTTCATAACTGTTTTTGTAGGTGTTGTTATTGTAGATACTTTCAATAAGTCACAAGGGATCTATTCGTTCTGGAAAAACGTATTAACCAGATTATATCACTCATTTTCCTCAGGAGCAACAAGCTTCATTAATAGGAAAAATACAAAATAGTGAAACAGTTGAGCTTAACACTTTGTTTGTAGAGATGTCGATTACTCCAAAACCAAAGACTGTAAGAGATTATTGTGCTCTAGTATTAACTTCAAGATCTCCTATAGTATATCCTTCTAGTTATGTCAAAGAGTATTCAATAGACTGTGATCTTATTACAGAAGTTAAAAAGCATGCCTTTGCAGGAACTGAAGAAGAAGATCCTCAAGCACATCTTATGTTTTTTGATACTTTATGTGGTACTTCAAATTGAAAGATGTGTCACGAGAATTCCTATTGTTAAAACTCTTTAGGTTTCCTTTAAAAGGTGATGCTGAAAAGTGGTATAATCGATTACCTCAAGGGAGTATAACCAGCTGGCTTACGTGTGCTAAAAATTTTATGGCTAAATTTCCGCCAAGCTCAAAGATTACTAAATTGCGAACAAATCTCACCCTATTCGTTCAAGAAGATGATGAAAATTTATATGAAGCATGGGGGAGATATTCTAAATTTCTGAATTTATGCCCTAACCATTGTTATGCTGAATTCATTATAATTCATATGTTTTATCATGGAATTAGTGAAGAATCAAAATCCATTCTTTATTTAAGTGCAAGAGGACGATTCATGTATTTAACTCTTGAACAAGGGAGAGAACTTATAGAGAAGATTATGACTGCAAAAGAACAATGAAATATTGAGGAACCAATCAAACCCACTGGGAAAATATATCATGTTGAAGATATGGAGGAATTTAAAAAGGTTACTCAAGAAAAAGGTAGACATGTTGAACAAGTTGTTAATGAGAGAGTGGATATATTTAGTATCTAACAGCAGGAGGACGAACTTCAGGAAACAATGAACAAGTTCAATTTCCATCTAGACGATTTCAACGGAGATTTTTGGAGATGCATGTATCATAATGAGAATATTATTACCTACCTTTCCAATGAGGTAGAAGGGTTAAGTCAAGCAGTAAAAAATCTCGATAAACACTCTCGTATGATAGAAACCCATTGCTCTCAAATTTCTAAAACACAATCTCTGATTCTTGCACAATTAGATAAAGAAAATATTGTTTCTACTAATGATATTGATACTCATGGTGTTAAAAGAACGCAAGACCCAAAAGGCCCAATATGGTATGGGAAGGAACAAGAACAAAGAAGAAGAGTGAGCCAGAGTGAAACTCAAGAGAACAGAGAGCTCCTCTTTGGTGAGAATGAGCCAGAAGAACATGTCCATCATGATGCTCAAGGTAATGAAGCAGAGGCAGATAAGAAGTAGATCCTGATGTTGAAACGGTAGATGGTGACAATAACGAAGAAGAAGTAACTCAGAAGCTGAAAGGGGCGAGGAACCAAGGGTGGAAAATAACACCAGACCACCTTATCCCACTAAAAGATGAAGTAATCAAACTTCAAAGAATAAAGAAAAAGGTAAAGAAAAGGAGAAGGAAAAGGGTGAGACAAAGAAAATACTTCCTTACCCCAAGGCTGTAACACCATCTTCGAATGATGCCCTTTATTCCTCCTTTCTACAAGCTATAGCTAATCTTAAAGTTTCAATGCATGTAACTGATACTTTAAAGATTCTTACTTTTGCCAGGTTCATGTGTGATATCATTAACAATAAGAGAAGTATGGATTTGAAGGAACACGTCGCAACGATAACAGAGTATCCTTTTGAGGATAAGATATCGAAGAAGCTGGGATATTGCTACTTGTGATGGCATTGGGATTTCCCCAAGAGGAAGGGTGATGTAGTGAAGTAGCGAAAAGTACTTCCCTTAGTTAACAACCAAGGTTTATCGAACCAATAGGAGAAACCAGCAAACAACCATCAACATCACCTATGCACAAAATAGCAAATACTTGCACCCAACAAGGGCAAGAGGGTTGTCAATCCCCTTGTACTCGTTAGCGGCAATGATTAAATCTAATAGTAGTAGATTGATAAATTTCAAAGTAAAATAAAATTAAATAAATTGCAGCAATATATTTTGGTTTTGCTAATATGATTAAAGTAGACCCCGGGGGCCATAGTTTTCACTAGAGGCTTCTCTCTACATACCATGGCATACGATGGGTAGACAAATTACTGTTGAGCAATTGATAGAAAAGCGCATAGTTATGACATTATTCATGGCATGGTAAAATACATAGGCATTACGTTCGTGACAAGTAGACCCACTCCTGCCTGCATCTACTACTATTACTCCACCAATCGACCGACTCAAGCCTGCATCTTCAGTAATTAAGTTCATACGAACAGACTAACGCTTTAAGCAAGATGACATAATGTAGACAAAATAAAACCAATCAATATGATTAAACCCCATCGTTTTATCATTAGTAGCAAAAAAACAACGCGTGCCTCACTACCCCTTCTGTTACTGGGTGAGGACACCGCAAGATTGAACCCACTACTATGCACCACTTCCACTGAAGCTTGATAGTTCAACTTGGACAAAGAAAACCGAAAGATCGGAAAACATTACATAGGTATAGAAATCACACACAATAAAGTTCAGAAAAGACTCAATTACTTTCAATGAATAATCTGATCATAAAACTACAATTGATCGGATCCCAACAAACACACAACAAAAGAATATTACATCAAATAGATCTCCGAACAGAACATGGTATTGAAGATCAAATAGAGAGAACAAGCCATCTAGCTAATCACTATATGGACCCATAGCTCTGTGGTAGACTACTCACGCATCATCATGGAGGCAACAAGGTTGATGAAGATGGCCTCCGTGATCGATTCCCCCTCCGACAGAGTACCGGAAAAGGCCTCCAGATGGGATCGCAGAAGAACAGAAGCTTGCGTCAGAGGAAAAATTGTTTGAGGTCCCGCTCTGTTTTTTTGGAATATTTGGGAATTTATAGAAGTGGAATTAGGTCGGATGGAGCCACGTGGGGCCCACAAGACATCAGGGCACCCCTACCCCCAGGGTGCGCCATGTTGTCTTGATGTACCCTCTTAGGTCTTCTGGTCCTCCCCCGAAGCTTCTAGGGTGTCTTCAGGTCCAGAAAAAATTGTCGAAAGGTCTCGTCACGTTTGGACTCCGTTTGGTATTGATTTTCTGAAAAACAAGAAAACAAGCAAAAAAACAGTAACCGGTATTGGCCAAACTAAACTGATAGATTAGAGAGAGTTATGAAGCTATAATAATCATGCAAATAAAATACCAGCAAATATTCAATATATTTTCATGAATAATTTGAACATAAACCCACAATTCATCGGATCCCAACAAACACACCGCAAAGATGAATTACATATGATAGATCACCGCGGGAATCGCGGTGATCATGGCAACGAAGAACATAGAGAGAGAGAGATAGCCATCTAGGTACTAACTACAGACCCGTAGGTCTGTGGTGAACTACTCACACATCACCATGGGAGCAGCAAGGAGGATGTAGAGGCCCTCCGTGATCGATCCCCCTCTGGCAGGGCACCGAAGAAGGGCTCCAGATGAGATAGCGATGGAACAGAGACTTGCGGCGGCGGAAAAAGCGTTTCTAGGGGCACCCCTAGGGTTTTTGGATTATATGTGAATTTATAGGCCAGAGTATGGGGTCAGGAGATGAGGGGGAGGCCACAAGCTATCAGGGCACGCCCCCTGGGCTTGCCTTGTTAGCTTGTGGGGCTCTCGTGCGGCCTCCGGTCTTCTCCCGAAACTTTCGGGTCTTCTTTTGTTCCAGAAAAAAATCATCAAAAAGTTTCGTGGCAATTGGACTTCGTTTGGTACTGTAAACCTGAAAAGCCAAAAACATGCAGAAAACAACAACTGGCACTTGGCACTGTGTTAATAGGCTAGTGCTCAAAAATAATATAAAACAGAAAATAAATGCCTTAAAATATCCTAGAATGGTAATAGTATAGCATAGAACAATCAAAAATTATAGATACGTTGGAGACGTATCGCATCCCCAGGCTTAATTCCTGCTGGTCCACGAGTAGGTAAATGATAAAAACATATTTTTTGATGTGATATGCTACCCAACACGTAATCTCTTGCATGTATGCTCATTGAGAAACGATGAATTAACAAACATCAACATAATAATATTTATAAGCATAAGTAACACAATCATCAATCTTTTGAAATATACGATCCTCAAAGAATGTGTACCCCCATTCATTTTATCATATTAGTAAGGCATGGATCCGTCTTCACCACATTAATACAAATGTCAAGCACCATGGTGTGCAAGTTAGGCAATTGGATCGTAATTTTTAACGCACTTCAGCTTTTTATTCTTCACGCAATACATGAGCGTGAACCATGGACATAGCATATAGGTAGAATAGAATATGCTGGTAGATATGAAAGTGGTAAAAGTGGAGAAGAAATTCTCGCATCAACTAGGCGTATCAACGGGCTATGGAGATGCCCGTCAATAGATATTAATGCGAGGAGTAGGGATTGCCATGGAACGAATGCACTAGAGCTATAAGTGTATGAAAGCTCAACTCAAGCTAGGAGGGTGTGCATCCAACTTGCTTGATCATGAAGACCTCTGGCATTTGAGGAAGCCCATCGTCGGAATATACAAGGCAAGTACTATAATGAAAAATCCCACTAGCATATGGAAGTGACAAAACATGAGACTCTCTATATGAAGAACATGGTGCTACTTTGAAGCACAAGTGTAGAAAAGGAGGTAGTAGCACTTTCCCTTCTCTCTTTTCTCTCATTTATTTTATTATTTTTCTTTTTTCCTTTTTATTTTCTTTCTTTCTTTTTTGTTTCTTTTTCTCTTCTTTTTTTCTTTTTTTTCCTCACCGAGACAATGCCCTAATAATGAAAATTCTCACACTTTTATTTACTTACAACTCGATATGAAGAACTATGAAACAATAAGACTCAATATGAATGCCTCTGGCAGTGTACCAGGATGAGCAATAATCTAGCATAACATGTAAACAATGATGAATAGTGGCTTTGCCACAAATACTATGTCAGTTACATGATCATGCAAAGCAATATGACAATGAATGAACTAGTCATATAGTGTAATGGTGGAAGTTGCATGGCAATATATCTCGAAATGGCTATGGAAATGCCATGATAGGCAAGTATGGTGGATAATTCGAGGAAGATATAATGAGGCTTATGTGCAACAGAGCGTATCATGCCGCGGGGTTTAGATGCACCGACGAAGTTTGCACCGATCCTCGAGGTGAGAATGGGCAATGCACGGTACCGAAGAGGCTAGCAAAACATGAGGAGGTGAGTGTGTGTACGTCCATGGATTCACATTAGTCATAAAGAACTCCTATACTTATTGCAAAGTTTTATTAGCTTTCTTGAAGCACAGTACTACTCGCATGCCCCTAGGGAGGAGGTTGGGAGGATTTAAACATTGCGCGCCTCCGATTCAAAACAACATTAGGATTTCAACGAGGAATAAGAATGCTCGCTGTGGGAGTCCGGGATTCGGGGGTCCTCGGGCCGCTGACTTATCTCTTATAGTTCGGCCCGATGGGCCGCCTTATGGCATCTTCGAGAAGGACGGGCTGCGAAATGACCCTAGGCTTATGGGGAATGTTCCGAAGACTTGGTGTGTCCTCCAAGAAAGGATGGGCGTATCTATGCCCGGATGGAAACCGACCATTTGTAACCCTAGGGACCCCTGGCGTCTATATAAACCCGGGGTCTTAGTTTGTAGAGGGACAACTCTATTGATTAGGGTTTAGCTCTTTTGATCTCGAGGCAGGTCAACTCTGTAACCATCTCATTCATCAATATAATCAAGCAGGACGTAGGGTTTTACCTCCTCACGAGGGCCCGAACTTGGGTAAACAATGTCCCCTTTGTCCCTTGTTACCATCGTTCCTAGATTCACAGTTCGGGACCCCCTACCTGAGATCCGCCGGTTTCGACACCGACATTGGTGCTTTCATTGAGAGTTCCGCTTTGAGATCACTTGTGGATTGATGGCTCGCCTTAGCATCAGCGAACAGGCCCGGAACGAGGACATTTTGTCCCCGGTCAGGTCTTCGCGTTCGGCAGCGTCTTGCTGCATGCTGACTCGACCGGCCATCTAGGCCGGATTGAAAATTTCTCCCACGACCAGGAGATCAGGTTTGGGAACTTAGAGTTCACTGCCGACTCCCGTGGCAATCTGTTCCTCGCAGAACTCCCGGTTTCGTCCGACGGGCTCGGAAACCCCGGAGCTTCAACTCCGGGCTCACTATCCGACTCGATCCTCCGGTCTATCTCCGCCGAAGAACCAGCCTTGAGCCTAGACTCGGTGATGGTGCCTGGATATCAAGGTTCGACCTTCGCCGAACACGCCCATCTCGAAGACGCCCTGGAGCTCAACTCCAAGGGCCCTCAGGAAACCGATCTGGTCATCCTCTCGTGGTTGAACGAGGCTCTAGACTAGATCCAATCTATGGCAATCGAGGATGATCTTACCGCAACCCATGTTCCGGTCGACCTAGAGGCCGGTTATGGGGAATTCTACGGCCCACCCACCACCCACTTGGTAGCCACCGTCGAAGACATAACCGACATGTTGGACTACGCCTCCGAAGAGGCGGAACATATGGACGAAGAGATCGGCGACCCCGCCCCCGTAACCACCGGGCGTTGGGCGGCCACCTCGACCTATGATGTTTATATGGTGGACACCCCTAACGACAGGGAGAACCATACCCCTAGGAAGAACGGCGAAAAATCCGGCAAAACATCAAAACGCCGGAAACAATGCAAGCGATCCAAGACCAACAAGGCAAGGGAAGCCGTTACAGGCACCGGGGATATAGATACCCCGAAGGACCTCGGTGATCCTATAACCCCCGCCGAGCCGGTGGAGGACCCGGATAGGCTCACGGATCAGCAAGACGCCGAGGATCACAATGATTCCGGGGATGATGAATACTTCCCACACGCTGTAGAAGAAGAAAAGCTCAAAGCCGAAAACTTCACCGTCCCCGGAAACCCTGAGGACCAAGAAAGATTTAGTCAACAGCTCATAGCCACAACTCGGACCTTAAAGGTAAAGCAGCACCAGCTCAAGGACGAACTAGACACCATCAATAACATATGGACAAAAGTTTTGGCTGCCGAAGAAGGATTCGGCACTGAGCGGCCAGACCCAAAGAGGAGTTACCCCCGTCGGTGCCAGCTGTCGCAATTCGACGACGAGGTCCTTGAGCCCGAGTCTCCCAGGCACACTCAGTATGACCAGCCGGACCGCCCCCCTCAAGGACGGGACAAGATGGCTCGAGACGCCGAGTACTGGCCCACGTCACCCCGTATGAGAGGAAAGGGACCAACACAGCCTGGGGACCGGTACGATTTTCGGCAGGACCTGGACTATAGGTCAGGCCACGCCAGATCCATCTACGGATCTAAGGGACGCTCCCCCATTAGACGCGATGTCTACCGATCGTGGCTCGACCGGAACCACAGAAACCGGGAACAATACCGAGCCCATCCAACAGCTGATTTCCGGCATGATGTAGCCCGGATCATAGGCGCCGCACACCCGCTGTGTTTTACAAATGAGGTCATGCAGCACCAGTTCCCCGAAGGATTCAAACCCATCAACATAGAATCATACGACGGAATGACGGACCCGGCCATCTGGATCGAGGACTTCCTCCTCCACATCCATATGACCAAAGGAGTCGATCTCCATGCCATCAAATATCTACCGCTCAAACTGAAGGGACCAGCTCGGCACTGGTAAATAGCCTCCCCGAGAACTCCATTGGGAGCTGGGAGGAACTCGAAGACGCCTTCCGATCTAATTTCCAAGGCACTTACGTCCGGCCCCCGGACTCTTCCGATCTAAGCAACGTCATCCAGAAGACCGGTGAATTGGCCAGGCAATTCTGGAACCGATTCTTGACTAAGAAGAACGAGATTGTCGACTGTCCGGACGCCAAGGCGATAGCCTCGTTCAGGCACAACATCCGGGACGAATGGCTCGCTCGCCAGCTCGGCCAGGATAAGCCGAGAACGATGTCTGCCCTCACCTCCCTGATGACTCGCTTTTGCGCGGGCGAAGACAATTGGCTAGCACGCCGAAGCCATAATCCCGAAGACCCCGGCACATCTGAAGTGCGGGACGGTAATGGAAAGCCAAGGCGGAACAAAAATAAACGCCGTCATAGCAATGGCGACTCGGAAGACACGGCCGTAAACGCCGGCTTCCGCAACTCAAAACCCGGGCAGCTGAAGAAGCCCCCTAAGGGGAACAGGGATGGACCTACCGCTCTGGACAAAATCATGGATAGGCCCTGCCAAATCCATGGCACGCAAGAAAAGCCGTCCACCCACACTAACAGAAACTGTTGGGCGTTCAAGCAAGCAGGCAAGCTCGTAGCCGAGGAACAGAGTAAGATCCCACAAAGAGATGATGATGAGGAACCTCGCGGGCCGAACAATGGCGGGCAAAAGCAATTCCCTCCCGAGGTCAAAACCGTGAACATGATATATGTCACACATATACCCAAAAAGGAGAGGAAACACGCACTTCGGGATGTCTACGCCGTCGAACCCATAGCCCCGAAGTTCAACCCGTGGTCGGCTTGTCCGATCACCTTTGATCGTAGGGATCACCCTACCAGCATCCGTCATGGAGGCTCGGCTGCCCTCGTCCTGGACCCCATTATCGATGGGTTCCACCTCACTAGAGTCCTTATGGACGGAGGAAGCAGCCTTTCTGATTTACTCAGATACGGTAAAAAAGATGGGTATCGACCCGTCAAGAATAAAACCCAGCAACACTACCTTCAAGGGAGTCATCCCCGGTGTGGAAGCACGGTGCTCGGAAACCGTGACGCTTGAAGTTGTGTTCGGTTCGCCCGATAACTTCCGTAGCAAAGACTTGATATTCGATACAGTGCCTTTCCGCAGTGGCTATCATGCACTACTCGACCGCACAGCGTTTGCTCGCTTTAATGTCGTTCCCCGCTACGCATACCTGAAGCTCAAGATGCACGGGCCAAAGGGGGTCATCACCGTCAACGGCAATACAGAGCGCTCACTCCAGACAGAAGAACACACAACGGCTCTAGCAGCCGAATTCCACTCTCGCACCGAGACACCAGGACCCCAACCAGGCGGCAAGCCGCGACAGGCGAACAAGCGGACCCGAGCATGACCCGATCTCCCGAAGCAGCCTCCTGTTCAGCATAAATAGGGATGCACCCCACACAGCACATCCCCGTTACCCATCAGGTACGTACCGAGAAGGCACAATTTCGCACTTAAAATACCATGGGCAGCTGCGGGGGGGACACCTCATCACAACAGATTGGTCAGTTCGACCGAACTACTTCCAGCACAGCAGGCGTTAAACTCATGCATGTCCTGGCGACTTAAAATGTACCTGCCCCAAGGGTCTGTTCGCCGATTATAACCACCTTTTAAGGAGAACACCACTCGTCAAGAGCAAATGAATGGAGGCGCACAGGGACACGTCAAGGACATCAAGCCGCAGACCAAGAGCCCCGATCAATCCTCCCCCTTGTATACATTCTTTTCTAAACATACCTGTAACAGTTACGCCCGCAGTATGAATTGTAAAAAATCATAGTGAACAGAGATCATCTTTTACGGTCCGATTATGGCTTTTTACGATGCTTTCCAATTCCCCGCCTCTAGAAATGCAACTGTTCGATACAAATTCGATGCAGCCGGTTAATAAAACGGGGGGCTTAGCTATAAAGCTCATCCCAAGCATTGTCCCGGCATTTATCATTTATATGTCCGGCGTGTCGGATTTTTTGCGTTATATGCATCGGTTCCGAATTGTGTCTTAGGTCAAAGGTTGGATTACCCGGCTCCTATGCTTACCCTCTTATGTTCCGCTCGTTCGGCTAAAAGGGTAAAGGGAGAACCACTGCGATTGAACTTCCAGTTTGTCTGGTCAAGTACCTCAGTGGAGAAAGCCGAAAATCGACCGTCATAATAAGCATGAATCGGTCTGCAATCCGAACACAAGTGTCAAACTAAAAATCGATAGAGATTATTCCGTGTCATACGAGGGGTTTGTGTCATTGCAAGCCACGTGGTAATGGTTTCTACCTCGGCTCACCCGAGCACCACACAACACCGGGGGCTGGTAAACATCCCCCACAGTCAAGCTCCTTTGGCTAAGTGAAAGCAGTAAAGCCGCATAGTCTGATTGCCTCGTTCCCACTTTTGCATTACCACCTCTGGGTCCAGATAATTCGGCTAAGGGTAATACCATGGGTGACGGAACACCCCTTGTAATAATTACATGGGGGATAAAGCCGACGACTGGCAACTTTCAGTTCCAAAAACGGCCACATAGGAGTCAAAATAACCAAAACACCAAAGCATGATAAACCGTGCGTACGTATTATCAAAATACAATACTCATCAGGTACACAAATAGCATGTTCACTCGAATATTACATCTTTAGGGCACTGGGTCTCTACCGACCGAGCACCCTCCATTGCAGCAGTGAAATACAGCTCGGGGCGCCTATGCTCCTTCCCGGGCGGCGGGGGTGCTGTGGCCATCTCGAGCGGCTTCACCCCTGGCCAGTGCATCATCGTCCTCGCAAAAGCCATCCGTGCCCCCTCAATACAAGCAGAGCACTTCACGGCCTCAATACGGGAGGAGGCGTCGCAGAGCTTCTGCACCAGACCAAAGTAGCTACTTGGGAGGGGCTCGGAAGGCCACAACCGAATGCAGAGGTCCTTTAAGTCCGGCTCTGCCATTCGACGCAGCTCCATCAGCTGCTTCATCTGCTGGTTAAGGACGGGACGGGGCTCAGGGTTCTGAAATTGCGCCCAGAACAGCCTATTTTCGGCATCCCCGTCCCGAGCCGCAAAGTGCTTGGCGCGTTCGCCGCACTCTTCGGAAGGTCCGTGAAGGCCCCTGAGGAACGCCATAGCCGTGTGAGACGAGCAAACCTGTTACCACCAAAGGCACATGGAAGTAAGTATGGCTTACCATCCGCGATCATCTTGACTTGGCGGAGTTCTTCTTCGTAAGATCGCCTATCCACACACTCCGATTTAAGATCGGAGGATAATGTGGATAGTTCGGCCGCCTGATCCTTGGTTTTCTACTCAAGAGCCTTGCACTTAGTGCTGGTATCTTGGAGCTCTTGCTGCACTTCAGCTACCCGAGGTTTGTGATTTTCGCTCATAGCCCTTAAGGAGCTCAGTTCGGCGGTCGCCTGGTCGGCCGCCACCTTGTGATCAGCAGCCTCCCGCTTGGCCTTCTCCAGCTCGGCCTTAAGGTTTTCGACCTCGAATGAAACGGCTGCAAAGGCACGGAAAAACTAACATTCAAGATTCAAATACCCAAGAACCTCAGTCAATGAGGATTAGGCAGGGTCTCCAGGACAAAGTTCCAACTCACCTTGCATTTGATCAAACCGTTTGTTCAAACGGTCAAGCTCCTCGTCGGAGCTCT
Organism: Elymus sibiricus; assembly: GCA_039707655.1. Classification (NCBI taxonomy): domain Eukaryota; kingdom Viridiplantae; phylum Streptophyta; class Magnoliopsida; order Poales; family Poaceae; genus Elymus; species Elymus sibiricus. The sequence goes on along the minus strand of CM077673.1, from coordinate 380,925,507 downwards.
TGAGCTTCTGGTTGAGCTCGGCCAGCTCCATGTCATGGACAGCCGCCGCCGCCGACGAGGCCTACAAAGCAAAAAATATGTGAGACACACATCGGAGCTACCGGCCCTACACCTGCCACTTCAGACCATCTCCGGAAAACAGCCTAAATATCGATCTTGATCGAAACTAGAGGTGCTCTGATCCCCGGGTAAGTTTTCTAAACTTACCCATGGCTCGGGGGCTACTATACCTATCCGGAATATCTATGCATCGCACAAACAGGTTCCGCTTGGAGAAGAGGTGCATTACATTACTTACCTTGAAGCCCGTCAGGAGACCGTCGAAGGCTTCGTTCAGTCCGCTATCAACGGACTGAATGCCTTTCAGGACCGCACCCATAAGGATGCGGTGATCTTCGACGATGACGGAGATGCGCAAGGCCTCCTCCATCGCGACTGACCACCCGGTGGTGGCCTGCCCCATCGCATACGGCACCAGTGGCGGCACCACACCTCCTCCCCTTGTAAAGGGAGAGTGGTTGATATCGGAGCAGCGTCAGTCTCCGGAGTCATCTTCGGCGGAATCTCTGATGACTCACAGCCGCCCTCCTTATTCACCAGGAGGGGGCTGGTCTCCTGGTCTTCGGCTGCCGAGGTTTGAGCCTCGGCCATGACCACCTTGCCCTCGGTATTCGGCCGAGGGGGCGACCGTCAGGATACCACCTCCACAGCCTCGTCGGCGGCCTGTGGAGGGTATGTGTGGGATGCAGTTCTGCTTTCCGCCAGCTCGGCTGGCGGGGGATCTCCCTCTGAAACCTGCTCGGTCAGGAGATCACGGGCCAGGCTGCGACATGAGAAGCATTAGTCCGGTTAATCACAGAAATCTTGAACAGGCAAGGTGTTTGGAATCGTTACCTCTGGGCCGCGGGTTTGGTCCTAGGGACCCTCCGCGGGACTCTATCGAACGCCTCGGATTCCTCATCGGAATCCGGGCTGACGTCGGGCAGGGTCACCTTGACCCTGCAGGGCCTCTTCGGAGAAGGGGGAGCTGAGTCCTCCTCGGCATCCATGGATGCCGCCCTTTTCCTTGGCTGCGGGGAATCGACGTCCCCCCTTCCTCCGTCTGCTCCTCCTCGTGAGCGGAGGAGGCTTGGGTCTCCCCGGACTTAGCATCCGGAGGGCCTCTTGAACGGAGAGCAGTTCGGGTCTCCTTCTTCTCGCCTTGCTTCGGCTTATCCTTCTTCTCTGGCACCGAATACGACGCCTCGACTAGCATCGCCGTTAAGAGGGTCGATCTGGGGGCTTCAGGCAGCGGGGCAGGGCCGTTGATCCGCATGGCCTTAGCCAGCTAGCCCTAAAGATACTAGGAAAGGAGAATTTAGAATCCTTGCTCAGAAAAGATCAAACCCGGGGATAAAAGATTGAAGATTTACCTTAAGCGGAGGATGTTCAGCATCTAGGCCGGTATCCTCCTCTTTGTCCGGCCACACCTCCTGGGGCTTGAACAGAGCCTTCCATAACTTCTCCCGAGTAGTGCGATAAAGCTTGTGCACGGTGGGGGAGTTATCGGACTTATGGTCCCACATCGGCGTGGCCCGGAGTTGGCAGGGGAGGAGGCGATGGCGGAGCATGACCTGGACCACATTGGTCAGGCCGATGTTCGCTTCCAGCATCTTCCCGATGCGTTCCTACAAAGCCTTCACCTCAGTGGCTGACTGATGATCCACAAGTATAGGGGATCTATCGTAGTCCTTTCGATAAGTAAGAGTGTCGAACCCAATGAGGAGCAGAAGGAAATGACAAGCGGTTTTCAGTAAGGTATTCTCTGCAAGCACTGAAATTATCGGTAGCAGATAGTTTTGTGATAAGATAATTCATAACGGATAGCAAGTAACAAATGTAGCAAAGGTGCAGCAAGGTGGCCCAATCCTTTTTGTAGCAAAGGACAAGCCTGGACAAACTCTTATATAAAGAAAACCGCTCCCGAGGACACATGGGAATTTCTGTCAAGCTAGTTTTCATCATGCTCATATGATCCGCGTTCGTTACTTTGATAATTTGATATGTGGGTGGACCGGTGCTTGGGTGTTGCCCTTACTTGGACGAGCCTCCCTCTTATTATTAACCTCTCTCGCAAGCATCCGCAACTACGAAAGAAGAATTAAGATAAATCTAACCATAGCATGAAACATATGGATCCAAATCAGCCCCTTACGAAGCAACACATAAACTAGGGTTTAAGCTTCTGTCACTCTAGCAACCCATCATCTACTTATTACTTCCCAATGCCTTCCCCTAGGCCCAAATAATGGTGAAGTGTCATGTAGTCGACGTTCACATAACACCACTAGAGGAGAGACAACATACATCTCATCAAAATATCGAACGAATACCAAATTCACATGATTACTTATAACAAGACTTATCCCATGTCCTCAGGAACAAACATAACTACTCACAAAGCATATTCATGTTCATAATCAGAGGAGTATTAATTAGCATTAAGGATCTGAACATATGATCTTCCACCAAATAAACCAACTAGCATCAACTACAAGGAGTAATCAACACTACTAGCAACCCACAGGTACCAATCTGAGGTTTTGAGACAAAGATCGGATACAAGAGATGAACTAGGGTTTGGAGAGGAGATGGTGCTGGTGAAGATGTTGATGGAGATTGACCCCCTCTCGATGAGAGGATCGTTGGTGATGACGATGGCTTCGATTTCCCCCTCCGGGAGGGAAGTTTCCCGGCAGAACAGCTCCGCCGGAGCCCAAGATTGCTTCTGCCCAGGTTCCGCCTCGAGACGGCGGCGCTTCGTCCCGAAAGCTCTCTTATGATTTTTTTTCCAGGTCAAAACCCTCCATATAGCAGAAGATGGGCACCGGAGGGCTGCCAGGGGGCCCACAAGCCACAGGGGCGCGCCTTGGGGGGTAGGGCGCGCCCCCCAGGCTTGTGGCCTCCTGGTGGGTCCCCTCTGGTATTTCTTTCGCCCAATATTTTTTATATATTCCAAAATAATTCTCCGTAACTTTTCAGGACTTTTGGAGTTGTGCCGAATAGGTCTCTCATATTTGCTCCTTTTCCAGTCCAGAATTTCAGCTGCCGGCATTCTCCCTCTTCATGTAAACCTTGTAAAATAAGAGAGAAAAGGCATAAGTGTTGTACCATAATGTGTAATAACAGCCCATAATGCAATAAATATCAATATAAAAACATGATGTAAAATGGACGTATCAACTCCCCTAAGCTTAGACCTCGCTTGTCCTCAAGCGACAGCCGAAATCGATAAATATGTCCACATGTTTAGAGATAGAGGTGTCGATAAAATAAAATACGGACATGAAGGCATCATGATCATCTTTAGAACAGCAACATATATTGACATATAATTTCTTATGCTAAAGTAACAATTCATTCACAAGGTAAAGTATGAATCAAGAACTCTATTGAGAACCAACAAACTATGATCTCAGTCATTGAAGCAATTGCAATTTATCATAACATCGGAAAGAGTCAATATAAGAGCTTATAAAGCAAATCCACATACTCAATCATCTTTTAGTCTTTCATAATTACTAACACTCACGCGGTACCTCTGAGGTCAAAGCTTCAATTGGACAGAGAGAAAGATAGGGGCTTATAGTTTTGCCTCCCAACTATTAACCTCAAGGGTAATGTCAACAGAAATAACTCATGATCACCCACATCCGAGTGGATATATGTGTCTAGATCATTCCCCAACACATGACGCTTGCCAAGAGAGAAAGGCGAAATAAAGGAAGTGGTGAGGATCACCACGACTCTTGCATAAAGGTAAGTACTAGAAAGTAAAAGTAACAGATAGGCCCTTCGTAGAGGGAAGCAGAGGTTGTCATGCGCTTTTATAGTTAGATGCGCAATCCCTTAATGCAAAAGAACGTCACTTTATATTGCCGCTTGTGATAAAGAACTTTATTGTCGTGGTATTCTCGCAGGGGGTGCGTGATTCACGGCAGATGCCATGAGATGGCTTATGAGGTGGGGCTACGATAGGACGCCGGTGGGTTCCGGAGGCGAGGTTGGCACGAGCGAGTGCGGGACACAAGACGTACCCAGGTTCGGGGCCCTCTGGAGAGGTAACACCCCTACTCTTGCCGTGTGAGCTGATAAGTACAGAGGTTACAGAGTCGCTCCTGGAGTTGTTTAGACGGAGGAGGGAGAAGGGGCGAAGCCACCGTTCTGCCTCTCCCGTGCGAGTGTTCGTGATCTGGAGAGAGCTAGCTAGGGTGAGAACTGATCTTACCGTACTAACTCAAGCTCTCAGCCACTAAAACCCGATCCCCCTGCACGGAGGCCTCCCTGGGGGTCTTATAGGCCGACCCCTAGGGTTACAATGGTAACGTACCAGAGGCGCGGGCCCCTGGTGTCATTGACCAGGATCCGGTGGCCGTGTCGCCGGGTTGCCGGGTTGCCAGATGCCGGGATGCCGGGTCGCCAGGTGCGCCGCACCTGCCTGGCGCGGGCATCGTGACGGGTCTTGTCCCGTCAGTCTGGGTTTGGAGCACTGTGGCGCGTCTTGTCCATCGTCAGAGGGAGGTCGGCGCCACCGTTTCTACAGGACCGCACCTCACTAACAAAGCCCACCTCGGGCGGTGGCGCAAGGAAAGCTGCAGCCTCACCTGCTCTGTCAGGGTAAAGGGAGGAGCGCTGTAGCACCGCTTGCTTCGTCGCCAAGGCTTTGCCGCCTCGCGGCCAGCCGGCATGGGCCAGCCGGCCAGGCCGGGTCGCCACTCCGAGCCGGCTCGCGCTGGGAAGCCGGCGTGCCTAGCCAGCCAGCCAGAGGGACTTGTCTTGCTCTGATGATTTTCCGAAAGGGATTCGGGCTCCATTGCCTACCCGGGGGTCATCCCCCTGACAGTAGCCCCCAAAGCTGTGAAGGTTCGCCGGCTTCAGGCAGGGGAGCCTTCGCAGCTTACCACCCCGAGGAGCCGGTTCTGTTGATGAAGCACCGGAGCCCGGCCGGGCGGCTTCGCTTGGCAGCTCGCCGGCTTCGCGGCAGCGGACGCCGGGAACACCCGCTGGGGGGCCGGCCTCCGGGGGCCGGGTCGCGGCACCCCGGCCTGAGCGGTAAACGGAAACGCCCGCCAGATGGGTCTTGCCTCGTATGCCGATTTGCGCCCGCCGCAGATCGACGGGCTGCCACGTGCGGCCTTGCGGTGGGCGAGGCCTGCCAGCCCACGCGCGCGACGGGACGTGACTGCGGCTCGGGCCCGCCACTACACGCCCTCGGCCCGCATGTGGGGGATTCACTGCGACGACCGTTGGCGATTGCGCTTCCCCGCGTAATTACCGCGCGTCGGGAAACGCGCGCGCGCAGTGCGGGGGAGTGGGGACTGTGGGCGCAGCCGATCCCACTTTCCCACGATTTCGCATGGTTATAAATGAGAAGGGGGGAGTGCGACGGAGACGCCCGCGCTCGCACCCCTGCCCCTTGCTCCTCCTCTGCTTCCTCTCCTTCTCCGCCGTGCCCGAGCGAAATGCTGCCGCCGTCGTCGCCTCGCCCACACCTGCTACACGCCGCGACCCGAAGCCCGCAACGCGCCGCCGTCCTCCTCTCTTCCTCCTCTCCATCACCGAATCTCGCCGCCCGCGGAAAACCCTCCCCAATGGCGCTGCCGAAAGGCTCTTAGGAGGGCTCCATCGTGACGGAGCAAAACATCCGGTACCTCCGCCGCACGAAGCGGCTGCCGCCGGCGGAGGCGCTGCTTGCGCGCGTGCAGGGCCCGGAGAGGGTGCCGGCGCCGCAGGAGGGCAAGCATGTGGTCTTCTTCTCGCACTTCGAGCGCGGGCTCGGCCTCCCCGCGAGTCTCTTCTTCCGCGCGTGGCTCGATTTCTTCGGGCTGCAGCTGCATCATCTCGGCGCCAACGCCGTGTTGCAGGTAGCCATCTTTGCCACGCTCTGTGAAGGCTATCTCGGGATGCTGCCGACTGTGGATTTGTGGGCGATGATGTTCTTCCTCAAGCAGCAGGGAGCGTCAGCCGGCGCCATGTCCGACTGCGGCACAGCGGTGGTCACCGGCCGGCCAAACGGGCCGTTTCCCAAGCTGCCGCTTGAGGACTCGGCCAAGAAGTGGCAGTCGACATTTTTCTACGTCCGGAACGCCAACCCGGCCGTCGACGTCATCAATCTTCCGCCGTTCTCTGATGCGCCGCCGCTCGAGAAGCCGAATTGGGGTTACCGCCCCAAGGAGCCGTCGAAGGAGATGGAGAAGATCTGCAGCCGGGTCAGGGAGCTGACGAAGAACGAAGGGCTGAGGCCGGCTGATCTCATCGCGGCCTTCATCGCCCGCCGGGTTCTGCCACTGCAGCGCCGGGCACGCCGGATTGGCGACATGAGCGGCCAGCACGTCCCGACCCGGACGTCGACCAAGGAGCTGACGCCGGCTGGAATCGTCCAGCGGGTCAACTACATCTCCAAGGCCGCACTGAAGGAGGGGGAGTGGAGCTTCGGGAAGGCGCCCTATCACCGGGAGAACCCGGCGCCCGCGGTGAGTCACTGGTCTTTATATTTTGCCGCTTCGACGTTATTCTTGCGTCCTGATGCCGCGGGCTGGCCGCAGCTATTCGCCAGCCAGCGGAACCACGACGGGCCGAACGCCCAGATCCTTCTGGCCGACCTGCCTGACTCGGATGCGGAGGAGGCCGGCGCCGAGTCGGAGGAAGGGGCGGTCGAGGCGCACCTGGCCGACGCCGCAGCCGGCAGGTCGCGGGTCGCAGGTAAGTTTCCGCCTCCAGATCTACTGCGGGACTGGCCGGATGACGACGAGGAGAGCCTAACCGATGCCCACGGTGCAGCGCCCTCGGCTGGGGAGGACGCCAGCGTCGACCCCCCAAGACGGCTGCGGAAGGCGGCTGGCGCCGGGCCGGCTCGCGCGGCAGCGACCACCAGCCGACCGTACGGGAAGGAGGTGGTCGAGGCGAGACCGGCCGCGAAACGCCCGGCGGCAGAGCCGGCACGCGCGAGGGCCGTCGTGAAGAAGAAGCGCCGGCTCGCCCCGTCCGTAGGGCCGAGGCGGGAGCCCCCGACGGTCATCGGGTAAGTGCTCCTTGCTTTATTTGTGGGGCGCCAACTGTCGTCTTGTGGATTATCTTTTTTCTTCCTTATGCCTTCGCCATGACGAATCCGCCGCGTACAGGTCGGCTCTTGACTTGGCGGTGGCGGCGACGGAGGCCGTGGCGGGCGAGGTCACCTGGAGGAAGACCAGGAGCAGCGCCGTCGACCCTCCGCCGAGTCGGTCCGGGGAGGAAGAACTCGAGGCCCGCCAGTCCGGCCAAGATCTTGAGGCAGCGACGCGTGCCGCCTGGCGGGACCGGGGTGAGGCCGAGAAGGCGATGCGGGAGGCCTCGGCCCAGGCGTGGGAGAGGGCCTTCGCGACGCGGGCCAGACCTACCGCGGATCCGGCCTGGCCGGAGATGGAGACGGGCTCGGCGCCGGCGGTGACGGTCATTGAGCCGCAGCTGGCGGGTGCGGGCGATCCGGAGACGAGGGCGGAGCCGGCCGGCGGCGGGTCGGACGTTGACGAGGAGATCGTCGTGGACACGCCGCCCCGGACCAACCCGGCGGAGGGAGGCGAGGACGGCGGGGAGAGGCGCGAGGCGGACTCCGCGCCATCCGGCCAAGCGCAGCCGACGCCAGCCGCGGGGGCCGCGGCAGGAGGCACCGGCACCCTGGCGGTCGTGCCGCCCCAAGCCGCCATGGGCCCCGAGCGGCCGGGTGGAAACGGATCCGGCGCCGGGACCGCACTTCAGCTTCCGTGGGCGAGCTCCAGCGAGGCCGTGGTCGGGCCGCGAACCCGGGAGTACGATGCGGCAGATGCCTTGCGCTCGCAACTTCGCGGCCGGGACGAGCGCCTGCAGGCCTTCCTCCGGGAGGAGCTGGACCGGGCACGGCAGCTGGAGCAGGCGATCGCAGTGAGCTTTTTCTTCTATCTTGATTTGTTGAATCAGTTGGGGCGCGCCAGCGCACCCACTGGGTGTAGCCCCCGAGGTTTGGCCGGGCTACGGAGCAGCCGCGTCGAACCTTTTGGCCATCTTTTGCATCATCTCAATCTTCTGTCTGCGCGCAGTGTCTGTACGACCTGCGGGCCAGCACGTTCAACCGGCTCCGGGAACGGTACCGCGAGGCCAGAACCCAGCTCGCCGCCTCGGAGGAGGAGCTGCATCGGGTCCAAGGTATGCCTTCGTGCCTTCAGTGGGTGCGCGCCAGCGCACCCACTGGGTGTAGCCCCCGAGATTCGGGCCGGACTGCGTAGCAGCTGGGTCGAATCTTAGAACCTTGACTTTTCCTTCTAATCCTTGCATCCGGCACCTGACCGGGAATCTTGTCGCGCAGCCGATGCGGCCGAGGTGCCAGGCCTTCGAGGCCGGCTTGCGGAAGCCGGCCACCAACGCGACCTCGCCGTCGGCGACCGCGACTGGCTCCAGGCCGAGGTGGACCGGATGGTGGCCGAGAAGGCCAGGGCGGAGGAGGCCCATCAGGCGGAGCTGGGCCGGTTGGCGGAGGAGCGCGGCAAGGCGGCCGAGGAGCTGGCGGACGCCGGCAGGAAGATCGCCCAGCTCGAGAAGGATCTCGAGGCCCAGGCTCGCGCGTCGGAGATCCGGGAGAGCGGGATGCTGGGCGAGGCGCAGCACCTTGACGAGACCTTCGCCCGTAAGTATCATCTCTTTCTTCGGGTTGGCGAAACCGGCAAGTTGCCCTCTTTGACTGACTTGTTTCTTTCCTTTGCCAGGAGTCTTCCCGGAGACACAGAAGGCGACCGAAGCGGCCGTGTACGCCCACCGGGCCGAGCAGCGTGAGCTGGGGGCGGAGATCGACGCGTACGCCACCTGGTCCTTCTCGGAGCTTGTTCTTGCCGGCGAGGCCCGTCTTCGGGCCGTGGAGGAGCAGATGCGTCGCCTATTCGAGGCCGGCTTGGGCATGGCGAGCGGCCTCTGGCCAAGCGCGGTGGCGCCGAACAGCGTCACCCGGCTGGCGTGGTGGCTGGAGGCCGGAGTGGAGCGACTCGGTGCGTGGAGGGCCTCCGCGGCCCGGGCCGGCGCGGAGACGGCGCTGCGCTTCGTTGTGTCGTGGTATCCAGGCGTGGACCTCGACTATCTGGCGGCGCAGCGGGCCGGCGCGGAGGAGGACTTGGCGGCGCGAGCGCAGCGGATCGCCGGACGGGCCAGCTACTTGGCAGCGTTCGCCCCGCACGACGAGTTCGTCGTCGAGCGGACGGAAGACGGCGAGGAGCTCCCTGCCGACGTGCTCGTCCTTCTGCTCGACGACCCGGACGGCAGCTCGGCCGAGACGGGCGCCTATGCCGACGACGAGACTGACGCGGACGACGACGCCATGGCGGAGAGGACGGCGGAGAGCGCTGTACCCAACCCGGCGGCTGCGTCCACCTTGGCTGGGCCGAGGCCGGCCAGAGACGACGCGGGTGCCGCTTAGGGCCTTTGTGTTTTCTGTGCTCAAACTTTTGTTAGGTAGCAGGTCCACCCACTAGGGGTGTAGTTCAATGTAATGAACTCGTGGCCGGAGGCCCATGCTATATATAAATTTGGCATGCGATTTGGCGCCAACTGTCATGGTGATTTCACTTTCTGCTGTTCGGCCTTGGGACTTTTCCTGTTTGTCGTTACTCTGTGCTTCCTTCCCGCTAGCCGGACAGCCGGGTTGCGGACTGTGGCTAGGACGGGAACTCGGCTTTGAGAGCGAACGCACAATACTTAGGCTTTTTCGGATGTTGAGCGCGAGCGAAACACCCAGTGGGCCGGCTGGCAGCAGGCGGCGAGGCCGCCTGGCGCACAGCCGGTCGTGCGGCGAACAAGCGAAATAAAACGGGTTAAGCCGGGCTGGCCATGCCGGGCTGTCTCCTTAGTCGTTCTTGCATAACGATGCTTCCGGCCTTTGGCTCTTGCCGGCCGGACTGCCGGGAGCCGGCTGTGGCTGGCGAAGAGAGGGCTTTGGCGGATCGTACACTTCGAGACGGACTAAGGGGAAAAAGGTGGGGCATGGTCTAGCCGGCTAGTCCCCGAGCCCCCGAGCCGGCTATGCCGACTCGGTGGGGGAATTAGAAAAAACATGATCGTGTGTAGACACAGAATAAAGCGGGAAAAAGGGAGCCCCCGAGCCGGCTGCGCCGACTCGGCAGGGAACAAAAGAACGGGGGAGCTGCCTGCTTTGATTAAGTCCAAAAGATGGTGATGCATACATACATGGGTTTAACTGTAAAAAGGACGGAGGAGCTCCGCGTTCCAGGGCTGGCTGGACTCCTCGCCGGCTGCATCTCGCTTGCGCTTATTCGGCTTCTGCGCGTCGATGAGGTAGTATGCGTTCCGGTCGCAGAGAGCCTTGCTGACGATGAAGGGGCCTTCCCAGGGGGAGGCCAGCTTGTGCTGCCCGGCTGTTCGCTGGACGAGCCGGAGTACAAGGTCGCCTTCGCGGAACGCGAGGGGCTTGATCTTCTCGTTGTGGTAGTGGCGCAGGCCTTGTAGGTAGATGGCGGACCGGCTGAGGGTCAGGAGGCATGCCTCCTCGAGCAGATCCACGCCGTCTTCGCGTGCTTCTTTTGCTTCGGCTTCGGTGTACATCACCACCCGGGGTGAGTCGAACTCGACGTCGGTTGGAATGATGGCTTCAGCTCCGTAGACGAGGAAGAACAGGGTGAACCCGGTGGAGCGGTTCGGCGTCGTCCGGAGGCTCCAGAGGACGGCCGGCAGCTCGTCGAGCCAGCTGCCGGGTGAGCGCACGAGCAGCTCGACGAGTCGCGGCTTGATGCCGGCCAGGATGAGGCCGTTTGCCCGCTCGACCTGGCCGTTCGACTGGGGATGGGCAACGGAGGCCAGGTCAAGCCGGATGCCGGATGTAGAGCAGTAGTGAGCCAGCGCGCCCTTGGCGAAGTTGGTGCCGTTGTCGGTGATGATGATGTGCGGCATGCCGTAGCGGACCGTGATATCCTTGATGAATCGGACGGCCGTGGGCCCGTCGAGCTTCTTGATTGGCCTGGCCTCGATCCATTTGGTGAATTTGTCGATGGCGACGAGGAGATGCGTCATGCCGCCTCGGGCGGTCTTGAAGGGCCCCACCATGTCGAGTCCCCAGACGGCAAAGGGCCATGTGATCGGGATGGTTCAGAGGGCCGAAACCGGCTGGCGGCTGCGCTTGCTGAAGCGTTGGCAGCCCTCGCACTTGAGGACCAGTTCCTCGGCGTCTTGTAGGGCCGTGGGCCAGTAGAAACTGTGCCGGAATGCTTTGGCCACCAGGGATCTCGTGGCGGCGTGGTGCCCGCACTCGCCCTGGTGGATGTCGAGGAGGATCTCGATCCCTTTGCTCTGCTCGATGCAGCGCTGGAACACGCCTGTCGTGCTGCGCTTGACGAGCTCGTGGTTGATGATGCCGTAGGCGGACGCCCGCCGCTGCACTTGCCGGGCTTCAGTTTTGTTGATGGGAAGTTCGCCGTCTTCCAAGAAGGCGAGGATTGGCTGAGCCCAGGAGGGCGCCGTGACCACCGTGAGGATGGTCGCCGGGATGGGACCCGGGACGGCAGGCCTCGAGCCGGAGCCGGCAGTATCCAGGCTGGAGCCGGCAGCCCCCGAGCTGGAGACGGCAGTCCCCGGGCTGGTGCTGGCAGTCCCAGGGCCGGGTGGGGGCGCGCTGGGGTCGTCCGGGACGAAGATGGACTCCGACTCGGGGGACGGCTTGATGGACGGCCTCCGCAGGTGCTCGAGGGAGACGCCGGATGGGATGGCCTGCCGGGTGGAGCCTACTTTGGATAGGGCGTCGGCTGCTTCGTTGTCGGCGCATGGGACTTGGAGGAACTCGCAACCATCGAACCCGCCGGAGAGTTGCTGGACTAGGAAACGGTAGCTGGCCATGTTGGCGTCTTTGGCGTCCCAATCGCCAAAAACTTGCTGCACCACCAGGTCCGAGTCGCCATAGCAGAGGATGCGCCGGATGCCGATCTCCCTGGCCAGACAGAGGTCGTGCACGAGAGCTTCGTACTCGGCGACGTTGTTGGAGGCGGCGAAATGGATATGGAGCACGTACCGCAGCCGGTCGTTCTTGGGGGAGGACAGCACGATGCCGGCTCCCAAGCCATTGCGCATCTTGGAGCCGTCAAAGTGCATGCGCCAGTGAGTCGACTCCGGCGCCGGCGACAGGTATTGCGTCTCGGTCCAGTCGACGAGGAAGTAGGCCAGCGCTTGGGACTTGATGGTGGTGCGCGGCTTGTAGAGGATTGTGTGGTCGGCTAGCTCGAGGGCCCACTTGGCCACCTGGCCAGAGGCATTCCGGTAGCCCACGATCTCGCCGATGGGGGCCGTGCTCACCACGGTAATGGCGTGCTCTTGGAAGTACTGCCTCAGCTTCTTGGCGGCAAGGTACACGCCGTAGCACATCTTCTGGTAGTGGGGATAATTCTGCTTGGAGGCGGAGAGCACCTCGCTGAGGTAGTACACCGGACGCTGGACCGGCTGCACCTTGCCCTCCTCCGGGCGCTCGACGACCAGCACCGTGCTGACCGCGCGAGAGGTGGCGGCGATATATAGCAGGAGTGGCTCTTTCTCAGCCGGCGCGGCCAGGACGGGCGCGGTTGACAGCATGCGCTTGAGGTCGTGGAAAGCTTCGTCCGCCTGGTCGCTCCACTCGAACGCCGCCGTCTTCTTCATCAGCTGATACAGGGGCAGGGCCCTCTCTCCCAGCCGGCTGACGAACCGGCTGAGAGAGACCAAGCAGCCGGTGAACTTCTGGACGTCGCGCAGCCGGGTCGGCTTGCGCATGCGCTCGATTGCCTTGATCTTCTCCGGGTTAGCCTCGATGCCGCGCGTCGAGACAAGGAAACCGAGGAGCTGGCCAGCCGGCACGCCGAAAACGCATTTCTCCGGGTTGAGCTTGATCCGGAACCGGCGCAGATTGGTGAAGGTTTCCTTGAGGTCGGCCAGGAGCGTGAGGTGCTGCTTGGTCTTCACCACGATGTCGTCGACGTAGACGTGCACATTTCTGCCAAGCTGGGGCAGCAGGCATTTCTGCATGCAGCGCTGGAAGGTGGCGCCGGCGTTCTTCAGCCCGAACGACATGGTGACGTAGCAGTACGCCCCGAAGGGCGTGATGAAGGACGTCTTGAGGGCGTCGGCCCAGTCTAGCTTGATCTGGTGGTAGCCGGAGTAGGCGTCCAGGAAGGACAGGAGCTCGCAGCCGGCTGTGGAGTCGATGACTTGGTCGATCCGCGGCAAAGCGAACGGTTCCTTGGGGCATGCCTTGTTCAGGCTGGTGTAGTCGATACACATGCGCCAAGTACCGTTTTTCTTCAGGACGAGGACCGGGTTGGCTAGCCATTCGGGGTGGAATACTTCCATGATGAACCCGGCTTTGAGCAGCCGGGCGATCTCTTCGCCGATGGTTCTTTGCTTCTCCTCGGAGAAATGGCGCAGCGGCTGCCGGACGGGCTTGGCGTCCTTGCGGACGTGAAGTTTGTGCTCGGCGAATTCCCTCGGGACACCCGGCATGTTTTTGGGAGACCATGCGAAGATGTCCAGATTCTCACGGAGGAAATCGACGAGCTCGCCTTCCTATTTGTTGTTGAGGCCGGCACCCATGACGACGTACTTGCTGGAGCTGGGGTCGGCCGGGTCGAGCGGGACCCGCTTCGTGTCCTTGGTCGGCTTGAAGGAGGCTTCGTCGGCCGGCTCGGGCGGAGCCGGCACAGCTGACTGCGCGTTAACCAGCGCCACGATCCTGTCGAGCTGGCGCCTCTCCTCGGCGATGACCAGTGACTCGGCCAGCTAGGAGCCGGCTTTGGCGCACTCGAGGGACTTCTTGTAGTCGCCGATGATGGTGATGAGGCCCGTGGGACCCGGCATCTTCAACTTCAGGTAGGCGTAGTGGGGGACCGCCATGAACTTGGCCATTGCGGGCCGGCCCAACAGCGCGTGGTAGGGGCTGGCCAGGTCGACCACCTCGAACCAGATCGGCTCGCGGCGGAAATGGCTACTGGAGCCGAAAAGGACGTCGATACAGAGCCGGCCGATCGGGGAGCAGGAGTGTCCCGGCACGAAGCCGTGGAACACTGTCCGGGTCGGCTCCAGCTGTCGCGCCTCGATGCCGAGCTTGGTCATCGTGTCGCGGTAGAGGATGTTGATGCTGCTGCCGCCGTTGATCAGCACCCGCGAAAAGCGGCAGGTGCGCTTCTCGGAGACGAAGGTGGGGTCGAGCACGAGGGCGTAGCCGCCCGGCATGGGCATGACGGCCGGGTGATCCTCCCGGGTCCAGCTCACCGGTCGGTCGGACCAGTGCATGTACTGGGGAACCAAAGGGACGACGGCGTTCACCTCAGCCGTGTGCTTGCGCTTGGCGTGCTTGTCACCCCCCTCGCTGGTGAAGACGACGTAGGATGCGTCCGAGCACGGGAAAGGGTTGTCGGCGAGGGCGCCGGGTGGCGGTGGAAGCGGCGGCACCGGCGGCTGCTGCGAGCCGGCTCCAGGCGGCAGGGGTGGAAGGTTGCCCTTCAAGCGGCACTGCGTGAAGCTGCACTGCCGGAGCATGTGCGTCGATGGCTTCGCGCCGCTGTGGTTTTTGTAGGGGGCGTCGAGCATCTGCTCGAAGGTCAGCTTGGGCCGCCAGACAGCCTTGCCGGTGCGCGGGCGCTGGCTGGGGCCTTGCTCGGCCGGCTGCTCCCTCTCCACGGCAGCGACTTGCCGGTGGTTGTAGCGAGGCGCCGGCTGGTCGCTCCGGCGCTTGCCGTTCTTGCTGCCGTCTTGCCGGCGCTGGCTGTTGCCGCCAGCCGGCTTGGGGGGAGCCGGCTGGGCCGGGAGAAGCTTGCCGTCCGCGCCGATCACGATCTTCACATCCATCGCGGAGTCGGCCGTAGCGTACTTGTCCGCCACGGCCATGAGCTCCGCCAGCGTCTCCGGCTCGTCACACACGAGCCGGTGTTTGACCAGAGTGCCGTCTAGGCATCCGTCGATGAAGTATTCGATGGCCTGGACCTCGTGGACCCCTTCGCAGGAGTTGCGAAGCTCCATCCACCGCGTGAGGAAGTCGTGCAGTGGCTCGCCCGGCTTCTGGATGCACATGGAGAGCTGGCGAGGCTTGCCGGGTCGCGTGTAGGTGCTGGTGAAGTTGCGAACGAATGCGTCTTCGAAATCCAGCCAGGAGTTCACACTGCCGGCTCGGAGGCTGTTAAGCCACGTCTGGGCTGAACCGAGCAGCATGAGGGGGACATAACGGACGGCCACACGCCGGTTGCCGCCGGCTATGCCGACAGCTGTGGTGTAGTCGGTTAGCCAGTCCTCCGGCTTGGTGGCGCCGGTGTATTTTGGCGAGTCGCAGGGCAGCGAGAAGCCTTTGGGGAAGGGTTATTCGCGAATGCGGGGGCCGAAGCACGCCGGGCCAACAGAGCTTTCCTCCTCCAGGACCGTGGAGCGCGCCAGCCGGTCGATGCCGTGACGGGCGTCGCTTTCGTCGTAGGGCTCGCGGGGGCCGAGCCGGTCAGCCACGGGAACGCGGGGACCGACTCGGTCGGCCGCGGGACCGCGGGGAGCAGGAGCTTCTGGGGCTGGCTCGGGCCGCCAAGCCGGCCGCACGGGAGGCTCCGGCTGCTGAACCCGGCCGTCACCGGCCGTTTCGCCAGCGTTGCCATCTCCAGTGGTGGGGGCGCGATTGTGCCGGCTCCGGCCGGACCGGTGCCGGCCAGAGCGGCTTATGCTAGTGGCGTGCGAAGACGTCTGCCGCGCATCCCGGAGAGCCCTCTCCGGGTCCCCGGTTCCTCTTGAGGCAGAGCTGGATGGCTGGGCCGGATCGAAGCGCTGCTGCTGCTTGTTCGCCGCGGTGATGAGGTCGCGGATGCGCTGCTGCTGCTGCAGCAGCTCCTCGCCCTCCAGAAACTCGAGATCGGCAATCGGGGCCTGCACCGCGCGCATGTTCTTGACGGGGGTGTCATAGACGGGTCGGCCTGCGCCTAGCGCACGGCCGAGTGCGCCTCCGCGGATCCGCACCTCCGCGACCCGGATGGGCTCGACGACAGGCGGTGTGAGGCCATGCGCGCTGTCGAATTCTCGCTGGGCGGACTCCAGCCGGCGCCGGGTTGCCGCAAGCTCCGTGGCCTCGAGCAGCAGATGCTGGCGGCCCTCGTTGAGCTGGGCTGCCGCAGCAGCCGCGTCGCTGTCAGGCGTGATGGGGGCTTGCAGACTTCGGATCGTGTCGTGGAGCGGGTCAGTCCGGCGAGGCGGAGCCGCAGCCAAGGCGGCGGCCGCGGCAGCCTTCTCCTTGGCACGCGGGGAGCCGGAACTGGTGCCGATGGTGAGCACCTCCGCGTGAACGCAGAGAGCGACGACGTCGTCGGGGACGGCGCGGCTAACGGGGACAGGTGAGTCGGCGCAGTTGCACACTTCGCTGGGAAACACGTCGGGGACGAGAGCGATGAAGACGCGAAGCGCGCCGAAGGGGACGATGAAGCAGCCTGCGGGGCCGGCGACGTCCGCGCCCAGCGCGGCGCTGCAGCCGGCCGGTTTGGCCGTGCGGGGCGCACGGACCAAACCGTGCACGATGCGCTCGCCGGAGCTGGTGAAGGGCCTCGTCCGGAACTTTACTCCGGCCGACGCCGCGAGCAGCCCCACGGTGGGCGCCAACTGTCGTGGTATTCTCGCAGGGGGTGCGTGATTCACGGCAGATGCCATGAGATGGCTTATGAGGTGGGGCTACGATAGGACGCCGGTGGGTTCCGGAGGCGAGGTTGGCATGAGCGAGTGCGGGACACAAGACGTACCCAGGTTCAGGGCCCTCTGGAGAGGTAACACCCCTACTCCTGCCGTGTGAGCTGATAAGCACAGAGGTTACAGAGTCGCTCCTGGAGTTGTTTAGACGGAGGAGGGAGAAGGGGCGAAGCCACCGTTCTGCCTCTCCCGTGCGAGTGTTCGTGATCTGAAGAGAGCTAGCTAGGGTGAGAACTGATCTTAACGTACTAACTCGAGCTCTCAGCCACTAAAACCCGATCCCCCTGCACGGAGGCCTCCCTGGGGGTCTTATAGGCCGACCCCCAGGGTTACAATGGTAATGTACCAGAGGCGTGGGCCCCTGGTGTCATTGACCAGGATCCGGTGGCCGAGTCGCCGGGTCGCCGGGTTGCCAGATGCCGGGATGCCGGGTCGCCGGGTGCCGGGTCGCCAGGTGCGCCGCACCTGCCTGGCGCGGGCATCGTGACGGGTCTTGTCCCGTCAGTCTGGGTTCGAAGCACTGTGGTGCGTCTTGTCCATCGTCAGAGCGAGGTCGGCGCCGCCGTTTCTACAGGACCGCGCCTAACTGACACCGCCCGCCTCGGGCGGGGGCGCAAGGAAAGCTGCAGCCTCACCTGCTCTGTCAGGGTAAAGGGAGGAGCGCTGTAGCACCGCTTGCTTCGTCGCTAAGGCTTTGCCGCCTCGCGGCCAGCCGGCGTTGGCCAGCCGGCCAGGCCGGGTTGCCATGCTGAGCCGGCTCGCGCTGGGAAGCCGGCGTGCCTGGCCAGCCGGCCAGAGGGACTTGTCTTGCTCTGATGATTTTCTGAAAGGGATTCGGGCTCCGTTGCCTACCCGGGGGTCATCCCCCCGACATTTATTATGCAGTTTGTCGCTTTTATTTCTTCCATATCACAAGTTCGTATAAAGTTTATTTTCCTCACACTAATAGATCATACATATTTAGAGAGCAATTTTTATTGCTTGCACCGATGACAACTTACTTGAAGGATCGTACTCAATCCATAGGTAGGTATGGTGGACTCTCATGGCAAAATTGGGTTAAGGGTGTTTGGATGCACAAGTAGTATCTCTACTTGGTGCAGAAGTTTTGGCTGATATGGGGTGGAAGCAAGCGTCACATGTTAAAGGATCTATAACCATATAACTTCTATTCGGAAATAAGCAAACATAACCCATTATGTTGTCTTTCTTGTCCAACATCAACTTCTTAGCATATAATATTTTAATGAGTGCTCACAATCATAAAAGATGTCCAAGATAATATATTTATATGTGAACCTTTTAATTGCAACAATGACCAATCACTATGTTTGTCAACTCACAACAAATTTCAATCGACATACTTCTTATATGTGAAGTCATCACTCCACATAAAATCATCATATATACTCTTTGCTTTTATTCTATACTTCTTTCTATTTCTTTTTCTCAAGATCATAGCAAGCAAGCAAAGCCCTCAACTCAAAACTACTTTTTATTATATAACTCTCGGACTCGCTTACATAGGGGGAACATAAAGCAAAACTCAAAACTAGATCACACTAAAAACTTTATTCTGCGAGATCAAGATATAACCAAAAGGATCGAACAGAGAAAAACGATGAAAGTAAAAGATGTGATGGTGATATGATACCGGGGCACCTCCCCCAAGCTTGGCACAAGCCAAGGGGAGTGCCCATACCAATGTGTTTAGTTGTCTTTCTTCGGAGGTGGTGATGTTGGAGTTGTTGATGAGGTTGAAGGCTTGTCCTCCGTCTTCCAAGGCATAGGCTCACCATTGTAAAAAGATGAACGAGTCTCCGGGATCCTCAAATCTGCAGCCAAAATCATTTTCTTAAATCTGTATTCATACTCATAGTTTTGGTTTTGCAGGTCATAGATCTGGGCTTGGAGATGCTCGATTTTCTCGTAAAGCTTGAAGATGTCCTCCCCGATGTCCTTGGCGTCCAGCTTGTGCTTATGGGTAAACTCCGCGATCATCATGTGATTGGCATTGAGTCCACGTTCCACAATCCCTTGGCACTTGAAGACTTGCTGCTCCATTGCTTCGAGCCTTGTCTCCACGCTTCCGGTCTTCTTTGGCCCCTCAACATCACGGATGTGCAGCACCCCCTCACGCATCTCAATGTTTGAGGGTGTTGCAGCACCTCCGCAAGGTAAGGGTTGATGACCTTCTCGAAGAACTTGTCCTTCGAAGCACTTGGGGACGTCATGGCGATCTAAATCTGTCCGGGAAACAACTCAAAACAAAAACAGGAGATATTGTTGTGATACGAAGGTCAAAACCTTCGGGAGATTATATAATGAATTTTTAGCGACCAACATGAGTATTCTACAAGAAAACGGAGTCCGGAGGGTACACGGGGTGGCCACAAGCCACAGGGGCACGCCCAGGGGGGTAGGGCGCGCCCCCTAGCTTGTCGCCTCCTCGTGTACTTTTCGGACTATTTTAAATTTTCCTAATTTATTAAATATTCCAAAACGGAGAAAAATTGCTATTGGAAAAGTTTTGGAGTCGGTTTGCTTACCATACCACATACCTATTCCTTTTCGGAGTCTGAAACGTTCTGGTAGGTCTCCCTAATGTACTCCTCTGGAGTTATGGTATTGATAATATTGGTTTCAACATTTATGGGAATACCTGAGATATAATGTTTGATTCTTTGGCCGTTTACCACCTTCGGATTTGTGCCTTCGGCGTTGTTGATCTTGATGGCACCGGAACGATACACTTCTTCGATAATGTAAGGCCCTTACCAATTAGAGAGAATTTTTCCTGCAAAAAATCTTAAACGAGAATTGTATAGCAATACATGGTCACCTACATTGAATTCACGCTTTTGTATCCTTTTATCATGCCATCTCTTAACCTTTTCTTTGAACAACTTGGCATTCTCATAGGCATGGGTTCTCCATTCATCAAGTGAGCTAATATCAAATAACCTCTTCTCACCAGCAAGTTTGAAATCATATTTGAGCTCTTTGATTGCCCAATAAGCTTTATGTTCTAGTTCTAGAGGTAAGTGACATGCTTTACCATAAACCATTTTATACGGAGACATACCCATAGGGTTTTTGTAAGCAGTTCTATAAGCCCATAATGCAACATCAAGTTTCTTAGACAAATTCTTTCTAGATCTATTAACAGTCTTTTGCAAGATCAATTTAATTTCTCTATTGCTAATTCTACTTGACCACTAGACTGAGGATGATATGGAGATGCAATTCTATGATTAACATCATACTTAGCAAGCAATTTACGGAAAGCACCATGAATAAAGTGTGAACCACCATCAGTCATTAAATATCTATGGACTCCAAATCTAGGGAAAATAACTTCTTTAAGCATTTTAATAGAAGTGTTATGATCAGCACTACTAGTTGGAATAGTTTCTACCCACTTAGTAACATAATCAACAGCAACTAGAATATGAGTATACCCGTTGGACTTTGGAAAATGTCCCATATAATCAAAACCCCAAACATCAAATGGTTCAATAACAAGAGAGTAATTCATAGGCATTTCCTGACGTCTACTAATATTACCAATTCTTTGACATTCATCACAAGACTAGACAAACTTACGAGCATCCTTGAAGAGAGTAGGCCAATAAAAACCAGATTGTAATACCT
The DNA here is from genome assembly GCA_039707655.1 of Elymus sibiricus. Classification (NCBI taxonomy): domain Eukaryota; kingdom Viridiplantae; phylum Streptophyta; class Magnoliopsida; order Poales; family Poaceae; genus Elymus; species Elymus sibiricus. Next base: position 380,905,140 of record CM077673.1, on the reverse strand, counting down.
TGTGTGCAGTTCTATCTCCAGCATGGTGTCCTCCGTAAGCCTCAGAGTGACACTTGTGTAGGATCTGTTCCTGTTCATGCTCAGGTACACAACGTCTAATAACACCATCTACTCCTCTTTATAAAGGTGTGGATCATCCCAAAAGTAATGTCTTAAATCATAGAAGAACTTTTTCTTTTGTTGGTATGTGAAACTAGGTGGTATAAATTTAGCAACAATGTAATTAGCATAATTAGCATACCATGGAGCATTACGTGAAGCATTTATGACAGCTAATTGTTGATCAGGAAAGCTATCATCAATAGGTAGTGGGTCATCAAGAACATTTTCTAACCTAGACAAGTTGTTTGCTACGGGGTTCTCAGCACCCTTTCTATGAACAATATGCAAATCAAATTCTTGTAGCAAGAGAACCCATTTAATAAGTTTAGGTTTAGCATCTTTCTTTTCCATAAGATATTTAATAGCAGCATGATCAGTGTGAACAGTTACTTTGGAATCAACAATATAAGGTCTGAACTTATCACAAGCAAACACAACTGCTAAAAATTCCTTTTCAGTGGTAGCATAGTTTCTTTGAGCACTGTCTAGAGTTTTACTAGCATAATGGATAACATTTAATTTCTTATCAACTCTTTGTCCTAGAACAGCACCAACAGCATAATCACTAGCGTCACACATGATTTCAAAGGGTAGGTTCCAATCAGGTGGTTGAACAACGGGTGCAGAAATCAAGGCTTTCTTAAGGATTTCAAATGCTTCTACACAATCATCATTAAAAACAAAAAGAATATCTTTTTGCAAGAGATTAGTGAGAGGCCGAGAAATTTTAGAGAAGTCTTTAATAAATCTCCTATAGAAACCAGCATGACCAAGGAAACTTCTTATACCTCTGATATCCGTAGGACACGACATTTTTTCAATAGCATCAACTTTAGCTTTATCAATTTAAATACCTCTTTCGGAGATTTTGTGTCCCAAGACAATACCTTCATTAACCATAAAGTGGCACTTTTCCCAATTCAAGACAAGATTAGTTTATTCGCATCTCTGCAAAACTCTTTCAAGGTTGCTCAAGCAATCATCAAAAGAAGTTCCGTAAACGGAGAAATCATCCATGAAAACCTCAACAATCTTTTCACAAAAGTCAGAGAATATAGCAGTCATACATCTTTGAAAGGTAGCAGGTGCATTGCATAAACCCAAAGGCATACGTCTATAAGCAAAGGTACAGAAAGGACTAGTAAAAGTGGTCTTCTCTTGGTCCTCTTTTGACACATGTATTTGAGAGAAGCCAGAATAACCATCTAGAAAGCAAAAGTGTGTGTGTTTGGATAGTCTTTCTAGCATTTGATCAATAAAAGGCAGAGGGTAATGATCTTTCCTAGTAGCTTTATTCAATTTCCTAAAATCAATTACCATTCTATATCCTGTAACAATTCTTTGCGGGGTCAATTCATTTTTATCATTAGGAACAACGGTAATACCTCCCTTCTTAGGGACACAATGAACGTGACTAACCCATCTACTATCAGCAATAGGATAAATTATACCTGCCTCCAGAAGCTTTAATATTTCATTTCTTACCACTTCTTTCATTTTAGGATTTAACCGTCGTTGGTGATCAACAACTGGTTTAGCATCAGGCTCCGTATTAATTTTATGCTGACATAGAGTGGGACTAATGCCCTTAAGATCATCAAGAGTATATCCAATAGCAGCACGGTGCTTCTTCAGGGTTTTCAATAATCTCTTTTCTTCATGCTCTGAAAGGTTAGCACTAATAATAACAGGATATATCTTCTTTTCATCAAGATAGGCATATTTCAGAGTATCTGGTAATTGTTTAAGCTCAAACATGGGATCACCCTTGGGTGCAGGAGGATCCCCAAGTATTTCAACCGGCAAGTTGTGTTTCAAAATAGGATGCTGATCAAAGAAAATCTTATCTATTTCATTCCTTTCATTCATATGCATATCGTTTTCATGGTCTAGCAAATATTGTTCTAAGGGATCAGTGGGAGGTACAACAATAGAAGCAAGACCAATAATTTCATCCTTACTAGGCAATTCTTTATCATGGGGTTGTCTACGAAATTTAGAGAAATTAAACTCATGGGACACATCCCCAAAACTTACAGTAACAGTTTCTTTCTCACAATCTATCTTAGCATTAACAGTATTCAAGAAAGGTCTACCAAATATAATGGGACAAAAATCATCTTGTGGGGAACCAAGAACAAGAAAATCAGTAGAATATTTTATTTTCCCACACAAGACTTCAACATCTCTAACAATCCCAACTGGTGCTATAGTATCTCTATTAGCAAGCTTAATGGTAACATCAATTTCTTCTAATTCAGCTGGTGCAATATCATTCATAATTTCTTGGTATAAAGTAAAGGGAATTGCACTCACACTAGCACCCACATCACATAAGCCATGATAACAATGATCTCCTATTTTAACAGAAACAACAGGCATGCCAACAATAGGTCTATGTTTATCTTTAGTATCAGGTCTAGCAATTCTAGCAGCTTCATCACAGAAATGAATAACATGCCCATCAATATTATCAACCAAGAGATATTTAACCATAGCAATACTAGGTTCAACTTTGATTTGTTCAGGGGGTGTAGGTGTTCTAGTATAACTCTTACGAACCACAGTTGAAGCTTTAGCATGTTCCTTTATTCTGACAGGGAAAGGTGGTTTCTCAATATAAGCAGCAGGAATAACAGGATCAACAATATAAATAATAGTTTCTTCTTCAACTTTAATAGGTTCAACTACTTTCACTTCAATGGGAGGATGATATTTAAACCACTTCTCCTTAGGGAGATCAACATGAGCAGCAAAAGATTCATAGAAAGAAGCTACTATCTCAGGGTCAAGTTCATATTTAGTGCTAAATTCACGAAAACCATCGGTGTCTATAAAGGATTTAACACAATCAAACTTAAGGTTTATACCTGAATCCCTACCTTTGTCGAGTTCCCAATCTTCAGAGTTGCGTTTAATTCTTTCCAATAAGTCCCATTTGAATTCAATATCTTTCTTCATAAAGGAACCAGTACAAGAAGTATCGAGCATGGATTGATCATTACGAGAAAGCCGAGCATAAAAATTCTGAATAATAATTTCTCTTGAGAGCTCATGATTGGGGCATGAATATAACATTGACTTAAGCCTCCCCCAAGCTTGAGCGATACTTTTCTCCTTCACGAGGCCAAAAATTATAAATATAATTCCGATCACGATGAACCAGATGCATAGGATAAAACTTCTGATGAAATTCCAATTTCAATCGGTTGTAGTTCCATGATCCAATATCATCACATAGCCTATACCATGTCAATGCCTTCTCCTTCAAAGATAAAGGAAAGACCTTCTTCTTGACATCATCCTCGGGCAAACCTGCAAGCTTAAATAATCCACAAACTTCATCCACATAGATTATATGCAAATCAGGATGTAGTGTTCCATCTCCTGCATAAGGATTAGCTAGCAGTTTCTCTATCATACCCGAAGGAATTTCATAATAAATATTTTCAGTAGGTTCAGTAGGTTGAGGAGAAACTCTTTGTGCTTCCGGTCGAGGTGAAGATACCCCGAACAAGCCCCTCAAAGGATTATTTTCCATAGTAACAAGTGACAGTAAATTTCAGCACACTATATAAATTTTTCCTTACCAAATTCCACTCACCAAAGGTGCTTCACTCCCCGGCAACGGTGCCAGAAAAGAGTCTTGATGACCCACAAGTATAGGGGATCTATTGTAGTCCTTTCGATAAGTAAGAGTGTCGAACCCAACGAGGAGCAGAAGGAAATGACAAGCGGTTTTCAGTAAGGTATTCTCTGCAAGCACTGAAATTATCGGTAGCAGATTGTTTTGTGATAAGATAATTCGTAACGGATAGCAAGTAACAAATGTAGAAAAGGTGCAGCAAGGTTGCCCAATCCTTTTTGTAGCAAAGGACAAGCCTGGACAAACTCTTATATAAAGCAAAGCACTCCCGAGGACACATGGGAATTTCTGTCAAGCTAGTTTTCATCATGCTCATATGATTCGCGTTCGTTACTTTGATAATTTGATATGTGGGTGGACCGGTGCTTGGGTGCTGCCCTTACTTGGACGAGCCTCCCACTTATGATTAACCTCTCTTGCAAGCATCCGCAACTACGAAAGAAGAATTAAGATAAATCTAACCATAGCATGAAACATATGGATCCAAATCAGCCCCTTACGAAGCAACGCATAAACTAGGGTTTAAGCTTCTGTCACTCTAGCAACCCATCATCTACTTATTACTTCCCAATGCCTTCCCCTAGGCCCAAATAATGGTGAAGTGTCATGTAGTCGACGTTCACATAACACCACTAGAGGAGAGACAACATACATCTCATCAAAATATCGAACGAATACCAAATTCACATGATTACTTATAACAAGACTTATCCCATGTCCTCAGGAACAAACGTAACTACTCACAAAGCATATTCATGTTCATAATCATAGGAGTATTAATTAGCATTAAGGATCTGAACATATGATCTTCCACCAAATAAACCAACTAGCATCAACTACAAGGAGTAATCAACACTACTAGCAACCCACAGGTACCAATCTGAGGTTTTGAGACAAAGATCGGATACAGGAGATGAACTAGGGTTTGGAGAGGAGATGGTGCTGGTGAAGATGTTGATGGAGATTGACCCCCTCTCGATGAGAAGATCGTTGGTGATGACGATGGCTTCGATTTCCCCCTCCGGGAGGGAAGTTTCCCCGGCAGAACAGCTCCGCCGGAGCCCTAGATTGCTTCTGCCCAGGTTCCGCCTCGAGACGGCAGCGCTTCGTCCCGAAAGCTCTCTTATGATTTTTTCCAGGTCAAAACCCTCCATATAGCAGAAGATGGGCACCGGAGGGCTGCCAGGGGGCCCACAAGCCACAGGGGCGCGCCCTGGGGGGTAGGGCACGCCCCCCAGGCTTGTGGCCTCCTGGTGGGTCCCCTCTGGTATTTCTTTCGCCCAATATTTTTTATATATTCCAAAATAATTCTCCGTAACTTTTTAGGACTTTTGGAGTTGTGCAGAATAGGTCTCTCATATTTGCTCCTTTTCTAGTCTAGAATTCCAGCTGCCGGCATTCTCCCTCTTCATGTAAACCTTGTAAAATAAGAGAGAAAAGGCATAAGTATTGTACCATAATGTGTAATAACAGCCCATAATGCAATAAATATCAATATAAAAACATGATGCAAAATGGACGTATCACTGACTCCCAATCCAGTCCTTTCTTGATCCATGAAGTCAGCCTTGCGGGAGGACCAGATCTGAATTCGGGAGGGGCCACCCAACCTGCAGTGCGTGGTTCAATAATGTAGAACCACTCCTTCTGCCAGGTTTTGATGGTGTCGATGAAGGTGCCATCCGGCCACTGCACTCGCGGGAGCTTGCTGATCACCGCTCCCCCGCAGTTCGCTTGCTGGCTGCTCACGGTATTTGGCTTGACGTTGAAGACCTTCAGCCTCAAGCCGAAGTGCGGCTGAACCCATAGGAAGGCCTCGCAGACGATGATGAAGGCCGATATGTGCATGATGGAGTTCGGGGGAAGGTCGTGGAAGTCCAGCCCGTAGAAGAACATCAGGCCCCTTACGAAGGGGTGCAGCGGGAAGCCCAGTCCCCGGATGAAATGGGGGATGAACACTACCCGCTCCCCGGGCCGCGGCGTGGGGACCACTTGGCCCTCGTCGGGGGAGCGGTGGACGACGTTGGCCGAAAGGTAGCCGGTGCGCTTCAGCTCTTGGATATCGTCCTCGGTGACGCACGACGCCTCCCACTTGCCTTGGGAGCCGGAACCCGCCATGGTTGTGCTCGGAGAAGAAGAAGGGGTGTGGGAGCAAGGGCTGGAGAAAGATTAGATCTGCGCGCTCGGAGCGAGGAAGGTTGGAGAAAGCGAGTCTGGGGAGCGTGGGAGGACTGTGAAGGAGTTTTCCCCCTTTTATGGAAGGCCGTAACACCAAGCGTCCCCTTACTGCGCCGTGAGCTGCATCAGTTCCCGAAGCGACTGCCCCGTTATGCGCGCATGGGATAGCCCAAATAATTGATCATGTCCCGTAAAAAATGGAACACGATCTTCACGTCGATTGAACGTGCCAATAAAAAGGTGGCCTCGAACCGCGAATCGAGTTTTTGTAACTGGTTGAATGGCCACGACCGGTCTGAGCCTTTTGTCAGAAAAATTGTCAGGAAGGGTACTGTTCACGCTCGGGCGTTTGGTCTTCAAGGCTAAGCAGGATATGTTCGGACTGAGGGGAGTCATCGGCGGCTGAGCTAAGGATTACCGAAGCATGAAAGGAAGAAATGAACTCGCCCCGCAAGCCGAACACTCTGGACGTGCGAGACGACTGACGTCCTAAAGATCGGCATTGGAGGCTAGATCGGTGGCTACTGAGGGAGTCCAGGATTCAGGGGTCCTCGAGCCACTGACTTATCTCTTATAGTTCGGACCGATGGGCCGCCTTATGGTATCTTCGGGAAGGAGGGGCTGCGAAATGACCCTAGGCTTATGGGGAATGTTGCGAAGATTTGGTGTGTCCTCCAAGAAAGGATGGGCATATCTATGCCCGGATGGAAACCGACCATTTGTAACCCTAGGGACCCCTGGTGTCTATATAAACCCGGGGTCTTAGCTCTTTTTATCTTGAGGTAGATCAACTCTGTAACCATCTCATTCATCAATACAATCAAGCAGGACGTAGGGTTTTACCTCCTCACAAGGGCCCGCACCTTGGTAAACACTGTTCCCTTTGTCCCTTGTTACCATCGTTCCTAGATTCACAGTTCGGGACCCCCTACCCGAGATCCACCGGTTTCGACACCGACACTCGCACATCCCCGCCATGCCATAACCAATATTTAGACAAATGGGAAATTAACAAATTTTAATATCGATACTCCTACGAACCGACAACCATGCACTCACACCCTTTCACATTACCACATCAATATCATTAACCCGTTGTTTCTCTTTTAGGTGCTACATGAAGGTTTTGATTATGCACTCCTAGAATACCTATTATTTTTGGACTAATCTTATAACCCATGAAAATTACTGTCATTATTTACTAACTCTCAAACAAATATAAGTGAAGAACGAGAGTGCAATTATTTATATAAAGTCTATACGCCACTGTCGGAGCACTAGGACTAGGGTACCCAGTGCCCCTGACTTATGCACAGGCAGTAGTAGCACAACCCGTCGGGAAAAGCTACCACACCACCAAGCAAACATTCAAGAACCAGCATCCGGCAGTAACAACCTGCAAAAGGCCAAGCAAGCACCGGCAACACCAGCACAACAGCCCAGGAGGGGCCCAAAGCACGCCATCCACGTCCCCGGAGCCTGCCGAGGACCGAGGCGCGCACATCTCTGGAAGACCCGGCAAGCCGTCCCCCGACAGGCACGAGCGAACCAGCCACCGCTCCACCACATCGCTACGCCAGTCACTTATCGATGCGGTGTCGAGCCCTCGAGCGGGTAGGTGGCTCTCGCTAAGCACGTGGCGACGCACCGGAAGGCAAATTATACCCAGTTGACACCCATCGAGCAGCGTGTCAAGACCCTAAGCAATGGCTAGCTAAGCAGTGGCGAGAGCTTGCCGGGGATGGACCCCCGAGCGCCACCTAGACTAGTAATCATGGTATTTTGTCCTAAATGCCAGAGTTAGGTATGATAGCTCTGCTAAGCTATCTAGTCAATAGATAATGATTGTTTTGCCATTGTGGTTGCCCCTTGCACTATAAAAGGAGGCCCAAGGCAACCTAGCTCAAGATTCAGACCTTTGGACACTTGTACTCGCATAGTAGCTCACCCCGACAGCAACTCTTGCCAGGGTTAAGTGATGCGTGTTCTTCGTGTTCCTTTGATCAATCCACCAAAAGCAGGAGTAGGGTTTTACGCTTAGCAGCGGCCTGAACCTGGGTAAAATGCCAGCGTCCTGATCGTCGCGCCGTCTCATGCTCTCCGCTCTTCATACAACGTGATCCCCTTGCCGAACCACAAAGGGGCCTCAGGTCCCATAGGTGATCGAGAGCATCCGTGCCCCAACATCTTTGGCGCGCCAGGTAGGGGGCGTGCATCATTTGCACGAACCCGAGTTCGTGAACGGCGAATCGATCTTCATCATCATCTTCTTCATCCATGGCTCCCAAGAAGAAGTCCGATGCGACCACACATCCCACCACAGCAAAGGCTCTGTCGCATACAGCCGCAGACGCTATGGGCGCTGCGGTGGCCGCGAATGAGACGGGCGTCGTGCACGACACGGCTGGCGCAGGCGGCGCCACCGTCGTGTCCCCCGCGGCCGAGGCTGGAGGAGCGAACGCCGGAGAGGAGCAACAACAACAACATCGTGGCGAGCGCACCCCTGGCGCCGTGGGCAGAGGAAACAACCTATCGCCTCCTCCCCACCGCGCGGATGGTCGTGGTCGTCATGGCGGCGCACAATCCGGAGTGAGCCGCGACCCCCCTTCCGCGCCCGTTACCAGCGCGGCTACTGGGCGTACGCCTCGTCCAGAACAAGACGGAGCGCCGAGCGGAGCCGCGAACCCGCGGACTCGCCCCCCCCCCACGTCGGACTGCCCCAGCGAGCGGCGCACGGCGTCAAGAACACGACGACGCCCCTCTTGGTTCCACCAGGAGCCAGGCGACGTCGCTGTCTGCCTCTTTCGCCATGCCGGACACAGCGTCGGAAGCAATGGCACGAGCCCAGCTTCTGCTTAACTTCCTGCCGGCGGCTGACAAGATGGATGAGTGGAGAGCTCCCATCCAGAGTCTGATATCTTTCATCGAAGCCAATAAATCTCAGCGCGCGGAGCCATCACAACACGCGCGTACGGCTATGGCGGCCCGGGCCGGCGATCGTGTCGAGGGGGGCACACCGAAGGTGCAGTCCCCTCCGCGACAGCAAACCCAGGAGCAGCCGCGGCAAGCTTCACGCGCTGACGAGTTCGACGAAGCATCTATGGCCTCGTCCGGCCCACGCGATCGCCGGGACCAGCGGTGTGTCCTGGCAGATGGGCGGAAAGAAGACGCACGCATCAACATCGAGCGGCGTTGAGAAGCACAGAGTCAGTCTGCAGGCGCAATGGCCCAGACGCTGCCCACCCCACGCCTAGTGCTGGCGGGTACCTGCCTTACGAAGTGGGGTGCCTTGCCTTCACTCGCGAGCTGCGGCAGGTCCGCTGGCCGTCGGCCCAAGCTTTCAAACCAGAGCTGACGGAGAAATATGATGGAAAGCTGAACCCGACGGAGTTCCTGGGCATCTATACGATAGCCGTTCAGGCTGCCGGAGGAAGAGATGAGAATGTGCTCGCCAACTACTTCCCTTTGGCACTTAAGCCAAATGTGAGAGGTCATGGCTGATGCACCTACCGGAAAACTCCATCTCATCCTGGGCTGATCTGTGCAACGAGTTCTGTTGAATCACACGGTACGCTACGCTAGCGCCAAATAAAATTTTCTACTGCGCACCCAAGAACATGCTGCTGGAAATAGATCACGGGATCGGGTTTACCACTAGACGCACATTCACCGCAGCGGAAGTAGAGTTGGTGATGCGTGTAGTCGATCAGCCAATTCGTCTCCTCCTCGTGTAGCCGATCTCCCACGAACAGCTCCTCGCGGATCCCTCGAATAGTTCCTCACGGATCCCTCGAACGGTTCGTCCAAGCACCGCAGATGTGATGCCTCCAAGGTATCCACACGTACGGGGGCAGCGGCGGGCGGCGGACTGCTTGGTCCGATTGCACGGCATGGTGGCGTGGGGAGTGGCGGTGGCTGTCGACGGGAGGAAAAGATCAACGCTGAAAGGTGCGCCCACTCCCCTATATATAGACCTCCGAAGTGGACTGAACACTTGAGGCCCATGACGAGTCTATTCCCATTTTCCATTCGGATCCAATCTGAATGGGCTGCAATCCATTAAGTGTGCGACCCTATATGTTCACGTACACATGGACACGACCCGAGTCGATAGTTGGTAGCGGCTCCTAGCAGAACATGCCAACTCCCATGTGTGCGCAAAGTCGTTAGACGAACCTCGACAATGTATCATATACAACATTCCTTTTGCCTCATGATATAGGTTGTAGAGCTCAAGGCGAGTACTTGTCACCCTTGTGGTAGCTCGACATCTCTTCTCGAAACCGTGATGCAAATTCCCGAACTGGGTTAACACTTAACCCATGTCGCATGGCCATGCTTTCTGAATCTAATCACACGAGAGGGCTCAGAGAATATCTCTCCTCACGGAGGGGCAAATCCCATCTTGGTTAACCATGTCTCGTGGCTTGTCTCACGACTCACCCGAAAGCTACCTTTATAACTACCCAGTTACGGAGTAGCGTTTGATAGACCCTAAGTAAGTCGATCCTCATCCCGAGAACATGCGATGACCTTAGGTCTAGGACATGGCATATACATTGTTCTTGAGACTAACAGATGACATTAGCTCGCCGCGTCTCAAAGTGGGTCTGTCCGACTCGGTGATCTCAATCCCCGAGTCCATACTATCAGTTTAGCATCTCTATGCACATGACTTGTGAAACGTAGTCATCAACTGAATCGTATACTAGTAAAGGATATGTTTCCGCATAACCTTAACAACTAGGGACTATTAGAACAATCATCATACTATATATAGTCTCACAAATAAGTCACATACTTATTGATACATATCACTGATGATGTTCAAGGACAATACAAAATACTCATGAATACATAGGAAACGAAATCATCACATGATTTCCTCTAGGGCATATCTCCAACAAGTTCGTCGGTGCCTTCACAGGCAGCCATCAGGAGCCAGGACAGCCCAGCGATTTGCAAGTCCTGCCGCAAAGGGAAGGAGAAACTTCGCGGAAGTACATTCAGAGATTCAGTCGAGTGCACCGCAACATCCCAGAAATACACCCCGCAGCCGTGATTGCCGCGTTCCATTCGAACATGCGCAATAGGAGGATGCGGGCCAAGATGAATGTGAAACTCCCCAAGACTGTCAATGAGCTATACACAATGGCGGACAAATGTGCCCGTGCTGAGGAAGGAAGGCGACTCCCTGGAGTGGAGGCTGGCGTCGAAGTCGACTCAGACAACGACGATGACACCCCCGGCTCAAAGGGGAGGAGCCGAAAGCGCAACAACAAGTGCAAGGGAAAGGCAGTATTGGCTGTGGAGGGCTGTGGTAATCTCGCTGTCGGCAAGAAGGCCAAGGCCGAGACCCCCGGCAAGGAAGCTACCGCGTACGCTGATTGCTGGGAGGCCGCGACAGCAGAGAAAACTGGGAAGTCCGACGGGCCGTACTGCAAGATCCACCGCACCAAGGGCCATGATCTCCAAGAGTGCCGCCAGGTTGAGCAGCTTGTTGAGAAGCAGAAGGCGGAGTATGAGAAGCGTGACAAAGAGAAGGGCCAAGACGCTACTGCCGGGAAGGGCTGTGGCGGCAGAGGAGGCCGCCGCGGCAAGACCCCACAATAGAAGGAAAGGCCTGCCAGAGGCCGTGAGAAGAAAGAAACAGAGGATATGAGTGAGGATGAAGATGACGCGGAGCATTCCAGTGATCGAGAATTCCAGAGAGCGACCAAGGCCATGTGTGTTGATGGGGGTGCATCTTTGCACTCCTCTCACCGACAGCTCAAGCAATGGGCGCGTGAGGTCAACGCTGTGGAACCGGCCACAGAGTCCAAAAAGCCACTCAGGTGGTCCCGCGCGCCTATCATCTTTGATGAAGAGGATCACCCTGATCGCACCATCGCGGTCGGGTGTTTGCCATTGTTGGTTTCTCCAACGATCCGCAACCTCAAAGTTACCAAGATGCTAATTGACGGCGGGGCAGGTGTCGGTGTCAAAACCGGCGGATCTCGGGTAGGGTGTCCCGAACTGTGGATCTTTGATCGATGGATAACTGGAGACAAGGGAGATGATATTTACCCAGGTTCGGGCCCTCTTAATGGAGGTAAAACCCTATGTCCTGCTTTGTTTTGTATTGATGATGGGGTATCGAGTACAGAGTTGATCTACCTCGAGATCGTATGTAGTGGTCTAAACCCTAAGAGCTATGATTGTAATCTCTGATGATCTGATTGTCTCTAATTACTAACCTGGCCTCGGCTTATATAACACACCAGAGGCCTAGGATAACAAGAGTCCTAGTCGGCTACGTCGGTGGAGAGGAGCCCTTGTCTTGATCATCAAGTCTTGTGGAATCTTCCTCGTATGCATCATGGGTTGTCCGAGCTAGCCCATTAGTGAACCGCACTGGGGGTCCTTGGCCCGACCCACTAGTCGGGAGACGACGTGGTGAGTACCCCCTAGTCCAGGACACCATCAGTAGCCCCCTGAACCGGTCTTCAAGTTGGGGACGCTCCTTGGTTCTTTCGAACTGTTCTTCGTCTTCAGTCGTCGGTCTTGAAAACTGGTTCAACAAATATTGCCATCTCTGATCTTGAGGATCGCCGAGGTGTATCCGAAGATTTCACATGTCGGTCATCCGAGGATCCCCTTTAATTTCTTGGCCTTTATCAATGCCTTATTATTTTTTATGCCACACCTCGGGTTTGAAGTGTTTCCTGTGCGGCGGTGGCCTCTTGCATCCGAACTCCAACGCCGAACTGCATCCGAGGTGTCTTTTTGCAGCCGAGCTCCAACGCCAGACTGCATCCGAGGTTTCATAGATTAACTCGGTCTTGCAAAAGTTGAAGGAGTTTATCCGAGCTTAATGCCGGAAATATTCTTTTATGGAGCCAACCATTCGCATTCGAGCTTTATGCCGGACTGCTTTCGAGGTGTCTCCGATCTTGAGCTTTATGCCGGACTGCTTCCGAGCTCCAACGCCGGACTTCATCCGAGCTCCAACGATGATGAGTGTCCGAGGTGTCATAGATTACCTCGGTCTTTAAAAAATTGAAGGAATTCAGCCGAGCTTAATGCCGAAAATGCCCTCTATGGAGCCAGCCACTTACGCCCGAGCTTTATGCCGGACTGCTTCTGAGGTGGTGCACCACCCCAACCGTGGGCTGATTTTTTGATTGGTGCAATTTATTCTCTGTCGAGATATATAGCTAGTAGCCCTCAAGGTGCGTGTCGGTCTAAAACCCGGGATGCACCTAAAGGATAAAATAAAACCACTAATCCCAGTAGCCCCTGAGACTCGGGTCGATTCGCGAAATCGACCTGAGGATCAATTCCTTGCTTGGCAACATACTTTAGGAATTAAAATGCGTTGTGTAGTAGCCCCCAAGACTCAGGTTGGGTGCGGCCGACCAACCCGAGGATCGTAATCTCATCGGAAACTGTTTTGCACTTAAATTTTCTGCATTGAATCATCAATGCAGTAGCCCCCGAGCCTTAATTCGGGCACGGGTGGTCGAATTAAGGATCGATATTTGTTTGACACAAACTTTGTTACGTTTGACCTAATTTATTAGGAATGATTCTATGTATCTAAGCAATTTACATCATTAATGCTCGGATCCGCATTGTACAAGACTTTGTTGACCGGCCATCGGCTTCAACCTGCTCGGCCAGTAGCCGAGGAGTGTTTGTCCTACTTTATAAAGCCTTTATAAGGGCAAAGATTTATGGCAAACAAGGCAATCCGGCCATACGGTTTTATAAACAAAGGTATGCGGAGAGATATGTTATATTACTACTTAACGTAAGAAACATCTTCTGAGAAAAATAGTTCATTTATAAGTTCCTTTTCCCAGGATATCGTGTTGACCATGATCTTGAAACCTCAACTCCGATCAATGTGGGAGGAAATATTTCCACTTCCATCATTGCCGACCAATTATATTCTTAAGATGGCTAGCTTTTGGCTTCACCCAGTCTGAGGTACTAACCGGGATGACCCGGAAGTAACAATCACAGAGGTGCTCCCTTTACCCCCTAGCCGAACTATCAGGAACGTAGGGGATAAGCACAGGAGCCAGGCAACCCAGCTTGGCCAAAATCTTAAGTCAAATTGATGCATATCTATGGCTTTATAACGATCACAAAGGTAGCCAGCTTTCGTATATTAAATACAAACGCTGATGATATGTTGGGCTCTCCAGGAATCCCGATGTATCTATGCCGAGGTGCCACAAGGAACCCTCGGTATAGTTTATTTTGACTCCGTCGCGACTGTTTATAATCTAAAAGTGGCCTATCGTCGGCTTCCACCCCTGTGTAGATGCTACGTAGGGTGTTTCCGTACAAACAAGACAACCCTTAGACGACATCTCGGTGCCCGGAGGCGGTTGTGTTTAGTGGAAATGAGGCAATCAGATATTCAGGCTTTATAACTTTCACTTAGTCATAGGAGCATATGTTTGGGGGCAACTTAATAGCCCCCGGTATACGTCGACTCCTCGGATTATTCGAGGTCGAACCACCCACAACTTGGCCTTTTCAAGAAACAGAGGCCCTTCGTTTTACTCGGATAACCTTGATCGGCTATATTTGGTTGAATACCGCCCGCGGTTCGCTGACCGATTTACGCTTGTTGTGACAGTCAGCTTTCGGCATTCTCCAACTGAGGCACTTGACCAGTTAAACCGGAAGTGAGAATCGCAGTGGTTCTCCCTTTACCCCTTAGCCGAACAAAGCGGAAACATAAGGGGTAAGCACAGGAGTCGGGCAATCCAGCTATAGACCAAAGACACAACTCGAAATCAATGCATATAAATGCGAAATACCAAGGACATTTTGCCGAGGACTGCATGGAGTACCTCCGTGTTTGGTGGGTTCGGTGCTAACTGTAGAACCCCTTTAATATTGCCGATGCGTGAAATGCATCTGGCGTTGTACTGCGAGAGTTATGCTTGGAAAAACCAAAAAACTTATGCAAAAACTTTATGTTTAGAAAAACGAAAATTGTGCCAATCCGAAATTGGTCTAAAATTTAATTTGTGCTTCGGTCGTGCTTTAACGTGATACATGCGAGCTCCGGACTCCAAGCGGGTCAGCCTTCGGCTTCAACCTCCATATCCCGAAGGCGGAGTGTTTCTCCGAGGCCTGTTTAGCGAACTAAACTCGAGCGGCTTAAGAAAGAAAACAGACTATCCGTCTATTGACCAGACACTAGCGTCGGAAAAAGGAGTAGTAGAAAAAGACTTTGCAATGACCAAGAAGATAACATTTATTATAAAACGGATCATATAAATTTAAGAGCCCCCGGTTAAATTGGGTAAAGAAAGTTGTTTTTTGAACAAACAACATTTTTAACAAAGAAAATTCTTGTTTTGAAACAAAAACATAACGCTCGGTTGAACCGAACAAAAATTTACAAACTTAAGAAATTTGAGCATGAAAGCGACTTAGCTGGTTAATATGCTCGGTGTGGATGACACAGTTCGAGCTACGACGGGACAAGGTCCCAGCCCCCAAGCAGGTCACGAGGTAGCCGACGAAGAGTTCGGCTTGATGAAGTGCCAACACAACACTTCCAAAGGGCCGAGGTGAAACCCCCGGTCCAGCCGCAGAGACAGAACAATACATCAGCATGTCGGCGAAGCCCCCACGTCAGTTGACCATGTCGATGACGCGATTTGGTTGATGGAGGCGGGACGATGATGTCGGCACGCCGAGATGACGACGTGACACAGCCGAAGTCGATTGCCTACACGCATGAAGTAGCACAAGCCAGATAATGATAAAATAAAAATTCTTTAAAGAATTATTTATGTGAAATAAATTATTTAGAAGAGATGCAGATGTCGACACAGGGCGTCAGCGCGGTGAGGTGACAAAATCTGAATTCGCAGGGTCAACCGAATTCGCGCTAGGGTGACAACAGAATTTGGTCAACGAAGGCGGGACAACAACATCGGTACGCCGGGGTGACAATGCCATCCAATCTAAATCCTTTACCTGCACACATAAAATAGTGCAAGCCGGACATAATGATAACATTTTTTGCATAATCAATTTACGCAGAGTATGGATAATAAAACAAATATGGCCTATCTGCAGCATAAGTAGAATTGACAGCACAGGGACGTCAATGTGGATTAGAGTCCACCGGCTCAGCACAGACAACCTACGCACAAAATTGTACAAATTACAAGTACAAAGATCTTTGATAGTAAAAACAACACGAACAAATTTAATAGGAGAAATATCACCTAATTGTTCGTAGTGGTTGAAGTTGGCCGATCTCTTGTAACTTGAGTGTCTTGCGTCTGCTGCCGCGGGGCGAGAACAGACTCTGCTGAATTGTATTGACAAAGCCAGTTGCCGAGAATTGTTCGAAAGCCCTTGGTCCAGCCAACATGATGAAGCTGGTCGGCTGGTGATGCCGAAGTCCCCGGAGCAAGTTGATGACGAGATGGCGAAGCCCCCGGTCTAGCCGAGGTGACAGAGCAAGTCGGCTGGTGATGCCGAAGTCTTATGTCAGCCGAGGTGTCGAAGCAGGTCGGCATGGTGGATGTCAGCTTGAAGAAGTGACAGCGCGGCGAGGCCGATGTAGGTCGGATTTTGTGACGCGGTCAATGCTGCCTTGATGAAGCAACGGCACACCCGACCCATGCAACCCGTGGGGTGATGACCTTGTCTTAACGATTATTTTTCATTCACGATGCCGAACTCTTGGTCGGCTTGCCGAGGTAATGATCCGATGTGGTGTTTGTCGTTGGCTCGATGGAGCGACGGCGGAGTCGATGTCGACGCAGGTCGATAGTCGTGGAGCAACGTGGTCGGGCCGGTTTGACACCGGCGTGACGATGAATATCGGCTCGAAAAAAACTCAAAATTTATGGGCACGTGTTTGAGAACAACACGCAATACCCTAGAAAAAAATTCCTTAAAAACGGATGTACAGTGTCCCGTTCATGAAAGAAGATGAATTCGGGTCGGATTCGTTCTCGCGCAGAAAACATATCCGAAAATTGATGAACTCATCGGACGTTTCCCGGAGTTTGAACGGTCGGATCGAGCTGAAATTTTGAGGGGCTATCGGTATAGGAATTACGCATCCAATGAATGGTGGGATTTTTCAACGGATGTCCGAGCTAGATACTGGACACCTCGCCCCAAACTCGTCCAAATTCCTGTCCAGATTCGATAGGGCTCCAGTATATCGGAGATTGCCGAAGATTCCTCCATCGGAACGCGACGAAATTTTGCAGGGTTGTTGTGAATACAATTCCGCACAATTTCACCAAAGCAATCGTCAAAGCGACGCTCGAGAAAACGGAGACGATGAACACAAATTCGCTGTCCAGAAAATGCTGCCAATCTGTAGACAAACCATCGATCCTTCTGGCGATCCCACAGCGGAACTCTCAATGAAAGCACCAATGTCGGTGTCAAAACCGACGGATCTCGAGTAGGGAGTCCCGAACTATGGATCTTTGATCAATGGGTAACATGAGACAAGGGAGACGATATTTACCCAGGTTTGCGCCCTCTTAATGGAGGTAAAACACTACGTCATGCTTTGTTTTGTATTGATGATGGGGTATCGAGTACAGAGTTGATCTACCCCGAGATCGTATGTAGTGGTCTAAACCCTAAGAGCTATGATTGTAATCTCTGATGATCTGATTGTCTCTAATGACTAACCTGGCCTCGGCTTATATAACACACCAGAGGCCTAGGATAACAAGAGTCCTAGTCGGCTACGTCGGTGGAGAGGAGTCCTTGTCTTGATCATCAAGTCTTGTGGAATCTTCCTCGTATGCTTCATGGGCTGTCCGAGCTAGCCCATTAGTGAACCGCACTAGGGGTCCTCGGCCCGACCCACTGGTCGGGAGACGACGTGGTGAGTACCCCCTAGTCCAGGACACCATCAGCAGGATTGAATTTGATCTCCCCAAAGGTGATCGAGAGGCTGCAAATCCCTGATGAGGAGCTCAAGGCTATGGGTACTTTCCAAGGAGTCAATCACGGCAGGAGCCGACCTAAGGGAAAGATCACTTTGCCTGTGACGTTTGGCGGGGAATTAAACTACCGAACCGAAAGGGTAGTGTTCGATGTAGTTGAGCTTCCCCTGCCTTACAACGGAATTCTTGGTCACCCAGCCCTGGCAAAATTCATGGCGGCATCCCACTATGCTTGCAACACTTTGAAGATGCCAGGACCCATTGGAATCATCTCTGTCCCTTCCGACAAGAAGGATGCAGTCATATGAGTGGATAAGATATATCGAGATGCGGTAGTAGCTAAAGTCGCGGAAGCGCCGGCTCCCTCCAAGGAATCAAGGAAAGAAAGGAAGTCTAGCAGAGACACTGGCAAGGACTCCGGGAAGCGCGCCTCTTCGGAGTGCGCTGCACCCGTCGAGGATCTGCCGGAGAGTTCCACTAGCAAGAAAGCCAAGGTCACCTATCGTGAGACGAAGAAGGTCCCGGCAGGGCAGGATGGCGGTGGTGGCACGTTCACCATCAACGCCACCCTTACTGACAAATAGGAAAGCACGATCGTTGCCTTCCTGCGGGCGAATGTCGATGTGTTTGCCTGGCAACCATCTGACATCCTCGGTGTTCCCAGGGAGGTAATCGAGCACCACCTTGATGTCTGCCCCCACGCCAAACCCGTCAAACAAAAGGTTAGGAAGCAAGCCTTGGAGCGGCAGCAGTTCATCACCGAAGAGATCAGAAAACTTGAAGCGGCTGGTTTGGTCAGAGGAGTGTTGCACCCAACTTGGTTAGCCAACCCGGTGGTGGTGCGCAAAGCGAATGGGAAATGGAGGCTTTGCATAGATTTCACTGACCTGAACAAAGCATGCCCGAAGGACCCTTTTCCCTTGCCGCGCATCGACCAGATTGTTGATTTCACCTCCGGGTGAGACCTGCTTTCCTTCTTGGACGCTTACTCCGTATACCACCAGATCTTCATGGCTAAGGAAGATGAGGAAAAGACCATGTTCATAACTCTGTACGGCACATACTGCTTCGTACGGATGCCCTTCGGGTTAAAGAGCGGTGGTTCTACCTTTGCCAGAGCCGTGCAGACTAGATTTGGACCACGGTTGCACAAGAATGTAGAAGCTTACATGGATGATATAGTTGTCAAGACCAAGAATGAAGCAACTCTCATACAAGACTTGGAAGAGACTTTTGCAAACCTGTGCAAGATAAACCTGAAGCTCAACCCTGAAAAATGTGTATTTGGCGTCCCGTCCGACAAGCTACTTGGGTTCTTTGTATCTCAGCGTGGAATAGAAGCAAATCCCGACAAGATCAAGGCGATTGAACAGATACAGGCACCCAAGACCATCAAGGATATCAGACGTTTGACCGGGTGCATTGCCGCTCTAAGTAGGTTCATCTCTAAATCCGCCGAACGCGCCCTGCCATTCTTCAAAATCCTGAAGAAGGCAGGCCCGGTAAAGTGGACCCCGGAAGCAGAAGCAGCGCTGCAAGATTTGAAAACTTACCTTTTTTCTGCTCCCACCTTGGTCGCTCCTAAACCACAAGAACCGTTGCTACTATACCTGGCGGCAACGAATCAAGTGGTTAGTGCAGCGCTGGTGGCGCAGCGAGAAGTAGATGGGGATGCAGCCGCTGCGGCCGATGCTGTCGGGGACAAAACCGAAGCTCCTACGGCAGGACCCAATGCACAACCTGAAGGATCTCAACAAACTGATGAAGGCAGTTCCAAAGAAGTGGCAAAAAGGAAAGTGGTACAACAACCGGTGTACTTTGTTAGCTCCCTATTGCAGGGGGCTAGGTCAAGGTACTCTGGAGTGCAAAAGCTGATCTTTGGCCTCATCATGACCTCGAGGAAACTGCGCCACTACTTCCAAGCCCATGAGATCACCGTCGACACTCGCTTCCCGTTGCAGCGCATATTGAGGAACCCCGAAGCTACTGGCAGGATAGTTGAGTGGGCCCTTGAGCTGTCAAGCTTTGGTTTAAAGTATGAGAGCACTTCCACAGTTCAGACCACGGCATTGGTAGAATTCATTGCAGAATGGACACCCACGCCTGATGAAGAGATCCCAGAGACAGTCCTCCCCGGCAAAGAAGCACTCAAGGACTGGATCATGTACTTCGACGGTGCTTTCTCGCTTCAGGGTGCCGGAGCAGGTGTGCTCCTCGTCGCCCCCACCGGAGAACACCTCAAGTACGTGCTTCAGATGCACTTTCCCCGGGAGGAAGGTACCAACAACAGCGCTGAATATGAGGGGCTCCTTGCCAGACTCAGAATCGAGGTGGAATTGGAAATCAAGAGACTGATCATCCGAGGGGACTCGCAGCTCGTGGTGAAACAAGTCAACAAAGACTATCAGAGCCCATTGATGGAGGCATACGTGGAAGAAGTGAGGAAACCGGAGGAGCGCTTTGATGGATTGCAAGCAGAGCATGTGCCCCGTGCGGAGAATACCATCGCTGATCATCTATCAAAGTGCGCTGCGCAAAAGCTCTATGTGGAACCAGGAACCTTTATCCTTCACCTCACTCAACCTTCGGTATCCCCCTCAACGATGGCCAGGAAAAGAAGAAAACTGAACTCCGGCAAGCATTTCCCGACAGAGCTTCCCAAAGCCGCTGGTAGAGAAGCTGCCGGAGGCGATCTCGCTTCGCATGGTGAGCAGCTTTCTCCTACGGAATCCCACGTTCTCGTGGTCGAGACTAGTGCTCCCACGAACGAGGAGGTGCCTTTAGTCCTAGTTGTCGAGCCCAGGCTCCAACTTGGGCACAACACATAGTCCGTTTCCTTCAAACAGGAGAATACCCCGAAGTGCAAGAAGAAGCCGAAAAAGTAGCCCGTCGGTCAAGTATGTACCAGTTTGTCGATGACACACTGTACAAAAAAAGACCCAACGACGTGAAACTGAAGTGCGTTTGCCGGGAGGACGGACTAAGGCTGTTGGCAGAGATTCACGGAGGTGTATACGGCTCGCACATTGGATCTAGAGCTCTTGTTGGAAAAGCCTTCCGGCAGGGTTTGTATTGGCCCACTGCCCTCCAAGATGCAACTGAATTGGTCGCCAAGTGTGAGGACTGTCAGTTCCACTCCAAGAACATCCATCAACCAGCGCAAGGTCTCCAGACGATCCCTTTATCCTGGCCCTTCTCGGTCTGGGGGTTCGATATTTTGACCCCTTCCCCCGCGCTATCAGGGGCTTTGAGTTCTTGTTCATGGCAATCGACAAGTTCACAAAGTGGCCTGAGGTGGAGCCAGTGAGGAAGGTGACCGCGCAGTCAGCTATCAAGTTCATGAAAGGGCTGGTGTGTCGTTTTGGAATACCCAACAGAGTGATCACTGACAACGGCACCCAGTTCACGAGCCGCGCCTTCATGCAGTACATCCAAAGCCTTGGGAGCAAGGTCTCCTTCGCCTCTATTGCCCATCCAAGGAGCAACAGGCAAGTCGAGAGGATGAATGCTGAAGTGCTGCGAGGACTCGAGACAAGAACTTTCGATAGCTTGCGGAGGAGCGGCAAGCGCTGGATAGATGAGGTGCCGGTGGTTCTTTGGTCCCTCAGAACGACACCGAATCGAGCTACCGGCCAGACTCCCTTCTCCCTGGTATACGGGGTGGAAGCAGTGCTCCCCACGTAACTCATATACGGGTCACCTCGAGTACTTGCCTACGACGAAGTAGAGCAAGAGCAGCTGAGGCATGACGATGCCACGCTCCTCGAGGAAGATCGTCTCTGGGCTGCTGTGCATGCTGCATGCTACGAGCAAGCCCTGCGCCGCTATCATAGCCGTAGGGTACATGCTCGGAGCCTTGAGGAAGGTGACCTTGTCCTTAGGCACACTCAGTTCGCCAAGGGTACCAACAAGTTGACGCCGAAGGGGGAAGGCCCTTACCGGGTAGCACGAGTCACCAGACCTGGTGCAATCCGTCTGGAGACCGAAGATGGCACCAAGGTGCATAACTCATGGAATATTGAGCGTCTTCGTAAGTTCTACCCGTAAGGCCCAGCTGCCGGGCGCAGTCCTCGGCAGCCACCTTTTGTACAAGCTTTGCCAAAGTTGCATGTAACCCTTTGTACAAAGCCAGACGCAGACCGTGGGCAACAATAATAAAACTAGGCCTGGCATCATATCATTGCATTGCATGTTCGTTATGCATCTTTTTATGATTGCAATGTCATTGCCTATTTACTAGAGATTTCCTAGAGTACTTGTTGAGTCTATAATCCTTGTTGCTGCACTCTCTCCTTAAGGGATAGAGACCTCTTGCCCTGTGTGTTTTGACACCAGATAAATATGGAAGGAGGATGAAGGAACGAGGATGGAGGCCCAGCGTACTCCGGAAGGGGATACTGCCTAAAACGAGATAAGTCTAATCACGTATCCCAAGTTTTATGCTCCCTAGAAGAAATCCTTACCCTCTTTTCGAATGTGTTCGGTTGAGTTCCCTCACATGGTAGAAACCTTTGTCGGGACGAGCTGCTCCTCAGCTTCTGGTACTTATCAGGTCTGAGGGACCGCACCGATACCGACAAGGACCCCTGCCGGAGAACAACACCAGCCTGCTGCCGGGGGCTCGTTCGCCTTTCTGGCGCTCGCGGTTAAAAGTGACCCGGCAGGCGGTCCCGTGTAGAGAAAACGAACACATTAACACAGTAGAAACAAAGAGAGAAAAGGATAGTACTCAGGGAAGTAAAGTAACATTCGTTCATTCGTTTGTTGGTACGGAACAGATCAAGATACATTGGAGAACTCCTTCCTAATAAAATCTTTATTTGACTTTCTCCCATAGGAGTAGGTTACAAAGAGGAAAAGAGCAGAGGAAGGACCCAAGCAGAAGCCCAGCCTGACCCCGTCGAAGCTGACGGGGAACGGCTCGGCGGGACCACCGGCAAGGAAGGCGAAGCCGAAGTCCATGAGCCTGCCGGGGTCCAGCTGAGAAGGAGAGGCGGCGCCCAGGTCAAGAACCCCCGGCAAATCGCTTTGCCGGGGGGAAGGGGGAGCTCGATGACGGTGATGGTGCGGTCGACGATCAGCTGGAGCCCAGGTCGTCGTACTCCGACTTGACGGCCTGGAGCTCGTTGTCGCCGTCTTCACCGACACTGTCCTCCTCGTCGCTATCGCTCGAGGAGGAGCTTTCGTCACCACTCGAGCTCTCTTCGCCGCAGCCGAGACGAGCACCCAAACACCCGTAGATCTTGACGGAGAGCATGTCGGCCTTCACCAGCTTGAAGCGGAGGATGTACCCACCCGTAAAGTTGTGGGAACACGCGAAGGTCTTCCACCCACACCTGAAGAACATAACACGGGGCGCCGGAAACTCGACGTCGACCCACGCAGCACCGTTACAACAGCCATGCACGCGCAACCACAATGCATGCGGCTTGTCAACCTCCATCACCCTGGCAAAAGGACCAGGGAGTCGCAGGAGGCTACGAGGAGGACCGCGTAGCCCGACGACAAACTCCAACTGAGGGAGTCCGGGATTAAGGGGTCCTCGGACTGCCGGCCTATTTCTCATAGGCCGGGCTCATGGGCCGCTCGATGAGGATGGGATTGATCGAAGGCCTCATCGCTATGGAGGAGACCACAGGAGTCGTGGCGTGCCGTTCAAGTTTGAGATAGTAGATTAGGCACGTGTTTTCCCTCTGGTGGGCAACCAACTATGTGTAACCTTAATGACCCATGGCGCCTATATAAGCTGATGGGTTTTGGATTGTAGGACGGAGAAACTCATCTAGGGTTTTTAGCTAGTCGATCTCGAGGTAGATCAACTCTGTAACCTTCATACCATCAATATAATCGAGCAGGACGTAGGGTTTTACCTCCATAGGAGGACCCAAACCTGGGTAAACATCGTCTCCTTCGTCCCCTTGTTACCATCGATCCAAGACTCACAGCTCGGGAACCCCTACCCGAGATCCGCCGGTTTTGACACCGACATTGGTGCTTTCATTGAGAGTTCCGCTGTGATCACCAAAAGAATCGATGGCTCACCTTGTCATAAGCAACGAGACCCGTAGCCAGGATGTCCCCATCCCTGGTCAGATCCTTGCAGGTGGCGACGTCTTGTCGCACGCCGACTCGACTGACCATCTTGACCAGATCGGAAGCTTCTTCCCCGATCAAGAAATCAGATTCGGAACCTTAGAGTTCGTCGCCGATTCACGGGGAGAGCTCGTTTGGCTGGAGCCCTCAACTCTCATGGAGGAGCCCGTAGATCCCGACGCCTTGACGCCGGGAGCGTCGGGCCCCACCTCTGGGGCGGCCTTTACCCCCGGGCTATCTAGAACGCCCAACCCAGTCGTTGTGCCCGGACCCGCCATGGCCGAACGTAACCCGGATTCGCTGTCGAGCGACTCCGGAACCACGACGCTGCGGATTGACCCCGCGCACTTCGGCGACACGCGCCCCCACCGACGCCTCGTCCTTAAACGAGCTATTCGATCGGATTCAAACCATGGGCATGACCGACGATCAGACGTCAGTCTATGACCGGATCGGGCTTAAACCCGACGATAGGGAGATTCGCACCCCCTCGATCACTCACCTAGTCGCCACCGTTGAGTGTCCGGCTGGAGGTTCGTCCCCCCAACAACCGGAATTAAGTACGGTTTATATCCCAATTTCCGATCATCAGGACCCCGTCTGTAACCCGAATTCTGTAGTTCGTTCCGGAAAGAGTTCGGGATCGGTCCCCGATTTAGCACGCAGCTTGAACCCCGTGATTCCGGACTCACATCGTGGTGCAGAACTAAAAAATTTCCCACCCACCACCCAAGTCGAGCATTCAAGCACCGCAGGAGAGTCCAAGTCTTCGGACTTATGGGATGTCAAACAATTACCAGGGGAGTCGGTTCATCATTTTTGGGCTAGACTCCTCCTCATTAGAGACAGAGTACCAGGCTCTAGTGACCAGGAGATAATGGCAACCTTTAGTCGCAATTGTCACGATGAAGGGATCCTCAATGCCTTATCCCGTCGACACATCCGCAGCTTCACCGAGCTATCGGACCTGGTACAAAAATATTGTGCCATGGAGAGCACCTGGCAAGCCGAACGGCTACTTTCGGAACCAGACTTTGCCGAACACCCTAGAGGAGATCAGAAAAAGCGGATACCTCCGAAGTGGCTAGCCGAACACAAACCCGCCGAAAAGAGAAATAGACCCCCTACGGGGGCCAGAACTGTCCTTGACGGACTATTGGACAAGCCATGCCCTATACATTCTGTATTGCTGAACACAAGCCCGACTCACAGCCTCAGAGCTTGCTGGGTCGTCAGGCAGGTCGCAAAAAGCGGAGAGGCCATCCTCGAGGCACTACCGCCGAACAGGCGCTCCACAACTCCACCAGAATACATTGCTGAAGTCCTGACGATCTACAAAACATTCCCCTCCAGGAACAGGAGGAAAAGGGCTCTTAGAGAACTCGAACAGGTCTACCATGTGGCGGCAACAAGTTCATGGGCAGACATATGATACGTCTCCAATGTATCTATAATTTTTGATTGCTCCATGCTTATATATTATCTATTTTGGATGTTTTATATGCATTAATATGCTATTTTATATTATTTTTGGGACTAACCTATTAATCTAGAGCCTAGTGCCAGTTTCTGTTTTTTCCTTGTTTTTGAGTATTGCAGATAAGGAATATTAAACGGAGTCCAAACGGAATAAAATCTTCGGAATGATTTTTCTTGGACCAGAAGAAACATGCCAGACTTGGAGACGAAGGCAGGAGACCTGCCGGGAAGTCACAAGCCACCAGGGCGCGCCCTAGGGGGGGCGCCCCCCTGGCTTGTGGCCCCCCAGCAGGTCTCCTAACCCTATTCTTTGGCCTATAAATTCCCAAATATTCCCCCAATACCAAAAAGAGCCACGAAAATACTTTTCCGCCGCCGGAAGCCTCTGTTCCCGTGAGATACCATCTTGGAGCCTTTTCCGGTAATCTGCCGGAGGGGGATTCGATCACGGAGGGCATCTACATCAACTCCATTGCCCCTCCGATGATGCGTGAGTAGTTCACCACAGACCTTCGGGTCCATAGCTAGTAGCTAGATGGCTTCTTCTCTCTGTTTGTTCTTCAATACCATGTTCTTCATGATCTTCATGGAGATCTATCCGATGTAATACTCTTTTGCGGTGTGTTTGTCGAGATCCGATGAATTGTGGGTTTATGTTCAGATTATCTATGAATATTATTTGAATCTTCTCTGAATTCTTATATGCATGATTTCATATCTTTTCAAGTCTCTTCGAGTTATTGGTTTGGTTTGGCCAACTAGATTGGTAATTCTTGCAATGGGAGAAGTGCTTAGTTTTGGGTTCAATCTTGCGGTGTCCTCACCCAGTGACAAAGTAGGGGTAGCGAGGCACGTATTTGTATTGTTGCCATCAAGGATAAAAAGATGGGGTTTTCATCATATTGCTTGAGTTTATCCCTCTACATCATGTCATCTTACCTAATGCGTTACTCTGTTCTTCAGGAACTTAATACTCTAGATGCAGGCAGGAGTCGGTCGATGTGTGGAGTAATAGTAGTAGATGCAGAATCGTTTCGGTCTACTTGACACGGACGTGATGCCTATATGCATAATCATTGCCTTGGATATCTTCATAATTATTCGCTTTTCTATCAATTGCTCGACAGTAATTTGTTCACCCACCGTATTATTTTCCTTCATGAGAGAAGCCTCTAGTGAAACCTATGGCCTCCGGGTCTATTTTCCATATTATACTTTCAGATCTATAAACCAAAAATACCAAAAATACTTTGTTGCAATCTTTTTACTTTTGTTTTACTTTTCGTTTTAGCAATCCTATCTATCTATCTCTATCAGATCTCGTCCTTGCAAGTAACCGTGAAGGGATTGACAACCCCTTTATAGCGTTGGGTGCAAGTGTTTGATTATTTGTGTAGGTACATCTATTGGGGACTTGCTTGTATCTCCTACTGGATTGATACCTTGGTTCTCAACAACTAAGGGAAATACTTATCTACTTTGCTGCATCATCCTTTCCTCTTCAAGGGAAAACCAACGCATGCTCAAGAAGTAGCAAGAAGGATTTCTGGCGTCGTTGCCGGGGAGATCTACATCAAGCCTACCAAGTACCCATCACAAACTCATCTCTTGCATTTACATTAGTTGCCATTTGCCTCTCGTTTTCCTCTCCCCCACTTCTAAAACGATTTTCAGAAAATACCAAAAAGATTTGCCTTTTTATTCGCCCTTCTTCCGTTCGTCTTTTCGTTTGCTTTTTGTTTGCTTGTGTGCTAGCTCGATTCGTTGTCACTATGTCTGAATCAGGGAAGGTTATCATTGAAAATTTTGAGGATATTGTTAGTAAAAATCTTGAGGAAAAATTTGGATCTTGCTCTCTAGATCATGAAACTGAACCTCCTCCTAATTATAAAGCTAAAACTTTTCAAGTGGGAGACGGAAATATTATTGGGAAGAGTGTTATCCAAGAATTTTTTGATTGTACGGGAGTGATGCCTATGAATAATAGATCTATTCTTCTTAGCACTAATTGTTATGCGGATGGTATTGTCATGCTCATTGAAAAATTGGAAAGAAAATTTGTGCACGTTCATCCCGCTTTGCAAAAGGTGTTTTATGAACTTCCCAACATTAATCATCCTAAGGCTAAAAAGATTGCTACTATCATCCTTATGCGTGAATTTGATTTTATCGTACAAGAAGCTAGGTAGATTTTTGCTTTCTATAATAAAAATGTTGAACACCCTCCTTTTGAAGAAATTCTCCATGATAAAGAAATCTTGCGCAGTCTGGAATCTAGAGACTATCAATCTTATAGTGAAAATCTTAGGAGGAGAGTTCCCTACGCGGAAGTAACTCAAACCTTGTATCTTGAGACTTATGATGAATTTGATTGGTTAACTAGGGGAATTTTCGTAGGGTATAAGGATGATTGGTTGGAAAAGATGGCTAGGGAACCCGTTAGAAATAAGATACATGTTTTATATGATGATATCTATGGTGATGATCCAGATTACGGGTTTATGAATGTTAAAATTACTAGTCAATGTTCTTTTCATGATTTAAGTTCGACTACTAGGAGAGAAATAAAGGAAAGGATAGATCTATTTATAAAAGCTATTGATGGTTTAATCAAGTATGGATTGCATACCAAAGATGACAATACCTAGATCTATTGTGTTATGCCTAGCTAGGGGCGTTAAACAATAGCGCTTGTTGGGAGGCAACCCAATTTTATTTTATGTTCTTGTTTTTGTTTGTTTTTGCTTCTGTTTTTCAGTGCTTTACACATTATTACCTCTGTAGTAATTGTGTTTTCTTGTTTTAATTAGCGTTTGAGCCAAGTAAGACCTTTGGGATGGTCTACGGTGTTTGTGATTTGATTCTGCTGAAAAATAGAAACTTTTGCGCTCAGTCCAGGAATTTTATAAATTCACCAGAGCGTCGAATGAGTCTTAAATTTTTACACAATATTGGTATACAAATTTCCCTGATTTTCTTAATTTTTCAGAATTTTTGGAGTTACAGAAGTATTCGAAGTCTATAGATTGCTACAGACTGTTCTGTTTTAGACAGATTCTGTTTTCTTTGTGTTGTTTGCTTATTTTGATGTATCTATGGGTTGTATCGGGGGGTATGAACCATGGAGAAGTTGGAATAGAGTAGATATTACACCAATATAAATAAAGAATGAGTTCACAACAGTACCTAAAGTGGTGATTTATTTTTCTTATACTAACGGATCTCACGAGTTTTTCTGTTGAGTTTTGTGTTGTGAAGTTTTCAAGTTTTGGGTAAAGATTTGATGGACTATGGAATAAGGAGTGGCAAGAGCCTAAGCTTGGGGATGCCCAAGGCACCCCAAGCCATATTCAAGGATACCAAAGATCCTAAGCTTGGGGATGCCCCAGAAGGCATCCCCTCTTTCGTCTTCAATCCATCGGTAAATTTACTTGAGGCTATATTTTTATTCACCACATGATATGTGTTTTGCTTGGAGCGTCTTGTATGATATGAGTCTTTGCTTTTTAGTTTTCCACAATCATCCTTGCTGCACACATCTTTTTGAGAGGGACACGCTGAATCGTGAATTTATTAGAATACTCTATGTGCTTCACTTATATCTTTTGAGCTAGGCAATGTTGCTCTAGTGCTTCACTTATATCTTTTTAGAGCACGGTGGTGTCTTTATTTTATAGAAATAATTGAACTCTCGTACCTCACTTATATTATTTTGAGAGTCTTTAAACATCATGGTAATTGGTTTAGGTTATGAATTTAGTCCTAATATAATGGGCATCCAAGAGGGATATAATAAAAACTTTCATATAAAGTGCATTGAATACTATGAGAAGTTTGATTCCTTGCATATAGTTTTGAGATATAAAGATGGTGATATTAGGGTCATGCTAGTAAGTAATTGTGAATTGGTATAAATACTTGTGTTGAAGTTTGTGATTCCCGTAGCATGCACGTATGGTGAACCGTTATGTAACGAAGTCGGAGCATGATTTCTTTAATGATTGTCATCCTTTGTGTGAGGGTTGGGAGCGCGCGATGGTTAACTCCTACCAACCTCTCCCCTAGGAGCATGCGTCTAATACTTTGCTTCGATAGCTAATAGACTTTTGCAATAAGTATGTGAGTTCTTTATGACTAATGTTGAGTCCATGGATTATACGCACTCTCACCCTTTCACCATTGCTAGCCTCTCTAGTACCGCGCAACTTTCGCCGGTGCATTAAATCCACCTTCCTCAAAACAGCCACCATATACCTTCCTCAAAACAGCCACCATACCTACCTATTATGGCATTTCCATAGCCATTCCGAGATATATTGCCATGCAACTTCCACCGTTCCGTTTCTCATGACACGCACCATCACTTTCATATTGCTTTGCATGATCGTAAGACAACTAGCATGATGTTTTCATGGCTTGTCCGTTTTTTTATGTCATTTGCTAGGCTAGATCGTTGCACATCCCGGTGTACCACCGGAAGTATTCATATAGAGTCATATTTTTTTTAGGTATCGAGTTGTAAGTAAATAAAAGTGTGATGATCTTCATTATTAGAGCATTGTCCCGTGGGAGAAAAGGATGATGGAAGCTATGAATCCCTCACAAGTTGGGATGAGTCTCCGGACTTTATAAATAATAAAAGAGGCCAATGAAGCCCAAATAAAAAAAAAGAGGCCAAAGATGCCCACCAAAATAAAAAAATAAAAAAAGAGAGAAGGGACAATGCTACTATCTTTTTCCACACTTGTGTTTCAAAGTACCACCATGATCTTCATGATAGAGAGTCTCCTATTTTGTCACTTTCATATACCTAGTGGAATTTTTTTCATCATTTTGCACAACCACTTAGTTTCTTTTTGAGCTTTCATACACTTATAGCTCTAGTGCATTCGTTGCATGGCAATCCCTACTCACTCACATTGATATCTATTGATGGGCATCTCCATAGCCCGTTGATACGCCTAGTTGATGTGAGCCTATCTTCTCCTTTTTCCTCACAACCTCCACCATATTCTATTCCACCTATAGTGCTATATCCATGGCTCATGCTCATGTATTGCGTGAGAGTTGAAAAGGTTTGAGAACATAAAAAGTGTGAAACAATTGCTTGACTTGTCATCGGGGTTGTGCATGATTTAAATACTTTGTGTGGGGAAGATGGAGCATAGCCAGACCATATGATTTTGTAGGGATAGCTTTCTGAGGCCATGTTATTTTGAAAGGACACAATTGCCTTGTCAGTATGCTTGAAGTATTATTGTTTTTATGTCAATATTGAACTTTTGTTTTGAATCTTACGGATATGAATATTCATGCCATAATAAAGGATATTACATGGATAAATATGTTAGGTAGCATTCCACATCAAAAATTCTGTTTTTATCATTTACCTACTCGAGGACGAGCAGGAATTAAGCTTGGGGGTGCTTGATACGTCTCCAACGTATCTATAATTTTTGATTGTTCCATGCTATTATATTATCTGTTTTGGATGTTTTATATGCATTAATATGATATTTTATATTATTTTTGGGACTAACCTATTAATCTAGAGCCTAGTGCGAGTTTCTGTTTTTTCCTTGTTTTTGAGTATTGCCGATAAGGAATATTAAACGGAGTCCAAACGGAATAAAATCTTCGGAATGATTTTTCTTGGACCAGAAGAAACCTGCCAGACTTGGAGACGAAGGCAGGAGACCTACTGGGAAGTCACAAGCCACCAGGGCGCGCCCTAGGAGGGGCGCCCCCTGGCTTGTGGCCCCCCAGCAGGTCTCATAACCCTATTCTTCGGCCTATAAATTCCCAAATATTCCCCCAATACCAAAAAGAGCCACGAAAATACTTTTCCGCCACCGGAAGCCTCTGTTCCCGTGAGATCCCATCTTGGAGCCTTTTCCGGTAATCTGCCGGAGGGGGATTCGATCACGGAGGGCATCTACATCAACTCCATTGCCCCTCCGATGATGCGTGAGTAGTTCACCACAGACCTTCGGGTCCATAGCTAGTAGCTAGATGGCTTCTTCTCTCTCTTTGTTCTTCAATACCATGTTCTTCATGATCTTCATGGAGATCTATCCGATGTAATACTCTTTTGCGGTGTGTTTGTCGAGATCCGATGAATTGTGGGTTTATGTTCAGATTATCTATGAATATTATTTGAATCTTCTCTGAATTCTTATATGCATGATTTCATATCTTTGCAAGTCTCTTCGAGTTATTGGTTTGGTTTGGCCAACTAGATTGGTAATTCTTGCAATGGGAGAAGTGCTTAGTTTTGGGTTCAATCTTGCGGTGTCCTCACCCAGTGACAAAGTAGGGGTAGCGAGGCACGTATTTGTATTGTTGCCATCAAGGATAAAAAGATGGGGTTTTCATCATATTGCTTGAGTTTATCCCTCTACATCATGTCATCTTACCTAATGCGTTACTCTGTTCTTCATGAACTTAATACTCTAGATGCAGGCAGGAGTCGGTCGATGTGTGGAGTAATAGTAGTAGATGCAGAATCATTTCGGTCTACTTGACACGGACGTGATGCCTATATGCATAATCATTGCCTTGGATATCTTCATAATTATTCGCTTTTCTATCAATTGCTCGACAGTAATTTGTTCACCCACCGTATTATTTTTCTTCATGAGAGAAGCCTCTAGTGAAACCTATGGCCTCCGGGTCTATTTTCCATATTATACTTTCAGATCTATAAACCAAAAATACCAAAAATACTTTGCTGCAATATTTTTACTTTTGTTTTACTTTTCGTTTTAGCAATCCTATCTATCTATCTCTATCAGATCTCATCCTTGCAAGTAACCGTGAAGGGATTGACAACCCCTTTATAGCGTTGGGTGCAAGTGTTTGATTATTTGTGTAGGTACATCTATTGGGGACTTGCTTGTATCTCCTACTGGATTGATACCTTGGTTCTCAACAACTGAGGGAAATACTTATCTACTTTGCTGCATCACCCTTTCCTCTTCAAGGGAAAATCAACGCATGCTCAAGAAGTAGCAACATACCAATCACCTTCGGAGACACTGACCAACCAACCATCCGTCCCGGTCAAACACCGGCCGCACTGGTCCTAAACTCCATCGTCGATGGTTTCAGGCTACAGAAGGTGCTAATGGATGGCGGCAGTGGTTTAAACCTCATCTACGAAGACACCCTGGAAAAAATGCAGTTCGACCGATCTCGCATCAAGCACAGCAACACAACCTTCCGGGGGATCATCCCTGGGAAAGAGGTGCGTTGTTCAGGACGTATCACCCTGGACGTAGTGTTCGGCACGCCCGAAAACTAGCGATCTAAAGAACTTCTCTTCCATATCGTGCCCTTCCCCAGTGGCTACCACGCCCTGTTGGGGCGTGACGCCTTCACAAAATTCCAAGCTATACCCCATTACGGGTATATGAAGCTCAAGATGCCAGGCCCAAACGGAGTAATCACAGTCGCCAGTGATCCGAATATAGCCCTTCGAGCTAAGAACAAAACAGCAGCGCTCGCCCTCGAGGCACTACCTGAGACCTTTGCTGCAGAGGAATTGACCGCACTCCGGTCAACAGTGGATAAGGACGATGTGATCCTTAGCAAAAGGCCCAAACCCACGTCCTTTAAACCTGCAAAAGAAATTGTTAAATTTCAGGTGCACCCAACGGACCCCAGTAAGACAGCGTCCATCGGAGCTCAGCTGGACCCCATGGTGGACGAGGCGCTGCGAGCATTCTTACGAGAAAATTGGGACATCTTCGCCTGGCATCCTTCCGATATGCCAGGAATCCCACGGCGGCTGGGAGAACATAGTCTGAATATAATCCCAGGCTTCAAACCCGTCAAATAGACTCTACGCCGCGTTTTCGAGCCTAAACGACAAGCTATGGGTGAAGAACTAGCCAAATTGCTAGAGGCCGGATTCATACAGGAGATCAAACACCCCGAATGGTTGGCAAACCTAGTGATGGTACCGAAGAAAGACAAATCCTGGTGGCTGTGCGTCGACTTCAAAGACCTTAACAAGGCCTACCCTAAGGACCCTTTCCCCCTACCACGCATAGACCAGATTATTGATACCACAGCCAGACACGACTCACTGTGCTTCCTCGACGCTTACTCCGGATACCATCATATCAAAATGAAAGAATCCGATCAAGCTGCAACCGCATTCATCACCCCCTACGGGCCATTCTGCTTCAACACAATGCCTTTCGGGCTAAAAAAGCTGGGGCTACATACCAGCACATGATCCAGACTTGTCTCGACAAATAGGTCGGTAAAACAGTCGAGGCATACGTGGACGATGTGGTCATTAAAACCAAACACGTCAGCCAGCTGATCGACGACCTAAGGCAAACCTTTGCCAGCCTACGCGAGTACGATAGACGACTCAATTCGGAGAAATGTGTCTTCGGAGTTCCCGTTGGTAAACTGCTCGGATTCATTGTTTCCCATAGAGGAATAGAAGCGAATCCAGGCTAAGATCCGCGCCCTATCGGAACTTGCAATTACCATAGAGCTAAAGCATGTCCAAAAGTTGGCGGGTTGCGTGGCGGCGTTAAGACGCTTTATTTCCCGTCTCGGTGAAAAGGCTTTACCGCTCTACAGGTTGCTGAAACGGACCAACAATTTCGAATGGACCGATGAAGCAGCTGTTGCGTTAGAGGAAATTAAAACACTGCTGGCAAGCAACCCCATACTCACAGCACCAGGCGCCGGTGAACCAATGTTATTGTACATATCGGCCACCAACCAAGTGGTTAGCGCAGTGCTCGTCGTCGAACGAGAGGAGGAGGGTACAAATTCTGGATACAGAAGCCGGTCTACTATGTGTCAGAAGTACTAACGCAAAGTAAATCCAGATACCCGCATTACCAGAAGATAGCCTATACAGTATTTATGGCATCACGGAAACTAAGACACTACTTTCAAGAGTGTTCGGTCATGGTGGCATCCGAAGTACCCCTGAACGAGATAATCAATAACAGGGACGCCACCGGCTGCATAGCCAAATGGGCTATTGAACTCCTTCCTTTCGAAATCGCCTATAAGCCACGATGAGCTATTAAATCTCAGGTGTTGGCAGATTTCCTCGCTGAATGGACGGAGGCCGAGCTCCCCAGGGAATATAGTACATACTCCCATTGGACGATGTACTTCGACAGATCCAAAACACTGGCCGGACTGGGGGCTGGACTTATTCTCACATCTCCCACAGGCGACAACGTCCAATACGTGTTGCAAATCATGTATGCCAATTCCAACAATGCAGCCGAGTACGAAGCACTTTTGCATGTTCTTCGGATGGCAACTTCCATGGGCATACAACGGCTGGAGGTACGGGGAGACTCCAACTTGGCCATCTCTCAAATCAACGGTGAATTCGATGCCAAAAACCCGAAGATGGCGGCATATAGAAACGCCGTCCTTAAATTATCAGCACGGTTCGAAGGGCTATAATTCCATCATGTCGCTAGAGACAACAACCAGGCCGCAAACTTACTAGCCCGCATGGGGGAAAAACGCGACCCTGCCCCAAAAAACACTTTCCTTGAACGGCTCTTCAAGCCATCGGTGGTTTGGCAGGACGACAATAAGGGCGCCGGATCCATCAGCGCGGAAGAGGTTGTTGCCCCTATAAATGAACCAGACGACCAAATCATCGGCGGCTCCGTAATGGACGAAACGCCTTCGGTTCATGAGGTCATGGCAGTAATTGCACCATGGACCGAGCCCTTCCTCGCTTACCTTTTTCACCAAGAACTCCCCGACGATCAGATAGAGGCGAGACGCATAATTCGACGATCCAAGGCCTATAAAGTCCACGAGGGTGAGTTATCCAAGAAAAGCACCACCGGAGTACTCCAGCGGTGCATATCTGAGGAAGAAGGAAGGCAGCTTTTGGCCGAAGTCCACGCAGGAATGGGCGGCCATCACGCCGCGGCAAGGGCCTTAGTAAGCAAGGCCTTTCGGGCTGGTTTTTTCTGGCCCACCACTCGAGCAGACGCCCAGTCACTTGTCCAGCATTGCGTGGGCTGTCAACTTTTTGCAAATCAAAGCCACATGCCCCCAACAGCTCTCCGGACTATTCCGATTACCTGGCCTTTCGCGGTCTGGGGGCTGGATATGGTCGGACCACTTAAAGGGGGGACCAAAAAGAATAAATATCTGCTGGTCATGGTTGACAAGTTCACCAAATGGATCGAAACAAAACCTGTCAAATCAGCCAAGTCCGGACCAGTGGTCGACTTTATATCCAGCGTGGTACACCGTTATGGCGTCCCCCACAGTATAATAACGGACAACGGATCCAACTTCACCGCCCAAGAGGTAAAAGACTGGTGTATAAAGATGGGCATCAAGCTCGATTACGCATCGGTGTATCACCCGCAGACTAATGGACAAGTTGAACGGGCCAACGGCCTCATCATGAGTGGTATTAAACCACGTCTGGTCCGATCTCTTCATGAGTCCGACTGCCATTGGGTGGAGGAGCTCGACTCTGTTCTGTGGGGCCTGCGTACCACCCCGAATCGATCAACAGGATACACACCGTTTTTCATGGTCTACGGGGTGGAAGCGGTCCTTCCTTGTGATATTATTCACGATGCACCAAGGGTGCGCATGTACGAAGAAAAGGAGGCCGAGTTATATCGGCAGGACGACTTGGATGCCCTAGAAGGAGAGCGCGACATAGCTCGGGCTCGCTCTACTTTTTATCAACAGCAGGCCCGGCGTTACCAAAGCAGGGAGGTCAGGGCAAAAGCGTATAATGTGGGTGAACTCGTATTACGGCTCCCCGAGAAGCAAAAGCATAAACTCAATCCCAAATGGGAGGGTCCCTTCATAATCGACGAAGTACTTGCAGGAGGAGCTTATCGTCTTCGAAGCCCGCCAGATAACCGCCTCGAACCACACCCATGGAATGCAGCTCGTCTTCGGCGTTTTTACGGCTAGACCGGTGTCGTCATACTTTTTACCCTCCTTTTTATTTTCTTTCTTTTAATTTTCCTTCCCTTCCACCTTGATGTTTGGCAGGTCCGGATTTTTTCTCTCCCCAATTCTATGTTCGGCTAAACCGAGCTCGTGTTAAGTCTTTCGGCATACATCCTCAAATGTTAGACCCGAATAAAACACCTGGGGGCTTCTTCCCGAAGCCGATGATTATATGTTTTAAGCATCTATTCACATTACATGTGTATGCATGTTTCCCTTGTCGATTTTCAAGCCATTATATGCATCAATTCGAACTAAGTTTTTGCCAAGCTGGGTTGCCTCGCTCCCGTGTTTACCCTCTACGTTCCCGATTGTTCGGCTAGAGGGTAAAGGGAGCACCTCTGCGATTGCTATGACCGGGTTATCTGAATACGTACCTCAGACGGGTGAAGCCAAAAGCTAGCTATCCTTAGTAGAAAATTGGTCGGCTACAACGGAAGCAACAAATAAAATTTTGGTTGTTATTATCATTACTCGGGCTTCTTTTCTCAAAAAGGCCATTAGTCGCATACTAGCAGTATACGGCCTTACTACCCACGATTTACGTAGCAACCTAAAGGAAGGCACCGATAGAGGTACTATTTTCTTTGGAAGATGTTTCTTACACTAAGCAGTAATATAACATATCTCCATGTGCATCTTCTGCCTGTTCACACCAAATGGCCGGATTGCCTGGTTCCTCGAAAGAATTCCCTCTTATCAAGGGATATTTTATACGGAACACTCCCAAGCTCTTAGCGCGGGAGGTCGAAACCGATGGCCGGTTAAGACAAAGTTTACAACACAGACAAAGCAATTTTTTGATTTAAAGTACATAGTTACATAAAATCACACATCTGGCTGCCGGTCAAGATTGTCTATTAAGGCATCCTGGGCGCAATCTTCCTATGAGAGACGAGCGGCAGACATCACTTGGTCGTACACCAAGTGAAGTGGCACTTCTTGCCATCAGGCCCTGCTGGTCCAACCCGAGCCATATGCTCGGGGTTAAGACTGGTATAACGGGTCTTGATCATCGCCCACGCCTCTCGTGCTCCCTCCCGGTAGGCCGATGTCTTCCATAGCTTGAACCGACTCCGGGCTTCCTTGAACTGATCGGCTAGTTCGGTCATCCCTTCCGGAGGCTTCTCGGCAGGCCATAGCGCTTTTATCATGCTCCTCATAGCCTTCCGAGCCCGCTCATGCACGGCGGACAGTTCCTTAAGAAGACTCCCCCGGTAGGAGCCGATCTCTTCTTCAGGCCACCCGGTTACGAGACCTATACATGAGACAAGGCATGTCCATTACACTTCATGTAGGAGAGATACCCTTCGACATTATAATCACACTTACCGAACATGCCCCTCTGTAATTGCTGGTTCTCTTCTTGGGTCTGGGTCAATTGAGTCTTTAAACTCTCAATTTCTTCGGCCTGCTGCTTGTTTTCCGCCTGGAGGCGTTTCTTCTCCTCCAGGTTTCGTTGCAACGAAAGGCAGCCGGCCTCATACTGGGACTCGGCGTACCTCTGAGATTCTCGGGCTGCATCTAAATCTTTTTGCAACTGCCCTATAGATTTAGCTGCTAAAAAGTACCCTCGCGTCAGCATGGGATTATATACTAAGATCAGCAGAATAGATATACTCACCATGCGCCTCCCGGGTAAAATTCTTCACTTGTTCAAGTTCGGCCTTCACGGCTTCCACCTGTGTTCGGCTCGCCTCCAATTCATTGGCCAATTGCTCGTTCTGCTGCCTTGAGGCCTGTATCATCCATAAAACAATATGCGGATCCTTAACTCGGTCGTCCCGACCAATTCAAGGCTCAGGGGCTACTAGTTTTACATATGTGTATGGATTCTCAAAATCAATCACTCACCTTGAGGCTGGACGATATCAGTTTCATGGCTTCCCCAAGCCCAGCTCGGGCAGCTCCGATGTGTGCGTCTGCCGAGTATAGGGCATTGAACTCTTGTTCGGAAAACGCCGGGTGGCGCAGGGTTTCTCGTCGCCGCCGGTGGTTCATCGCGCTCTCTACTTCGGATTTAGTGACTGATACCGCGTCCCCGGAGTCTTCAGGGGCCGGATTGACCACAGGGGCCTCCGCAGCAGGTTCAGCATCAGCAGAAGATCTTGATTCATGAGTGTTGCCAGGCATCCCGGCAACGTCCTCGGCAGAAGATGGTTGTACTCGTTTCCTGAGTATTTCGACATAAGATCTTCTGTGAGATCCTATCGATCATAATAACAATAGATTAAGCGGCCGAACGAAGTACCTTTTGGTTGAACGAGTGGTCGGCGCCGTCTCCACGACCGGCTCACATGAAGGACTCCTGTTGATGCCCGGTCCGGGCATTGCTACTGTAGCCGATGTTCGTCGCGAGGACCGACGACGCTTGGGAGTGGAAACCGGCATATTTGGGTCGACGGAGGAGGTTTGCCTTTTACGGGAAGAATTTTTCTTCTTGCCTGTAGAGGAGGAAGGGAGTGATCCGGGGTGATCGGCTATGATAGCCACCTTGGATCGATCAAGGCCCTCTTGGTAAAAGACCCCGTCTTCGTACTCAATTGACAGCTCCGGATCGTTATGGAATCCTGGATCGTCATCACGAGAATAGTTCTCTGGTTGGGGGCCGGACAGTTGACTGTCTCGACAAAGCTCCTCCATTCCTGTTTGCGAATATTGAAAGCTTTGGTCAAAAAGGGCAAATAAAAAACCCAAACTCAGGTCGCAAAGTCGAAAGGCTTACCCATTCGATGGGGTTGTAACTCGAGTATCCCTCCTTAACCGGTAGCCGAACGAAGTCTTCTTTTTCTCCTTTGTACAGGTCGGCAAGTGCGGCTACCAATGCCACTTGATTGGCAGGGCCCAGCCGTCGGGAGCGAGTGGTGTCACTTGTTCCATTGTAAAGCCACAAAGGATGTATCCTTTGCTGAAGAGGTTGAACGCATCGGGTGATGGCGGCAGCCATCACGTCAATCATGGTCAGCTTGTGATGAGCCAGTATCCTTACGTGGGCGGCCAAGCATTGAACTTCAGCACCGTCCTCTTGGGATGAACTCTTTGGTCGCCAATTGTACCTTTTTTCAAAGGGGCATCGGAGTATTCGGGCAAACCCCTCCGAGCTGGATCGAATAGGGGAACGTCCTCAATATAGAACCATTACAAAGACCATTCTTCGGACTCCTTCTTCGGTGTCCCCACTGGATACCCTGTCCCGGCTATACGGCATACTTCGGCTCCTCCGACTTCCCGAATTATCTCACCCCAAGTTCGGGGGACGAGGCAGAAGTACTTCCTCCATAATTCAAAGTGTGCCTCGCAGCCCAGGAACATTTCGCAAAGGGCAACAAAGCCCGAGATATGCAGAATAGATCCGGGGGTAAGATGATGGAGCTGGATCCCATAGAACTCCAGTAATCCCCTCAGGAAAGGATGAATTGGGAACCCTAGGCCCCACAAGAGGAAAGGCATGAAGCATACCCGCTCTCCCTTGTTTGGATTAGGGAAGTTCTCCGCGAAGGCTTCGTTGTCAAAAGAATTCAAATTGGCGCTAGTAGCCGCCAGATCCGAGGAAGGAAGATACCCTTGGGACTCGAGGTCACGCAGCCGAAGGAGGGATACAGAGCAACATGCCCAATCCCCGGGACGAGAGCCTTAAGGACGCGAGGAAGAGCTGGGGGCGCTCGCCATGTTTTTGTGGTGATCTCTCGCTTGAAGTTTTTTCTAATGGGGAAGAAGAGGAAGATGTGACCCAGACCACGATTCGACTTGTTTAAATAGGTGGTGCCTCCCTTGCGGGAGGTGCAGTCTTGTAAAAAGGTGTCGGGCCGCTCGTCTCCCCTCGGCGCACAAGGATCAAGAAGCGCTGAAAGTTACTATAGTGGGTCCCGCAAATTCTCAACGTTTGAGAATTCTCCGATGACGGGATGGTTGCCGAGCAAGAAGGGATAGAGGGACTCGCCTCGCAAGCCGAAGACTTCAACGCGCAAGATTGTCCGGATATACCTCAGCATTGGAGGCTAGTCCGGGGGCTACTGAGGGAGTCCGGGATTAAGGGGTCCTCGGACTGCCGGCCTATTTCTCATAGGCCGGGCTCATGGGCCGCTTGATGAGGATGGGATTGATCGAAGGCCTCGTCGCTATGGAGGAGATCTCAGGAGTTGGCGTGCCGTTCAAGTTTGAGATAGTAGATTAGGCATGTGTTTTCCCTCCGGTGGGCAACCGACTATGTGTAACCTTAATGACCCATGGCGCCTATATAAGCTGAAGGGTTTTAGATTGTAGGACGGAGAAACTCATCTAGGGTTTTTAGCTAGTCGATCTCGAGGTAGATCAACTCTGTAACCTTCATACCATCAATATAATCGAGCAGGACGTAGGGTTTTACCTCCATAGGAGGGCCCGACCCTGGGTAAACATCGTCTCCTTCGTCCCCTTGTTACCATCGATCCAAGACTCACAGCTCGGGACCCCCTACCCGAGATCCGCCGGTTTTGACACCGACACCAACGCCATACTTTCGGTGTGCTCTGCCGCCAAGGAGGAAATCGCCGTCAGCGTGGGGTCAGGGACGGCGCTCCGCCTCCCACGACCACGACCCCCGCGCTGGCCTCGGCCTCTTCCAGCCCTCCTACCGCGCGTGCTGGAACCGCCTCCCGTCACCACGGCTAAAGCGGCGGCATGATCCCGAAGGGAAGCTCTCGTCGCTCCAATGGAAGCCGAGGGTCGTCCTCTCCCTCGCGTCATGGCAAGGGCTGGCACATCCAAAGACGAACCAGAAGTGAAGGACCAGCAGTGAGGACTTGGGTGTAAGGAGGAGATGGAGCTGGATGAGCATCGCCACCGTGACCCCCTAATTTATAGGGGGGGCATGCGGGCTGGCTCTCCCCCGCCCCAGAGCGGCCGCCCATCTCCACCAATCCCACTACCCACGATTCACGGGCGAACAGGTAACTGCCCCATTGCTCCAATCCA
This sequence comes from Elymus sibiricus, assembly GCA_039707655.1. Taxonomy (NCBI): domain Eukaryota; kingdom Viridiplantae; phylum Streptophyta; class Magnoliopsida; order Poales; family Poaceae; genus Elymus; species Elymus sibiricus. Next base: position 380,863,758 of record CM077673.1, on the reverse strand, counting down.
TGGCGATGCGGTTTCTGCCACGATCAGGTCTTTAAGTCACGAGCGCCCACCACAAGCTCCTCGCTATGCATGCGGCGCGCATGGCGGAAACAGCCTAAGGTGGTGGGACAATGCTGACTAGTAAATTGGCAGTTACCCCCTCACATTCCGCGCATGTGCATAAATTTTGCGCCCGACCCAACGGTAGTGAGCAAGCACGTGTGGGCCAGACCCGGGGGCTCCTGTCGGTGCACTGGGATAGGGGTACCTAGTGCCCCTGATGTTGGAAATATGCCCTAGAGGCAATAATAAATTGGTTATTATTATATTTCCTTGTTCATGATAATCGTTTATTATCCATGCTATAATTGTATTGATTGGAAACTCAAATACATGTGTGGGTACATACACAACACTGTGTCCCTAGTAAGCCTATAGTTAACTAGCTCATTGATCAAAGATGGTTAAGGTTTCCTAGCCATGGACATGAGATGTCATTTGATAACGGGATCACATCATTAGGAGAATGATGTGATGGACAAGACCCAAACTACGAACGTAGCATATGATCGTGTCAGTTTATTGCTATTGTTTTCTGCATGTCAAGTATCTGTTCCTATGACCGTGAGATCATGCAACTCCCTGACATCGGAGGAGTACCTTGTGTGTATCAAACATCGCAACGTAACTGGGTGACTATAAAGGTGCTCTACAGGTATCTCCGAGGATGTCTGTTGGGTTGGCATGGATCAAGACTGGGATTTGTTACTCCGTGTGACGGAGAGGTATCTCAGGGCCCACTCGGTAATACAACATCACAATGAGCCTTGCAAGCAATGTGACTAAAGTGTTAGCCACGGGATCTTGTATTACGGAACGAGTATAGAGACTTGCCAGTAACGAGATTGAACTAGGTATAGAGATACCGACGATCGAAACTCGGGCAAGTAACATACCGAAGAACAAAGGGAACAGCATACGGGATTAACTGAATCCTTGACATAGAGGTTCGACCGATAAAGATCTTCGTAGAATATGTAGGAGCCAATATGGGCATCCAGGTCCCGCTATTGGTTATTGGCCGTAGAGGTGTCTCGGTCATGTCTACATAGTTCTCGAACCCGCAGGGTCTACACGCTTAACGTTTGGTGACGATTAGTATAGTTGAGATATTTTGTTGGTGACCGAAGGTTGTTCGGAGTCCTGGATAAGATCCCGGACATGACGAGGGTCTCCGGAAGAGTCCGGAGGTAAAGATTAATATATGTGATAATAGTGTTTTGATCTCCGGAAGGGTTCCGGAATTCACCGGAAGAGGTTCCGGATGTTTACCGAAGTGTTCGGGTGCAGCAACACTTTATATGAGCCAAAGGGGTAAAGCCCACGAGGTATTGCAAAGTGCAAAAGGAAGTTTTGCTGCTGCCTTAAGCGGTACTACCGCTGGTAAGGCAGTACTACCGCGTAAGCGGTACTACCGCTTGTGTGAAGCGGTACTACCGCATAAGCGGTACTACCGCTTGGGTGAAGCGGTACTACCGCTCAAGCGGTACTACCGCTCGTGAGCGGTACTACCGCTTGTGCGCGGTACTGCAGGGATCCGAGTTGGACTCTTTCCCTGCAGGCCAAACCGACCTTGTGCGGGCAAAACCGACCTGGAGGAGGCTTTTACTCCAAGTTTAGACCCCAAGGCTCAACATATAAATAGAGGGGCAGGGCTAGCACACAGGACGCATTAAGATTTCCCAAGCCGTGTGTCGGCAACCCTAACCCTCTAGTTCTCCCGTCATAATCTCCGTAGTGCTTGGCGAAGCCCTGCAGAGATTGTTCCTCACCACCATCACCACGCCGTCATGCTGCCGGAACTCATCTACTACTTCATCATCGCTCGCTGGATCGAGGAGGTGAAGGCGTCATCAAGCCGTACGTGTGTTGAACGCGGAGGTGCCGTCCGTTCGGCACTAGTTCGTGATCGGATCGAGGGACGACTTGCGATTTGGATCGCGGAGACGTTCGACTACATGAACCGCGTTTCTTAACGCTTCCGCTTAGCGATCTACAAGGGTATGTAGATTCACTCTCCCTCTCGTAGATGCTCATCACCATGGATAGATCTTGTGTGTGCGTAGGAAAATTTTTGTTTCCCATGCAACGTTCCCCAACAGTGGCATCTGAGCTAGGTCTATGCCTAGATGGGATCTCGAGTAGAACACAAACGAGTTGTGGGCGTGGGTGTATACATATTGCTTGCCGTTACCAGTTGATACTTGATTCGGCGGTATTGTGACATGAAGCGGCCCGGACCGACTTTACGCGTACGCTTACGCGAGACAGGTTCCTTCAACTGACATGTAACTTCGTTGCATAAAGATGGCTAGCGGGTGTCTGTCTCTCTCACTTTAGTTGAATCAATTTCAATGAAGAGGGTTCTTTTAGAAGATCAAAAGGCAATCACTACACCACGTTGTGGTTTTGCGTAGGTAAGAACGGTTCTTGCAAACCCGTAGCAGCCACGTAATATTTGCAACAACAATTAGAGGACGTCTAACTTGTTTTTGCAGGGTATGTTGTGATGTGATATGGCCAATTACATGATGAGATATATGTGATGTATGAGATGATCATGTGTTGTATAGAATATCACGACTTGCATGTCGATGAGTACGGCAACTGGCAGGAGCCATAGAGTTGTCTTTAATTATTGTATGACCTGCGTGTCAATCATTAAGCGCTATGTAATGCTTTACTTTATCGCTAAACGTTAGCAATAGTCGTGGAAGCAACAGTCGGCGCGACAACCTCATGGCGACACGTTGATGGAGATCAAGATGATGGAGATCATGGTGTCATGCCGGTGACGATGGAGATCATGCCGGTGCTTTGGAGATGGAGATCAAAAGCACAAGTTCATGGCCATATCATGTCACTTATGAATTGCATGTGATGTTAATCCTTTTATGCATCTTATTTTGCTTAGGACGACGGTAGCATTATAAGGTGATCCCTCACTTAAATTTCAAGATAAATTGTGTTCTCCCCGAGTGTGCACCGTTGCGAAAGTTCGTCGTTTCGAGACACGCCATGATGATCGGGTGTGATAGACTCTACGTTCACATACAACGGGTGTAAGCCATGTTGCACGTGCGGAACACTCGGGTTAAACTTGACGAGCCTAGCATGTACAGACATGGCCTCGGAACACAAGAGACCGAAAGGTCGAACATGAGTCATATAGTAGATATGATCAACATGAAGATGTTCACCATTGAAACCACCTCAACTCACATGATGATCGGACTTGAGTTGGTGGATTTGGATCATGTTACACTCGAATGACCGGAGGGATGTCAATTTGAGTGGGAGTTTTTAAGTAATATGATTAACTAAACTCATTATCTTGAACAATAGTCTAAGTTGTCTTTGCTATATTTATGTTGTAGATCATGGCTCGCGCAGTAGCACCCCTGAATTTTAATGCGTTCCTAGAGAAAGCTAAGTTGAAAGATGATGGAAGTAACTTTATGGACTGGGCCCGTAATCTAAGGATTATCCTTACGGCTTCCCAGAAGGCTTATGTCCTTGATGCACCGCTTGGTGATCCACCCGCTCCAGTTGAGTCTCTAGACGTTGTGAACGCCTGGCAGGCTCGTTCTGAAGATTACTCAATAGTTCAATGTGCAATATTGTATGGCTTAGAACCGGGACTTCAAAGACGTTTTGAACGTCATGGAGCATATGAGATGTTCCAGGAGTTGAAGTTTATCTTTCAGAAGAATGCCCGAATCGAGAGATATGAGATCTCCGATAAGTTCTATGCTTGCAAGATGGAGGAGAACGGGTCTATCAGTGATCACGTACTCAGAATGTCTGGGTACTCCACCCGTCTGGCTGAATTTGGAATGCCCCTTCCGCCAGAGGCTATCACTGACAGAGTTCTTCAATCATTGCCACCTAGCTACAAGAGCTTCGTGTTGAACTATAACATGCACGGGATGAACAAGTCAGTCGCCGAGCTGTTTGCGATGCTGAAAGCCGCTGAGTCTGAAATTCAGAAGGAGCATCAAGTGTTGATGGTCAATAAAACCACTAGTTTCAAGAAAAATGGCAAGGGTAAGAAGGGTAACTCCAAGAAGAGTGGCAAAGCAGTTGCTCCTCTCGTGAAGAAACCCAAGGCTGGACCCAAACCAGAAACAGTGTGCTTTCATTGCAAGGGAACTGGACACTGGAAGCGGAACTGCCCCAAGTATTTGGCTGACAAGAAGGCGGCCAACAACAAACAAGGTATATATGATATACATGTTATTGATGTGTACCTTACCAACTCTCGTTGTAGTGCCTGGGTATTTGATACCGGTGCGGTTGCTCATATTTGCAACTCAAAACAGGAACTGCGGAATAGACGGAGGCTGGCAAAGGACGAAGTGACGATGCGCGTGGGAAATGGTTCCAAGGTTGATGTGATCGCCGTCGGCACGCTCGCTCTTCGATTACCATCGGGATTAGTGATGAACCTGAATAATTGTTATTTAGTGCCTGCGTTAAGCATGAACATTATATCTGGATCTTGTTTATTGCGAGACGGTTACTCATTTAAATCAGAGAATAATGGTTGTTCTATTTATATGAGTAATATCTTTTATGGTCATGCACCCGATGTGAGGGGTTTATTCTTATTGAATCTCGATAGTAATAATACACATGTTCATAACATTGATGCCAAAAGATGTAGAATTGATAATGATAATACCACTTTCTTGTGGCACTGCCGTTTAGGTCATATTGGCGTAAAACGCATGAGGAAGCTCCATGCTGATGGACTTTTGGAGTCACTTGATTTTGAATCACTTGACACATGTGAGCCATGCCTCATGGGCAAGATGACTAAAACGCCGTTCTCTGGAACAATGGAACGGGCAAGTGACTTGTTGGAAATCATACATACTGATGTGTGCGGTCCGATGAGCATTGAGGCGCGCGGTGGTTATCGTTACTTTCTCACCTTCACTGATGACTTAAGTAGATATGGGTATATTATCTTAATGAAACACAAGTCTGAAACATTTGAAAAGTTCAAACAATTTCAGAGTGAAGTTGAGAATCATCATAACAAGAAGATTAAATTCCTACGATCTGATCGAGGAGGAGAATATCTGAGTTATGTGTTTGGCAGTCACTTAAGACAATGTGGAATTGTTTCACAACCAACACCGCCTGGAACACCACAGCGTAATGGTGTGTCCGAACGTCGTAATCGAACCTTATTGGATATGGTGCGATCTATGATGTCTCTTGCCGATTTGCCACTATCGTTTTGGGGTTATGCATTAGAGATAGCTGCATTCACTTTAAATAGGGCACCATCAAAATCCGTTGAGACGACGCCTTATGAACTTTGGTTTGGCAAGAAGCCAAAGCTGTCGTTTCTTAAAGTTTGGGGATGTGATGCTTATGTCAAAAAGCTTCAGCCTGAAAAGCTGGAACCCAAAGCGGAGAAATGCGTCTTCATAGGATACCCAAAAGAGACAGTTGGGTATACCTTCTACCTCAGATCCGAAGGCAAAGTGTTTATCGCTAAAAATGGAACATTTCTTGAGAAAGAGTTTCTCTCGAAAGAATTGAGTGGGAGGAAGATAGAACTTGATGAGGTTGTTGAACCTTTACTTCAACCTGAAAGTAGCGCAGCGCAGAAAGATGTTTCTGTAGAGCCTACATCAGCTGAAGAGGAAGTTAATGATGATGATCATGAAGCTTTGGATCAAGTTGCTATCGAACCTCGTAGGTCGACAAGGACGCGTACTGCTCCTGAGTGGTACGGCAACCCTGTCTTAGAGGTCATGTTGTTAGACAATGATGAACCTATGAGCTATGAAGAAGCGATGATGGGCCCGAATTCCAAGAAGTGGTTAGAGGCCATGAAATCCGAGATGGGATCCATGTATGAAAACAAAGTGTGGACTTTGGAAGTATTACCTGAAGGGCATAAGGCCATTCAGAACAAATGGATCTTTAAGACGAAGACGGACGCGGACGGTAATGTCACCGTCTATAAAGCTCGACTTGTGGCAAAGGGTTTTTCACAAGTTCAAGGAGTTGACTACGATGAGACCTTCTCACCCGTAGCGATGCTTAAGTCCGTCAGAATCATGTTAGCAATAGCTGCCTTTTTTGATTATGAAATTTGGCAGATGGATGTCAAAACAGCGTTCCTTAACGGTTTCCTTAAGGAAGAGTTGTATATGATGCAACCAGAAGGTTTTGTCGATCCAGAGAATGCTGACAAAGTTTGCAAACTCTAGCGATCCATTTATGGACTGGTGCAAGCATCTCGGAGTTGGAATCTTCGCTTTGATGAGGTGATCAAAGCGTTCGAGTTTATACAAGTTTACGGAGAAGCTTGTATTTACAAGAAAGTGAGTGGGAGCTCTATAGCGTTTCTAATATTATATGTGGATGACATATTACTGATTGGAAACAATATAGAAATGTTGGAAAGCGTGAAGGAATATTTGAACAAGAGTTTTTCAATGAAGGACCTAGGAGAAGCTGCTTTCATATTAGGCATCAAGATCTATAGAGATAGATCAAGACGTTTAATAGGACTTTCACAAAGCACATACCTTGATAAAATTTTGAAGAAGTTCAAAATGGATCAGTCCAAGAAGGGGTTCTTGCCTGTTTTGCAAGGTGTGAAGTTGAGTAAGACTCAATGCCCAGTGACTGCAGAAGATAGAGAAAAGATGAGTGTCATCCCCTATGCCTCAGCCATAGGCTCTATCATGTATGCAATGCTGTGCACAAGACCCGATGTCAGCCTTGCCATAAGTATGGCCGGAAGGTTTCAAAGTGATCCAGGAATGGAACACTGGACGGCGGTCAAGAATATCCTGAAGTACCTGAAAAGGACTAAGGACATGTTTCTCGTTTATGGAGGTGATCAAGAGCTCGTCGTAAAGGGTTACGTCGATGCAAGCTTTGACACTGATCCGGAAGACTCTAAGTCGCAAACCGGATACGTATTTATTCTTAATGGGGTGCGGTTAGCTGGTGCAGTTCCAAGCAAAGCGTGGTAGCTGATTCTACATGCGAAGCGGAGTACATCGCTGCCTCGGAGGCGGCGTAGGAAGGTGTCTGGATGAAGGAGTTCATGACAGATCTTGGAGTAGTGCCTAGTGCGCTTAACCCAATGACTCTGTTTTGTGATAATACTGGTGCCATTGCTCTAGCCAAGGAACCAAGATTTCACAAGAGGACCAGACACATAAAGCGACGTTTCAATTCCATCCGCGATTACATCAAGGAGGACGACATAAATATTTGCAAAGTACACACGGATCTGAATGTTGCAGATCCGATGACTAAACCTCTTCCAAGGGCTAAACATGAACAACACCAGAACTGTATGGGTGTTCGATTCATTACAATGTAAATCACATAGTGATGTGAACTAGATTATTGACTCTAGTGCAAGTGGGAGACTGTTGGAAATATGCCCTAGAGGCAATAATAAATTGGTTATTATTATATTTCCTTGTTCATGATAATCGTTTATTATCCATGCTATAATTGTATTGATTGGAAACTCAAATACATGTGTGGGTACATACACAACACTGTGTCCCTAGTAAGCCTCTGGTTAACTAGCTCGTTCATCAAAGATGGTTAAGGTGTCCTAGCCATGGACATGAGATGTCATTTGATAACGGGATCACATCATTAGGAGAATGATATGATGGACAAGACCCAAACTACGAACGTAGCATATGATCGTGTCAGTTTATTGCTATTGTTTTCTGCATGTCAAGTATCTGTTCCTATGACCATGAGATCATGCAACTCCCTGACATCGGAGGAGTACCTTGTGTGTATCAAACGTCGCAACGTAACTGGGTGACTATAAAGGTGCTCTACAGGTATCTCCGAGGATGTCTGTTGGGTTGGCATGGATCAAGACTGGGATTTGTTACTCCGTGTGACGGAGAGGTATCTCAGGGCCCACTCGGTAATACAACATCACAATGAGCCTTGCAAGCAATGTGACTAAAGTGTTAGCCACGGGATCTTGTATTACGGAATGAGTAAAGAGACTTGCCAGTAACGAGATTGAACTAGGTATAGAGATACCGACGATCGAATCCCGGGCAAGTAACATACCGAAGAACAACGGGAACAGCATACGGGATTAACTGAATCCTTGACATAGAGGTTCGACCGATAAAGATCTTTGTAGAATATGTAGGAGCCAATATGGGCATCCAGGTCCCGCTATTGGTTATTGGCCGTAGAGGTGTCTCGGTCATGTCTACATAGTTCTCGAACCCGCAGGGTCTACACGCTTAACGTTTGGTGACGATTAGTATAGTTGAGTTATTTTGTTGGTGACCGAAGGTTGTTCGGAGTCCCGGATAAGATCCCGGACATGACGAGGGTCTCCGGAAGAGTCCGGAGGTAAAGATTAATATATGTGATAATAGTGTTTTGATCTCCGGAAGGGTTCCGGAATTCACCGGAAGAGGTTCCGGATGTTTACCGAAGTGTTCGGGTGCAGCAACACTTTATATGAGACAAAGGGGTAAAGCCCACGAGGTATTGGAAAGTGCAAAAGGAAGTTTTGCTGCTGCCTTAAGCGGTACTACCGCTGGTAAGGCAGTACTACCGCGTAAGCGGTACTACCACTTGTGTGAAGCGGTACTACCGCATAAGCGGTACTACCGCTTGGGTGAAGCGGTACTACAGCTCGTGAGCGGTACTACCGCTTGTGCGCGGTACTGCAGGGATCCGAGTTGGACTCTTTCCCTGCGGGCCAAACCGACCTTGTGCGGACAAAACCGACCTGGAGGAGGCTTTTACTCCAAGTTTAGACCACAAGGCTCAACATATAAATAGAGGGGCAGGGCTAGCACACGGGACACATTAAGATTTCCCAAGCCGTGTGTCGGCAACCCTAACCCTCTAGTTCTCCCGTCATAATCTCCGTAGTGCTTGGCGAAGCCCTGCAGAGATTGTTCCTCACCACCATCACCACGCCGTCGTGCTGCCGGAACTCATCTACTACTTCATCATCGCTCGCTGGATCGAGGAGGTGAAGGCGTCATCAAGCCGTACGTGTGTTGAACGCGGAGGTGCCGTCCGTTCGGCACTAGTTCGTGATCGGATCGAGGGACGACTTGCGATTTGGATCGCGGAGACGTTCGACTACATCAACCGCGTTTCTTAATGCTTCCGCTTAGCGATCTACAAGGGTATGTAGATTCACTCTCCCTCTCGTAGATGCTCATCACCATGGATAGATCTTGTGTGTGCGTAGGAAAATTTTTGTTTCCCATGCAACGTTCCCCAACACCTAACTTATGCGCAGGCAGTAGTAGCACAACCCGTCGGGAAAAGCTACCACACCACCAAGCAAGCATTCAAGAACCAGCATCCGGCAGCAACAACCTGCAAAAGGCCAAGCAAGCACCGGCAACACCAGCACAACAACCCAGGAGGGGCCCAAAGTGCGCCAGTCACGTCCCCGGAGCCTGCCGGGGACCGAGGCGCCCACATCTCAGGAAGACCCGGCAAGCCGTCCCCCGGCAGGCACGAGCGAACCAGCCACCGCTCCACCGCATTGCTACGCCAGTCACTTATCGATGCGGTGTCGAGCCCTCAAGCGGCTAGGTGGCTCTCGCTAAGCATGTGGCGACGCACCGGAAGGCAAATTATACCCAGTTGACACCCATCCAGCAGCGTGCCAAGACCCTAAGCAACGGCTAGCTAAGCGGTGGCGAGAGCTTGCCGGGGATGCACCCCCGAGCGCCACCTAGACTAGTAATCATTGTATTTTGTCCTAAATGCCAGAGTTAGGTATGATAGCTCTGCTAACCTATCTAGTCAATAGATAATGACTGTTTTGCCATTGTGGTTGCCCCTTGCACTATAAAAGGAGGCCCTAGGCAACCTAGCTCAAGATTCAGACCTTTGGACACTTGTACTCGCGTAGTAGCTCACCCAGACAGCAACTCTTGCCAGGGTTAAGCGCTATGTGTTCTTCGTGTTCCTTTGATCAATCCACCAAAAGCAGGAGTAGGGTTTTACGCTTAGCAGCGGCCTGAACCTGGGTAAAATGCCAGCGTCCTGATCGTCGCACCGTCTCATGCTCTCAGCTCTTCGTGCAACGTGACCCCCCTTGCTAAACCACAAAGGGGCCTCAGGTCCCATAGGTGATCGCGAGCATCCGTGCCCCGACAACCACCGTGTTCAAAAATATATAAGTGAAGCACTAGGGCAACTGCTAAGTTCAAAAGATATAAGTGAAGCACATAGAGTATTCTAACAAATCATGGTGAAGGTGTGTCTCTCTCAAATAGGTGTGTCCAGCAAACAATGATTGTGGCAAACTAAAGCAAAAAAAAGCAAACGACGGTCCAAGCAAAACTCACATCATGTGATGAATAAGAATATAGTCCAAGTGACATACCGATGGATTGAGACAAAAAAGGGGATGCCTTCCGGGGAATCCCCAAGCTTAGACGCTTGAGTCTTCCTAGAATTTGACTTGGGCTGCCTTGGGTATCCCCAAGCTTAGGCTCTTGATACTCCCTATTCCTTCTTCCATCGTTATAGCACCCAAAACTTGAAAACTTCAGCACACAAAACTCAACAGAAACCTTCGTGAGATCCGTTAGTATAACAAAAATATCAAACACTTTAGGTACTGTTATAGATTGATCCATATTTTATTATTGCATAATAGGTACTGTATTGTAACTTCTCCATGGCTTATACACCGTCCCCCCGTTACAATCCGTAGCATCATCGAAACAAGCAAACTATGCAAACAAAAACAAAATATGTCTAAAACAGAACAGACTGTAATGATATGTAGAGAAGCTATACTTCTGTAACTCCAAAAATTCTGAAAACTTAGGAAAACCTGGGGAATTTATATACCAATACTGTGTAGAAAATTCAGATTAGGAAGACGTCCTAGTAAAATCAGAGAAATTCTGCACTGGACGCAAAAGTTTCTATTTTTGCACCATATCAATTCTACTTATCATGCAAGTCACCCCAAAGGCTTTACTTGGCACGGACACTAATTTAAACACAAAAACACAATAATTACAATAGCAATAATCATGTTATCACAAAATAACAGAAAGTATTGGGTTGTCTCCCAACAAGCTCTTTATTTATAGCCATGAAGATAGGCTTGGGATAATGATGATGCTCACATAAAAGACAAGAATTGAAGCACAAATAGAGCATCATAAAGCATGTGAAAAACACATCTAAGTCTAACATACTTCCTATGCATAGAAATTTTTATAGGAAAACAAGTTATTAAGACAAGTAGTATCTAGCATATGCAAATGGGAAGACTGAAGCATTAATAATTTCAACACAAAGAGAGGTAATTGAGTAACATGCAAATTCCTATAACCATATCTGCTTCTCTCATAATAATTACATGTAGGATCATAATCAAATTCAACAATATAGCTATGGTATAAAATATTTTCTTCATGATCCACATGCAGAAAAGTTTTATAATCTTCCAAGATAGTCGGATTAACATCAACTAAAGTCATGACCTCAAACCCATTTTTATCAAAAATGTCATAAGATTGAACATTCTCCGAATATGTGGGGTTATTTTTACCTAAATATGACACTCTTCCAAACCCACTTTCAATACTATTGCAAACATTATTATCAATAGCATAATCATCATCAGGCTTAAATAATTTTTCAAGATCAAAAGAAACATCATCATCCCAATCATGATCATTGCAATAATTAGTGGACATAACAAAATTATCATCCCAAGCTTGTAGTTTTGCATATCGCCGGCACAATTGACATTAATATAATTTATAGTAACATCATTGCAATCATGTTTTTTGGGTGCAATAGCAATAATTTCATTTTCAACATAAGGAACCATAGCAAGTTCATCTCCATAAGCATCATAAATATTGGCATCGTGGCCATAAGAATAGCAAGGATCATGTTCATCAAGAGGGGATATTTCAATCGAATCAATGGAATCATAATTGTCTTCCAAGGAAGCAGACATTCTCTTAATAAATTCTTTAACATAGGCATTAGGAGCATAGTTTTCATAGCAATATTTAAGTATGTCAATTTTTTTAGATTTGTAGAGAGTAGCATCATACTTTTCAATCAAAGAAGCAACTTCATAAGCACCCTTAAAAGCAACAAATTCTTCAATTTGTTTGATAGCATAGTAACTATAAACATCCTTGGCATAAGAAGATACGATTTCATTATCATTAAACCCACATAGGTAGGGAAGGTGTTTTTTAGGGTTCTCGGAGCAACAAGTAAAATCATAAATTTCACACAGATTCCAAGCATAGCGTAGCAAACAATTTATTTGATTGCATAGGAGTTTCCCCTTTTAAGACAACTAGTGACGCACAAAACAAGCATGCTCATCTAATGATTTCCCCTCAACTGTGCTAGTTGGGGTTTCAACACGAGCACGAATGGATCGAAGATGATCCAGGTAGAAAAATGTATGTGGATCCATAAGTCTTTGTTTTCTATTTGTGTGTGATGACATGATTATTGTAAGCAAACAAGCCAACTAGTAAAGTTAAATTTTTGATATTTTTGATTTTTATAGCAAGCAAAATATAACAACAAATAAAAAGTAGAACAAGTGAATGATTATTTTTGAGAAGGTACTTGATAAGAAGTTGATGATAATCCCCGGCAATGGCGCCAGAAATCCTTCCTGATACTTCTGATCTGCGTTGAGTTTTTTCCCAAAGAGGAGGGGATGATGCAGCACATTATAGATAAGTATTTCCCTCGGTGAGAATTAATACTTTTGATCTCCGTTGGGTTTTTCCATGAAGAGGAACGGATGATGGAGCACAGTATATATAAGTATTTCCCTCAGTGAGAACCAAGGTTATCGAACCAATAGGAGGACCACGCAACCCCCGTCTTTAGAGCCTACACACAAAAGAGAAAACACTTGCACCCAACGCGGGCAAGAGGGTTGTCAAGCGCATTGAACTCGTTACTTGCAAGTAGATAAGCAGTGTAGTTGATAGTTGGATAAGTATAAAATGCAAAATAAATAAAAAGTAAATAATGGCAGCAAGGAAATAGTAACGTTTGTAAATTTATAAGTGAATAGACCCGGGGGCCATAGTGTTCTCTAGTGGCATCTCTCTCGAAGTAGGCATACGGTTGGTAAATTTTTTACTGTTGGGCAATTGATAGAAAAGCACATAGTTATGTGATATTCACGACAATGATCATGTATATATAGGCATCATGTCCATAAGCAAATAGGCCGACTCCTACCTGCACCTACTACTATTAATCCACGTCGAGAGCGCTTCTATGCTTGCCTCTCTAAGTATTAAGTTCATGACAAACAGAGTAATGCTTGGAGAACGATGACATGATGTAGACAAAGAAAATCCAATCAATATGAATTAACCCCATCGTTTTATCCTTAGTGGCAAAATACAAATATGTGTCTTGTCCCCTACTTTGTCACTGGGATATAGAGCATCGCAAGATTGAACCCACTACAACGCACCCCTTTCACTGAACATAGATCAATCTAGTTGGCCAAACCAAATCAATAGATCAGAGAGATTTACGAATCTCTAATAATCATGCAAATAACAATCATAAAATTTAGAAAAGACTGAAATATTTTTCATGAATAATCTGAACATAAATCTACAATTCATCGGATCCCAACAAACGCACCGCACAAAGTGATTACATCGAATAGATTATCGCGAAGATGCGACGAACTTTGTATTGAAGAGCAAAGAGAGAGAGAGACATCTAGATACTAGCTATGGACATGTAGGTCTATGGTAGACTACTCACACATCATCATGGGAGCAGCAAGGTTGATGAAGAGGCCCTCTGTGATCGATCCTTCCTCCGGCACGGCACCAGAACAGGGCTCCAGATGGGCACACGGTGGAACAGAGACTTGCGGCGGCGGAAAAAGTGTTTCGGGACCTCCCCTCGGGTTTTTGGGGAATATGAGAATTTATAAGCTAGAGCACGAGGTCAGGGAAGCCACGAGGGGCCCATGAACCAACAGGGCATGGCCACGCCCCATGGACGTGCCCTGTTGGCTCGTGGGGCCTTCGTGTATTGTCGTGGTTTTGTCAAGGCAGATGTCCTCGTGAAAGGACTAAGTCTAGGAGTGATGACCCATGACCCATGAGTATAGGTGATCAATCGTAGTCCTTTCGATAAGTAAGAGTGTCGAACCCAACGAGGAGAAGAAGGAAATGACAAGCGGTTTTCAGCAAGGTAATTTCTGCAAGCACTGAAATTGTAGGTAACAAATAGTTTGATAACAAGATAATTGGTAACGAGCAAGTAACGGTAACGGTAAATAAAGTGCAGCAAGGTATACCAATCCTTTTCTGGCAAAGGACAGGCAAGAATAACCTCTAGTAATAGGGAAAGTGTTCTTGAGGATACACAGGAATTTCATCTAGTCACTTTTATCATGTTGGTTTGATTCGTGTTCGCTACTTTGATAATTTGATATGTGGGTGGACCGGTGCTTGGGTGCTGTTCTTACTTGAACAACCTCCCACTTATGATTAACCCCCTCGCGAGCATCCGCAACTACGAGAAAAGTATTAAGATAAAATCTAACCATAGTATTAAACGTTTGGATCCAAATCAGCCCCTTACGAAGTAGCGCATAAACTAGGGTTTAAGCTTCTGTCACTCTAGCAACCCATCATCTAATAACTACTCCACAATTCATTCCCTTAGGCCCATGAATGGTGAAGTGTCATGTAGTCGACGTTCACATGACACCACTAAGGGAATCACAACATACATATCATCAAAATATCGAACACATATCAAATTCACATGATTACTTGCAACATGACTTCTCCCGTGACCTCAAGAACAAAGGTAACTACTCACAAATAATAATCATGCTCAAGATCAGAAGAGTATTGAATAGCATAATGGATCTGAACATATAATCTTCCACCAAATAAACCATATAGTAATCAACTACGCAAGGTAATCAACACTACTAGTCACCCACAGGTACCAATCTGAGGTTCCGGTACAAAGATTGAACACAAGAGATGAACTAGGGTTTGAGAGGAGATGGTGCTGTTGAAGATGTTGATAAAGATTGGCGTCCCAAAGATGAGAGGGGTGTTGTTGATGATGATGGCTTCGATTTCCCCCTCCGGGAGCGAAGTTCCCCTGGCGGAATTGCTTCGCCGGAGGGCAAAGGTGCTCCTTCCCAAGTTTCGCCTCGAGACGGCGGCGCTCCGTCCCGAAAGTCCTCCCTTTATTTTTTTATAGGTGAAAAGTGATTATATACAAGAAGATGGGCACCGGAGGTGGGCCGAGGAGGGCACAACCCGCCAGGGCGCGCCTGGGGGGGCTTGGCGCGCCCTGGTGTCTTGTGCCCACCAGGGTGGGCCCCTCCGGTAGTTCTTTACTCCGGTATTTTTTAATTCCAAAAATAATCTCCGTAAAGTTTTAGCTCCATTGGAGATGTGCAGAATAGGTATCTCTATTGTGCTTTTTCCAGGTCCAGAATTCCAGCTGCCGGTATTCTCCCTCTTTGTTTAAACCTTGCATATTATGAGAGAAAAGGCATTAGAGTCACTCCCGAAAGCATTATTATTCAACAGAACATAATAAATAACAGTAGTAAATCATGATGCAAAATGGACGTATCAACTCCCCCAAGCTTAGACCTCGCTTGTCCTCAAGCAAAAAGCCGAAATTGAAAAGCATGTTCACATGATTTGAGAGAGAGAGGTGTCGATAAAAACAAAATACGGACATAGAAGCATCATGCTTATTATCATAACAGCAACAAACTCTATCATAAAACTTATTCATATACTTTCATCATATAACTTCTCATGAACAAGTAACAATTCATCACAACATAGAAATATAAAGCATAAACCTTATTGAAAACCAACAAACTATGTTCTCAGTCAACTTTGCAACTACAATTCATTATATTTTTAGGAAGGGTCTCATGTCGGAGCCTTTTGGTAAGTCCACGTAATCAACCGTCATTTAGTCTTCTATGATTGCTAACACTCACAGCATACCCATGAGCAAAAAGTTTCAACCGGACAAATAGAAAGATAGGGGCTTATAGTTTCGCCTCCCAATGTATTCACCTCAAGGGTGATGTCAACAATAATAACTCATGGCCACTCACATCCAACTGGATATATGTGCCTAGATCTTTCCTCACCACATGATGCTTGCAAAAGAAAAAGTAAAAAGGGATAGGGAAGAATACTTGACTCTTGCATAAAACTAAATACATAAAAGTAAAAGATAGGCCCTTCCCAGAGGGAAGCAGAGGTTGTCATGCGCTTTTTCATTTGTATGCCCAATCCCTTAATGTAAAATAACGTCATGCTATATTGCCCCCTATGAGAGCAACCTTTATTATGAAGTCCGTCGCTTTTATTACTTTGCCATCATAAGTCCGTATAGCGCTCACTTTTCTCTTACACTAATTGATCAAAACACTTTTAGAAGCAATTTTTATTGACTTATTGCACCGATGACAACTTACTTGAAGGATCTTACTCGATCCGTAGGTAGGTATGGTGGACTCTCAAAGAATGAATTTGGGTTTGGGTTTTTGGATGCACAAGTAGTATCTCTACTTAGTGCGGATTTTTTGGATAGCAAAGATATTGAGCAAGCACCACATGTTGAAGAATCTATGACAATTTAACTTCTATGTGGATATGAACAAACATAAATCATTATGTTGTCTTCCTTGTCCAACGTCAACAATTTTGACATATAATATTTAATGGGGGCTCACAATCATAAAAGATGTCCAAGATAGTGTATTTGCATGTGGATCTTCTCTTCCCTTATTAATTCTTTCATGAATTGCATCATTAACCAATGCTATGTTTGTCAATCTCCAATAAATTTTACTACTTATACTTTTCCTTATGTGATGTCATTACTCGCCATAAGATTAGCATATGATTCTTTTCATTTATTTCTCTTTCCTTTTATTTTGAATGCAACAAGAAGGTAGAGAGGCAAAAACTCAAACTAAACTTTATTATATACCTCTCACTCGATTACAAAGATAGATAGGCCACGAAACTAACACATGAAAATAGATCATGCTAAACTTTTATTCAACTAAATCAAAAGGAACTATAGATCGAACTAAAATAGGTAAAGGTGAATAAAAGTGATGGTGATACGATACCGGGGCACCTCCCCCAAGCTTGGCTCAAGCCAAGGGGAGTGCCCATACCGGTGTGCTCAAGTCTCCTTTGGTGGTGGTGATGCAGAAGGTGGTGGTGTAGCCTTCTTCTTCAACTTATATTTAAGCATGAAATTTTCCTCCCTCAGATCATCATTCTCCAACTCGAGCTTTAATATCCTTTTCCATAATGCCGCCTTGCTCTCCTGCAAAAAACGAGATGGGATAAATTGAACCTCAAGTTTGTATCCTCTAGGGAGGCTTGACTTCTTGAATTCCACAAGCATGTCTCCGGGTTGAGGTGGTCAGTCATCTTCTTCCTCAGAGCTATCATCCTTTGTTTCCTTCATAGCAGCCTCTTCCTCCTCATCTGAGGTCCATCCATAATGCTCCACTTATCCATAGATCTTGGGGTTTGCAACATAGTCAACAACATAGCTCTCCCCCTTCGAGTCTTGAGATGACATATTTTCAGATCTGTCAGGAAAACAACACGAAACAAGAACAGAGGATTTTTCTGCGATGCAGTCGTCAAAACAGTCGGGGGTATATATAGAGAATTTTATTCTTGGGAAACAAGCATATGGAAGGAAATCAGAGTCGGGAAGGTGTCCGAGGTGGGCACAACCCACCAAGGCGCGCCCAGGGGGGGTTGGCGCCCTGGTGTATCGTGCTCACCTCGATCACCTTACGGTTTATTTCTTAAATTCCAAAATTTTCTAATATTCCAAAACTGACAAAAAATAGTTTTACGGATTTTTCGGAGTCCGTTTACTTACCGGATCACGTACCTCCTATTTTTTCCGAGTTCTGGAGTGTTCCGGAAGGTTTCTTTTATGTGTTCCTCCGGCGTCATGGTTTGGATAACATTGCTTTCAATGTTAATAGGCGTACCAGAGATATAGTGCTTAATTCTTTGTCCATTGACCACCTTCGGGTTAGTACCTTTGGCATTATTAATCTTGATAGCTCTAGAACAATAAGACTCTTCGATAATATAAGGTCATTCCCACTTGGAGAGAAGCTTACCTGTAAAAAATCTTAAACGAGAGTTGAACAAAAGAACATAGTCTCCTATTTTGAATTCCCACTTTTGGATTCTTTTGTCATGTAGCGTTTTTACATTTTCTTTGAATAGTTTGGCATTTTCATAGGCTTGGGTTCTCCATTCATCTAGTGAGCTAATATCAAATAGCCTCTTCTCACCGGCAAGTTTGAAATCATAGTTGAGTTCTTTAATTGCCCAAAATGCTTTATGTTCTAATTCTAGAGGCAAATGACAAGCTTTTCCATATACCATTTTGTATGGAGACATACCCATAGGATTTTTATAAGTTGTTCTATAGGCCCAAAGTGCATCATCTAGTTTCTTAGACCAGTTCTTTGGAGACCTATTGACAGTTTTTTGTAATATTAATTTTATTTGTCTATTGCTAAGTTCAAATTGACCACTAGATTGGGGATGATAGGGTGATGCAATTATATGGTTAACATCATATTTAGCAAGCATCTTACAGAAAGCACCGTGAATAAAGTGTGAACCACCATCAGTCATTAAGTATCTAGGGACTCCAAACCTCGGGAAGATAACTTCTTTAAGCATTTTAATGGAGGTGTGGTGATCAGCACTACTAGTTGGAATAGCTTCTACCCACTTAGTGACATAATCAACAGCAACCAAAATATAAGTGTACCCGTTAGAGGAACGAAAAGGTCCCATATAATCAAAACCCCAAACATCAAATGGTTCGACAACAAGTGAATAATTCATAGGCATTTCCTGACGCTTACCGATATTACCAATTCTTTGACATTCATCACAAGACAAGACAAACTTACGGGCATCCTTGAAGAGAGTAGGCCAATAAAAACCAGATTGCAATACCTTTTGAGCAGTTCTATCTACCGCATGATGTCCTCCAGAAGCTTCGGAATGACATTTCCGTAGGATTTGTTCCTGTTCATGCTCAGGTACACAACGCCTAATAATACCATCTACTCCTTCTTTATAGAGATGTGGGTCATCCCAAAAGTAATGTCTTAAATCATAGAAGAATTTTTTCTTTTGTTGGTATGTGAGGCTAGGTGGTATATATTTACCAACAATGTAGTTAGCATAATCAGCATACCAAAGGGTGTTTTGAGAAACACTTATTGCAGCTAACTGTTCGTCAGGGAAACTATCATCAATAGGTAGTGGGTCATCAAGAATATTTTCTAACCTAGACAAGTTATCAGCTACGGGGTTCTCAGCTCCCTTCCTATCAACGATATGTAAGTCAAATTCTTGAAGCAAGAGAACTCACCTAATAAGTCTTGGTTTAGCATCTTTCTTTTCCATAATATATTTTATAGCAGCATGATCGGTGTGAACAATAACTTTGGAGTCAACAATATAGGATCTAAATTTATCACAGGAAAACACAATTGCTAAAAATTCTTTTTCAGTAGTAGCATACTTTCGTTGAGCACTGTCCTGAGTTTTGCTAGCATAATGGATAACATTCAATTTTTTATCAACTCTTTGTCCTCGAACAGCACCAAAAGCATAATCACTAGCATCATACATAATTTCAAAAGGCAAGTTCCAATCAGGTGGTTGAACGATAGGTGCTGAGGTTAAGGCTTTCTTGAGTGTTTCAAAGGCTTCCACACAATCATCATAAAAAAGAAAAGGAATATCCTTTTGGAAAAGATTAGTAAGAGGCCTAGAAATTTTAGAGAAGTCTTTAATGAAACTTCTATAGAAACCAGCATGACCAAGGAAACTTCGAATACCTTTAATATCTTTAGGACATGGCATTTTCTCAATTGCATCAACTTTAGCTTTATCCACCTAAATACCTCGTTCAGATATTTTATGCCCCAAGACAATGCCTTCATTTCAAGACAAGATTAGTTTGTTCACATCTCTGCAAAACTCGATCAAGGTTGCTTAAGCAATCATCAAAAGAAGTCCCGTAAATGGAAAAATCATCCATGAAAACCTCCACAATATTTTCACAAAAGTCAGAGAATATTGCAGTCATACATCTTTGAAAGGTAGCAGGTGCATTGCATAAACCAAAAGGCATACGTCTATAAGCATAGGTTCCAAAAGGGCAAGTAAAGGTGGTTTGCTCTTGATCAGATTGTGACACAGGTATTTGAGAGAAACCGGAATATCCATCTAGAAAACTAAAGTGTGTGTGCTTAGATAATCTTTCTAGCATTTGATCAATGAAAGGCAGAGGGTAATGATCTTTTCTAGTAGCTTTATTTAATTTTCTAAAGTCAATTACCATTCTATAGCTAGTGACAATTCTTTGTGGAATGAGTTCGTTTTTATCATTAGGAACAACGGTTATACCTCCTTTCTTAGGGACACAATGAACGGGACTTACCCATCTACTATCAGCTATGGGATAGATTATACCTGCTTCCAGAAGCTTTAATATTTCAGTTCTTATCACTTCTTTCATCTTAGGATTTAATCGTTGTTGATGATCGACAACGAGTTTAGCATCAGGTTCCATATTAATCTTATGTTCACATAGAGTGGGACTAATGCGCTTAAGATCATCAAGAGTATATACAATAGCAGCCTAGTGATTCCTTAGAACTTTTAATAAATTTTCTTCTTCATGTTCTGAAAGGTTAGCACTAATAATAACAGGATATATCTTTTTCCCATCAAGATAAGCATACTTCAAAGTATCAGGCAATTGCTTTAATTCAAACACAGGATCACCTTTAGGTGGAGGAGGACCTCCAAGAGTTTCAATAGGCAAATTGTGTTTCAGGAGAGGTTGTTGTTCAAAGAAAATTTGATCTATTTTATTTCTTTCACGCAAGTGCATATCACTTTCATGGTCAAGCAAATATTGTTCTAATGGATCAGTAGGGGGCACGGCAATAGAAGCAAGACCAATTATTTCATCCTTACTAGATAATGCTCTATTACGAGATTGTCTACTAAACTTGGAAAAATTAAACTCATGAGACACACCACCAAAACTAACACCGACAGTTTCTTTTTCACAATCTATCTTAGCGTTGACGGTGCTCAAGAAAGGTCTACCAAAGATAATGGGACAAAAGTCATCTTGTGGGGATCCAAGTACTAAAAAATCAGTGGGGTATTTTACTTTCCCACACAATACTTCAACATCTCTAACAATCCCAAGTGGTGTGATGGTGTCTCTATTAGCCAGTTTAATAGTAACATCAATGTCTTCTATTTCAGCAGGTGCTATTTCATTCATAATTTCTTGGTATAAAGTAAAAGGGATAGCACTCACACTAGCACCCAAATCACATAAACCATGATAGCAATGATCTCCTATTTTGACTGAGACAACAGGCAAGCCTTCTATGGGTCTATGTTTATCTTTTTCATCGGGTTTGGCGATTCTAGCAGCTTCATCACAGAAGTAGGTTACATGCCCATCAATATTTTCTACCAAGAGATCCTTAACCATAGCAACACTAGGTTCTACTTTAATTTGCTCAGGGGGCTTAGGTGCTCTAATATTACTCTTACAAACCACAGTTGATACCTTAACATGTTCCTTTATCCTAACAGGGAAAGGTGGTTTTTCAATATAAGCGGTAGGCACAACTGGATCAACATTGTAAATGATGGTTTCATCTTTAGCTACGACCGGTTCTTTAATTTATTCTTTAATAGGGGGGTGATATTTAAACCACTTCTCCTTAGGGAGATCAACGTGAGTAGCAAATGCTTCACAGAAAGAGGCTACTATCTCAGAGTCAAGTCCATATTTAGTGCTAAACTTGTTTAAAGTATCGGTATTCATAAAAGATTTAACACAATCAAACTCAAGCTTTATACCTGACTCATTACCTTCGTCGAGTTCCCAATCTTCAGACTTGCGTTTAATTCTTTCCAAGAGAACCCACTTGAATTCAATAGTCTTCTTCATATAAGAACCAACACAAGAAGTATCAAGCATGGATTGATCATTATGAGAAAGCCGAGCATAAAAATTCTGAATGACAACTTCTCTCGGGATATCATGATTGGGGCATGAATATAACATTGACTTAAGCCTCCCCCAAGCAAGAGCGATGCTTTCTCCTTCATGAGGCCAAAAATTATATAAATAATTCCGATCACGATGAACTAGATGCATGGGATAAAACTTTTGGTGGAATTCTAATTGCAAACGATTCCAGTTCCACGATCCAAGATCATCACATAGCCTATACCATGTCAATGCTTTTCCCTTCAAAGATAAAGGGAAAACCTTCTTCTTAGCTTCATCTCCGGGTAAACCTGCAAGCTTAAATAATCCACAAATTTTGTTCACATATAATAGGTGCATATCAGGATGTTCAGTTCCATCTCCTGCATAAGGTTTAGCAAGCAGTTGTTCTACCATACCCGAAGGAATTTCATAACCAATATTTTCAGTAGGTACAGTTGGTTGAGGGGCAACCAATTGTGGTTCCAATCGAGGTGAAGATACCCTGACCAAACCCCTCAAACGATTGTTTTCCATAGTAGCAAGTAGCAATAAATTTCATCACGTAGTATAAGTTGTTCCTTACCAATTTCCACTTCCCAAGAGTGCTTCACTCCCCGGCAACGGCGCCAGAAAAGAGTCTTGATGAACCACAAGTATAGGGGATCAATCATAGTCCTTTCGATAAGTAAGAGTGTCGAACCCAACGAGGAGCAGAAGGAAATCACAAGCTGTTTTCAGCAAGTTAATTTCTGCAAGCACTAAAATTGTAGGTAACAGATAGTTTGATAGCAAGATAATTGGTAACGAGCAAGTAACGGTAACGGTAAATAAAGTGCAGCAAGGTAGCCCAATCATTTTGTGGCAAAGGACAGGCCAGAACAGTCTCTAGTAATAGGCGAAGTGTTCTTGAGGATACACGGGAATTTCATCTAGTCACTTTTATCATGTTGGTTTGATTCGTGTTCGCTACTTTGATAATTTGATATGTGGGTGGACCGGTGCTTGGGTGTTGTTCTTACTCGAATAACCTCCCACTTATGATTAACCCCCTCGCAAGCATCCGCAACTACGAGAAAAGTATTAAGATAAAATCTAACCATAGCATTAAACGTTTGGATCCAAATCAGCCCCTTACGAAGTAGCGCATAAACTAGGGTTTAAGCTTCAGTCACTCTAGCAACCCATCATCTAATAAATACTCCACAATGCATTACCTTAGGCCCGTGAATGGTGAAGTGTCATGTAGTCGACGTTCACATGACACCACTAAGGGAATCACAACATACATATCATCAAAATATCGAACACAGATCAAATTCACATGATTACTTGCAACATGACTTCTCCCGTGACCTTAAGAACAAAGATAACAACTCACAAATAATAATAATGACCAAGATCATAGGAGTATTGAATAGCATAATGGATCTGAACATATAATCTTCCACCAAATAAACCATATAGTAATCAACTACTCAAGGTAATCAACACTACTAGTCACCCACAGGTACCAATCTGAGGTTCCGGTACAAAGATTGAACACAAGAGATGAACTAGGGTTTGAGAGGAGATGGTGCTGTTGAAGATGTTGATGAAGATTGGCCTCCCAAAGATGAGAGGGGTGTTGGTGATGACGATGGCTTGAATTTTCCCCTCCGGGAGGGAAGTTCCCTCTGCGGAATCGCTCCGCCGGAGGGCAAAGGTGCTCTTGCCCAAGTTCCGCCTCGAGATGGCGGCGCTCCATCCCGAAAGTCCTCCCTTTATTTTTTCTAGGTCAAAAGAGATTATATACTAGAAGATGGGCACCGGAGGTGGGCCGAGGAGGGCACAACCCACCAGGGCGCGCCTTGGGGGGGGGGGGGGGCTAGCGCGCCCTGGTGTCTTGTGCCCACCAGTGTGGGCCCCTCCGGTAGTTCTTTGCTCCAGTATTTTTTATTAATTCCAAAAATAATCTCCGTAAAGTTTTAGCTCCATTGGAGATGTGCGGAATAGGTATCTCTGATGTGCTTTTTTTAGGTCCAGAATTCCAGGTGCCGGTATTGTCCCTCTTTGTGTAAACCTTGCATATTATGAGAGAAGAGGCATTAGAATCACTTCCTAAAGCATTATTATTCAACAAAACATAATAAATAACAGTAGGAAATCATGATGCAAAATGGACGTATCAAGTACATATGTCCATGGATTCACATTAGTCATAAAGAACTCGTATACTTATTTCTAAGTTTTATTAGCTTTCTCGAAGAAAAGTACTAATCGCATGCCCCTAGGGAGGAGGTTGGGAGGAGTTAACCATCGCGCGCCTCCGACTCAAAACAACACTAGGATTTCAACGAGGAATAAGAATGCTCACACATCCACGCCATGCTATAACCAATATTTATACAAACGGGAAATTAACAACTTTAAATATCGATACTCCTACGAACCGACAACCATGCACTTACACCCTTTCACATTACCACATCAATATTATTAACCCACCGTTTCTCTTTGATGTGCTACATGAATGTTTTGCTTATACACTCCTTGAATACCTATTATTTTTGGACTAGTCTTATAACCCATGCAAATTACCATCACTATTTATTAACTCTCAAAAAAATATAAGTGAAGAACAAGAGTGCAATTATTTATATAAAATATAGTTGGTCAAACAAAACCAGTAGATCAGAGAGAATTATGAAGCTATAATAATCATGCAAATAAAATACCAGCAAATATTCAATATCTTTTCATGAATAATTTGAACATGAACCCACAATTCATCGGATCCCAACAAACACACCGCGAAGATGAATTACATAAGATAGATCACCGCGGGAATCGCGGTGATCATGGCAATGAAGAACATGGAGAGAGAGAGATATAGCCATCTAGGTTCTAACTACGGACCCGTAGGTCTGTGGTGAACTACTCACACATCACCATGGGAGCAGCAAGGAGGATGTAGAGGCCCTCCATGATCGACCCCCCCTCCGGCAGGGCACCGGAGAAGGGCTCCAGATGAGATCGCGGCGGAACAGAGACTTGCGGCGGCGGAAAAAGCGTTTCTAGGAGCTCCCCTAGGGTTTTTGGAATATATGTGAATTTATAGGCCAGAGTATGGGGTCAGGAGACGAGGGGGCGGCCACAAGCTATCAGGGCGCGCCCCCTGGGCTTGCCCTATTAGATTGTGGGGCTCTCGTGCGGCCTCCGATCTTCTCCCGAAACTTCCAGGTCTTCTTTTGTTCAGAAAAAATCGTCAAAAAGTTTCGTGGCAATTGGATTTCGTTTGGTACTGTAAAGCTGAAAAGCTCTACAGGTATCTCCAAGGGTGTCTATTGAGTTGGCATGGATCAAGACTGGGATTTGTTACTCCGTGTGACGGAGAGGTATATCAGGGCCCACTCGGTAATACAACATCACAATAAGCCTTGCAAGAAATGTGACTAAGTGTTAGCCACGGTATCATGTATTACGGAATGAGTAAAGAGACTTGCCGGTAATGAGATTGAACTAGGTATAGAGATACCGACGATCGAATCTTGGGCAAGTAACATACCGAAGAACAAAGGGAACAGCGTACGGGATTAACTGAATCCTTGACATAGAGGTTCAACCAATAAAGATCTTCGTAGAATAGGTAGGAACCAATATGGGCATCCAGGTCCCGCTATTGGTTATTGACCGTAGAGGTGTCTCGGTCATGTCTACATAGTTCTCGAACCCGCAGGGTCTGCACACTTAAGGTTCGGTGACGTTTAGGTATAGTTAAGTTATGTATGGTGGTGACCGAAGGTTGTTCGGAGTCCCGGATGAGATCCCGGACGTCACGAGGAGCTCCGGAATGGTCCGGAGGTAAAGATTGATATATAGGAAGTCCCGTTTCGGTCACCAGAAAAGTTTCGGGTATTTCGGTAGTGTACCGGGAGTGCCGGGAGGGTACCGGGGGACCATCGGGAGGGGCCTCTCGCCCCAAAGGGCCTCATGGGCTGTGGGAGGAGGTGAACCAGCCCCTAGTGGGCTGGCCGAACCCCCCCAACAAGGCACATGCGGCTAGGGGTGGGAAAGTCCAAGCGAAAGTGGAATCCTACTTGGAGTAGGATTGGAGTAGGGCTCCTCCACCTCTCCCACTTCGGCCGCACCTAGGGGCAGCCCTAGGGGCACCGGCCTCCCTCCCCTTACTCCTATATATACTGGGGGGAGAGAGAGCAGCCGCACTAGAAAACCCTAAGCCACGGTGCAGCCCTCTCTTCCCGATAGATCAAGTCCTCTAGTTTTCAGCAGTGCTTAGGCGAAGCCCTGCTGGAATAGTTCCACCGCCGCCGCCGCCACGCCGTCGTGCTGTTGGAGAACTCATCTACCTCTCTGCTCCCTCTTGCTGGATCGAGAAGGCGGAGATCTTCATCGAGCTGTACGTGTGTTGAACGCGGAGGTGCCGTCCGTTCGGCACTAGATTGGAAGGACCGTGATTGGATCGCGGGACGGATCGTGATTGGATCGCGAGACGGATCATGATGGGATCGCGGGACGGCATGCGATTTGGATCGCGAAGACATTCGACTACATCAACCGCGTTTCTTAACGCTTCCGCTTACCGATCTACAAGGGTATGTAGATCCAGTCTCCCTCTCGTAGATGCTCATCACCATGGATAGATCTTGCGTGTGCGTAGGAAAATTTTTGTTTCTCATGCAACATTCCCCAACAGTGGTATTAGAGCTAGGTCTATGTGTAGATGAGATCACGAGTAGAACACAAAGGAGTTTGTGGGCGTTGATATTCAGATTGCTTCCTCCCTTGGTCTTTTCTTGATTCAACGGTATTGTGGGATGAAGCGGCCCGGACCAACCTTACTCGTACGCTTACGAGAGACCGGTTCCATCAACTGACATGTAACTTTGTTGCATAAAGATGGCTGGTGGGTGTCTGTCTCTCCCACTTTAGTTGGATCGGATTCGACAAAGGCGGTCCTTGAGAAGGTTGAATAGCAATTTGTGTATCACCGTTGTGGTTTATGCGTAGGTAAGAATCGTTCTTGCTAGATACCCGTAGCAGCCACGTAAAACATGCAACAACAATTAGAGGACGTCTAACTTGTTTTTGCAGGGTATGTTGTGATGTGATATGGCCAATTACATGATGAGATGATCATGTATTGTATAGAATATCACGACTTGCATGTCGATGAGTACGGCAACCGGCATGAGCCATAGGGTTGTCTTTAATTTATTTTCGCCGTTTTGCTTTACTTTATCGCTATGAGTTAGCAATAGTCATAGAAGCAACAGTTGGCGCGACAACCTCATGGCGACACGTTGATGGAGATCAAGATGATGGAGATCATGGTGTCATGCCGGTGACGATGGAGATCATGCCGGTGCTTTGGAGATGGAGATCAAAAGCACAAGTTCATGGCCATATCATGTCAGTTATGATTTGCATGTGATGTTAATCCTTTTATGCATCTTATTTTGCTTAGGACAACGGTAGCATTATCAGGTGATCCCTCAGTAAAATTTCAAGATAAAATTGTGTTCTCCCCGAGTGTGCACCGTTGCGAAAGTTCGTCGTTTTGAGACACCACGTGATGATCGGGTGTGATAGACTCTACGTTCACATACAACGGGTGCAAGCCAGTGTTGCACGTGCGGAACACTCGGGTTAAACTTGACGAGCCTAGCATGTACAGACATGGCCTCGGAACACAAGAGAGCAAAATGTCGAACATGAGTCATATAGTAGATATGATCAACATGAAGATGTTCACCATTGAAACCACCTCATCTCACGTGATGATCGGACTTGGGTTGGTGAATTTGGATCATGTGACACTCGAATGACCAGAGGGGTGTCAATTTGAGTGGGAGTTTTTAAGTAATATGATTAACTAAACTCATTATCATGAACATAGTCAAAATGTCTTTGCAAATTATGTTGTAGATTACAAGCTCGCACTGTAGCTCCCTTGAATTTTTATATGTTCCTAGAGAAATAGAATTGAAAGATGATGGTAGCAATAATGCGGACTGGGTCCGTGATCTGAGGATTGTCCTCATTGCTGCACAGAAGGCTTATGTCCTTAATGCACCGCTAGGTGCGCCACCCCCTCAAGCGTCGTTTGTAGATGTTGTGAACATCTGACAAGCACGTTCTGGTGACTACTTGATAGTTCAGTGTGTCATGCATTACGGCTTAGAATTGAGGCTCAAAAATGTTTTGAATGTCACAGAACATATGAGATGTTCTAAGAGCTGAAATTGGGATCTCAGGCTCGTGCCCGTGTTGAGAGGTATGAGACCTCCAACAAGATTATTTGCCTGCAAGATGAAGAAGAATAGCTCAATCAGTGAGCATGTGCTCAGATTGTCTGGGTGCTACAATCGCTTGAATCGAGTGGGAGTTGATCTTCCAGATAAGATAGTGATTGATATAGTTCTCCAAGTCACTGTCACTAAGCTACTAGAGCTTGTGATGAACTATAAAATGCCAGGGATGGAAATAATGATCCCTGAGCTATTCACGATGTTTGACACCGCGAAGGTAGAAATCAAGAAGGAGCATCAAGTGTTGATGGTTAGTGAAACCACTAGTTTCGAGAAGGGCAAGGGCAAGGAGGGAAACTTCATGGATGGCAAGTAAGTTGCTGCTCCAGTGAAGAAACCCAAGGTTGAACCCAAACCCGAGACTAAGTGCTTCTATTATGAGGAGAACGGTCGACGCTGAAGTGGAACAACCCTAGATACTTGGTAGATAAGAAGGCTGGCAACGTCGACAGAAGTATATTTGATATACGTGTTATTGATGTGTACCTTACTAGTACTCCTAGTAGCACCTGGGTATTGGATACCGGTTCGGTTGCTAAATGTTAGTAACTCGAAATAAAAGCTACGTAATACACAGAGGCTAGCTAAGGGTGAGGTGACGATGAGTGTTGGAAGTGTTTCCAAGGTTGATGTGGTCACCATCGCACGCTCTCTCTACCTTCGGGATTAGTGATGAACCTAAATAAATATTATTTGGTGTTTGAGTTGAGCATGAACGTGATTAGATCATGTTTATTGCAATACGGTTATTCATTTAAGTCAGAGAATAATGGTTATTCTGTTTACATGAATAATACCTTCAATGGTCATGCATCCAATATGAATGGTTTATTGAAATCTCGATCGTAGTAATACACATGTTCATAATATTGATGCCAAAAGATGCAAAGTTAATAATGATAGTACCACATACTTGTGGCACTGCCGCCAAGGTCATATTGGTATAAAGCGCATGCAGAAACTCCATGCTGATGGATCTTTTGGACTCACTCGATTTCGAATCAGTTGAGACATGCGGACCATGCCTCATGGGCAAGATGACTAAAACCCCATTTTCCGGCTTGATGGAGCAGGCAAGTGACTTATTGGAAATGATACATGTTGATGTATGCGGTCCAATGAGTGTTGAAGCGTGCGGTGGATATCGCTATTTTCTTACCTTCACTGATGATTTGAGTAGATATGGGGATATTTACCTAATGAAACACAAGTCTAAAACGTTTGAAAAGTTCAAACAAATTCAGAGTGAAGTTTGAGATCATCGTGACAAGAAGTTAAATGTCTACGATATGATCGTGGAGGTTAATATCTGAGTATCGAGTTTGGTATTCAACTTAAGACAATGCGGAAGTTGTTTCACAACTCACGCCACCTGAAACACCATAGTGTGATGGTGTGTCCGAACGCCGTAGTCGTGCTCTATCGGATATGGTGCGCACTATGATGTCTCTTATCGATTTGCCACTATCGTTATGGGGTTATGCATTAAAGACAACTACATTCACTTTAAATAGGGCACCATCTAAGTCCGTTGAGATGACACCGTATGAATTTTGGTTTGGCAGAAACCTAAGCTGTCATTTCTTAATGTTTGGGGCCGCGACGCTTATGTGAAAAGGGTTTCAACCTCATGAGCTCGAACCCAAAGCGGACAAATGCATCTTCATAGAATATCCTAAGGTAACAGTTGGGTATACCTTCTATCTCAGATCCAAGCGCAAAGTGTTTGTTGCTAAAAACGGGTCCTTTCTCGAGAAAGAGTTTCTCTCGAAAGAATTGAGTGGGAGGAAGATAGAACTTGATGAGGTTGTTGAACCTTTGTTTCAACCAGAGAGTAGCGCACCGCAGAAAGTTGTTTTTGTGGAGCCTACGCCAGTTGAAGAGGAAGTTAATGATGATGATCATGAAACTTTGGATCAAGTTACTATCGAACCTCGTAGGTCGACAAGGACGCGTACTGCTCCTGAGTGGTACGGCAACCCTGTCTTGGAGGTCATGTTGTTAGACAACGATGAAACTACGAGCTATGGAGAAGAGATGGTGGGCCCAGATTCCAATAAATGGCTAGGAGCTATGAAATCCGAGATAGGATCCATGTATGAAAACCAAGTATGGACTTTGGTAGACTTGCCCGAACGGCAGGCCGTTGAGTACAAATGGACCTTTAAGAAGAAGACAGACGCTGATGGTAGATGTCACCATTTATAAAGCTTGACTCGTCGCAAAGTAGTTTCCTACAAGTTCAAGGAGTTGACTACGATAAGACTTTGTCACCCGTAGCAATGCTAAAGTCTATTGGAATTATGTTAGCAGTTGCTGCATTTTTCGATTATGAAATCTGGCAGATGGATGTCAAAATAGAGTTTCCTTAACGGTTTCCATGAGGAAAGGTTGTATGTGATACAACCAGAAGGTTTTTTCAGTCCTAAGGATGCTAAAATGTATGCAAGCTCCAGCGATCCTTCTATGGACTGGAGCAAGCATCTCAGAGTTGGAATATACGCTTTGATGAGGTGATCAAAGTTTATGGGTCTATACAAAGTTTATGAGAAACTTGTATTTACAATAAAGTGAGTGGGAGCACTATAGAATTTCTGATAAGTATATGTGGATGACATATTGTTGATCAGAAATGATGTAGAATTTCTGGAAAGCACAAAGGGTTGTTTGAAAAGGAGTTTTTCAAAGGAAAACCTGGAATGAAGCTACTTAAATATTGGGTATCAAGATCTATAGAGATAGATCAAGACGCCTGATAAGATTTTTCAATGAGTACATACCTTGACAAGATTTTGAAAGAGTTCAAAATGGATCAGTCAAAGAAGGAGTTCTTGCCTGATTTGTAAGGTGTGGAGTTGAGCGAGACTCAAAGCTCGACCACGGCAGAAGAAAGAGAAAGGACGAAGGTCGTCCCCTATGCCTTATCCATAGGCTCTATATAGTATGCCATGTTGTGGACCGCACCTGTGTGTGCCTTGCCATGAGTCTGTCAACGGGTACAAGAGTGATCCAGGACTGGATCACTAGACAGCGGTCAAGATTATCCTTAGTAACTAGAGGACTAAGGAAATATTTCTCGATTATGGAGGTGATAAAAAGATCGTCGTAAAGGGTTACGTCGATGCAAGCTTTGACACCAATCCGGATGACTCTGAGTAGCAATCCGGATACATATAGTGGGGCAGCCATTTGGAATAGCTTCAAATGGAGCGTGGTAGCATCTGTAGTATGACATATAGATTTGCAAAGAACACACGGATCTGAATGTTGCAGACCGTTGACTAAATACCTCTCTCACATGCAAAGCATGATCGAACCCCAGAACTTATTGGGTGTTAGATTCATAACAATGTAAATCACATGGTGATGTGAACTAGATTATTGACTCTAGTGCAAGTGGGAGACTGTTGGAAATATGCCCTAGAGGCAATAATAAATTGGTTATTATTATATTTATTTGTTCATGATAATCGTTTATTATCCATGCTATAATTGTATTGATTGGAAACTCAAATACATGTGTGGGTACATAGACAACACTGTGTCCCTAGTATGCCTCTAGTTAACTAGCTCGTTGATCAAAGATGGTCAAGGTTTCCTGGCCATAGACATGAGATGTCATTTGATAACGGGATCAAATCATTAGGAGAATGATGTGATGGACAAGACCCAAACTATGAAACGTAGCATATGATCGTGTCAGTTTATTGCAATTGTTTTCTGCATGTCAAGTATCTGTTCCTATGACCATGAGATCATGCAACTCACTGACACAGGAGGAATACCTTGTGTGTATCAAATGTCACAATGTAACTGGGTGACTATAAAGATGCTCTACAGGTATCTCCAAGGGTGTTTGTTGAGTTGGCATGGATCAAGACTGGGATTTGTTACTCCGTGTGACGGAGAGGTATCTCAGGGCCCACTCGGTAATACAACATCACAATAAGCCTTGCAAGCAATGTGACTAAGTGTTAGCCACGGGATCTTGTATTACGGAACGAGTAAAGAGACTTGCCGGTAATGAGATTGAACTAGGTATAGAGATACCGACGATCGAATCTCGGGCAAGTAACATACCGAAGAAGAAAGGGAACAGCGTACGGGATTAACTGAATCCTTGACATAGAGGTTCAACCGATAAAGATCTTCGTAGAATATGTAGGAACCAATATGGGCATCCAGGTCCCGCTATTGGTTATTGACCGTAGAGGTGTCTCGGTCATGTCTACATAGTTCTCAAACCCGCAGGGTCTGCACACTTAAGGTTCGGTGACGTTTCGGTATAGTTGAGTTATGTATCGTGGTGACCGAAGGTTGTTCGGAGTCCCGGATGAGATCCCAGACGTCACGAGGAGCTCCGGAATGGTCCGGAGGTAAAGATTGATATATAGGAAGTCCCATTTGGGTCACCGGAAAAGTTTCGGGTATTTCGGTAGTGTACCGGGAGTGACGGGAGGGTACCGGGGGACCATCGGGAGGGGCCTCCCGCCCCAAAGGGCCTCATGGGCTGTGGGAGGAGGTGAACCAGCCCCTAGTGGGTTGGCCAACCCCCGCCCCCAACAAGGCCCATGCGGCTAGGGGTGGGAAAGTCCAAGTGGAGATAAGAAAAAACAAGTGGAAGTGGAATCCTACTTGGAGTAGGACTCCTCCACCTCTCCCACTTCGGCTGCACCTAGGGGCAGCCCTAGGGGTGCCGGCCTCCCTCCCCTTAGTCCTATATATACTGGGGGGAGAGAGAGTAGCCGCACCAGAAAACCCTAAGCCACGGTGTAGCCCTCTCTCCCCGATAGATCAAGTCCTCTGGTTTTCAGCAGTGCTTAGGCGAAGCCCTGCTGGAATAGTTCCACCACCGCCGCCGCCGCGCCGTCGCGCTTCCGGAGAACTCACCTACCTCTCTGCTCCCTCTTGCTGGATCAAGAAGGCGGAGATCGTCATCGAGCTGTACGTGTGCTGAACGCGGAGGTGCCGTCCGTTCGGCACTAGATTGGAAGGACCGTGATTGGATTCCGGGACGGATCGTGATTGGATCGCGAGACGGATCGTGATGGGATCGCGGGACGGCATGCAATTTGGATCGCGAAGACATTCGACTACATCAACCGCGTTTCTTAACGCTTCCACTTAGCGATCTACAAGGGTATGTAGATCCACTCTCCCTCTCGTAGATGCTCATCACCATGGATAGATCTTGCGTGTGCGTAGGATAAATTTTGTTTCCCATGCAACGTTCCCCAACAATATGAATACCTCTGGCAGTGTACCAGGATGTGCAATGATCTAGCGTAACATATAAACAATGATGAATGGTGGCTTTGCCACAAATACGTTGTCAGCTACATGATCATGCAAAGCAATATGACAATGAATGTACTAGTCATACGGTGTAACGGTGGAAGTTGCATGGCAATATATCTCGGAATGGCTATTGAAATGCCATGATAGGCAGGTATGGTGGCTGTTTTGAAGAAGATATAATGAGGCTTATGTGCAACAGAGCGTATCATGCCGCGGGGTTTGGATGCACCGGCGAAGTTCGTAGTGATCCTCGAGGTGAGAATGGGTAATGCATGGTACCGGAGATGCTAGCAAAATATGAGAAGGTGAGAGTGCGTATGTCCATGGATTCACATTAGTCATAAAGAACTCATATACTTATTGCAAAGTGTTATTAGCTTTCTCGAAGCAAAGTACTACTCGCATGCCCCTAAGGAGGAGGTTGGGAGGAGTTAACCATCGCGCGCTTCCGACTCAAAACAACACTAGGATTTGAACGAGGAATAAGAATGCTCACACATCCCCGCCATGCCATAACGAATATTTAGACAAACGGGAAATTAACAACTTTAAATATCGATACTCCTACGAACCGACAACCATGCACTCACAACCTTTCACATTACCACATCAATATTATTAACCCATCGTTTCTCTTTTATGTGCTACATGAAGGTTTTGCTTATACACTCCTTGAATACCTATTATTTTTGGACTAGTCTTATGACCCATTGATGACCCACAAGTATAGGGGATCAATTGTAGTCCTTTCGATAAGTAAGAGTGTCGAACCCAACGAGGAGCACAAGGAAATGATAAGCAGTTTTCAGCTTAGTATTCTCTGGAAGTGATGTGAGTAACAGTAGTAGATAGTTTTGTAGCAAGATAATTCGTAACAAGTAACAAGTAACAATAGTAAGAAGGGTGCAGAAAGGTAGCCCAATCCTTTTTATAGCAAAGGACAGGCCTGAAAGTACTCTTATATTAAGCAAGTGCTCCCGAGGACATATGGGAATTTATGTCTAGTCATGTTCATCATGTTGGGTTGATTCGTGTTCGCTACTTTGATAATTTGATATGTGGGTGGACCGGTGCTAAGGTGTTGATCTCACTTGAACTAACAACCTACTTATGATTAACCCCTCTCGCAAGCATCTGCAACTACGAAAGAAGAATTAAGATAAATCTAACCATAGCATGAAACATGTGGATCCAAATCAACCCTTTATGAAGCAAGGCATAAATTGGGGTTTAAGCTTCTGTCACTCTCGCAACCCATCATCTACTTGTTACTCCACAATGACTTCCCTTAGGCCCATAGCATGGTGAAGTGTCATGTAGTCGACGTTCACATGACACCACTAAGAGAAGTAACAACATACATATCATCAAAATATCGAACGCATATCAACTTCACAAGATTACTTATAACAAGACTTCTCCCATGTTCTCAGGAACAATAGTAACTACTCACACATCATCAACATGTTCAAGATCAGAGGTTTAATAATGATAATTAAGGATCTGAACATAATCTCTTCCACCAAGTAATCCAACAAGCATCAACTACGAGATGTAATCAACACAACTAGTAACCCACAGGTACCAATCTGAGGTTTTGAGACAAAGATTGAATACAAGAGATGAACTAGGGTTGGAGATGATGATGAAGATTGGTCCTCCCACGAAGGAGGAAGCGTTGGTGATGACAATGGCTTCGATCTCCCCTTCCCGAAGAGGGATTTCCCCGGCAGAATCTGACTGCCAGAGTGCAAAAGGGACTCTGCCCAGGTTTCCACCTCGAGACGGCGGCGCTTCGTCCCGAAAGGTTGCTTATGATTTTTTTTTCTAGGGTAAAACACACCATATAGGAGAAGAGGGGCGTCGGAGAGCCAACAGGGGGCCCACAAGCCATCAGGGCGCTCCCCTAGGGGGCCGCCCTATTGGCTTGTGCATGCTGGGAGCCCCCCTCCGATATATATTTGTTCCAGAAATTCTTAAATATTCCAAAAATTGTTCATGAAGTTTCAGGTCATTTGGAGTCTGGTGATTTTTCTGCCTTTTTCTCGGTTTTCCGGTCCAAAATTCCAGTTTCCAGATATTTCCCTCCTTGTGGTGTACCTTGCATATTCAGAGAGAAAAGACATAAGAATTATGTAATAATGTGGAATAATTGACAAGGATAAAGTAAATAGTAGTAAGAACTCATGATGCAAAATGGATGTATCAACTCCCCCAAGCTTAGACCTCGCTTGTCCTCAAGCGAAAGCCGAACTCTAAAATAACGACCACATAATTTGAGAGAGAGGTGTCAATAAAAACAGAAAACAAACATGAGAGCATCATGAATATCATCATAGTGGCAAGTTTTTCATCATATAATCTCTCATAAACAAGTAACAATCTATTCACAACTGAAGAAATATGAAGCATAACTTTATTGAGAACCAACAAGCAATGCAATTAGTCCTTGAGATAATCATAGCTTTTGTAATCGAGAGAAGAGTCTATGTAAGAGCTTTGTATTTCTAGCAAGTTCACGTATTCAACTATAATGTAGCCTTCTATGATTGTTAACACACATTGCATATTTTTGGAACAAGTGATTCCGTGGAACACATAGGAAGATGGGGGCTTTATTGTTCTTGCCACCCAACTTATTTACCTCAAGGATAATGTCAACAATAATGGAACATGATCATCTACATTCAACTAGATATATTTGTTTGAATCTTTCCTTAACACATAATGCTTGCCACTAAAGAGTTGAAGAATATGAACAAGGGAAATATTATTGACTCTTGCAAGAAAAATAAAACTTGTAAGAATGTAAAAGATAGGCCCTCGCAGAGGAAAGCAGAGGTTGTCATGAGCTTTTATTTGTTTGATATGTTCAATCTCTTAATGCAAACGAACATCGCATCATATTGCCCCTTGTGATAGCAAACTTTATTATGCACCCCGTCGCTTTTATTGCTTCACCATCACAAGATCGTACAAAGCTTACTTTGCCTTACAATAAAATATTTTACATGATTAGAGGCATTTTTTATTGCCTTGTGCAACAATGACAACTTACTTGAAGGATCTTATTCAATCCATAGGTAGGTATGGTGGACTCTCATGGCAAGAAACTGGGTCTAAAGGTTATGGATGCATAAGTAGTATCTCTACTTAGTGCGAATCTTTGGGTTAGCAAAAGATCTTAAGCAAGCATCACATGTTAAAGGATTCAATATCATATAACTTCTATGCAAATGTAAACAACCATGATCATTATGTTGTCTTCCATGTCCCACTTCAACACTTGGTCATTATATAATATTTTGATGGAAGCTCACAATCATAGAAGGTGTTCAAGATAGTATATAATTACTAACATACTTTTCTATCATACTTTTGCATAGATCATACCAATTACTAACATTATGTTTGTTAGTTTTCAACACTTTTTATTGCTTATACCTCTTTTATATGTGAAGTCATTTCTTCTCATGAGATAAGCATATGATCTTTTTCTATTCTTTTTATTGCCATACTAAGATGATGGGTACAAGTGCGGGAGAGGCACACGATCTCAACTAACTTTATTATATAACTCTCGCACTCGATTACAAGGATAGGTAGAACTCAGAGAAAAAATTCTAAACAAAGCAAATCTGAAATTTTAACTCTCTAAATCACGAAAAACTAAAGATCGGACTAAGATAGATAGTGGTGATAAAAGTGATGGTGATACTATACCGGGGCACCTCCCCCAAGCTTGGGACAAGCCAAGGGTGGTGCCCATACCCATGTACTCAAGTATTCTTCGGTGATGGTGGTGGTGTGCTGTGG
Source organism: Elymus sibiricus (assembly GCA_039707655.1). Lineage (NCBI taxonomy): Eukaryota > Viridiplantae > Streptophyta > Magnoliopsida > Poales > Poaceae > Elymus > Elymus sibiricus. The sequence goes on along the minus strand of CM077673.1, from coordinate 380,826,145 downwards.
TCCTCCATCTTCCAAGGCATAGGTTCCCCATCAAAGAAAGAAGCTCTTGTCTCCGGAATCCTGAAATCAGCAGCGAGGCTCATCCTTTTAAACCTAGATTCATACTCATAGTTTTGGAGTTGGAGTTCATAGATTTGATCTTGGAGGTGGTCAATCTGTTCTTGAAGCTTGGAAAGAATCTCTCCCACGCTCTTTGTGTCCAGCTTGTTTTCCCAGATGAAATACGTGATCATAGAGTGGTTAGCACTCAAACCACGCTCAACCATCCCTTAGCACTTGAAAAACTCCTGCTCCACCGCTGCAAGCCTGGCCTTCTCGCTTCCCTCCTTCTTGGGACATTGAACATCCCGGATGTGGAGCACCCCATCACGCATCTCAATAGCTTGAGGGTGCTTCATCACCTCCGGCAGGTAGGGGTTGATGACCTTCTTGAAAAACTTGTCCTTGGATGGTCTTGGTGAAGTCATGGCGATCTCAATCTGTTAGAAAAACAGCTCCAAACAAGAACAGAGGAGAAACTCATGATGCGGTGGTCAAAACGTACGGGAGTATATATAATGATTTTTTCTAGGTCAGAGTACGTGCTCTGGAAGAAATCGGAGTCCGGAGGGCACACGAGGGCCCCACAAGCCATCAGGGCGCGCCCCCCTAGGGGCGCGCCCTGTTGGCTTGTGCCTCCCTCGTGGGTACTCCTGACTCCATTTTATTTTTGTAATTTTTCTAAAATACCAAAAACGACATATATTTTTTTGGAATTTTTGGAGTCGGTTTACTTACCGTACTACCTACCCCCTTTTCAGGTTTCTCGAGTGTTCCGGAAGGCCTCCTTGATGTGTTCTTCCGGTGTAATAACTTGGATTCCATTTGTTTCTTCATTAATGGGTGCACCTGAAATATAATGTGTGATTCTTTGCCCATTCACCACTCTCGGGTTCTTGCCTTCGAAGTTATTGATTTTTATAGCACCGGAACGATAAACCTCCTCAACAACGTATGGGCCTTCCCATTTGGAGAGAAGTTTTCCTGCAACAAATCTGAAACGGGAGTTGTACAAAAGTACTAAGTCTCCTACATTGAATTCTCATTTTTGAATCCTCTTGTCATGCCATCTTTTAACCTTTTCTTTAAACAACTTAGCATTTTCATAAGCTTGCGTTCTCCATTCATCAAGTGAGCTAATGTCAAATAACCTCTTCTCACTGGCAAGTTTAAAATCATAGTTAAGTTCCTTAATTGCCCAATAAGCTTTATGTTCTAGCTCGAGAGGTAAATGACAAGACTTTCCATAGACCATTTTGCATGGGGACATACCCATAGGATTCTTATAAGTAGTTCTATAAGCCCATAGTGCATCATCTAGTTTCTTAGACCAATTCTTCCTAGATCTATTAATAGTCTTTTGCAAGATTAATTTTATTTCTCGATTACTCAATTCAACTTGACCACTAGACTGAGGATGATAAGGAGACGCAATCCTATGGTTAACATCATATTTAGCTAGAAGTTTACAGAAAGCACCATGAATAAAATGTGAACCGCCATCAATCATTAAGTACCTAGGAACCCCAAACCTCGGGAAAATGATGTCTTTAAGCATTTTAATAGAGGTGTTATGATCAGCACTACTAGTTGGAATAGCCTCTACCCACTTAGTAACGTAATCAACATCAACTAGAATATGAGTATACCCATTCGAGGAAGGAAAAGGTCCCATAAAGTCAAAACCCCAAACATCGAATGGTTCAATGGCAAGTGAATAATTCATAGGCATTTCCTGATGCTTACCGATGTTACCAACTCTCTGGCATTCATTGCATGAAAGGACATACTTACGAGCATCTTTGAAAAGAGTAGGCCAACAGAAACCAGATTGTAATACCTTGTGTGCAGTTCTGTCACCGGCATGGTGTCCTCTATAAGCTTCGGAATGGCACTTCCGAAGAATTTTTTCCTGTTCATGCTCAGGTATACATCGTATAATAATACCGTCTACTCCTTTGTAAAGATGTGGGTCATCCCAAAAGTAATGGCGTAAATCATAGAAGAATTTTTTCTTTTGTTGATATGTGAAGCTAGGTGGAATGTACTTAGCAACAATATAATTAGCAAAATCAGCATACCAAAGAGCACTACGTGAAGTATTTATAGCGGCAAGTTGCTCATCAGGAAAACTATCATCGATAGGAAGTGGGTCATCAAGAACATTTTCCATCCTAGACAAGTTGTCTGCTACGGGTTTTTTAGCTCCTTTTATATCAATGATATGCAAATCAAACTCTTGAAGTAAAAGTACCCACCTAATGAGTCTAGGTTTAGCATCTTTCTTTTCCATAAGGTATTTAATAGCAGCATGATCGGTGTGAATAGTTACTTTGGAATCGACAATGTAAGGTCTAAACCTATCACAAGCAAAAACAACTGCTAAAAATTCCTTTTCGGTGGTAGCAGAGTCTAGAGTTTTACTGGCATAATGAATAACATTTATTTTTTTGTCTACTCTTTGCCCTAGAACAGCGCTAACAGCATAATCACTAGCATCACACATAATTTCAAATGGTAGGTTCCAGTCAGGTGGTTGAACAATAGGTGCAGAAGTTAAAGCCTTCTTAAGTATTTCAAAAGCTTCTACACAATCATCATAAAAAACAAAAGGAACATATTTTTGAAGAAGATTAGTTAATGTCCTAGAAATCTTTGAGAAATCTTTAATGAAATGCCTATAAAAACCAGCATGACCAAGCAAACTTCCTATACCTTTGATATCTCTCGGGCATGGCATTTTCTCTATTGCATCAACTTTAGCCTTGTCCACCTCAATGCCTCGTTCAGAAATTTTGTGCGCAAGCACTATACCTTAGTTTACCATAAAGTGGCACTTCTCCCAATTCAAGACAAGACTAGTTTCTTCACATCTCTGCAAAACTCAATCAAGGTTGCTCAAGCAATCATCAAAAGAAGTCCCATAAACGGAAAAATCATCCATGAAAACCTCAACAATCTTTTCACAAAAATCAGAGAATATAGCAGTCATACATCTTTGAAATGTAGCAGGTGCATTGCATAAACCAAAAGGCATACGCCTATAAGCATAAGTTCCGAAAGGACATGTAAAGTTAGTTTTCTCTTGATCTTCTTATGACATAGGTATTTGAGAAAATCCAGAATATCCATCAAGAAAACAAAAGTGTGTGTGCTTAGATAGTCTTTCTAACATTTGATCAATAAAAGGCAAGGGGTAATGATCTTTCTTAGTAGCTTTATTTAATTTCCTGAAATCAATTACCATCCTATAACCAGTTAGGATTCTTTGTGGAATAAGCTCATTTTTATCATTAGGGACAACAGTAATACCACCTTTCTTAGGAACACAATGAACAGGACTTACCCACCTACTATCAGATTATACCTGCCTTCATAAGCTTTAGTATTTCAGTTCTTACCACTTCTTTCATTTTGAAATTTAAGCGGCGTTGGTGATCAACAACAGGTTTAGCATCTGGTTCCATATTAATCTTGTGCTGACATAGAGTGGGGGCTTATGACCTTTAAATCGTCGAGAGTATATCCAATACAAGCCCTGTGCTTCCTCGGAGTTTTAAGTAATCTACTTTCTTCATGCTCTGAAGGGTTAGCACTGATAATAACAGGATATATCCTCTTTTCATCAAGATAAGCATATTTCAGAGTATCAGGTAAAGTCTTTAGTTCAAACACGGGATCTCCTTTGGGTGGAGGAGGATCCCCTAAGATATCAAATGGTAAGTTGTGTCTAAGAATAGGTGTTTGTTTAAGGAGTATATCATCTATTTCATTCCTTTCATTTATAAGCATATCATTCTCATGGTCTAGCAAATATTGTTCTAGTGGATCAGAAGGAGGTACAACAATAGAAGCAAGACCAATCATTTCATCCTTACTAGGTAACTCCTTCTCATGTGATTGATTAGTAAACTTGGAGAAATTAAATTCATGAGACACATCACCAAAGCTTACCCTAACCTTATCAGTAACACAATTGATTTCAGCATTAACGGGGCTTAAGAAAGGTCTACCGAATATAATAGGGCAAAAGTTATCTTGTTATGAACCAAGTACTAAGAAATCAGCGGGGTACTTGAACTTCCCACACAGAACCTCAACATCTCTAACGATCCCAAGTGGCAAAATAGTGTCTTTGTTTGCAAGTTTAATAGTAACATCAATATCTTCCATAGTCGAGGGTTCTTTGTCGTTCATAATTTATTGATATAAGGTAAAAGGTATAGCATTGACACTAGCACCGAGGTAACACAAGCCATGATAACAGTGATCTCTAATTTTAACTGAAACAACAGGCATGCCGACCACTGGTTTATTTTTGTCTAACTTATCCTGTTTGTTTCTAGCAGGTTTCACAATCCTAACAGCTTCCCCACAAAAATAAAGAACCTGACCCTCAACATTATTATCTAGAAGATCTTTGACCATGGCAACATTAGGTTCAACATTTATTTGTTTAGACGGTATAGGTGTCCTAACATGACTTTTATTAACCACAGTCGTAGTCTTAGCATGCTCCCTAATTCTAACAAGAAAAGGAGGTTTCTCAATGTAAGCAGTGGGAACGATTGGATCAGCATGACTAACAATTATTTCTTTCTTCTCAGTTTTAATAGGTTCCTCTAATGGTGGTTCGATGGGAGGATGATATTTAAAGCACTTCTCTTTGGGAAGATCAACATGAGTAGCAAATGATTCACATAAAGTACCTACTATTTCAGAGTCAAGACCATATTTATTGCTAAACACATGGAAGGTATCAGTTTCCATGAAAGATTTAACGCAATCAAAATTAAGTTTTATACCTGACTCTTAAACTTCTTCGAGTTCCCAATCTTAAGAGTTGCATTTAATTGTTTCCAGAAGATCCCATCTGAATTCAATAGTTTCATTCATATATGAGCCCGAAGAACAAGAATCCAATAATAATTGATCATCATGAGAAAGCCAAGCATACAATTTCCTCATCTTCCGTTCGGGGCGAAGATGCCCCGAACAAGCCACTCAAAGGGTGACCATTGATAGCAACAAGCAACAGTAAATGTCAGCACGTATAGAAAATGTTTCCTTACCAATTTCCACTTACCAAAGGCACTTCACTCCCCGGCAACGGTGCCAGAAAAGAGTCTTGATGACTCACAAGTATAGGGGATCAATCGTAGTCCTTTCTATAAGTAAGAGTGTCGAACCCAACGAGGAGCAGAAGGAAATGATAAGCAGTTTTCAGCAAGGTATTCTCTGCAAGTGCTGTGAGTAACAATAGTAGATAGTTTTGTAGCAAGATAATTCGTAACCAGTAACAAGTAACAATAGTAACAAGGGTGCAGCAAGGTAGCCCAATCCTTTTTATAGCAAAGGACAGGCCTGAAAGTACTCTTATATTAAGCAAGTGCTCCCGAGGACATATGGGAATTTCTGTCTAGTCATGTTCATCATGTTGGGTTGATTCGCGTTCGCTACTTTGATAATTTGATATGTGGGTGGACCGGTGCTAAGGTGTTGTTCTTACTTGAACTAACAACCTACTTATGATTAACCCTCTCACAAGCATCCGCAACTATGAAAGAGGAATTAAGATATATCTAACCATAGCATGCAACATGTGGATCCAAATCAGCCCCTTATGAAGCAACGCATAAACTGGGGTTTAAGCTTCTGTCACTGTCGCAACCCATCATCTACTTGCTACTCCACAATGACTTCCCTTAGGCCCATAGCATGGTGAAGTGTCATGTAGTCGACGTTCACATGACACCACTAAGAGAAGTAACAACATACATATCATCAAAATATCGAACGCATATCAACTTCACAAGATTACTTATAACAAGACGTCTCCCATGTCCTCACGAACAATAGTAACTACTCACACATCATCAACATGTCCAAGATCAGAGGTTTAATAATGATAATTAAGGATCTGAACATAATCTCTTCCACCAAGTAATCCAACAAGCATCAATTACGAGATGTAATCAACACAACTAGTAACCCACAGGTACCAATCTGAGGTTTTGAGACAAAGATTGAATACAAGAGATGAACTAGGGTTGGAGATGAGATGGTGCTGGTGAAGATGATGATGAAGATTGGTCCTCCCATGAAGGATGAAGCATTGGTGATGACGATGGCTTCGATCTCCCCCTCCCGGAGAGGGATTTCCCTGGCAGAATCTGACTGCCGGAGTACAAAAGGGCCTCTGCCTAGGTTTCTGCCTTGAGACGGCGGCGCTTCGTCCCGAAAGGTTTCTTACGATTTTTTCTAGGGTAAAACACACCATATAGGAGAAGAGGGGCATCAGAGAGTCAACAGGGGGCCCACAAGCCATCAGGGCGCGCCCCTAGGGGCGCCCTGTTGGCTTGTGCCTGCTGGCAGCCCCCCTCCGGTATATTTTTGTTTCAGAAATTCTTAAATATTCCAAAAATATTCTCCGTGAAGTTTTAGGCCATTTGGAGTCTGGTGATTTTTCTGCCTTTTTCTTGGTTTTTCGGTCCAGAATTCCAGTTTCCAGATATTTCCCTCCTTGTGGTGTACCTTGTATATTCAGAGAGAAAAGACATAAGAATTATGTAATAATGTGGAATAATGGAGAAGGATAAAGTAAATAGTAGTAAGAATTCATGATGCAAAATGGACGTATCACCCATGCAATTTACCGTCACTATTTATTAACTCTAAAAAAATATAAGTGAAGAACGAGAGTGCAATTATTTCTATAAATTTTATACGCCACCGTGCTCAAAAAGATATAAGTGAAGCACTAGAACAATTGCTAAGCTCAAAAGATATAATTGAAGCACATAGAGTTCTAACAAATCATTGTGAAGGTGTGTCTCTCTCAAATAGGTGTGCCCAGCAAACAATGATTGTGTCAAACTAAAGCAAAAACAAGCAAAAGCAAACAATGCTCCAAGCAAAACTCATATCATGTGATAAATAAAAATATAGCTCCAAGTGACATACCGATGGATTGAGACGAAAGAAGGGATGCCTTCCGGGGCATCCCCAAGCTTAGACGCTTGAGTCTTCCTGGAAGTTGACTTGGGGTGCCTTGGGCATCCCCAAGCTTAGGCTCTTGCCTCTCCTTATTCCTTCATCCATCGTGATAGCACCCAAAACTTGAAAACTTCAGCACACAAAACTCAATAGAAACCTTCATGAGATCCGTTAGTATAACAAACATATCAAATACTTTTGGTACTTTTATAGATTGATTCATATTTTATTATTGCATAATAGGTACTGTATTGTTAATTCTCCATGTCTTATACCCCCCCCCCCCCCTTGATACAATCCATAGCATCATCGAAACAAGCAAACTATGCAAGCAAAAACAGAATCTGTCTAAAACAGAACAGTCTGTAATGATCTATAGATAAACTATACTTCTGTAACTCCAAAAATTCAGAAAACTTAGGACAACCTGGGGAATTTGTATACAAATACTGTGTAGAAAATTCAGATCAAAAAGACATTCCAGTAAAATCAGAGAAATTATGCACTGGATGCAAAAGTTTCTGTTTTTGCACCGTATCAATTCTACTTATCATGCAAGTCATCCCAAAGGCTTTACTTGGCATGAATATTAATTTGAACACAAAAAAATCATTACAGTAGCAATAATCATGTTATCAAAAAATAACAGAAAGTATTGGGTTGTCTCCCAACAAGCTCTTTCTTTATAGCCATGAAGATAGGCTTGGGATAATGATGATGCTCACATAAAAGACAAGAATTGAAGCACAAATATAGCATCATAAAGCATGTGAAAAACACAAATAAGTCTAACATACTTCCTATGCATGGGCATTTTATAGGGAAAAAAGTTATTAAGACAAGTAGTATCTAGCATATGCAAATGGGAAGAGTGAAGCATTAATAATTTAAACACAAAGAGAGGTAACTCAGTAACATGCAAATTCCTATAACCATATTTGCCTCTCTCATAATAATTACATGTAGGATCATAATCAAATTCAAAAATGTAGCTATTGAATAAAATATTCTCTTCATGATCCACATGCAGAAAACTTTTATAATATTCCAAGATAGTGAGATAAACATCAACTAAAGTCATGACCTCAAACCCACTTTTATCAAAAATGTCATAAGATTGAACATTCTCCGAATATGTGGGGTTATTTTTACCTGAAGTTGACATTCTTCCAAACCCACTTTCAATATTATTGCAAACATTATTATCAATAGCATACTCATCATCAGGCTTAAATAAATTTTCAAGATCAAAAGAAACATCATCACCCCAATCATGATCATTGAATAAGTAGTGGACATAAAAAAAATATCATCCCCAAGCTTGTAGTTTTGCATATCGTGGCACAATTGACATTAATAGAATTTATAGTAACATCACTGCAATCATGCTTTTTGGGTGTAGTAGCAATAATTTCATTTTCAACATAAGGAACCATAGCAAATTCATCTCCATAAGCATCATTAATATTGGCATTGTGGTCATAAGAATAGCAAGCATCACGCTCATCAAGAGGGGATATTTCAATCGAATCAATGGAATCATAATTTTCTTCCAAGGCAGCAGAAATTCTCTCAATAAATTATTTAACATAGGCAGTAGGAGCATAGTTTTCATAGCAATATTTAAGTACGGCAAAAAATTAGATTTGTAGAGAGTAGCATCATACTTTTCAATCAAAGAAGCAACTTCATAAGCACCCTTAAAAGCAACAAATTCTTCACTTTGTTCGATATCATAGTAACTATAAACATCCTTGGCATAAGAAGATAAGATTTCATTATCATTATACTCACATAGGTAGGGAAGGTGTTTTAAGGGTTCTCGGAGCAACAAGTAAAATCATAAATTTCACATAGATTCCAAGCATAGCATAGCAAACAATTTATTTGATTCCATAGGAGTTTCCCCTTTTGAGACAACCAGTGACGCACAAAATAAGCATGCTCGTCTAATTATTTTCCCTCAACTAAGCTAGTTGGGGTTTCAGCACGAGCACGAATGGACCGAAGATGATCCAGGTAGAAAAATGTATGTGGATCCATAAGTCTTTGTTTTATATTTGTGTGTGATGACATGATTATTGCAAGCTAACACGCAAACTAGCCAAGACAAATATTTTTGTATTTTTGTTTTTTATAGCAAGCAAAATATAATAGCAAATAAAAAGTAGAACAAGTGAATAATTATTTCTAAGAAGATAATTGATAAGAAGTTGATGATACTCCTCGACAACAGCGCCAGAAATCCCTTCCTTATACTTGTGATCTGCATTGGGTTTTTCCCTCAAGAGGAGGGGATGATGCAGCATAGTATAGATAAGTATTTTCCTCAGTGAGAACCAAGGTTATCGAACCATAGGAGGATCACACTACTTCCCCTCTTCAACGCCTACACACAAAAGAGCACACGCTTGCACCCAACACAGGCAAGAGGGTTATCAATCCCCTTGAACTCGTTACTTGCAAGCGATAAATAGTGTAGATGATAGTTGATAATTATAAATTGCAAAATAAAAGGAAAACAAATAAATGGCAGAAATGTATTGAGAGTGTTTGTAAATATATTTGTGAATAGACCCGGGGGGCATAGTGTTCGCTAGAGGCTTCTCTCTTGAAGAAAGCATACGGTGGGTAAACAAATTACTGTTGGGCAATTGATAGAAAAGCGTATAGTTATGCAATATTTGTTCACCGCAATGCTCATGTGTATATAGGCATCACGTCCATAAACAAGTAGACCAACTCATGTCTGCATCTACTACTATTACTCCACCCATCGACTGCTATCTAGCATGCATGTAGAGTATTAAGTGAAACAGAGTAATGCTTGGATAATGATGACATGATGTAGACAAAGTAAACTCAATTAATATGAATAAACCCCATTGTTTTATCCTTAGTGGCAGCAATACAAAGACGTGTCTTGTCCCCTACTATGTCACTGTGATATAGAGCACCACCAGATTGAACCCACTACAACACACTTCTCTCACTAAAGATAAACCAATCTAGTTGGCCAAACTAAACTGAAAGATCGAAGAGAATTACAAAGCTATACTAATCATGCAATTAAATACCAGCAAGTATTCATATCTTTTCATGAATAATCTGAACATAAACCCGCAATTCATTGGATCCCAACAAACACACCAGAAAGATGAATTACATAAAATAGATCACTGCGGGAATCGCGGTGATCATGGAAATGAAGAACATAGAGAGAGAGAGAGATGGCCATCTTGGTACTAACTACGGACCCGTAGGTCTATGTTGAACTACTCACACATCACCATGGGAGCATCAAGGATGATGTAGAGGCCCTCCGTGATCGATCCCCCTTCTGGTAGGGCACCGGAAAAGGGCTCCAGATGATATCACGGTGGAACAAAGACTTGTGGCGGCGGAAAAAGTGTTTCTGAGAGCTCCCCTAGGGTTTTTGGAATATATGTGAATTTATAGGCCAGAGTACGGGGTCGGGAAATGAGGGGGGGGGCAATAGCTATCAGGGTGTGGCCACCCCCTGGTCGCGCCTTGTTAGCTTGTGGGGCTCTCGTGCGGCCTCCGGTATTCTCTCGAAGCTTCCGGGTTTTCTTTTGGTCTAGAAAAATCATCAAAAAGTTTCATGGCAATTGGACTTTGTTTGGTACTGTAAACATGAAAAGTCAAAAACATGCAGAAAACAGCAACTGGCACTTGGCACTGGCTTAATAGGTTAGTTCTCAAAAATAATATTAAACAACAAATAAATGCCTTAAAAATATCCTAGAATGATAATATTATTGCATGGAACAATTAAAAAATTATAGATACGTTGGAGATGTATCAATGAGCGTGAGTCATGGACATAGCACAAGGGTGGAATAGAATGCCGTGATAGATATAATATGGGACGGCAAAAATGGAGAAAGTCTCACATCAACTATGCGGATCAACGGCAATGGAGAGGCCCATTAATCGATTTCAACGAGTGGAGTAGGGATTGCCATGCAACGGATGCACTAGAGCTATAAGTATATGAAAGCTCAAGCTAAAACTAAGTGGGTGTGCATCCAACTTGGTTACTCAAGAAGACCTCTGGCATTAGAGGAAGCCCGTCATCAGAATATACAAGCCAAGTTCTATAACGAAAAATTCCCACTAGTATATGAAAGTGACAAAGTGTGAGACTCTCTATATGAAGAACATGGTGCTACTTTGAAGCACAAGTGTGGTAAATGGATAGTAAAACGACCCCTTCTCTCTTTTTCTCTCCTTTTTTCTCTTTTTTCGAATCAATGTGTGGAACCTCATCCTCATTCTTTGGAGGAATCATTAGTCTCCATCATTCTTATACCTCACTAGGATAGTGCTCTAATAATGATGATCATCACACTTTTATTTACTTACAACTCGATAAGCCTAGAACAATTATGACTCTATATGAATGCCTCTGGCAGTGTACCAGGATGTGCAATGATCTAGCATAACATGTAACACAATGATAACCCACAAGTATAGGGGATCGGTTGTAGCCTTTTGGATAAGTAAGACTGTCGAACCCAACGAGGAGCTAAAGGTAGAATTGATATTCTCTCAAGTTCTATTGACCATCAATACAACTCTACGTGCAAAAATGTTCACTATACTTAGTACAAGAAATAAACTACTTTACGGGAATAAAACTAGAAGTACTTTGTAGGTGTAGTAAGTTAGTTTTGCAAGATAATAAAGAACGTGGAAATAAAAGTTAGGTGTTGTTTTAATAAAAGAACAATAAAGTAAATATAGCGAGTGTGGAAAAGTAGTGGTAGGATTTGCGGAATTGTCCATAACTAATTGACTAAGTCACTAGACCAATAGCAAGTTTTTATATGGGAGAGGCCACTGCTAGCATCTCATCCCTTACTTGGAATTCTATGCACTTATGATTGGAACTATTAGCAAGCATCCGTAACTACTAATGTCCATTAAGGTAAAAACCAACCATAGCATTAAGATATATTGGTCCCCTTCAATCCCATATGAATCAATTTCTATGTTAGGAAGAAGCTTCTGTCACCCTTGCCCTCCAATGCATAGTCCTATCAACATACAACTAACCCTATGGTGTGATCCACGCATGCTCTCATATGATGGGCACCAAAGGACAGCAACATAACCGCAAGCAATTTAAACCAATCATAGAAATTCACCAATCAACCATAGGACAACAAAAATCTACTCAAACATCGTAGGATGGCAACATATCATTGGAAAATAATATGAAGCATAAAGCACCATGTTCAAGTAGGGGGTACAGCGGGTTGCGGGAGAGTGGAACATTGAAAATAGATGGGGGAAGGTGATGGAGGTGTTGATGAAGATGACGGAGTTGTTGGAGTAGATTGTTGTCACACGATTATTGCCCCGGCGGCATTCTGGCGCCGCTGGGAGAGAGGGGGAGAGATCACCCTCCTTCTTTTTCTTCCTTGATCTCCCCCCTAGATGGGAGGAGACTTTCCCTTGTGGTCCATGGCCGCCATGGATCCCGGAGGGTAGGAGCCCCTCCAAGATTGGATCTCTCTCTCTGTTTCTCTCATATTTTCGCTTCCTGTTTTCTAGCATTTCACCGTTTCTTAAATATCGGAGATCCATAATTCGATTGGGCTGAAATTTTGAGGGGATTTTCTCAGGAAATTATCTTTCTTGTGGTGAAAGAAGGTCCCCGACCGACTTACGAGGGAGTCCCAAGGTAACCCGGCGCACCCATACCCCCTGGCCGCCGGGATACCTTGGGACCACCTCAGGCACCGCCTTGCGTTGATTCCAACTCCCAAAAATCACATATATTCCAAAATAAATCCCCATAAATTTTTATCGTGTTTGGACTTCGTTTGATATGGATTTTCTATGAAACAAAAAACACACAAAAAACAGGAACTGGCATTGGGCACTGGATCAATGTGTTAGTCCCAAAAATAATATAAAATGTTGCCAAAAGTATATGAAAGTTGTAGAATATTGGCATGAAACAATCAAAAATTATAGATACGACGGAGATGTATCACAAAACGATGAATGGTGGCTTTGCCACAAATACTATGTTAGCTCTATATGATCATGCAAAGCAATGTAATGATGAATAAACTAGTCATGAGACGAAACGATGGAAGTTGCATGACAATATATCTCTGAATGGCTATGGAAATGCGATGATAGGTAGGTATGGTGGATATTTTGAGGAAGATATAAGGAGGCTTATGTGTGATACAGTGTATCATATCATGGGGTTTGGATGCACCGCTTAAGTTTGCACCAACTCTCGAGGTGAGAAAGGGCAATGCAAGGTACCGAAGAGGATAGCAATGGCGGAAAGGTGAGAGTGCGTATAGTCCATGAACTCATAATAGTCTTAAAGAACGCATATACCTATTGCAAAAGTTGTATTAGCCCTCAAAGCAAAGTACTACTCGCATGCTCCTAGGGAGGAGGCTGGGAGGAGTTAAACATCGTGCGCCCCCAACTCAAACAACACTATGATTTCAATGAGGAATAAAAATGCGCCAATATCCCGGTCATGCCATAACCAACACTTAAATGAGTAGTTAATAACAAGCTTTAATATCGATACTCTTACTAACCAATGATCATGAACCTATACCCTTTCATATTACTACATCAATATAATAAAGTCATACGAAACATATTCAGTGATCTACATGAAAGTTTTTATTATATCATTCTTATATACCTATCATTTTTTGATTAGTCATTATAACCCATGCACATTACCACTTCATATGTGAGACTCAAAAATATTTAAGTGAAGCATGACGGTGCAATCATTTCTAAAAAATATATAACCACCACCGTGCTCTAAAGATATAAGTGAAGCACATGAGCAACTGCAGAGCTGAAAAGATATAAGTGAAGCACATAGAGTATTCTAATAAATCATGATGAATGTATGTCTCTTGCAAAAGGTGTGTCCAGCAAAAAATGATTGTGACAAACTAAAAATTAAAAAAAACTATAATACATGACGCTCCAAGAAAAACTCATATCATGCGATGAATAAAAGTATAACTCCAAGTAACATACCGATGAATTGTGGACGAAAGAGGGGATGCCATCTAGGGCATCCCCAAGCTTAGACACTGAGGTATTACTTGAATATTACCTTGGGGTTCCTTGGGCATACCCAAGCTTAGGGTCTTGGCGCTCCTTATTCCTTCATCCATCGTGATCTCACCCAAAACTTGAAAACTTCAGCACACAAAACTCAACAGAAACCTTGTGAGATCCGTTAGTATAATCGGCAAACCATAAACTTAGGTATTGTTATAAATTCATTCATAGTTGTTCTTGAACAATACCTATTGTATCTAACTCTCCCATGACTTATACGCCACGATACAATCCATAGAATCATTAAAACAAGCACACTATGCAATGAAAAATAGAATCATTCTAAATAGAATAGTTTGTAATGATCTGTACTAAATACATGCTTCTGTAAATCTAAAAATTCTACAAACTTAGGAAAACATGGGAAATTTGCAGGAAAATAGTTTGCAAAAATTTCAGCAATTTATTTCATTCTAATAAAATTAAATAATTCAAACACCGGGAGCAAAAGTTTCTGTTCTTGCACAGCATCAATTCTACTATCATTCCAAACCATCCCAAAGGCTTTACTCGGCACACACACGCTAATTAAAAGATAAAAACACAATCATTACAGTATAAATAATCATGTCATGATGCAAAAACAGAAAATATTGGGTTATCTCCCAACAAGCTCTTTTTTATGGCTTTTAAGATAGGCTTGAGATAATAATGACGCTCACATAAAAGAAAAGAATTGCAGCACAAAGGGAGCATCATAAAACATGTGGCGGACACATTTAAGTCTAACATACTTCCTATGCATAGGCATTTTATAAGCAAACAAATTATCAAGACAAGTAGTATCTAGCATATGCAAATAGGAAGAATGAAGCATTAACAATTTAAACATCAAGATAGGTAATTGAACATGAAAATTCCTATAACCATATTTGCCTCTCTCATAATAGTAACATGTAGGATTGTAATCAAATTCAACAATATAGCCATCATAAAAAAATCCCTTCATGATCCACATGCATAAAAGTTTTATAATCTTCCAAGATAGTGGGATTAACATCAACCAAAGTCATGACCTCTCCGAAGCCACTTTTATCAAAAAAACATAAGCATGAACACTCTCCGGATATGTGTGATTCCTATTACCTAGAGTTGACACTCTTCCAAACCCACTTTCAATAGTCTTGGCAATTTTATTATCAATAGTAGATTCATTATGAGGGTCAAATAAACTTTCAAGATTAAAAGAAGCATCACAATGGGTAGTGGACACAACCAAATCATCATCCCCAAGCTTGTATTTTTACATGTCATTAACACAATTGATATTAATAGAATTTAGAATAACATCATTGCAATCATGCTTTTCATTTATTAAACTATCATGAATAACTCTATAAATTTCTTCTTTTAACACTTCATCACGATTTTCATATTCATGATTTTCAAGCAAAACTTCATGAAGATAATAAAGTTCACTCAACCCACTAGCAATTGGTTCAACATAATTGAATTTTTTGAAAATATAAGCAAGTGGATGAGGATCCATATCAATAATTTTAGCACGCGAAGATGCAAGCAAATAGAAGGCACATGGCAACACAAGCAAAATAAATATTTTTTGTATTTTTGATTTTTATATAATAGAAAATAAAAGCTAATAAAAAGTATAACAAGTAAATGATAATTTGTATGTAGGAACCTTGTAGTTGTTTGATGTTGTCTCCCAGACAACGGCGCCATAAATTCTTCTTGCTACTTGTGATGGCGTTGGGATTTCCCCGGAGAGGAAGGTGATGTAGTAAAGTAGCAAAAAGTATTCCCCTTGATTAAGAAGAAAGGTTTATAGAACCAATAGGAGAACGAAGCAAATAGCCGTCGGCAGCACCTACGCACAAAAGAGCAAATACTTGCACCCAACGCAGGCAAGAGGGTTGTCAATCCCCTTGTACTCGTTACTCGCAAGGATTAAATCTGATAGTAGTAGATTGATAAATTGCAAAGTAAAATAAAAGTAGATAAATTGCAGCAATATATTTTTGTTTTTATAATATGATTAAAGTAGATCCGAGGTCCATAGTTTTCACTAGAGGCTTCTCTCTTAATAGCATGGCATATAGTGGGTAGACAAATTACTGTTGAACAATTGATAAAAAAGCGCATAGTTATGACGTTATTTATGGCATGATCAAATACATAAGCATTACGTCTGTGAAAAGTAGACCAACTCATGCTTGCATCTACTACTATTACTTCACCAATCGACCACTCATGCATGCATATATGGTAATTAAGTTCATACGGACAGAGTAATGCTTTAAAGCAAGATGACATAATATAGACAGAATAAAACCAATCAATATGATTAAACCCCATCGTTTCATCCTTAGTAGCAACAATACAATGTGTGCCTCTCTACCCCTTTTGTCACTAGGTGATGACACCGCAAGATTGAACCCATTACTATGCACCACTTCCACTTAAGATCGATAGATCAACTTGGCCAAAGAAAACCCATCCATAGAAAAGCATTACATATGTCGGTGCACTAAGGATTGGGTCCCTTAGTACCCCGTACTTGTGCACGGACAGTTGTAGCTGCACCTGCGGCAAGGCCTGCCGGGGGACAACCGAATGCAAGCTCATAAAATCAAGGAGGCATCCAAGACATGGCAATAATCAGAAGGTAGAAGACTGAAGGCTGGAGCCCCGGCAAGATCTTGCCGGGATGGCTCACGGCCCCGGCAAGGCTCGCACCCGGCAAGACCTCGCCACTCTGTCACCGCTCCAGTGCAACGACTAGCTTGTTGTTTAGTTGTTGTCCTCCTGGATGCGTGTTAGATGCTAGTGGTAGAAGGGCTTAAGCGGTGCTGATGGGACGGCTTCTTTTCCCATCCCCAAGACGCTAAGGGACACCTCAACGGAGCATTTAATGTTCTTGTCCTAAACCGTCAGTGTTAGGTATGATAACACTGTAGCTACTTTTACACCTCATGTATGCACTGTACGCCACTGTTGGTGACCCCTTCGAACGTATAAAAGGAGGCCCAAGGCGTAGCTACAGGGGGATCGGATCTTCTCTAGCCCATTCTGCATGAGTAGCAGCTGAGTACTGTAGCACTCCCAGAACTTGAGCTAGAACACATCTAATACAACCAAGCAGGAGTAGGGTTTTACGCATCTTTGCGGCCCGAACCTGGGTAAAATTACCGCGTGTTGATCATCAGATCTGCTCTCTGTACAAGCCCTTCCCCTTGCCGAATCGTAAAGGGATCCTCGCGATCCCATAGGTGTCGTTTCTCTGACATCTTTGGCGCGCCAGGTAGGGGGATTGAGGTTGTGCGGACCTGATCTGGTGACTAGCACGCCAGTTCTTCATCATCTTTGTCGTCATGGCCCCCAAGAGGAAGGGTTTCACGGTGGTTGGACCATCCACGTCCGCTGCGCCTGTGCTTACGCGCACGGGCGATGGTGTCGATGCGGGTGGGGGAGGTAGAGATCCAGAGCTTCCACGACGCTCTGGTGATCGTAGCCAGGTGAGCGGCGTTGTTCGTGCCATTGGATCTAGGGATGGAGTTGTGCTGTCGGCGGGTGGTGCAGCGAACTCCAAAGATGGAAGGGCGCCTTCCAAGACACCCACGCCGGCGCATGCGCCGCGGCCTTCTCAGGTCGCGCGCGATGAGCAGCGCTGCGACGTTGATGGTACAAGGCATCCCCATGGAAAGTCTCCTGAGCATCAACCTCGGGATGTGCGAGACCAGCATGCACGTCCACATGCTGGTGGAAGCGGTGTACGGTCGCGGGACCGTGATGGAGCTCCTTCTAACACGGTTAGGAGTCAGAGCACCTCACGTTCCTCACACCTGTCGCCGCCGCCTACACGAGCAGAAGCTCTGGCACGTGCACAGCTGCTTCTGAACTTCCCTCCTGCTGCGGACAAGCTCGACGAATGGAGAGCTGCCATTCAGAGCCTCATCGGCCTCGCCAACGAAGATAAGCCGGAGCAGGCGGAGCCCTCGCGGCGGTAGTCCATCGAGCCGGCACGCGTCAGTGGTGAGAAGACTATGGGCGGTACAACTACGGTGTACTCACCCCCACAGCGGCAGCAGCGGACGCTGACTCGACGGGTCGACACCCGTGATGACGATTCCACGGCGTCGTCCGATCCGCGAACTTGCCGCGATCAACGTCAAGTTCTTCGGGAGCGAGGCAAGGAAGACGCACGAACTACCATCGAGCGGCGTCGGGAAGCGCGCCATCAATCTGATAAGCGCGCGGGACCCACTGTAGATAAGCCTGCGCCGGGGTATCCTA
The DNA here is from genome assembly GCA_039707655.1 of Elymus sibiricus. Classification (NCBI taxonomy): domain Eukaryota; kingdom Viridiplantae; phylum Streptophyta; class Magnoliopsida; order Poales; family Poaceae; genus Elymus; species Elymus sibiricus. Next base: position 380,807,710 of record CM077673.1, on the reverse strand, counting down.
TCGATCTACCTTACGAGGTGGGTTGTTCAGCGTTTACCCGTGAGCTGCGGCGAGTCCAGTGGCCCAATTCCCGCACGTTCAAGCCGGAGGTCCCGGAGAAATATGACGGCAAGACCCACCCGTCGGAGTTCCTGATCATTTACACCATTGCGGTGCAGGCTGCCGGGGCTCGTGACGACAAGATACTCGCCAACTAATTCCCGTTGGTGCTCAAGCTCAACGTCAGGTCGTGGTTGATGCACCTGCCGGAGAATTCCATCTCTTCTTGGGCAGACCTGTGCCATGAGTTTGGTGGCGCCTTTACTGGAGGCCACCAAGCTCCTGGCCAGGAAAGCAATTTGCATATCATCCCCCAGAAGGAGGGCGAGACCGTGCGCAAGTACATCCAGAGGTTCAGCCGCATACATCACAACATTCCAGACGTTCATCCTGCCGCTGTTATCAGCGCTTTCCATCAGAACGTGTGCAACCGCAGGATGCGGGAAGAGTTGGCGATGAACAAGATCAGGGATGTCGCCGAGCTTTATGCTCTGGCAGATAAGTGTGCTCGAGCTGAAGAAGGGAGGAGACTCCCCGGCGAAGATGCTGGTGCAGGGGTCGACTCTGGAGATGAGGACGCCGCCACTCCGGCAAAGAAGGGCCGGCGGCGTAACAGGAAGCACAAGGGCAAGGCCGTGCTTGCCGTTGAGGGATCCGGCAACCCCGGTACCGCCAAGAAGGCCAAGGTTGATGACCCCGGCAAGGATGTTGCCGGGTGTGCCTCCTGCCAGGCCTTGGCGGCTGCCGACAAGCCAGATGGTTCCACCAAGCAGTATTGCAAGATCCACCGCACCAAGGGCCATGATCTCCAAGACTGCCGGCAAGTCGAGCAGCTTGTCGAGAAGCAGAAAGCCGAGTACGAGAGACGAGACAAGGAGAAGGCCCAGGATGGCGCGGAGGGGTCCGGCAAGAAGCGTGGTGGCCGAGGAGGTAGCCGCGGCAAGGCCAAGCAACAGAAGGACCGGCCCGCTCGAGGCCGCGACAAGCAAGAGGGGGGTGATGATGACATTGAGGAGGACGATGAATCTAGTGAGCAAGAGTTCCAGAAAGCTACGGACGCCATGTGCGTTGACGGAGGAGCCTCGTTGCATTCTTCCCACCGCCAACTTAAACAGTGGGCACATGAGGTCAATGCGACTGAGCCATCTGTCGGCGCCCGGAAGCCTTTAAAGTGGTCCAACACGCCTATCGTTTTCGATGTTGAGGATCACCCTGATCGCGTAACCGCGGTCAGGTGTTTGCCGTTGTTGGTTTCACCAACGATACGCAACCTCAAAGTGACGAAAATGTTAGTTGACGGTGGGGCCGGTCTGAACTTGATCTCACCCGAGGTGATCAAAAGATTGCAAATTCCTGATGGAGATCTCGAGGAGACGGGCTCGTTTCAAGGGGTCAATCCAGGAAGGAGTCAGCCCAAGGGAAAGATCACGCTGCCGGTGACATTTGGCAGTGACCTGAATTTTAGGATAGAGAAGATTGTCTTCGACGTCGCCAAGATTCCGTTGCCGTATAATGGGATCCTTAGCCGTCCAGCACTGGCCAAGTTCATGGCGGCATCACATTACGCCTACAATGTGCTGAAGATGCCCGGGCCGATGAGCGTTATCACTGTCAGTTCCGACAAGAAAGACGCGCTTATCTGCACCGATCAACTCTACCGGGAGGCAGTTGCAGCATCTGCCGCCAAGGCACTTGCTCCTGCCGCTGAAACTCCCGGGGGGAAGAAGACCGGCAAGACCTCCCGCACACACTCCGGCAAGCGCACCTCCTCGGAGTGTTGCGCTCCTGTTGAGGATGTGCCAGAGAGTTCCACCGGCAAGAGCAAGAAGTCCAAGGCGGCCCCGCCAGAGACCAAGAAGGTGCCCGCCAAGGAGGACGGTATGGGAGGAACTTTCACCATAAGTTCCACCCTCAACAGCAAATAGGAAAGCGCGCTCGTTGCCTTCCTGCGGGCGAATGTCGATGTGTTTGCATTGCAACCATCTGATATCCCCGGAGTTCCCAGGAAGGTGATTGAGCACCACCTTGCCGTCTGTCCACACGCGCGGCCCGTCAAGCAGAAGGTCAGGAAGCAGGCTTTGGAGCGGCAACAGTTTATTGCCGAAGAAATTAAGAAGTTGGAAGCCGCAGGCTTGGTTAGAGGAGTACTTCATCCAACATGGTTGGCCAATCCAGTTGTAGTGCGCAAGGCGAATGGAAAATGGAGGCTGTGTATTGATTATACAGATATCAATAAAGCATGTCCAAAAGATCCTTTTCCCTTGCCGCGCATCGACCAGATTGTGGACTCCACTGCCGGCTGCGACTTGCTGTCGTTCCTTGACGCCTATTCAGGTTATCACCAGATTTTCATGGCCAAGGAAGACGAAGAGAAGACCGCATTTATCACCCCATGTGGTACGTACTGCTTCTTGTGTATGCCTTTCGGGCTGAAAAGTGTTGGTTCTACATTTGCAAGAGTGGTCCAGATCGGTTTTGAGCCCCAGCTACATAGAAATATGGAAGCTTATATGGATGACATAGTGGTCAAAACCAAGGACAAGGCAACGCTCATATCAGATTTAGAAGAAACATTTGCCAATTTGCGCAAGATCAATTTAAAGCTCAACCCTGAGAAGTGTGTGTTTGGTGTCCCGTCCGGCAAGCTTCTCGGGTTCTTTGTATCTCAACGTGGAATTGAAGCAAATCCCGACAAGATCAAAGCAATCGAGCAAATTGAAGCGCCAAGACGTGTCAAGGATGTGCGTCGCCTTGCCGGCTGCGTCGCGACTCTGAGTAGGTTCATCTCAAAATCTGTTGAGCGCGCCCTGCCCTTTTTCAAAATATTGAAGAAGGCAGGTCCAATGAAGTGGACTCCGGAGGCGGAGGTGGCGCTGCAGGATTTGAAGAAGTACCTCTCCTCTCAGCCAGTCCTAGTCGCGCCAAAACCACAAGAGCCATTACTGCTATATTTAGCGGCAACAAATCAAGTGGTGAGCGCCGCGCTAGTGGCAGAGAGAGAAGTTGATGAAGAAGCAGCGGCAACGGCAGGACCGCCAAATGACGAGCTGGGACCTTCCCCGGCAGGATCTGGTGCCGACAAAGCAGGATCTGCGCAGTCAAGTCAAGCAATACAGAAGAAGAAGATGGTGTAGCACCCGGTCTATTTTGTCAGCTCCCTTTTGCAGGGGGCTAGGTCAAGATATTCTGGTGTGCAGAAAGTGCTCTTCAGCCTCCTCATGGCCTCGAGGAAGCTGCGCCATTACTTCCAAGCACATGAGATCACCGTTGTCACTCACTTTCAGCGGATTTTGCGGAACCCAGATGCTACCGGCAGGATTGTGGAGTGGGCTTTGGAGCTGTCAAGCTTTGGTCTCAAGTTTGAAAGTACTTCGACCATCCAGAGTAGGGCCTTGGCGGAGTTCATTGCAGAATGGACCCCAACGCCAGATGAAGAAGTTCCAGAGTCAACTCTCCCCGACAAGGAAACAAATCAAGAGTGGATTATGTATTTTGATGGGGCTTTCTTGCTGCAAGGCGCTGGTGCTGGCGTGCTGCTTGTCGCACCCACCGGAGAGCACCTCAAATACGTGATTCAGATGCATTTTCCCCGGGAAAGATCAACAAACAATACTGCCGAGTATGAAGGGCTGCTTTCCGGCCTCAGGGTCGCGACAGACCTTGGAATCCAGAAGCTTATTGTCAGAGGTGATTCTCAACTTGTCGTCAAGCAAGTCAATAAATATTATCAGAGCCCGTTGATGGAAGCTTATGTAGATGAAGTGAGAAAGTTGGAAGAGCATTTTGACGGTCTGCAGATGGAGCACGTTCCTCGTGCAGAAAACAACATTGCTGATGGCCTGTCAAAATGCGCTGCTCTCAAGTTACCTGTGGAACCAGGGACTTTTGTGCTTCGACTGACTCAACCATCCGTGACACCATCAATGGGACAAGAGAAGAGAAGAAAGTTGAGTTCCGGCAAGTACTTCCCGGCAGAGCTCCCAGAAGCCGCCGGCAAAGTAGTTGCCGGGAACGACGCCAAGCTTGCCTGTGAGCGACAGGCTCAGGCAGGGCCTCAAGCTCTTGCCGTCGAGACAAACGCTCCCGCCAAGCTTGCCGGGGAACAGCAAGCTCCGGCAGGGTCTCAGGCCCTTGCTGTCGAGACGATTGCTCCCGCGGCAGAAGATATGCCTTTAGTCCTTGCTGTCGAGCCCCAGGCTCCAGCATGGGCACAGCACATCGTCCATTTCCTTCAGACAGGAGAACTCCCCGAAGAGCAGGAAGAAGCAGAGAAAGTAGCCCGTCGGTCTAAAATGTACCAGTTTGTGGACAATGTCCTGTACAGAAAGAGGCCGAACGGTGTGAAATTGAAATGCATTCCTCGGGAGGATGGACTGGAGCTATTGGCAGAGATACATGGAGGCATATGTGGTTCCCACATAGGATCAAGAGCTCTTGCCGGTAAGGCATTCCGGCAAGGTTTCTTTTGGCCCACTGCCCTCCATGATGCAACTGCACTAGTAACCAAGTGTGAAGCGTGCCAGTTTAATTTGAAGAAATTGCATCAACCAGCTCAAGCTCTTCAGACAATCCCTCTCTCCTGGCCATTCTCGGTCTGGGGGCTCGACATCTTGGGCCCTTTTCCCCGTGCTACCAGGGGCTTTGAGTACTTGTACGTTGCAATCGACAAGTTTACAAAGTGTCCGGAAGTGGAAGCAGTGAGGAAGGTGACAACACAGTCAGCCGTCAAGTTCTTCAAAGGAATAGTTTGCCGTTTTGGTGTACCGAACAGGATCATCACCGACAACGGCACACAGTTCACGAGCCGCACCTTCATGCAGTATGTCCAAGACCTTGGCGGCAAGATTTGTTTTGCTTCTGTTGCCCACTCGAGGAGCAACGGCCAGGCGGAAAGGGCTAATGCTGAACTGCTGCGAGGCCTGAGGACAAGGACTTTCGACAAGCTGCGCAAGTGCGGAAGGCGCTGGATTGATGAGTTGCCGGTGGTTCTTTGGTCAATCAGGACGACACTGAATCGAGCCACCGGCCAGACACCCTTCTCCCTAGTATATGGGGCGGAAGCAGTTCTCCCCATGGAACTCACATACGGGTCACCTCGAGTGCTCGCTTATGATGAGCTTGAGCAAGAGCAGCTGCGGCAAGATGACGCGTTGCTCCTTGAGGAAGATCGTCTTCAGGCTGCTGTGCGAGCTGCACGCTACCAGCAAGCCTTGCGCCGCTATCATAGCCGCAAGGTTCACGCCCGAAGTCTTGAGGAAGGCGACCTTGTTCTTCGGCGCGTTTAGTCCGCCAAGAATTCCAACAAGTTGACGCCGAAGTGGGAAGGCCCTTATCGGGTGGTGCGAGTCACCAGGCCTGGCGCAGTCCGCCTGGAGACCGAAGATGGCGTCCCAGTGAGCAACTCCTGGAATATCGAGCATCTTCGTAAGTTCTACCCATGAGGCGCGGTTGCCGGGTCTCCCGGCAACCACCTTTTGTACAAGTCTTGCCACTGCAGCATGTAATCCTTTGTACAAAGCCAGGCGCAAACCCTGTGCATAGTTGAATAAAGCTAAGTGTTTTGCAAATCTTGTCAATGTTCATGTTTACTTATGTGCATGTTTATCTGAGAAATTGTATTACACTTATCTCCAGCAAGTGCTAACGAACCGCCAAGGTTCCATATCTCTATTTTCTCTTCTTTCTTTTTCTCAAAGGACAGAAGGTTCCCTCGCATGCGAGTTTGCCGGGGGGGAAAGGATGGTATGGATACCGACAGGCGACGTTCAAGGCTGACATCTTGCCGGAAGAAGTACAAGCGAAAAAGCTAAGTTGCAGAAACTTTAAACAAATTTTTCTGTTTTTGTTATTCTCCTTGAACGATTTCAATTCTTGTATGGAAAACCTGCACGCGAAGGAACCTTGTTGTGATTGGTTGCGCCCTTATCCTGTTTCGAGTCCGCTCAACAGTTTAGGTGGCTGCACTAAAAACACCAAGGTCTCTTGCCGGCAGCGGCACCGCCAGCAGGCTGCTAAAGTCCCGCACCTAGCGCTCACGACAAGGGTGCGCGCGCCGGCAAGTTTCCAATCAAGCGTAGGGAGAATACATACAGAAAGAAATTAAACAAAGGGGATAGCATAGCATTCGTCCAGAACATAGCAAGTTATGTTACATCAACCTTGCCGCAATTCTAACATAAGATAAACTGTTCTTGGCATGGATGGCGGCGAGAAGTAAGGCAGCTAATCCTGGCGATCGCCTTCAACTCTCTTGACTTGGCTTACCCTGTCAACGATGGGCGCGACAAGTTCTTCTGCTGCCTTGAGATCTGCATCCTTCGGCAGGCGGTCAAGGACGTTGGCGAGGTTGATGCCAGGGTTCCTGTGCACCACCTTGGCGAGCACCTTGCGGAGGACGGCCTGGCAGAGTTTGCGTGACTCGCTGGCCAGATGAGCTTTTCGGTCTGAATGGAGCTGCTCCAGGGCATAAATCATTCCATCGAAGAACATGGTCAGCTTGGCGCTCGGGGATACCCTGTCATCAGAAGAGTACCTGAAGCTTTGCAGGCCCATGGTGGACAATTGTGCGGCAAGCTTCTCCGCAACATCGACAAGCTTTTCAGTCCAGATTTGCACTCCGTGCACATAGTCATTGTGAGTGGCGGCGGCGCTCTTGACCAGCTCCTCCTCATCCCGGAGACTTTTGACCAGGGTCTTCTCGCGAGCTTCCGCGGCCTCAAGAGTCTCCTTCAGTGTGGATAGTTTCAGCTTCAGATCAGCGATGGATTCGTTGGCTGTGGAGAGCTCCTTGGTCTTGTCGGATACGGCAACTTGCGTCTCCATCAAGCTGTGGAGAGCTTTGTCTCTCTCGGTCTTGAGCGTTGAGATCTGCTTGCCGTGTTCCTCAAGATCTGCTTCCAGCTTCTTCACCCCGTCGGCAAGCTTGTCCTTGGCGGCCTCTGCAGCTTTGGCGGCATCGACGGCCTCCTTCAGCTTGCCGGCATGATCTACAGTCAGAGCCTCGAGTGCCTCCTTGTGCTTCAGCTCCAGATCCTGGGTCCGCTGCGTGACAAGCTTTTCAATCTCCTCGTATTTGGCATGGAGCTTGTCGGCAAGTGCCTTCTCGCGAGCGGTCAGGTCGTCATCATGAGCCTCAAGCCCAACAGGGAGTTCTCTTAAGCGTGCTTCCTCTGTGGCAGCCTGTTGCTTGGCATCCTCCTGTGCCTTCTCCACGTCAGACTGCTTCATGAGGAGATCATTCCATCTTTGACTTAGCTACTCTTGGCCAGTCCTCAACTCCTGGAAAGCTTCGGCAAACCAGGCCTGCGTTTCCTCAACGCATTTCTGGAGATCTGCTTCAACCTTGTCGACAACCGCGGCCCTGGAGTCTAGTTTCTCCTTCCGGGCGCGGTGGAGTGCTTGGAGCTTCTGGTAGTTGTCGTGCATGGCCTTGAGGAGCTTCTCTTCTTCAGATTTGCTGCTACTGGCGCTTGGTTCATCAACGACCTCGAGCCCAGCGGCGGCAATGGTGTCTTCATCAAAGACTTCCCCTTCAGTTGGCGCCCTAGTGCTTGCTGTGCCTAGGATGCTGACGAACAAGTTGTCGCCAATCTTGAGGTACTTGCTTGACGAGGGAGCTTCGGATGTTGGTGATTGTTCCTCAATAGTCGCCTCCCCGGCAGTTGGGGGCTCTGTGTCCGGCGTAGCGCCTGGCGCTCCTGCGGCAGGGATGCCGTCAGTACGGTCACTAGCCTCCTCGCCGGCCCTCTCAGTGGATTCCTTGGCGGCCTCTTCCTGCACAGCCCTGGCAGCTTCGGCGCTGGCATCCTTGGCGGCCTCGGTGGCAGCGTTCTTAGCGGCTTCGGCAGCTTCGGCGGCAGCATTCTTGACGGCCTTGTCAGCGGAAATCCTGTCGGCCTCGGCGGCAACATCCCTGGCAGTCTCCTCGATGACAGCATCGACATCCATATGCTCCACCGAGGGAATGTCTGGGGGCCAAGAAAACAAATCAAGATGAGATTGAGATGGAAGTTCAAGAAGACAAAAAAAGAGAATGACAGAATAGCAAATACCTGCACCAGCATTGGTTGCCGGCGTAGAGTTGCCGGTGCCCGTGTTTGCCGGCTCTTCCTCGTCGCGGTAGAGCACGCTAGAGGAAGTCCTTGCCGGAGACCCATTCCTGGGCGGCGTGGTTGATGGAGGCGGCATATCAGGGGTAGCCTCTGACTGTTCTCCTTCTCGCCGCTCTCCTCCTACACGTCTGGTGATGTCAGCAGTGAAGATACACACCCCGGCACTTGCCAGCGGAAAGTGAGTAACGGACTCACGCTGGGGGCTGTGTAGGGGGCTGTGTCGTGGGCTTGACTCCGGGCTGACGTTGATCGTCTCTCGCGCACCTGAGGTGCTTGCCGGCGGTTTGTCACCCGTCGAGGTCTTTGCCCTCTTCGCTACCCTTTGTGCCAGAGTTTTTGTATCCCTGCGGAGACAGGCCAAAGCAAAACAAATGAGATAAGAAAAACCAAAAACTCAGAGAGCAAAGGATGCGACAAGATCCTTGCTCCTCTTCTTCTTCTCCCGAGCTAAAGGCAGAGAGGTCGAAGTCGACTTCCGCCACGGGAGGAGGTGGAGGGGTGCTCCTGGGTCGCTTGGCTGCGACAGGCGCGGGTTGCTGAGGAGCTCCTTGCCGCTGCGTGGCCTTGCCAGCCGCCCCCTTGCCGGGGGCTGCACTGCTCGAAGAGGCTTGGCGGACCGGGACCCCAGAAGCGGCGCTCCGAAGAACGCGCCTACTCCTTGGTTCAAGGGTCGGGGCTTCCTCGTGCAGTTCCTCCTCGGTGGCGTCTCCAGCAGGAGGGCCTTCGGCTGATGTGCCGCTCTGCTCTTCTGCGGTCTCGTCCTACCCGGCAAGATCCTCATCCGGCAGCGCTTCCCCTTCACTGGTTCCCTCTTCCACGAAGCCAGCACTGCCGGCCTCCGCGGCAAGATTTGCTTCCTCCGCCCTGCTGGCGATGTATGCCACTTCTTCCTCAGTGGTGGCGCGGACGAGGCCCTCTTCTTCACGGATGGCCCTCTCCGTCAGGTTATCAAAGAATTGCTGCACTTGCTCTTCAGGTGGCTCAATCCAAGTTCCGTCAAGGCTATGAGCGTCAAACGCCGGCATCATGTTGATGATTGGACCCAGAGCAGAGTTGTTGCACAGAGGGACTATGCCTGCCGGCAGTTTGCACACCACATCACCCCTGAACAATTTCTGGCAAAGAGCTGCGTGCTGCATAAATGTCAGGTTGCTGTTCAGTCCAGGGCACAGCCTCATGATGTATGCCGCGTTCCGGAACTCCCAAGCTGGCCTCCCCTTGTTCTGTAGAGGGGCAATGCGCCGGTGAAGGAAATCGGCGCCTATCATCTCTACTGTGAGCTCGGCAGCTCTGAGGCGGTGAATTCTGGTAGTAGCGACTGTGAGCTTCTTATCGTAAGGATCGAGGGCACTCCAGTCGTTGCTGCACATTATCTTCGTCTGCCGCGACAGGCAAAAGAGCGGAATTTTTGTCTCCCGAACCCAGCACCATCTGGCCCGCCATTCATCCCACTTCTCGCGGAAGGCCCCGTCTGGATAGACCTCCTTGGTTCCTGGCCATGGGATCCAAGCGATGGAACCAGAAAGGGCCTCACCTTTTTGGATGCGGGGAATGAAGTAATGGCGGAAAAGAGCGGTGCTAGGAACTACTCCGGCAAAGTTTTCGCAAAGGTGAGCGAAAACGGACATGCAAGTTACGGCATTCGGCGTGAAATCCAAGAGTTGGAAGCCGTAGGTGAGCATGATGTCGTTGAAGAAGTCGGAAAACGGGGGACAGAGTCCGCAATAGAAGTAATCGGCAAAGAAATGATATTTGTTTGGGTCGCCCCTGGAAGAGCCGGGACTCACGAAGGTGGCCGGGTGCGCTGTCGTCCCCCTCGCCCACATCATCTGGTACCGCCCGCTTAGGGCGGCCGCGTCGAGCGCCGGAGGGAAGATGACGTGCTCCTTCCGCATCTTTGCCAGCTTGTTCTCCGAGACAGCGGCGTCCACCTCCTTGCCTTTGCTTGCTTTGGGCGGCATGGCGGCTGTGGAGGCTGAGGCTGAGGACGGGGAGGGAGTGGAGGCGCGGATGGATGAGAGGGGCTCTGCTTCGACTCAAGGAAGAAGACGACGGCGGTTCCCAGATTGGAAAAGACAAGAGGTAAATGAGCGGTGCCTCTGCGGATTCCTTCTTATGGGGAGGACGCGAGGCCGCCTCTTTATTAAAATAATATTGAAACGCTTCGCGAGCGCGCTGCTGTAACAGCCGCGCTGCGCACGTCCCCCACGTCCCGCATTCAATGGGCGTCGTGGGCGACGCAGTAAATGGAATGATTACGGTGGATAACTCCTGCCACGCGTGCCCGTACACTGTTTGGGCCTGGCCCAACAACGCCTCGCACCCGTGTATGGCCCAGGCCCGGGGGCTCCTGTCGGTGCACTAAGGATTGGGTCCCTTAGTACCCCATACTTGTGCACGGACAGTTGTAGCTGCACCTGCGGCAAGGCCTGCCGGGGGACAACCGAATGCAAGCTCATAAAGTCAAGGAGGCATCCAAGACAAGGCAATAATCAGAAGGTAGAAGACTGAAGGCTGGAGCCCCGGCAAGATCTTGCCGGGATGGCTCACGGCCCCGGCAAGGCTCGCACCCGGCAAGACCTTGCCACTCTGTCACTGCTCCAGTGCAGCGACTAGCTTGTCGTTTAGCTGTTGTCCTCCTGGATGCATGTCAGATGCTAGTGGTAGAAGGGCTTAAGCGGTGCTGATGGGACGGCTTCTTTTCCCATCCCCAAGACGCTAAGGGACACCTCAACGGAGCATTTAATGTTCTTGTCCTAAACCGTCAGTGTTAGGTATGATAACACTGTAGCTACTTTTACACCTCATGTATGCACTGTACGCCACTGTTGGTGACCCCTTCGAACGTATAAAAGGAGGCCCAAGGCGTAGCTACAGGGGGATCGGATCTTCTCTAGCCCATTCTGCATGAGTAGCAGCTGAGTACTGTAGCACTCCCAGAACTTGAGCTAGAACACATCTAATACAACCAAGCAGGAGTAGGGTTTTACGCATCTTTGCGGCCCGAACCTGGGTAAAATTCCCACGTGTTGATCATCAGATCTGCTCTCTGTACAAGCCCTTCCCCTTGCTGAATCGTAAAGGGATCCTCGCGATCCCATAGGTGTCGTTTCTCCGACAACATAGCTATACAAATCACACCTAATAAAGTTCAAAAAAGACTCAATTAGTTTCAATGAATAATTTGATCATAAAACTGCAATTCATCGGGTCCCAACAAACACACCGCAAAAGAAGATTACATCGAATAGATCTCCAAAGAGAGCATGGTATTTAAGATCAAAGAGAGAGAAGAAGCCATCTAGCTAATCACTATGGACCCGTAGGTCTGTGGTAGAATACTCACACATCATCATGCAGGCAGCAAGGTTGATGAAGATGGCCTCTGTGATCGATTCCCCGTCTGACAGAGTACCGGAAAAAGCCTCCATATGGGATCGCGGAAGAACAGAAGCCTGCGGCGACAGAAAAACTCTTTCGGGTCTCACTCTGGGTTTTTTGGAATATTTGGGAATTTATATAAGTGGAATTAGGTCAGACAGAGTCACATGAGGCCCACAAGACATCAGGGTGCGCCCTCTCGTCTTGTCGTCTCCTTGTCAGTCTTCTTGTCCTCCCCCGAAGCATCCAGGGTGTCTTCTCGTCCATAAAAAATCGTCAAAAAGTTTCATCACGTTTGGACTCCGTTTGGTATTAATTTTATGAAAAACAAAAAAACATGCAAAATAACAACAACTGGCACTGGGCACTGAGTTAATAGGTTATTCCCAAAAATGATATAAAATTGCATATAAAGTATCTAAGATTAATAAAATAATAGCATGAAAAAAATCAAAAATTATAGATACGTTGGAGACATATCAGAGATCCAGGCATAACTATTATACCTTGTTCAATTGGTAATCTAGATTTAAAAACTACTCTTTGTGATGTAGGAGCAGAGGTAAGTATGATGCATCTAACTCTTTATCACAAATTAACTTAGCTGAATGTAGGCCTACAGGTATAACCATGCAGATGGCACATAAGTCCATAAAGAAGCTAGTAGGAGTGGCTGAGAATTACCATTAAGATTAGATGGGCATGTTATACCTATTGACTTTGTTATTCTTGATATGTTCGAAGATGAAAAATTATCCACCATTCTCGGCAGGACATTTTTGAATACCGTAGGTGCAGCGTTAGATTGTGCTGAAGGAAAGGTAACCTTCAGGATTTGCGACGATGAAATAATGAAATACTTCCCAAAGAAGCCAGGAGCAAAGTTGAAGTACATTCTCCCCACCTAAGCAAGTATGCGTGGTAAGAAAACAAAATCTCAGGCCACCAGAGACCTGAGATAATGCTAAGGTATGAGGCTGAGCTTAGCAACCCAAAAACCAACGCTTAATGGGAGGCAACCCATTATTTTATCAAACTTTTCCTTTATTTTTTTGCTCTCATAAATAATCTGATGAAATACTCTCAAAAAGTTTGTTTTTGACTTTGTGTCGTAGGAGAAAATCAAAGAAATAAGATAGAAGGAAAAGGCCAAAGAGAAAAGAACACAGAGAGAAAGATGTTGTATTATGCGACCCCGCGCGCTCGTTTGAGTAGTCGCATAGAAAAGTTGAGAAAATGTCGAAGGAGGTCAGGGTGATTGACGGTGTACCATGCGACCGCTCACGCTCGTTTGTGTGTTCATATGAGACCCTCGTCGAAAATAACCAAAGGGATCCAGCATAAAAGACGATGTTCAACACGACGGCTAGCGCTTGCACGAGCGGTCGTTTGAGGCCTCAAGCATAATGCACAAAGGATACATTGCAAAATACGATCTTCCATACGAGCGCATGCGCTCGTATGGGCACCCGTATGATGTTCTCGCCAGACATCTTCGACATACAGAGTGATTGATAGTGTTCCATACGGGTGCTCGCGCCCGTATGAGCGGTCGTCCAAGATACCCAAACCCTGGATCGATAGAATTGAACGTGATACGGTGTTCCAGCACCCGTATGAGCGGTCGTATGTTCCAAATTTTCATATATTGATGTCGTCGGCACAGGGGGGTGTTCTTGTTCCTCCCCTAGCGCCCAAGCCTCTCACCTCTCTCTCTCAAACCCTAACTAAAATCCTCCAAATCCCCTATTTCTTCGTGGATTTCGTTAGTTTGATCTGTGCATCTTCATCCTTGGTGAGTTTCTCCTCCGATCCATCGTTCATTTGCAAATTTTGATAGTGCTTTCATCCTTGTTCATATCCTAGATGAGATGCAAATAATTTTTATTTTCGTTCGATTTGCATGTTCAGATTCAAAGTAATAGGTCAGGATCGATCTTAAGTAGTATTAGAACTTGATCCACACATGAAACTTACATTTTTCTGTTGTTATTGTTGTTGTGTGTAGGAAATGATGATACTGGCGATCACCACAGGGAATAAGGCCATGGGCTCGCGCTCTAAGCGTGCTTGGAATGAGGGGGATGGCCTCCATGCTGCTGTCAACAAGGACTTTGTACGAGTGAACAACCGAGGGATGATACCCACGCGATGGAAGTGTGACGCCTTCTTGGAGTCCCAAGGGCTTCACAATGTCTTCGCATGGCTAGTAGACAATGCCAAGATGGGAATTTTAAGTAACTTCCATTACCTGACGTATCGCGGCATCACCGTCGAGTTCCTCTCCACCTTCGAGCACACTCTCGAGGATTCGAGTGTGCTAGCGAGTTGCTCCTTCAGACTCGGGGGAGTGCCACACTCAATGACACTCGAGCAGTGGTGGAACATCTTCGCTTTCGAGAACCATGGAGTTCTTGATAGCCGAGGCGTTCCCATCACTGACGCCTCAGCGAGCTAGGACCTCATCTTCGTCCAGGACAAGCATGACTTCTCTGGTAAGAAGGTATCGAACATCCAGAACCCCGCCATTCGCTACTTGATGATTTTCCTTGCCAACACTATTTTTGGTAGGGAGAACCTCGGGGTCATGTCGAGCTATGACATGTGTGTTCTCCATGTAGCACTCCACCCCAACTACACCCCCAAGCCAAACTTGGGAGCTTTTCTCATGATCCACCTCGGTAGGCAAGACACGTAGACGAAGGGGAGTATTGTTGTGGGAGGCATAGTGACTCATCTTGTCGAGCACTTTGGCCTCAATTTGGAGAACATGCAACATATTCCGGACCCTACGATGCTCAACCGTGGGGTCATGACTAACATTCATTTCATTGGCCCGATGCAAGGGGAGCACCACTACAAGTGCCCCCTCCTCATGGTCAGACAATCGATGTTCACTTGCCTTGTTGCAAGATTTTACTATTTATGCACGTGATATGTGGGTGCTCTCTATTGGTGAAATCAATGAGCATAGGCACACAACTGGGTTCGGGAATGATATTCATCCCGAGCCAGCACTAGAGTGGGATGCCGCCGCTGAGGGATTCGGTCACAGTTGGGATGCATGGGGTAATGGACCCTAACATGCACCTCACCAAGCACCATAGTATGCACCCCAGGTTAACTTTGGGCAGGGTAGCGACTATGTGCCCAGGGTAGAGTTTCAGCAGCTACAGCAATAGATCCAAGGGATCCGTATGGACCTCCATGAGGCCAACAACAACATTAACCTGCTCAGTGGGAACATACATTCCCTCTTTTCTTTCTGGCAGCCACACCCTGGTACGGGAGGACAGTCCTCTAGTGGCCCATCTCATATGTGGTGGCCTCACACTCGCCACAGGAGCAGCGATGACGAGGACATGGACTAGAGAGTAGGCCAAGAGCCTAAGCTTGTTGGAGCTCATCCCCTAGTTATCCATGCATGCATATTTTATTATTCTTCTTTTTGTTTTTAGCATGTTTATTTTCAGATTGCATAATAAATTTGAACGGCAAGCTTTGCTCTTGCTTTGTTGGAATTATCTTTGCTTGTGTTTTGTTTCTTCAAGCCCACAGATTTGTTCATCACTAACAAGCTGGAAATGAAGAAAATGAAGCGGAGATTTGACTGGGGGAAGAAGTGAGCCAGTGCGAGAAGGTATATCATATACATAATCCCTTGTCTTGAAATATTATTTAAGATTTAAGAAAGAATTTTCATTTGACTGGTTGAACTTAAGTGAGTTCCTCGTGTTAGTTGAATATCATTTAGTCATAACTCCCAACTTCAGATTTTTCTAGTGAAACCTTCTGGTAAAGCATAATTTTGTTCCAAATAAATCTACTACTCCTATAAAAACCTGAGTTGATGGTGATGGTGTGCCTGCCATCCTTGATTTATGATCGTCCGATCCGTATCCAACGCATAGGAGGCTATCTTTGACAGTTTTGCAAAAAGACGCCCGCACTTCCCTTCACATTTGCATATAAGGCCCTGTCTCCCCCGTTCAGCCAAAGCTGGCCAAACGGGTCATGCTTTTTGGGCCGGCCCAAAAGCACAGCGGCCCGGCACGCTACGGGCCAGGCCCGGCACGCTTTAATCGGGTCGTGCCAGGCACGCGGCCCGCCCCAGGCCGTGCCTGGGCCTGAAGGCTGGGCACGCGGGCCGGCACGGCACGGCCCGTTTAGCTTTTTTTTATATATATTTATATATAAAAAAAAATAGCCCAGCAGGCCAAAATCGGCCCTAAAATCAGCCCAAAAGGCCCATAGTGTAGCAGGCCAACGGGCCTAGCGTGCCGACGGGCCGGCCCGTATATCTCCCGGGCCGTGCCTGGGCCGGAGGGGTCAGCACGTGGGCCGGCACGGCACGGCCGTAAACGGGCCGTGCCGTGCCGGGCCAGGCCGGCCCGTTTGGCCAGGTTTGCGTTCAGCCCAATCTCTCCCTCTGGCAGTCTGACTCATCCACAAAAGTATGGCGTAGGAACCACCGGCCGACGGCATGGGAACCGATCTGCAGCGGTGGCCGTTGCCGCTGCCGGCGCCGGCCAACCCCAGCGCCTCTCATGCCTCCCCTCAGCCCCACCCACCAAAACAAGCACGCCCCCTCCTATTCGCGTCACTCCGCTCCCTGCGCAGTCTCCTCCGACGCAGGCCTGAGCAGGCACGCCGCCGATGCCATCTGTCTGCCAATGCCTCTCCTTCTTCCTTCTCAACACAGTTCCACCGCCCACCATTGCCACCACCTCCTACGCGCCATCCCCTCAGCCCCCTCCACTGTCTCCTCTGTCGGCCTCCGCAAGTACGCCGGCGCCGGCGCCGTTCATGCCCCAACGACTCTCCTGTCTCCTCCCTTCCCTTCTGCAGCAGGCCCATCGCCCACCACCATCACACCCCCCTCTTCATCCCTGTCCCTTCCGACGCCGACTCTAAAGGTACACCGCCGCCTACGGCCTGCTGATTCTCTGAGGCGGCGACGCCACCTACTGCTATGTCTCCTTCCCCGCTGACGCGCTCCACGATCTGCTCTGTTGTGATGGTTGAGCGTGGAGGTGCTACTGCCTTTCCTTGCCAAACATCATCCGGCCAGCCGTGCCGCCTCCCAATTCAATTTTTCTCTTCCACCCAAATCCACGCGCCTTTGTAGAACTATCTAGAAACCAATCTTGCAGGGCAAAAAATTGTATGGACCAATATACTATAAGACTGATCCTTCTAGAATCGGAGAGTTCTAATTCAATTACGGTCTCCAATTGACATTGGGTCACCCGGTTTTGACTGGGTCAACAATTTCTTAAAACTCTCCTATTCATTTTTATACTATATCTATAAATACACAATGCCCATTATTTTTAAGGCCTCACAATCAATTAAAGTTTTCAATTTATACTTGGGTCACCGATTTTGACCGAGTCAACAATTTCTCAAGGAGTTATCTTATTTAATTCTTTCACTTCGTCTTTCTTAGTAAATTCTTTTAATTCACCTCTGTAGTTATATTCTTTTATTCCATATGCTCTAATTTTGAAGCTTTTTCATTCAATCGAGGTATTCAATTTTGGATTTGGTTCACGATTTGGCGGGTTCAACGATTTTCCAAATCAATCGACACTAATCGATCTATAAAAACATATCAATTACGCACATCCTCTCACCACCTAAAAAAAGAAGTGCTAACATGTGATATTGTATCACAAGTATAGAACATGCAGCCACCGACGGAATTTTTACACAAAAGTATTGATTGATTAGCAAATAACACTGAAGCACACGCCTGAAGGCCCACCAAACACACTGCATTATAAATGAAAAGAAAACACACCTCATCGTCTTCCCCTCTCGCCAAACCAAATACTCACTCAGTTTCAACATACAAGG
Organism: Elymus sibiricus; assembly: GCA_039707655.1. Classification (NCBI taxonomy): domain Eukaryota; kingdom Viridiplantae; phylum Streptophyta; class Magnoliopsida; order Poales; family Poaceae; genus Elymus; species Elymus sibiricus. Next base: position 380,790,320 of record CM077673.1, on the reverse strand, counting down.
TGTATTAAATTTTTGAAAAGTATATTATCTTTAACTTTAGCCAAGTTTGAAGCCAAAAATATTGGCATCCACAATACAAACTAAATAAAAATAAAAATTTATTTCATGATGAATCTAATGATACCGATTTGATATTATGTATATTGATATATTTCTCTACAAATTTGGCCAAACTTAAAAAGATTTTACTTTTCAAAAAATTAAACCTTATATTTTGAAACAGATTTTTTCGATAAACGGAATATATTAATATCAAGAAGATACCAATTACACCCGGCCTCTGCATCAACATAATGACCAAAACTAGTCTAGACATTAAGGACACACACAGCCAAAAGGAAAAAAAGAAGAAAGGAAAAAAAGACCCCGCCATAGTGATCAATCACTTGCAGCAATCGGACCCAAACTACCAATACAACACTGAAGTCCCCACATGTTGCCTTCCCCACCAAATCCGCTGCTGCAAAGCACCAATCACTAGGCTCACATGCACATGTACAGAACAAAACATGCACATCGTCTTGTAGCTGCCCGCACAACAGCCTGTGAAGTAAAGTCTCCGCCGCATCCAATGCACCGCACCCGCCATCAAAGGCCATCCAATCATAGCCATTCAAACATTCCCCACCTCTGTCCAACACCATAGAAATCAAAATTGTCGACATGTCCCATGGTGTCAACGGAAAGCGGAGCTTCGTAACAGGTCCACTTGAAGCCACACAGGTTCAAAGTTGTAGACGCGCACGACTGGATTCCAACCAAAACAGAAGTTCAGGAGCTCATACGGCAATCCATGAAGATTGCTAGCGGCGATATCCGGAACTCTTTGACGGCCAGATCGAGGATGACAGGCAGCAGGGCGATCGGCGTGTTGGTCGAAAGAAGACCACTAGAGCCAGCACCCAGCCCTGTTTATACAGACCGTAGAATCCCTGCCGGCGCTACAAAACAGGATCACGCACGTAGCGAGTCCGAAGACCGATGCTCAGCGAGACGGACCCGCCATGCACCAATCATCACGTCCCCGGCCCAGCCATGAACCGAACGCAGCCGCAGGAGCCACCACGCGCTAGGACGAGCACAACGGCCGCCACCTTGAGGACCTAGATCGGGCCCAGATGCGGCGCGAGCCGCCGCCATGGCCGTCCGCAGATCCTCCTAACGCTGCAGGCCACCACCTCCGCTGCGCCCCGTGCACCTCTGTCATCCAGCGCCGCCGCCTTGCTTGCCGTCTCGCCGCTCGCGTCCCGCTCAACGTCCCTGCTCCGCGCGAAGCCGGACCGTCAGGGTGCGCCCACCTATTCCCGCCGCCGCCACCGCCGGCGCCGGCGGCAGCGGCGGCCAGGGAGGCCTGGATCGGGGAGTTCTGGCTAGGTTTTCCGTCGCCTCCGGAGTCTGGAGTAATTTCATTTATGAAAACCCAGTAATACCGACGGCGCAGCAAAGTGCGCCCAACCCTTTTAGTATGAACCAAGTGGGTACCAGATGGAACTCATACTGCTTGACCTACAGCCCAAGAAGCCATACGCTGGTCACAATCTCACGTCTTGAGATCAAACAGAGTGTGAGGAGGTGGATTCACTGCCCTTCGTCTTCTGATCTACTTCGTGAAGGACAATGGTGGTCTGACGAAGAGTGAAATCACCTCTACTTGATTATCTCAGACATCTCTTGTTTCATCTCTGTTGGGTAATCCTTGTGCAAATGCAGATATAAAAGTGATGGTGGTAGCACAGGGAACTGTCTTCTGTGCCCAAGTCACCACTCCATGTGAAATGAAACTTTTAGTATTAAACGGAATCACGAGGGTTCGATATTCAATATGTGCACTGAGTTAGAGGTTACTAATTGTGAACAGATATTTATAAGAAGTGCAGCATGCTTCATACTTCATTGTTATGTGCATTTTGTTGTCAATGTATTTTGTTTTCCCACCACCAGCTGCAAGTAATGAAGTGTATTATTAGCCCTCTTTGTTATGATGGGAAATGCTGTGAAATTTGTATTATGTTTCGGTTTGTATTTTTTGGCTACAACACCTATGCATATCATTTCTTTTATTCATATTTCTTACCTGATGGTGATAAGATTTATGTACAATTTCGGATCTGAATCACAGCTCATTTAGTGGCATGCTCACATCCGTTGGTTGCTTGGAGCAAGGAGAAAGCTGGAAAGGTAAATCATAAGGCGAAAGCGTGTGCCTATATAATTTCGTTTACCCACTTAAAGCAATTTATCATGAAAATGTTAGAGGGCGAAAGCATGCTCGTGAAGCTATAAGTTATGCTAGACATCCAAGGTACAATTTCTTTTACTTCACATTTTTTTCTTTGCTCTATCTATACGAAATGTACTGCAAGTGTTGTCCATTGTTTTTCCCTTTGCCGGAATATATTACACACTCTCCACAGGCTCCTTTTTTCCCTTTGTCTAAATATAACACAGGCAGCTATATATATGCAGTACTATTTGTTTGATTTCCTTTTGGGTGAGAAGATACAATATTGCTTGTCTGATGTCCTTTTAAGTGAGAAGATAGAAGCGAAAGCCCAAGTATTCAGTCAAACACTTTGAATTCATTATTATTTCTTTGTTCTAGAACCATTTTATAAGTGTGTGCTCAGGCTATAGTATGTATCTTGTTTGGATATATTAATTGTTGCCATTTACACATTTAAGTCGGGTTTGCCTAATATACTAGCACTAATTGAGCATTGTTGAATCCTTGGACAAATAGTAACAAAATAGCTTGTTTTGTTTCCTACAACTGTTCCAGGGAAAGCAGTCGTTCTGTTGCAATAGTTGTTCTAAGGTTGTACTCCCTCCGTCTCAAAATAAGTGTCGCAGATTTTGTACTAACTTAGTACAAATTTAGTACTAGATCATCGACACTTATTTTGGGACGGAGGTAGTACATGATAATATGTACTGGAGTTCACAGGCCGTGCGAGAGATTTGGAGATTTGGTGTGAGCGCAATCTGCACATTTTTCACAATATGGAGTTGTCGATTGTGATGCTCGCGATGAAGCCAATGGTAGAAGGAGGCCGATGCACGTCACATCATTTTGCGGTAGTAATTTAGCTTAGTGGCCTCCGACCATTCTCTGTTTTCTCATATGTTTTTCCTATGTTTGTACATTATCCAATCATGTCAATGAAATCGACAACTCTGTTGTTAAAAATGTCTTGGAGCTCAGTTCTTGCCCCTGTCATATATTTGCATTGTACGAACAAACTCTAAATGAGAGGTATTTGTGTTGCTTTCTATATTGCAGTGGCAATTTTTCATGTCTACATACCATAGTTTTCAATTTGTATATACTCTCTTTGTACCAAGTATTTTTATATGTGCTCTTTTTTTCGTCTGACTTCTCTTGGCCAGTTGTTGATTGTGATATGTTTCTGGGAATACTTACACTTAGCAAACTATTTTTGCAATATTTAGTATTGACTGATCACAACAGATTGGCTTGGACATGGGGGTTTATCAGTTGGACATATGTTTGATTTTGCTTGATGTGTACCTATCAACAATATAGCATCACTTTGATCAATGACTTGGTACATCTTTTATTGTTCACTAGAATCCTGACACTCAAGTAAACAATGTTCCACGATCTTTTATGATTCCGTGGCATAGCACGGGCATCTTACTAGTTCTAAATAAAAACTTAGGGGCTTGAATTTTTGAAGAAAACGAGCATTCAAACACTTTAACTCCATATGCTGAATTTGATTGACTTGACCACACCTATTGATAGAGTTGTATGGATGAATGAATATTTGAAGTGATTGAGGTTATGCCAAAATTTATTCGCGGTACTAAAATCATGGAGCTTTAGCTAATGGCCGGCTTCATGTCCCATTGCTATATGTTGAGATAATTCGCATAACAGTGACACCGTCACTGACTTGGAGGTAAATGATCGACCTTCTCCAAAGAAGTCTGTATGTGGCAAATAAGAGCACTGAGCGCTGAGCTCGAAAGAGACAACCATTCTTGATTCAAAGTGCATAATATTAAGCCACAACAGAACCCAATTGCATATAGTAAATTTCGGCATAACCCCGTCACCGAGAGTTGAAGTTTGAAAGGATAATTATTGAGGGAAGTGTTTGAAAGCCATGACTAGGAGGTACTTGTGGGTGTTAATGAAATGCTTGAGTTCTTTGCTATCTTCACATCCAAAACCCCTAATGCATTTGAACCTAAGATGAATATCCATCCAAGAAAGAAGGCCTTTGCTTGCCTAAACACTTGGTTAACGATGAAAATTTTGGTTTGAGAATTTATAACTAGTGATAGAAAACTATACGTGGTTAGGCAACGATCTTGGGTGTAGCTTTTCAAATGCAAATACTTTCTTGAATGAAATTGCAGGATAAGAGAAGATGGATATGATGTTTCCTCTCGAGCCAGTAAAACTTCTTTCTACTCAACCAAGCTCCATTTCATTCTCTTGATTTTTTGTTTGCTCGGGGATGAGCAAATCCTAAGCTTCGGGGACTTGATGGCTCAAGAATTTATGATGTTTTTCTAGTGATTCTTGCTTGGTTTTCATCGGATTTCTATTACTCTTCGGATATTCCTAACGCTAATCCCTCGAAAAGAAGAACAACCATTTCTCCAATGTTTGACAGGTAATATCATATTTGGAAGGAAACCAAAGAGGATTACAACAAATCAAGTCAATTAGAGAGAATTCCATGAAGAAACCCAAGTCATCTGGTGTAGCAAACCAAAAGACGGCGTTCCATACGACCGCAAGCGCTAGTATGAGCGGTCATATGGAGTGCCAATAGCTCCACGACGTCTATACAAGAAACTTTCGTGAAGGGACCGAACCTGAGTAAAACATCGTATCCCTTTGTACCCTGTTACCGTTGTTCCTAGACCTACAGCTCGGGACCCCCTACCCGAGATCCACCGGTTTTAGCACCGACATTGGTGGCCCATGCCGGTCCCGCTGTCCGATCGCTCTGACATAATGGAGACATCGATCAACGATCATACCTATGGCGACGTATTCTCTACGCCGAACTCTCAAGTCATCGGATCAACGGAAGAGCAAAAATACATTGGATCACCCCACCTTCCTCAAGAACCGAAGGTTGATGATCTCGAGCCTATAGTCGAGCCTTGTGATCTGCCTCCTACCTCCTACCTTGACCGGGGACTTTCACGTGCAGATGAGTAAGTCATCTGCACACCAATCAATGGAGGACGACCAGCCTGGCCAATCAGGGGGAGCCTAGAGCTCGGACTCGAGGGGCGGCCCAACTGGTTCGGCCCTAGCGCCACAACCTCGGGAGGAACACTTCGGAGCGAAAATCCTACAATAGGTTGGTGTTAATTTTTTTTATCCCACCCACCCCCACATCGAATACAACCCGAGCAACTCAGGGCCATTTGATGTGTGAGATCTAATCTATGTTAAGCAGCCACCTCACGAGACGGTTCGGCTCTTCTGGATGTGTTTCCTGTTTGTCAAAAACAAAATCCCAGATTGCTGTGACCTAGAAGTTTTGGTGGCCTTCCACCATAACTGCCACGATGAGGGCACGGTTAGTCATCTGAATATTGATCAAATCAATAGCCCATCTAGGGGATATGGAAAATGAGAGGAGGTAGTTGTGCAAAACAGGGAGCAACTAATGGAGTAGCGCTTGTTCGGGAGCCTCCCCAAAGGTCACCTGGGCTGGGTTGAGAGGGCGCTCCCTTCGATTTTGTTTTTCTATTTTCCACACGCGTTTTCAGCTTTTTAGATGGGGTTTTTTGCCTTTTCGGTTTTCCAAGTTCTTTCTTAGCTTTTGGACAAAAAAATTTGGAAAAACTTTTTTTGCGTGAAAAAAGCGTCTTTTTCTTTCGCGAGATGTGCCTCTAGGAAATGAAAAAAGCACGTTTTTTTTCTTCCATGAGAGGTACGGATTTCCGCGAGAGGCATACCCGTGCCTCTCAGAAGCGGGAAAAAACACATTTTTTTCCTTCCGCGAGAGATACATTTCTGCAAGAGACACGGTTTTGCTTCCGCGAGAGGCACACCCGCATCTCTTGGAAACGAAAAAAATGTGTTTTCTTTTTTCTTTTCCTTCTGCGAGAGTCACATATTTGCTTCCGCGAGAGGCACGGTTTTGTTTTTGCGAGAGGCACGGCCGTGCCTCTCGAAAACGGGAAAAAACACATTTTCTTTTTTTCCTTTCGCGAGAGGCACGGATTTACATCCGCGAGAGGCATGGTTTTCGTTTCCGTGAGAGGCACGACTGTGCCTCTCGAAAACCATGCCTCTCGGAAACGGAAAAACACGTTTTATTTTTTTCCTTTCGTGAGCCGCATGGGTTTGATCCCACGAGAGGCATGGATTTTCTTCCGCGAGAGGCACGGTCGTGCCTCTTTCGGAAAGGAAAAAAAGTTCTCTCGATTCGGTTTTTCGTGAAAAACATTCATCAAAACCTATCAACATTGGATCTAGTTTTGAAGATCTCGACGAAAGAAATCCAACGGTGTAAACGGTTCGAGATTTGGATGCACGGTTTAAGAGATAATACATTTAAAATAAACGGATCTATGAAAAAAGGAAAAACTTCCAGGTTGCGACAAGCAGTGCGCCACTTGTCATAACCTAGGGATTTAAGAGTGACCTTTGCAAAGAGTGTTCCTCACTCAGTGATTTCGTGCAAAACTCCCTCAACAAAAAAATTATGGAAAAGGAAAAGAAGAAAAAAGAAAACATCACAGAAATCGTAATAGGAAAAGAGGAAAGATCTAAACAGCCCGGCCCATTAGATGCGAGGGTGCGCGGACCGCCAGCTTTTGGGTGTGGCCCAAGTTCTGGAAGCGAGTCGGTCATTTCCCCGTTGGTCGCTCGCTCCTACCCCGCGGCGGCGACTCCGATGGCTTCTCCGCTGCTCCGCTCGTCTGCCGCCATCCTCCGCCGATCGAACCCGCGGGCGTGGACCTTCCCTCGGCGCCCCGGCCAGTGCTCCGTCGAGGGCTCCCGCTTCCTCACTGCTGGGGCTGGGGTGGTCGTCGAACCCAAGGTAACCCGCTCGGTCTGTTTGGGATTTGGGTTTAGAATCCCCTAGGAGAAGGGATCCGCCGGTGAATTGGGTGAATCCACACTCACCACCCAATCCCCCCCCCCCCCCCCCTTAAAATCACTCGTGCACTCGAGTGTGCTCGAGTGTGTTCACTTTCATGGAGGCATGATGTAAGGTAATATTATCCAAATTGTAGACATCCAGCACGTCATTTCAAGTTGTTTGAGCTTCGGAATCTTCCTCTATTTGATCGTAGCATAGCATTCCCTGGGTTTCAGTGCTATGGTGAGCACGGATGCCCATGGTGGATCTCTTGGGTCAAATTAGTAGTTTGGGTACCCATATATGTGATACATGTTGCTGCAAGGTTGAAAAATGCAGGGATTTTCTCCAGCAAGACAAGATAATCTGCACGGTTAGAATCAACATTGTATTGGCCTGTTGAAGTAGCAAAAAAATTCTTGAGCTCTTGCAGAAGGAGCACAGTAAGCGTGGAGGCTTGGCATGTTGGTTCGACAGAAATGGCACTATTATTTGCTTGACAGCTTGGTGTGATTAGTAAACTATCAATCTTGAGCTCTTTTGTTCTCTTAGTATACTACTATACTTCCACTGCTCTTGTGCTCCACACACTGGATGCTTTGACGGTTTGACCAATAGGTATAACAAATATATAGTTTGATCCTTCCCTTGGTACCGACTTAACTTGGTGTATTTTTTTTGCACATCTTCCTCCCTCATCCTAATTTGGTACCCTGATCTCAAGTCCAGCTTGGAGAAATAAGTAGCTCCATGCAGTTCATCCAGCAGATCTTCTATGATGGGTATAGGAAATTTATTTTTCATAGTTTGGTCATAGAGTTTCTTAAAATCAGTACGCAATCTCCACACGCAGTCCTTCTTGCTAACCAATAGTGCAGGCGCCGCATATGGACTGTCACTAGGTCTTATAATTGAGGAAGCCAGCAACTGTTAACTTGTTTTCCATTTCTCCTTTTTGTTTATGTGAGACTCTATTGCAGTAGCAAATAGGATAATATAATGCATTTTCTTTACCGATAATGAAATGTGTGTTGGTTGCCAATAGGACAAATTAGTGGTATATGTAACATGGCGCCGTGAGCAGGGACAGCCAATCAGCCATATGTGGATTGTTTGTGATAGCGACGACATTGCAGCTAGAAACAAAAATTATGTAAGTTAAATACTTAAATTTGTCTCCGGCACACTTGTTCATGACTCATAGTGGGTCATTGACAGTATTCTGAATCTGATGGCTTCCGAAGGGTCCAAATGTCCTGAAAGTTCTTTGAAACAAGCTAGTATTTAGTATTCAGCTGCTTCATTACTACTGTCTAATATCATGGAATCTACTTGCACCATTAGATGCAATATGCATATGCATCATCTTTCTGGTCAAGAAACATGTTCTATGTTTAACTGTAATGAATGCATGGGCTCATCTAAGAACGAAAATACAATTATTGGTCATTCAAATTAAGAAATGTGTTATGTTCCTGCCAGTTATAATACTCTTGGGTGTACTTTCTTTTGTATGCAGGCGTGCTGCATGGCCCGCATTGAAATGGAGGAGGAACTGGAGAAGGTAGCTGTGAACTTGCGTCTGCGTGCGTTGGAAGAGAAGCTTGACATCCTGGAAGAACATGAGAGACGGTAAAGCAAGAACTCGTCATTGTTCATGCATGATACATATGCTCTCATGTAATGCTCCAATACTCAGACCCGTGCTCTCTTGTTAACCTGTAGATTCCAGCGCAGCGAGCGGTTCCAGAAGAAACTGGCGTGCGTCCTTATTCCTGCCACCATCGGCTTGTATGTGTTCGGTCCAGGGAAGAAAGCAAAGGAGCAGTCGAACATGTAGGCATGTAGCTTCGTCCCATGAGATCAACTTAGGGTACCGTGGCAAGGAGTATTTACTGGTGAAGGGAGGTTCCTTTAAACTGTATATGGTTGCTGGGTTTAGTTAGTCAGCGCGGTTTGCTGTTCGGAGGCGGACGTTGTCGATCCTATGTTTCCAGCAGTCGGGGTGTTGGTTTCGTTTTGTGTTGGAGCACCTGGAAAGCTAGGAACAAGTTGCTTTTTAGTTAGTTGAAGCTGGAATGCTGCCGTTGAGGAAAGGAACGTATCCTGGACCTTGTTACAGAGAATTGCTGTGGTTTTTTATTCGGGCTGATGGTATCGAGAGACGAGAGCTACTCTCCTCTGAATCGTTGTTGCTGCGGCCTGCAGGTCATAAACTGATGGGTTGTGCGCGCGTGTTGTGAGCTACGTCCTCCTCTGCGGACATACCCACCGCGTACATTCCCTGGCACTGAAGACAGCAGACCAGCAGCAGCGCATCGCTCCCCACCATAGCCTGTCAATGCCATGACATACGATCCGCGGTGCAGCTCACTACGACAGGTCACGAGGAAGTAGACAGTCGCGTGCACCACATGCGTGGGAGAAGCAAAGGGATAGCTTTGGCTCCAATGTAGCTGCTGGATTGCTTTGCCACCATCAATCATTTTCTTTTAAATGGAGGCAAAAGATTTGCCTCGTTCATTAGTTAAGAGGGGAAAAGAGTTTGTTTTACGAGCCCCTAAGAGCATCTCCGAGGGGAATATGTAGATGCAAAAATACCTATCTTTTGCATCTCTGAGGCTCAAAACCCCCTCTTCAACAGATGATGTAGATGTAAAAAAAATTATAGGCGGCGATGGTGAGGTTCGTGTGGGGGTTTGCGCAGTAGCATCCGGAGTATGTTCAGGCCAAGCGCGGGTTCTTCTGGAAGCGCAAGGCCGAGAAGGAGAAGAAGAAGGAGGTGAAGAAGGAGGACGAGGCCGGTCCCTCGATGGTGATCTCCGTTGAGTCTCACTCGTCGGATTGGGGTGACACGAAGGAGGACGACGAGGTGACCCTAGCAAGGATGAGTTTTGGGAGCAGTTCAAGAGCTCCGATGAGGAGTAGTTTCATCTTTGATGTAGTTCAACTAGTTGTTTGAACTAGTAGTAGACGTTGTTTGAACTATGTTTAATTTATGTTCTAATTAGAATTAGATTTAATTATGGTTTAATTAGAACTATGTTTAATTATCTTTCAAATTAAGTAGTAGTTGAACTTGCTATGTTTGATTTATGTTTGAAATGAAGTAGTAGAGTTTCTAATTTTTACATCTCCATTTTGCATCACCTACTGGAGTTGCACTTTTACATCTCTGTTTTGTATTATCTGTTGGAGTTGGCTCTTTTTTGGCGATGTAAAAAGCACTTTTGGAGATGTAAATTTTACATCTCCTGCTTTTACATCTCCAAATTGACATCTTCTATTGGAGATGCTCTAAGGTAGAATGAATGTCACTCTCCCCGTACAATACTTCCCAACTTTTTTGCGCCCATGGAGATTCAATGTCTTGCCTCACACTTGATGCCATTGAGAAGAGCTGGTGGCAGCGTGCTCTTTTGTCAAAACATGCGGGCATTTCTTTCGTTCCAAACGGTCCGAATGATGAGCATTGTAAGGGATGTCATAGCCTTTTTATTGGTGGTGGATTGGTCGACCCAGTTGCACCACCACTCTTTGAAGGATGTCTCAGGTTGACATGTGGACGTGTCAAGGTTCGCGAGATGGAGTCATTCATTGCCAACTTCCATAGACATATGGTGGACCAAGATTTTAAGAAGAGGTGCATTCCGGATTCTTGCTCTTGCTTGCATAGAGGGCAAAGATCACACCTTGACCGTCCATGCTTGGTCAATGGTCCAAATCCTATCTTGGGTGGTCAACCAAACAAAGAATTTGACCTTTGCTAGGGCCTAAGCTTTCCATACCTTATGCGCGTCGCGTAAGCAGAAATATCATAGTAGTGCCCATCATTTGAGTGCTTCCAAACAATGTTAGTCTTGGCATGCGCGTTTAGTTGAAAGGGTAGCCAAGTGCGGAGAGGATAACTGCTGAAAGCATATAAGTAGTAAGCCCACCCCAAGATGAGTGCTCTCTCCTCCGACTTCCCTAGAGGTGAAGGCTAGTCCAAAGTGAAAGTGTCCTGGACTAAGGGGAGGGTCGGGCTTATGGTTCGCTGATCACTAGAAGGAAGGACTACCGAAGCTGAGAACCCCTGCGTAACCAAGATGGAAATCTCTGAAGCTTGGTGTGCACTCCAAGGATTGCTCTATAGTCGGCGTATTGGCAACCGACCATATGTGTAACCTAGGTATCCCCGGTGTATACATAAGTGTTGGAAATATTCCCTAGAGGCAATAATAAATTGGTTATTAACACATTTTTCTGTTCATGATAATCTTTTATTATCCATGCTAGAATTGTATTGATCGAAAACTTAGATACATGTGTGGATACATAAACAACACCGTGTCCCTAGTGAGCCTCTACTAGACTAGCTCGTTGATCAAAGATGGTTAAGGTTTTCTAACCATAGACATGAGTTGTCATTTGATAACGGGATCACATCATTAGGAGAATGATGTGATGGACAAGACCCAACCGTAAGAATAGCATCTGATCGTATCACTTAGTATATTGCTACTGCTTTCTTCATGTCAAGTATATGTTCCTAAGACCATGAGATCATGCAGCTCCCTGACACCGGAGGAATACCTTGTGAGCTATCAAACATCACTTCGTAACTAGGTGATCATAAAGGTTCTCTAAAGGTATCTCCTGTTGGGGAACGTTGCATGGGAAACAAAAAAATTCCTACGCTTCACCAAGATAATTCTAGGAGATGACCATCTACGAGAGGAGAGATTAGATATACAAACCCTTGTAGATCGCTAAGCGGGAAGCATTAAGAAACGCGGTTGATGTAGTCGAACGTCTTCGCGATCCAAATCGCAAGTCGTCCCGCGATCCAATCACGATCTATTGCTGAACGGACGACACCTCCGCGTTCAGCACACATACAGCTCGATGATGTTCTCCGCCTCCTTGATCCAGCAAGTGAGGGAGGAGAGGTAGATGAGTTCTCCGGCAGCACGACGGCGTGGCGGCGGTGGTGGTGGAGCTGATCCGGCAGAGCTTCGCTAAACAAAACCGAATCAATCTAGAGGAGAAGCAATCTATGAGGGAGGGAGAGGCTGCGCCATGGCTTAGGTGTGTGCAGCCCTCCCTCCCCTCACATATATATAGGGGGAGAGGAGGGGGCCGGCCGCCCTAGGGTTTCCCCTAGGGTTGGTGCGGCGACCAAGGAGGTGCCTTGCCACCCAAGGCAAGGGCCGGCGGCCCCCTTTGGCTTGGCCCCAACCCTTCCAGCCGCATGGGCCTTCGTGGGAGGGGCGGTCACCCCACCAGGGGCTAGTGCGCCCCCTCTCACAGCCCATGGAGTTCTCCGAGGCTCGTGGCCCCTTCCGGTGGACCCCCGAGACCCTTCCGGCACCCCCGGTACGCTACCGGTGACGCCCGAACCTTTTCCGGTGACCAATACGGAACTTCCTATATATCAATATTTACCTCCAGACCATTCCAGAACTCCTCGTGACGTCCGGGATCTCATCCGGGACTCCGAACAACCTTCGGTCACCATCATACATAACTCAACAATACCAAATCGTCATCGAACGTTAAGTGTGCAGACCCTGCGGGTTCGAGAACTATGCAGACATGACCGAGACACCTCTACAGTCAATAACCAATAGCGGGACCTGGATGCTCATATTGGCTCCTACATATTTTACGAAGATCTTTATCGGTTGAAACTCTATGTCAAGGATTCAATTAATCCCGTACTCCGTTCCCTTTGTTCATCGGTATGTTACTTGCCCGAGATTCGATCGTCGGTATCCCCATACCTAGTTCAATCTCGTTACCGGCAAGTCTTTTTACTCATTCCGTAATACAAGATCCTGTGGCTAACTCTTTAGTCACTTTGCTTGCAAGCTCATTGTGATGTTGTATTACCGAGTGGGCCCTGAGATACCTCTCCGTCACACGGAGTAACAAATCCCAGTCTTGATCCATGCCAACTCAACAGACACCCTCGGAGATACCTGTAGAGTACCTTTATAGTCACCCAGTTACGTTGCGACGTTTGATACACACAAGGTATTCCTCCGGTGTCAGTGAGTTTCATGATCTCATGGTCATAGGAACATATACTTGACATACAGAAAACAATAGCAATAAACTGACACGATCATATGCTACGTTCATAGTTTGGGTCTTGTCCATCACATCATTCTCCTAATGATGTGATCCCGTTATCAAATGACAACTCATGTCTATGGCTAGAAAACCTTGACCATCTTTGAGCAACGAGCTAGTCCTGTAGAGGCTCACTAGGGACACAGTGTTGTCTATGTATCCACACATGTATTTGAGTTTCCAATAAATACAATTATAGCATGGACGATAAACAGTTATCATGAACAAGGAAATATAATAATCACTTTATTATTGCCTCTAGGTCATATTTCCAATAGTCTCCCACTTGCACTAGAGTCAATAATCTAGCTCATGTCACTATGTGATTTACATTGTAAGGAATCTAACACCCATACAGTTCTGGTGTTGATCATGTTTTGCCCGTGGAAGAGGTTTAGTTAACGGATCTGCAACATTCAGATCCATGTGTACTTTGCAAATATTTATGTCCTCCTCTTTGATGTAATCGCGGATGGAATTGAAGCGTCGCTTTATGTGTCTGGTCCTCTTGTGAAACCTTGGTTCCTTGGCTAGAGCAATGGCACCAGTGTTGTCACATAACAGAGTCATTGGGTCCAGTGCACTGGGCACAACTCCAAGATCTGTCATGAACTGCTTCATCCAGACACCTTCCTTTGCCGCCTCCGAGGCAGCTATGTACTCCGCTTCGCATGTAGAATCAGCTACCATGCTTTGCTTGGAACTGCACCAGCTTACCGCTCCTCCATTGAGAATAAATATGTATCCGGTTTGAGACTTAGGGTCATCCGGATCAGTGTCAAGGCTTGCATCGACGTAACCCTTTACGACGAGCTTTTGATCACCTCCATAAACGAGAAACATTTCCTTAGTCCTTTTCAGGTACTTAAGGATATTCTTGACCGTCGTCCAGTGTTCCACTCCTGTATCACTTTGAAACCTTCCGGCCATACTTATGGCAAAGTTGACATCCGGTCTTGTGCACAGCATTGCATACATGATAGAGCCTATGGCAGAAGCATAGGGGATGACACTCATCTTTTCTCTATCATCTACAGTCACTGGGCATTGAGTCTTACTCAACTTCACACCTTGTAATACAGGCAAGAACCCCTTCTTGAACTGATCCATTTTGAACTTCTTCAAAACTTTATCAAGGTATGTGCTCTGTGAAAGTCCTATTAAGCGTCTTGATATGCCTAATATGAAAGCAGCTTCTCCTAGGTCCTTCATTGAAAAACTCTTGTTCAAATATTCCTTCACGCTTTCCAAAAATTCTACATCGTTTCCAATCAGCAATATGTCATCCACATATAATATTAGAAACGCTATAGAGCTCCCACTCACTTTCTTGTAAATACAAGCTTCTTCGTAAACTTGTATAAACCCAAATGCTTTGATCACCTCATCAAAGCGAAGATTCTAACTTCGAGATGCTTGCACCAGCCCATAAATGGATCGCTGGAGCTTGCAAACTTTGTCAGCATTCTCTGGATCGACAAAACCTTCTGGTTGCATCATATACAACTCTTCCTTAAGGAAACCGTTAAGGAACGCCGTTTTGACATCCATCTGCCAAATTTCATAATCGAAAAATGCAACTATTGCTAACATGATTCTGACGGACTTAAGCATCGCTACGGGTGAGAAAGTCTCATCGTAGTCAACTCCTTGAACTTGTGAAAAACCCTTTGCCACAAGTCGAGCTTTATAGACGGTGACATTACCGTCTGCGTCCGTCTTCTTCTTAAAGATCCATTTATTCTGAATGGCCTTTCGCCCTTCAGGTAATACTTCCAAAGTCCAGACTTTGTTTTCATACATGGATCCTATCTTGGATTTCATGGCCTCTAACCGTTTGTTGGAATTCGGGCCCACCATCGCTTCTCCATAGCTCGTAGTTTCATCGTTGTCCAACAACATGACCTCTAAGACAGGGTTACCGTACCATTCAGGAGCAGTACGTGTCCTTGTCGACCTACGAGGTTCAATAGTAACTTGATCTTAAGCTTCATGATCACCATCATTAGCTTCCTATTCAACTGATGTTGGCTCCACAGGAACATCTTTTTGCGCTGCGCTACTCTCTGGTTGAAGTAAAGGTTCAACAACCTCATCAAGTTCTATCTTCCTCCCACTCAATTCTTTCGAGAGAAACTCTTTCTCGAGAAATGATCCGTTCTTAGCGACAAACACTTTGCCTTCGGATCTGAGGTAGAAGGTGTACCCAACTGTCTATTTTGGGTATCCTATGAAGACGCATTTGTCCGCTTTGGGTTCGAGCTTTTCTGGCTGAAGCCTTTTAACATAAGCATCGCATCCCCAAACTTTAAGAAACGACAACTTTGGCTTCTTGCCAAACCATAGTTCATACGGCGTCGTCTCAACGGACTTAGATGGTGCCCTATTTAAAGTGAATGCAGCTGTCTCTAACGCATAACCCCAAAATGATAGTGGCAAATCGGCAAGAGACATCATAGAACGCACCATATCTAATAAGGTCCGATTACGACGCTCGGACACACCATAACGCTGTGGTGTTCCAGGTGGCGTCAACTGCGAAATAATTCCACATTGTCTTAAGTGATTGCCAAACTCATAACTCAGATATTCTCCTCCTCGATCAGATCGTAGGAATTTAATCTTCTTGTTACGCTGATTCTCAACTTCACTCTGAAATTGCTTGAACTTTTCAAACGTTTCAGACTTGTGTTTCATCTAGTAAATATACCCATATCTACTTAAGTCATCGGTGAAGGTGAGAAAATAACGATATCCACCGCGCGCCTCAATGCTCATCGGACCGCACACATCAGTATGTATGATTTCCAATAAGTCACTTGCCCGTTCCATTGTCCCAGAGAACGGGGACTTAGTCATCTTGCCCATGAGGCATGGTTCACATGTGTCAAGTGATTCAAAATCAAGTGACTCTAAAAGTCCATCAGCATGGAGCTTCTTCATGCGTTTTACACCAATATGACCTAAACGGCTGTGCCACAAGAAAGTGGTGCTATCATTATCAACTCTACATCTTTTGGCATCAATGTTATGAACATGTGTATCATCACTATCGAGATTCAATAAGAATAAATCCCTCACAATGGGTGCATGACCATAAAAGATATTACCCATATAAATAGAACAACCATTATTCTCTGATTTAAATGAGTAACCGTCTCACATTAAACAGGATCCAGATACAATGTTCATGCTCAACGCAGGCACTAAATAACAATTATTCAGGTTCATCACTAATCCTGATGGTAATCGAAGAGCGAGCATGCTGACGGCGATCACATCAACCTTGGAACCATTTCCCACGCGCATCGTCACTTCGTCCTTTGCCAGCCTCCGTCTATTCCGTAGTTCCTGCTTTGAGTTGCAAATGTGAGCAACCGAACCGGTATCAAATACCCAGGCACTACAACGAGAGTTGGTAAGGTACACATCAATAACATGTATATCATATATACCTTGTTTGGTGTTGGCCGTCTTCTTGTCGGCCAGGTACTTGGGGGCAATTCCGCTTCCAGTGGCCAGTTCCCTTGCAATGAAAGCACTCAGTTTCTGACTTGGGTCCAGCCTTGGGTTTCTTCACGGGAGGGGCAACTGCTTTGCCACTCTTCTTGGAGTTACCCTTCTTGCCCTTGACATTCTTCTTGAAACTAGTGGTTTTATTGACCATCAACACTTGATGATCCTTCTGGATTTCCGACTCAGCAACTTTCAGCATCACAAACAGCTCGGCGACTGACTTGTTCATCCCTTGCATGTTATAGTTCAGCACGAAGCTTTTGTAGCTAGGTGGTAGTGATTGAAGAACTCTGTCAGTGATCGCCTCTGGCGGGAGAGTAATTCCCAACTCAGCCAGACGGTTCGAATACCCAGACATTCTGAGTATGTGTTCACTGACAGACCCGTTCTCCTCCATCTTGCAAGCATAGAACTTATCGGAGGTCTCATAGCTCTCGATCCGGGCATTTTTCTCAAAAAATAAACTTCAACTCCTGGAACATCTCATATGCTCCATGACGTTCAAAACGTCTTTGAAGTCCTGGTTCTAAGCCATACAACATTGCACACTGAACTATTGAGTAGTCATCAGAACGTGCCTGCTAGGCGTTCGCAACGTCTGCAGACGATACTGGAGCGGGTGGCGCACCGAGCGGTGCATCAAGGACATAAGCCTTTTGGGAATCCGTGAGGATAATCCTCAGATTACGGGCCCAGTCTACAATGTTACTTCCATCATCTTTCAGCTTGGCTTTCTCTAGGAACGCATTGAAATTCAGGGGTGCTACTGCGCGAGCCATTGATCTATAACATAAATTTGCAAAGATTACTTAGACTATTGTTCAAGATAATGAGTTTAGTTAATCATATTACTTAAAACTCCCACTCAAATTGACATCCCTCTGGTCATCCGAGTGCTACATGATCCAAATTCACCAACCCAAGTCCGATCATCACGTGAGATGAGGTGGTTTCAATGATGAACATCTCCATGTTGATCATATCTACTATATGACTCATGTTCGACCTTTCGGTCTCTTGTGTTCCGAGGCCATGTCTGTACATGCTAGGCTCGTCAAGTTTAACCCGAGTGCTCCGCATGTGCAACACTGGTTTGCACCCGTTGTATGTGAATGTAGAGTCTATCACACCCGATCATCACGTGGTGCTTCGAAACGACGAAATTTCGCAACGGTGCACACTCGGGGAGAACACAATTTTATCTTGCAATTTTAGTGAGGGATCACCGTATAATGCTACCGTCGTCCTAAGCATAATAAGATGCATAAAATGATTAACATCACATGCAAATCATAAGTGACATGATATGGCCATGAACTTGTGCTTTTGATCTCCATCAACGTGCCGCCATGAGGTTGTCGCGCCAACTATTGCTTCTACAACTATTGCTAACTCATAGCAATAAAGTAAAGCAAATGACACAAATTAATTAAAGACAACCCTATGGCTCATGCCGGTAGCCGTGCTCATCGACATGCAAGTCAATATAAACTATTACAAAACATGATCATCTCATACATCACATATATCACATCATGTCTTTGGCCATATCACATCACAACATACCCTGCAAAAACAAGTTAGACGTCCTCTAATTTGTTGTTGCATGTTTTACGTGGCTGCTATGGGTATCTAGCAAGAACGATTCTTACCTACGCAAAACCACAACGGTGATATACGAATTGCCAGTCAACCTTCTACAAGGACCGCCTTTGTCGAATCCGATTCAACTAAGGTGGGAGAGACAGACACCCGCCAGCCATCTTATGCAACAAAGTCACATGCCAGTCGATCGAACCGGTCTCTCGTACGTGGACGAGTAAGGTTGGTCCGAGCCGCTTCATCCCACAATACCGCCGAATCAAGAAAAGACCAAGGAAGGAAGCAATCTGAATATCAACGCCCACAACTCCTTTATGTTCTACTCGTGATGTCATCTACGCATAAATCTGGCTCTGATACCACTGTTGGGGAACGTTGCATGGGAAACAAAAAATTTCCTACGCTTCACCAAGATCAATCTAGGAGATGACCATCTACGAGAGGAGAGATTAGATCTACATACCCTTGTAGATCGCTAAGCGGGAAGCGTTAAGAAACGCGGTTGATGTAGTCGAACGTTTTCGCGATCCAAATCGCAAGTCGTCCCGCGATCCAATCACGATCTAGTGCCGAACGGATGGCACCTCCATGTTCAGCATACGTACAGCTCGATGACGTTCTCTGCCTCCTTGATCTAGCAAGTGAGGGCAGAGAGGTAGATGAGTTCTCCGGCAGCTCGACGGCGTGGTGGCGGTGGTGGTGGAGCTGATCCGGCAGAGCTTCGGTAAGCAAAACCAAACCAATCTAGAGGAGAAGCAATCTATGAGGGAGGGAGAGGCTACGCCGTGGCTTAGGTGTGTGCAGCCCTCCCTCCCCTCACATATATATAGGGGGAGAGGAGGGGGCAGGCCACCCTAGGGTTTCCCCTAGGGTTGGTGTGGCGGCCAAGGGGGTGCCTTGCCACCCAAGGCAAGGGCCGGCGGCCCCCTTTGGCTTGGCCCCCACCCTTCCAGCCGCATGGGCCTTCGTGGGAGGGGCGGTCAGCCCACCAGGGGCTGGTGCGCCCCCTCTCACAGCCCATGGAGCTCTCCGAGGCTCGTGGCCCCTTCCGGTAGACCCAAGAAACCCTTCCGGCACCCCCGGTACGCTACCGGTGACACCCGAACCTTTTTCGGTGACCAACACGGAACTTACTATATATCAATATTTACCTCCGGACCATTCCGGAACTCCTCGTGACGTCCGGGGTCTCATCCGGGACTCCGAACAACCTTCGGTCACCATCATACATAACTCAACAATACCAAATCGTCACCGAACGTTAAGTGTGCAGACCCTGCGGGTTCGAGAACTATGCAGACATGACCGAGACACCTCTACAGTCAATAACCAATAGTGGGACCTGGATGCCCATATTGGCTCCTACATATTTTACGAAGATCTTTATCAGTTGAACCTCTATGTCAAGGATTCAGTTAATCCCGTACTCCGTTCCCTTTGTTCATCGGTATGTTACTTGCCCGAGATTCGATCGTCGGTATCCCCATACCTAGTTCAATCTCGTTACCGGCAAGTATCTTTACTCGTTCCGTAATACAAGATCATGTGGCTAACTCTTTAGTCACTTTGCTTGCAAGCTCATTGTGATGTTGTATTATCGAGTGGGCCCTGAGATACCTCTCCGTCACACGGAGTAACAAATCCCAGTCTTGATCCATGCCAACTCAACAGACACCCTCGGAGATACCTGTAGAGTACCTTTATAGTCAGCCAGTTACGTTGCGACGTTTGATACACACAAGGTATTCCTCCGGTGTCAGTGAGTTGCATGATCTCATGGTCATAGGAACAGATACTTGACATACAGAAAACAATAGCAATAAACTGACACGATCATATGCTATGTTCATAGTTTGGGTCTTGTCCATCACATCATTCTCCTAATGATGTGATCCCGTTATCAAATGAAAACTCATGTCTATGGCTACAAAACCTTGACCAGCTTTGATCAACGAGCTAGTCCTGTAGAGGCTCACTAGGGACACAGTGTTGTCTATGTATCCACTCATGTATTTGAGTTTCCAATAAATACAATTATAGCATAGACGATAAACAGTTATCATGAACAAGGAAATATAATAATCACTTTATTATTTCCTCTAGGGCATATTTCCAACATCTTCGAGGGTGTCTGATGGGTTGGCATGAATCGAGGCTGTGATTTGTCACTCCGTATGACGTAGAGGTATCTGGCCCTCTCTGTAATACAAAATCACAAGAAGCTTGCAAGCAATGTGGCTAAGGGGTTAGTCACGGGATCTTGTATTATGGAACGAGTAAAGAGACTTGCCGGTAACGAGATTGAACTAGGTATGGAGATACTGACGATCGAATCGCGGGCAAGTAACATACCGCTAGACAAAGGGAACTGCATACGGGGTTGACTAAATCATTGACATCGTGGTTCGAATGTAAAGATCTTCGTGGACTATGTAGGAACCAATATGGGCATCCAAGTCCTACTATTGGTTATTTACCGGAGAGGTGTCTCAGTCATGTCTACATGATGCTCGAACCCGTAGGGTCCGCACGCTTAACGTTCGATGACACTAGAGTAGTATTGGGATATGTACGTTGATGACCGAATGTTGTTCGGAGTCCCGGATGAGATCCCGGACATCGCGAGGAGCTCCAGAATGGTCCGGAGGTAAAGTTTTATATATGGTAAGTCATATTTTGGCTACCGGAAAACTTTCGGGTTTTGTCGGTATTGTACCGGGAAGCTTCCGGAATGTTCCGAAGGATTCCAGAGGCGTCCAGAAGTACATAGAGGGTTCCACCATGCCCCTTAGGCTAGCATGGGCTGTAGGGGGGAGGGAGGACTCCTCCCTCCTGGCCGCCACCCCCTTCCTTGGAGGAGGGGTGAGGGCTTCGCCCTCCTCCTCCCCCTTGCCTCCTATAAATAGTGGAGGGGAGGGCTGAACACAACAAGTCCTCTCCCTTGAGGCAACCCTCTCCCTCCCGCCTCTCCCGTTCTTCCCCGTTCGTAGCTCCGGAGGCGCTTAGCGAAGCCCTGCTGGCAGTGCTCCACCACCATATCCACCATGTCGTCGTGCTGGTCTAGATCCCATCTACTTCTTTGCCATCGCTTGCTGGATCAAGGAGGCGGAGACGTCATCGAGCCGCACATGTGCTGAACACGGAGGTGTCGTCCGTTCGACGCTGGAGCGCGATTGGATCGTGAAGATTACGACTACACGCTGGAGCCGCACAGGGTTTAGAATATAATCATAAGATCTCAAGGTAGATCATCTTGTACTATGTAGTCATTCACAACAATACAATCAAAGCAGGACGTAGAGTTTTACCTCTTTGAGAGGGCCCGAACCTAGGTAAAACATCGTCTCCCTTCATACCATGTTACCATTGTTCCTAGACCTACGGCTCGGGACCCCCTACTTGAGATCCGCCAGTTTTAACACCGGCATTGGTGGCCCATGCAGGTCCCGTTGTCCGGTTGCTCCAAAATAATGGAGATATCGACCAACGATCAAACCTATGACGGCGTATTCTCTATGTCGGACTCTCAAGTCATCAGATCAATCGAAGAGCAAAAATATATCAGATCACCCCTCCTCCCTCAAGAGTCAAAGGTTGACGATCTCAAGCCTATAGTCGAGCCTTGTGATCTGCCTCCTACCTCGACCGAGGACCGCCACATGCAGATAAGTCATCTGTACATCAATCAATGGAGGACGACCAACCTGGCCAATCAGGGGGGCCTGGAGCTCGGACTTGAGGGTCGGCCCAGCTGGTTCGACCCTAGCGCCACAACCTTGGGAGGAAGACTTCGGAGTGGCAATCCCACAATAGGTTGGTGTTAAAAAAATTATACCCCCCACCACCCACATCGAATACTGCTCGAGCAACTTAGGGCCACCCGATGTCGCAGATCTAATATACGTTAAGCAGCAACCTCACGAGACGGTTCGACAGTTCTGGATGTGTTTCCTGTTTATCAAAAACAAAATCCCAAATTGTTGTAACCTAGAAGTTTTGGTGGCCTTCCTCCATAATTGCGATGATGAGGGCACGGTTAGTAATATGAGTATTGATCAAATCAACAGCTCATCTGGGGATATGGAAAATGAGAGGAGGTAGTTGTTCAAAACTCGGAGCAACTAATGGAGGAGCATTTGTTCGGGGCCTCCCCAAAGGTCACCTGGGGTCGGCTGAGAGCGCGCCACTTGACGCGCTCTTAGCCGCCGTCACGTGTCACGTTCTGGGCGCTCCCTCCGATTTTTTTCACGTGCATTTTCAACTTTTTAGATTGGGTTTTTGTTTTTTTTTACTTCTCGGTTTTCCACGGCCTTTCTTAGATTTTGGACATATATTTTTTTAGAAAAAAATGTTTTTGCGTGAAAAAACATGTTTTTTCTTCTGCACGTCGTGCCTCTCGGAAACGCAAAAAAAAATGCATTTTGTTTTCTTTCGCGAGAGGCACGTGCCTCTTGAAAACGGAAAAAACATGTTTTTTCCTTCTATGAGAGACACGGATTTGTTTCTGCGAGAGGCATGATTTTGCTTCCGCGAGAGGCACACCCATGTCTCTTAGAAACGAAAAAACATGTTTTTTTACCTTCGAGAAACGAAAAAAATACGTTTTTTTTCTTCTGCGAGAGACACAATTTTTTTTCTGCGAGAGACACAATTTTGCTTCCTTACCCGTGCCTCTCGGAAATGAAAAAAAAACTTGTTTTCTTTTTTTCGCGAGAGGCACGGATTTGCTTCCTCGGGAGGCATGGTTTTTCTTTTCGCGAGAGGCACTCAGAAACGGAAAAAAGCATTTTCTTTTGTTTTCATTCCACGAGAGGCATGTTGCTTTCGCGAGAGGCACGACCATGCCTCTCAGAAAATGGATAAAACATGTTTTTTTATTCTGCAAGAGCCACGGGTTTGCTTCCATAAGAGGCACAATCGTGCTTTTTCAGAAAGGGAAAAAACATGCTCTCGGTTAAGTTTTTTCGTCTGTTTTTTGGTGAAAAAAATCGTGAAAACCTATCAACATGGGATCTAATTTTGAAGATCTCAACGCGAAGAATCCAACGGTGAAACGGTTCGATATTTGGACGCATCATTTAAAAGATAAAACATTTTTAATAAACTTATCTACGAAAAAGGGAAAATTTCCAAGTTGCGACAAGTGGCGCATATGCAGTGCTCCACTTGTCGCAACCTAGGGAGTTGGGAGTGACCTTTGTAAGGAGTGCTCCTCAATTAGTGATGTCGTTCAAAACTGCCCAACAAAAAAATTATGGGAAAGGAAAAGAAAAAGAAAACATAATATTTTTTAGCAACAAAAGAAAACATAACATAAACCGTAAAAGGAAAAGAGGAAAGGACTAAACAACCCGGCCCATTATATGCGAGGGTGCGCGGACCGCCAGCTTTTGGGTGTGGCCCAAGTTCTGGAAGCATTCAGGAGTCGGTCATTTCCCCGTTGGTCGCTCGCTCCTACCCCGCAGCGGTGACTCCGATGGCTTCTCCGTTGCTCCGCTCCTCTGCCGCCATCCTTCTCCGATCGAACCCGCGGGCGTGGACCTTCCCTCAACGCCCTGGCAAGTGCTCCATCGAGATCCCCCGCTTCCTCACTGCTGGGGCTGGGGTGGTCGTCGAACCCAAGGTAACCCGCTCGATCTCTAAGCTTCCACCGCTCCGCAAATCGCCCCTTAGGCCTCGTTTGGCAGAGAGGGGTTGGCAGGGTTTTGAGGGGAATTTCCACGCGTGGGCCAGAACCCCCTAGAATCCTCTTTGGCCCATTTGGTACACAGTCTTTCGATGGCTCAACCTCCTCCGACACCCTCCTATCCCCCGCTTTCCATGCGGTTCTGGGCCCTCGAGGGGATACTTGTGGATCCGGGAAAAAACTATGCTGCCAGCCGCCGCCGCCCGACTCCTCCTCGACAGCCCGCTGCCCGACCGCTCGACGCCGGTGAACTCCTCCAGCGACCCCAACTGGATTTCTCCCCGGTGGTAAGTCATTGCCGCCCCTCCCCTCCTCCCCCATCCTCCCCCCTACTCTCCCGGGAGGCGCCATGGCTGCCACCTCCCGCAAGCCCTCTGTTTGACTCGTCCTCACCGGCGAGCTCGCTGTTAACGCCATGGCTACACTGTCGTCCTCTTCTAGCCCCTCTTTGACCCTAACCCAAGCCAGCGAGATTGCAATATGAGGTACTGCCACCAAGTATGTGTTGAAGTTTTTTAGTTGACTGGTGATAGTCTGCCAGAATGCAAGTTAGGATAAACTAATGACTTAATTATGGATGGCCACATGCATGACCTGCGACTGGGGAAACTGAAAATTATGTATGCTTCCTTGTTTAGTTTACCCAATGTTAAGTGTTGGTTCTGATTAAAAATGATAAGCCAGAGTGCACTTCAAGTACTTGATCCCATGGTGCTACTACTAAGTACTTGCATTATTTCTACTACTAAGTACTACGAAACCGGATTGTACTAGTGCTGGATTGGATGCTACTTGCTGCATTTTGCTGCTCCTACAAACTGATGATACGCGATTAAGAAAGAATGATGCGTTTCTGTTGTTAGCGATTTATTCTATGATGCAATTTATACGTGACAAATTAGCTCCAGTGTTTAGAGATGACAGAGGATTTAGCTCTTTATTTTTACAAGAGAGAGAGAGAGAGAGAGAGAGAGAGAGAGGTCCTGAGTACGGTAATTCGCAAGTGTAATATTGGTTCATGTCGTATATTTTCTACGGTACAAACTATTATTTACTAAACAAGATTAAGTTTCACTGTAGTTAACTTCTGAAATTATTTTCTACAGTTAACTTCTGAAATTATTTCAGTTACAAACATGTTATGTTTGTACTATAGTAAAGAGAAATTATTTCAAGAATCACTTGTTCAGGACAGTACAAACATGTTACGTTTCATTAACTTTTTTTCAATGATACCCTATGAAGTTAGTGTTTATTTGACCTTGTTTCTGTTTATTGCTTCGATGATGTTAGTGTTGTCACCTTTCCAAAAAAAATCATGCTAGTGCTTCTTAGAAAGTAATGTAAATGGTGTGTTCCAGTGCAATGACAACAAACTTGACATGCACCACAATTTGTTTTCATCAGTTGCTCAGGCCACTAGTGAGCCACCCCTATTTTTGTCAGCCGAGGGAGCTTGTCCATCTCTTTTTATTTCCCATGCAAAAGTAGCACCCCATGTTCATCTCTTTTTGTTTCATCAGGTTCTAGGCACCCAAAGAAGCAATACTAAACAAGTTGGCGGGATAAAACTTCTTGGACACTCAAAAGCTGGATGACCACACATGTACTTTGTTATCTTTGTTGGACACTCAAAATCTGGATAAAACTGATCATGAGCAATTGCACAAGTACTCTGTGTTGCTGGATACAAATATTTTGTGGCTGTGTGAAATGTTGTTGTTGTGAAAGATCACACATGGCATGTTGATTCCAAGTAATGATGTTATAAAAACTTATGTTGTTGTTCTGATATACTTCATGCATGTGATGAGATATTGATTCAAATTCCTGCAATTTTGTGTTGTTGCTACAAAATTACTCTCCTGTAGCAGTTCACATTTTTATTTGGAGACCTTTACAATTTTGTAGCAAGCTCTTCTTGATAAAAGATTGCATTTTTAGACGTTTGCACAATATTGCATTCCCTGCCCACCAAACATTTGATTCATATGGAGAGGATTGTGATTGGAGG
The DNA here is from genome assembly GCA_039707655.1 of Elymus sibiricus. Lineage (NCBI taxonomy): Eukaryota > Viridiplantae > Streptophyta > Magnoliopsida > Poales > Poaceae > Elymus > Elymus sibiricus. The sequence continues at coordinate 380,764,300 of CM077673.1, read as the reverse complement.
GGTTTGAGGGGTTTCAAGTGGATTTGAGGGGATTGGGTGGAAGAGGGGGATTCACCCAATCCCCTGAAATCCCCTCCTCCCCAAACCTCTCAATTCCACTTCTGTCAAACAAGGCCTCGGGAGTTAAATTCTTGTCTCAGTTTCGAGCTCATAGTTGTAGTCATTGTCGATCCAAGTCGGGATTTGACAATCCCTTCTCCTAGGGGATTCTAAACCCAAATCCCAAACAAACCCTAAGACCTTGGGTTTGGGGAGGAGGGGATTTCAGGGGATTGGGTGAATCATCCTCTTCCACCCAATCCCCTCAAATCCCTCCAATCACAATCCTCTCCATATGAATCAAATGTTTGATGGGCAGGGAATGCAATATTGTGCAAACGTCTAAAAATGTAATCTTTTATCAAGAAGAGCTTGCTACAAAATTGTAAAGGTCTCCAAATAAAAATGGGAACTACTACAGGGGAGTAATTTTGTAGCAACAACACAAAATTGCATGAATTTGAATCGATATCTCATCACATGCATGAAATATATCAGAACAACAACATAAGTTTTTATAACATCATTACTTGGAATCAACATGTCATGTGTGATCTTTCACAGCAACAACATTTCACACAGCCACAAAATATTTGTATCCAGCAACACAGAGTACTTGTGCAATTGCTCATGATCAGTTTTATCCAGATTTTGAGTGTCCGACAAAGATAACAAAGTACATGTGTGGTCATCCAGCTTTTGAGTGTCCAAGAAGTTTTATCCCTCCAACTTGTTTAGTGTTGCTTCTTTGGGTGCCTAGAACCTGATGAAACAAAAAGAGATGAACATGGGGTGCTACTTTTGCATGGGAAATAAAAAGAGATGGACAAGCTCCCTCGGCTGACAAAAATAGGGGTGGCTCACTAGTGGCCTGAGCAACTGATGAAAACAAATTGTGGTGCATGTCAAGTTTGTTGTCATTGCACTGGAACACAACATTTACATTACATTCTAAGAAGCACTAGCATGATTTTTTTGGAAAGGTGACAACACTAACATCATCGAAGCAATAAACAGAAACAAGGTCAAATAAACACTAACTTCGTAGGGTATCATTGAACAAAAGTTAATGAAACGTAACATGTTTGTACTGTCCTGAACAAGTGATTCTTGAAATAATTTATCTTTACTATAGTACAAACATAACATGTTTGTAACTGAAATAATTTCAGAAGTTAACTGTAGAAAATAATTTCAGAAGTTAACTACAGTGAAACTTAATCTTGTTTAGTAAATAACAGTTTGTACCGTAGAAAATATAAGACATGAACCAATATTACACTTGCGACTTACCATACTCAGGACCTCTCTCTCTCTCTATCTTGTAAAAATAAAGAGCTAAATCCTCTGTCATCTCTAAACACTGGAGCTAATTTGTCACGTATAAATTGCATCAGAGAAGAAATCGCTAACAACAGAAACGCATCATTCTTTCTTAATCGCGTATCATCAGTTTGCAGGAGCAGCAAAATGCAACAAGTAGCATCCAATCCAGCACTAGTACAATCCGGTTTCGTAGTACTTAGTAGTAGAAATAATGCAAGTACTTAGTAGTAGCACCATGGGATCAAGTACTTGAAGTGCACTCTGGCTTATCATTTTTAATCAGAACCAACACTTAACATTGGGTAAACTAAACAAGGAAGCATACTTAATTTTCAGTTTCCCCAGTCACAGGTCATGCATGTGGACATCCATAATTAAGTCATTAGTTTATCCCAACTTGCATTCTGGCAGACTGTCACCAGTCAACCGAAAAACTTCAACACAGACTTGGTGGCAGTACCTCATATTGCAATCTTGTCGGCTAGGGTTAGGGTCAAAGAGGGGCTAGAAGAGGACGACGTTGTAGCCATGGCGTTAACAGCGAGCTCGCCGGTGATAAGCTGTGGTGCTCGCCGGTGAGGACGAGGCAGACGGAGGGCTTGCGGGAGGTGGCATCCGTGGCGCCTCCCAGGAGAGGAGGGGGGAGGAGGGGGAGGAGGGGAGGGGCGACAATGACTTAGCACCGGGGAGAAATCCAGTTGGGATCGCCGGAGGAGTTCGCCGACGTCGAGGGGTCGAGCGGTGGGGTGTCGAGGAGGAGTCGGGCGACGGCGGCGGCTGGCAGCGTAGTTTTCTCCCGGATCCACGAGGACCCCCTCAAGGGCTCAGAACCGCGTGGAAAGCAGGGGATAGGAGGGGGTCATAGGAGGTTGAGCCATCGAAAGCCCGTGTACCAAATGGACCAAAGAGGATTCTAGGGGGTTCTGGCCCACGCGTGGAAATTCCCCTCAAAACCCTGCCAACCCCTCTCTGCCAAACGAGGCCTGATGGTGAAGACCCATATATTAATTGGGGAATTTCTATGGTAGCTAAGAAACTAGGGTTAAAATATGGGGGATAATTTTCTTGATGCCTCTACCACGCACGCAGGTGCTTATAAGTTGTCCACACACTCAGGGTGAGAACGGAAAGGAAAAGGACAGTGAGAGCAATACAATCGGACAAGAGTAAACTGGTAACAGTGAAACAAAGCTCTGGTCCATCGTGGCCCTTCATCTCGCTCGCGTCATCATCAGTCGTTGGATTGCTTCCCTGCTTATAACTGAATCGGGTTGCAGTTTACAGAATCCTTCGACAAAGTGTAGGTAACTTCAGGTAGATGACAATGCCCTCTTCTGAAATTATACTTGTCCTCAAGTATATTTGTCAGGGAACTAGCTTTTGAGCGTGCTGGCAAAGAACTCCGAAAATACTTGCTTGACGAAGTTGGCATCCTCCCAAGTTGCTTCTTCTGGTTTCAAATTTTCCCATTCGATGAGCCATTGGGTCACGAGCACTCCATTCCTGGGCAGTGAACGAGTTTCCAGTACTCCAAGTGGCTCAATTTTGATTCTTCCATTGTTGTCCACTAGGGGTAAGTCTTTGCTTGGGACAATGTGTGTTCCCAGGTGTTTCTTCAGCTGGCTAACATGGAACACCGGGTGGATGCCAATGTGGTCCGGAAGTTGGAGTTTGTAAGCTACATGTCCAATTTTTTGCAGAATTCTGTAAGGCATGTAGTATTTTGTTGTGAGTTCCATAGCTTTCATGAGACCAAATGCTGCCATCCTGTAAGGTTGCATTCGCAAATAGACCATGTCTCCTATTTCAAAGGTCCTCTCCAAGCGTTTCTTGTGAGCATACTTTTTCATTCTGGCATGTGCTTGAGCTAAGTGCTCTTTCAAAGTGGAGAGCATGTGTTGCTTTTCTGTCAGAAAATCCTTGGCGTCTCCGTCTTCCGGTCCGGGCAATGCGGCCTCACTTATCATTTGTGGAGGGTAGCTGTAAAGGGCTTGGAATGGGGTGAACTTGGTAGCCGTGTGGTAAGTGGTGTTGTACCACCACTCAGATAAAGGGAGCCAGGAGCACCGTTTCTTGGGTTCCTCAAATATCATGCATCTCAAGTATGATTCCAAACATTGATTTACTCTCTCTGTTTGCCCGTCACTTTGAGGATGATAGGCCATGTTGAGTCTGAGTTTAATTTTCATGGCCTTGAATATCCCTTGCCACATGTTGCTGGTAAAGATTCGATCTCTGTCTGTGACAATGCTAATGGGAGGTCCATGCAACTTGAAGACATTGTCGACAAAAGCCTGAGCAACAGTATGAACTGTGTATGGGTGGGGAAGCGGGATGAAATGGGCGTACTTGGTGAATCTGTCCACGACCACAAGAATGATGGTTTTTCCATTTGATGTTGGCAAGCCTTCAATGAAATCCATTGTGAGGTGAGTCCAAGCCATTTCTGGTAGGGGAAGGGGGTCGAGAAGACCAGGATAATGACAGTGTTCGGCCTTGGCTCTCTGGCAAATAGGGCATTCCGAAATGAATTTGTGCACATCCTTCTTCAGACCTGGCTAGTGAAATAGTTTTTTGATTCGCTGGTAGTTGGCTACCATACTAGAGTGCCCCCCTACAGCGGAGGAGTGCAGGGATTCAATGAGTTGGTGCTTGAGATCTGTATCATTGCCTATATGTATTCTGCCTTTGTACCTTAAGACTCCAGCAGCCAAGGTATAGTTCTTTTTAGAGTCTGGGGCAATGAGTAGTTTTTGGAGCAACTCTTGGCAGTGTGGGTCTTGATGGTAACTTTGTTCCATTGATTCAATCCAAGTGGGAGTTACAATGCTGGTGGCCATTAGCATGTGATCTTTTCTGCTTAGGGCATCTACCACCTTGTTATCAGCTCCTTTCTTATAGTCAATTTTGTAAGTGGACTCCAGAAGTTTCAGCAGCAGTTTTTGTTGGATTCCTTAAGATACTTTCTGATTGGTCATAAATTTCAAACTTTTCTGGTCAGTTTTGATGTGGAGTTCATTGCCAATAAAGTAGTGTCTTCACTTTTTTAGTGCCTCAAGAATTGCTAAAGCCTCCTTCTCATATGTTGATAGTGCGGCATATCTGGGTCCAAGGGTTTTGCTAAAGAATGCTAGGGGTATACCCTGTTGCGTGAGTACATCACCTAGTCCCATGCCACTTGCATCGGTTTCCAATTGGAAGGGGAGGGAGAAATTGGGCAATGCTAGCACTGGGGCAGTAGTGAGGCGCTGCTTGAGGTTGTTGAAGGTTGTTGTTTGTTGTTCAGTCCATTGGAAGGCCTCCTTTTTAAGCATATCATGAAGAGGCCTGCATATCAAACCATAATGTTGTACAAACCTTCTGTAGTACCCTGTTAGACCCAAGAAGCTTCTCAGTTGTGTTGTGTTCTTTAGTATAGGCCAATTTGCCACAACTTCAATTTTGTGGGGGTCAGTTTGTACTCCATCGCCAGTGATTATGTGCCCAAGATATTCTATTTGTGGTGCAGCAAAGATGCACTTGCTCATTTTGGCAAACAATTGTTCCTTTCTTAGGGTTTGCAGCACTTCACGGAGATGTTTCAAGTGTCCGGCTAGTGTCTTGCTAAAAACCGGGATGTCGTCAAAGAATACATGGATGTATTTCCCGAGATATCTTGCAAAACCTTTGTTCATCAGGGCTTGGAAGGTGGCCGGGGCATTAGTGAGGCCAAATGGCATGACAAGGAATTCATAGTCACCCAGGTATGTCGTGATGGCGGTCTTGTGAATGTCCTCTTTCTTCATCCGCACTTGGTGGTACCCTGCTCTCAACTCAAGTTTGGTGAAGTATTTTGCTCCTTGAAGCTCATCAAACAGATCTTCAATTACAGGGATGGGGAATTTGTTCTTGACAGTTTGTGTGTTGAGCTTCCTATAGTCAATGCATAGTCTTCATGTTCCATCTTTCTTTTTCACTAATATAGCCGGGGCTGCATAGGGACTCTCACTAGGTATGATAATAGAAGCATCGAGTAGCTCTTTGATTTGCTTTTCCATCTCAGCCTTTAGCATATGGGGCACTCTGTAGGGTCTGGCCATAGGTGGCTCAGAGCCCTCCTTGAGGGGTATGGCATGGTCATGTGCTCTCACAGGTGGCATGTCCTTGGGCTTAGCAAAGACATCTTCATATTCTGTCAATAAATCTTCTATTCAGCACATGGTTGGTGTTTATTGGGAGAAAGTGGAAATAGGCAATAACCCGTTACTCCAGTGTTTGAGAGTTTTTGCATTCGATGTAGGGAAATGAGTGGCACAGTCCCCTTTTTATTATTGTCCTTTAGTGTCACCTTGTTCTTGGCATCTATTATTACTTACATCTTCCTTGTGATGAAGTCCATGGTTATTGGGATGTGCTTTTGTAACCAGTCACACCCTGGAATGATGTCGAAACCCTTGAGAGGGAGTACTTTGAAGGCGTTCTTGAATTTGTGGCCTTGAATTGTATATGGTGTGTCCCCTGTGTGTGATCCAGAGTGAAGAGTGCCCCCTCCTGCCACTTGAACTGTTTCCATGGGGTTGCTCACAGTTGTGCTGGAAGTTTTGGCAATGAACTTCATATCCACAAATGTGTGGGAGCTGCCGGAGTCCACCAGTGCTATGCCACATCTGCCCCTATGCTGATTTGCAAGTAAAGGTTTTGGCTGGGGGTTTCTGGCCTAAGGCTTGAAGGGAGATCTGCATACAGTGCTCCTCTTCAGTAAGGGTAGTAGCAGGTGCTTCAGTTTCTCCTGTTTGGGCCTTCTCTTGGAATGGATCTTCAATAGTTTGTTCCTGGTCAGTAGCTCCGTTTGTGGCCATCATGTTCAGTGTCTTATATTGGGCACATTTGTGGCCAAAAAACCATTGCCCTCCACAGTATCTGCATGTTCCAGGTTCTCTGTATTTTGTTTTAGGCCTGTAGTTGTTTCTGGTTTCTCCTTATTTCTTTTGTGTGAGTTCTGGTTGTTGGGCTCTGCTGGGATATGGGTTTGAGTTATTGTTTTTTTATATCCACTGGTGAGGGAGTCCGGGATTAAGGGGTCCTCGGGCCGCCGGCCTATCTCTATCGGCCGGACTCATGGGCCACTTCAGGCAGCCGATGACATATGCAAGGAAGATTCCATAAGACTTGGTGATCAAGACAAGGACTCCTCTCCACCGACGTAGCCGACTAGGACTCTTGTTATCCTAGGCCTCTGGTGCATTATATAAACCAAGGCCAGGCTAGTCAATAGACGATCTCATATTCATTACTCTTAGGGTTAGACCACAACATACGATCTCGAGGTAGATCAACTCTGTACTCGATACTTCATCATCAATACAAACAAAGCAGAACGTAGGGTTTTACCTCCATAGAGAGGGCTCGAACCTGGGTAAATATCGTCTCCCTTGTCTCCTGTTACCCATCGATCCAAGATCCACAGCTCGGGACCCCCTACCCGAGATCTGCCGGTTTTGACACCGACATTGGTGCTTTCATTGAGAGTTCCACTGCAGGATCGCCAGAAGGATCGAGGGCTCGTCTGCAGATTGGCAGTAGTTTTTTCTGGACAACGAATTTGTGTTCGTCGTCCCCGCTTCCTCGAGCGTCGCTTTGATGATTGCTTCAGTGGAATCGTGTGGAATTGTATCTATAACAACCCTGCAAAATTTCATCGCGTTCCGATGGAGTAATCTCCGACAATCTCCGATATACTGGAGCCCTGTCGAATCTGGATGGGAATCTAGATGAGTTTAGGGCGAGATGTCCAGTATCTAGCTCGGAGATCCGTTGGAAAATCCAACCATTCATCGGCTGCGTAATTCCACTGTCGATCACCCCTCAAAATTTCAGCTCGATCCGACCGTCCAAACTTCGGGAAACGTCCGATGAGTACAACAATTTTGGATCTATTTTCTGCGCGAATACGAATCTGACCCGAGTTCATCTTTTTCATGAACGAGTTGTCGGACGCCCTTTTTGAAGGAAATTTTCTCATCATCTCGGTTAGCCGACCAAGAGTTCGGCATCGCGAGGGCCGAATAATCATCAAGAGAACCTCGTCATCCGCGGGTTGTATGGGTCGGGCGCTCCGTTGCTTCATCAAGCCAGCATTGACCGCGTCACAAATTCCGACCTGCGTCGGCGTCGCCGCACCATCGCTTGTTCAAACCGACGTCCATCACGCCGACTTGCTTTGACACGTCGGCTTGCATGGGGGCTCCAGTGTCACCTTACCGACCTACTCCGTCACCTCGGCTAGACCGAGAGCTTCGTCATCTCTTCATCAACCTGCTCCAGGGATTTCGGCGTCACCAGCCGACCAGCTTCGTCATGTTAGCTGGACCGGGGACTTCGCCTCGCCATATCGACCGTGCAGCATCGTCACTTCGTCAAGCGGAGCTCTTTGCTCGGGCACCTCGGCGCCCAGGCCATATTCCTTTAATTGTTTGCTTCACTTAAATTAACTAAGTAGAATAAAAAATTAATATATTATTACCTTTATTTGTTATTACTCTTGGCTTGCACTATATTATGTGCACAGGTAATCGACTTCGGTTGTGTCACGCGGTCACCTTGGCGTGCCTACATTGTCGTCCCACCTCCATCAACCAAATTGTGTCGTCGACATGGTCGACTGACGTGGGGGCTTCACCGTCACGCTGCCGAACTACTCCGTCTCTTTAGCTGGACCGGGGGTTTCTCCTCGGCCCTTCGGAAGTGTTGTGTTGTCATTTCATCAAACCGAGCTCTTTGTCGGCTACCTCGTGACCGGCTTGGGGGCTAGGACCTTGACCCGCTACAAGCTCGACACACGTCATACCGAGCACATTAACCAGCTACGTCGCTTTCATGCTCAACCTTTTTTCAATCTTTAATTGATGTGCGGTTCAACCTAGCATTATACTTGTGTTAAACAAAAAAAGTTATTTGTTAAAAACTTAGCTTGTTAATAGCGTTGTTTGTTAAAAACACTTATTTTTCCCATGTTAACTGGGGGCTCTTAAATTTATATGAGTCGTTTTATAATAAATGTTGTTTTCTTCTTGGTCGTTGCAAAGTCTTTTTCTACTACTCCTTTTTCCGACGCGAGTGTTTGGTCAATAGTTGGGTAGCCTGGTTTCTCTATAAAGCCGTTTGAGTTTAGTTCGCTAAACTGACCTGAGAAGCACTCCGCCTTAGGGATAGGAGGTTGAAGCCGAAGGCTGGCCCGCTTGAAGTCTGGAGATCGGATGTATCATGTTAAAGCACGACTGAAGCACATATTAATTTTAAGACCAATTTTCGGATTGGCACCAAGAAACTTGATTTAGTTCGGACGTCAAAGTTTTTACATAAGTTTTTTGGCTTTTTGAGCTTATAGCACTTTTAAGCTATTTGTATGTTTTTCTTTTAGGAGGCAGGACATCCTCATGACTGAGGTGCCCTGCGTAATAATTCAGCTCGGGAGATCTTTTTCGACCCACAGCTCGGTATCTTTCCTGCTGACTTACACCTCGGCGTTGGCGAAATACACATGACATCTGGACTAGTTCCCAGAGAGATTCGATCCTCGGGTTGGTCGGCCGCACCCAACCTGAGTCTCGGGGGATACTGTGTGTCTCCAGCATAGCTCTCATAGTACAACGTCTGATGCCTTTAAAGTATCGGCAATATTAATGGGGGACTCCGACTAGAGCCGAACCCACCAAAAGCCAAGGTACTCCGAGCAGTCATCGACAAAACATTCTCGGATATTACTTTATATGCATCAGTTTCGAATTGTGTCTTCGGTCAATAGTAGGGTTGCCCTGCTTTTGCGATTGCCTCATACATTCCGCTTTGTTCGGCTAGGTGTGCAAAGGGAGAACCACTGCGATTGTACTTCCGATTTAACTTGTCAAGTACCTCAGTGGAGAAAGCCGAAAACTGACTGTCACAATGAGCGCAAACTGGTCAGCGATCCGATGACTCTGTTAAGCTATAGACCGATTGAGGTTACCCCGTGGGCCTTTCATAAATTTGGCCGGAGTGTTAATGGCTTGACCTCGGTTGACGCTGAACACTAACCGGGGGCTAGTAACTGTCCTCCCAAATTTTAAGCTCCTATGACTAAGTGAAAGTTATAAAGGCTAGATACCTGATTGCATCGTTTCCGCTAACACAACCACCTCCGGACATCGAGACGTGGGCTAAGGGTTGTCTTGTTACTAAGGAAACACCCTGCGTAGCATCTACAAAGGGGTAGAAGCCGACGATGGGCCACTCTCAAATGATAAACGATCACAAAGGAGTCAAAATAGCATATAGCATAAAGGCACTTGTGTTCAATATGCGACTGCTGCCTTCCGTAATCATCGTTATAAAGCCATAAATATGCATCAATTTGACTTGAGATTTTGGCCAAGCTAGGTTGCCTGGCTCCTGTGCTTACCCCCTATGTTCCCGATTGTTCGGCTAGGGGGTAAAGGGAGCACCTCTATGATTGTTAATTCCGGGTCATCCGAGTTAGTACCTCGGACGGGGTGAAGCCAAAAGCTAGCCATCTTAAGAATATAATTGGTCGGCAACGACGGAAGTGAATATTTTGGTTCATTAAAGACCACAGAGTTCGGGAACATTCCCCGAACTAAATCCTCAATACTTTCCTCCCACATTGATCGCAGTTGAGGTTTCACGATCATGTTCAACATGATATCCTGGGAAAAGGAACTTGTAAATGAATTATTTTTCCCAGAATATGTTTCTTAAGTTAAATAGTAATATAACATATCTCTCTGCATACCTTTGTTTATAAAACCATATGACCGGATTCCCTGGTTTGTCGTATATCTTTGCCCTTATAAAGGCTTTATAAAGTCAGACAAACACTCCTCGGCTACTGGCCGAGTAGGTTGAAGCCGATGGTCGGTCAACAAAGTCTTGTACAATGCGGATCCAAGCATTAATGATGTAAAGTACTTAGATACATAGAATTATTGCACATAAATTGTGCCAAATGTAACAAAGTTTGTGTCAAACAAATATCGATCCTTAATTCGACCACTCGTGCCCAAATTAAGGCCCGGGGGCTACTGCATTGCTTATTCAATGCAGCAAATTCAAAGTGAAATACGGTTTCTGAAGAGATTCGATCCTCAGGTCGGTCGGCCGCACCCAACCTGAGTCTCGAGGGCGACTGCACACCGCATTTCAATTCCTAAAGTATGCTGCCGAGCAAGGAATTGATCCTCAGGACGATTTTGTGAATCGACCTGAGTCTAAGGGGCTACTAGGATTAGTGGTTTTTGTCGGCGTTCTGGGACTTGGGGTACCCAGACCTGCCTGCCTGCGGCCCAGTGCGTGGCCCACCCCGAAGGCCCGGTATGGTCCAGCAAGAAGCCCCTCAAGTGAAGGCCCTCACGGGAATCCCTGCCTCGCGAGGAGAACGACACCAAGACCTCTGGAGAAGTGGCAGCCCCCCAGGTTGCCTCCCGAGGAGGCGGAGATTCCTATGCAAGTACCCAGCCTCGTGAAGTCGGGGTGACGCAGATTCTGACAGCAGAGCCAGGCGGGCGCCAGCGGGCGCAGAGAGAGGACAGTTTCCTCTTTCGTGCCAAGGAGACAAGGATATACGCGGGTTCCCAAGGAATCCCCCAAAGGTTTCCTTCCTAGTGCAACAGGACCAAGACCACGAGCTCAGCAGGACGGATGTCATCGCTGAGCCCACCACTGCGTCATCTGCCGAAGCTTTGCAGGCGAAGACCACCTTTAGTCAGGATAGGGTGTACCGCTTGTCCCCTTACAAATTTTCCCGTTGTGGATCCTTTCCCGCCGGTGCGATAAGGGAAGAGGACCGTGGCCTCTATAAATAGGGACCAGCTCCCATCGTAGAGGGCAGGTTGAACACACCTAGTTCATCACCGCCCAAAGCTTTGTGACGCCACCCAAGCACTGTAATAGTTCATTCCTAGCCTCCTCGTGAGGCCAATCCACCAAAGCAGGAGTAGGGTTTTACACCGCAAGGTGGCCCGAACCTGGGTAAATCTCTGAGTCCATCTCCTCCCCGCTCATACTCGCTCGACGCAGCTAGGCCGTAGGGTGACAAGCTTGAGACTTTGAGCGGTTAAAGATCTTTGCACACGCCCCAGTGTTCGAACCTAGTTGGGTTTCGCTGAGCCCCGATTCTGACATTTGGCGCGCCAGGTAGGGGCGTGTTGAAATCTTTCTCAGGTTCAGCCCCGTCTCCGCTCCGTCGCTCCCATGGCCGACGCCCGACGGGCTCGTACCGAGCGTCGGGCCGCCCGCGTCGCCCAGGCGGCGCTCATGGACCGCGGCGTCCCGCGCCGCTCCATCTCTCCGGCAGCCAACGTTGCTACCTGTCCGGCTACTCGAGAGCAGCTGGACTCGTCATTGCCACCCTCCATACATCGTGGCGGTCACACCGCTTCCCCGACCCCGGCATCCACCACAGTGTCGACCCCCCGCACTTGCCCCGGGCCGGCAAGCGCGCAGTCTGCGCTGCTCAAGGCGCGTAAAGAGCCCTGCGGTCATCTCGCCACGCGTCTTGCGTCCCCCGGGCCTCGCACGGTCGCTTGAATCCTCGGCGGATCGTGGGCACCCGCGTCCGGTCGCCACGTCAAGCAGCTCCTCCGCTAGGCGGGCGCAGTTCAGCCGCGGTCGGAGGCCCCGCGGGGTGAGGCGAGGCCAGCGACCGACATCACCTTCGACTCCAGAGACCACCCCGGGACTACGGTCGCCATTGGTGCAGTCCCCATGTTGTGCACCCCCACAATCAGCAATGTCGTGGTTACCAGGACACTCATCGACGGCGGCGCAGGCCTCAACGTCCTCTCCGTGGAGACCTTCGACGCGCTCCAGGTGCCCTATGACCAGCTTGCGCCTACCAGGCCCTTCTCGGGGGTGGCCCAAGGCTCCACCGCCCCTTTGGGGCAGGTGCGCCTCCCGGTCACTTTCGGCACCCGCGACAACTACCGCACCGAGATGATCGACTTCGACGTGGCCCACATTGGCCTCCCGTACAACGCCATCCTGGGGTACCCGGCCCTCGCCAAGTTTATGGCGGCGACGCACCCGGGCTACAACATCATCAAGATGCCAGGGAGTGGCGGCATCATCTCCGTGGCCGGGGTCACCAAGGACGTAGTTCGAGCCCTCAGGCTCGCCTACAAGATAGCGGCAGCCACATGCCCAAGCACCAAGGGCGTCGCCCAGGCCCTGGGGGCTGCAGCGGCCCCTCGCCTCGATGATGAGGGTGACACTTCCGCTCCTGGGGTTGCGGCGGCCCTGAGCCCCGGTGCCGAGGGTGTGGTGCAGGCTCTGGAGGCCGCGCCCACGAAGAAGAAGCAGTTGTTTCCTCAGGACCGAGCTGAGATGAAGCAGGTGTTTGTTAACGGCGAAACCTCGGGTCCCACCTTCACCGTCGGCACTGGCCTTCCCCCGGAGCAGGAGAGGGCGCTAGTCAACTTCCTCCGCGCGAACAAGGACGTGTTTGCATGGGAGCCCTCTGACCTGGTGGGCGTCCCGAGGGACGTGATCGAACACCACTTGATGGTGTGCCCTCACGCACGCCCGGTAAAGCAGAAGGCAAGACGACAGGCACAAGAAAAGCAAGCTTTCATTGTCAAAGAGGTCCGCAAGCTGCAGGAGGCCCTCTGACCTGGTGGGCGTCCCGAGGGACGTGATCGAACACCACTTGATGGTGTGCCCTCACGCACGCCCGGTAAAGCAGAAGGCAAGACGACAGGCACAAGAAAAGCAAGCTTTCATTGTCAAAGAGGTCCGCAAGCTGCAGGAGGCTGGCGTTATCCAGGAGGTGCGGTACCCTGATTGGCTGTCCAACCTAGTGATTGTCCCCAAGAAGGGTGGGAAGGAGCGCATGTGCGTCGACTTCACGAGCCTCAACAAGGCTTTCCCACGGGATCCCTTCCCGCTCCCGCGCATCGACCAGATCGTGAACTCTACTGCCGAGTGCGGTCTGTTGTGCTTCTTGGACGCCTTCTCAGGTTACCACCAAATCAAGATGGCGGTGGAGGACGTCGAGAAGACGGCATTCCTGTCCCCATGCGGCATGTATTGCTACACATGCATGCCCTTCGGGTTGCGGAACGCTGGCGCGACCTTCCAGCAGTTGATGCATATCGCCTTGGGACCGCAGCTCGGGAGGAATGCCGAGGCGTATGTCGACGATATCGTGGTCAAGTCACGGGAGGCCAGGACCTTGATTGAGGACCTGGAGGAGACATTCGCCAGCTTGCGTCGGGTGAACCTGAGGCTCAACCCGGAGAAGTGCATTTTCGGGGTCCCATCCGGCAAGCTGCTCGGTTTCTTGGTATTGCACCGAGGGGTCGAGGCCAACCCCGAGAAGGTCAAGGCGATTGAAAAGATGTGCCCGCCTCAGACCCTCAAGGAAATGCAGAAGCTGGCGGGCTGCGTGTCCGCCTTGGGGTGTTTCATCTCCAGGCTCGGTGAGCGTGCCCTCCCCTTCTTCAAGATCATGAAGAGGAAGGGCCCTTTCGAGTGGACCCCAGAGGCAGAGGCGGATTTCCAAGAACTCAAGCAGTACCTCACAAACCCTCCCATCATGGTGGCGCCTCGCGCTCGCGAGCCTTTGGTGCTCTACTTGGCGGCAACCCCCCATTCGGCCAGCACAGCACTCGTGACAATCCGAGAGGAACGCGCCAGCGCAGGCGCGAAGAAAAGGAGGTTCGCAAGGAGCCGCGCAACACTCGCCGCCTCAGGACGGCGCTCCGGAGGCCCTCGTTGCCTCACCAACTCATGAGGCACCTGGGTCCCTCGCGCCCCCTGAGGAGCAGGGTGGCGTCGATGCCTCGCGCTTCGTCGAGCACCCGGTGTACTACGTCGGTACCATGCTACGAGACGCGCGCGCGCGTTACCCCATGCAACAGAAGCTCTTGCTCGCACTCCTCGTCGCCTCAAGGAAGTTGCGCCATTACTTTCTAGGCCACCCCATCAATGTCGTCTCTGCGTACCCGCTGGAAAAGGTGCTGCGCAACCCAACGCTACCGGAAGGGTTGCGGAGTGGAACATCGAGTTGCAGGCTTTCTATCTGGAGTTCAGCATGACCCGAGTCATCAAGGGCACGGCCCTCGCTGACTTCGTGGCGGAATGGACGGATGCTCCCGCCCGGGGGCTGGATGAGGGCCAGTCCCTATCACCCTGCGACGAGGCGCCTGACGGCTGGGTCATGCACTTCGACGACGCCTTTGCACGACAGGGCGCGGGGGCTGGAGTTGTACTCATCTCACCATCCCAGGACAAGCTCTACTACGCCGTACAGCTCTGCTTCCAGCACGGCAAGAAGGTCTCCAACAACATCGCGGAGTACGAGGGCTTCATCGCAGGCCTCAGGGCCGCTGCGGCCCTGGGGGTCAAGCGCCTCATCGTCAGGGGCGACTCCCAGCTCCTCGTTAACTTCTCCAACAAGGAGTACAAGCCGAAGGACGAGCACGTGGAGGCGTACTTGGAAGAGGTACGTAAAATTGAAAAGCGCTTCCAGGGCTTGGAATTGCAGCACGTCCCGTGCGGCGCAAACAAGGAGGCGGACGACATCGCCAAGAGGGCATCGCGCCGCGAGCCTCAGGAGCCTGGCGTCTTCGAGGAGAGGCTCTTCAAACCATCGGCGGCGCCCCTGGCCACAGGCCCGGCGTCGCCTCAGGATGAACTGCTACCGGCCCCGCCCTCAGGTGCCCTGGCCTGTGGACCGGCCTCAGGAGCACGCTTGCTCCTGGCGTTGGAACCCCAGGCCGATGACTGGACCGAGGAGTTCAAGGCATACCTCCTCAGCGGCGCCCTGCCAGAGAAGGAGGAGGATGCAGAACGCGTGGTTTGCCAGGCCATCGCCTACTTCCTGAAAGACGGCGAGCTGTACCGCATGCATCCAAACGACGTCTCGCTGCGGTGCATATCTGAGGAGCAGGGGCGCGAGCTGCTGGCCGATATCCACGGTGGCGACTGCGGACACCATTCCTCGTCTCACACCCTCGTGGGAAAGGCGTTCCGCAGCGGCTTCTACTGGCCCACGGCACTCAACGATGCCACCGAGCTGGTCCGATCCTGCGAGGCCTACCAGTTCCACCCCAAGCAGATTCATCAGCCCGCGCAAGGTCTCCAGACCATCCCGCTCTCCTGGCCCTTCGCGGTCTTGGGGCTGGACATACTGGGTCCTTTCCCTCGGGCGGCGGGAGGCTACCGCTACCTCTACGTCGCCATCGACAAGTTCACCAAGTGGGCAGAAGTGGAGCCGGTGCGCACCATCCCTGCCGGCTCAGCAGTCAAGTTCATCCGGGGCCTCGTGAGCCGCTTCGGTGTTCCCAACCGTATCATTACTGACAATGGCTCACAGTTCACAAGCATCCTCTTTAAAGAATAGTGTGTTAACCTTGGGACGCATATATGCTACGCTTCGGTGGCACACCCGCGAGAAACGGCCAGGCCGAGCGCGCCAACGCGGAGGTCCTGAGGGGCCTCAAGGCGAGGAGCTTCAAGAAGAAACTCGAGGCCTGCGGCAAGGGTTGGCCCGGTGAGCTTTAGTCCGTGCTGTGGTCCATCCGCACCACTGTGACTAAGCCCACCGGCGAGACCCCATTCTTCCTTGTCTACGGAGCTGAGCGGTCCTCCCGCACGAGGTCAAGCATCGCTCCCCACTAGTCTTGGCATTCAACAAGTAGCGTCAGGATGCCACGCGGGGGACAGATCTCGTGCTCGGGGAGGAGGCCCGTCGCCAGGCCTCGCTCCGTGCTGCAAGGTACCAGCAGGCGCTGCGGCGATACCATTGCCGCAGCATCCGCTCCAGGACCCTCAAAGTCGGAGATCTCGTCCTGAGGTGGGTCCTCTCTAGGGAGGGCTTGCACAAGCTCTCGCCCATGTGGGAGGGCCCGTTCAGGGTCGCCCGCGTCTCCAGGCCTGGCGCCGTGCGCCTAGAGACTCGGGACGGGGTCCCCATCCAGAATGCCAGGAACATCTAGCATCTCTGCAAGTTCTACCCGTGACACTCTCACGTAATAATGAGTGGGTTGTATACGCCCGGAGCCCCCCGAGGACGTGGAGGGGTTCCCACCCACGCCCAAGTGGAAGCCCCATGCTCCGCGCTGGCGGACGACACTGTCATTCAACGACTATGCCCACGCCCAGTGGATGCCCCATGCTCCGCGTTGGGGGAAGACTAGTCTAGGCGCCGGACGCGGCTGTTATTTGCTCTCTTTTGTAACCAAATTTGCCATCATTTCGAATGAAATTTGAAGTTTTCGCATCTTATTCGAAAAATGGGGTGGGAATCTTCTCCTTGCAGCGTTTTCTCGTTTTGAGTTCCTCCTAAAAAGGAGTTTGGCACCCGCCAGCTCCCTCTCGCGCGCCCCGCGAGCGGGGGCTGGGCACGGTACGTATGCTGGCTTAGGGCCGCACACATACCTCGCCAAAACTATGACGCCCTAATCCTCGCGCGACGCTCTCGAGGCAAGCCAGCGTACAACATCACCCCCGGCCTCAGGAGCGCCCATCTCCTGGCCTCGTCGGGCATCATGACCCAGCGCACCGGTGGTGGTTGACCCTCGCAAGGGGGCTCGGGGGCTCTATGGCTAAGGAAAGAAGCTTCGGAGGGACGTGCCCCCACGACGTAGGAGCTTACCACGGGCGCGCCAAGTTAAGTTATCCTAATCACAAGTTACCCTAATCGCGACAAGCAGGAACATTTCAATTTGCAGCAGCATGAAAACTGGGGCGTGAAAGGAAAAATGCTAACATAAAAGGCGCAAGCGCCGCAGTCCGTTACACGCCCCCGCGGGGCCCTCCATGGTTTTTTTATGTAGGAAACAAAAGGAAAAGATGGCCTCCCGAAGCCTGGCTCCGGCACCACCTGCCCTCAGTCAGAGTCCTCCTCCTCCTTGACGTAGGCGCGGCAGTGGGGCGGCTCGACGTCCTCCCGGACAGGAGCACGGCGCCACGGCGGCTCCTCACCCTCCCTGGTCCAGGCGCGGCGATGTGGCGGCTCGTCGTAGTCGCCGTCGCTTGAGCTCCCCCCGGAAGAGGTGTCGTCGTCCCTGGAGGAGTTGTGGCCGTCGCCAAGGGCAAGTTCACCGCCGAGGGCGCCGCCGTCGCGATGACCGTCGCCGGCAGGGAGGCGGTCGATGTCTCCGTCGTCGCCCTCCGGGCAGCACCCCAAGCGCCTACCGTCTTCCCCGAAGATCTTGACGAAGAGCGTCGCCGCCCCGTCGTGCTTGAAGTGGAAGGTGCACCTTCCCTTCAGACCGCGGCCACGGGCAAACGCCTGCCACCCGCGGGTCAGGAGCATGTAGCCCGTGGGGGTGACCTCGACTTCCACCCATGAAGCCGCGCTACAACAACCGTCGGCCTGCAGCCATAGGCCGGCAGGTCCCCCGGCCGGCAGCGCCCCCACGAAGAAGCGCGGGAGCAAGAACCAAGTGACCACCGGCCTCACCGCCCACACCACGAACTCATGGACTGCGTCGGCCGAATGGAGTCGTGGACGAAGCGGCCTGACGGCCTCAGCAAATCTCCCCGCTTGGGCACAGCCACTGCGGTCGCCTGCGCGGGAGGGAGCCTGCCCACGGCTGCCGGAGGTGGCGCCGGCCCGTGCGGGAGTGCGCATGTGCCCTCGGGGGGCCACCGCCAGTGTCCCGGTATATTTCCGGGGGTGGCCACGGCCCCTCCTGGGCGGCAGCGAGCCCGGTGCCTCCAGGACGGCCTTCCCTTTCTCGGCAGTGAAGAACCTCCTCACCGACGCCATAGCTGGGGAGGCGACGGATTGAAGGAAAGATACAAGAAGATGAGAATGGGTTGGGGGCTTCGCCTCCCTCGCCCATTTATAGCCGATCGGACACCAGTCGGCATCGCTCCACATTCCGGGCAGTGATGGCCCCGCGGCTCGCGCCAGCCCGTGCTGGTCTGGGCAGTTACCGAGGCATCGTGGGGAAGTGGACGCGTCCGTGCCTCGTCGTGCGCCACGCGTTGATCCAGACCCGCAGAAGGTTAGGGACTGTGGCGCCTCGGTCTCCCCCCTTTTTTTGGCTTTGCCTCGAGGCCAGCCCGAACACGCCTTGCACCCGGTGAAAGCACATTTGCTCCCTTGGTGGTTTTGGTAATTAATAACAACATATATGTCATTGAACTAATGTTTCCACTAAGTATATTTCAGGAAAAGTTCAATGATAGGTTGGCAAAAGGATTGTGGAGAAACCCCTAGATGCAAGGAAATGGATTGGCAAAGCTTCAAGCAAGTTGACTCTACATTTTACTTTGTGAGAAATCACTTTGAGTCCATAGGAAATCCAAAACTATTAAAAGGGGGTAAGGTATTGTTGGTGAACAAGATGCTCCACGTGCACAAGTGATAGTCACCAAAAACACCCACAAGCTCTTTCACAAATACTCTGTCTAGAACCCTACCACTAAAATCGATAAGACCAACGATTCCTATTCGGTCTCACTGAGATTCAAACCCTAGACAGATCCTTAGCCAAACCCATCTCGGTACTACCAACTTTCCACTTCGGTGCCACCAAGTTCAGTTGCCAACTTTCTGGTTAGCTATTTTCAAGCATCGGTACCACCGAGTTTTGTGAATCGGTCTCACCAAGTTTTGGACCAACTTTCTGGTTAGCCGTGGTCAAGAATTGGTACCACCGAAAATTGAGAATCGGTCTCACCGAGTTGTGCATTCTGACCGTTGGTCATCTTATCGGTACCACCGAGAGTTATGTATCGGTCTCACCGAGATTCAAAGTTACTGCCTTTTGGTCACTTCGGTACCACCGAGTTTTATACTTCGGTGTCACCGATTTGGTCACTTTAGGTGTAACGGTTGGATTTTTGGGGATGCCTATATATACCCCTTCACCACCACCCACTCGAAAAAGAAGCACTCGGACCTATTCCATACTTGCCCCATCCTATTTTCTGAGAGAGAGTCACCTACTCATGTGTTGAGATCAAGTTGTTCCATTCCTACCATATGAATCTTGATCTCTAGCCTCCCCAAGTTGCTTTCCACCAAAGCCAAATCTGTGAGAGAGTGATTGTGTGTTGAGGAGTCTATCATCTTGAAGCACAAGAGCCAGGAGTTCATCGACATTACCGAGCCTATTACCTTTTGGAGGTTGGTGCCTCCTAGATTGGTTAGGTGTCGCTTGGGAGCCTCCTACTTCGTGTTGTGGAGTTGAACCAAGAAGTTTGTACGGGCAAGGAGATCGCCTACTTCGTGAAGATCTACCCATAGTGAGGCTAGTCCTTCGTGGACGGAAGTCGTTGTGGAATAGTCAAGGTTGCTACTTCGTGGACCGTTATGCGTGGAGCCCTCCGTGGACTCTCGCGACTGTTACCCTCCGTGGGTTGAAGACTCCATAAACGTGGACGTGCGATAGCTCCACCTATCGGAACCACGGGAAAAATCTCCGTGTCTTCAAATTGCGTTTGATCTTCCTTCCTACCCTCTACTATACATGCTTGTTGTTACTTTCCGCTGCTATACTCTTAGACATGCATGTGTAGGGTGTACTTGACTTGCTATCGTTGCTAAAATCTGCCAACACTTAAAATTGGGAAAGGTAGAATTTTTATTTGGTAAAGTAGTCTAATCACCCCCCCCCCCCCTCTAGACATACTTTCGATCCTACAAGTGGTATCAGAGCTTTGGTCTCCATTGCATTGGTCTCACAACCTAGGAGAGTATGGCGTCTAGTGAGGGAAATTATCACCATAGAGGTCCGTTCTTTGATGGCACAAATTTTGCTAGTCGGAAGCACAAAATGAAAATGCATATTCTTGGTCATAACCCCGCCATTTGGGCTGTTGTTCGTGTTGGCTTGCAAGGTGAATTCTTTGGTGATGGAAAGGAACCGGATCGTGAAGCGGCCGCGGATGAATTGAAGATGTTGCAATACAACGCTCAAGCATGTGACATTCTTTTCAACTGCCTATGCCCCAAAGAATTCAACAAAATCAGCCGTCTTGAGAATGCAAAAGAGATTTGGGATACTTTGGTTGATATGCATGAAGGTACCGAATCCGTGAGAGAATCCAAGTTGGATGTTCTCCAAAGTCAGCTTGACAAGTTCAAGATGAAGGATGGTGAAGGAGTCGCAGAGATGTATTCTAGGCTAGCTCTCATCACAAATGAGATTGCCGGCTTAGGAAGCGAAGAAATGACCGACAAATTCATCATCAAGAAGATACTTCGAGCTTTGGATGAAAGATACGACACCGTGTGCACATTGATCCAAATGATGCCCAACTACAAAGATCTCAAGCCTACGGAAGTCATTGGAAGGATTGTTGCTCATGAGATGACACTCGAAGACAAAGAAGAGCTTCACAACAAGTCTAGCGGTGCTTACAAAGCCACAAGTGATGCTCCCACAACTTCAAGCGACAACCTTGTCACCAATGAAGAGATAAGCCTCATGATCAAGAAATTCAACAAGTTCTACAAGAATGGAGGCAAAGAACGAAGCTCCAACTCAAGATATGAAGAGAAGCATTCGTCAAGTCGTGACCGAAACTGCTACAATTGTGGGAAGCCCGGACACTACTCCAATGAGTGCACGGCTCTCTACAAACGAAGAGAAGAGTCACCTAGAAGACGAAGCTCAAGGAATGAATCACCTCAAAGAGAGAGAATGAGTAGAGATGATCGTTATGAACGAAGACCCTCAAGGAGAAGTAGGGACTCGGAGAAGAAGGACAAGTACACCAAGAGCTACTCAAGAAGAAGACATCAAGCTCATGTTGGTGAATGGGTTTCCGGCTCCGAATCCGATAACAACTCCGAGAGAAGCTATCACTCCAACTCCGACTATAGTCAAGATGAAGGTGTTGCCGTAATTGCACTAGTGACTACCAACTCCTATGATCTATTTGATTCACCAAATGAAGGGAGTGGAAGTTGCTTCATGGATAAAGGCCCCAAGGTATCACACCCCGAGTATCTTGATTTCAATAGTGATGAAGATGATTTACTTGGTGATGATGACTTGCTCTTTGATAAAACTAGTGATGTTAGTCAAAATGAACTTGATAATTTTCATGCTAGTCAAGATAAGTTGGTTGATGATGATAAGATGAAAATAGAACAACTAACTAAAGAATTAAACACTCTTAAGTTAGCCCATGAATCTACTCTAGAAGATCATAGAGAGCTTGTAAGGACTCATGAGAAGCTACGCTTCGAGAAGCTCACCTTGGAGCAAGAACATGAGTTTCTTAAAGCTATCAATGACGATCTCCGAAAGAAGACTTCATCTTATCTAGCCAAACGATTACTCTTGTCTACATTCATGCCACAAGTTAAACCTAGACAAACTAGTAACAAAGGCAAGAAAGGTTATTCATCTAGTAGCAACAATAAAAATGCTAAATCTAATGATGTTGCTTCTAGTAGTTCTATTGATTCCACTAATGATGATTCTCTTAGCCAAGTTACACTTGAGCAAGAAAACGATTTATTGAAAGGAATTATAGAGAAAGGTATCTACAAGAGTCTTGCCGGGTGTAAGCAATTTGAGGAGATTGTAAGCAAGCACGGAGGATGCCGGAAGAACCATGGCATTGGCTACTTCAACGCTAATGGAGTTGAATGGGAAGAAGGTCAATACCCCAAGCCCAAGTTTGTTCCTCAAAGGGAGAAGTATGTGTTGGGGAACGTAGTAATAATTCAAAATTTTCCTACGTGTCACCAAGATCAATCTAGGAGATGCTAGCAACGAGAGAGAGGGAGTGCATCTTCATACCCTTGAAGATCGCTAAGCGGAAGCGTTGCAAAGAACGCGGTTGATGGAGTCGTACTCGCGGCGATTCAAATCGCGGAAGATCCGATCCAAGCGTCGAACGGACGGCGCCTCCGCGTTCAACACACGTACAGCCCGGGGACGTCTCCTCCTTCTTGATCCAGCAAGGGGGGAGGAGAATTTGAGGGAGAGCTCCGGCAGCACGACGGCGTGGTGGCGGTGGAGCTCGTGGTTCTCCGGCAGAGCTTCGCTAAGCACTACGGAGGAGGGGGAGGTGTAGGAGGAGGGAGGGCTGCGCCAGGGGCAAGGGGTGCAGCTCCCATGCGCCTCCCCACTATATATAGGGGTGGAGGGGGCTGGTTTCTTTCCCTCGAAGTCCATTGGGGCATTGGCAAAGGTGGGAGGAAAGAAATCCCATCCTTTCCCTTCCCCACCGATTGTTATCCCCCTTTTTAGGGATCTTGATCTTATCCCTTCAGGATATGATCTTATTCCTTCTAAGGGGGGATCTTGGTGCGCCTTGACCAGGGGTGTGGGGCCTTGCCCCCACTACCCACGTTCATGTGGGCCCCCCCATGCAGGTGGGCCTCACTTCGGAACCTTCTAGAACCTTCCCGGTACAATACCGAAAAATCCCAAACATTTTCCGATGGCCAAAATAGGACTTCCCATATATAGATCTTTACCTCCAGACCATTCCGGAACTCCTCGTGACGTCCGGGATCTCATCGGGGACTCCGAACAACTTTCGGTAACCACATACAATTCCCATTACAACTCTAGCATCACCGAACCTTAAGTGTGTAGACCCTACGGGTTCGGGAACCATGCAGACATGACCGAGACACCTCTCCGGCCAATCACCAATAGCGGGATCTGGATACCCATATTGGCTCCCACATGTTCCACGATGGTCTCATCGGATGAACCACGATGTCGGGGATTCAATTAATCCCGTATACAATTCCCTTTGTCCATCGGTATGTTACTTGCCCGAGATTCGATCGTCGGTATCCCTATACCTTGTTCAATCTCGTTACCGGCAAGTCTCTTTACTCATTCTGTAACACATGATCCCGTGACTAACTCCTTAGTCACATTGAGCTCATTATGATGATGTATTACCGAGTGGGCCCAGAGATACCTCTCCGTCACACAGAGTGACAAATCCCAGTCTCGATTCGTGCCAACCCAACAGACACTTTCAGAGATACCTGTAGTGCACCTTTATAGTCACCCAGTTACGTTGTGACGTTTGATACACCCAAAGCATTCCTACGGTATCCGGGAGTTGCACAATCTCATGGTCTAAGGAAATGATACTTGACATTAGAAAAGCTCTAGCAGACGAACTACACGATCTTGTGCTATGCTTAGGATTGGGTCTTGTCCATCACATCATTCTCCTAATGATGTGATCCCGTTATCAACGACATCCAATGTCCATGGTCAGGAAACCATGACCATCTATTGATCAACGAGCTAGTCAACTAGAGGCTCACTAGGGACATGGTGTGGTCTATGTATTCACACATGTATTACGGTTTCCGGTTAATACAATTATAGCATGAACAACAGACAATTATCATGAACAAGGAAATATAATAATAACCATTTTATTATTGCCTCTAGGGCATATTTCCAACAGTCTCCCACTTGCACTAGAGTCAATAATCTAGTTACATTGTGATGAATCAAACACCCATAGAGTTCTGGTGCTGATCATGTTTCGCTCGTGGAAGAGGTTTAGTCAACGGATCTGCGACATTCAGATCCATATGTACTTTACAAATATCTATATCTCCATCCTGAATGTAACCATGAATGGAGTTGAAGCGGCGCTTGCTGTGCTTGGTCTTCTTGTGAGACCTGGGCTCCTTGGCAATGGCAATAGCTCCAGTGTTGTCACAGAAGAGAGTCATCGGGCCCGACGCATTTGGAATCACTCCTAGGTCGGTGATGAACTCCTTCATCCAGACTCCTTCCTGCGCTGCTTCCGAAGCAGCTATGTACTTCGCTTCACATGTAGCTGTCGCCACGACGCTTTGCTTGCAACTGCACCAGCTGACTGCCCCACCATTCAAAATATACACGTATCCGGTTTGTGACTTGGAGTCATCCGGATCTGTGTCGAAGCTAGCATCGATGTAACCCTTTACGACGAGCTCTTCGGCACCTCCATAAACGAGAAACATATCCTTAGTCCTTTTCAGGTACTTAAGGATATTCTTGACCGCTGTCTAGTGTTCCATTCCGGGATCACTTTGGTACCTCCCTACCAAACTTATGGCAAGGTTCACATCAGGTCTGGTACACAGCATGGCATACATAATAGAGCCTATGGCTGAGGCATAGGGGATGACACTCATCTTTTCTCTATCTTCTGCCGAGGTCGGGCATTGAGCTGTGCTCAATCTCACAACTTGCAATACAGGCAATAACCCCTTCTTGGACTGATCCATATTGAACTTCTTCAATATCTTGTCAAGGTATGTGCTTTGTGAAAGACCAATGAGGCGTCTCGATCTATCTCTATAGATCTTGATGCCTAATATGTAAGCAGCTTCTCCAAGGTCCTTCATTGAAAAACACTTATTCAAGTAGGCCTTTATGCTTTCCAAAAGTTCTATATCATTTCCCATCAACAATATGTCATCCACATATAAAATGAGAAATGCTACAGAGCTCCCACTCACTTTCTTGTAAATACAGGCTTCTCCATAAGTCTGTATAAACCCAAACACTTTGATCACCTCATCAAAGCGAATGTTCCAACTCCGAGATGCTTGCACCAGCCCATAGATGGAGCGCTGGAGCTTGCATACCTTGTCAGCATTCTTAGGATCGACAAAACCTTCCGGCTGCATCATATACAATTCTTCCTTAAGGAAACCGTTAAGGAATGCCGTTTTGACGTCCATTTGCCAGATCTCATAATCATAAAATGCGGCAACTACTAACATGATTCGGACGGACTTCAGCATCGCTACGGGTGAGAAAGTCTCATCGTAGTCAACTCCTTGAACTTGTCGATAACCCTTAGCGACAAGCCGAGCCTTATAGACGGTCACATTACCATCCGCGTCAGTCTTCTTCTTAAAGATCCATTTATTTTCTATGGCTTGCCGATCATCGGGCAAGTCCACCAAAGTCCATACTTTGTTCTCATACATGGATCCTATCTCGGATTTCATGGCTTCAAGCCATTTGTTGGAATCCGGGCCCGCCATGGCTTCTTCATAGTTCGAAGGTTCACCGTTGTCTAACAACATGATTTCCAGGACAGGGTTGCCGTACCACTCTGGTGCGGAACGTGTCCTCGTGGACCTACAAAGTTCAGTAGTAACTTGATCCGAGGTTTCATGATCATCATCATTAACTTCCTCTCTAGTCGGTGCAGGCACCACAGAAACATTTTCCTGCGCTGCGCTACTCTCCGGTTCGAGAGGGGGTACAATTACCTCATCAAGTTCTACTTTCCTCCCACTTACTTCTTTCGAGAGAAACTCTTTCTCTAGAAAGGATCCATTCTTGGCAACAAAGATCTTGCCTTCGGATCTGAGGTAGAAGGTATACCCAATAGTTTCCTTAGGGTATCCTATGAAGACGCACTTTTCCGATTTGGGTTCGAGCTTTTCAGGTTGAAGTTTCTTGACATAAGCATCGCATCCCCAAACTTTCAGAAACGACAGCTTAGGTTTCTTCCCAAACCATAATTCATACGGTGTCGTCTCAACGGATTTAGACGGTGCCCTATTTAAAGTGAATGCGGCAGTCTCTAATGCATATCCCCAAAATGATAGCGGTAAATCAGTAAGAGACATCATAGATCGCACCATATCCAATAGAGTGCGATTACGACGTTCGGTCACACCATTACGCTGAGGTGTGCCAGGCGGCGTGAGTTGTGAAACAATTCCACATTTCCTTAAGTGCGTGCCAAACTCGTGACTCAAATATTCTCCTCCACGATCAAATCGTAAGAACTTTATTTTCTTGTCACGTTGATTCTCTACCTCACTCTGAAATTCCTTGAACTTTTCAAAGGTCTCAGACTTGTGTTTCATTAAGTAGACATACCCATATCTGCTTAAGTCATCAGTGAGGGTGAGAACATAACGATAGCCACCGCGAGCCTCAACGCTCATTGGACCGCATACATCGGTATGTATTATTTCCAACAAGTTGGTTGCTCGCTCCATTGTTCCGGAGAACGGAGTCTTAGTCATCTTGCCCATGAGGCATGGTTCGCACATGTCAAATGATTCATAATCAAGAGACTCCAAAAGTCCATCTGCATGGAGTTTCTTCATGCGTTTGACACCAATATGACCAAGGCGGCAGTGCCACAAGTATGTGGGACTATCATTATCAACCATACATTGTTTGGTATTCACACTATGAATATGTGTAACATCACGTTCGAGATTCAATAAAAATAAACCATTGACCAGCGGGGCATGACCATAAAACATATCTCTCATATAAATAGAACAACCATTATTCTCGGATTTAAATGAGTAGCCATCTCGCATCAAACGAGATCCAGATACAATGTTCATGCTCAAAGCTGGTACTAAATAACAATTATTGAGGTTTAAAACTAATCCCGAAGGTAGATGCAGAGGTAGCGTGCCGACGGCGATCACATCGACCTTGGAACCATTCCCGACGCGCATCATCACCTCGTCCTTTGCCAGTCTCCGCTTATTCCGCAGCTCCTGTTTTGAGTTACAAATGTGAGCAACCGCACCGGTATCAAATACCCAGGAGCTACTACGAGCGCTGGTAAGGTACACATCAATAACATGTATATCATATATACCTTTGACGTTGCCGGCCTTCTTATCCGCTAAGTACTTGGGGCAGTTCCGCTTCCAGTGACCGGTTCCCTTGCAATAAAAGCACTCAGTCTCAGGCTTGGGTCCATTCTTGGGCTTCTTCCTGGCAACTGATTTACCGGGCGCGGCAACTGCTTTGCCATCCTTCTTGAAGTTCTTCTTACCCTTGCCTTTCTTGAAACTGGTGGTCTTATTCACCATCAACACTTGATGTTCCTTTTTGATCTCCACCTCCGCTGATTTCAGCATCGAATATAACTCAGGAATGGACTTCTCCATCCCTTGCATATTGAAGTTCATCACAAAGCTCTTGTAGCTAGGTGGAAGCGACTGGAGGATTCTGTCAATAACCGAGTCATCCGGAAGATTAACTCCCAGCTGAGACAAGCGGTTGTGCAACCCAGACATTTTGAGTATGTGCTCGCTGACAGAACTATTTTCCTCCATCTTACAACTGAAGAACTTGTCGGAGACTTCATATCTCTCGACCCGGGCATGAGCTTGGAAAACCATTCTCAGCTCTTGGAACATCTCATATGCTCCGTGTTGCTCAAAACGCTTTTGGAGCCCCGGTTCTAAGCTGTAAAGCATGCCGCACTGAACCAGGGAGTAATCATCACTACGCGACTGCCAGGCGTTCATAACGTCTTGAGTTGCTGGGAAAATGGGTGTGTCACCTAGCGGTGCATCGAGGACATATGCTTTCTTGGAAGCTATGAGGATGATCCTCAAGTTACGGACCCAGTCCGTATAGTTGCTTCCATCGTCTTTCAGCTTGGTTTTCTCTAGGAACGCGTTGAAGTTGAGGGCAACATTAGCGTGGGCCATTGGATCTACAAGATAGATTGTAAAGACAATTTTAGACTAAGTTCATGATAATTAAGTTCATCTAATCAAATTATTTAATGAACTCCCACTCAGATAGACATCCCTCTAGTCATCTAAGTGATACATGATCCATATCGACTAGGCCGTGTCCGATCATCACGTGAGACGGACTAGTCATCAATGGTGAACATCTCCATGTTGATCGCATCTACTATACGACTCATGTTCGACCTTTCGGTCTCTCGTGTTCCGAGGCCATGTCTGTACATGCTAGGCTCGTCAAGTCAACCTAAGTGTTTCGCGTGTGTAAATCTGGCTTACACCCGTTGTATGCGAACGTTAGAATCTATCACGCCCGATCATCACGTGGTGCTTCGAAACAACGATCCTTCGCAACGGTGCACACTTAGGGGGAACACATTTCTTGAAATTTTAGTGAGGGATCATCTTATTTATGCTACCGTCGTTCTAAGCAAATAAGATGTAAAAACATGATAAACATCACATGCAAATCATAAAGTGACATGATATGGCCAATATCATCTTGCGCCTTTGATCTCCATCTTCGGGGCGCGGTATGATCACCATCGTCACCGGCACAACACCATGATCTCCATCATCGTGATCTCCATCATCGTGTCTTCATGAAGTTGTCTCGCCAACTATTACTTCTACTACTATGGCTAACGGTTAGCAATAAAGTAAAGTAATTACATGGCGTTTTTGATTGACACGCAGGTCATACAATAAATTAAGACAACTCCTATGGCTCCTGTCGGTTGTCATACTCATCGACATGCAAGTCGTGATTCCTATTACAAGAACATGATCAATCTCATACATCACATATATTTCATCACATCCTTTTGGTCATATCACATCACATAGCATACCCTGCAAAAACAAGTTAGACGTCCTCTAATTGTTGTTGCAAGTTTTACGTGGCTGCTATGGGTTTCTAGCAAGAACGTTTCTTACCTACGCAAAAGCCACAACGGTGATATGCCAATTGCTATTTACCCTTCATAAGGACCCTCTTCATCGAATCCGATCCGACTAAAGTGGGAGAGACAGACACCCGCTAGCCACCTTATGCAACAAGTGCATGTCAGGCGGTGGAACCAGTCTCGCGTAAGCGTACGTGTAAAGTCGGTCCGGGCCGCTTCATCCCACAATGCCGCCGAATCAAGATAGGACTAGTAACGGCAAGCAAATTGACCAAATCATCGCCCACAACTACTTGTGTTCTACTCGTGCATAGAATCTACGCATAGACCTAGCTCTGATACCACTGTTGGGGAACGTAGTAATAATTCAAAATTTTCCTACGTGTCACCAAGATCAATCTAGGAGATGCTAGAAACGAGAGAGAGGGAGTGCATCTTCATACCCTTGAAGATCGCTAAGCGGAAGCGTTGCAAAGAACGCGGTTGATGGAGTCGTACTCGCGGCGATTCAAATCGCGGAAGATCCGATCCAAGCACCGAACGGACGGAGCCTCCGCGTTCAACACACGTACAACCCAGGGACGTCTCCTCCTTCTTGATCCAGCAAGGGGGGAGGAGAAGTTGAGGGAGAGCTCCGGCAGCACGACGGCATGGTGGCGGTGGAGCTCGTGGTTCTCTGGCAGAGCTTCGCTAAGCACTACGGAGGAGGAGGAGGTGTAGGAGGAGGGAGGGCTGCGTCAGGGGCAAGGGGTGCAGCTCCCATGCGCCTCCCCACTATATATAGGGGTGGAGGGGGCTGGTTTCTTGCCCTCCAAGTCCATTGGGGCGTTGGCAAAGGTGGGAGGAAAGAAATCCCATCCTTTCCCTTCCCCACCGATTGTTATCCCCCCTTTTTAGGGATCTTGATCTTATCCCTTCAGGATATGATCTTATTCCTTCTAAGGGGGGATCTTGGTGCGCCTTGACCAGGGGTGTGGGGCCTTGCCCCCACTACCCACGTTCATGTGGGCCCCCCATGCAGGTGGGCCCCACTCCAGAACCTTCTAGAACCTTCCCGGTACAATACCGAAAAATCCCAAACATTTTCCGGTGGCCAAAATAGGACTTCCCATATATAGATCTTTACCTCCGGACCATTCCAGAACTCCTCGTGACGTCCGGGATCTTATCGGGGACTCTGAACAACTTTCGGTAACCACATACAATTCCCATTACAACTCTAGCGTCACCGAACCTTAAGTGTGTAGACCCTACGGGTTCGGGAACCATGCAGACATGACCGAGACACCTCTCCGGCCAATAAGCAATAGTGGGATCTGGATACCCATATTGGCTCCCACATGTTCCACGATGATCTCATCGGATGAACCACGATGTCGGGGATTCAATTAATCCTGTATACAATTCCCTTTGTCCATCGGTATGTTACTTCCCCGAGATTCGATCGTCGGTATCCCTATACCTTGTTCAATCTCGTTACCAGCAAGTCTCTTTACTCATTCCGTAACACATGATCACGTGACTAACTCCTTAATCACATTGAGCTCATTATGATGATGTATTACCGAGTGGGCCCAGAGATATCTCTCCGTCACACGGAGTGACAAATCCCAGTCTCGATTCGTGCCAACCCAACAGACACTTTTGGAGATACCTGTAGTGCACCTTTATAGTCACCCAGTTACGTTGTGACGTTTGATACACCCAAAGCATTCCTACCGTATCCGGGAGTTGCACAATCTCATGGTCTAAGGAAATGATACTTGACATTAGAAAAGCTCTAGCAGACGAACTACACGATCTTGTGCTATGCTTAGGATTGGGTCTTGTCCATCACATCATTCTCCTAATGATGTGATCCCGTTATCAACAACATCCAATGTCCATGGTCAGGAAACCATGACCATCTATTGATCAACGAGCTAGTCAACTAGAGGCTCACTAGGGACATGGTGTGGTCTATGTATTCACACATGTATTACGGTTTCCGGTTAATACAATTATAGCATGAACAATAGACAATTATCATGAACAAGGAAATATAATAATAACCATTTTATTATTGCCTCTAGGGCATATTTCCAACAGTATGAACATACTCTTCCCAAGGGAACAAACACTCAAGATGACCTTCCACCACAAGACCACAAGCTCAAGGGCAAGAACAAGCTTCAAGAGGACATTGACTCATATGAAGATGAATCCCAAGCTTTGGTGTAGTGGGTCCCCAAGGCTACTTCAAGCTCAACTTCTACAAGTGCCACTTCAACACCAAGGATCCCCATCAAGTTGATGTGGGTCCCCAAGAAGAAGAACTAGAGAAGTTCTTGAGGGGTGACTCCGCCAATGAAATTCACTCACATTCATTATTGGCAAGAACTAGTTGCAATCAACTTCATCAATATGCAATAGTTCAAGGAGTCACACATTCCCTCAAAGGTAAGCAAGGGACAAGGTAATCAACAAATCCATGGACATCATCATGTATGCTTTGCACTCCATGTCCATAGATATCCTTGTATTTGTCTCTTGTGTGTTGGGACTAACCCATGTAGGTGAGAAGAGTAAGGAAACAACAAGGATGCTCCCAACTCTTGGTGATCTTCATCAACCTTGAGCATCCACCACTACATCACCCACATGAAGTCTTCTACGACAAACCCAAGGTTAGTTTATCCCTCCTATGGGGGGATGTCACATCAAGGGGGAGCTTTACTCTAAGACTTGAGTTAAGGCATCTCTTAGAATGTGACAACATTAAATGCTTTATGTAAAAGTGGTAACGCCACTTGTGCTTAAACGATGAGTATGACCTATGATCAAGTATTCTTACTTGGCTCCTAAGTCAATATACTAATATATAGATGACTCCGTCATCGCCAAAATGCTTGTTAGATGCTAGTATGTATGTGCATGTTTGCCATGATTTCTTTTGACATCTTATTGTGTGAGCATGTTGGTCTGCATTTCTTTAACCATTCGAGGACATCCAATTGTTGCTATTTGATTTTTTATTTTTATTTTGCCAATTGGATGGACAAGAATGCCTAGGAACACTCTCTAGCTATCTATGCTTTCTCGTCTCATATTCCATTCTTGCTGCATCACAAAATTTGAACAAGGACTTTTCGATCTCTCTGTGTGAGGAGCACTCGGAGTTCCGTATCAACAAAGGACTGACCATTAAAACCTCCCAAGTGCATCTCGGTGGAACCAATACCAAATTCTCGGTATCACCGAATGCCTAGGGTTGATCTGGTTTTCACTCTCGGTATCACCGATTCCATCTTCTCGGTTACACCGAGTTTCCCTATCAGCTGACAGTAGAGGAACTCGGTGCCACCGAAAAGTTAGAACCGGTGTCACCGACAGCCACGGGTATATAAAGAGGCGGACCCGACTTTTGAAATTAACTCCTCAAACGTCATCCCCTCCAAAACCCTAGCTGCCGCACAAGGACCCCTGGTCGTCTCCTTCGTCTTCCCGAGCGCCTCCGCCGTTGGAAGTCCACGCCGTCGACAGAATCTTCACCCCCGTCGCCGTCGTAGCGAGATCGTCACCAAGTTAGGGTACGATTTCGATCCCTCGCGCGCTCACCTTTCCGAATCTTGCGCATTAGGACTTCTCCATCGATAAGCCAAAGTTTGAGATTGATCTATCCACAAGAGTTTCCAGTAGACTAGTGAACGAACATTTTTTTAGGGTTTGTCGTCCGCAACTTGAATCTCGGTGACACCGAAGCAAAAGAATCGGCATCACCGATTCCCTTTTCTGGTCGACTGAGAATGTCGGGACCCCGATCCTAAGCCATATGAATCCAGCATGTAACATGTCACACCACTTTGCGGCCTCACGCACGGTAACCCACGGCTGCCACCTTACCTTGGCCGGGACCGTTTGCGCCTTTTGGCTCATGGATATGAACATGTTGCTAGCATTCACACGTCAAAGAACCCAGGTCGACATGACTAGTTATAGACCCAAGTGGCACAACCGTACAGGGACAGGCATACGTAACCCAACAATGCAGGTGTCGATCATCAGCGTGTGTAGACGAGTCGTAGCAAGCTACAAGGACTCCATTACACCACGTGACATTTCCCCGTAGGGACAGACACAGCAGCAAAGAAGGATACACGCCGGTCAATCAATGTGTCCGAAGCAGTAGCAAGCTACCAAGGCTCATGGAAGCACAAAGAGGCATTTCCCCGTAAAGAAGGCTACTAGAGGCACACAACTAGGTGTCGAATCCCACACATACCAATGCATTTCAATCATACACGCACTATGCACGATATGCGTAGATACAACATGGCATCACAACAAAACTCTACAACATAACATTTATTTAGGAGGCTCCGAAGAGCCAACATAGTATAATGTTACAAGCAGGAGGGGTCACATGACCCAGCATTCAGAGCATACAATCAACAAGCGGAAGTTACATGTCTGGGTACAGACATCTAATAAAAGTGGCTGGAAGAGCCTGAAAAGCTACAACGACCCTACCATAGGAGCCAGACCTCTGTCTGGCATTCCCAAGCTATTCCGGACAACGTTGAACTTCACGTCATAAGAATCACTAATGAGACTGACGTCTCCTCTGCAAAAACATAAATTAAGCAACCGTGAGTACAAAGGTACTCAGCAAGACTTACATCAGAACTAACTACATATGCATCATTGTCAACAAAGGGGGTTGTGGAGCTTATTGCAGTAAGCCAGCTTTGACTCTTGGCTAACCTGTACTACGACTACAAGTAGTATATTTGAGGTGGGATAGCGCACATGAGTCCACATATTCACCAAATCAATACACCACTATGGATCCACTCCCGTCTCCCTACGAGAAGGCCATCCATAGCACTCACGCTTATCTTGCGCATTTTAAAGTATCCATGTCAAATTGTCTATGAACCACATAAGTTCTCCAAGTAGTCCATATCCGAGGACGCGGCTATTCGAACAGATTCATAACCCTGCAGAGGTGTACTTCTTCACACATGCTCCCGCCACTTATCGCCATGTGCACGTAAAAAGGCACCTCGGCAACCTTCAAGCGGAAGCCCAGCGAGGGAGTCGGCCATGACCGTCAATCACACAAGACCCTAGTCCAGATTTATCGCCTATTTGAGACTGAACCCGCACAGAAGTCCGGCCGAAGTTTCCGCTACGGCCTCAAACGATGTGCGCAGGGTTCCCAAGCCCACCGTTCAGGTGCCACTTGGTACACCGTGCCACCGTGTCTATACCGCATCAAAGCCCACCCCGTCGGGCAGCGCTAAGTACGGCCACCAACACTTTTCCTACAAACACCAGAAACTAGTTGGAACTCCTGGACAGAGATCTAGGCGATTAATAAGTCGAGCGGGGCCATATTTCAGGGCCCAACGTGTGGTAGTAACTGACTTGGATCACATATACAGAACTCGGTTCTTAAGGATGGTCCCAATGAGACAATCCGCCATGTACTCCTACATGGCCTCTCATCGCTACCTTTACCAAATCGTGTTCACACACTTAGCTCTCACACAGTAGGATATGAACACTGTCATTCCGATTCATCGCCCAGATGGATCAGACCCGACACGACACGACTCTAAGCATAGCAGGCACAGTAAGTAAGCAAGCATGGATGAGTAGGCACATCAAGGCTCAAGCAGTTGCTACTCATGCTAAGTGGTTTCAACTATTTACTATGGCAAAGACAGGTCATGCAAAGGAATGGGTTCAGCTACCGAGAACATATAACAGTTGAAACGTTGTTGTCCTAATGCAGTATAAGAGAGCAGGAGCGAGAGAGTAGGATATTATCAGGATGCTCAAGGAGGGGTTGCTTGCCTGACACTTCTGAAGATAACAATGAGTCTTCATCGGTGACAACGATCTCAACGTCGGAACAACGTCTACTGAGGGAGAACAACCACCGGCAAACAAGAAGGAACACATTCAATGCAATGCAACAAACATGATGTATGATATGGCATCTTAAAGCATTGAATTGATCTAGTGCAATAGATAAACATATTAATTGAAGTGGAATTCAAACCTAGTTCAAATTCCAACTCCAAATGATATTTCATATATTATCCTAATCATGAAATGTCCTACTTGGTGTTGTTAACTTGCTCAAACATGCATGATCATGGCATAAACAGATTCATTGGATTT
The DNA here is from genome assembly GCA_039707655.1 of Elymus sibiricus. Classification (NCBI taxonomy): domain Eukaryota; kingdom Viridiplantae; phylum Streptophyta; class Magnoliopsida; order Poales; family Poaceae; genus Elymus; species Elymus sibiricus. Next base: position 380,729,407 of record CM077673.1, on the reverse strand, counting down.
TTCTGATCATTTTTCATTTATAAATTATTTTCATCTGAGTTACAGATCATTTTTTATGATTTTTAGAAGTTTTAAACATTTTCTGGAATTAAATAAATCCAGAAATAACTTACTGTGTCATCACTGCGTCATGCTGGCGTCAGCCAGTCAACAGACCCAGGTCCAGGTCAAACCTGACGACCAGGGCCCACACGTCAGTGACTAAAATAATTAAACAAATTAATTAACCTAATTAAGTGTTAAACCTAATTAAGCCAGGGTGCTGGCCCACCTGTCAGTGACCCTAGGAGGGTCAAAACCGTGTCAGCGGGGTCAAACCCGCCGGCGTTAAGCTGCCGGCGAGGCCAGACGCGACGGGGTGGCTCGGAAACGCAGCACGGGCCACGGATCGAAGTGTCGGTGGCACCGTTGGGCTGCTGGCGTTCATGCGCGTCGGATGGCGGCGGTAGCTGGTCGTGGGGTGGTCTGCATCGGCGCCGGCGACTACCACAGCGGCGGTCGGAGCACGGGCTTTCCCGGGCGCGTGCGTGCATCACGCGAGGCAGCAATCCAGAGCCACTCACAGGTTTTCAAAATTATTGGAGCTACAAATATGTTTATAGGATTTCATAACTCCAATATAAAAACAAAAAGGGTTAATTCAAAAATACAAAATGAATAAGAAAATGTGCATCACCTCTGGTTGATGTTTTCAACATTTTCCAGAAGTCATGAACAATTCTGTAAGCCATTTTGGGTTTTGAAAATGATTTTATTTGAACCTAGTTGGATTTAAATTGTTGCTAGAGTTTATCAATCCCCATTTAAATTTTAAGGGAGAAAATTTAACATGATGACATGATGATTATGCAATGACAAGCAATGACTAAGCTAGGGCTGTGACAACTCACCCCCACTAAGCAAGAATCTTGTCCCAAGATTCAGGCGTAGGGTAAGAGGACAAAGGGGACACAACTAGCACAATCTTCACGGTCAAATTGCCCTTCTCGAAGATGTTGATTCATTGCATCAGGTTGATCTTGACATCTTTGCCTTCGAGATCTTCATCCAATACAACAACAATGGGAATAGGAAAGCTCTACAAGATTCGATCTTCTCGAAGATCGAATAGCTCATGATCAACTCATGGAATGAGACGTAAGAACGTCTCTTGAGCTGAGACTCAAGACACAAAACGGAAACGATGGAATGAGGCAGATAACGGAGGTTCAATTAGTAGGCAACAATTCCATGCTTAGCTAGGATGGAGCATGGTTTTCAAAGTAGCGAGGAGTTAGTTGCCCTTCATACAATAACGGGCACCTTAGGGAAGGTGACTCGTAGGATTATCCCTTAAGTGGCAAAAAGAATTACTTTTGATACAGAGATCATTGAAACTCTTCATACCAGCCTAAGGCAATTCGCAATGATCATTTGAAGGAATTCAAAAGAATGGCATACTCAGATCAGAAAGGAAACTAGAGTTATAAAACAACTCGGCAACGGAAGGCACATTCCAATTGATACCGAGGGTATAACCTAGTGTCTGAGCGTGCTCTCAAGAACTTGAGCATTTCCATATTCATCAAGGTTTTACCAACATCTATGCCAAGATCTTGGTGACTCATCATACTACCATGGTGAATAACGATGGAGGATGCAGATGCAAAGGAAGACAACACTTTCTCAAATTTCACCTTAGCTATGCAAAGGGAATGACATCTGGATGATCGACCGAGAGACATTTAGCACTCTGCTTCTAATGTTCTCCTTGATGTACTAGCGTAACCCAATATAGACATTGCTTGGTATCTAGAACATCAAGTATAGGTCGGACTTCGGGGGTTCCAAGGGTCCATGAGGAATAACTTTAGAACAAGGCATACAAGGTCCTCATGGGGAAATGGCTAATGTCGCTGATACAAGACACTATAATAGTAGGTCTTCCGGCTAAGTGCGTTAGCCACAACATCACTTTGCCGGGTCTTAGGTAGACCAATATCATAATACTTGAGAAACGTTCCAACCATTATATCTGCCCGAGATTCAGATATGGTTGGTGTCAACATACTTCAGACCCAGCATGTCCGAAAGGAGAGTTTGCAACACAAATCGACGAGATGATGTTGCGAGATTCTCGGGAAATGAACTACAGAAGCTAGCTCCAAAAGATGAGCTGGATTGCAGGACTCACGTGGCACGCTGTCCAAGACAAGCATGGTCACTTAAAAGTCTTCCAACTAAACACTACCGAGTTCTCGGTGGGAACCATCATTGCGGATGGCGAAGTCGGGTGCAAGTCCGTCTGGTACCTTCAGGAATAGCACATAACTTCTTTTCCTTAAACAAATCAGTCAGTGGCTTAGTGTGCTAGGAATACATATGGAATGGAGGTAGCGAGCCTATCAACCATAGGATACTTCGCACGTGCATGACTGGGTTGGGATGATTCCAAAGGGAGCAAAATAACTTTTCTCGAATTCACGGCGGCAACTTCCACCAAATGCACATGAATTTCGAGTAAGTCACTTCATACACCAACATATACTTCATGTATGAGACACGAGGATATTGCCTACAAAGTTTCCAATACTAACTTAATGTCCAACATGAGTTGTGAACAATGAAAATGTTGTCGATGGGCTCAACAACAATTCATTAAAATATCCATGAAGACGAAATTCCACAACTATGTGAGCAAGAGCATAGCATTGGTCAGACCAAAAGGTATAATGATGTAAGCTCAAGGGATTAGCCACGAGTAAGACAAAATTGCGAGAACCCATGGTTCTGAGTTTGATTCGACGATAGCCCATAATCAAATCAAAGGTGTGACAAGACAATGGATGCATCAGCTGGTCACAAGGACCGATCGATGAAGATATCATCTTTCTTATACACACACAAACACATACGCACAAGGATATCCCTTCAGAATGAACAAAGTTGGGCAAAGCTTTCATCTTCCAACTCTCCAAGTTGTTGTTTAGCTTAACCAACTAGTTCAGGGGTACCCAACACAGATTCTTGGAGAAAGGGTGGTTTACAGGAAAACCAACTTGATCACGAACTCAACATAACGGTCAGGGAACAACCTGGTAATCCTTCCGGGAAGATATTCGGAAAATCACGATCCACCGGTATGTTATTGAGCTCGAGGATAATCTTGCTTTTCAGGGCAAGACGATATGATCAAAAGAGTTTGGAACAAACCTAACTCGTTGATCGAGGAGTGCACCATGAAAGATGGACTAGGTAGCATGGTCAATCTTAGGATGACAATTCAATGACCATCACCCTAAGAGTGAAATTATTGTCCATTAAGAACCAAGCAACAAAGTTGCTAGGGGAATTGATTGCACACATCACGATTAACTTGTCAGTATTCTGGTTACAAACAACACAGAGACCGAGGAGTGACGATGATGGCGAGAAGTATCACTGTATCAAGAAGTCATAAGAGGTGGTGCAATTCCCATGACAATCCTGACTTAAAGGGGGTAACACTTCGAGGTGGAACAAAACAAAAGCTAGATTGGCATTTTATTTGCGGAACACAACTACTTTGACCCAATCCTAGAAAAGGATGAGGTACTGGAGTTTGTTTCTCCTAGTCATTCTGAAATAGAATGGCTTGACGGACCACAGGAATAATGTGCATCGATGAACATGAATGCACAACTACTCTTGACTATCCCTTGATAGATGAAGGTCAAAATACAATTGAAGAGGGCAACTCAAGAGAACATGATTTTCTGAGTTGTAGATGCATATGTTAAATACGTCGAACAAAGTTCAACATGTTTCTTCCAGATAACCCATGCAGAAAGGTAGGGTTGGCAGAGTCACAACTATGGAACAGATAACTCATGAAAAGCAGTCTTGTTGTGACCTTCATCTCACGAGGGGCTTCTGCCATGACTGGTTCATGGTATTGGAAGAATGATAAACCACGAACCTTGAAGACTATAACAAGGTTACTAATATCCTAAAGGAACGAGCAAATACTATCAACGAGAGTGAGCAGAATGATTCTTGGGTTCAAGAACCTAGAAATAGAATACCTATTGACTAAGTAGCATCACAACATGCTTTCGATAACGATGGCCAGAATTATCACACTGGGAACAAAGACACAACTAGACTGTTGGGTGGTTCACTTAAATAACATGGTTTCCTAAACACCTTTAACATATACGTCGAGGTAGTAGAGTACCTCAACGCAACAATTAGTGTGCTTTGTCTGGCCAAAAGACATTAACTCGGGATTAAATGATTTACAATTGCATCGGATAATTTAGAAACCTTTGGATAACTCAGACAGCATAACGGCTGTATGGCATGAAATATGAGGCAACCTGCATGAAAACTGACAACAAAACAACTGAATTTTTATGGAGACATTGATCCAGGAAGACAACAACTTTCCTATAAGTCCACAACATAGTAACTCGTCATCCTGATAGACAGAGGAGAAGCCTAATTCTTAAACCCCGTGGAATAAGGGAGAGGGTGACTCAGAATTAGAATGACACGAGGAGAGGAGTAAAAAGAATCTTACGTTCCCTTCCACAATCAATTCCCTTATATAACTAAAGCAGTTCTAGACTCAAACATCGACCAGTTTGGCTTGGTAATCCTACAGGCAGTCAAGCTCTGATACCAACGTTGTCGGGACCCCGATCCTAAGCCATATGAATCCAGCATGTAACATGTCATACCACTTTGCGGCCTCACGCACGGTAACCCACGGCTGCCACCTTACCTTGGCCGGGACCGTTTGCGCCTTTTGGCTCATGGATATGAACATGTTGCTAGCATTCACACGTCAAAGAACCCGGGTCGACGTGACTAGTTATAGACCCAAGTGGCACAACCGTACAGGGACAGGCATACGTAACCCAACAATGCAGGTGTCGGTCATCAGCGTGTGTAGACGAGTCGTAGCAAGCTAAAAGGACTCCATTACACCACGTGACATTTCCTCGTAGGGACAGACACAGCAGCAAAGAAGGATACACGCCGGTCAATCAATGTGTCCGAAGCAGTAGCAAGCTACCAAGGCTCATGGAAGCACAAAGAGGCATTTCCCCGTAAAGAAGGCTACTAGAGGCACACAACTAGGTGTCGAATCCCACACATACCAATGCATTTCAATCATACACGCACTATGCACGATATGCGTAGATACAACATGGCATCACAACAAAACTCTACAACATAACATTTATTTAGGAGGCTCCGAAGAGCCAACATAGTATAATGTTACAAGCAGGAGGGGTCACATGACCCAACATTCAAAGCATACAATCAACAAGCGGAAGTTACATGTCTGGGTACAGACATCTAATAAAAGTGGCTGGAAGAGCCTGAAAAGCTACAACGACCCTACCATAGGAGCCAGACCTCTGTCTGGCATTCCCAAGCTATTCCGGACAACGTTGAACTTCACGTCGTAAGAATCACTAATGAGACTGACGTCTCCTCTGCAAAAACATAAATTAAGCAACCGTGAGTACAAAGGTACTCAGCAAGACTTACATCAGAACTAACTACATATGCATCATTGTCAACAAAGGGGGTTGTGGAGCTTATTGCAGTAAGCCAGCTTTGACTCTTGGCTAACATGTACTACGACTACAAGTAGTATCTTTGAGGTGGGATAGCGCACACGAGTCCACATATTCACCAAATCAATACACCACTATGGATCCACTCCCGTCTCCCTACGAGAAGGCCATCCATAGCACTCACGCTTATCTTGCGCATTTTAAAGTATCCATGTCAAATTGTCTATGAACCACATAAGTTCTCCAAGTAGTCCATATCCGAGGACGCGGCTATTCGAACAGATTCATAACCCTGCAGAGGTGTACTTCTTCACACATGCTCCCGCCACTTATCGCCATGTGCACGTAAAAAGGCACCTCGGCAACCTTCAAGCGGAAGCCCAGCGAGGGAGTCGGCCATGACCGTCAATCACACAAGACCCTAGTCCAGGTTTATCGCCTATTTGAGACTGAACCCGCGCAGAAGTCCGGCCGAAGTTTCCTCTACGGCCTCAAACGATGTGCGCAGGGTTCCCAAGCCCACCGTTCAGGTGCCACTTGGTACACCGTGCCACTGTGTCTATACCACATCAAAGCCCACCCCGTCGGGCAGCGCTAAGTACGGCCACCAACACTTTTCCTACAAACACCAGAAACTAGTTGCAACTCCTGGACAGAGATCTAGGCGATTAATAAGTCGAGCGGGGCCATATTTCAGGGCCCAACGTGTGGTAGTAACTGTCTTGGATCACATATACAGAACTCGGTTCTTAAGGATGGTCCCAATGAGACAATCCGCCATGTACTCCTACATGGCCTCTCATCGCTACCTTTACCAAATCGTGTTCACACACTTAGCTCTCACACAGTAGGATATGAACACTGTCATTCCGATTCATCGCCCAGATGGATCAGACCCGACACGACACGACTCTAAGCATAGCAGGCACAGTAAGTAAGCAAGCATGGATGAGTAGGCACATCAAGGCTCAAGCAGTTGCTACTCATGCTAAGTGGTTTCAACTATTTACTATGGCAAAGACAGGTCATGCAAAGGAATGGGTTCAGCTACCGAGAACATATAACAGTTTAAACGTTGTTGTCCTAATGCAGTATAAGAGAGCAGGAGCGAGAGAGTAGGATATTATCAGGATGCTCAAGGAGGGGTTGCTTGCCTGACACTTCTGAAGATAACAATGAGTCTTCATCGGTGACAACGATCTCAACGTCGGAACAACGTCTACTAACGGAGAACAACCACCGGCAAACAAGAAGTAACACATTCAATGCAATGCAACAAACATGATGTATGATATGGCATCTTAAAGCATTGAATTGACCTAGTGCAATAGATAAACATATTAATTGAAGTGGAATTCAAACCTAGTTCAAATTCCAACTCCAAATGCTATTTCATATATTATCCTAATCATGAAATGTCCTACTTGGTGTTGTTAACTTGCTCAAACATGCATGATCATGGCATAAACAGATTCATTGGATTTTTCTGATCATTTTTCATATATAAATTATTTTCATCTGAGTTACAGATTATTTTCTATGATTTTTAGAAGTTTTAAACATTTTCTGGAATTAAATAAATCCAGAAATAACTTACTGTGTCATCACTGCGTCATGCTGGCGTCAGCCAGTCAACAGACCCAGGTCCAGGCCAAACCTGACGACCAGGGCCCACACGTCAGTGACTAAAATAATTAAACAAATTAATTAACCTAATTAAGTGTTAAAACTAATTAAGCCAGGGTGCTGGCCCCACCTGTCAGTGACGCTGGGAGGGTCAAAACCGTGTCAGCGGAGTCAAACCCGCTGGCGTTAAGCCGCCGGCGAGGCCAGACGCGATGGGGTGGCTCGGAAACGCGGCACGGGCCACGGATCGAAGTGCCGGTGGCACCGTTGGGCTGCTGGCGTTCGTGCGCGTCGGATGGCGGCGGTAGCTGGTCGTGGGGTGGTCTGCATCGGCGCCGGCGACGACCACAGCGGCGGCCGGAGCACGGGCTATCCCGGGCGCGTGCGTGCATCACGCGAGGCAGCAATCCAGAGCCACTCACAGGTTTTCAGAATTATTGGAGCTACAAATATGTTTATAGGATTTCATAACTCCAATATAAAAACAAAAAGGGTTAATTCAAAAATACAAAATGAATAAGAAAATGTGCATCACCTCTGGTTGATGTTTTCAACATTTTCCAGAAGTCATGAACAATTATGTAAGCCATTTTGGGTTTTGAAAATGATTTTATTTGAACCTAGTTGGATTTAAATTGTTGCTAGAGTTTATCAATCCCCATTTAAATTTTAAGGGAGAAAATTTAACATGATGACATGATGATTATGCAATGACAAGCAATGACTAAGCAAGGGTTGTGACAGAGAACAACCTCGGTGAAACCGGGTGCCCATTTTCGGTCTCACCGAAAGTGGTGACAAGTTTCTGTTAAGCAGGTTGTTTGTCTCGGTGGGTCCGAAAAGTTTGCATCGGTAGTACCAAAATTCACTTGGCAGAATGCAAATCTTGAGAAATTTATTTCAAATTTGAGAAAATCTTCTGCAATTTTGTGATGACTCAACCTATCCACTCTTCTATACTCTATTTCATAGGGTCAGAGATGTCAGGTTCAGATGATAGCCAGAATGACTTCAGAGAGAGAAGTGTTGACATGAGCTCAGGCACTAGTCCTGAAGGGAGCTATGATGATGTTCCTAGCTCACCTGATCTGCCCAAGGCTGTAACTAGGGCAAGAAGGAAGCTCAATTCTGATGAGGAGGATGAAGACTTTATTCCAGAAGAGTTGTCCAAGAAAGATGATGCTGCTAAGAGCACTGCTGCTGCCACTACTTCCAAGAAGAAGAAGGCAATAAGGAAAGAGTATGCTAGCTCAGGGACAGTGAGAGCACCAGAGTGCTAGGGCAACAATGACTGTTGAGCCCTCGAAGAAGTCCATGCCTAAGAAGGCAGGAGAGAAGAAGAAGTCCAGGAAGAGGATCATTCATGTCATGGGCAGGCCTACCTCTATGTATGAGGACCCAGCAGAGGTTGCTGCTGAAGAAGAGGAGGAAGAGCCAGCTGCCAAGGCTCCTCCTAAGAAGAAGAAGAAGCTCATGGCTGATGCTATGCCTAAGGATACCTCATCCAAAGGCACCAAGACTGCCCCCAAGAAGGCTGCTGCTGCTCCTAAACCCAAGAGGTTCTCCAGAGACATCCCAGCTGCTTCCAAGAACAAGACTTCCACTTTTAGGGAAGTTGAGGATGATGCTATGTCTGCTTTGATGAAGCTAAGACCACACCTTCCAGAACATAATGCCAGCCACATGTTAGCTGAGGATATGAAGAAGAGGAAGGACTCGGGTTCGAGAGAGTGGAGAGTTGTTGATCCATATTCACAGAGGAGGAAGACTGTTGTAGACTACATGTTCTATACAAAAGAACAACAAGACTTCTATAAAACAATTTTGCTTGACAAGAGCCCTGCTGTGAGTGATATGAGTTTGTTGGCAAAGAGTTTACTGCTTGGAATGATGAAATGATCATGCAATTCTACTCCACTGCTCATTTCTATGGAGATGGTAGAATTGTATGGAGGACTGAAGGTGCAAGATATGAATCCATAGTTGAGGAGTGGGTTGCCATCTTAGGAGTCCCAGAGGTGGAAGATGGTGACATTAATGTATACAATGAGCCCAAGGCAAGTCACAATGCCATGAAGAACATGTACAATGAGATTCCTGCTGCACATGTGAAGTCTCACAAGCTAGGATCCATTTACTTCCTCCAGGCTGGTCTACGCACTATCAACACTATATTGAGGCATACCTTGATGCCTAAGTCTGGATATGAGAAGATGATAAGAGGATATTCCATCAACATGCTGCTCCATCTAGATCAACATACGAGATTCAGAGTGATGGATCTGATAGTGGAGACTGTGAAGAGGGTTGCTGCTGATCAGAAGCATTCATGTTGCTATGCACCCTATATTCAGATGCTTATCAACTCCAAGTTGGAGAAGCACATATTTGCACTTGGCCGACCACATTTGCCACTATTCCCAGAGCTAGAAGACAACGTTGTGGTGATGGACCCAGATCATCCCACTTCAGCTACAGCACAGGCACATGCAGAGGCTGCCAGAGACTCCAGTTCTCAGGTGCCAAGGTCTAGGAGTGAGCAGATGGATCTCCTACTTAGCTCTGTGCTCAGCATGCAGAAGGACATCAGCGAGATATTGAAGAACCAGGCGAGCCTCTCGAGGATTGTTGACAACAAATTTCATATTCTCAACAACAAGGTGGATGAGCTCACAATAATTGTGAATGAGCTCAAGAAGGAAGTTGACGCAGTGCCTAGCCCTCACTCTACTGATGATGATGAGGAGGAGGATCGTGCACCTCTCAGGCCAAGCACTCAGTTCACTACTCAGGCTAGATCAGCTACAGTGCCAGCTCCAGAGTTGCGACCTTCTTCATCAGCACCTGCTACAGCTTCTTCAGCTCCTCCAGTTCCTCCAGTTGCTACTCCGACTCCGTCCATGACGTCTGCAAAAGTCTTCGTTGATGCCGTTCTCTCGACTCCTTCATCGGCCACCGGAGGAGATCAGCCCCAGAAGAGCGCTTAGTTATATACCTTTGAACTTTTTGGTAACTTGTTGCCAAAGGGGGAGAAGATGTATATAGATCTTTAGGCTTCGAGAGAGAGAGCGTTGGTTTTTATCGCTTTTTCAAAAACATTTGATATCTTTTGGTTTGCTTGTGTTAAACTTTGTTGGTGTTTGATCATACACTTGATGTGTATTGCTACTATTTCCTATCCTTGTGATGCTTATGAAATGATCATTCACCTTTGCCTGATTGTGTTGTGCTATGATATTCATTCTTATTATTCTCGCACACCACCAAGTTGTATGTGACATGGAAGAGTGCCCCATGTACCTAATCGATTGTGCATTTGCATTCAAACGCAAATTCAAAATAATGCATAAATTTAGGGGGAGCTCTTGCTTATCACATACTTCTCAAAGCGACAATTACATTCATTGATTATATCATATGTCGAAGCTTTGATCTATATGTTGTCATCAATTACCAAAAAGGGGGAGATTGAAAGCACATTTGCTCCCTTGGTGGTTTTGGTAATTAATAACAACATATATGTCATTGAACTAATGTTTCCACTAAGTATATTTCAGGAAAAGTTCAATGATAGGTTGGCAAAATATTTGTGGAGAAACCCCTAGATGCAAGGAAATGGATTGGCAAAGCTTCAAGCAAGAGGACTCTACATTTTACTTTGTGAGAAATCACTTTGAGTCCATATGAAAGCCAATATTATTAAAAGGGGGTAAGGTACTGTTGGTGAACAAGATTCTCCACGTGCACAAGTGATAGTCACCAAAAACACCCACAAGCTCTTCCACAAATACTCTGTCTAGAACCCTACCACTAAAATCGGTAAGACCAACAATTCCTATTCGGTCTCACCGAGATTCAAACCCTAGACAGATCCTTAGCCAAACCCATCTCGTTACTACCAACTTTCCACTTCGGTGCCACCGAGTTCAGTTGCCAACTTTTTGGTTAGCTATTTTCAAGCATCGGTACCACCGAGTTTTGTGAATCGGTCTCACCGAGTTTTGGACCAACTTTCTGGTTAGCCGTGGTCAAGAATTGGTACCACCGAAAATTGAGAATCGGTCTCACCGAGTTGTGCATTCTGACCGTTGGTCATCTTATCGGTACCACCGAGAGTTATGTATCGGTCTCACCGAGATTCAAAAGTTATTGCCTTTTGGTCACTTCGGTACCACCGAGTTTTATACTTCGGTATCACCGAGTTGGTCACTTTAGGTGTAACGGTTGGATTTTTGGGGATGCCTATATATACCCCTTCACCACCACCCACTCGAAAAAGAAGCACTCGAAACTATTCCATACTTGCCCCATCCTATTTTCTGAGAGAGAGCCACCTACTCATGTGTTGAGATCAAGCTGTTCCATTCCTACCATATGAATCTTGATCTCTAGCCTCCACAAGTTGCTTTCCACCAAATCAATATCTTCCACCAAAGCCAAATCTATGAGAGAGTGATTGTGTGTTGAGGAGTCTATCATCTTGAAGCACAAGAGCAAGGAGTTCATCGTCATTACCGAGCCTGTTACCTTTTGGATGGTAGTGCCTCCTAGATTGGTTAGGTGTCGTTTGGGAGCCTCCTACTTCGTGTTGTGGAGTTGAACCAAGAAGTTTGTACGGGCAAGGAGATCGCCTACTTCGTGAAGATCTACCCATGGTGAGGCTAGTCCTTCGTGGATGGAAGCCGTTGTGGAATAGTCAAGGTTGCTACTTCGTGGACCCTTATGGGTGGAGCCCTCCGTGGACTCTCGCGATCGTTACCCTCCGTGGGTTGAAGACTCCATAAACGTGGACGTACGATAGCACCACCTATCGGAACCACGGGAAAAATCTTCGTGTCTTCAAATTGTGTTTGATCTTCCTTCCTACCCTCTACTATACATGCTTGTTGTTACTTCCCGCTGCTATACTCTTAGACATGCATGTGTAGGGTGTACTTGACTTGCTATCATTGCTAAAATCTGCAAACACTTAAAATTGGGAAAAGGTAGAATTTTTATTTGGTCAAGTAGTCTAATCACCCCCCCCCCTCTAGACATACTTTCTATCCTACACCCGGGGGCTACTGTCGGCGTTCTGGGACTGGGGGTACCCAGACCTGCCTGTCTGCGGCCCAGTGCGTGGCCCACCCCAAAGGCCCGGTATGGTCCAGCAAGAAGCCCCTCAAGTGAAGGCCCTCGCGGGAATCCCTGCCTCGCGAGGAGAACGACACCAAGACCTTCGGAGAAGTGCCAGCCCCCCAGGCTGCCTCCCGAGGAGGCGGAGATTCCTATGCAAGTACCCGGCCTCGTGAGGCCGGGGTGACGCAGATTCTGACAGCAGAGCCAGGCGGGCGCCAGCGGGCGCAGAGGGAGGACAGTTTCCTCTTTCATGCCAAGGAGACAAGGATATACGCGGGTTCCCAAGGAATCCCCCAAAGGTTTCCTTCCTAGTGCAACAGGACCAAGACCATGAGCTCGGCAGGACGGATGTCATCGCCGAGCCCACCACTGCATCATCCCCCGAAGCTTTGCAGGCGAAGACCACCTTTAGTCAGGATAGGGTGTACCGCTTGTCCCCTTACAAATGTGGCCATTGTGGATCCTTTCCCACCGGTGCGATAAGGGAAGAGGACCGTGGCCTCTATACATAGGGACCAACTCGCATCGTAGAGGGCATGTTGAACGCACCTGGTTCATCACTGCCCAAAGCCTCATGAGGCCACCCAAGCACTGTACTAGTTCATCCCTAGCCTCCTCGTGAGGCCAATCCACCAAAGCAGGAGTAGGGTTTTACACCGCAAGGTGGCCCGAACCTGGGTAAATCTCTGAGTCCATCTCCTTCCCGCTCATACTCGCTCGACGCAGCTAGGCCGTAGGGTGACAAGCTTGAGACTTTGAGCCGGTTAAGATCTTCGCACACGCCCCAGTGTTTGAACCTAGTTGGGTTTCGCGGAGCCCCGATTCCGACAGTTTTATTTTATCCTTCAGGTGCATCCCCGGTTTTAGACCGACACGCACCATGAGGGCTACTGGCTATATATCTTGGCAAAGAATAAATTGCACCTGACGAAAATATCCACAAAAAATCAGCCCACGGTCGGGGTGGTGCACCACCTCGGAAGCAGTCCGGCATAAAGCTCGGGTGCAAGTGGCTGGCTCCATAGATAGTATTTCTGGCATTAAGATCGGTTGGATTCAATCTGTGACACCTCGGACGCTGATCATCGTTGGAGCTCAGATGCAGTCTTGCGTTGGAGATTGGAAGCAGTACGGCATAAAGCTCAAGATCGGAGACACCTCGGAAGCAGTCTGGCATAAAGCTCAGATGTGAATGGATGGCTCCATAAAAGACTATTTCTGGCATTAAGCTCGGATAAACTCCTTCAACTTTTTCAAGACCGAGGTAATCTATGACACCTCGGATGCAGTTCGGCGTTGGAGCTTGGCTGCAAAAGACACCGCGGATGCCATTCGTCGTTGGAGTTTGGACGCAAGAGGGCACCGCCGCACGGGAAACACTTCAAACCCGAGTTGTGGCGTAAAAATTGAGGCATTAATAAAGGCCGATAACTTAAAGGGGCTCCTCGGATGCCCGACGTGTGAACTCTTCGGATACACTTCGGGAATCCTCAAGATCAGTGATGGGAAGATTTGTTGAACCAGTTTTCAAGACCGACGACCGAAGATGAAGAACAGTTCGGAAGAACCGAGAAGCGTTCCCAACTTGAAGACCGGTTCAGGGGGCTACTTGTTGGGGAACGGAGCATGAATTACAAAAATTTTCCTACGCTCACGCAAGATCTATCCATGGAGATGCATCGCTACGAGAGGGGAGAGTGTGTCTACGTACCCTCGTAGACCGTTAGCGGAAGCGTCTCACAACGCGGTTGATGTAGTCGAACAATCCTTCGAGCTCCACCGATCGAGTACCGAACGTACGGCACCTCCGAGTTCTACACACGTGCAGCTCGGTGACGTTCCTCACCTTCTTGATCCAGCAAGACGTCGAGGTAGTAGATGAGTTCCGTCAGCACGACGGCGGGGCGACGGTGACGGTGAAGTGATTCCGGCAGGGCTTCGCCTAAGCTCTCCGAAAATATGACCGAGGGTGTAAACGGTGGGGGGGGGGCGCCGCACACGGCTTGGAACAATTGTTGTGTCTCCAAGGGGCGCCCCCCCCCCTCCGTATATAAAGGAGAGAGGGAGGAGGAGGCTGGCCCTAGGGGCGCACCAAAGTGGGGAGTCCTACTAGGACTCCTTAGTCCTAGTAGGATTCCACCTCCCATACGGAGTAGGAAAGGGGGAAGGGAGAGGGAAAGGAAAGAGGGGGTTGCGCCCCCTCCCCTAGTCCAATTCGGTTTGGGCAAGGGGGCGCGCGCCTCCTCACGTGGCCTGCCTCTCCTTTTCCCGTATGGCCCAATAAGGCCCATTACTTCTCCCGGTGAATTCCCGTAACTCCCCGGTACTCCGAAAAATACCCGAATCACTCGGAACCTTTCCGACGTCCGAATATAGCCTTCCAATATATGAATCTTTACCTCTCGACCATTTCGAGACTCCTCGTCATGTCCGTGATCTCATCCGGGACTCCGAACAAACTTCGGCCACCAATCACATAACTCATATAATACTAAATCGTCATCGAACCTTAAGTGTGCGGACCCTACGGGTTCGGGAATGATGTAGACATGACCGAGACGACTCTCCGGTCAATAACCAACAGCGGGACCTGGATGCTCATATTGGTTCCTACACATTCCACGAAGATCTTTATCGGTGAACCTCATATGTCAACATACGTTGTTCCCTTTGTCCGGCGGTATGTTACTTGCCCGAGATTCGATCGTCGGTATCCAATACCTAGTTCAATCTCGTTACCGGCAAGTCTCTTTACTCGTTCCGCAATACATCATCTTGCAACTAACTTTTTAGTCACGGTGCTTGCAAGGCTTCTGTGATGCTGTATTACCGAGAGGGCCCAGAGATACCTCTCCGATAGTCGGAGTGACAAATCCCAATCTTGATCCATGCCAACTCAACAAACACTTTCGGAGATACCTGTAGTGCACCTTTATAATCACCCAGTAACGTTGTGACGTTTGATACACCCAAAGTATTCCTACGGTATCCGGGAGTTGCATGATCTCATGGTCAGAGGAACGTGTATTTGACATAGTGAAAGCAATAGCAATAAACTGAACGATCATTTGCTATGCTAACGGTTGGGTCATGTCCATCACATCATTCTCCTAATGATGTGATCCCGTTATCAAATGACAACTCATGTCCATGGTCAGGAAAACTTGACCATCTTTTGATCAACGAGCTAGTCTAGTAGAGGCTTACTAGGGACTCAGTATTTGTCTATTATCCACACATGTATTAAGTTTCCGGTCAATACAATTCTAGCATGAATAATAAACCATTATCATGAACGGAGAAATATGATAATAAACACTTTATTAATTGCCTCTAGGGCATATTTCCAACACTACTGAGGGAGTCCGGGACTAAGGGGTCCTCGAGCCGCCGGCCTATCTCTACGGGCCGGACTCATGGGCCACTTCAGGCAGCCTATGACATATGAAAGGAAGATTCTACAAGACTTGGTGATCAAGACAAGGACTCCTCTCCACCGACGTAGCCGACTAGGACTCTTGTTATCCTAGGCCTCTGGTGCATTATATAAACCAAGGCCAGGCTAGTCAATAGACGATCTCATATTCATTACTCTTAGGGTTAGACCACAAAATACGATCTCGAGGTAGATCAACTTTGTACTCGATACTTCATCATCAATACAAACAAAGCAGGACGTAGGGTTTTACCTCCATGGAGAGGGCCCGAACCTAGCTAAATATCGTCTCCCTTGTCTCTTGTTACCCATCGATTCAAGATCCACAGCTCGGGACCCCCTACCCGAGATCCGCCGGTTTTGACACCGACAATTGGTGGTGGTGTATTTTCTTTGCTGTACTTGGGCTTGAACTCCTAGTTCCATGTGTCTGGCATTGTCCACAACATCATAGAGATTGGTTGGATTAAAAGGCTTCAAATAGTGTTTGATTTCAGGCCTTAATCCATTGATGTAACACTTTACATAGTAACTCTCAGAGGCCCCTGGGTTTTCCTTCTTGTAAGCAGGCATTTTCTCTTCAAATCTATCAGTGTACTTAGTGACTGATCCAATTCCCTGCTTGATTGAGTGGAAGTTTTCAACTACCTCATAAGATTTGTCCCCAGAAAACCTTTTTATAACAGCAACACCCAGAAAACCTTTTTATAACAGCAACACAAAATTATTCCCAGATCAACTGCTCTTGTAAGATGCCTGAGTTCCTAAGCCAAGTATTTGCTTTGCTAGTCAAATACATTTGAGCATAGTCCCATTTTGCTTCTTCTGGCTTATTTTGGGCTTTCGTGCCGGGCTCTGAGCGAGAAATTGGAGCCCGAGCCCGTTCCGGATGCCGGGCTTCGGACTCGGGCCTCCGGGCTGGGTAGTCCATGAACAGGTTTAGTCACAACCTTTCTATTGTTGGTGGATTGGCTGACCCAGTTTCACCACCACTCTTTAAAGCATGTCTCAGGTTGACATGTGGACGCGTCAAGGTTCGCGAGATGGAGCCATTCATTGCCAACTCCCGTAGATGTATGGTGGATGAGAGATTTGAAGAAGATGTGCATTCCGGATTCTTTCTCTTGCTTGCATAGAGGGCAAAGACCACAATTTGATCGTCCATGCTTGGCCAATGGTCCAAATCCTATCTTGGGTGGTCAATCAAACAAAGAATTTGACTTTTTCTAGGGCCCAAGCTTTCCACACCTTATGCAGGTTGCGGAAGCGGAAACATCATAGTAGTGCACATCATTCGAGTGCTTCCAAACAATGTCATTTTCGGCATGCGTGTTTAGTTGGAAGTCGTGAAGGCTGGTCCAAAGTGACGGTCCAATGAAGATGTATTCTTGAGATTAGGACGTACGGTTTAAGATATTAAACGTTTTGAATAAACGGATCTACGAAAAAAGAGAAAACTCACAGGTTGCGACAAGTGACACACATGCAATGTGTCACTTGTTGCAACATGGAGAGATGGGAGTGACCTTTGAAAAAAGTACACCTCCATTAGTGATTTCGTAATTTGTCCTATTGGTAACCAACACACATTAATTGGATGGTTAAAGGGACAATGGTATTTTCAGCCCATCAGGTTTCTATTCCTAGTGCTTCCATTATTCCTGTATTTATTTTAGGATTTTCGACGATGCACGTTCAATAGGAGGAGGCGTTCCCGTCGACGACGAGGCGCCTACGGTGACTTCGTAAATCTCAAGATGATATGTCGGCTCAGTCTCTCAGAGGTGCCCATAGGGATAGGGTGTGCGTGTGTGCGTTCATAAGATGAGTGTATGCGCGTGTATATAATCGCTTGCGTGATGTGTTAAAAAAAAAGTGTCGCAAAAACGAAATATTCCGTTCCATCTCAAAAAAGAAAAAAACGAAATATTCCGAGCCGAAGCCATAAGACAAACGAAAGATCAGGTTTGGGCCGTGGCCCATGTACTAAAAGATCGAGAGTCGGTTCCACCATCCTTCTCCCCCCGCCCCCCTCGCTCATTCGTACGAACGCGGCAACGTCAGCTCCGATTCGCCGCCGGCGCGCGCGGTAGGATGGCTCCGTACCTGGTGCGATCAGCCGTCGCCATCGTTCGCCGACCGACCTTCCTCCGCCGCTCTCCCATCGACAGCTCCCGGTTCTTCGCCTCCGGTGGAGCTGTGAGGGTCGACCCCGCAAAGGTAAATCCCGCCCCTTCTTCCCCTCCTCCTAGGGTTTTACTTCTCTGCCTCGGGCCACCGATTTGTGGAGCAGGTCAAGCGTCATCCAAATCTCGAGCCTCGTCAGAGCCCCGGGAGTCGTCGCCGGAGGTGGGAAATTTGGGGGGGAGGGGGGGTGATTTTGTAGAGGAGGACGGTGGAATAAAATTGGTTGTAGGATTTTCTAGCAGGGATACATCTGCTTGTGCATAGCAGACACCTGAGAAGGGGGGTGTGAGGAAGACGACCACCGACCTGGATACTTTTCTGATTTCTGTTCGATGCCTCTCGAGTATGTCACAGTGTGCGGGTGTGACAAGCTACCACCATCTTCTAATACACTATGCTCCCTGATTTTAACAGCCCCACAGTCAATTGAGCTTTCAATTTTGGATTGGGCATTGTTGATTTTGACTCGGTCTTTCCCCTGGGTGAGCCGGTGCTGTGTGGGGTCGGTGCTCGCACATAGGAAGGGGGTTGGGGTGGGTTGCGTCGTGCTCCGCATTCATGCTTCTGGTGCTGTGTTGCGCTCGCCTTGCTGTCGTTGCTGACGCTGGAGGTGGTCGGGCGGTGCCGGTGCTGTTGGTTCTTCCGCCTCCGTAGTTGCAGCAGGGGTGGCTTCGTCCTCCTGGCTGCCGGTGGCCTTCTCTTCTCGCAGATTTCTCCCCTAAATTCGCCTCCTGGTGTTCTCCCGGCGGCAACGAGAGTTCAGGACACAACAAGCCAGCCTCACTGTGTGGATTGATTTCTTCTTTCCTCGGCAATGAGCGGTAAGCTTGGCTGGATGGGTTGCTCAAGAGTATGTTTTGCTTCGTTTTTTACGGCGTGGCGGCATTCAGCAATTGAAACTGGACAACTCGTTCTCTCCATTCAGTTAGTTGTTTGTTGACTGGTACCCTATCAGTCTAATCCATTCCATCCATCCATGGCCCGATTTGTACTGCACAAGATCAATCTGAGCAGCCCCTACATGATTTACCCAGGAGCTGTGCAGCTTGTATTTTACAAAAGATTGGGTCTTTACTGAATTTCCATGCTGCACGTTGAGTCCGCCCCTGCGTACTACTATTAAGGTTGATTAATGATTCCTCTGTACCCGAGCCGTACTACAAGTGTTTCAGTTAATTGGTACAAGTGATGAAGTGATTGGGGGCGTTCTTTTTTGTACAACCATTTTCGTGTTTTCCCTACTGTTCCAAGTTATTTGCACTTAATAGTGTTATTATAATATGCTTTATTTATAAAACAAGTGCTGGTCTCAGATAGTCGGACTGATATGTTAAATTTGATGTTAAGTGAGTACCTATCATCAGCAGTTTAGTAGTATTTGGCATGCTGTTGTTCCAAGATTCTTAGATAGCCAATGTTACAAATCCAGTTCAATTTCCGAGAATAAGGTTGCACATTCATATCCGGTACACCATAGTCAGGAAGTTAAGTTCGGTGACGTCCTTTCGCGTATAAATAGTACTTCTTGGGACGCTATCGCTTGCTGTTGCATGCCAGTTAGTAATCTCAAACTTTATATCGACTATGGATATAGCAGTAATCTAAAACCTAAGTTGCACATTTCCTTATTCTTTCAAAAGAGAGCACACAATACTTCCGTAGATACTTATTCAAGTTCTTTTTTTATGGGACCTGCAACAAGTTCTTATTGAAGCAACATCAGATTTCTAGCTTTCCCTGCCCTAAAACGAAGAATTTCTAGCTTTCACCTTCTATGATGATAATACATTGCGGCTAATGTAAAGTCAACTTGATGTTATCATCAATTTGACGAAGTACCATTATCGTTTCAACTTATGAATGCCAGAATGTCATGCCAGTTAGTAATCTCAAACCTGTTTATATCGACTATGGATATAGCAGTAATCTAAAACCTAAGTTGCACATTTCCTTATTCTTTCAAAAGAGAGCACACAATACTTCCGTAGATACTTATTCAAGTTCTTTTTGTATGGGACCTGCAACAAGTTCTTATTGAAGCAACATCAGATTTCTAGCTTTCCCTGTCCTAAAACGAAGAATTTCTAGCTTTCACCTTCTATGATGATAATACATTGCGGCTAATGTAAAGTCAACTTGATGTTATCATCAATTTGACGAAGTACCATTATCGTTTCAACTTATGAATGCCAGAATGTCATACTTTACTTGCAGTAGAATAGCAGTACTACTCTTTTCCTTATACCTTGAAGGACCCTCATACTTCATTCTCTCTATCATGCCACCATACTTATCAACAGCTCGAAGTTATTTGTATGGTTCCTTACATTATGTTTGCTATTGTGAATCCTAAGCTACGAGTTGATGTTTATTTATTCAATATCCTCGAACAACTTCTCTATTTTTTCAACTATATGTGCTCTGTTAGGTTTACCTGAGACTCACATTTGAAGTAGTCCTGACACTGCGAGGTAGTATGCCAGTATGTGGCTGATAGGTATATATGCAAGTATAGTTGATGCTCTCATGTAATTGATGGTTATAATAATCTACTTTTCTGAATGCCAGTCATGTAGACTTCCGCTTTTTCCTCGTAATTTCTACAGGCAATCTAAATGCTGCTACGATGCTTTTTCCACGCACTACTTGTACTGATATCTCTAGCTGTTTCTACAGCCTTATATAGGTTGTTTGGTTTAAAAGGCTTCATATAATGCATAATCTCTCCTCTTAAGGCAATTAATGTAGCATTTGACATAATATAGCTTTCTTTCACTTCTGGTTTCTCACTTATAGGAAGCCATTTTATCTTCAAGTCGATATGCATACTCAGACACAGAGCTATTGCTCTGTTTGATGGAATTGAAATTTTCCACTGCTTCATAGGAGTCCCTGCTGCCTGTAATGTCGGTTTTCCTAAGGGAATGATTATGTTTGAGGAATTGATGGACAAGGTGGTTGCTGGGGAGGATAAACTGGTCGCTGTGGAGGGTAAACCGCTAGTTGTCGTGGATACCGGTGTGGTATAGGACGGGAAGGGTATATTGGTTGGTGAGGATAGTATTGCTGTTGAGGAATGGTAGGTGTGAAGGCATGATATATGGGAGTGTATGTGTTCTGTTGGCATACGGGGGGTGGATGTTGTGGTGGATTACGGTGGTAACAGGAGTGTTGTGGAGGTAGCGTTGTTGGAGACTCGGGGAAATGATGATATAAAGGGTGTTGAGGTGGCATAGGGTATTGCTGGGCATGGTGTTGTGGGTACTGGGTTCAGTAATGGGCACCGTGGTAATGTTGGAAGCGACGGTTCTCTTATGTGTAATTTCGTTTGTATCCAGGCAGGCTGCGTGGCCGGCATGTGCATGGGGGCGGAGCTGAAGAAGGTTGCTGCGAACGTCCGCCAGATGCGGAAACGGTTGCAGTCATGCAAGAGCAGGAGGAAAGGTAAGCAAGAAACTCCTCATTGTCCTTACATGATACATTTGGAAGCATGTAATGCTTTGATACTCAGACCCATGGCCTCCTCCTAACCTGCAGGTTCCAGCGCCATGAGCAGTTCCAGAAGAGGCTCCGTCCTCGTTCCGAGCGCCATCGCCTTCTTCATCTTCGGCCCGGACAAGAAGAGGGAGCCCTCGCCGGATGGGCAGTCGGGAATCTAGCTTGGTCTGTGAAAACCTAGGGGCCTTCTTTATGTGATCGGTCGTGGCGGAAGGTTCATCAACTGTCTGGTTGGTTGAGTTGTGAAGTTTGGTTGGTTGGGTTTTTTGATTACTCGGTTTGGAGGCAGACGTGAAATGATTCTATGTAGCAGTAGCAGTCACTAGGGGCGCTGGATCATCTGGAGAAGTTTTTGGTTTGAATGAAAGAAGTAGCAGTCACTAGGGACGTTGGATAATCTGGAGAAGTTTTTGGTTTGAATGAAAGTCGAAACGACCTGGTGTTGAATCGCACGTTGTCTGGTGATAAACTTTGGCCACATGTATCAATCATCGCTCGCACAGGAGTGGATTTTACTGCAAGAGCAGAAGTTCCTCGGCACTACCAGTGTATGTCCATTCCAACTGAACAACCAGTTGTCGTCGGTGACACTGTAGAACCAGTAGTGCAGTTTTCCAGCAGAACCGTCGCTTCATTCTGTTTTACACACTTCATATTATGATCCCAGCTCAACAGCAGTTACAAAGAGGAGGCCGAAAAAGAGAGAGAAACAGCTAAGACTGAGAAGGCCAAAAGTCAAAAGAGTAGCATATTTACAGTGAACTGAGCATCTCCCCAAATTCAGTGACCTCTGCTATTTCTTGAAACAATTAGCGAAAATGCTACACTGCAGTCTGCATCATGGATGGGGCTATCAGGAGGTCAGTCTACTCTGTGTTCTGTGAGATCGCCTCGCCGAACTTGAGGAAGAGCTCCGCGTCGGACGCGCTCGACGAGTTGGCGCAGGACAGGGCGCTGCCGCCTCTCAGGCTGACGTACTCGTTCACGTAGCTCGGGGCCGTGGACGACTGGGGCGAATGTGGCGGCTGCGCCGGCTTTGGGGGCGCTTCTGGGCAGACCAGGCAGCTGAGGACGTGCACGACGTCGTGCATCGTCGGTCGGTCGGATGGCTGCCGCTTGCTGCAGAGGAGCGCCAGCTGGAACATCCTCTTGACCTCGCCGAGATCCTTGCATGTGGCGGTGATGTCTGGGTCGACCATCTCCATCACGGTGTTGTCTGTGGCTTTGGATAGGATCTGCAAGGGGAGCAAACCAATGAGCATAACGACATTGGTGCAAGACAGGCAGTTTAACAGTCAAAATCAACTATCCATTGAGACATTGCAATTCTAACTTAGCACTTCCAAAAAAAGGAGCAATTCAATTTTGACCGAGCAGGGGAAAGAAAGTAAAATGTTCAAGCTAATTACCAACATATCAGTGATCAAAGCAGAAAGTACTGATACTTGTTGCTAGCTACAGTTTTTGACAGCTCTGTGCTTCCTGTTAAATTTTGAGCCACATGATTGAAGGCAGGGGACAAACATGGCAGGCTTTGCAGGACACTGCACATTCTGCCAGTGATAATAGAGCTTTCACCGGCCATACAATGAATCGCACCCACCACAGTGCAGATAGATCTAACTCACATCACATGATAGCTTTCATGTTGCCTGTCCCCTTCAAGGAACACAGACCTAATGCCCATGACTCTGAACTTATTGAGCCTCAGAATCAGAAGGGAGTGAAGAGAACAAGCAGGTGAAAATTAGTTACCAGGTGATGGAGGTTGCACTCATTGTCAACTGGCTTCTTCCCAGTCAGCAACTCGAGCAAGACGATGCCATAGCTGTACACATCAGATTTCTCGTTGAGGCGGGATGTGCGCGCATACTCAGGGTCAATGTAGCCAATTGTGCCCATCACATAGGTTGATGTGTGGGTCTTGGAGATGCACACGCTCTTGGCAATGCCAAAGTCGGCAAGGTGCGCCACATAGTCCTTGTCCAGGAGGATATTCTTCGATTTTACATCCCTGTGAATTATTCGTGGGCTGCAGTCATGGTGGAGATAAGCCAGCCCTTGGGCAGTGCCAAGAGCAATCTGGAGTCTAGCCTCCCAGTTCAGTTTTGCCTTCTTGGACGAAGCTGCTGAAATAAGCAAAGACTTGCAAATCAGCAGATGGTTGTAGAAAATTCTTGAACTCTATGTATGCCTTGTAGAATGTAGACATCTTAATCCAAGCGAATTTAAGTAATTATCAATACATCTCAATAAGAAAGTGGGCAGCACATGCTTGCTGGCAGATAACAGATGGAGATGGAGGGTAGAAAGGAAAAAGGTTCTAAATACTGAGCACGATGAAGTGAAACTGCTTGAGCACTCCCCTACATGCCTTTTGCCAGTTATGCCCACTTACCGTGTAAAACGTCCCAGAGGCTGCCACTTTCCATATAATCGTAGAAGAGAAGATTCCCGGCAGGTGATAGCGAGTAAGCCTGAAGGCTGACAAGATTCCGGTGTTTGATACTTCCAATTGTCTCAAGCTCGGTCTCAAATTCCTTCACGCTCTGCGGGTAGTGAGCATATAGCTTTTTGATTGCCACTGGCTTGCAGTTCTTCAGAACACATTTATAAACTGTACTAGATGCCCCGTACCCAATTATGTACTTCTCGCTCAAATTTTCTGTCATCCTCATTATATCGTCGTATACATGGAGGGCCATATTCATGTGGAGGATCACAAGCTTGGGAGGAACATTGCTCGATAACACAGCATGAATCTCTGTAACAAAAAATTATCATCATTATCTCATTGAAACCATATTAGCCATCAAACAAGCAAACAGTGCATCTGTCAAGTTGAGCAGACTGGCAACTGTTTGAGACAGGCATCAATCATTCTCAAGATCCAGCATGATGAGACATCACTTGTCAAGTAGCTATAACTGATGTGTTAAAGCAACATATAGGGATTTAAGCAAATGTATTACCTTGTTTGCTTACAGAGAAATCTGTGGAAACTGTTGGACTGTGCGGCCAACAAGCAGCTGCTAGGATCAACAACAGGATTGCAAGCCCACCAACAGCAATAGCAAGAATGACAGCCCTTGAGACAGAGACTGAGGTGAAAATGAAGGGAAGAGTATTGGAAGGTTGTTAGTGGTCTGGTGAGGTTATATTCCAGAGCAACTAAATAAACACAACATTGTACTTACATCTCTTTGCATGACTGGAGGAAGGGCATGAAGAACGCCAGGAGCCGCATAGTCCAGGATTACCCAAGAAGCTAAATGAAAGTTCAGATTGTAAATAACGGTAACCCAGGAAAAAGAACTTTTGAAGGGATAGTTAATACCAGATGATACTACCTGTCAGGTGAAAACCGTGAAAAGTTGTTATCTGTAGGTACAACGCCAGCCAGGTTGTTGTATGATATATTTCTGCAGCAACGCTCGCTGTGAGCGAAATCCACACATGTGCAAACAGTTCGAATAGCTTTTCAGGTCTTAACTTACAAGACATTGAGACTGAAGCAGTTAGTAAGTGAAGAAACATCCCCAGTCATATTGTTACTTTCTAGTTTTCTGTAACAACAAAACAATCACACAAATCAATCTCAAAGAAATGGGCAGGGAAATCAATACTAACTTATCAATATTAATGGGTGCAAGGCAAAATCCATAACTTGCATGTACTTACAACAGTATCAGATTTTGCAGCATTCCCAGCTCTTGAGGAATGAAACCATTAATGTGGTTATTGGACAAATCACTGAAACAAAAGCAAAAGGTGTTCATATTACTCTCAAAGGATACAGATTTGCGCACATAGAGATGGTAAGGTGCTTACATCTCCATGATGCTCCTCAAGTTCACAAACTCAGCAGGAATGTGTCCCACCAGATTATTCTTGCTCAAGTTACTACATGAATAAGTAATGTTGTCAGGAAAAGATACATGCATTTTAACAACAAGAACAAAAATAGAGGTTATAGGATTTACAGTCTCAAAAGATGCTCTAAGCTGCCGACTGTTGAAGGAATCGAACCAGCGATCTTGTTACATGATAAATCCCTAAAAGAATGTTCATGTGGTACATGATGGCATTAAAAACTTTCTGAAGGAGATATAGTAATTAAATGCTAGAACTTACAGTGTGTCTAAATTTATCATCCTTGCAAGTTCAATGGGAATTGCTCCATTAAGATAATTAGATGACAAATTCCTAAAAGTTATGGATACACATAAATCATTAGGAATACTATTAGAAGTGTAACTATGGCAGTCCAGAACAAGAACAACCTACCATAAAGAAAATAGAAACTAGAAAAGTTAGGAACCACTTACAAATAAGTCATGCTCTGAAGCTTGTGCAATGAACGTGGGATGGTCCCATTCAATTTATCGCCATAAGCATTGCTGTTTCAATAGCAAACAAGTTAAGTATCCAGCTATCAGAGATAGCTAAATAAGTTCAGGGAAAAGAAGTGAAACTTACAAGCTAATAAGATTTGTGCATGAACTTATATTATCAGGTATCGGTCCTACAAGTTCATTGTTTGCAAGGTTCCTGCAAGAAGCAAATGACATGGACCACCGACCAAATTAGCACTGTTGATAAGAATCATATAATATCAATGAACAGAATTTTACTTACAAGTCATACAAGGCAGTGAGTTTTCCAAGCTCGGGTGGAATGAGCCCAGTCAGTTTATTGTCATTGAGGTCCCTGAAATGAGATAGCGATCACAGCGTATCAAATGGACAGGCTAATCAATTACTACCTCTGTCCCATAATGTAAGACGTTTTTACAGTTTAATTTGAACTGGAAAAACGTCTTATATTTTAGGATGGAGGGAGTAACTATGAAGAATAAAAGCAATAGTACAAAGGCTGGATGCTTACAAATAATTAAGCGCCGACAAATTACCAAGCTCTGGTGGTATAGGCCCAGATAGTCTATTGCCTTGCAGGTATCTAGTAGTGCAAGATACTGTGGTATCAATAACTACTTTTGTGATAAAAATATACATAGAGATCTCACAAAGGGCTAGAATATCAGTTAGTGAAAAGTAAAAGCTTTAATCAACTACTAATTAAACAGATACAAAAGGTAGCAAGCTTACAATTTTTCAGTGTATGTCAAGTTGCCAAGTATAGATGGTATTGGGCCAGACAATTGGTTAAGGCTCAGATCCCTGGATCAATTCAAAATAAAAGAACATTTCAAAACAATACCATAATTTTGCATTTAAGGGCTGATGTAATTCCTCAGTGGCCATAAATCAAGAAAAGAGTGTCAGTTATCATACAGCACTGCAAGCGCCTGCATAAGGCCAATCACTGTTGGAATAGGGCCAGAGAAGTTGTTCCTTTGCAAAGACCTAGCACAAATAGCAAATAATATTTCAAGTCATCATTTTGAAAACTTAAGCATCGAGTTCTATTGGTGAAATGACTACCACATACAATGTAGCCACTTGCAGGAAACCAATGTTGAATGGGATTTCTCCAGTAAGTTGATTGTAAGACAAATCCCTAAAACAGTGGAAGATCAGTAGTGTTCTAAAAGCTAGAAAATGAGAAACATTGTTCAAAGGGAGTAGAACGAATGTACATACAAGACCTGAAAGCTCGTACAATTCCCAATGGTATCTGGTATTGTGCCCATCAAGCTATTGTTCTTCACGTCACTGAATCAAACAAAAGCGACGTCGTTAACAGACTAAATGGCACAAACAGCTACACTGGTGATAAAAGGAGGGAAGCAATAAACTCACAAGTACCACAAGCCAGTCAATTGGCACATATCTGGAGAGAGGCTTCCTTCTAGTTTATTGCTTCGCAGTCCCCTGGAATATATGACAAACTTAGATGCATACAACAAGGCATGTAAAAATAAATCATGGCCCTACACTATGTCTGAGCAATCATCGTATTTAGCACAAACAATTTATCCAAACCCTAAATCTTGCATAAATAAAGTTTTATTACCATTTGCTAGGCCCTTGAATATTCTAGACAGTTTTAAGAACTAAATCAAAACATTGTTTTTCTTCATTACTGGGGAACAAATTAAAGTGAATGAATACTTACAAGTATTGAAGAACCTCACTCCAGTATATTAACCTTGGAATTTCGCCGCTTAGTTTGTTCTGAGCCAAATCCCTAGGACACATATCACATTAGAACTAACCCAATAAAATCACAGATCAGTTAAGCAGCACTAACTTACAATATTTTCAAATTCGGAAGCTGGGAGAGTGTCGACGGGATCACCCCCACCAACTGATTATTCTTCAATATCCTACAAATAAAAGTAACAGCAGGGATTATGATGAGTGAAACGCATGCTTTTACCTAGTTCCGGCAAGAAGAATAAGTCTTACAAGTTTTCAAGGCGCTTCAGCTTAGATATGGAAAAGGGTATGCCTCCTTCCAGATTGTTGGACGACAGGTTCCTTGATCAAAATGAAAATCGAAACGAGCATTACTTGTACAGGTCCAAAACAATACGACATCCGCTAAAAAAATACGAGAAAGAAACGTAGTACTGAAGCCCACTTACAACATTTTAAGCGACGAGCAATCACCAATCTCATCAGGGATCTGCCCGGAAAGTCCATTCGACTGCAAATCACTGCATATGACCAAACAATCAGGAAAAAAGTGTGGCACAGACTCATGACACAGACAAAAGCATTTAAATTTCAGGAAACAATGTAACATCATACATCGACACGACGCTCTTCAAATCCCCGAAGGCCGGGGAGATCTCACCACCGAGATTGAACCCTGAGAGGTTGCTGTCGTTGCAAACATGAGCAGGCGTCAGTAACCGCTCACTGCAGCCAGCAATGGGGCAATAGGATTTCGCAGGCAATGGAGAGCTGCTTACAGAGCTGCAACTTGGAAGGTGACGTTGTCGCAGAGCACGCCGCGCCAGGAGCAGTAGCCCGGGGACGCCCCGTCGCCGGACCAATCGTACAGCGCGTTGTCGGCATCGCGGAAGGATTTCTTGATCTCCAGCAGCGTCCGCCCTGGATACACGCATAAGCACACTCGATTAGCAGAAGCACAAGCGCAAGAAGAATCTGACGCCACGAGGAATGGAGTCAGCAGGCAGAGGTGCTCGAGTGTTGCTTCCAAATGCACAACACAAACTTGCTTGCTGACCCAAAGTTCAGATAACCAAACCAAAAACACCCCCAAAACACAAGTTTCCAACTCGACATGTGCAAAAGGCTCGCTTGCACGAATAGCACAGCGACTTCAGATTCAGAACCTGATGCCCAACACCAGGATAAGGCGGCAGAGCAGAGCGCGCTCGCCGACGCCGCAAGCCAAAAAGAAACAAATACTAAACGAAACAGGCCGCATTTGTGCCTGTGCATAGCCATAGGCGGAGCTTCCACACCATCAACAGAAGAAAAATAAAATGCAGTGGCTCTCCTGTCCCCTGTGAATCGAACCATGGAAGAACTGCAGCGGATATGCTAAAAAATGGGAGATGCTGGTACTAAGAACAGGAGCCGGGATTAATCTAGCATTAGACCACCCTCAGCCGGCGTGGCGGATGGAACACCGAATCAGCGAGCCATAAACAAAGACCTGGCCACGCCCCCACTAGAAAAGCGCGCACTAGTAAAATACCACCCGCGCGAGATAAGCAAGCCAGAACCCCCGACGGCCGACGAATCCCCGCTCCCCGAGCAAGCAGAACCCGCCGCCGACACGAGGCCCGAACGAGGCACGGCGGGAGGGAGGGAGTGGGAAGAGCACGAACCGTCGTCGGCGACGGCGACGGCGACGGCGACGGCGCCGGCCGCGAGGAGGAGGAGGAGGGCCGCGGTCAGGGAGAAGGTGGGGACGGAGCGGGAGCGGCGGCGGCGGCGGCGGGCTGGAGGCGGCATTGGCGCAGGGGCATTCGCGGGCTGCAAATGCCGGCGCGGGCGCGGGTTTAATCGAACGGGGTTTGGGTTTTTGCTTGCCGTGTTGGCCGCTTGAGCTGCTGCTGCTGGAAGGAGGGAGGGATGGAGGGGGAGGATCTCGTGCGGAGGCGATGGGGCAGACCGGCAGAGGGGGGACCTCCTGCGGTTTGTTACGGTGGGGTTGGCGCCCATGTGGCTCACTGCCGCTGCTGCTTTCGCGGCCGCAGAGCCGCAGTAGTGCTCGTCGTCGGTTTCACTTCCCATTTTTTTCAGCTTCTCGAAACTCATTCATCCGGTGAGTGCGAACGGTCGCCGGATAAGCTGGCGATGGCATTGAAGGGCCGTCAAAGTACTCGTGGTCGAATGGCTTTCAACGTTCGTGTAAAATGGAAATATCGGCGTTACACCACGAACGGTCCCTGGATAGCGGGGATGGGAGGAGGAAGGATGGGCAGCCGGCCGCGGTGGACGTGTTGGGTTGGGTGAGAGACCGACTGCGCGAGGCAGCGGATAATGATGGTCGGGGGCAGCCCGGGACCGGGCGCAGGCGCGGGCACAGACGATGCTTGTCCTGCACGACGACGCGCTGCGCTGCGTTCTACCTTGGGAAGATGCTACTGGGAGTAGCGGTAACCATGGGTAAAATTTTGAAAAGACACGCTGACGGTGAGGTGGAAAGTCATGCGCTGGCCAAAGTCGCTTGCCAGTTTAATGAGACGCCGAGGGCGAGGAGGGTGACGGATGGAGCCCCCGCCCGCACGGCGGGATCCGGGCCGCCCCTCCGCCGGGGCTCCGGCGCGTCTCGCGCGCGGCAGTTCGGTTCAGGTTCAGGCGTGGGACGGGGGCGCGGCCGGAGTCGTGACACTGCGTTGCTGCTGCGGCGGCTTTCCGGTGGGAACATTCAGGGAATTGTGCGGGGTCAGGCAAAAGTTTATGTCCTCTCCTGCTCGCGGACATGCACACGGAGAGGCGCCGGGTGCTGCACTGTTCACCCGGCTGTTCGTGGTACGTTTTAGCAGCGGTGGCGATCATCTGATGTTCACAAACGATTTAACGCTAGTCCCTGCCGCGACGTGTTTTATAAATTTTTTTCCGAAACTAGGCCCGTGAGTATCTCGATTTCTTAAAAAAATAGAAGAGAGTTGTCCAGTTAATTTACGGAGAACCGGGTTAAAACCGTTACAACACACCCAACGAGAAGGCACCCGGCCGATTTGACACCTACAAGACCCACACACACCGTCGAGGCGAGGACACCATCGAGGTTGCCAGCAATGTCATCGCCATCACCTCTCCCCGAGCAAGCGACTCCGACTCCAGCGCGGACGACCCGTCAAGGCCCCTCCGAATGAACGACACACGAGAACCATGTTGGCCACAGCCACACAATCGGCCGGTGACGACGAAGATTAGGCAGCTCCGACATTGATGACGAGCATCGCGGGGGAAAAGGAGCACGTCTGGCGCCAACAAAGTCCGAATTACCCATCGATTGGCATTGTTACCGTGATGTGTTTTATGTTAGTGTCATGGCACGGAAAGAAACTCGGGCGATGGAAGAAACTTCACGAGCATTTTGTGCTGCTAATCTGTTGCTTGTTACTACTAATGCTAGTGAAAAGAAACCCCATTTAAAGATGAAACCATCAGTCTAATGAGGAAATTGATGATGAACCTTTTAATGTTGTTAGATGAGAAATTCATCACAGGTCCTCATAGTTGTCTTGATGGTCACTTTAGTCCATGTAGTTGAAAATACCCGAAATACGGTCCTCATAGTTGTTTCAGGGGTTCACATACGGTCCACTATACGATTTTGTGTACGTATTTGCTGATTTGGCTGTTGACTGGCCTCTCCAAGCGTACGTTGACTGCCAAGTCAGCTACAGTCAGTCAGACAGCTGCTATGGGGGGGGGGGGGGGGATCCAGGAGTGTTTTTGCAAAATCACATGAAATTACACCCAACCCCCCACCTGGTCGGACCGCACCGCACCACTTAGTCGGATCGCTTTCCCCCTCTCCACCTCGCTCGCTTCTCCCCTTCTCCTCCTCGGCTCGCTTCTCCCCTAAGCTCCACCGCCGCCGTGCAGGTGGGCGAGGCACTGGCCGCCGCCGTGCTGCTCCAGGTTCATGACGAGGAACCGCTTCACGTACCGGAGGACGCGGCAGATGGAGTTGAACGGCGCGCGGCCGCCACGCTGGGTCGCTGTGCCAGCAGCGCCTGGTGAGGCCGGTCAGGTACTTGGGCGCCTGGAAGGGGAAGAGTGGCCTCTCGCCGGCGCGGATGTTCTTGCTCATGTTGTCCCCCCGCAGGTGGTGCGGTCAGCAGCTCGAACCTGATCATGCCGAAGCTGTACACGTCGGCCTTCTCCGTGCGCCTCGCCGCCGCCTGCCCGGGCTCGTCGTTCTCCAGCACCTCCGGCGCGTACCAGATGCAGGGGTTGTCGCTGCCATTGCCACTGGCATTAGCGTTTGCGTTTGCGCCGGCGCCGGCGGCGTGCTGCGATGCCTTTCGGCCGGGGCTAGTCACGGTGGCTACGGGGTCGCCGGCGAACCCGACGACCTTGACGACCAGGTACGCGTCAGGGGCGCCGCCCCACGTCTTGACGAGCACGTTGGACGGGTTGAGCTCGCCATGGTAGATCTTCCTGGAGTGGAGGTGCTACGCAGAGGTCCGGCGTGACGTACCAGCCGCCGAGCCTGATGCAAAGGTCGTCATGGACGCGCGAGCCCGAGTTTTGCTGTGATCGATTCAGGCAACGGCGGCTCCAGGATTCAAACTCTGTGGGGTCAAGCTTTAGCATTACACACTAATGATCAGTACAATAACCAGTACAGTAGTATATTTAGAAAAACATTGAAATAATTTGTCATTACAGTAACCAGTACAGTAGTACATCATAATAATCACCATTGTAAAGAAAAGCTACGGTAACAACCCCTTACGTGCATGGAAACCTTGATAGGTATGCATGATGGACTCAGTACTGATCGACTGAAATACATCAGTTTCGACATAAGTAATCAAACAATGGGATAAAAAGTCATCGCTAATTCGGTTCCGCAAATCAGACTTGATGTATTTCATTGCAGAAAATGCTCTCTCAACTGTTGCAGTGGCGGACGCAACGGGCGGCGACTCGGCGACGGCGTTGCGGCTGACCGGCTGTCGGCTGAGCGAGGGGCGACGCGGATGGCGGATGGGCAACGAGCGACACGGCGGCCGCCGGTCAGCAAGCCCTTGGCTTGCGGCGCTCCTCAATGTCTCCCTCTCCCCGGCAGCCAGATTTGCAAATTTCTTGAATCTTGGGGATTAAAGAAATGAGGAATAGCAATGGGGATTGAGTTTGCACGGGAAGAGAGGGAGCTAGAAAGAGATTGGGGATTTGGATATGGAGGACTGGGGAGACCACCGGCCAGCCAGGGAGAGAAAAGCGAGCGGTGTTGCGGTGGCTTTGGCTAGAAGGCCCAAAGTTTTTCACACACAAGTCAATCTGTGAATGACGGTGGGGTCAATTGCTTGGATCTGTGGGTTCAAACACTGTACGCATAGCAGGGGTCAAGAGATGAAAAAAAAACCTGTGGGGTCACTTGACCCCACAGCCACAACGTAGCTTCGCCGTTGGATTCAGGGATGAATGAACTCGTTACCTCGTTCGATGCGATGGACCAGCCGTGCTGCACCGTGAGGTCTCTCGTGGCCGCCAAGTACGGGTCGCAGGGCGGCGCTTCTATCGACTCTGGTTCTTCGTCCCCATCTTCATCGTAGGTCGCCGTCGCGGCCTCCGCATCGTCACCGACGCTCCTGTGAGGCGAGCGCTGCTCGTCGTTGGATGGAACGGACATGAGGTGCAGGAAGCCGTGCTCCTGCGCGACCTCGAGGCAGAACCTGAGGTTCCTGCGCTCTCTGAAACCTTAGTTCAGAGATATAGGTTGGCGACTTTTTGTTGTCTTTCTCAGATTCCGTTCGATGAGCATACACTCTGCATAAGCAGAAACAAACGGACCGGGATACTGAACTACTGTCGGTTCAGTGTTTCAGTTGAGAGTAGCAATTTCGACCGGCCGATGACTGCATAACACGGTTCAGGGAACCCGTTATGTAAGAACTGAGAAGCAATGCTCAGATGGTCAATGGCAGCAGTAGCTAGCTAGCTAGATAGGGATCAATGGCGGCAAGGTCAGAGGGTGATGCCGGAAATTCATCATAGAAGAGGCCACTGCCATGAATGTGCTCGAGAGGAGGTTCAGGAAGAACTACTACCCGGCGTTGTCAGCAGCATTCATATTGGACCCTCTGTATCTGGTCAAAGACGCCGCCAGGAGGTACCTTCCACCATACTGCCGCGCGCGGCCCTTCTTCCTCGCCGGCGAGAGCTACGCCGACAAGTACGTCGTCGTGGCAGCGTTGAGCATCCTCACCGTGAACACGGCGCTGCCCATGAACAAGAGGATCGGCCACGGCGGCATGGCAATCGAGAACAGGCTGGTGCACCCGGTAGTGCAGGTCGCCATGTACGCCGACACAACCAACTTCATGGGGCTCATCAACGGGCGGTAGCGGCAGGAGCTGGAAGTTCAGCAGGCCGAGGCGGTGGCGCTGGCAAGGGCGAGACGGCAAACGCGCGTGCCTGGATGCTGGCTCGGCTGTAGGAGGCCACGGGCCTCGCCACGCTCTTCAATGTGGTGACACAGGGGTGGCTGGACGCCGACGCGCTGGAGAAGTTCGTCAACCGGGCAAGCGTCAAGATGGTGCTCGGCGCGCGGGACGACGTCGCGTGGGAGGCCTGCGCGGCGGTGGTGGTCACCGCACTCGGCGCCGTGGGTGAGCGCGGCCGCGCGTGCCCACCAGCTCCCGCCGCCGCCGCCGCCGGTGTGCAGGTCCCCGAAGCAGAGGCGGATGTAGTGCTCAGCATGGCGGACGGCGCGGCAGAGCTCGCAGAGCAGGGACTCGAGGGGCTTCCACCTGCCGGCGAGGCGGCGACGGCGTCGAAGGCCAGCTCGCACGCGTCGGCCAGGAGGCGGCACTGGCGCGGGTTGACGCGGAGCTTGTGGTGGAAGGCCACGATACGTCTCCAACATATCTATAATTTTTGATTGTTTCATACTATTATATTATCTGTTTTGGATGTTTTATATACATTAATATGTTATTTTATATTATTTTTGGGACTAACCTATTAATCTAGTGCCTAGTGCCAGTTTCTGTTTTTTCTTTGTTTTTGAGTATTGCAGATAAGGAATATTAAACGGAGTCCAAACGGAATAAAATCTTCGGGATGATTTTTCTTGGACCAGAAGAAACCTACCAGACTTGGAGATGAAGGCATGATACCTGCCAGGAGACGACAAGCCACAGGGGCGCGCCCTAGGGGGGGCGCGCCCCCTGGCTTGTGGCCCCCCTGCAGGCCCTCCAACCCTAATTTTCCTCCTATAAATTCCCAAATATTCCCCCAATACCAAAAGGGGCAACGACAATACTTTTTCGCCGCCGGAAGCCTCTGTTCCCGTGAGATCCCATCTTGGGGCCTTTTCCGGTAATCTGCCGGAGGGGGATTCGATCACAGAGGGCATCTACATCAACTCCATTGCCCCTCCGATGATGCGTGAGTAGTTCACCTCAGACCTTCGGGTCCATAGCTAGTAACTAGATGGCTTCTTCTCTCTCTATGTTCTTCAATACCATATTCTCCATGATCTTCATGGAGATCTATCCGATGTGATACTCTTTTGCGGTGTGTTTGTCGAGATCCGATGAATTGTGGGTTTATGATCAGATTATCTATGAATATTATTTGAGTCTTTTCTGAATTCTTATATGCATGATTTCATATCTTTGCAAGTCTCTTCGAGTTATTGGTTTGGTTTGGCCAACTAGATTGGTAATTCTTGCAATGGGAGAAGTGCTTAGTTTTGGGTTCAATCTTGCGGTGTCCTCACCCAGTGACAAAGTAGGGGTAGCGAGGCACGTATTTGTATTGTTGCCATCAAGGATAAAAAGATGGGGTTTTCATCATATTGCTTGAGTTTATCCCTCTACATCATGTCATCTTACCTAATGCGTTACTCTGTTCTTCCTGAACTTAATACTCTAGATGCAGGCAGGAGTCGGTCGATGTGTGGAGTAATAGTAGTAGATGCAGAATCATTTCGGTCTACTTGACACGGACGTGATGCCTGTATGCATAATCATTGCCTTGGATATCGTCATAACTATGCGCTTTTCTATCAATTGCTCGACAGTAATTTGTTCACCCACCGTATTATTTTCCTTCAAGAGAGAAGCCTCTAGTGAAACCTATGGCCCCCGGGTCTATTTTCCATATTATATTTTCAGATCTATTTACTTTGCTTTTCGTTTTAGTAATCTTTCCTATCTATCTCTATCAGATCTCATCCTTGCAAGTAACCGTGAAGGGATTGACAACCCCTTTATAGCGTTGAGTGCAAGTGTTTGATTGTTTGTGTAGGTACGAAGATTGGTGCCTTGCTTGTACCTCCTACTGGATTGATACCTTGGTTCTCAACAACTGAGGGAAATACTTATCTACTTTGATGCATCACCCTTTCCTCTTCAAGGGAAAACCAACGCAAGCTCAAGAAGTAGCAAGAAGGATTTTTGGCGCCGTTGCCGGGGAGGATACACCAAGCCTACCAAGTACCCATCACAAACTCATCTCTTGCATTTACATTATTTGCCATTTGCCTCTCGTTTTCCTCTCCCCCACTTCTAAAACGATTTTCAGAAAAAACCAAAAAGATTTGCCTTTTTATTCGCCCTTCTTCCGTTCGTCTTTTCGTTTGCTTTTTGCTTGTGTGCTAGATTGCTTGCTTTGTCACGATGACTCAAGAGAATACCAAGTTGTGTGACTTATCCAATACTAATAATAATGATTTTATTAGTACTCCGATTGCTCCCGCCACTAGTGCGGAATCTTATGAAATTAATGCCGCTTTGCTAAATCTTGTTATGAAAGAACAATTTTCCGGTCTTCCTAGTGAAGATGCCGCATCCCATCTAAATACTTTCGTTGAATTGTGTGATATGCAAAAGAAGAAAGATGTGGATAATGATATTGTTAACTTGAAGCTATTTCCGTTCTCACTACGAGATCGTGCTAAAACTTGGTTTTCATCTTTGCCTAAAAATAGTATTGATTCATGGAATAAGTGTAAAGATGCTTTTATTTCCAAGTACTTTCCACCCGCTAAGATCATCTCCCTTAGGAACGATATAATGAATTTTAAGCAACTTGATCATGAGCATGTTGCACAATCTTGGGAGAGGATGAAATTAATGATTAGAAATTGCCCCGCACATGGTTTGAGTTTATGGATGATTATACAAATTTTTTATGCGGGATTGAATTTTGCTTCTAGAAATCTTTTAGATTCCGCCGCGGGTGGTACTTTTATGGAAATCACATTAGGAGAAGCTACTAAACTCCTAGATAATATTATGGCAAATTACTCTCAATGGCATACCGAAAGATCTCTTACTAGTAAAAAGGTGCATGCTATTGAAGAAATAAATACTTTGAGTGAAAAGATGGATGAATTAATGAAATTGTTTGCTAGTAAGAGTACTCCTATTGATCCTAATGATATGCCTTTGTCTTCTTTGATTGGAAATAATAATGAATCTATGGATGTGAATTTTGTTGGTAGGAACAATTTTGGTAATAACGCGTATAGAGGTAATTTCAACCCTAGGTCGTTTCCTAGTAATTCCTCTAATAATTATGGTAATTCCTACAACAATCCTTATGGAAATTATAATAATATGCCCTCTGATCTTGAGAATAATATTAAAAAATTTATTAGTTCGCAAAAGGTTTTCAATGCTACGATTGAAGAAAAATTGCTCAAGATTGATGATTTGGTTAGGAACGTTGATAGAATTTTGCATGAGATTGATTCTTTGAAAATTAGATCTACTCCACCCAAGCGTGATATTAATGAGTCTTTAAAAGCTATGAGAACTTCTATTGATGAGTGTAAGGAAAGAACCGCTAGAATACGTGCTAAGCGGGAATGGCTTGAAAAAGTGTGTTCTCGTGATAATAATGATGAAGATCTTAAAGTGATTGATGTGACTCCTATTGAATCTTTGTTTTCTAATATAAATATTGATAAAGATGGGACTGGAGATAAGTCAACTTTAGTTAAAAGTTGTCCCAATGATTCGGAGTTTATAGATCCTAATGCTAAGATTGATAAAAGTGGGATTGAAGAGGTCAAAACTTTAAATAGCAATGAACCCACTCTTTTGGATTTCAAGGACTTTAATTATGATAGTTGCTCTTTGATTGATTGTATTTCCTTGTTGCAATCCATGTTGAATTCTCCGCATGCTTATGATCAAAATAAAGCTTTTACTAAACATATCGTTAATGCTATGATGAAATCTTTTGAAGAAAAACTTGAGTTGGAAGTTTCTATTCCTAGAAAGCTTTATGATGAGTGGGAACCTACTATTAAGATTAAAATTAAAGATTATGAGTGCCATGCTTTGTGTGATTTGGGTGCTAGCGTTTCCACGATTCCGAAAACTTTATGTGATGTGCTAGGTTTCCATGAACTTGATGATTGCTCTTTAAATTTGCATCTAGCGGATTCCACTATTAAGAAACCTATGGGAAGGATTAATGATGTTCTTATTGTTGCAAATAGGAATTATGTGCCCGTAGATTTCATTGTTCTTGATATAGATTGCAATCCTACATGTCCTATTATTCTTGGAAGACCTTTTCTTAGAACGATTGGTGCAATTATTGATATGAAAGAAGGAAACATTAGATTCCAATTCCCTTTAAGGAAAGGCATGGAACACTTTCCTAGAAAGAAAATTAGATTACCTTATGAATCCATTATGATATCTACTTATGGATTGCATACCAAAGATGACAATACCTAGATCTATTGCGTTATGCCTAGCTAGGGGCGTTAAACAATAGCGCTTGTTGGGAGGCAACCCAATTTTAATTTTATGCTTTTGTTTTTTGTTTCTGTTCTTGAGAGTTTTACACATTATTACCTCTGTAGTAATTGTGTTTTGCTGTTTTAATTAGTGTTTGAGCCAAGTAAGACCTTTGGGATGGTCTACGGTGATTGTTGATTTGATTTTGCTGAAAAATAGAAACTTTTGCGCTCAGTCCAGGAATTTTATAAATTCACCAGAGCGTAGAATGAGTCTGAAATTTTTACACAAGATTGATATACAAATTTCCCTGATTGTCCTAATTTTTCAGAATTTTTGGACTTACAGAAGTATTCGAAGTCTACAGATTGCTACAGACTGTTCTGTTTTTTGACAGATTCTGTTTTCTTTGTGTTGTTTGCTTATTTTGATGTATCTATGGGTTGTATCGGGGGTATGAACCATGGATAAGTTGTAATACAGTAGATATTACACCAATATAAATAAAGAATGAGTTCACAACAGTACCTAAAGTGGTGATTTATTTTTCTTATACTAACGGATCTCACGAGTTTTCTGTTGAGTTTTGTGTTGTGAAGTTTTCAAGTTTTGGGTAAAGATTTGATGGACTATGGAATAAGGAGTGGCAAGAGCCTAAGCTTGGGTATGCCCAAGGCACCCCAAGCCATATTCAAGGATACCAAAGAGCCTAAGCTTGGGGATGCCCCGGAAGGCATCCCCTCTTTCGTCTTCAATCCATCGGTAAATTTACTTGAGGCTATATTTTTATTCCCCACATGATATGTGTTTTGCTTGGAGCGTCTTGTATGATATGAGTCTTTGCTTTTTAGTTTGCCACAATCATCCTTGCTGCACACATCTTTTGAGAGGGACACGCTGAATCATGAATTTATTAGAATACTCTTTGTGCTTCACTTATATCTTTTGAGCTAGGCAATGTTGCTCTAGTGCTTCACTTATATCTTTTTAGAGCACGGTGGTGTTTTATTTTATAGAAACAGTTGAACTCTCGTACCTCACTTATATTATTTTGAGAATCTTTAAA
This sequence comes from Elymus sibiricus, assembly GCA_039707655.1. Classification (NCBI taxonomy): domain Eukaryota; kingdom Viridiplantae; phylum Streptophyta; class Magnoliopsida; order Poales; family Poaceae; genus Elymus; species Elymus sibiricus. The sequence goes on along the minus strand of CM077673.1, from coordinate 380,690,093 downwards.
CAGCATGGTAATTGGTTTAGGTTATGAATTTAGTCCTAATATAATGGACATCCAAGAGGGATATAATAAAAACTTTCATATTAAGTGCATTGAATATTATGAGAAGTTTGATTCCTTGCATAGAGTTTTGAGATATAGAGATGGTGATATTAGAGTCATGCTAGTGAGTAATTGTGGATTGGTAGAAATACTTGTGTTAAGGTTTGTGATTCCCGTAGCATGCACGTATGGTGAACCGTTATGTAACGAAGTCGAAGCATGATTTGTTTAATGATTGTCATCCTTTGTGTGAGGGTCGGGAGCGCACGATGGTTTAATCCTAGCAACCTCTCCCCTAGGAGCATGCGTCTAATACTTTGCTTCGATAACTAATAGACTTTTGCGATAAGTATGTGAGTTCTTTATGACTAATGTGAGTCCATGGATTATACGCACTCTCACCCTTCCACCATTGCTAGCCTCTCTAGTACCGCGCAACTTTCGCCGGTGCATTAAACCCACCATATACCCTTCCTCAAAACAGCCACCATACCTACCTATTATGGCATTTCCATAGACATTTCGAGATATATTGCCATGCAACTTCCACCGTTTCGTTCTAAGTTTTGAGTTGTAATTTTTGAGTTGTAAGTAAATAAAAGTGTGATGATCATCATTATTAGAGCATTGTCCCATGAGAGGAAAGGATGATGGAAGCTATGATTCCCTCACAAGATGGGATGAGTCTCCGGACTTTACAAATAATAAAAGAGGCCAAAGATGGCCACCAAAAAACTGAGAGAAAAGAGAGAAGGGACAATGCTACTATTTTTTTCACACTTGTGCTTCAAAGTAGCACCATGATCTTCATGATAGAGAGTCTCCTATTTTGTCACTTTCATATACTAGTGGGAATTTTTCATTATATAACTTGGCTTGTATATTCCAATGATGGGCTTCCTCAAATTGCCCTAGGTCTTCGTGAGCAAGCGAGTTGGATGCACACCCACTTAGTTTCTTTTTGAGCTTTCATACACTTATAGCTCTAGTGCATCCGTTGCATGGCAATCCCTACTCACTCACATTGATATCTATTGATGGGCATCTCCATAGCCCGTTGATACGCCTAGTTGATGTGAGACTATCTTCTCCATTTCCTCACAACCTCCACCATATTCTATTCCACCTATAGTGCTATATCCATGGCTCACGCTCATGTATTGCGTGAGAGTTGAAAAGGTTTGAGAACATAAAAGGTGTGAAACAATTGCTTGACTTGTCATCGGGGTTGTGCATGATTTAAATACTTTGTGTGGGCAAGATGGAGCTGTTGGAGATATGCCCTAGAGGCAATCATGTATGATAATATTTCCTATGTGTTTATGAATAAAGATAGTCCTTGGACATTATCATTGATGTGTATTAACAAGTACGTGACTTGTTTGTGAGACTATACATTGTATGATGACTGTCCTAAATGGTCCCTAGTCGAAAGAGTTGTGTGGACGCTCAGCCAGTTAGACTAGCATATGACACGGTGGATGGTTCGGTCTCACTGACCATGTAGCATTGGATGCTAGCCGGATAATATGGACTCAGAAAGATCTGGTCGGATTCGACGTAGTCGGATCCGAGTCGAGATAAGGTCTGAGTTGGACAGACCCAACTATGAGACGCAGCGATAGGTCATCTGTGAGTCTCTAGTACAACATACGTTCTATGTCCTAAGACCTGAGCTGGCGCATGTACTCGGGATGGTGACAGACTTGCTTTGGGCCGACCAAACGCTACTCCGTGACTGGGTAGTTACAAAGGTAGGTTTCCGGCTTGTCCAGACCCATGCTGCGAGACATGGTCGAGCAAGATGGGATTTGCCCCTCCGGTTAGGAGAGATATACTCTGGGCCCCTCGTGTGATACGACCAAGATAAGCATGGCCATGCGACAAGGATTATGAGATAATCCGGTTTGTTGGTCGGTATCACTGGAACGAGAAAGAGGTCGGGCTAGCACAAGGATGACAGACTCGCCTTGAGCCCGACAACATATATCGTGTGGCAAAGGGAACGGAAGTGTGATGTACAGGTTCGCCTAACCAGCTTCATCGGACACTTGGAGTCGGCACGCTTTGCTAGAGGTCGCTACCGACTAGTCGAGTCGGATGTAATCTGACTCGCGACCAAGTGAACGAGAACCTAAGGGGTAGCGCGCTTAAGGGAAGGAACTAAACATGGGCTTTAGGATCCGTGCGAGGCCCAAGTGTTGAGCCCGCGCCGGATGCCTATATATAGTGGAGGGGTGGCACACCTATCTGGTTGATTGTTTCGGCACTATCATTAGGGCTTTGCATGTGTTGCAACTAGCCACCTCCACCCGCCGCCGCCGACTGTGTGACCGGACCTAGCAGTCCGCCGCACGGTGTTCCTCCTGCACGCGCGGATACCATTAGAGGTGGTGCACTTGCACCGCTCCGGTGAACCTGTACATGGGATCCAGCGACCGCCAGTTCTAGGAAGATTGGGTCGGCCGTTCAAGGGAGATCGGACGAGGAGGAGACGGACCACGCGAACGCGCTGCCCCAACTCTACTTTCGCTGCACGGCACTGCGTGTCTAGTGGTAACGAACTGTGATCCATCTCCGTAGCAAGTTCTTGGATGTTCTGTGCGTAGGAAAATTTTAATTGGCATGCGATGCACCTACGGTAGAACCCAACAGTGGTATCAGAGCCTCTGCTATAGGATTTGGATTCAGATCAGGTGCATATATGATATGTGGAGGCGGCAGATGAGATCTGTCGTCGTTTATGAGATTGGCTATGTGCACGGTTGATGAGATCAACTGCACATGGGGATCGATATGGCTATGTTTTTCTGTCAATCGGAATCGACGAGGTCGTGACACAACCTACCCCTACCGGTCGGTATCCGCCATCGGGGTTAACTGTGAAACGTAAATCCGAATCGGGTTCGCGATGATCGATGAGATCGGTCAGATCAGAAAATTCGGCATGACCGCCGTATGCGTAGCGTCTTGTATTTCGTACGCGATCACACAAAATGGTAGAATGCGATTATATGCATAACTTTGTTTTGCAGGTTTGATGTGAATAGTATGGCTCATATGTATGTGATGCATGTGTGTAATTTAACATGACCTGCGTGTCATGATTGTCAGCCGGCAGGAGCCAAAGTGTTGTCATTATATTGTATAACGACCTGCGTGTCGACTTGTGATTCTCTGTAAATTCATTACTAGTTGTAGTAGTTGGAGAACAGAGGTCAAGTTCGAGGCTTTGGCGTCCCGATGTGACGAACAAGATGGAGTTCCACCCTGGTCATCGGAGCTGGAGCCGGCCTGGAAGGACATCCATGAAGGAGCCATACTATTTCACATATTTATGTTTATATGTGATTGATATTGCTTCTTGTTTCTATGCATGTTAGAATGGTAGAAAGATCCCTCGTTAATATCAAGCACATTGCCATTCCAGATGTTGCACCTCCGCACGTCAAGTACGTCTAGTTGTGGGCTCATAAAATTGAGGTGCTACTAGGTGTCCTTGAACTGGAGGGTTCGTGTCGGACACGGACATGCACTGTATAAGATTCTAGGTAGATGAACATCATGATGATATTAATCCACAAAGAAGGATGTACACAAGAAATAGTTGCAAGGAAAGAATAGGATATCCAAAAGGAAGTCATAAAATATACCAATAAGATCTTTGCTTGAAAAGCATAAAGCACATGGCTTAATATTATCTTATAGTATATAAATGAACTTCAACCATACGGACATCAAAGACATCACAACTAGCAACAAGAGATAATTGTTGGGATGCTTTGAGAAAGGAAACAAGTATCACACGAACTAATAAAGAATTTCATGCCAAGATGCAACCTTCACAAGGTTGAATGCAAGAAATGTATGAATGAATAGATACTTGTTACCGGGATAGCATTGGACGGATGTAGTAGATACCAATTGAAGGTAGTAGAAAGTAGTTCGTTGATCATCCTAGCTTGACTCCAATAAGCACATGGTGACACCACCTTCCTTGACAGTGAGCCGAGCATCCAATGCATCTCCAATTGTTCCTAGAACAATCATCACAAACAAAATGGTACCCAAACTCATTGGGACCAAAGAGTTAGAGAACCAACAATACATAGGACAAACTCCACATAAATATGTGCATATAGAAATGAAATTGAATTCCATGCACATCTCATCCAATTTGAGACTTGGTGGAGTTTCCCCTATATATTGGGTCAAAGAAAGAAAGCATGCGAAAGAAAGTACAAAAGGTAAATATGCATGCTCTAGACTTTCAAGTACCAAATCAACACAAGATTGATAAGATACCAAAAGAGAATATACCAAGAGAAAACTAAGATACTAGATGAAGAACTTATCACTTGAAGGATACCAAATACAAGAAACATCAAAGAATGAGATATCCAATGATACACACTAATTAAAAAAAATATCAAGCTCCCAAAAGAGAGGAAGTTTCCGAACAAACCAAACCCTCTACAAAGTTTCATGATGGCACAAAGTACCAAAAAGAAACGGCTTGCCTTCCACCAACACACACTTGATAAGGATCACAAGATGAGTGTTCTAAAGAAAATAGGATAGCTCCCCCAAGCGTTGTGCATTATAGAGAATTTGCATTTGAATACAAAATGCACAAGATGGGATCACCACTTTCACTATATCTAGAAAAACACTGGACAAGATCAAGAAATTAACAAGATCCACAAGTGGTATGGAAGACAATGGGAGTTGACACAATCCTTGGCAAGTAATAAGGCAATTAAGCACAAGCCAACGTGAAGATGATTCAACAATTTGTACCACATACAAGAATACCAATTGTCAAGAGACAAGAAGTATTCGGAAATAATTCCCGGTGGTAGATAGCAAAGATATCCAACATCATCTTCACACCAAACACATAAGCAAATTGCAACTTGTAGAGCTAACATGCCACCTAGGAACAAGATAATTTACAATATCAACTCTAAGTGGCAATACCTCAAATGTACACATTTTCTAGGCTTGTAATATACATAGCATATTACTCCCCCATAATGTGATACCCGAAAGATCTTAACAAGAGGCAAATAAGATCCAACAAAGAGATAATCAATGGATTATTTAGAATTTGAATTTCTCATGAGAAGACATACCACATAGAGACTAGATAATCTTGCAATATCAATACTAGGTGGTATTCCTCATGTACACCCATTTGTAGGTTCGTGAAGTGCACGAAGCTCATCACTCCCCCAAAATGGGATGTTCCATTAATCTCTCACAAGAGCCAACTAAGATATAAACAAGATGCAAAAAGGCTCAATCACAACACTCACGCATACATGATGTGCAAACCAACATACACATACTTGATTACTCAAGACAAGCAAATTGGAAGCACAACATATACAAACACATGCAAGGTACAAAACCAAAACATGCAAAGGGGCAAGTAACTTTCAATGTAAACAATTTAAGTACAAGTTACCGCAAGGAGGCACAATTGATATGAGATAGGCACATGATAATCCGAATGACTTGGCATGAGAAAATATAATGATGAAGATCCCTTAATTCTTCATGAGGTAGCCAAGTCTCCAATGCCCTCCAACAACACCTATTGATCAAGTTTGAGCTTGCTGGTCCCCAACCAAGTTGGGTCCTAAGAGGTTAGTCACAATAGGCTTGGCTACCCAAATGGTTCTTTTCTTGACACCACTTTGAGTACCAACAAATTTGGCAAACACATTGCCAACCTTATCCTTCCCAAGAGAATAGATATCATCAATTAGAATAGGGTTGGATAAGGTACCATTCGTGCATGAAGAAGCGACGTGACCTTTCTCACGACATAAGTAGCAACGTCTACTCTTCATTTTCTTCTCACTTGACTTCTCAACTTGAGAGGCATTAACTTGAGTCTTCTTGGAAAGTGGCCTTTCTTCAACTTGTGGTTGAGCATGAGATTGAACTTGTGGCCGCTTCCCTTGTTGCTTGTCACTATAAGGCTTCTTCTTCAATGGGCAAGATCTAACATGATGCCCTTCAATCTTGCACTTGAAGCAAACAATCTTGGCCGAATTCTTGACTTGTTCTTGGCCCTTTTTCTTGTTGATCTTGGACTTCTTCTTCTTATTGGAGTTGAATCCAAGTCCACCTTTGTCATTGGGGGATATTTGCACACTCAAAATATTGTTGAGTGTGGACTTCCCTTCATGACACATTTGCAAGTCAATCTTCAAGGAAGTGACTTGGGCCTTGAGCTCTTTGATTTCCTCTACATGGTTAGTATCAACACAAGTACTAGAGGAAGTATAAACTTCATCGTTAGAGCAACAAGGCAAGGAAAGTAATTCATCACAAGATGTACCAACATTATGAGTAGATGAATTACAAGGACTAGCACAAGGCAATATATCATTTTGAGTAGAAGTAGTGCTTATGTCCACATGAGGCTCACTAGATGTTACCCGAGAGATACTAGCCTCATGAGCTAACAATAGACCATTATGGGAGACTAGAAGATCATCATGAGAGCTTGAGAGCTTTTCATGATTTTCTTCCAATTTCCCATAATTGCTAGATAGCAACTCAAGTTGAGCCCTTAGCTCAACATTCTCCTTCAATGTGGATGCTTCACAAGAAATAGAGTTAGTAGCACAAGCATCATCATTAACAACAAGAGGAGAAGGCAACTTGGCAAGCTCTTTCGAATAAGAAGCTTTAAGTTGAGCATGAGACTCGGTGATTTCGATGAGCTCACTCTTAATGGCCCTTGAGCCATTTTCGAGGTGCTCAAAGTCCTCAAGGAGTTTAGCATGAGCAACTTCAAGCTTAGCATTTTTAGTTTTGAAATCATTGGCCACCTCGAGAGCTCTATCATGGGATTCCTTCACTCTAGATAATTCTAGAGCAAAAGTTTCCTCAAGAGATTCCTTGGTGGTTTGTTCAAGTTCAAGAGCTTGAGATAGCTCCGCAATCTCATTAGCGTAATCACGCTCATGACCTTCCATTTTCTCAATGGTGACCTCATGCTCCTCGAGATGAGATTCCAACACCTCAATGTATTTCTTGCCCTCAATGGCAATAGACATAATTTCCATGAAGTTGGAACGAGCAATTTTATTCTTATGAAGAGCTTTAAAAATAATTTCCCCCTTAATTTTTAAGGAGGCAACATTATCATTCTCTTCATCATTATCCTCATCATCATTAGCATCAACATCATCATCAAGAGACATATTGGGGTTCAAAGTAGGAGATACCGTTGAAGCCTTAGCCATAAGGCAAAAAGCAATAGATGGTGATGTAGAATCCCTTGAGGCACCATTCAAGACCACATCTTGTTCCATGGAGTGTTGGGTTTCCTCTACATTGTTAGCACAACAACTAGAGGAAATACAAGCATTTTTATCATGGCAACAAGACATAGCAAGCATATCATCATGAGATTTAGACAAGCAATTTCTACATGATATGCAAGGACTATCAACAGAAGCATGTGAACCATCTAGGGTGCTCGAAGTGTTAAAGTCCAAAGAAGGAGCATTGCAATAAGATAGTGATGAAGGATCATCAATAATAAGCCCACTATCATCATTGAAATGACCAACACAACTCACCATATCATTACCTTGTGGAAATCCACATGTAGGTGAAGTAGAAGAAGTTGAGAGCTCGACACGGCCGGAGGTGGAGGGAGAACAACCACCCCCACAACTCTTGGACACACCATATTTATCTTGAAGCTTTGTCCACAACTCATGAGCATTCCGAAACGGCATGAGTTGAAATATAACTACATTGCTCAAAGCATCAAAAAGCACATTAGAAGCTTGAGCATTGAGATAAGAGTTTTTCTCATCCTCTATAGATAATCTTTGAGGATCCTTTGGAGGAGAAAAACCCATATCTACAATTCGCTCTAAACACGGGTCAATGGCCCGAAAATGATTAAGCATGCGAATTACCCAAACATCATAATTTGTGCCATCGAAACTAAGAGTGTCAAAGAATCCTAATCCCCTAGTCGACATCTTTACTCTCTAGGCGGTGAAGCCTAATAATGAGAGATGAGGCTCTGATACCAAATGAAAGATCGCGGATGTCGCCTAGAGGGGGGGTGAATAGGCGCTTTAAAATAATTACGGTTTAGGCTTGAACAAATGCAGAATAAAACTAGCGTTTAATTTGTCAAGCACAAAACCTAAATCGACTAGGCTCACCTATGTGCACCAACAACTTATGCTAAGCAAGATAAACAACTAAGTGATAGCAAGATATATAACAAGAAACAATATGGCTATCACAAAGTAAAGTGCATAAGTAAAGGGCTCGGGTAAGAGATAACCGAGGCACGCGGAGACGATGATGTATCCCGAAGTTCACACCCTTGCGGATGCTAATCTCCGTTTGGAGCGGTGTGGAGGCACAATGCTCCCCAAGAAGCCACTAGGGCCACCGTAATCTCCTCACGCCCTCGCACAATGCAAGATGCCGTGATTCCACTAAGGGACCCTTGAGGGCGGTCACCGAACCCGTACAAATGGCAACCCTTCGGGGCGGTTGTTGGAAATATGCCCTAGAGGCAATAATAAATTGGTTATTATTATATTTCCTTGTTCATGATAATCGTTTATTATCCATGCTATAATTGTATTGATTGGAAACTCAAATACATGTGTGGGTACATAGACAACACTGTGTCCCTAGTAAGCCTCTAGTTGACTAGCTCGTTGATCAAAGATGGTTAAGGTTTCCTAGCCATTGACATGAGATGTCATTTGATAACGGGATCACATCATTAGGAGAATGATGTGATGGACAAGACCCAAACTGTAAACGTAGCATTTGATCGTGTCAGTTTATTGCTATTGTTTTCTGCATGTCAAGTATCTGTTCCTTTGACCATGAGATCATGCAACTCACTGACACCGGAGGAATACCTTGTGTGTATCAAACGTCGCAACGTAACTGGGTGACTATAAAGGTGCTCTACAGGTATCTCCGAGGGTGTCTGTTGGGTTGGCATGGATCAAGACTGGGATTTGTTACTCCGTATGACGGAGAGGTATCTCAGGGCCCACTCGGTAATACAACATCACATTGAGCCTTGCAAGCAAAGTGACTAAAGAGTTAGCCACAGGATCTTGTATTACGGAACGAGTAAAGAGACTTGCCGGTAACGAGATTGAACTAGGTATAGAGATACCGACGATCGAATCTCGGGCAAGTAACATACCGAAGAACAAAGGGAACAGCATACGGGATTAACTGAATCCTTGACATAGAGGTTCGACCGATAAAGATCTTCGTAGAATATGTAGGAGCCAATATGGGCATCCAGGTCCCGCTATTGGTTATTGATCGTAGAGGTGTCTCGGTCATGTCTACATAGTTCTCGAACCCGCAGGGTCTACACACTTAACGTTTGGTGACGATTAGTATAATTGAGTTATTATGTTGGTGACCGAAAATTGTTCAGAAGTCTCGGATAAAATCCCGGACATGACGAGGATCTCCGGAAGAGTCCGGAGGTAAAGATTGATATATGTGATAATAGTGTTTTGATCTCCGGAAGAGTTCCAGAGTTCACCGGAAGGGGTTCCGGATGTTTACCGAAGTGTTCGGGTGCAGCAACACTTTATATGGGCCAAGGGATAAAAGCCCACGAGGTATTGGAAAGTGCAAAAAGTAGTTTTGCTGCCGCGTAAGCGGTACTACCGCTTGTGTGAAGCGGTACTACCGCCCAAGCGGTACTACCGCTTGTGTGAAGCGGTACTACCGCCCAAGCGGTACTACCGCTTGTGTGAAGCGGTACTACCGCTTGTGTGCGGCTGTGCACGGTTCGGCAGGGATCCGAGTTGGACTCTTTCCCTGCGGGCCAAACCGACCTTGTGCGGGCAAAACCGACCTGGAGGAGGCTTTTACTCCAAGTTTAGACCCCAAGGCTCAACATATAAATAGAGGGGCAGGGCTAGCACACGGGATACATCAAGATTTCCCCAAGCCGTGTGCGGCAACCCTAACCCTCTAGATCCTCCGTCATAATCTCCGTAGTGCTTGGCGAAGCCCTGCAGAGATTGTTCCTCACCACCATCACCACGCCGTCGTGCTGCTGGAACTCAACCACTACTTCATCATCGCTCGCTGGATCGAGGAGGTGAAGGCGTCATCAAGCCGTACGTGTGTTGAACGCGGAGGTGCCGTCCGTTCGGCACTAGTTCGTGATCGGATCGAGGGACGACTTGCGATTTGGATCGCGGAGACGTTCGACTACATCAACCGCGTTTCTTAAACGCTTCCGCTTAGCGATCTACAAGGGTATGTAGATCCACTCTCCCTCTCGTAGATGCTCATCACCATGGATAGATCTTATGTGTGCGTAGGAAAATTTTTGTTTCCCATGCAACGTTCCCCAACAGTGGCATCTGAGCTAGGTCTATGCGTAGATGAGATCTCGAGTAGAACACAAACGAGTTGTGGGCGTGGGTGTATACATATTGCTTGCCGTTACTAGTTGATATTTGATTCGGCGGTACTGTGAGATGAAGCGGCCCGGACCGACATTACGCGTACACTTACGCGAGACAGGTTCCTTCAACTGACATGTAACTTCGTTGCATAAAGATGGCTAGCGGGTGTCTGTCTCTCTCACTTTAGTTGAATCGATTTCAATGAAGAGGGTTCTTTTAGAAGATCAAAAAGCAATCACTACACCACGTTGTGGTTTTGCGTAGGTAAGAATGGTTCTTGCAAACCCGTAGCAGCCACGTAAAATTTGCAACAACAATTAGAGGACGTCTAACTTGTTTTTGCAGGGTATGTTGTGATGTGATATGGCCAATTACATGATGAGATATATGTGATGTATGAGATGATCATGTGTTGTATAGAATATCACGACTTGCATGTCGATGAGTACGGCAACTGGCAGGAGCCATAGAGTTGTCTTTAATTATTGTATGACCTGCGTGTCAATCATTAAGCGCTATGTAATGCTTTACTTTATCGCTAAACGTTAGCAATAGTCGTGGAAGCAACAGTCGGCGCGACAACCTTATGGCGACACGTTGATGGAGATCAAGATGATGGAGATCATGGTGTCATGCCGGTGACGATGGAGATCATGCCGGTGCTTTGGAGATGGAGATCAAAAGCACAAGTTCATGGCCATATCATGTCACTTATGATTTGCATGTGATGTTAATCCTTTTATGCATCTTATTTTGCTTAGGACGACGGTAGCATTATAAGGTGATCCCTCACTTAAATTTCAAGATAAATTGTGTTCTCCCCAAGTGTGCACCGTTGCGAAAGTTCGTCGTTTCGAGACACGCCGTGATGATCGGGTGTGATAGACTCTACGTTCGCATACAACGGGTGCAAGCCATGTTGCACGTGCGGAACACTCGGGTTAAACTTGACGAGCCTAGCATGTACAGACATGGCCTCGGAACACAAGAGACCGAAAGGTCGAACATGAGTCATATAGTAGATATGATCAACATGAAGATGTTCACCATTGAAACCACCTCAACTCACGTGATGATCGGACTTGAGTTGGTGGATTTGGATCATGTAACACTCGAATGATCGGAGGGATGTCAATTTGAGTGGGAGTTTTTTAAATATGATTAACTAAACTCATTATCTAAGAACAATAGTCTAAGTTGTCTTTGCTATATTTATGTTGTAGATCATGGCTCGCGCAGTAGCACCCCTGAATTTTAATGCGTTCCTAGAGAAAGCTAAGTTGAAAGATGATGGAAGTAACTTTGTGGACTGGGCCCGTAATCTAAGGATTATCCTTACGGCTTCCCAGAAGGCTTATGTCCTTGATGCACCGCTTGGTGATCCACCCGCTCCAGTTGAGTCTCTAGACGTTGTGAACGCCTGGCAGGCTCGTTCTGATGATTACTCAATAGTTCAATGTGCAATGTTGTATGGCTTAGAACCGGGACTTCAAAGACGTTTTGAACGTCATGGAGCATATGAGATGTTCCAGGAGTTGAAGTTTATCTTTCAGAAGAATGCCCGGATCGAGAGATATGAGATCTCCGATAAGTTCTATGCTTGCAAGATGGAGGAGAACAGGTCTATCAGTGATCACGTGCTCAGAATGTCTGGGTACTCCACCCGTCTGGCTGAGTTAGGGATGCCCCTTCCGCCAGAGGCTATCACTGACAGAGTTCTTCAATCATTGCCACCTAGCTACAAGAGCTTCGTGTTGAACTATAACATGCACGGGATGAACAAGTCAGTCGCCGAGCTGTTTGCGATGCTGAAAGCCGCTGAGTCTGAAATTCAGAAGGAGCATCAAGTGTTGATGGTCAATAAAACCACTAGTTTCAAGAAAAATGGCAAGGGTAAGAAGGGTAACTCCAAGAAGAGTGGCAAAGCAGTTGCTCCTCTCGTGAAGAAACCCAAGGCTGGACCCAAACCAGAAACTGTGTGTTTTCATTGCAAGGGAACTGGACACTGGAAGCGGAACTGCCCCAAGTATTTGGCTGACAAGAAGGCGGCCAACAACAAACAAGGTATATATGATATACATGTTATTGATGTGTACCTTACCAACTCTCGTTGTAGTGCCTGGGTATTTGATACCGGTGCGGTTGCTCATATTTGCAACTCAAAACAGGAACTGCGGAATAGACGGAGGCTGGCAAAGGACGAAGTGACGATGCGCGTGGGAAATGGTTCCAAGGTTGATGTGATCGCCGTCGGCACGCTCGCTCTTCGATTACCGTCGGGATTAGTGATGAACCTAAATAAGTGTTATTTGGTGCCTGCGTTAAGCATGAACATTATATCTGGATCTTGTTTATTGCGAGACGGTTACTCATTTAAATCAGAGAATAATGGTTGTTCTATTTATATGAGTAATATCTTTTATGGTCATGCACCCGATGTGAGGGGTTTATTCTTATTGAATCTCGATAGTAATGATACACATGTTCATAACATTGATGCCAAAAGATGTAGAATTGATAATGATAATACCACTTTCTTGTGGCACTGCCGTTTAGGTCATATTGGCGTAAAACGCATGAGGAAGCTCCATGCTGATGGACTTTTGGAGTCACTTGATTTTGAATCACTTGACACATGTGAGCCATGCCTCATGGGCAAGATGACTAAAACGCCGTTCTCTGGAACAATGGAACGGGCAAGTGACTTATTGGAAATCGTACATACTGATGTGTGCGGTCCGATGAGTATTGAGGCGCGCGGTGGTTATCGTTACTTTCTCACCTTCACTGATGACTTAAGTAGATATGGGTATATTTACTTAATGAAACATAAGTCTGAAACATTTGAAAAGTTCAAACAATTTCAGAGTGAAGTTGAGAATCATCGTAACAAGAAGATTAAATTCCTACGATCTGATCGAGGAGGAGAATATCTGAGTTATGAGTTTGGCAGTCACTTAAGACAATGTGGAATTGTTTCACAACTGACACCGCCTGGAACACCACAGCGTAATGGTGTGTCCGAACGTCGTAATCGAACCTTATTAGATATGGTGCGATCTATGATGTCTCTTGCCGATTTGCCACTATCGTTTTGGGGTTATGCATTAGAGACAGCTGCATTCACTTTAAATAGGGCACCATCGAAATCCGTTGAGACGACGCCATATGAACTTTGGTTTGGCAAGAAGCCAAAGCTGTCGTTTCTTAAAGTTTGGGGATGTGATGCTTATGTCAAAAAGCTTCAGCCTGAAAAGCTGGAACCCAAAGCGGAGAAATGCGTCTTCATAGGATACCCAAAAGAGACAATTGGGTATACCTTCTACCTCAGATCCGAGGGCAAAGTGTTTGTCGCTAAAAACGGAACATTTCTTGAGAAAGAGTTTCTCTCGAAAGAATTGAGTGGGAGGAAGATAGAACTTGATGAGGTTGTTGAACCTTTACTTCAACCTGAGAGTAGCGCAGCGCAGAAAGTTGTTTCTGTGGAGCCTACATTAGCTGAAGAGGAAGTTAATGATGATGATCATGAAGCTTTGGATCAAGTTGCTATCGAACCTCGTAGGTCGACAAGGACGCGTACTGCTCCTGAGTGGTACGGCAACCCTGTCTTAGAGGTCATGTTGTTAAACAACGATGAACCTACGAGCTATGGAGAAGCGATGATGAGCCCGGATTCCGAGAAGTGGTTAGAGGCCATGAAATCCGAGATGGGATCCATGTATGAAAACAAAGTATGGACTTTGGAAGTATTACCTGAAGGGCGTAAGGCCATTCAGAACAAATGGATCTTTAAGAGGAAGACGGACGCGGACGGTAATGTCACCGTCTATAAAGCTCGACTTGTGGCAAAGGGTTTTTCACAAGTTCAAGGAGTTGACTACGATGAGACCTTCTCACCCGTAGCGATGCTTAAGTCCGTCAGAATCATGTTAGCAATAGCTGCCTTTTTTGATTATGAAATTTGGCAGATGGATGTCAAAACAGCGTTCCTTAACGGTTTCCTTAAGGAAGAGTTGTATATGATGCAACCAGAAGGTTTTGTCGATCCAGAGAATGCTGACAAAGTTTGCAAACTCCAGCGATCCATTTATGGACTGGTGCAAGCATCTCGGAGTTGGAATCTTCGTTTTGATGAGGTGATCAAAGCGTTCGAGTTTATACAAGTTTACGGAGAAGCTTGTATTTACAAGAAAGTGAGTGGGAGCTCTATAGCGTTTCTAATATTATATGTGGATGACATATTGCTGATTGGAAACAATATAGAAATGTTGGAAAGCGTAAAGGAATATTTGAACAAGAGTTTTTCAATGAAGGACCTAGGAGAAGCTGCTTTCATATTAGGCATCAAGATCTATAGAGATAGATCAAGACGCTTAATAGGACTTTCACAAAGCACATACCTTGATAAGATTTTGAAGAAGTTCAAAATGGATCAGTCCAAGAAGGGGTTCTTGCCTGTTTTGCAAGGTGTGAAGTTGAGTAAGACTCAATGCCCAGTGACTGCAGGAGATAGAGAAAAGATGAGTGTCATCCCCTATGCTTCAGCCATAGGCTCTATCATGTATGCAATGCTGTGCACAAGACCCGATGTCAGCCTTGCCATAAGTATGGTCGGAAGGTTTCAAGGTGATCCAGGAATGGAACACTGGACGGCGGTCAAGAATATCCTGAAGTACCTGAAAAGGACTAAGGACATGTTTCTCGTTTATGGAGGTGATCAAGAGCTCGTCGTAAAGGGTTACGTCGATGCAAGCTTTGACACTGATCCGGATGACTCTAAGTCGCAAACCGGATACGTATTTATTCTTAATGGGGGTGCGGTTAGCTGGTGCAGTTCCAAGCAAAGCGTGGTAGCTGATTCTACATGCGAAGCGGAGTACATCGCAGCCTCGGAGGCGGCGAAGGAAGGTGTCTGGATGAAGGAGTTCATGACAGATCTTGGAGTAGTGCCTAGTGCGCTTAACCCAATGACTCTGTTTTGTGATAATACTGGTGCCATTGCTCTAGCCAAGGAACCAAGATTTCACAAGAGGACCAGACACATAAAGCGGCGTTTCAATTCCATCCGCGATTACATCAAGGAGGACGACATAAATATTTGCAAAGTACACACGGATCTAAATGTTGCAGATCCGATGACTAAACCTCTTCCAAGGGCTAAACATGAACAACACCAGAACTGCATGGGTGTTCGATTCATTACAATGTAAATCACATAGTGATGTGAACTAGATTATTGACTCTAGTGCAAGTGGGAGACTGTTGGAAATATGCCCTAGAGGCAATAATAAATTGGTTATTATTATATTTCCTTGTTCATGATAATCGTTTATTATCCATGCTATAATTGTATTGATTGGAAACTCAAATACATGTGTGGGTACATAGACAACACTGTGTCCCTAGTAAGCCTCTAGTTGACTAGCTCGTTGATCAAAGATGGTTAAGGTTTCCTAGCCATTGACATGAGATGTCATTTGATAACGGGATCACATCATTAGGAGAATGATGTGATGGACAAGACCCAAACTGTAAACGTAGCATTTGATCGTGTCAGTTTATTGCTATTGTTTTCTGCATGTCAAGTATCTGTTCCTTTGACCATGAGATCATGCAACTCACTGACACCGGAGGAATACCTTGTGTGTATCAAACGTCGCAACGTAACTGGGTGACTATAAAGGTGCTCTACAGGTATCTCTGAGGGTGTCTGTTGGGTTGGCATGGATCAAGACTGGGATTTGTTACTCCGTATGACGGAGAGGTATCTCAGGGCCCACTCGGTAATACAACATCACATTGAGCCTTGCAAGCAAAGTGACTAAAGAGTTAGCCACAGGATCTTGTATTACGGAACGAGTAAAGAGACTTGCCGGTAACGAGATTGAACTAGGTATAGAGATACCGACGATCGAATCTCGGGCAAGTAACATACCGAAGAACAAAGGGAACAGCATACGGGATTAACTGAATCCTTGACATAGAGGTTCGACCGATAAAGATCTTCGTAGAATATGTAGGAGCCAATATGGGCATCCAGGTCCCGCTATTGGTTATTGATCGTAGAGGTGTCTCGGTCATGTCTACATAGTTCTCGAACCCGCAGGGTCTACACACTTAACGTTTGGTGACGATTAGTATAATTGAGTTATTATGTTGGTGACCGAAAATTGTTCGGAAGTCTCGGATAAAATCCCGGACATGACGAGGATCTCCGGAAGAGTCCGGAGGTAAAGATTGATATATGTGATAATAGTGTTTTGATCTCCGGAAGAGTTCCAGAGTTCACCGGAAGGGGTTCCGGATGTTTACCGAAGTGTTCGGGTGCAGCAACACTTTATATGGGCCAAGGGATAAAAGCCCACGAGGTATTGGAAAGTGCAAAAAGTAGTTTTGCTGCCGCGTAAGCGGTACTACCGCTTGTGTGAAGCGGTACTACCGCCCAAGCGGTACTACCGCTTGTGTGAAGCGGTACTACCGCCCAAGCGGTACTACCGCTTGTGTGAAGCGGTACTACCGCTTGTGTGCGGCTGTGCACGGTTCGGCAGGGATCCGAGTTGGACTCTTTCCCTGCGGGCCAAACCGACCTTGTGCGGGCAAAACCGACCTGGAGGAGGCTTTTACTCCAAGTTTAGACCCCAAGGCTCAACATATAAATAGAGGGGCAGGGCTAGCACACGGGATACATCAAGATTTCCCCAAGCCGTGTGCGGCAACCCTAACCCTCTAGATCCTCCGTCATAATCTCCGTAGTGCTTGGCGAAGCCCTGCAGAGATTGTTCCTCACCACCATCACCACGCCGTCGTGCTGCTGGAACTCAACCACTACTTCATCATCGCTCGCTGGATCGAGGAGGTGAAGGCGTCATCAAGCCGTACGTGTGTTGAACGCGGAGGTGCCGTCCGTTCGGCACTAGTTCGTGATCGGATCGAGGGACGACTTGCGATTTGGATCGCGGAGACGTTCGACTACATCAACCGCGTTTCTTAAACGCTTCCGCTTAGCGATCTACAAGGGTATGTAGATCCACTCTCCCTCTCGTAGATGCTCATCACCATGGATAGATCTTATGTGTGCGTAGGAAAATTTTTGTTTCCCATGCAACGTTCCCCAACAGCGGTCACCGAACCCGTACACTTTGGCAACCCTTGGGGGCGGTCACCGGTACCCGTCAAATTGCTCGGGGCGGTCTCCACAACCTAATTGGAGACCCCGACGCTTGCCCGGAGCTTTACACCACAATGATTGAGCTTCGAGGCACCACCAACAGTCTAGGGCGCCCAAGCACCCAAGAGGAACAAGCTCTAGGGTACCAAGCACCCAAGAGTAAAAAGCTTCTCAAACTTCACTCCCACGTATCACCGTGGAGAACTCAAACCGATGCACCAAATGCAATGGCAAGGGCACACAGAGTGCCCAAGTCCCTCACTCTCAAATCCCACCAAAGCAACGAAAGCTATGGAGGAATATGAGAGGAAGAACAAGAAGGAGAACACCAAGAACTCCAAGATCTAGATCCAAGGGGTTCCCCTCACATAGAGGAGAAAGTGATTGGTGGAAACGTAGATCTAGATCTCCTCTCTCTTTTCCCTCAAGAACTAGCAAGAATCATTGGAGGGATTGAGAGTTAGCAAGCTCGAAGAAGGTCAACAATGGGGGAAGAACACGAGCTAGAAGGATAAGGCTCAAGGGGGAAGAAGACCCCCTTTTATAGGAGGGGGAAAATCCAACCGTTACCTTGCTCTCAGCCCTCACAGAGCGGTACTACCGCTAGGGCGGTAGTAACCCAAAAGTAGTGCAATGGCACGAAGCCACGAGGCGGTAGTGCAGCCGGAGCGGTACTACCGCTCGCCCTAGCGGTACTACCGCTGGGGTTGCAGCTCGGGGTTACTCAGAAACAGAGCAGGAACATGGGAGAAACAGTAGAACTGCTACAGCGGTACTACCGCCCACCTGAGCGGTACTACCGCTTATAGGCAGTAGTGCTGCTCTCCACCGCCGCTTCACTTCCGCTGAGAGTGCATCGAGACCTGGAGGGAGCGGTAGTGCAGCGGTAGTAGCGGGCGGTACTACCGCTTATAGGCGGTACTACCGCTTCGCACTACCGTTGCACTTCCGCGCAAACCCGACACGAAAGTCGAGTTCCCAGAAGCAGCGGTACTACGCGCGGCACTAGGCCGCGGTACTGCCGCTTACAAGCGGTACTACCGCTCGGGAGAGCGGTACTACCGCTTGGGGCCTTCAGGAACACTGCACAGAAAACAGAGGATACAACAAAACCAGAACTGCCATAACTTCTGCAAATGAGCTCCGAATTGAGCAAACTCAAGCTTGTTGGATAGAGGACGACGAGTAGTATCCAACAGCGACTGGTTATAATAAGAAGTGGCAGTAAAAGAATGCGTATGGTATAGAGGTGAGAAACCTCTATCAAAGAAGATCCGGCAAAAACCCCAACATCGAGAACATACTAGAAGAAGCAAACGAAATCCGTTCTCGATGAACTTGAGCTTGTCATGAAGGTGACCAAAAGCTCAAAGACTCACAAAGAGAAACACCAAACAAGAACCAAGAAATATGATGCAAGGATGCAATGGTTTGAGCTCTCTATGAATGATACGATCAAGCTACTCATCCGAGAGCCCCCCTTGATAGTACGGCTATCGATCCTATAACCCGGTCTCCCAACAACCACCATGAGACCGGTAAAATAGAAAACCTATCAAGGGCAAACCTTTGCCTTGCGCATAGTCCACTTGAGCTAGATGATGACGATCTTGACCTCCTCAAGTTGGACCACCTTTCTTGATTGCGCCGGCTTGTTGAAGACTAGTAGATTGCTCCCCCATACTCCACTATGGGTGAGCCACTCTTCGGCACATCTTCACAAGTCCATTGTCACCACAATGGACGGCAAGCTTCAAGCATGTGATCTCTTCGTGATGCTCCATTTGAACTTGCACACCGCAATCTTGATGACGATCACCACTTGATGTCATCCTCCATGGGTTGAATGAGATCTTCCTCTTGACGCAAGCCCATGGAAACATACCTAACCCCACATAGAACTGTCCCATAGAACATGGGTTAGTACACAAAGCGTAATGGACAATGCTTACCATACCGTGAGATCACTTGATCCCACTCGGTACTTCTTCTACGCTTTGTGTGTTGATCAACTTGAATCACTCTTCATATTTAGTCTTGATCAACCTTGAATCTTTCCAACTCTCTTCATTAGGATGATGTCTTGAAGGTAAACATGAATGTTCACACAATCTTCTTCTTCAAGACATGCTTGCAATAGGCTCAACACTCACATGACCAATCTTTGGATAAATCCTTGAATAGTACCTTGGTCAACACATATTCTTCTTCTAATAACCTTGAAACCAACAAATGGTCTTCAAGCAATGCCTATGGACAAACCCTTCAAATATAACTCAAGGCAACCATTAGTCCATAGAGATTGTCATCAATTACCAAAACCAAATATGGGGGCACCACATGTTCTTTCAGCTGCATATTTCGATTATGAGATATGGCAGATGGATGTCAAAACGGCTTTCCTTCATGGAAATTTAAAGGAGGATGTATACATGATACAACCTGAAGGTTTTGTCGATCCAAATAACGCTGGTAAAATATGCAAGCTCAAGAGATCCATTTATGGATTGAGGCAAGCAGCTCGGAGTTGGTATATTCGTTTTGATGAAGTCATCGTTGACCTTGGTTTCATCAAGAACGAAGAGGACTATTGTTTATACAAGAAGCTAGTGGGAGCTCGGTAGTATTTTTGATCTTGTATGTGGATGACATACTGCTGATCGGAAATGATGTTTCGATACTGAACTCAGTCATGGAATCATTGAATGACAAGTTTTCGATGAAAGACCTTGGAGAGGCAGTGTACATTCTAGGCATCAAGATCTATAGAGATAGATCAAGGAGGCTGCTCGGCTTGAGCCAGAGCACGTACATAGATAAAGTGTTGAAGAGGTTCAACATGAGTGAGGCCAAGAAAGGATTCTTGCCCGTCTCACATGGTATAAGGCTAAGCAAGACTCAGAGTCCTAAGACTTCTGATGAGCGAAACCGGATGAGTAGGATTCCGTATGCTTCGGCAATAGGATCCATCATGTATGCCATGCTATGTACACGGCCTGATGTTGCCTTTGCAATAAGCTTAACAAGCAGATACCAGGCTAACCCAGGTGAGAGTCACTGGGCAGCGGTGAAAACTATCCTGAAGTACCTGAAAAGGACTAAGGAGATGTTCCTAGTTTATGGAGGTGAGGAGGAGCTCTGCGTAAAGGGTTACGTTGATGCTAGTTTCCAAACCAACAGGGATGATTGTCAATCGCAAACTGGATTCGTGTATGTCATGAATGGAGGAGCAGTGAGCTGGACAAGTTCCAAGCAAGAAACGGTGGCCGACTCCACAACAGAGGCCGAATACATTGCGGCTTGTGAAGCCGCAAAGGAAGGTGTTTGGATTCGGAAGTTCCTGGAAGATGTTGGTGTGTTCCCGGGCTGGTCAAAACCGTTGGACCTTTATTGCGATAATTCAGGTGCCATCGCACAGGCTAAGGAGCCGAGGCAACACCACAAGACCAGGCACATAGACCGAAAGTATCACCTGATACGAAAGCTCGTAGCGAAAGGTGATACTAATTTATGCAAGATTCATACGGATGCAAATATTACAGATCCGTTGACTAAGCCGCTTCCACAACCCAAGCATGAGGGGCACGTTAGAGCTATGGGCATTCGATGTCTATTTGATTGACTCTAGTGCAAGTGGGAGACTGTTGGAGATATGCCCTAGAGGCAATCATGTATGATGATATTTCCTATGTGTTTATGAATAAAGATAGTCCTTGGACATTATCATTGATGTGTATTAACAAGTACGTGACTTGTCTGTGAGACTATACATTGTATGATGACTGTCCTAAATGGTCCCTAGTCGAAAGAGTTGTGTGGACGCTCAGCCAGTTAGACTAGCATATGACACGGTGGATGGTTCGGTCTCACTGACCATGTAGCATTGGATGCTAGCCGGATAATATGGACTCAGAAAGATCTGGTCGGATTCGACGTAGTCGGATCCGAGTCGAGATAAGGTCTGAGTTGGACAGACCCAACTATGAGACGCAGCGATAGGTCATCTGTGAGTCTCTAGTACAACATACGTTCTATGTCCTAAGACCTGAGCTGGCGCATGTACTCGGGACGGTGACAGACTTGCTTTGGGCCGACCAAACGCTACTCCGTGGCTGGGTAGTTACAAAGGAAGGTTTCGGGCTTGTCCAGACCCATGCTACGAGACATGGTCGAGCAAGATGGGATTTGCCCCTCCGGTTAGGAGAGATATGCTCTGGGCCCCTCGTGTGATACGACCAAGATAAGCATGGCCATGCGACAAGGATTATGAGATAATCCGGTTGTTGGTCGGTATCACTGGAACGACAAACAGGTCGGGCTAGCACAAGGATGACAGACTCGCCTTGAGCCCAACAACATATATCGTTTGGCAAAGGGAACGGAAGTGTGATGTACATGTTCGCCTAACCAGCTTCATCGGACACTTGGAGTCGGCACGCTTTGCTAGAGGCCGCTACCGACTAGTCGAGTCGGATGTAATCTGACTCGCGACCAAGTGAACGAGAACCTAAGGGGTCGCGCGCTTAAGGGAAGGAACTAAACGTGGGCTTTAGGATCTGTGCGAGGCCCAAGTGTTGAGCCCGCGCCGGATGCCTATATATAGTGGAGGGGCGGCACACCTATCTGGTTGATTGCTTCGGCACTGTCATTAGGGCTTTGCATGTGTTGCAACTAGCCACCTCCACACGCCGCCGCCGACTGTGTGACCGGACCTAGCAGTCCACCGCACGGTGTTCCTCCTGCACGCGCGGATACCATTAGAGGCGGTGCACTTGCACCGCTCCGGTGAACCTGTACATGGGATCCAGCGACCGCCAGTTCTAGGAAGATAGGGCCGGCCGTTCAAGGGAAATCGGACGAGGAGGAGACGAACCACGCGAACGCGCTGCCCCAACTCTACTTCCGCTGCACGGCACTGCGCGTCTAGTGGTAACGAACTGTGATCCATCTCCATAGCAAGTTCTTGGATGTTCTGCGCGTAGGAAAATTTTAATTGGCATGCGATGCACCTACGGTAGAACCCAACAGTGGTATCAGAGCCTCTGCTATAGGATTTGGATTCAGATCAGATGCATATATGATATGTGGAGGCGGCAGATGAGATCTGCCGTCGTTTATGAGATTGGCTATGTGCACGGTTGATGAGATCAACTGCACATGGGGATCGATATGGCTATGTTTTTCTGTCAATCGGAATCGACGAGGTCGTGACACAACCTACCCCTACCGGTCGGTATCCGCCATCGGGGTTAACTGTGAAATGTAAATCCGAATCGGGTTCGCGATGATCGATGAGATCGGTCATATCAGAAAATTCGGCATGACCGCCGTATGCGTAGCATCTTGTATTTCGTACGCGATCACACAAAACGGTAGAATGCGATTCTATGCATAACTTTTTTTTGCAGGTTTGATGTGAATAGTATGGCTCATATGTATGTGATGCATGTGTGTAATTTAACATGACCTGCGTGTCATGATTGTCAGCCGGCAGGAGCCAAAGTGTTGTCATTATATTGTATAACGACCTGCGTGTCGACTTGTGATTCTCTGTAAATTCATTACTAGTTGTAGTAGTTGGAGAACAGAGATCAAGTTCGAGGCTTTGACGTCCCGGTGTGACGAACAAGATGGAGTTCCACCCTGGTCATCGGAGTTGGAGCCGTCCTGGAAGGACATCCATGAAGGAGCCATACTATTTCACATATTTATGTTTATATGTGATTGATATTGCTTCTTGTTTCTATGCATGTTAGAATGGTAGAAAGATCCCTCGTTAATATCAAGCACATTGCCATTCCGGATGTTGCACCTCCGCACGTCAAGTACGTCTAGTGGTGGGCTCATAAAATTGAGGTGCTACTAGGTGTCCTTGAACTGGAGGGTTCGTGTCGGACACGGACATGCACTGCATCAGGTTAACTTGACAAGGCTATCAAAATGGTTTTGGGCCTTGTGGCAAAGAAGGTTGGGTGCCCGGGTATAAGATACCTACCCGACCGACAGGAGTCGTATAGAGATACGATTAGCAAAGAGTTGCTTACCGAATAGGCAAGTTGGCTAGCAGTGATGCCAAAGCTCACTAGTCGCTCGCGCTGGACGGTTCCTGAATCACTGAGAATTTGCGGAGGGATGCTGACTTTAGTGGGAGTAGTTCTGTTTAAGGCTTGAATTACTCTACATAAACACATTTCTTAGTGATTGCATATTTTCTGTTTTAGATCTATGGCACCACCTGCTCAACCCAACTTTGCATTGAAATCAATTCTGGAAAAGGATAAACTGAATGGAACAAACTTTACCACCTGGTATAGAAATCTGAGAATTGTTCTCAAGCACGATAAAAAGGAACATGTTCTAGAGGATCCACTTCCAGAGGAACCTGGCGAGAATGCTAGTGCCACAACCAAGAATGCCCATCAGAAACTCATTGATGAATCAAACGAGATCAGCTGCCTCATGCTGCCTTGTATGGAGCCCGATTTGCAACAGCATTTCGACAACGTTGACGCTTTCGATATGATCGAGAGTCTCAAGAGCATGTTTCAGGTGCAGGCCAGGACCGAAAGGTTCAACGTCTGGCAATCCTTGACGGATTGCAAGCTGAAGGAGGGTGATCCACTGAGCCCGCATGTGATCAAGATGATCGGGTACGTGCAAGCTTTGGATCGGTTAGGCTTCCCACTTGGGGACAAGCTGTCCACGGATGCAATTCTGGGTTCTCTTCCACCTAGCTATGGGACGTTCGTCTCGAACTATCATATGCATGGCATGGATAAGAAGCTCACTGAATTGCATGGGATGCTTAAGGTGGCAGAGCAAGATATTAAGAAAGGCACACATCAAGTGTTGATGGTGCAGAACTCGGCTAAGTTCAAGAAGAGTTGGTCCAAGAAAAAGGGTAAGGCAAAGGGCACGGGGAAGGTTGTCTCTGCCGCTGCACCGAAGCCGGGACCGGACTCAAAGAGCGTGTGCTTTCATTGCAACGAAACTGGTCACTGGAAGAGGAACTGTAGCAAGTGGCTTGCAGAGCATGGCAAGAAGGCCGGAAATGCTTCATCAGGCAAAGGTACACTTGTTACATATGTTATAGACATTTACCTTGCTGACATACCTAGTAGCTCTTGGTTATTTGATACCGGATCGGTTGTTCATATTTGCAACTCGATGCAGGGGCTGATAAGAACTAGGCATGTGGCACAAGGGAGATTGACATCAGGGTCGGCAACAAAGCAAGAGTTGCTGCGTTGGAGGTCGGCACGATGCAGCTCCAGCTTCCTTCTGGATTTATTTTGGAATTGAATAATTGTTATTACATTCCCGCACTTAGTCGGAACATTATTTCTGCCTCATGCTTGATGAGTCAGGGTTATGAATTCAGTTTAAAGGACAATGGTTGTTCACTTTATTTGAATGGAATGTTCCACGGCTATGCACCCATTGTAGATGGGCTATTTATTTTGAATCTAGAAATGGAACCAGTCTATAACATGAATGTCAAGAGGCATAAGCCTAATGAGATAAATCCAACATACTTCTGGCATTGCCGGCTTGGGCACATTAGTCTGAAACGCATGAAGAAGCTCCATGATGATGGACTCCTAACTTCGTCTGATTTCGGGTCGTTCGAGACATGCGAATCATGCTTGCTAGGCAAGATGACTAAGTCTTCTTTTGCAAAGAGTTGCGAGAGGGCGTCCAAGCTGTTGGAGCTTATACACAGTGATGTGTGTGGTCCAATGAGCACAATAGCCCGTTGATACGCCTAGTTGATGTGAGACTATCTTCTCCTTTTCCTCACAACCTCCACCATATTCTATTCCACCTATAGTGCTATATCCATGGCTCACGCTCATGTATTGCGTGAGAGTTGAAAAGGTTTGAGAACATAAAAGGTGTGAAACAATTGCTTGACTTGTCATCGGGGTTGTGCATGATTTAAATACTTTGTGTGGGGAAGATGGAGCATAGCCAGACTATATGATTTTGTAGGGATAACTTTCTTTAGCCATGGTATTTTGAAAACATACGATTGCTTTGTTAGTATGCTTGAAGTATTACTGTTTTTATGTCAATATTAAACTTTTGTTTTGAATCTTATGGATCTGAACATTCATGCCACAATAAAGAATATTACATGGATAAATATGTTAGGTAGCATTCCACATCAAAAATTCTGTTTTTATCATTTACCTACTCGACGACGAGCAGGAATTAAGCTTGGGGATGCTTGATACGTCTCCAACGTATCTATAATTTTTGATTGTTCCATGCTATTATATTATCTGTTTTGGATGTTTTATATGCATTAATATGCTATTTTATATTATTTTTGGGACTAACCTATTAATCTAGTGCCTAGTGCCAGTTTCTGTTTTTTTCCTTGTTTTTGAGTATTGCAGATAAGGAATATTAAACGGAGTCCAAACGGAATAAAATCTTCGGGATGATTTTTCTTGGACCAGAAGAAACCTACCAGACTTGGAGATGAAGGCAGGATACCTGCCAGGAGACGACAAGCCACAGGGGCGCGCCCCCCTGGCTTGTGGCCCCCCTGCAGGCCCTCCAACCCTAATTTTCCTCCTATAAATTCCCAAATATTCCCCCAATACCAAAAGGGGCAACGACAATACTTTTCTGCCGCCGGAAGCCTCTGTTCCCGTGTGATCCCATCTTGGGGCCTTTTCCGGTAATCTGCCGGAGGGGGGATTCGATCACGGAGGGTATCTACATCAACTCCATTGCCCCTCCGATGATGCGTGAGTAGTTCACCTCAGACCTTCGGGTCCATAGCTAGTAGCTAGATGGCTTCTTCTCTCTCTATGTTCTTCAATACCATGTTCTCCATGATCTTCATGGAGATCTATCCGGTGTAATACTCTTTTGCGGTGTGTTTGTCGAGATCCGATGAATTGTGGGTTTATGATCAGATTATCTATGAACATTATTTGAGTCTTTTCTGAATTCTTATATGCATGATTTCATATCTTTGCAAGTCTCTTCGAGTTATTGGTTTGGTTTGGCCAACTAGATTGGTAATTCTTGCAATGGGAGAAGTGCTTAGTTTTGGGTTCAATCTTGCGGTGTCCTCACCCAGTGACAAAGTAGGGGTAGCGAGGCACGTATTTGTATTGTTGCCATCAAGGATAAAAAGATGGGGTTTTCATCATATTGCTTGAGTTTATCCCTCTACATCATGTCATCTTACCTAATGCGTTACTCTGTTCTTCCTAAACTTAATACTCTAGATGCAGGCAGGAGTCGGTCGATGTGTGGAGTAATAATAGTAGATGCAGAATCGTTTCGGTCTACTTGACACGGACGTGATGCCTATATGCATAATCATTGCCTTGGATATTGTCATAACTATGCGCTTTTTTATCAATTGCTCGACAGTAATTTGTTCACCCACCGTATTATTTTCCTTCAAGAGAGAAGCCTCTAGTGAAACCTATGGCCCCCGGGTCTATTTTCCATATTATATTTTCAGATCTATTTACTTTGCTTTTCGTTTTAGTAATCTTTCCTATCTATCTCTATCAGATCTCATCCTTGCAAGTAACCGTGAAGGGATTGACAACCCCTTTATAGCGTTGGGTGCAAGTGTTTGATTGTTTGTGTAGGTGCGAAGATTGGTGCCTTGCTTGTACCTCCTACTGGATTGATACCTTGGTTCTCAACAACTGAGGGAAATACTTATCTACTTTGCTGCATCACCCTTTCCTCTTCAAGGGAAAACCAACGCAAGCTCAAGAAGTAGCAGGCCATGAGGGCAGCGATGCCGCCGAGGGCCTCGCCCACCTGCCGGAGCTGCTCCATGGGCGGATCCTTAATTTGGGGGCTCGCTCGCTCACTCACTCGGCTCGTATGAACGAGAAGAACGGATACGAATGCAGCCATGCATGCATGCATTCATTGTTTTTTCTTCTCTCCCGCATGGGTGAGCGAGGAGGAGAAGGGGAGAAGCGAGCGAGTTGGAGAGAGGGGGAGAAGCGATCTGACCAGGTGGTGCGGTGCGGTCCAATCAGGTGAGGGGGGTGGGTGTAATTTCATGTGATTTTGCAAAAACATCCCTGGATTCCGCCTGTATAGCAGCTGTCTGACTGACTGTAGCTGACTTGTCGGTCAAAGTCCACGTGGAGAGGCTAGTCAACAGCCAAATCAGCAAATACATACACAAAATCGTATAGTGGACCGTATGTGAACCCTGAAACAACTATGAGGACCGTATTTCGGGTATTTGCAACTACATGGACTAAATTGACCACCAAGACAACTATGAGGACCTGTGGTGAATTTTTCTCTTGTTAGATAAGGAAGGAGGAGGGATAAGAAAGGGATCGAAAATCCAACTCTGAGCACGGGCTCAGCTGCTCCCGCTGACGAAAAAAATCAAAAAAAAAATACTAGAAAATTTCAAAGAATTCCAATTTTTTTTTGCGCGGTAGATATTTTGATGCGTGAGGTTCGCTCCAAATTTCAACTTATTTGGACATCTGAGCAGCTCTCGGCAAAAAAGACAAATCGGGTCAGAAAAGTTCGTGAACAGTAAACCTTTTTTACAAACCCCGATTTGTCTTTTTTGCCGAGAGCTGCTCAGATCTCCAAATAAGTTGAATTTTGGAGCGTTCCTCACGCATCAAATTACCTACCACACAAAAAAATGGGATTTTTTGAATTTTTTTAGTATTTGTTTTGATTTGTTTCGTCGGCGCGGGTGCAGATGAGCCCGGGTGCAGAAACGCCGCTCTCGGGTTTAACTTCTAAAACTGTAACTGTAACTTGAGTAGAAGTCAAGGAAAACCTACTTCCTCCATCCGTGATTAATAGTCCGTCAAGCCGAAATTCTAGGACCGAAACAGGGATAGCTCTAACAACGGGGGGTTATCGAGCACGACAACCGCCAATGAACTTGGGTTGATTAGTGCGCATGTTACGCTCAACGTTGGTAGTTATTGCAAGCATGTAGTCTCTCTCCCTCACAATCAGGAATGGAGAGACCATTGGTCAATAAGAAAACCCCCTCCCTCGCGTGATTTCCGTTGTTTTAGTTTCGTCTATATAAAGTCTAAAAATAGGTTGCCTCGATACAAGACCGAAGGGGAGCCGAGCAAAAATGAAACACTATTGTCCAATCCCCTTGGAATAATGGACACACTTTTACCGCTCTTTGTTCTTATAATCCCAAATGGATGAAGTAATAAATGAGCAATGGCATCCCCTACCCATCTGCTTAGTAGGATTGGCAAATAGAAGGTCTGGTGGTCATTTTAAATGTATATAGAATTGCACTTCATCGGGTGAGACGGAAATGGACGCCAACATCCATGACCTCATTAAAACATCATTTGTTGGATTTCCAAGGGTTGCAAGAAATTAGGAAAGAAGAGTTCTCTCAAAGCTTCTTTAGAAGATGATCTTAAATAAAAAATTAAATGGACCCCTTTTGTTCGTAAGCCTCGGGTTATCCTTTGTGGTGTGAAAGAATAAGACCTTTTGATGGTTTATGGTGTTGTACACGAGGGGCACACAGAAAGTTTCCTCTTTGAGCTATCCTTGCTTAGCAATGCTATGGATATGACTTATATTATTGGAGGCAACTTAACATTTCAAGACATCTTGGGGAAAATGAGTAAGCTAACATCTCCCACTCTTCCAACTTGTTCAATTCTATTATTCCTATTCTTAATTTAAGAGAATTTCACCTTAGTGGTGTTTGTTTCACCTAGTTCAATAAGCACCAGAAGATTGTCTTCCAAAATGGATATGATCCTTTGTTTTCATATTGTTTCGGTTAGGAAGTTTGTCGCGTGTATATCTATCCATAATTATTTACTTATGTCTTCTAGATAGCCTATGATATCCTCCAAGATAGGGAATTTATGTTTGCTCTATCCTAGTAAACATATGTAAATTTCTACCCAATGCAGAGAGATATTTTGTTCAACTGTGTACTCTAATGACCCCCCCTTCAAAATAAAAAAACAGGTTTACCTCTGATTTCCATCACCGTTGACATTGTTAATATCAAATTGAAAAGGTTAAAATAAATATTCATCGATGAGCTCACCCAAAAAGGTGATGCACAAAGGAGGGGGCAAAGCATTCGCACGGGTCATACACCAAGGACGAGAACATTTTGATTTGCGAGAGTTGGAAGGAGATATGTCAAGATCCCAAGACCGGTGTCGAGCAAAAAGGATCCTTTTTTGGACGAGAGTTCATACAACCTTTGATGAGCAGAGAAAGTCCCCCCTACAAGTTTTGCGAGTACCCGTTATGTCAACTCAATCCAAAAGAGACGGGGGTTCATTCAACAAGAATGCAACAAGTTTTGTGT
The DNA here is from genome assembly GCA_039707655.1 of Elymus sibiricus. Taxonomy (NCBI): domain Eukaryota; kingdom Viridiplantae; phylum Streptophyta; class Magnoliopsida; order Poales; family Poaceae; genus Elymus; species Elymus sibiricus. The sequence goes on along the minus strand of CM077673.1, from coordinate 380,660,089 downwards.
AGTCTTGAGAGCGTTGAAGCCCGTCCCGTGAGTGGCATAGGCGTGGGCGACTTGGTATGACCTCTTCCTCTTTCATTGATAGGCCATGTTCATGATTCTTACAACTTGTGTCCTTCGCTATTACATTTTTGGCCTTCTCTTTGATTGTGTTTGCTTTCCAAACTTCGGAAGCCTTCAAGGCCCGACATAAAAACAAGTCATTCACCCTCACCCATTGTTAGACGCTCATCAAGGATTGCCCCAAGTTCAAAGATCAATATGCCGCTCTAAAGAAGAAAGAAGGGTCGACGGCCGTGGCTGGGGATGGAGATGGGGTGAAGAGGCCGAGGGGCAAGACCAACTCAAAGATTGACGACAAGCGTGATGCGACATCTTTCGCCTTGCAAGAAACTTGCACGGCATGATGACTCAAAAGGAAGTGTGGGACGAGAGGAAGCGCCAAGAAAAGGAGGAGCAAATGAAGATATACTTGGAGCTCCAAACGAAGAAGCTCGACATGGAGGATGTCGTGAAGAAGAGGAAGCTCGACATGGAGGAGGCCATCCAAACGAAGAAGCTCGCGATCGAGGCTAGCAACGACGACACCAATTCAAAAGAGGTGGCACTAGCAATCATGATCGTGAACTTGCCCAACATGTCACCGAAGAGAAGGAGTTGGTTCGAGAAGCGGCAAAAGGAGATGTTCGACCAAGACGCCATGATCTAGGGAGGCCTAGGACATGTGGTATGGCCGTTCTTTTTGAAGGCTGGCAAGTGTGTCGGCCGCTGGCTTTATTGCGGGTGACAGACCTTGATTATTTTGTAGGCTGGCAAGCGTGTCGGCCGCTGACTTTGTTGCCGACGTGAAAACTCTGAGGGGGAGGGGGTCATTTGTAAGCTGACATGTCTCTTTTGCAAACGCACAACTCTTTCTTGATAAGGGCATCTCCAACAGCAACCCATAAATTTCCTCCCGCACCCGTCTGCGGACAGGGGGGACCAGTTCGCGGACACGAATATGGAAGGACGACGTCCAACCGTAGCCGCATACATTTCAGCCCGCATTTTAACAAACCGACGACATTCATGCAAACCGGACGATATTCATCAAAGTTCGGATAGAAAACAGCACAAATCATCCATACATACCATGCAAATTAAGCCTAGTACAACATGGTCTCAAATTGACCAGATGTCCAACAACTTTTTGATCAACGGATCACGTCGTCCCACACATATTGCCCCTTCAGCTCCATCCAACAGTGTGTGCACGTAAATGATCATCCCTCTTTCTTGTGGTACGCCATGGCAGCGCGTGCGGGCTACATATAACGTGTAGACCAATATTGTGTGAATATATCAATCACTAAGTTGAGCAAAAGGAAGCAAAAAACTTACGAGCCTGTCATCTGCTGTGTGCAATGACCACCTTTCCTCGAGCTAACGAACCACATTGCAAAACTTGGTGACGCTGATCTGGATCATGTGCCAGCAATAAGACAATGACATCACGTTGTGTGGTTGAATGATGTACATGTCGTAGGATGCAATGTTCTTTCGTGCGTGAAATGTTTCGTGCACTTGCCGCTAGAAGGGCTCCCCTCTAGTCCTGCCTACGAAATCCGTGGATGCGGCGAGCCACGCATCGCACAACAACTCATCCTCCACGGTCGAGTAGCTCACTATCCTTCGAACTCTAAAAACACGACATAGCATTTAAATAAGCTCAATGACATTTGACCGAACACCTGTTGGGCGTGTTGTCTGCCATGGAGGTCATCGACATGGGGCGGAGTGTGCCTGGGTACAAACGGCTCCAGGGTGGAAGCTCCGTCGTAAACGGCGAGCGGGTGCGTCGGTGCTGGTTGCGGACGTCTGGCAATGCCTCTCTGGCGGCCGAAGAAGTACAAGGGGAAGCGGCGGCGGAGGTGGAGGGTGTAAAGCAAGGGGTAGAAGGGGCAAAGTGCAAGGAAATGGGACCGAGAGGGGGGATTAGGTGGGCCGGGGGTGTCAGATAGCGACGTTTCTCGTGTCCGGACTCTCGCAAAGCTCCTCCACTTTTGTCTCCAATTTACGGGAGAAATCGCATTCGGACCGTGCCGCAGACCGATACAGGCCCGTGTTGGATGGCTTCCGCGGTCCAGACAGCACGGCGGACGGATGCAGACGGTTTGCAGGTCCGTCTTGGAGATGCCCTAAGATAGATAAGAAGAGAACAAGTTTTCCAATATTTTTTAGAAGGGAATGGCTAGACCTCAATCGTTTGAAAAACGAATTTGGTCAGTCGATGCGTTTCAACCGTTTGATGGAAAATAAACGGTGCGTGTTGCTTCTTCTACCTCCAGATGTCTTCTTCCACCCGCCAAACGTGCCACCGGCCGAACCGTCGGCCACCACGCCCGCGGCCGGTGGCGCGGGAGCGCCGCCTCGTCGCCCCGCCCACCCCAGAACCAGCCCCCATCGCCGGTCCTCTGCCACCCCGGCCATCCCTCTAGCCCCCCCCCACACTGAGTTTTTTCTCAGGCGAAGCCCCACACCACCGCCCCCACCATCGCCGTCCACCACCGCCTCCACCTAGAACCCTAAGATAGATACTGGGGTAGCCCTCTGGCGAGCCCCTTCCTTCTCCTTCCTCCCCTCCGGCCTTCCTCTGGCGAATTTCTTCAGGAATCCCAAGATCGACTGACCCATTAGCTAAAGTTAGTCGATTGACGTTTAGCTAATGTGTTTTTAGAATCTATTTGAGTGCTTCTTGCCACGGCAAAACTTGCGCACAACAGTACGGCCCGGCGGGACTCGTGATCTCCTTTGTTGCAGCAATGAGGGCGACTCCATTGACATGGCGATTGACTGTTTCTCCATTCAGGGAACTGTTCATGATCCGGCAAGTTTACCTTTTCCTGCTCATGGACAAGCCCACGGGCTGAGGGGCAGGTGCGAGGTGGTGCACTGTTAAATGTGTGCAGCTCCGTGATTTTTCTACCTGGCTGTTCGCGGTAAACTTAACAGCAGCACTAGTGACGACCTGATGTTTGCAAATGAATTGGCAGTAGTCCAGCAATTGTATCTGTCTATCTAATGGCACAAAAAGAAAAAACCAGCCGATGGAAGAAACGTATCATGGCAGTATAGCACTGCACTAATAGCGAGCCCTTGGATACGTATAACGGTATAAGATACGGTCATGCGGAGAAGGACGTGACATGCTTAACGAGCCGCACGTCGTGCGCCGTCGTGGTTCGTTCTTCTTGTAAACAATTATGATTTGTTGGAAACTGCTCGACACCCATAACGGGTGTGGCTATCTCATATATATAAAGGTGTACACGAAGTGTACAATACAATATACAAGGCATATACAGAAGCCACGTACAAATACAGTCTAACACCCTCCCTCAATCTTAACTATGTCCTGAGGTACAGAGCAAGTTAAGATTGTGCCTACAACCTACAAACTGAGGTTGTGGTAGAGGCTTCGTGAAGATGTCAGCAAGTTGATCTTTGGAGGAGATGAACTTGATATGAAGAAGCTTCTGTGCAACACGTTCCCTCACAAAGTGATAGTCAACTTCGATGTGCTTGGTACGAGCATGGAAAACTGGATTAGATGAAAGATACGTCGCACCAATGTTATCACACCAAAGAACCGGTGGCTGCTCTTGAGAAACTCCCAACTCTCTCAACAGAGACTGTACCCAAATGAGCTCAGCCGTGGCATTGGCAACCGCCTTGTACTCTGCTTCAGTGGTACTCCGAGATACTGTGGCCTGCTTGCGCGCACTCCAGGCGATCAAGTTGTGACCAAAGAAGACAGCATAGCCCCCCGTTGATCGCCGATCATCCAGGCTCCCAGCCCAATCTGCATCAGAGAATGCTGAGAGAGCACTCGAGGAGGTAGACCGAAGATGCAAGCCATAGGAGACAGTATGAGAGAGATAACGCAGTATACGCTTCACAGCTGACCAGTGTGAAGTCCGAGGAGCATGAAGATACTGGCACACGCGGTTTACCGCATAAGAGATGTCCGGCCGTGTGATAGTCAAGTACTGCAAGCCACCAAAAATACTGTGGTACTCTGTAGCATCATCTGAAGGAAGCAAGGCACCATCCAAGGCTGATAAACCAATCAGTCGCAGACATAGGGGTGGTAGCATGCTTGCACTGCAACATACCAGCACGTCGTAGCAAGTCCAAGGAATACTTATGCTGAGTGAGAGTCAGGCCAGTAGAGGACCGTGAAACCTCCAGACCAAGGAAGTAATGGAGAGCACCCAGATCCTTGACAGCAAAATGACCACTCAGAGCAGACAGCAGACGATCAGCAGCAGTCACTGAGGAGCTGATAAGAATAATGTCATCAACATAAACCAGCAGGTACATAGTAACCTCGGGATGCTGGAACATGAACAGAGACGTGTCAGCAGTGGACGAAGCAAATCCAAGACGTCGAAGAACCGAGCCAAGTAGGGCATGCCATGCACGAGGAGCCTGCTTAAGTCCATAAAGCGCCTTAACAAGACGACACAAATGATGTGGACGAGCAGGATCAACAAAACCGGGAGGTTACCGCATGTAAACCTCTTCCTCCAAGGCCCCATGGAGAAAAGCATTCTGAACATCAAGCTGACGCAGAGACCACCCTTTGGCAACAGCCAAGGACAGAAGCAAACGAATGGTTGTAGGTTTGACAACTGGACTGAAGGTATCCTCATAATCAAGACCATACCGTTGTTTAAACCCCTTAGCCACCAACCGTGCCTTGTACCGCTCAATAGATCCATCAACATGCTTCTTTACCTTAAACACCCACTTGGAGTCAATGATGTTGACACCAGACACGGGAGGAACCAAGTGCCAAGTATCATTCCTCTGTAGTGCCTGAAACTCCTGCTCCATGGCACTGTGCCAATGAGGAATCCGAAGAGCCGCCTGAAAATACCGAGGCTCAGCAGTGGGGTCAGCATCTGTCTGTGTCATACACGCCGCAATCCATGCAACCGTGCCGTCAGTGCGCTCCTTCGGCCGAACAATACCACTCTGACTGCGCGTACGAGGACGCAGAACAGCGGTAGGCGGCGGAGGTGGCGGCGGAGACGGGGTCGATGAAGATGACGATGACGACACAGACTGCTCCCCAAACGCAGAACCAGTCACACCAGGCGACCGGCCGGGCGAGAAAGGAGTGGACGCCCGCTCAGCCGACGCGAGTGGGGATGCCGGCTCGAGCAAGGATGCCGGCTCGGGCGAGGACGCCGGCTCGGCCGGCGCGTCGGGAAGCCCTGTAGTGCCAGGCTCGGCCAGCCCCATCGGCAGGCCAAGTGACGGAGGGACGTCGTGAGCGGGCTCGGAAGACATCCGAGGGGACGCGGGCAGCTGCTCATCCAGAAGCTCGAGGCGTGCTCCGTGCCCAGTACCTGCACCATGGTTAGGTAGCAACAAGGGGGTATATGCAGCATCAACAAATTGACCAGGCAAAGGTAAAGCAGATTTCTCAGGTGCGGTGGGAGTGGTGGAGGTGACCGGAAGTGCAGAAAAAGGAAAAACATTCTCATCAAACACCACATCACGTGAGATGTAGACGCGGTTAGAGGGAACATGAAGACACGTGTACCCTTTATGAAGAGAACTATAACCAAGAAATACACACTGTTTAGACCGAAACTCCAACTTGCGTTGGTTATATGGACGAAGATGTTGCCAACACGCGCACCCAAAGACCTTGAGAAACGTATAATCAGGAACTTCATTCAGCAAGAGCTCAAGTGGTGTTTTCATCTGATGGAGTCGTGTAGGGAGTCTGTTAATGAGAAAGCATGCGGTGGAAAACGCATCACTCCAAAACCGGAAAGGGACGGAGGCATGGCAAGCAAAGCAAGACCAGTCTCAACTATATGACGATGCTTACGCTCAGCTACACCATTTTGCTGATGTGTATGAGGACAAGACACACGATGTGTAATTCCAAGCTTATTAAAGAATGCATTGAGGTTGTGATACTCACCCCCCCAATCGGATTGCACATGAATGATTTTATGACTGAGCAAACGCTCAACATGCGCTTGGAATTGCAAGAAAATATTAAACACATCAGACTTGCGTTTAAGAAGAAAAAGCCAAGTGAACTGACTGTAAGCATCAATGAAACTGACATAGTAATTATGACCACTAACAGAGGTTTGGGCATGGCCCCATACATCTGAAAACACAAGTTCAAGCGGTTCATTGACTACACGACTCGACTCAGAAAAAGGAAGTTGATGACTCTTGCCTTGCTGACAGGCATCACAAACTGCATCAACATGTTTATTTGACACTACTGGAAGCTCATGACGATGAAATACATGGCGAACGATGGGAGTGGCAGGATGACCAAGGCGCGCATGCCAATGTGATGGAGACACACGAACACCGCTGAAAGCACTATGAAAGGACGTGGATGTCGCCTAGAGGGGGGGTGAATAGGCGCTTTAAAATAATTACGGTTTAGGCTTGAACAAATGCGAAATAAAACTAACGTTTAATATGTCAAGCACAAAACCTAAAACAACTAGGCTCACCTATGTGCACCAACAACTTATGCTAAGCAAGATAAACAACTAAGTGATAGCAAGATATAAAGCATGAAACAATATGGCTATCACAAAGTAAAGTGCATAAGTAAAGGGCTCGGGTAAGAGATAACCGAGGCACGCGGAGACGACGATGTATCCCGAAGTTCACACCCTTGCGGATGCTAATCTCCGTTCGGAGCGGTGTGGAGGCACAATGCTCCCCAAGATGCCACTAAGGCCACCGTAATCTCCTCACGCCCTCCCACAATGCAAGATGCCATGATTCCACTAAGGAACCCTTGAGGGCGATCACCGAACCCGTACAAATGACAACCCTTGGGGGCGGTCACCGGTACCCGTACACTTTGGCAACCCTTGGGGGCGGTCACCGGTACCCGTACAAATTGCTCGGGGCAATCTCCACACCTTAATTGGAGACCCCGACGCTTGCCCGGAGCTTTACACCACAATGATTGAGCTCCGAGGCACCACCAACTGTCTAGGGCGCCAAGGCACCCAAGAGGAACAAGCTCTAGGGTGCTCAAACACCCAAGAGTAATAAGCTTCTCAAACTTCACTTTCACGTATCACCGTGGAGAACTCAAACCTATGCACCAAATGCAATGGCAAGGGCACACGGAGTGCCCAAGTCCTTCTCTCCCAAATCCCACCACAACAACTAATGCTATGGAGGAAAATGAGAGGAAGAACAAAGAAGAACACGAAGAACTCCATGATCTAGATCCAAGGGGTTCCCCTCACATAGAGGAGAAAGTGATTGGTGGAAATGTGGATCTAGATCTCCTCTCCCTTTTCCCTCAAGAACTAGCAAGAATCATTGGAGGGATTGAGAGTTAGCAAGCTCAAAGAAGGTCAACAATGGGGGGCAAAAACGAGCTCAAGAGTTGGGGAACCATTGGGGAAGAAGACCCCCTTAAATAGGTCCCCACGAAACTGCCCGTTATGTGCAGAATAACATAGGAGCGGTACAACCGCTATGAGCATCGGTACAACCGGTAAAAAGCAATAAGCGGTACAACCGGCCCACAACCGCCCAAGAACCGCACCACAACAGAAACTAGTCCGGTGGTAGAGCGGTACATGGCCGGTACAACCTTCAGACCAATTCTGAAGCGGTACAACCGCTCCAAACACCGGTTGTACCGGTCAACCGGTACAACCTCTCTATGGGGCGGTACAACCTCTCTATGTAAAACAGGTAAGACTAAAACAACCATAACTTTCGCATACGAGCTCCGATTTGAGCAAACTCAAGCTTGTTGGATAAAGGACAACAAGAGCTATCCAACAATGACTAGTTAAATGAAGAACAAGCAATGGAGAATAAATGCCACTAGGATAAGGAAGATGACCTTCCCAATAAATATCCAGCAAAATCTCCAACACCGAAAACACAATATGATGCATACGAAATCTGTTTTCGATGAGCTTGAACTTATCACGATGAAGACCATAAGCTCAAAAACTCACATAGAGAAAAACCAAATAAGGACCAAGAAAAATGATGATGCAAGGATGCAAATGGTTTGAGCTCTCAACGAACGATACGATCAAGCTACTCACTTGAGAGCCCCCCTTGATAGTACGGCAATCGATCCTATAACTCGGTCTTCCAACTACCACCATGAGACCGGTAAAATAGAAAACCTATCAAGGGCAAACCTATACCTTGCACATAGTCCACTTGAGCTAGATGATGATGATCTTGACTTCCTCAAGATGGACCACCTTTCTTGATTATGTTGGCTCGATGAAGACTAGTTGATTGCTCCCCCATACTCCACTATGGGTGAGCCACTCTTCGTCACATCTTCACAAGTCCATTGTCACCACAATGGACGGCAAGCTTCAAGCATGATCTCTTCGTGATGCTCCACTTGAACTTGCACACCGCAATCTTGATGACGATCACCACTTGATGTCATCCTCCATGGGTTGTATGTGATCTTCCACTTGACGCAAGCCCATGGAAACATACCTAACCCCACATAGAACTCTCACGTAGACCATGGGTTAGTACACAAAGCGTAATGGACAATACTTACCGTACCATGAGATCACCTGATCCCTCTTGGTACATCTTGTACACTTTGTGTGTTGATCAGCTTGATTCACTCTTTGACTTAATCTTGATCAACCTTGTATCATATCTTCTCTATGACTAATCTTTGGATAAAACCTTGAATACCACCTTGGTCATCATATAAACTCCTTGAAACCAATACATGGACTTCAAGAAGTGCCTGTGGACAAATCCTTCGAATATAACTCAAGGCAACCATTAGTCCATAGGGATTGTCATCAATTACCAAAACCACACATGGAGAAATGTGCTCTTACACACTAGGAGTTGGTGGCACATCAAGTGCATAGAGACCATTATTGCGCAGTCGACCTCTAAGGAGTATGTCCCTCGTGTCCCGGTCCTTAAGAAACAAATGAAAAGGATGAAATTCAGCAAGAACATTATTATCACGAGTAAGTTTAGGAACTGAAAGCAAACTACGTGAAACAGAGGGAACACGAAGAACATTAAGAAGACGTAATTGTGTGGATCGACGTGTAAGAAGTGATGCCTGACCAATATGTGAGATGTGCATACCTTCCCCATTAGCGGTGCGAACCTGATCGTGTCCACGGTACGGCTCCTGTGTAGAGAGCTTGCCCATCTCACTCGTCAGGTGATTGGTAGCTCCCGTATCCATGTACCAAGATGCATCAACTGGAAAGGAAGGAGTATGCCCCTGCTCACGACTCGCCAGGGCAGCCTGCTTCTCATTGCCCTTGCCATTGTTCCCGATCCCCAAGAAATCCTGCTTGAAGCGATGATGATAACGGGAGGCAAGGTGACCATCAAGCCCACACAGCTGGCAGGGGACCTGAGCACCACATGAAGGACAACAGGCACGGACTCGACCGCCCGTGGAGGTAGCGGTGTTCCGCGAACTAGGCGCGGTCGACGGAGGTTTGCCACCCGTTGGTGGCTTGTAGGGCTTACCTTTCCCACGCGTTGCAGCATTGGCGGAAGGGAAACTCGGCGTAGAGCGACGAGCCTGGATGCGCTGTTCCGTGGCAAGAAGGCGCGCATACAACTCACGCGGCTGGATGGGAGTGTCACGACCATTGATATTCTTCACCAAATTATCATAGTCGTCACTCAGTCCATTGAGCACATAGGAGGTGAACTCCTACGGACCAAGCGCCTTGCCGATGGAGGCAAGTGTGTCAGCCATACCCGTCACCTTGTTGAAGTAGTCGGTGACGGTGAGGTCATGAAGCTTCACTTCCCCAAGCGCGGTGCGAATAGCATGAGCACGCGCGTGGGACTGCGAAGCAAAACTGGTATGAAGAGCCGTCCACGCGTCCCGAGACGTAGCGGCAAAGATAACCAGCGACGAGACTCCCTCCGTGAGAGAGGACTGGATAGCAGATAGGATGGCTTGATCTTGAGCCACCACGCATGATGCCCCGGATGATATGGCGGGAGACACGGCAGAGTACCATCAACAAAGCCCTCCAAGTAGCGACTGCGGAGAAGCGGCAACACTTGTGCACGCCACGACAGATAGTTATCCGTCGTGAGCTTCACCGGAATGAGGTGCGCGAAGTAGAACGGCGCGATCGGAGGAGCCGGCTGGTACCCGCCGTAGATCGACGGTGCAGCGCTGTAGGACGCCGCAGCAGCCACAGGTACGTCGGGATCCGCGGGCGACGCATTATACGCGGCTGCGGTCAACGCGTTCGACGCAGTCGGGGGCGGGGCGCCGTACGCGGCTGGAGGCGACGCGCCGTACGCGACTGGATCCGCGGGCGACGCGCCTGGAGGCGGGGCGCCGTACGCGCCGTACGCGGGCGACGCGCCTGGAGGCGGGGCGTCATACGCGCCATAGCCAGCCGCGTAGGACGCAGAAGGCACCGCGGGGGCGGGTTGGAACTCCGCGGGAGCAGCAAAAGCTGGCGGCTGGCCATGCAGGGAAGTAGCGGCTTGCATGGTGGCCTGCCCAACAGCCTGCGCGGCGGCGGCCGAAGCGGTAGCACCCGTCATGGAAGCCAGTGAGGGCGACGCCAGGAACGAAAAGACCGCGCCGGCCCGAGCGCCGTGGACCGGAGCAGCGGGCGGGGTGGCGGCGGCGGCCAGTGCGGCACCGGCCGAGGCAGATGGGATCGGGACAGTAGCAGCGGCGGAAGACATGTTCGTAACCTAAACTGATACCACGTAAACAATTATGATTTGTTGAAAACTGCTCGACACGCATAACGGGTGTGGCTATCTTATATATATAAAGGTGTACACGAAATGTATAATACAATATACAAGGCATATACAGAAGCCACGTACAAATACAGTCTAACACTTCTTTGGACGTCGTCAGACGCGACGGAGGCAGCCTTTGCGTTAGCATGTCGACGGTGAAATGCTTTTACTGGCTCATACTCCACGGGCTGATGATGGCATTTCTGGAGCAGCCTGACCGGACCTTGGAAAAGATCCCCGTGAAAACTCGGAAAGGCTGCGGCGTCTGCGTCTACCAGCAGCCCAAGGATGAGACGGGCTTTCGACGCGTGTTCGCCAAGCATACACTCATCAGTGTCCTGGTTATCCACAGCGCGCGGCATTGGAGATGTTCCGTGATCTCTGTCAATGCGTGGAGACTGTAGTGTCTCGTAGAGATCTCGCACATTCATTCATTCAAGGTTCGGTGACCTCTGAACCCGGTCAATCTCGAACATGGTAGTATATGCTACACGGGTACGTACGTAAGTTTTTTTTTCGGGGACGTACCGTAACGTATTTGTTCCCTCTTCAGTCAAACAAAGCCCTCGCTCCATTTGCGAGATCCCGCCGGCCAAATGGTCCACGTACGTACGGGGACGCAGCAGCAATTGAAGCCGGGCAAGCAGGTTGAGCTCCATATTTGACTGGATCTGACGCTCCTCCTCTCGTATAAATGCCTGCCTGCCCGCCTGCGGGACATGGACGACACTGTGTACGTATCCTACGTACCGTACATCTTCAATCAAGCGTCTGAAGCCCGGCCGCAACGGATGAGAAGAAGGAAATCGGCGAGAGACCGCGTTGGGTGTGAGATTCATTCACTTACACCGACCGTACAATATGCCAAACTAGCATCGTGTCGAGTTACTGTGCATCCAAAAGGTGACGTGCGCAGCAACAGTGGCGATCTAGGGCGGGCGAGGCATGGCCCCGTGCGGAGCTAGCTGGCGAGATGTGCGTCCGGCCGGCCGGGCTCGAACCGTCTCTGCCCGGCACATCCATAAAAGCGTATGCATGGGGCGAGTGTACGTGGTACGTGCCACGCTTAGCGCGAACATGGCGAGTCCTGACTGACTGCACGTCCGGCCATATGGGCACATTCACCGGTTCACGCAGTAGGCCTGTGTGTCCAAGGCTTGCTGCCTTCCCCTGCATGTATCCATGCATGCATGTCGTGTAGGTTGGTGTGCAATGTAAAGGCCAAAATGATTGCGTTCGTTTAGGTAGGGTTTGTGTTTCGTTTGGTGTTGCTGGAGAGTGAGGACGGCGCCGCGTCGAATAAATTTGCTTCGGCTTCTTCCTCACTACGTCGAGAAGTCGGTGGCCTCGTTTTCTTGGTGGCTATTCGAGATAGTGAGATTAGTTGTTTGTTGTGTCGTCTATGGCTCTCGCCATAGGTCATGATAAGATGTTAGTTTGGAAGTGGGATTTGTGGTCCGACGACAGCGGTTCCAATGTTCTCCCCCAACTTCATGGTCGGGAAGGGATGGATCCGGGTCTAGTAGGCCAGCATGGGGATGTTCTCCGGCCGACATGCCATAGAGACAAGCACATGACTTTTTTTTTTTTGCGAATCAAGAGCTTATATTACTCAAAAGGGGGGATTACATGGAACTGAATACAATCAGCTAGGAAAGTAGGAATACAATTAATCCACAGACATCTTCTTCTCTCCTCCGTGGCCTGTTTTGCACATCGGTGAGCCGCTTCATTGGCTTCCCTATGTACAAAAGTAAGCTCACAGCTAATAAAACCTCCCATTTGCTCTCTGATCTCATGGCAAACGGCAGTAAAGGCCGATCTCTCTGAAAATTCAGAGTTGCACATTTTCACCATTTTCTTAGCATCGCTTTCTATAGAGATCCTGGTGTGACCCAGATCTTTTGCTATTTGGATTGCATCCCGGATGGCCAACAATTCCATCATTTGAGCACTTGATGCAAAACGATACCATTGAGCCTGAGCTCTTATAAGCATGCCATCCACATCTCTAATCACCAAACCTGTGCTACCGCCACCGATATAATCAAGGAACGTGGCATCAACATTGATCTTAAGGATTCCCCTATCTGAAGGTACCCATTGAAAAGTCTCCAATTTAGACAAGCGCATGACTGTTTACAGTGGGTTTGTTCATCGGCTCTAAAAGCCAATTTGGCGATGATGTTGCCCTCGATCTTGAGATGTCGGAGGCTACAATTCTCTTTCGGCGAGTGCCTCGGCGACGTTGGAGTTTGGTGCCAGTCGTTGGCTTTGATTTGTGCAGAGACCTCTAGGGAACTTTGTGTACAATTTATCTTTTTGAGGTCCTTTCAGCATAGTTTCTGGAACATTTGTCTTCGTCCTGTTTGTCTGATGAATCTTCACGTATGTTTGTACTAATTGTACTTTTTTTTTTGCGGGTGAATTGTACTAATTGTACTATGTTTATTTTAATATGAAATGCGTGGTTATTCGAAAAAAAAAGGCTTGGACACCCAAGACATTACGAATGGCGTTTCTCAAACGCTGGGAGATGACGTTGTCATTTGTTTTTCTACAAGAAGTCCTTGAATCCGTCCGTCGAGAAATTAAGCTCGTGCCAGCTGCGCCCACAGTCCACATGACTGTCATGACATTTCCCGCTACAAAAACACCAACGGTCCCTTGATCCGTGGCAGGCTTTGTAGGAGTAGATGCCCACCGCTACTGGCCATTAATACTCCCTATGGTTAGGGTAGGACCTCTTAATAAGAGACTTTTTCTTTCCTTTATTTTCTGAGAAAACATCTTGAGTGGCTCTGTGAGCAGATAACGATCGGGACCAGACGATGCTCGTCTTGCACGACCCGTTGCGTTGCGTTGCGTTTAACACACGAGATGTAGGTTTTTTCTGAGTAAAACAAAAGGGTAAAATTGAAAAGTCACGGTGCATGCATGGTGGTCCATGTCCGAATGCTGCCGAAAGTTATCATGCATTTTCTACCGCAGGCGCCGGGCCGGGCAGCACGTGCCTGGCCACAGCGCGTAGCTCCGACGAGAACGTCCGTCGAAGTGCCAAAGACAGTGCACCAGCGTCCGCTGAATTTTCCAGACATGCCCACGAACTAGGTTTTTTTAACTGTTCTGGATAGGCCTAGCAGTGGCACTGACACACTGTCTCGTCGTGCGAGAATGACCGACTATTAAACAGTGGCCTGATTGCAAATCAACCCCGTGGTGGGACGGTTAGAGCATCTACAACCGGACCCCTGCTTGCTTCTCAAACTCCCGAAATGTCCGCCCGATCAGTGCTCGGTCAAAAAAAGGTGATCCAACCGGACCTTTCACTTTATCCTAAACGTCCGGACTGACCGGCACCCCTCGAACCGTCTCAAATCTGATGACGGTACGAGGGAGTCCGGTCACGCCCGGGCAACCTGCTGCATGCACATAGGGTCCCACCTGCAGCGACTTGGACACAACGGCAGTTGCCCGCGTCGGGAAGGAAAACCGCCGGAGATTGCCCGCGCCACGCCGGAGCTCGCGCGCCCACATCCGGTGCGAGGCCAGAGCTCGCGCGCCCCACCCGGAGCCCGAGCCCACGGCCGCCCCGAGGCCGGAGCTCGCGCACTCGCGCTCACGGCCGCCCCGAGGCCGGAGCTAACGCCCACGGCCGGTGCGAGGCATGAGCTCGCGCACACGGCCGCCCCGAGGCCGGAGCTCGCGGCCATGAACGGTGCGAGGCCTGAGCTCGCGCACACGGCCGCCCTGAGGCCGCAGCTCGCGTGCCCACGGCAGGTGCGAGGCCGGAACTCGCACCCGCCCGCGCCCATGGCTGCTCCGAGGCCGGAGCTCGCGCCACGACTGTCAACGAGCCCTTGGAGCACGCACACGCACACGCGGGCGGGCGTCCTAGCCGCCCTACGCGTAGTCTCGGCAGGCGGGCCTGCCGGATGGCGTCGCAGCCGCGGGCGCACCGGGGCTGCCTGTCGCGCTGGGCCCGGAGCTCGCGTGCCCAGGCCGGAGCTCGTGCCCTCCGGGGACGCGCGCGAGCCTCGCGGCTGAGCCAGAGGTCGCGCCCGCCGTGGTCGCCGGGCGTCAGTTGGGGCAGCCGGGGAAGCAGCGATGAGTTCGAGAGCTTCCCGTGCCCTGCGTCGTGCGTCGGGAGCCACTGTTGCTCGCGCTGGCCGTCGTCCTGCCGTGCCGTGCTTGAGCTAGCTAGATGCCTCTGGCCGTTGGCCGCATGCATACTTACCAGTGAGCTAGCTAGCCAGCCGCTGGATGCGTACATGCATGCACAACTGCCGCTGCCGCTGCTGCTCTGCGTGCACGAGCTGGCCGCCGCCGCCGACGGAGCTTGCCGCACCACCACCGCTACTGCTCGCGTTGGACATTCAGCCACGCCAATGTTGCTCGCTGCCGTGCTCCGAGGTCGCATATAAGGTGTTTGTCGAAATGACCAAAAAGCAGGGAGAAAATTTGATGTTCGTTGCCACGAACATCAAATTGGCAACGAACATCAAATTTTCTCCCTACTTTTTGGTCATTTCGACAAACACCTTATATGCGAGCGCGTCCGCGTGTGTTTGAGGGACGAAATTAGCTAGTTTCGGTTGTAGATGCTCTTAAAGAGATAATGATATCCTCAGCCCATTATGGTTTAAGTTTTGATGCTTACATTATTTCTTAATTTATTTCAAGATTACGGTGGCCTGATTCTTTTCGGTTTCAGTCGATTTTGGCCGGATAGTTGGATTTTTCTGTTACCGGATAAATAGCCGACGCGAAAATGAATTTTCAGTTAAGAGACGAACAGTGCAGCTGATGGCCTGACTGATCCTACAGCTTGTCCTCACTTCCGTCGTGCCACAAGAACTCAGCCGACGACTGAAAGCTTCTGGAGACGGCCGTACGTCAGGCCAGAGTTTTTCTTCTTCCTTTTTTAGGAGAAAACCAAAGTTCATGGCCTGCAATTTCTTTTTTCTATGTGAGCACTGCAATTCCACGCTGGGCGCTGCAAACATTCTGCAGCTCGGTCGCATATGTATTCTGGCTGGAGAGATATCCAGGTACCCGGCAGTCCGAACCCGGCCGGTCCATGCATCAGCATCAAAATGGTTCCACAAGCACAAGGCATATGCACGCCACGTCTCGATGACCCGATCTACGTACGGCACACAAGCATGCGCCGGCCGATGCACGTCGAAACCTGCACACGCAAAATCCCCTCCACATCGAGACCTGCAAGATCCTCCTTGTCAAATGTCCCATCCCTGAAGTCGGGATGCGCTATTAGTACAGGGCTTGAGGCAGTACGTACGTATACTTACTCCATATTTGACTGGGTCTCACGCTCCTCGGGTAAATGCCTCCTGCGCGCCCGGGACAAAATTAAACTTGGAGCGTCCGGAGGACACCAGCTGAACGAGAACCTGCACATGTTGAAGGGAGGAGATCACAGCGACAGCGAGATTTACTCTTACACCGAGTCTTAGCGCGGTTCATTCGCTGGCACAAAAGCAACGGACGTACGTGGTACTGTAGCATCGGCATGGCGATGCATCCAAAGGGTGACGCAGTAGCAGTGGCGAGGCATGGGCCGCCCCGCCGCCGTCTGGTGCAAAGATATCTTGCACGTCCGTAAAAGCCAGGGATGGGAACACGAGCACGCGGTGCAACGGTCAGCACAAACATGGCAACCGGTCGACTGTATGCATTGTAGCATGGGGCAAGACGTGAATGCGATGAGAGCGGCCGAGCACGAGCACGGGCACGGGCAAGTTCACCGGTTCACGTAGACGTGGCGGAGGAGAGAGCCAGAGTGCCAGAGAGGACTTCAACTTTAACTTTGTCCCGGATGCGCAGGAGGCATTTTACCCCGGAAATAGTAGGTGGCGAACGTTCGCCAGGGAGCAACTGCCACGCGCCAGCGAACGCCTAAACTGCCACACGATCTTGATCGTACGGTGCAGATTGGAATGTCATGGCAGTTTGGTGAAAAAAGCCATCCTGTTTCTTGAAATACACTGAAACTGTCGCACGAACGTTCGCAAATGCCATCTTTTGTGGAGAACGTTTGCCACATATGCCAAACCCTTTTATGCGGCGCCTTTCGGGTTCACCACTGGCGGCATTGCATGCCGTTCGGTGCGCTACACGATTAGTGCGTGTGCCGATGACGACAAGCTCATGAGGCATTCGGAGTCCAGAGCAGAAGGTCGTTAGCGTCGCCATGAGCACCGTATTCAACATGCGCGTCCTCGGTTGGACCTTTTTTCAAAGGAACGAGCGTTCCGACCTGTTTGTAGGAAAAGATTAGAGATGGGTCGAGATTGCTGGCGCTCAGTTTTAACAAGTTTTGGAAGGACTTGGGTCGGCATTCCCTATTTGGCGCTTCACGCGACTGTTCAAAGCGTTTTCACCATCCAACGCACACACCCCATATGAGGTGGGACGCCCATTGACAGGGTTCGAACTACCTCTCGATTCCCACAGAAAAACAACCACCACCACGCCATCTTCACATTTGTACTTATTGATTTCAGTTTTACATTTATTCTTTCTTCAGTTCACTGTAAATTGATGGACGTGTCACGTTTCTCCTTTTTTTTCCTGCTTCCTTTTCTATGTATATATTTTTTTATTTTCTTTACAATGTTTTTAATTTTTTTTAAATAATGTTTTTTTTAATGATGAACAATTTAAATTTTGATAAACTTTGAAAAATATTGTACATTTTTTCATAATGATGTACTTAATTATTTTATGTAAACTTATATTCAAAATTGATGTTTTTTCAATTTTTTTGGACTTTTATCAAATCTGATGATTTTTTTAATTTTATAAACTTTTTTCAAATCCGATGAACTTTTTTTAAAATTCAATGAACTTATATCAAAATCGATGATTTTTTTTTACAAATCGTGAAACTTTTTGCGAATTCAATGAATTCTTTGTCGAAGTGATGATTTTTTTTAAGTTCAATGAAGATTTTTCAAAATTCCATTAACTTTTCTTCAAGTTCTATAAAACAAATTCAACGTGAACTCTTTTTTCAAAACCCATGAAGATGTTTGAATCCACTATCTTTTTCGTTTTTTTGCAATTTTTTCATTTTTCTTCGTTTTTTCATAATTCACACTTTTTTGGGGGCACAATTCAGCGGTTAACTGGTCAACTTTCAACAGCTACCGGTAAATGCGATCAATGGAACAAACGAGGAGTGCGTTGAGTTTTCGCCATGTACACGCACTGGCCCATGAGCGATGGTGCGTGAGCACCGCCAGCTTGGAGCATCTCCAACCGTCCCCCCAAGAGGCCTCCCTGGAGCACTTTTTTAGCGTCGGCGGACGAAAAAAGTCCCACTCACGCCCCAACGCCTCACTTTTTGTCGGATTTGGGCAAAATTAGAGCCGACGCTCCCAGGCCAAACCCAGCCCACCGGGGGGCACTCAAGGGGCGCCGGCGCTACTTTTTGCATGCAAGTGGCCCACCATCAGTCGCCCGTACCCTATCTCTCCACTCTTTTTTCTCCCCCCCGCACATGGCACATGAATCGCACAGAGGACGCGTGGCCGACGTAGAGCGCCCCGTCTGGTGGCTGGTAGCACAATGACCGGAAAAAAAGTCGCCCCCAGAGCAAAAATTACGCCGGGACAACCCCAACCGGCGAAAAAAACGCCTCCTCAAAGGCTCAACGGCTGGTGATGCTCTTTGGGGAGTGCCGCCTGAAGCGCCAATTAGGAACTGGCGCCTAAAGCGCCAATCAGTAAAAGTTTGGAGATGGCCTGAGATTGCTGGTGCTCAATTTTAACAAGTTTTGGGATGACTTGGGCTACAGTGCTAGACTACTGTTGTGAGTGAGTTAGCGACTCTGTAGTGTGCTGGCCCGTTAACTACTCATTCCGACTAACCTTAGTTAGTTCGGTTATTTTTTTTCTCTTTTTCGTTCTTTTAGTTTTATTTGTATTGCATACAACTTTAAATAAATATATTTGAATAATAGTTTACTATTTTTTTTAAAAGCGTCCGAACCACAGTTAGAAAATGATTGCAATATAAAAATAGTGTTTGTGCAACTTTAACAAAAGGTTGATAGCACTCTGAAAATGCATTTCATCACATGTATAAAAAAATCACTTGGTTGACAAAAATGTTCGTGAAATTTAATAAAATGTTTACACAATGTTTTTAAAAGTTCGTGTAATTTAAAAAAGTTTTGTACAATTAAAAAAAGTTGAAATAATGTAAAACAAATGTTTGTTTAATGAAAAAAGGTTTGGTTCCATTCAAGAAAATGCTCACGTATTTCAAAAAGTTGTCACAGTTTTTAAACCTTTATGTAATATAAAATAATTGTTCGTGTAATTTTCAAATATATCTTGTATCATTCAAAAAATATGTTCGTGACATTTAAATGAAATGTTAACATATTTTAAAAATATTTTCATGAAATTATTGAATCTCTTATTACAATGAAAAAAAATCCTGTAGTTTGAAAAATGTTTCATTCCACTAACAATCTTTACCATATATATGAGAATTGTTCAACGTGTAACAGACAAATGTTGAGTGTGTATGCGAAAAATGTGTAATGTGTATTCTAAAACTTTGACATTTATTTGAAAAAAAAGAACTGAAAAAATAGCCCTCGGATTTAACGGAGCTCTTGTTTCTTTTTGTTTTCACACTCTAAGTGATTTCCCTATAATGTACGCTGAGCCGCCATCATGTGGAGCTTTGTGCTTTCTACTTTTCAAGCCCTCGGTGACTTTCTTTTCCGGCCGGCTTTCCAGTTTGATTTTCTATATGGCAGTTTTATTTATTTTATCAAATTTGAGAAAATGTTCACAAGTTGTAAAATACTTTATTGCTTTACAAAATGTTAATCGATTTCAAAATCCTTGTTCAAGAAAATTTCCAGATATTGAAAAAATTATTCACGAATTTTAAAAATAATCTCTCATAAAAATATATCCAGGTAACTTAAAAAGAATATCATTATGGATTTTGAAATTGATTAACAAAAAGTTCACGCCCGAGTCGGCATGCAACCGGGTAGGCTCACACATTTAAAAATCTCATTATATATTTATAGAAAATGTTCAGTTATTTTTAAAAACTACTTAACACATTACAAAAAAATGTTATGGATTTTAGAAAAGTATGTGTTTGAAACATGATTAACTTATTTATAAAAAATGGTCATCATGCACTTGAAAATTTCCAACATTCTTTTAAATCATAGTGTTCCCACAAAAAAAATCAAGGCGTTCTTTGGTAAGTGTTCAATGTGTATTTTTAGAAATTAACTTTGGCTCATATAAACAATATATAAGTGCATGACAAGTGGAGGGAAGTTTAGTACCACCTCATTAGTCATTGAGAGATTGAGAAGAGGAGTGCCTCACGTGGGCTCCTTGTCCGTCGCCCCGTGCGCGCGTCTCGTGTTCTGTGAACGAGTCGACGCAAGCTCAGACCTATGCTTGCTCTTTTATTTTGGCTGGGGAGGAACAATTGATTAATCTTGGATTAATTACGAGTCGCTAATGGATGTGCCACTCTCTTAGATGTTGGATGCTGGGTTGCTTACCAACTTGGCGACGAACCTACCTGGCTACATGCCGACTCCGGCGTGAGCCTACCCGGTTGCGTGCCAACTCGACGTGGGCCCACCCGGTTACGTGCCGACTCGGGCGTAGTTCTACCCGACTACGTGCCGACTTGGTCATAGGATTAGGCTCACACTCCCTACTTGGATGCCTACACAAAGGAGGCGTTGGCCGGCCACAGTGTCAACTGAGGGATCACTAGAAGTGTGTCTAGAGGGGGGGGGGGGGGTGAATAGACTACTAGCAGGAATTTAAAACCTAACCTTTTCCCAAGTTAATTGGTTGGCAGATTTTAACAATTATAGCAAGTCTAGCACAGCCTACACATGCAAGTCAACAAGTATGGCAGTGGAAAGTAAAGACATTGCACATGGAAGTAAGGAGTTGAGATAGGAAGATCAAACGCATGAGGGACACGAAGATTTTCCCATGGTTCCGATAGGTGGTGCTATCGTACGTCCACGTTTATGGAGTCTTCAACCCACGGAGGGTAACGGTCGCGAGAGTCCACGGAGGGCTCCACCCATAAGGGTCCACGAAGTAGCAACCTTGACTATTCCATAACGGCTTCCGTCCACGAAGGACTAGCCTCACTATGGGTAGATCTTCACGAAGTAGGCGATCTCCTTGCCCGTACAAACTTCTTGGTTCAACTCCAGAACACGAAGTAGGAGGCTCCCAAGCGACACCTAACCAATCTAGGAGGCACCACCCTCCAAAAGGTAATAGGCTCGGCAATGTCGATGAACTCCTTGCTCTTGTGCTTCAAGATGATAGACTCCTCAACACACAATCACTCTCTCACAGATTTGGCTATGGTGGAAGAGATTGATTTGGTGGAAAGCAACTTGGGGAGGCTAGAGATCAAGATTCATATGGATGGAGTGGAATAGCTTGATCTCAACACATGAGTAGGTGGCTCTCTCTCAGAAAATAGGATGGGGCAAGTATGGAATAGTTCTGAGTGCTTCTCATTCGAGTAGGTGGTGGTGAAGGGGTATATATAGGCATCCCCAAAAATCCAACCGTTACACCTAAAGTGACCAACTCGGTGACACCGAAGTATAAAACTCGGTGGTACCGAAGTGACCAAAAGGCAACAACTTTTGAATCTCGGTGAGACCGATACATAACTCTCGGTGGTACCGATTAGGTGACCAGCGGTCAGATTGCACAACTCGGTGACGCCGATCCAAAAAACTCGGTAAGACCGATTTTATGAAACGAGGTAACAGAAAGTTGGCAACTGAACTCGGTGGCACCGATGCAGAATCGGTTGCACCGAATGGCTAGGGTTTGGCATGGGTCTGTCTGAGTTTGGGAATCGGTGGCACCGAGTGGGAATTGTTGGTTGCACCGATTTTCATGAATGGCTTGGACAAACTTTTGTGGAAGAGTTTGTGGATGTTTTTGGTGACTATCACTTGTGCACGTGGAGCATCTTGTTCACCAACAGTACCTTATCCCCTTTTAATAGTATTGGCTTTCCTATGGACTCAAAGTGATTTCTCACAAAGTAAAATGTAGAGTCCTCTTACTTGAAGCTTTGCCAATCCATTTCCTTGCATCTTGGGGTTTCTCCACAATCCTTTTTGCCAACCCATCTCTCTATGGACTTTCACCTGAAATACACTAGGTAGAAATATTAGTCCAAGAGACAATGTATGTTGTCATGAATTATCAAAACCACCAAGGGAGCATGTTGTGCTTTCATCAACCAACTCATTCCTCCTCACGAATCCTAACTATCATCTACTGTTCCAAGCTCTATGCAACCTCCGGCGATCCTATCACGCCGATCACATTCCCAGCCGGACAAGAGAGCAGGCCTCTGGAACCCCGTCCTTTGAGATCCTGCACGGGGAGAAGGGTGATAAGGTTTCTGGGGAGCGTCTCGACACGACTGCTCTCGTTCCTCTTCGTCCGTCCTTTGCTTCCACAACTTCCCCGGCACCGACACCATTGGCCGAGGATGACATCACCAAGAAGGTTGTGGATGAATCCGTAGCTACTACCGCCTCGACCCTAGCCTGGAGGACTGGAGGGTATGATTCGTTCATCCCCTACTCATAGATGTCCCGATTCTATGTTTGTTCTTGGCTCACATGTTTAGATTTTTTATATGATCTTCCTAATGTTAAGGCCATGTTCATGATTTACTTAGGGATTAAATCCATCGGAAAAGTGCTAATATTTCCAACAACACAAAAACCTTATTTTAGGAACTTATTGATTCAAGGTTGCTGCAACATTAAAACTGGCCCCGTTTACTTGGACACATTTCTATCGTTGGCAAACCAAGACCACTCTGTGGCTAACAACGATGAACGTGTTCTGGGTTGCTGGTGTCACTCCCGTTGGAAACGATTGCTCATGATCAGGATAAGGCATTTAGGGAGGAAACCATGTATTTGTGGGAACTATTCTGAGTGTGATTAGAGACAAGTTGGTTGGCATGAATTTCCATATGCGTATTGCCAAAAACTTATGGGATGCGCTCGTAGCTAAGTTTAGCGCAACCAATGCTGGAAGCGAGTTGTATGCTATGGACCAGTTCCATGATTATAGGATGGTTGACAATTATCATATATTGGATCAGACTCAGGAGATCCAGGGCATCACTAAGGAGATGGAGCTCGTAAAGTGTGATTTACCAGTCAACTTTGTCGTGGGATGCATTATTGATACACTCCCTCCTGGTTGGACTAACTTCGCTACTTCTCTCAAGCACTAACGACGTGAATTCTCGGTGAGGATGTCATCAGTCATCTACGCGTTGAGAAGAACTCGAGAGCAAAGGACTCACACGTGAAAGGGGAAAAGGGATTTCTAGTGCCAATGTGATTTAGAAGAATTTCCACAAGTTCAAGGAAACAAACATTGTCCAGCAGAATCCTACCTTCAAGAAGAATGATAAGAAGAAAGACAAGAATAAAGATGGTTGCTTCATTTGTGGTGATGAAAATCACTTGGCACATCGATGCATGAACAAGTTTAAGAAGCCATGACAGGACTCCAAGTCTGCCAATGTGACCACGAGCAACAATGATAATGGGGGCAACCGGGTACGGTAATTCATTTACCGTAAGTTCAGTTTATGAGTCCACCAATTGGTGGGTTGACACAAAGGCCAACGTTCATGTGTGTGCTAATGTGTCTTTGTTCTCTTCTTACAAGGTTGCACGAGATTGCTCCATCCTGATGGGGAATGACTCACATGTTTCTTTTCATGGTGTTGGCACGATAGATCTGAAGTTTACTTCAGAAAAGATCATGCAATTGAAGAACGTGCAACATGTCCCCGCTATAAAGAAGAATCTCGTTAGCGGCTCCCTTCTATGTAAACAAGACTTTAAGTTAGTTTTTAAGTCCAATAAAATAGTCATATCTAGATATGGAATGTTTGTTGGAAAAGGATATGAATGCGGAGGTTTGTTTCACCTTTCCCAAGAGGATTTTGTAATAAAATCGTGAACATTATTCATTGTAGCGTGAACGAACCTGAGGTTTGGCATTTATGTCTTTGCCACATTAATTTTGGTTGTATGACGTGGCTAGCCAAGCTGGATTTAATCCCGAGTTTCACTTTACTCAAAGGCTCTAAGTGTCATGTGTGTGTGCAAGCTAAGGAACCTCGCAACCCTCACGAGGTTGTCATGGAGAGACACCTGTCACCACTAGAGCTCATAGATTCTGATCAGTGTGAGATAAATGGTGTGTTAAATAAAGGTTAAAAGAAATACTTCATGACATTTATAG
This sequence comes from Elymus sibiricus, assembly GCA_039707655.1. Taxonomy (NCBI): domain Eukaryota; kingdom Viridiplantae; phylum Streptophyta; class Magnoliopsida; order Poales; family Poaceae; genus Elymus; species Elymus sibiricus. The sequence continues at coordinate 380,635,931 of CM077673.1, read as the reverse complement.
ATTATTCCACTAGATTTTACTATGTATATCTGTTATATACTAATTATGAGGCTCTACACTACTTGAAAATCTATAAGGTGGAAGTTGAGAATCAACTTGAAAAAAGAGTTCAATATGATCGAAATATGATATTATCCATGAGAGGACGCCTCCCTATTCACCCCGGTTAAACGGGGTTGTTGAACTAAAAAACATACTCTAACAAATTTGCTTACCGCCCTGTTAGATACATCGGGTTTATCTAAGGCATGGTGGGTGAGGCTACATTGACATCATGTAATGGTGTGTTAAATAAAGTTTCCCTATGAGCAATGGGAGAAGAAAAAACTACACTCTCTTACTTGCGCAACTGGGGTTGTTTGGCGAAAGTCAACGTGCCGATAACCAAAACGCGTAAGTTGGACTAAAAACTGTGGACTGCGTTTTTCTGGGTTAGCCAACCATAGCATTGGCTATAGATTTCAAGTGGTGAAATCTATCATGGAGTCCAAAGATGCTATATTCTTTGAGGATATTTTTCCCATGAGAGATATGCAAAGCACTTTTTGACTGGAATCTGAAGAGACACCTGAACCCGCCATTCCGATGGAATAGTATGAACGAACATGTGATGAAAATCTATGGAGGATGAAAAGAAAGATCCTACTAGGGGTAAGAGACAGAGAACTGCAAAGTCCATTGGTGATGGTTTCCTTGTGTACCTCGTGGATGATGCTTCCACTTCTATTTCAGAAGCTTGTGCATCTCCAGATGCTAACTACTAGAAGGATGCAGTCTATAGCAAGATGGATTCCATCTTGGCTAACAGGACATGGGAGATCACTAATCGTCCCTATAGTTTCAAACCAATGGGATGTAAGTGGGTGTTCAAAAAAAGCATAGGCCTGATGGTACAATTGAAAATTACAAGGCTATGTGAAAGGATCGATACGGTTGACTAGGGGGGGTGAATAAGAGACTACAAATTTTAATCTTGTTTGTCAATTTTAGGGATATGTGGATAAATAGGGTTCACTAGATATGCAAATAGGTGAACACAACCTATATGACAAACACAAGTAGTATTAAATATGCTAGGCAATAAGACAACTAACAAGCCAACAAGCATACAAAGCAAGATAAAGTGCGGGAAAGGATTAACCACAAGTGAGACGAGGACGCGGATTTAATCCCGAAGTTCAATCTTCCTTGGGGAAGAGCTACTCTCTGTTTAGAGCGGTGCCGGAGCCAAAGCTTGCGGGATGCCATGGAAGGCTCACCGTATCTCTTTCGAGTCACCCCAACGGATGAGCCTCGAATCACTCGGGGTTGGTATTGAAGGCGACCACCACACCTTTACAAACTTTTCCGGAGCACACCACAAGCAAGGAAGCTTCCGAAGGAACCTCTAACCGCCTAGGAGCCCAAGCTCCAAGAGTAACAAATCAATGGTGAACAAATGTTGTGGGGAACACGAATTTGGTTTGGTCAAAGTGTAGATCGGGTCTTGCTCTCCCAATCCCCAAAGTATCAACAAGTTTGGGTGGAGGGATTGAGAGTATTGAGCAAAATGAGGTGTAGCAATGGTAGAGCTCAACAAGACATTAGGGTTAGAGATGGAGGAGGAAGAGGGGATCCTTTTATAGTGTTCTTGGCTGGGTGGGGAATCTGACCGTTGGACCCCGTGCGCACGGGCTACTCCGAGAGTTTCGGGGTACCCCGTGCGCACGGGGGTCAAAAGACCCCGTGCGCATGGGCTACTCAGGGAGTTTCGGGGTGCCCCGTGCACACGGGGTGTCCAGAAAGTCTCTGGAAAGATTACCGAGTACCCGGGCATGACACTAACAAACCCTAGTGGATGTAGAAAGTGGCAGGAAGGCTGAAGCAAAGTCTTAGAGGTATTCCCACACAACACAAATCCACTATGACCCCTCTTAATAGTGCGGTATTCCCTATGACTCAAATCGAAGCAAAACGAAAACCTTCGAGTAGCCGGAAACACCATGCCTTTAACCTTTTTGAATTGGGGGGTCACACACCTCCATAGAGAACTGTATGGAACAAATCACCTGAGATAAACTAGCAGCTGATATTAGATCCTCTAACCATATTGCCATCACACCAAAACACAAATAAGTGCCAGTCACACTTTCAATCTCCCCCTTTTTGGTGCATTGATGACAACATGGTTAGGACATGGCAAAAAAAATATCGATTTTAAGGCCATGAAACAAGACAACACTTGATCATCGGAGCTCCCCCTATATGTGTGCATGGATAATGATTTGCTTGAGTATGCATCAAGCACACACATAAGAGGCACCCCCTAGATCAATGAGGTCAAGAGCATGTGATCATACAGAGAATATAACCTATACGGTGCCTAGAACACATGCACAGAGTGTGGTGAGCAGGAGCGGAGAGACACAACATGATAACTAAGATCATACAACATAAGATAGACCAAAGCAGCGTATATGATCCATAAGACAATGTCTCACACATAGAGATATAAAGGTAGCTCACAAGCCCACGACGATGACAAATAAGAGTATCTCAAGCCAAATAAACACCACAAAGAACACGAGGCCTTGAGATCTCAGACACTCAAACTCCTAAATCACTTCCCCCCCTTTGTCATCAAGACAACAAAAAGGGAAAAGGCGATGCAAACAAAACACTCGGACAAGGGGAGGCGCGCTCGAAGCATCATCATCATCATCAAAACGCCACCCTGCTATCGAGAAGGAATGAGTTGTTGCCACACTGTCGTTGTCCTCAGACCCTAGGCCAACCCCCTCACCAGCAGCAGCACGCTCAGCCTTCTGCTGACGACGCACAAGTTTCCCCCTTTTGGTATCCTTGACCCGATGGCGCTGAGTGGACTGACACATCTTAAATATGTTGTGCAGAGTCTTGAACAAGGACTTCTTCTCATCATGAGTAAAACATGCCTCAGAACTTTTCTTGCTAGGGCAACGAGGAATCCGGGAATTGGAAGAGCACCCCGGAGTGAACGTAACCCGCTCATCAGCTCTAGGGTTGCGCCCTTTCTTAGGAGCCTGATAAGGAGCAGGAGCTTGAGGGGACCAACAAACGATGCGCTTAGGAGTAGTAGTCTTGTACTAAGAGATGTACCGGGCAGGGCATACAGACTCAATGAGGGCCTGGATAAAAGGAGCATAGATCAAAGACTTAAGCTCCTGCACACACTGAAGCAACTCATAGAACATGAAATCCAGAACATCCACCTTCTTCCTGTTATGCAGATACACGAAGATATCCAACATAGAGCTCCTTATATTATGTGAGTCACCGGCCTTGGGAGTGAGAGTGTACCGAAGAATGTGGCGCATCGTATCATATACTGGGAGCAAGTCCTTGATCGAGCCAGTGACAAAAGACTTCTCTTGCTTGTATGCAAATGCAATCTCATCCTTGTGGTGCTGCCCAACATCACGAACTCGACCATAGTGAGCATGTTCCTCCTCAAAGAATGGATATGGAATAATTTCAGCAAACTTGGCCATAGAAGCTGAACATTGGCGAGTCCCAGACATCCAGGTGAGAGTGCGAGCAGAGTCATTATGGAAGAAAACAGTGGCAAAGAACTGCGTGACAAGCTCTTCATTGTGTGGATGGTTGAAATTGACAAACGGAATGAGACCCAACCTGCCAAGAGCAGCAGAGACCCCGGGATAGATGTGATCATTGTCACGGAGGGCCTCCACATCAACTTGCTTGTGCGGAGCAAACTTCTTGCCCTTGGTCATGAGAAGCTCCGAGTAAATCTTGTGTTGAAGATCATTCTTGAACCTAGGATCCACGTCTGGACCAGTGGGAGGAACATAGGGGTGCGCCTGCCTGGCTTCCCAAATTTCTGGTTTGTGCCAATCACACAGAGGAACATTCCGAAGGTTACGACCACCTGCAATAGGCTGCTCACAAGGACTAGAGCCACCATCCTCTTCATCATCATCATCATCATATGCAATCTCCCTTTGCCTCTTCTCCTGCGACATAGTGCTCATCCTCCACAAAATCATACTCCTCCTCAGAGTCATTAGAAGCCTCTATCACTGGCTTCTTAGATGCAGCATGACGAGCACGACTCTGAGAGCCCTGACCAACTCCCTCTGAAGGCTGACGACGAGCGATAGTGAACTGACCAGACCCTGTCTTCGATCGTTTGCTACGAGCGGCAGCCACCTTGTCGGCGGAGTCTGAGAAACACAACATTCAAACAACATATGCAAGACGAATGAGTGTAGGTGCCCCCCAAAAAAGGAAAACCAACAAAAAGCTAGCAGAGGAAAACACTGCCAACCCCGTACGCACGGGGTCACAGGACCGTGGACACGGGGTCCCGTGCGCACGGTAAATGCCCATGCACACGGGCTCCCGTGCGCACGGGACAGGCCCGTGGACACGGGGTGATCCCAGCAGCGGCCAAAAATAGATCGAGCACTGGTATTGACAGGGGCCAAAGGGAAACACCAGGGATCTAAGCTGAAAAACTAGACTAAAACAACAAAACAAAACGAGCAAACCTAGAGAAGAGAGAAGCCCTAAAACCTAAAGAGGGACACAAAAACATGGAGGAAAGGAAAAGAGAAGGACCAGGGCACATACAAGAGGAGGAGCCCATCCTCCTCACTGCCAAAGGAGGAGGCACACGGGGAAGGAGAGGCATGGGTGATGACGGCGGCTCCAGAGGCGACATGGGCGTGGGGAGGACGAAGGGATTGAACGAACCCTAGCCCCCCCGCCTCCCATCCAAAGAGGCCTGGAACCGCACACCCCCGTGCGCACGGGGCCAACTTAGCCCGTAGACACGGGGTCCCATGCGCACGGGACAGGACCGTGGACACGGGGCACCCCGTGCACGAGAGAAAAACAAACACCAAAAAAAGAGGGGCACTTGCACTAGATGAAAAACAACATGCACATAACAAAACCAATTTTGAACACATGGTCTAAAATACCCAAATCAAGTTAAATGAAGAACCAACCTTGAAAACTAGGGCGGTGGCCGTAGCCACCATGTTTGAGTTAATTTGGTATGGCACCGCGAAGATATGAACCTTGGTCCCAAGACCAATACTCATCTTTGAAGCACATGTACCATCAAGAAATGGCGAGTGTGAAAGATTTAGTTTAATTTATGCACTAGTAGGATAAGATAGCCCATGAGTTGTGCTAGCTCCCCCTACATAGGTGCCTACATCTAAACAAGATACAAGTTGAGTATGTGAGTGCATGCAAGGGTCTCAAACCAAGTTACTAAAATCCACGATATTTAGCTCATGCCTTAACTCGCGGAATCTTGCTTCATCAAGTGGCTTGGTGAAAATATCGGCAAGTTACACCTGGGTGTTAACATGGAATAACTCAATGTCCTTTCTTGCCACATGATCCCGAATGAAATGATGACGGATATCAATATGCTTGGTACGGTTGTGTTGCACGGGGTTGTCTGCGATCTTGATTGCACTTTCATTGTCACACAAAAGAGGCACTATGTCACATTTGAAACCATAATCCATCAAAGTTTGCCTCATCCATAATAATTGAGCACAGCAACTTCCGGCGGCAATATACTCGGCTTCGGTGGTTGAAAGAGACACACAATTTTGCTTCTTCGAGGACCAACTTACCAAGGACCTTCCAAGGAACTGACAAGAACCGGATGTGGATTTGCGATCAACCTTGTCTCCGACCCAATCCGAATCGGAATACCCTATCAACTTGAATGATGATCCTTTGGGATACCAAAGGCCCAAGTTTGGGGTATGAACCAAATATCGAAGGATTCTTTTCACCGCCATATAATGGCTCTCCTTGGGAGCGTATTGAAATCTTGCACACATGCACACACTCAACATAATATCCGGTCTAGATGCACAAAGGTAAAGCAAAGAACCGATCATGGAGCGGTATACCTTTTGATCCACGGCTTTACCATTGGGATCAAGATTAAGTTGACCATTTGTTGGCATGGGTGTCTTCTTGAGCTTGACATCAATCATCTTGAATTTCTTGAGCATGTCTTGGATGTACAAGGATTGGTTGATGAATGTTCCTCCTCTCAATTGCTTTACTTGGAATCCGAGGAAGAACTTCAACTCTCCCATCACGCTCATCACAAATTCCTTTTTCATAAGATTCTCAAACTCAACGTTAATAGCATGGTTAGTAGAACCAAAAATAATGTCATCTACATAGATTTGTCACACAAACAACTCTCCTTTTACCCTCTTTGTGAAAAGAGTGGAATTTATCAACCTGATCTGAAACCCCTTCTCGCCTAGGAAAGCCGTAAGGTGATCATACCAAGCACGAGGTGCTTGTTTAAGTCCATAGAGCGCCTTATGGAGTTCATAGACATGAGAGGGGTGATCGGGATCTTTGAAACCAGGAGGTTGTTTGGCGTACACTAACTCTTTAAGAGGACCATTAAGAAATGCACTTTTCACATCCATTTGATACAACTTGAAATTATGATGAGAGGCATATGCAAGCAAAATACGAATGGACTCAAGACGGGCAACGGGGGCAAAAGTTTCACCAAAGTCCAAACCTTCAACTTGAGTGAAACCTTGTGCCACTAACCTTGCCTTATTTCTTGTGACTTGTCCATGTTCATCTTGCTTGTTCTTAAAGATCCACTTGGTCCCAATGACATTATGATGTTCTTGTGGTCTCTTCACTAGAGTCCATACTTTGTTGCGGGTGAAATTGTTGAGTTCTTCATGCATAGCATTTACCCAGTCTGGGTCGTCAAGAGCATCTTCCACCTTAAGAGGTTCAATACAAGAGACAAACGAGTGATTTTCACAAAAGTTTGTAACACGTCCATGAGTAGTAACCCCCCTTTTGATGCTTCCATAGATGTTCTCAGTGAGATGTTGAAGACACTCTAACGTGGCGGACGCTTTTTGCTCTTTCCTTGAAAGCTCTTCATCTTTTGGTGTTGCACTTGATGAAGACACTTGGCCTTGAGCGCGTTTGAGTCTTGCGGACACTCTTCTCTTCACAACCTCAACTTCCTGGACACTTGGTTGTGGAATGGGGGAAGACACTTGAGGTTGGGCTTGATCTTGGTCTAGAGCATCATCTTGAGAAGACACTTGAGGTTGGGCTTGGTCTTGATCTTGACCAACATCTTGAGCAAATTCTTGGACCTCAAAGTTTGGTTCATCACCACTTGGACCTGCTTTGAGTTGTATTGATTGGGTATCGATTACAAGGGAGTGGAATTCGCTTGACCTAGCACTCGATCAAAGGTTTCGTGTCTTAAGCCGCCTAGGGAACCCGCCTTTATATACACAGGTCGAGGCCCTAGGCTTACAAGAGTCCGGGCCGAGTTACATCGAGTAACCGACCTTATCTCTAAATCACCTTGCCTTGCCTAGCAAGCCATCTCCCGGCGGCTTATGCCTCCGGGTCACACACTGCCTTCCGGCTCTGGGCCTCCGCCCGGCCCGTCTGGCAAGTTACTACTAGGCCTTGTCTTAGTCTTCCGGCCTGCTTAAGGCCTCACTGCTAAGCCGCCAACTTCCTAACCCGGCCCCTCCTGGGCGGGTTATACCCTGGGGTTATATCCCCAACATTAGGCCCCAGATTGATTTGAACTTGTTCATGTCAATCTTCAAGTCTTCTGGTTGGCGAGTCTTGCGTTCTTCATAATCACTTGATCTGGAATAAATCGTCATGACCCGCCATGTGAAATGGATGACGTCATCTGGTAAATCCAAAAAGATTTTAATGATATCACAACGGATCCTTGCATTAACTAGTCAACCCGAGAATCGAGGCGCTTTCTTAGTCAATCATCATCGTGTCTCCTCGATTCCCGCGTTGGACTGTTGCTGTTTCATCTCCCCCTTATAAATAGGCACGCGGGGGGGGGGGGGGGGGGGTCCCATCCTTTTCACTTTTCCCCCGGTGCCGCTTCTCTCTTCTTCTTCCTCCAGACGCCCATGCAACCGAAGCTCCGCCGTGCCGTCCGGACCACGCCGTCGTCATCAACCAGGCCGCTGCATCACCCTGGTCATGTCCAGAACTCGCCGGCGCACGCCCGCATCTCCTGCATCTCCCAGGTCACATTCCCCTTTTCTCCTAGATCCGCATTAGCTCGCCGGTGTTCTTCCGAGTCCGCCGCCACTCGTCGAAGTTCTTACCATAGCTGGGAAAGGGAAACGCCCTCAGGCTTCCAACCGCTATCCAAATCATGCGGCGCTCCGCTTAACATGTATTCCATATTCATTATAGATCATCCCTTCACTGGAATTCGTATATGAACTGCCTGTTCTTCCACGGACGTTTTTAGGTTTAGAAAATGTTTCTCTTTTATCTTCGTCTGTAGATCTTGTAACTGCAGCTGTAGTTGGTGGAACTTGTTTGTCCACACTTAGCAATATTTTCAACATTTACTGTCAATTTGACCCGCCATCATACTGCCGGCTCTCCCTGGCAAGATATACTCCGCTTCATACTTGTAGTTAGCGGCGGCTCATAGCTTAATAATGACCCGCCATGTAGCGTCGTCGTCTTAGAGTCATAGTTGTTTTGGTCATGCAGCGTTCTTAACCCGCCGTATTTCCATGCCTTTCCATAGCATTTAACCCGCCATTATGGCTAAAGCCCCCGCCTCTTGCGATTCGGTAGGCTCCGGGGTTACCGAGGAAATTCTCAATGATTTCGTAGTCATGGGAGTTTTGCCGGCTCAGGACGTCATCCATTGGCGGGTTCCTGGTGATGAGATCACTCCCGAACCCAAGGAAGGGGAGGTTATAGTCTTCACAGATCATCTTCTCCGTGGCTTCTCACCGCCCGGATCAAAAAAATTCCGGGACGCTCTACATTTTTACAAGCTTCATCCTCAATACATTGGCCCCAACTCAGTCACCAACCTATGCCAATTCCAAATATTCTGCGAAGCATATCTGCAGGAAGAGCCGTCCGTCGACCTCTTCAGAGATTTCTTCTACATCAACCACCAGACAGAGATTGCTGATGGACCAAGCCTTGAACTTGGTGGTGTTTCGATTCAGAGGCGGAGAGATGTTTCCTTTCCCTCGGCGACTCTGCCTAACCACCCCAAGGACTGGAATCATACCTGGTTTTATTGCAAAGACACTTCTCCGGCCGGAGAGAACCCACTGTCGGGTTATCGTCCCTACCGGCTCTACACCACCACCGAGCTCCCAGACCGGCTGTCTGCCGTAGAGCGCGCCCAATACGCTCCAACATTTTCAAAGATTAGAGCCTTATTGGCTAACGGGCTGACTGGCATTGATCTAACCCGCTGCTGGGTTTCTTGGAGAATCTTACCATTAAGCCGGTGCGGCGGCTTAATGTGTGAATACACTGGTGAGGTGAATGACCCTCAGCGCTTCAACCAGACACCACTGACAGACAAGGACCTTAACTTAATTGTCAAATCGCTGCTGGGAGAACCTCAGGAGGTCTGCAACAAGACGGGGTTAAGCCCCTTCTATGCTCTCAACCCGGCTCCCGCGGTAAGGCTTTTCCCTTTAAACTTCATTCTTTTTCCTTGAGATTTTGCACTTCACATACCTTACTTAACCTTTCTGCAAACGCATATATATATATATATAGGCCGACTCTCCCTTCTGGAAGAAGAGAATAACCACTGCCTCCACTTCCAAGAAGAAGACAAAAGCAACTAAGACCCGGGCTCCATCTCGTAAGAAGAAGCCATCAGCTCAAGAGCTGCTTTAATTGGATGACTCGGAGGTAGAACTTGACTCTCTTGGCCTTCTTTTCATGCAACTTATTGACGCCGACTCCTCTCAGGGTGAAGCGGAGGCGAGTCAAGCCAGCGCAGCAGAGGTAACTACCATCTTCTCCGACTCGGAACCTTTGCCAAGAGAGAAAATACGGCGGGTCATCCGGAAAGTAAAGTTTTCACACCCCCTTGCTCACTTGGACCCCAACTTTCTTTTGAAGAAGCAGTGACACGACTCCAGGCGTTAGACCCTGAGCGGCGGCTCTGAAGACCTAGTGGCCGGCTTACCCGACGCCCCAGCTCCTCGGAAACGCCGTAATGAGGTAATTCATAGCTTTTGTTTTCATTTCTTCCGCACATTAGTCTCGTGCTGTCACTTGCTCATATTTCCCAATTTTAACTTTTCAGGAAACACCTCCTTCTTCGGGCGACTCAACCGCCTCAAAATTGCCTCCTCTCGTTATCAACCCAGGGTAAACTTCTTTGCATCCATGCTGCTTACTAACATTTTACCCTTTGTATATGACTTACAATGAAATCTTTGTTCACAGGGCCCAGGCTAAGAATAGGAAATTAAGCGGGTCATCTGCCAATCCCGACGTCCCAGAGCCAGAGAACCCAAAGCTTGGCACTCCTGAAATTCAAGTCGAGCCCTCTGAAGCTGATCAAGGCGCCCATGATGAAACTCCCCAGCCTACTGAGCCGGCGAATATTGATATCGTGATTCCTGGGGCTAATCCGGAGGCTGATCCTAAGCCGCCCAGCCCTCTGCCAACAGCTGAAAATGTGACTTCTCATGAAGAAGAGGTTACCATCACCGGAACAGCTTATGCAGCTCCAGCCACTTCCAATGTGCTGACCAAACATATCAGCAAGGATGACGTGCCTTCACCTGAGAAAGAGAAAGCTAAACTTGATCTTCCCAATCTGGAGAAGCTTACTGCTAATGAGCTGCATTCTGGATATCTGAGCCGCCTCTCCACAAGTCGAGATATGGAAGCCAACTTAGTTGGCATGATGAAAAAGAAATATGAGGTACTCAACCTCCCTTGCCTTCCATATATCCTTACGTAGCCCCCAAGAGCCGGCTTATTTTCTTGAAGATAAGCCGGGTCTTCAGCAATATGTAGATTTCAATAGACCAACGTGTAGCCCCCAAGGGTCGGGTCATTATGCAAATAATGAGCCGACACTTATTGTATGATAGAAAAAATGCCAAGTGTAGCCCCCAAGGGCCGGGTCATCTTCTTGAAGATGATCCAAGTCTTATTTGTAGACTTTGAAAGAACTGATACACATTAGCCCCCAAGTGTCAAGCGTATTGCTTGCAATCCGCTTGAGACTTGTAATAATCTTCCTCAACACTTCCCAATGTCATTATAGACCTTGCTGGCGGCTTAGAATTGAAAAACTTGTGCCTGACTATGGTATTGTGCAGGATGCTTTAAATGTGGCCGAGTCTAGCTTGACCGACCTTAGGAAAAATCTGGCCTTGCAACAAGACGCCCGAGCTGAAGCTGACGCAAAATGGCGGCTCTCCTCAACAGAGCTGGAAAAGACCAAGGCGGATTTTGAAGCCTATAAACAATCTGTTGAGGCTGAACAAGCTGCCTTGGTCAAACGCGCAGAAGACGCCGAGGGCCGACTTAAGCCCGTTACCGAAGAGTTGTCCGGCCTGAAACGCCATGTAGCTCGGATGACTGAGGCTGTCTTTGGTAAGTGTTGTTGATTATGTTATGGGCATTCTTTTTAAATAGTCTTATAAAGACCCGCCCGACGACTTATAAAATTGATCTGCTTGTAGGCCAACGAACTCGCCAGCTTTCGGATGACAGATTGCTGAAGCTGAAGGCTTTATATGCCTTCACTGAGCAGCTGTACGCTGGAAGCCTTTTCACCATCAGGGCCTTCATGGGCGAGAAGGGCACGCCAAAACTTATCAAAGATGTGCTGAAGTGCCTCTCCACCATCCCCCAGCAATTTGAAGAATTGAAGAAATCAGCCGCCCGTAAAGGCGCAATATCTGCTTTGAGCCGAGCGTTGGCTTACGCACCCGAGCTTAACCCAGAAGAGATGAGTGGCGGCTTTCCACAACTGAAGGACGACGGGTCAGAATTCACTCAAGAAGACTATGCTCGTTCCATCAAGGCATCACGAGCATTGGCTAGCCGGCTAGCCGCCGAAGCTGATCTGAAGGTATATCAGGCGGCTTATGATGACAACAATGTGCGAATCCAGGCGCCCACTTTTGAATCGAAAGACCTGACTCCTCAACGCCATAAGCACATCTTTGCCCCTGATATTGATCCGTCTCCAGTCTTGCATGACGAAGCCGAATTTGAAGCCTTAATCAATTGCAACTGGGATGTGGACAACCTTCAGATCCAGGAGACAAAAGACCCGGCGCAGGATGACCCGTCAGCGAGTTAGGCGAGGAGCAGGCCTCAGATGAAGTTAACCCGGGCATGCTGATATGCCGGGTTACAACTTTTTTGAAAAACTTGAGTCCACCAATTTTGGGCTCTATATAGCCTTGTAATAGCTGTAGTTAAAACTGGTTGCCTGTGCCATGCCTTCGTGCACGTTTGGAGCTTTAACAACTCATATTCTGGCAACTTTGGTGTTATAAATTTTATCCATCATTTGCATGTTTTGATGCAATCATATTTCCTGATGCCCGTTGGCCGGTCATAATGGCCAAAGCTTTTGATCAATGAGCAATACTAAGCCAGGAGAAATTATCATCCAAGGACTTGGAATCTTATCATGACACAAATTCCTGCAAAATAACAAGCAGAAAACATATGTATATTTTGTAGTATAGTTTAGGCGGCTTTAAAGGCACAGCCCAAAGAGATCAACTCTTGTTTATATTTTTGAGAAAAACTCAAGTTTTTTGCTTCAAAGAAGCTAGGCATGAGTGCCCAAAATCCCATAAGCCGGCTCTCACGTGACATAAATCCGTCGTTTTAACCTTAACCAGTTCAGGGTCTTAAAAAAGATTGATTGTTGAGAGTACGAACGGGCCACATAGCGGAGAGACTACAACAGATAGGTGAGTTTATCCTCGCTCTCTGTAAGCCGGCTCTCTCGTGACATAAGCCGCCGTTTTAACTTTGACAAGTTCAGGGTCTTGAAAAATATTGACTGTCAAACGTTTGGCGGGTCACCTGGCGGAGTAGCAAGTTGCAAACAGGCAGGTTTAACTCAAATATGGATTTTAAGCCGGTCAAGAGGGTATGAAAGATAAACCCAATGGGTTGGAAGCCCCCAAGTGACCTTATGAATAATCAACTCTTTGCACCATCAACTGTTGCATGAAAACGGCAGAGGCCCCGAATTATGGGGATGCCGGCTTTATTATATTATAAAAAGTGGTATATACAATGACAGAAGTATGTACATTGATGAGAGCCGATGGCTCAAGTGTAGTAAGGCCGAAGATGAGCAATGTTCCACGGCTTGGTAGTCTCCTCCCCAGAAGTGCGTGACTTGTCGCTCTCCTGTACATCAATGAGATAATAGGAAGCATTGTTGAGATTTCTGCTGATCACAAAAGGTCCTTCCTAGGGGGGTGATAACTTGTGCATATCTGTCTGGTCTTGAATCAGACGAAGCACTAAGTCGCCTTCTTGCAACGTCCGGGTCTTGACTCTGCGGCTATGATAGCGGCGCAGATCTTGCTGGTAAATCGCCGACCGTGCTGCTGCAAGATCCCGTTCTTCATCCAAGGCATCCAATGCGTCCTGATGCGCCGTCTCATTATCAGTTTCAACGTAAACCGCCACCCTGGGCGAGTCATGACGAATATCACTGGGGAGAACAGCTTTCACGCCATAAACCATGAAGAAAGGCGTATAGCCTGTTGATCTGTTGGGAGTGGTTGTGATGCTCCAAAGAACTGAAGGTAATTCCTCCACCCAACAACCCGGTGTTCGTTCCAAAGGAACCATAAGCCGGGGTTTTATCCCTCTCAAAATTTCCTGGTTAGCACGTTCTGCTTGACCATTAGACTGTGGATGAGCCACGAAGGAGACATCAAGGCGGATGTGTTCACTGTCGCAGAACTCTTTCATAGCCCCCTTGGACAGATTTGTACCATTGTCAGTAATGATACTGTGAGGATAACCAAACCGAAAAAATCAGCTTCTTGACGAACTGAACTGTTGTTACTGCGTCGCACATACTGACCGGCTCTGCCTCAACCCACTTAGTAAATTTGTCAACCGCCTCCAAGAGGTGGGTCTTCTTATCTTTGGACCGCTTAAACGGTCCAACCATATCAAGCCCCCAGACCGCAAACGGCCAGGTGATCGGAATCATCCGCAACTCTTGAGCCGGCACATGGGCACGTCGTCCAAATTTCTGACACCCATCACATCTACTCTGCGTCTGCATGAGTTGTCAACCAGTAAAAACCATGCCGGAAAGCTTTGGCCACCAGGGACTATGACCCGGCATGGTGACCACAGTCGCCGGCATGTATCTCTTGCAAGATTTCACGTCCCTCCTCTGGAGAAACACGGCGTTGAAAAATGCCAGTCGCACTGCACTTGTGCAACTCGCCATTGACAATAGTCATGGATTTAGACCGCCTCATGATTTGCCGTGCCAAGGTCTCGTCTTCGGGCAACTCGCCGCGAGTCAGATATGCCAGATAAGGCAGCATCCAATCAGAATAGCACGAAGAGCCGCCACCAAGTGTCCTTCCGGGTCAGGTATAACAAGATCCTCCTCAGAAGGTAATTTGACGGACGGGTGATGCAGGACATCCAGAAACACATTGGGCGGCACCGGATTACATTGAGACCCCAAACGTGATAATGCATCAGCCGCCTCATTCTTCCGACGATCAATATGTTCCACCTGATAACCCTTAAAGTGACTAGCAATGACATCAACCGCCTGGCGATAAGCCGCCATACGAGGGTCCTTAGAATCCCACGTTCCTGAGACTTGCTGGGCCACAAGGTCTGAGTCGCCGAGACATCTGACCCGGCTCAAATTCATCTCCTTGGCCACACGGAGCCCATGAAGAAAGGCTTCATATGTTGGGGAACGTTGCATGGGAAACAAAAAATTTCCTACGCACACGCAAGATCTATCCATGGTGATGAGCATCTACGAGAGGGAGAGTGGATCTACATACCCTTGTAGATCGCTAAGCGGGAAGCGTTAAGAAACGCGGTTGATGTAGTCGAACGTCTTCGTGATCCAAATCGCTAGCCGTCCCGCGATCCAATCACGATCTAGCGCCGAACGGACGACACCTCCGTGTTCAGCACACGTACAGCTTGATGACGATCTCCGCCTTCTTGATCCAGCAAGAGGGAGCGGAGAGGTAGATGAGTTCTCCGGCAGCACGACGGCGCGGCGACGGTGGTGGTGAACTAATCCGGCAGGGCTTCGCCGAGCTCCGCCGAACTAATCTAGAGGAGAAAACGATCTAGAAGGAAGAGAGGCAGCCGTGGCTTTTTGGGGTGAGGGTTGCCCTCTAAAACCTCTAGTATATATAGGAGGGAGGGAGGAGGAGGCACCCTAGGAACCCCTAGGGTTTCGGCCGAACCTCCACCAAGGGGGAGGAGTCCACCTCCCACAAGGGAGGTGGAATCTTAGTAGGACTACTCCCCACTTGGCCTCCTCTCCCACCCCTTGTGCAAGGGCCTCTAGGGGCTGGCCGGCCAGCCCACCAGGGGCTGGTGTGCCACCTCCTAGGCCCATGTGACCCTTGGGGTGGGTGGGCCCCACTTGGTGGACCCCCCGGAACCCATTCGTCACTCCCGGTACACTACCGGAAATGCCCGAAACTTTTTTGGAGACCAAAACGGGACTTCCTATATATCAATCTTTACCTCCGGACCATTCCGGAGCTCCTCATGACGTCCGGGATCTCATCCGGGACTCTGAAAAACCTTCGGTCACCACCATGCATAACTCAATACGACCGAAACGTCACCGAACGTTAAGTGTGCAGACCCTGCGGGTTCGAGAACTATGTAGACATGACCGAGACACCTCTACGGTAAATAACCAATAGCGGGACCTGGATGCCCATATTGGTTCCTACATATTCTACGAAGATCTTTATCGGTTGAACCTCTATGTCAAGGATTCAGTTAATCCCGTATGCTGTTCCCTTTGTTCTTCGGTATGTTACTTGCCCGAGATTCGATCGTCGGTATCTCTATACTTAGTTCAATCTCGTTACCGGCAAGTCTCTTTACTCGTTCTGTAATACAAGATCCCATGGCTAACTCTTTAGTCACATTGCTTGCAAGGCTTAGTGTGATGTTGTATTACCGAGTGGGCCCTGAGATACCTCTCCGTCATACGGAGTAACAAATCCTAGTCTCGATCCATGCCAGCTCAACAGACACCTTCGGAGATACCTGTAGAGCATCTTTATAGTCACCCAGTTACGTTGTGACGTTTGATACACACAAGGTATTCCTCCTGTGTCAGTGAGTTGCATGATCTCATGGTCATAGGAACAGATACTTGACATGCAGAAAACAATAGCAACAAACTGACACGTTCATATGCTACGTTTATAGTTTGGGTCTTGTCCATCACATCATTCTCCTAATGATGTGATCCCGTCATCAAATGACATCTCATGTCTATGGCTTGGAAACCTTGACCATCTTTGATCAACGAGCTAGTCTACTAGAGGCATACTAGGGACACAGTGTTGTCTATGTATCCACACATGTATTAGTGTTTCCAATCAATACAATTATAGCATGGATAATAAATGATTATCATGAACAAGGAAATATAATAATAATCACTTTATTATTACCTCTAGGGCATATTTCCAACAGTCTCCCACTTGCACTAGAGTCAATAATCTAGTTCACATCACTATGTGATTTACATTGTAATGAATCTAACACCCATACAGTTCTGGTGTTGATCATGTTTAGCCCTTGGAAGAGGTTTAGTCATCGGGTCTGCGACATTCAGATCCGTGTGTACTTTGCAAATATTTATGTCCTCCTCCCTTATGTAGTCGCGGATGGAATTGAAACGTCGCTTTATGTGTCTGGTCCTCTTGTGAAACCTTGGTTCCATGGACAGAGCAATGGCACCAGTGTTGTCACAAAACAGAGTCATTAGGTTTAGTGCACTGGGCACTACTCCAAGATCTGTCATGAACTCCTTCATCCAGACACCTTCCTTCGATGCCTCCGAGGCAACGATGTACTCCGCTTCGCATGTAGAATCAGTTACAACGCTCTGCTTGAAACTGCACCAGCTTACCGCACCCCCATTGAGAATAAATATGTATCCGGTTTGAGACTTAGAGTCATCCGGATCAGTGTCAAAGCTTGCATCGACGTAACCCTTTACGACGAGCTCTTGATCACCTCCATAAACGAGAAACATGTCCTTAGTCCTTTTCAGGTACTTTAGGATATTCTTGACCGCCGTCCGGTGTTCCATTCTTGGATCACTTTGAAACCATCCGGCCATACTTATGGCAAGGCTGACATCGAGTCTTGTGCACAGCATTGCATACATGATAGAGCCTATGGCTGAAGCATAGGGGACGACACTCATCTTTTCTCTATCTTCTGCTGTTACTGGGCATTGAGTCTTACTCAACTTCACACCTTGCAATACAGGCAAGAACCCCTTCTTGGTCTGATCCATTTTGAACTTTTTCAAAACTTTGTCAAGGTATGTGCTCTGTGAAAGTCCTATTAAGCGTCTCGATCTATCTCTATATATCTTGATGCCTAATATGAAAGCAGCTTCTCCTAGGTCCTTCATTGAAAAACTCATGTTCAAATATTCCTTCACGCTTTCCAACATTTCTATATTGTTTCCAATCAGCAATATGTCATCCACATATAATATTAGAAATGCTATAGAGCTCCCACTCACTTTCTTGTAAATACAAGCTTCTCCGTAAACTTGTATAAACCCGAACACTTTGATCACCTCATCAAAGCTAAGATTCCAACTCCGAGATGCTTGCACCAGTCCATAAATGGATCGCTGGAGTTTGCAAACTTTGTCAGCATTCTCTGGATCGACAAAACCTTCTGGTTGCATCATATACAACTCTTCCTTAAGGAAACCGTTAAGGAACGCTGTTTTGACATCCATCTGCCAAATTTTATAATCGAAAAAGGCAGCTATTGCTAACATGATTTTGATGGACTTAAGCATCGCTACGGGTGAGAAGGTCTCATCGTAGTCAACTCCTTGAACTTGTGAAAAGCCCTTTGCCACAAGTTGAGCTTTATAGACGGTGACATTACCGTCCGCGTCCGTCTTCCTCTTAAAGATCCATTTGTTCTAAATGGCCTTTCGCCCTTCAGGTAATACTTCCAAAGCCCATACTTTGTTTTCATACATGGATCCCATCTCGGATTTCATGGCCTCTAACCATTTCTCGGAATCCGGGCCCATCATCGCTTCTCCATAGCTCGTAGGTTCATCGTTGTCCAACAACATGACCTCTAAGACAGGGTTGTCGTACCACTCAGGAGCAGTACGCATCCCTGTCGACCTACGAGGTTCGATAGTAACTTGATCCGAAGCTTCATGATCATCATCATTAACTTTCTCTTCAACCGATGTAGGCACTACAGAAACATCTTTCTACGCTGTGCTACTCTCAGTTTGAAGTAAAGGTTCAACAACCTCATCAAGTTATATTTTCCTCCCACTCAATTCTTTCAAGAGAAACTCTTTCTCAAGAAATGTTCCGTTTTTAGCGACAAACACTTTGCCTTCGGATCTGAGATAGAAGGTATACCCATTTGTCTCTTTTGGGTATCCTATGAAGACGCATTTCTCCGCTTTGGGTTCCAGCTTTTCAGGCTGAAGCTTTTTGACATAAGCATCACATCCCCAAACTTTAAGCAACGACAACTTTGGCTTCTTGCTAAACCACAGTTCATATGGCGTCATCTCAACGGATTTCGATGGTGCCCTATTTAAAGTGAATGCAGCTGTCTCTAATGCATAACCCCAAAACGATAGTGGCAAATTGGCAAGAGACATCACAGATCGCACCATATCCCATAAGGTTCGATTACGATGTTCGGACACACCATTACGCTGTGGTGTTCTAGGCGGTGTCAATTGTGAAAGAATTCCACATTGTCTTAAGTGACTGCCAAACTCATAACTCAGATATTCTCCTCCTCGATCAGATCATAAGGATTTAATCTTCTTGTTACGATGATTCTCAACTTCACTCTGAAATTGTTTGAACTTTTCAAACGTTTCAGACTTGTGTTTCATTAAGTAAATATACCCATATCTACTTAAGTCATCAGTGAAGGTGAGAAAATAACGATATCCACCGCGCGCCTCAATGCTCATTGGACCGCATACATCAGTATGTATGATTTCCAACAAGTCACTTGCCCGTTCCATTGTTCCAGAGAATGGGGTCTTAGTCATCTTGCCCACGAGGCATGGTTCACATGTGTCAAGTGATTCAAAATCAAGTGACTCCAAAAGTCCATCAGCATGGAGCTTCTTCATGCGTTCTACACCAATATGACCTAAACGGCAGTGCCACAAGAAAGTGGTACTATCATTATCAACTCTACATCTTTTGGCATCAATGTTATGAACATGTGTATCATCACTATCGAGATTCAATAAGAATAAACCCCTCACATTGGGTGCATGACCATAAAAGATATTACTCATATAAATAGAACAACCATTATTCTCTTATTTAAATGAGTAACCGTCTCGCAATAAACAAGATCCAGATATAATGTTCATGCTTAACGCAGGCACTGAATAACAATTATTCAGGTTCATCACTAATCCCGATGGTAATCGAAGAGCGAGCGTACCGACGGCGATCACATCAACCTTGGAACCATTTGCCATGCGCATCGTCACTTCGTCCTTTGCCAGCCTCCGTCTATTCCGCAGTTCCTGTTTTGAGTTGCAAATGTGGGCAACCAAACCGGTATCAAATACCCTGGCACTACAACGAGAGTTGGTAAGGTACACATCAATAACATGTATATCACATATACCTTGTTTGGTGTTGGCCGCCTTCTTGTCAGCCAGATACTTGGGGCAGTTCCGCTTCCAGTGACCAGTTCCCTTGCAATGAAAGCACTCAGTTTCTGGCTTGGGTCCAGCCTTGGGTTTCTTCACGGGAGGGGCAACTGCTTTGCCACTCTTCTTGGAGTTACCCTTCTTACCCTTGCCATTCTTCTTGAAACTAGTGGTTTTATTGACCATCAACACTTGATGCTCCTTCTGAATCTCAGACTCAGCGACTTTCAACATTGCAAACAACTCGGCGACTGACTTGTTCATCCCGTGCATGTTATAGTTCAACACGAAGCTCTTATAGCTAGGTGGCAGTGATTGAAGAACTCTGTCAGTGATCGCCTCTGGCGGAAGGGGCATCCCCAATTCAGCCAGACAGGTGGAATACCCAGACATTCTGAGTATGTGTTCACTGACAGACCCGTTCTCCTCCATCTTGCAAGCATAGAACTTATCGGAGGTCTCATACCTCTCGATCCGGGCATTCTTCTGAAAGATAAACTTCAACTCCTGGAACATATCATATGCTCCATGACATTCAAAACGTCTTTGAAGTCCCGGTTCTAAGCCATACAACATTGCACATTGAACAATTGAGTAATCATCAGAACGTGTTTGCCAGGCGTTCGCAACGTCTACAGACTCTACTAGAGCGGGTGGTTCACCAAGCGGTGCATCAAGGACATAAGCCTTTTGGGAAGCCGTAAGGATAATCCTTAGATTACGGGCCCAGTCCACAAAGTTACTTCCATCATCTTTCAACTTAGCTTTCTCTAGGAACGCATTAAAATTCAGGGGTGCTACTGCGCGAGCCATTGATCTACAACATAAATATTGCAAAGACAACTTAGACTATTGTTCAAGATAATGAGTTTAGTTAATCATATTACTTCAAAAACTCCCACTCAAATTGACATCCCTCCGGTCATTCGAGTGTCACATGATCCAAATCCACCAACTCAAGTCCGATCATCACGTGAGATGAGGTAGTTTCAATGGTGAACATCTTCATGTTGATCATATCTACTATATGACTCATGTTCGACCTTTCGGTCTCTTGTGTTCCGAGGCCATGTCTGTACATGCTAGGCTCGTCAAGTTTAACCCGAGTGTTCCACACATGCAACACTGGCTTGCACCCGTTGTATGTGAACGTAGAGTCTATCACACCCGATCATCACGTGGTGTCTCGAAATGACGAACTTTCGCAACGGTGCACACTCGGGGAGAACACAATTTTATCATGAAATTTTAGTGAGGGATCACCTTATAATGCTACCGTCGTCCTAAGCAAAATAAGATGCATAAAAGGATTAACATCACATGCAAATCATAAGTGACATGATATGGCCATGAACTTGTGCTTTTGATCTCCATCTCAAAAGCACCGGCATGATCTCCATCGTCACCGGCATGACACCATGATCTCCATCAACGTGTCGCCATGAGGTTGTCGCGCCAACTGTTGCTTCTACGACTATTTCTAACTCATAGCGATAAAGTAAAGCAAAACGGCGAAAAATTAAATTAAAGACAACCCTATGGCTCCTGCCGGTTGCCGTACTCATCGACATGCAAGTCGTGATATTCTATACAATACATGATCATCTCATTAATCACATATATCTCATCATGTAATTGGCCATATCACATCACAACATACCCTGCAAAAACAAGTTAGATGCCCTCTAATTGTTGTTGCATGTTTTACGTGGCTGCTACGGGTATCTAGCAAGAACGATTCTTACCTACGCATAAACCACAACGGTGATACACAAATTGCTATTCAACCTTCTCAAGGACCGCCTTTGTCGAATCCGATCCAACTAAAGTGGGAGAGACAAACACCCGCCAGCCATCTTTATGCAACGAAGTTACATGTCAGTTGACGGAACCGGTCTATCGTAAGCGTACGAGTAAGGTTGGTTCGGGCCGCTGCATCCCACAATACCGCCGAATCAAGAAAAGACCAAGGGAGGAAGCAATCTGAATATCAACGCCCACAAACTCCTTTGTGTTCTACTCGTGATCTCATCTACACATAGACCTATCTCATGATGCCACTGTTGGGGAACGTTGCATGGGAAAGAAAAAATTTCCTACGCACACGCAATATCTATCCATGGTGATGAGCATCTATGAGAGGGAGAGTGGATCTACATACCCTTGTAGATCGCTAAGCCGGAAGCGTTAAGAAACGCGGTTGATGTAGTCGAATGTCTTCGCGATCCAAATCGCTAGCCGTCCCGCGATCCAATCACGATCTAGAGCCGAACGAACGGCACCTCCGCGTTCAGCACACGTACAGCTCGATGACGATCTCCGCCTTCTTGATCCAGCAAGAGGGAGCGGAGAGGTAGATGAGTTCTCCGACAGCACGACGGCGCAGCAACGGTGGTGGTGAAGTAATCCGGCAGGGCTTCGCCGAGCTCCGCCGAACTAATCTAGAGGAGAAAACGATCTAGAAGGAAGAGAGGCAGCCGTGGCTTTTTGGGGTGAGGGCTGCCCTCTAAAACCTCTAGTATATATAGGAGGGAGGGAGGAGGAGGCAGCCCTAGGAACCCCTAGGGGTTCGGCCGAACCTCCACCAAGGGGGAGGAGTCCACCTCCCACAAGGGAGGTGGAATCCTAGTAGGACTCCTCCCCACTTGGCCACCTCTCCCACCCGTTGCGCAAGGGCCTCTAGGGGCTGGCCAGCCAGCCCACCAGGGGCCGGTGCGCCACCTCCTAGGCCCATGTGACCCTTGGGGTGGGTGGGCCCCACTTGGTGGACCCCCCGGAACCCATTCGTCACTCCCGGTACACTACCGGAAATGCCCGAAACTTTTTCGGAGACCAAAACGGGACTTCCTATATATTAATCTTTACCTCCGGACCATTCCGGAGCTCCTCGTGACGTCCGGGATCTCATCCGGGACTCCGAACAACCTTCGGTCACCACCATGCATAACTCAATACTACCGAAACGTCACCGAACGTTAAGTGTGCAGACCCTGCGGGTTCGAGACTATGTAGACATGACCGAGACACCTCTACGGTCAATAACCAATAGCGGGACCTGGATGCCCATATTGGTTCCTACATATTCTACGAAGATCTTTATCGGTTGAACCTCTATGTCAAGGATTCAGTTAATCCCGTACGCTGTTCCCTTTGTTCTTTGGTATGTTACTTGCCCGAGATTCGATCGTCGGTATCTCTATACTTAGTTCAATCTCGTTACCGGCAAGTCTCTTTACTCGTTCCGTAATACAAGATCCCATGGCTAACTCTTTAGTCACATTGCTTGCAAGGCTTAGTGTGATGTTGTATTACCGAGTGGGCCCTGAGATACCTCTCCGTCATACGGAGTAACAAATCCCAGTCTCGATCCATGCCAGCTCAACAGACACCTTCGGAGATACCTGTAGAGCATCTTTATAGTCACCCAGTTACGTTGTGACGTTTGATACACACAAGGTATTCCTCCTGTGTCAGTGAGTTGCATGAACTCATGGTCATAGGAACAGATACTTGACATGCAGAAAACAATAGCAATAAAACCGACACGATCATATGCTACGTTTATAGTTTGGGTCTTGTCCATCATATCATTCTCCTAATGATGTGATCCCGTCATCAAATGACATCTCATGTCTATGGCTAGGAAACCTTGACCATCTTTGATCAACGAGCTAGTCTACTAGAGGCATACTAGGGACACAGTGTTGTCTATGTATCCACACATGTATTAGTGTTTCCAATCAATACAATTATAACATGGATAATAAACGATTATCATGAACAAGGAAATATAATAATAATCACTTTATTATTGCCTCTAGGGCATATTTCCAACATCATACTCAGCTGCATTGTTAGTAGAAGGAAACATTAGCCTTAATACATAACAAAATTTGTCACCTCTAGGGGAAGTTAAAACAACTCCAGCCCCCGAGCCTTCCAATTGTCTGGATCCATCAAAATGAATTGTCCAATATGTGTTGTCCGGCTTCTCCTCAGGTGCTTGACACTCCGTCCAGTCATTGATAAAATCCACCAGGGCTTGAGACTTGACAGCTGTTCGAGGTACATACCTCAAATTAAGAGGTCCAAGCTCAATTGCCAACTTAGCAATCCTGCCGGTGGCTTCTCTATTCTGAATAATATCTCCCAAAGGAGCAGAGCTGACCATCGTGATTGGATCTCCAAGGAAATAATGCTTCAATTTGCGATTTGCCATGAACACTCCAAACACCAACTTTTGCCAATGTGGATACCTTTGCTTGGACTCTGTCAAAACCTCACTGACGTAATAAACCGGCCGCTGGACTGGATACTCTTTGCCTGCCTCCTTGCGCTCCACAACGACTGCAGCACTGACAACTTTGTTATTAGCCGCCACGTATAAGAGCAATGGCTCCTTTTCCACGGGAGCAGCCAAGACAGGCGGCTCAACCAACTGTTTTTTGAGCGCCTCAAACGCATCATTGGCAGCATCACTCCAGACAAAATCATCTGTCTTCTTCATCATCTGATACAAAGGGATAGCCTTCTCACCCAGGCGGCTTATGAACCGGCTTAAAGCGGCAATACGACCCGCCAAACGCTGGACGTCATTGATGCACGCCGGCTTAGATAATGAGGTGATGGCCTTTATTTTATCCGGGATAGCTTCAATGCCCCGCTCTGAAACCAAAAATCCCAGGAGCTTGCCCGCAGGTACACCAAAAACACACTTAGCTAGATTAAGCATCATCTTGTAAACCCGCAGATTATCAAAGGTTTCCTTCAAGTCGTCAGGCAGAGTCTCCTTCTTCCTTGACTTGACCACAATATCATCCACATAAGCATGAACAGTGCGTACAATTTGACTGTGAAGACAGTTCTGCACACAGCGTTGATAAGTCGCTTGCGCACTTTTGAGTCCAAAAGGCATGGACACGTAGCAGAAAGCTCCAAAAGGCGTGATGAAAGACGTCTTCTCTTGGTCTTTGACTGCCATCTTGATCTGATGATAACCCGAATAAGCATCTAGGAAACATAAACTCTCGCAACCCGCCGTTGCATCAATGATCTGGTCGATATGGGGGAGAGCAAACGGATCAACCAGACACGCCTTGTTGAGATCTGTGTAATCTACACACATGCGCCACGTGCCATTCTTCTTAAGTACGAGCACGGGGTTGGCCAACCACTCCAGGTGAAAAACCTCCACGATAAACCCTGCTGCTAAGAGCCGGGCTACCTCTTCCCCAATAGCTTTACGCCGCTCTTCATTGAAACGACGAAGGAATTGTTTGACTGGCTTAAACTTAGGATCCACATTAAGGTGGTGCTCAGTGAATTCTCTCGGTACACCCAGCATGTCAGAAGGCTTCCATGCAAAGATGTCCCGATTCTCACGGATGAATTCGATGAACGCGCTTTCCTATTTGGGGTCCATATTGGCTCCGACAGTGAACTGCTGCGATGAGTCGCCAGGAACAAAGTCCACCAACTTGGTATCCTCTGCCACAAATTTCAGGGGCGGATCAGATTCCGTGCTGGGCTTCTTCAACGGGGTCATATCTGCCGGGTCAACATTGTCTTTATAAAACTTGAGCTCTGCCTCAGCACAACTTGACTCCGCATACACAGCATCACCTTCTTCGCACTCAAGAGCAATCTTCCGATCACCATGCACCATAATCGTCCCCTTCAGACGAGGCATCTTGAGCTGCAAGTAAACATAACAGGGCCGAGCCATGAACTTGGCATAAGCCGGCCTTCCAAACAGAGCATGATATGGGCTCTTGATTTTAACCACCTCAAACCACAAGGTCTCTACCCTGTAGTTGAACTCATCACCAAAAGCTACCTCAAGGGCAATTTGTCCTACTGGATAAGCTGATTTGCCAGGGACGACGCCGTGAAATACTGTGGACGACGACTTGAGATCCTTATCAGTCAGATTCATCCGACGATAGGTGTCATCGTACAGGATGTTGATGCTGTTGCCACCGTCCATCAGTAGCTTGGTGGACATGTAGCCTCTGACCTGAGGGGCTATCACAAGGGCCAAGTGCCCCGGGTTATCAACTCGCGGCGGGTGATCCTCCCTGCTCCATGATATGGTGTGCTCAGACCACTTTAGGTATTGCGGAAGAGCCGGCATTGCTGCATGAACCGCCCTCTTGCGCACCTTCTGATCACGTTTATGAAGACTCGTGGTGAAGACGTGATACTGGCCTCCATTAAGCTGCTCCGGGTTACTCTGATACCCTGATTGGTTGTTTTGCTGCTGACCACCATTACCGGGCTGCTGATTATGTCCACCATGATTGCCTTGACCCTGATAACCTAATCCTGAGCCGCCCGCACCGAAACCTGAACCGTGAGAGCCGGATCCTGAGCCGCCAGGCGGCCCGTTGCCATTACCGTGATGCTGGTTAAGGCTGTAATTCCGGAATTCCCGCATGATATAACAATCCTTCCAAGCATGAGTGGATGGTTTGTTGGGAAGACTGTGCTTCGGGCAGGGATCATTAAGCATTGCTTCCATATTGAAAGGCTTGCCTTTGCCGAAAGGCGGTTTACAGTTGCCCTTGCCACGGTTGTTCCTAGTGTTGGTATTGGCCACCAGATCTGACCCGCCGTCTGGATGATTCCGTTTACCGCCATTGCCTGGATTGTTATTTCTTGCCTCATTCTGCTGCTGACCCTTGCCGTTGCCATTCTTCTTACCCTTAGCCGATTTCTCATCATCAGACCCAGGATCCTTCATGCTGTCCGAATCTGCATATTTAGTGAGAGCCACCATGAGCTCACCCATGTCCTGGCAAGAACACTTGAGCCGTCCAAGCTTCTGCTTAAGGGGCAAAAAGTGACAATTCTTCTCGAAAATTAGAACCGTCTGAGCCGCCATGATATTGTCAGACGAGTGGATAATGGTTGAGACCCGCCGGACCCAATGATGGGTCGACTCATCCTCACGCTGCACACAATAATCCAAATCAATGATCGTCATAGGCTGCTTGCACGTCCCTTGAAAATTCTTGATGAACCTTGCTTTCAACTCGGCCCAGGAATTAATGGTATTGGGTGGCAAACCCTTTAACCATGTACGAGCCGGTCCTTCCAACATCATGATGAAGTACTTAGCACAGACTGCATCACTGGCATCTAACATCTCCATGGCTAGATCATAACTCTCGATCCAGGCTTCTGGAGGCAGATCATCTGTATAATTAGGCACTTTGTGCGGACCCTTAAAATCCTTCGGCAGGCGCTCGTTCCGCAGAACCGATGCTAAACACGACACTCCCACAGCTCTGGAGGTGACTCCGGCTCCCACTGAAGTTGAAGGTTGATACGTCTCCAACGTATCTATAATTTATGAAGTATTCATGCCATGTTTACAATAATTTTATATGATTTTTTATGATTTTATTAGAACTAACCCGGACTGACGCTGTTTTCAGCAGAACTACCATGGTGTCGTTTTTTGTGCAGAAATAAAAGTTCTTGGAATGGGCTGAAAATTTATGGAGAATATTTTTGGAAAATATAAAAAATACTGGAGCAAAAAGATACCAGAGAGGAGTCCCGAGGTAGCCACAAGCCTAGGGGGCACGCCCCCCCTAGGGCGCGCCCCCTGGCTTGTGGGTCCCTCGGGAGTCTCCTTGACATGAAACCGACGCCAAAAATTCCTATAAATACCAAAACCCCCAGAAAGAAACCTAGATCGGGAGTTCCGCCGCCGCAAGCCTCTGTAGCCACGAAAAATCAATCGGGAGCCCATTCCGGCACCCTGCCGGAGGGGGAAACCATCACCGGAGGTCATCTTCATCATCCCGGCGGTCTCCATGACGAGGAGGGAGTAGTTCACCCTCGGGGCTAAGGGTATGTACTAGTAGCTATGTGTTTGATCTCTCTCTCTCTCTCTCGTGTTCTTGAGATGACACAATCTTGATGTACCGCGAGCTTTATTAATATAGATGAATCATATGGAGTTTCCCCCTCTCTATCTTCTTGTGATGAATTGAGTTTTCCCTTTGAAGTTTTCTTATCGGATTGAGTCTTTAAAGGATTTGAGAACACTTGATGTATGTCTTGCGATGGGATATCCGTGGTGACAATGGGATGTTCTATTGATCCACTTGATGTATGTTTTGGTGATCAACTTGCGGGTTCCGTGACCTTGGGAATCTATGCATAGGGGTTGGCACACGTTTTCGTCTTGACTCTCCGGTAGAAACTTTGGGGCACTCTTTGAAGTTCTTTGTGTTGGATTGAACATGATGAATCTGAAATTGTGTGATGCATATCGTATAATCAAGCCCATGGGTACTCATGGTGACATTGGAGTATCTAGGTGACATTAGGGTTTTGGTTGATGTGTATCTTAAGGTGTTATTTTAGTACGAACTCTAGGTCTGTTCGTGACACTTCTAGGGATAGCTCATAAGATTGATCGGAAAAGATAACTTTGAGGTGGTTTCGTACCCTACAATAATTTCTTCGTTTGTTCTCCGCTACTTGTGACTTTGGAGTGAACTCTTTGTCACACGTGAGGGATTTACATATGATTCAACTATGTCAGTATTGTTGAGAGAACTTGCACTAGTGAAAGTATGAACCCTAGGCCTTGTTTCTAAGCATTGCAATACCATTTGTGCTCATTTTTATCATTAGTTACCTTGCTGTTTTTATATTTTCAGATTACAAAAACCTATATCTACCATCCATATTACACTTGTATCACCATCTCTTCGCCGAACTAGTGCACCTATACAATTTACCATTGTATTGGGTGTGTTGGGGACACAAGAGACTCTTTGTTATTTGATTGCAGGGTTGCTTGAGAGAGACCATCTTCATACTACACCTCCCACGGATTGATAAACCTTAGGTCATCCACTTGAGGGAAATTTGCTACTGTCCTACAAAACTCTGTGCTTGGAGGCTCAACACGAGTCTACAAGAAGAAGGTTGCGTTGTAGACATCAAGCTCTTTTCTGGCGCCGTTGCCGGGGAGGTGAGTGCTTGAAGGTATATCTTTAGATCTTGCAATTGAATCTTTTAGTTTCTTGTTTTTCACTAGTTTGGTTTTATAAAAGAAAACTACAAAAAAAATGGAGTTTAGGTTGCATCAATTGGTTCGTCTTTTTAATGTCTTTCGTGAAAATGATGGTTTGGAAAATTGTGCTCAATTGGTAGAGGAAGAATTTATGAAAATACTTGATGAGAATTCCTTGAATGATGAGCATGATAGAAATATTGTTAGTATGAATTCTCTGAATATTCATGATGCTAATGATATGTAAAGCCACAAGCTTGGGGATGCTATGTTTGATGATTATGATATTTTTAGTCCCCCAAGTTTTGATGAGCAAATTTGTTATGATAATGACATGCCTACTATCTATGATGATTATGATGATGACATGTATGCTATAAAGAGTGATAGTAACCATGAAACTTGTCATCATGATTTTAATATTCAAAGTGGTTATGTCAATCAAGCATCTCATGATAGTTATTTTGTTGAGTTTGCTCCCACTATTATGAATGAGAAGAAAATTGCTTATGTGGAGAGTGAAAAATTTTCTATGCTTGTGGATCATGAAGATAATGCTTTATGTGATAGTTATGTTGTGAAATTCCTTCATGATGCTACTGAAAATTATTATGAGGGAGGAACATATGCTTGTAGGTATTGCAATAATATCAAGTTTCCTCTCTATGTGTTCCAATTCTTGAAGTTATGCTTGTTTTGCCTTCCTATGCTAGTTGATTCTTGCTCCCATAAATTGTTTCCTCACAAAATCCCTATGCATAGGAAGTGGGTTAGACTTAAATGTGCTTTCCATGAGATTCATGATGCTCTTTTGCATGTTTCAACTACTATTCTTATGTGAGCATCATTGAAATCATCATGCCTAGCTAATAGGCATTCAAGAAAAGCGCTTGTTGGGAGACAACCCAACACTTTTACTTTCTATTTTTGTGTGTTCACATGATTAAGCTACTGTATTAATCATGTTTTGTGTCTTTTATTTCAATAAGGTGCCAAGTAAAGCCTTTGGGATAGTGTGGATGATAGTTGACTTGATTCTGTGCAAAAACAGAAACTTTTGCTCAGTCCAGGAATTTTGTAAATTCACTGGAACGTGATTTTGATCTGAATTTTTTACACATGATTGATATACAAATTTCCTAGATTGTCCTAATTTTTCAGAAGTTTTAGAGATATGTAAGTATGGTTACACTACAGATCTTCACACACTGTTCTGTTTTTGACAGATTCTGTTTTGCATGCATAGTTTGCTTGTTATAGTATTTCCATAGCTTATATTTAGTGGTATAAATTATGGTAATGGTAGAATACAGTAGGTATCATGTGGGAACAATTCTGAATCTTGTCTTTACAGCACCTAAGTGAATGATCTATCTTTATTATACTAACCAAACTCACGAAGTTCCGTTAAGTTTTGTGTGATTGAAGTTTTCAAGTTTTGGGTGAGACACCGATATGAGGAGAATAAGGAGTGGAAAGAACCTAAGCTTGGGTATGCCCAAGGCACCCTCAAGGTAATATCCAAGGAAGACTCAAGCGCTTAAGCTTGGGGATGCCCTGGAAGGCATCCCCTCTTTCGTCTTCAACACTATCGGTATATCTTACTTGGAGCTATATTTTTATTCGTCACATAATATGAGTTTTGCTTGGAGCTTCATTTTATTTTCTTGTTATCTGTTAGGTGTTATTTATAATCTTGTTTTTCAATAAAAAGTTCCAAGAATTGCCTTAGGATGCTTGCATTGCATGTTTGATGTGTGCTGTGTAAAAACAGAAACGTTTGCTGTAGTGTTTGAATTTTCATATTTTACTGGAACGTGGAAAGTTCCTGAAATTTTTACACAGTATTGTCATATAAATTATTTATCATGTCCTAAATTTTCATAATTTTTTGAGTTACTAAAGTACACTCTTTTCATAAATTTCTACAGACTGTTCTGTTTGGACAGATTGCTGTCATAGTTTTGTTATCTACTTATCCTATAGTTTCCATAGCCTATATTGGTAGATATAAATTGTGGAAATGATAGTAAACAGTAGATTATATTTTATAATTATTGTGCAACTTGTCTTGGCAGTACATGAAGAGTTGCTTTATTGTTAGGTGTACTAACCTATCTCACGAGTTCTTTTCGAGTTTTGTGTTGATGAAGTTTTTCTAGAATAGGTGAAACCATGATATGAGAGGATTGAACGAGATACAAAAGCTCAAGCTTGGGGATGCCCAAGGCACCCCAAGTAAATATTTCAAGAAGTCTCGAACATCTAAGCTTGGGGATGCTACGCATCCCACCTCTCTTCGTCAACTATCGGTTAGCCTATGTTGAGCCTAAATTCTTACTCGTCCACATGATATGTGCTATCCTTGGAGTGCTATTTTTTGTTTAGCTTGCTGTTTAATAAAATACTTAAGATCTGAAATTCTTAGATGAGAGAGTCTTCACATAGTTATTTAATTGTTGACTACGCATTGATCTTCACTTATATCTTTTTGGAGTAGTTTGTCATTCACTCTCGTGCTTCACTTATATCCTATGAGTAAATGGTTGAATGAATTGAACATCATAAATCTGAAATTAAATATGCTTCATATACTTATCCCATGGGGAGTAATGACTTCACACATAATAAGTATAGGTGGTAAAATTTATTGAAAGTTAGCAAACACCGCATTGGTCACTTGAACAATTCATGAAAGAATATTGAAGGAAGAGAGATTCCACATATAAATATACTATCTTGGACATCTTCTATGATTGTGAGCTCATTAATTATTTTTAAACTCGAGCAAATCAGTTAAAATTGGACAAGGAAGACAACTTAATGAGTTATGTTTGGGTATATTTGTATAGAAGTTATATTGTTATGGATCCTCCAACATGTGGTGCTTGCTTCCACCTCATACTAGCCAAAACCTCCGCACCAAGTAGAAATACTACTTATGCATCCAAACACCCTTAAACCAGTTTTGCCATGTGAAAGATTGTGGATGTCGCCTAGAGGGGGGGGGGTGAGTAGGCGCTTTAAAATAATTACGGTTTAGGCTTGAACAAATGCGGAATAAAACTAGCGTTTAATTTGTCAAGCACAAAACCTAAATCGACTAGGCTCACCTAAGTGCACCAACAACTTATGCTAAGCAAGATAAACAACTAAGTGATAGCAAGATATATAACAAGAAACAATATGGGTATCACAAAGTAAAGTGCATAAGTAAAGGGCTCGGGTAAGAGATAACCGAGGCACGCGGAGACGACGATGTATCCCGAAGTTCACACCCTTGCGGATGCTAATCTCCGTTTGGAGCGGTGTGGAGGCACAATGTTCCCCAACAATGCCACTAGGGCCACCGTATTCTCCTCACGCCCTCGCACAATGCAAGGTGCCGTGATTCCACTAAGGGACCCTTGAGGGCGGTCACCGAACCCGTACAAATGGCAACCCTTGAGGGCGGTCACCGAACCCGTACACTTTGGCAACCCTTGGGGGCGGTCACCGGAACCCGTCAAATTGCTCGGGGCGATCTCCACAACCTAATTGGAGACCCCGACGCTTGCCCGGAGCTTTACACCACAATGATTGAGCTCCGAGGCACCACCAACCGTCTAGGGCGCCCAAGCACCCAAGAGGAACAAGCTCAAGGGTACCAAGTACCCAAGAGTAACAAGCTCTAGGATGCTCAAAC
Source organism: Elymus sibiricus (assembly GCA_039707655.1). NCBI lineage: Eukaryota > Viridiplantae > Streptophyta > Magnoliopsida > Poales > Poaceae > Elymus > Elymus sibiricus. Next base: position 380,603,432 of record CM077673.1, on the reverse strand, counting down.
ACCCAAGAGTAATAAGCTTCTCAACTACTAACTTCCACGTATCACCGTGGAGAACTCAAACCGATGCAACTAATGCAATGGCAAGAACACACGAAGTGCTCTAGTCCCTCTCTCTCAAATCCCACCAAAGCAACAAAAGCTATGGAGGAAAGTGAGAGGAAGAACAAGGAGAACACCAAGAATTCCAAGATCTAGATCCACAAGGTTTCCCTCACATAGAGGAGAAAGTGATTGGTGGAAAGATGGATCTAGATATCCTCTCTCTATTCCCTCAAGAAGGAGCAAGAATCATTGGAGGGATGGAGAGATAGCAAAGCTCTAGAAGGTCAACAATGGAGGAGAGAGAACTTGCAATAGATAAGAAAACCGTTGGGGAAGAAGACCCCTTTTATAGCCCCCACCAAATCGAACCGTTACCTGTGCTGGACGCACTCAAGCGGTACTACCGCTCCAAGGAGCGGTACTACCGCTTAGAGCCGTACTACCAGCCGAAGCCAGTGAGTACAGTAAGCACAGGAGCGCGGTAGTGCCGCACGAAGCGGTACTACCGCACCCACAAGTGGTACTACCGCAAAGGTTTGCAGAACAGCTCAGAAACGAGGTAGTGGAGCGGTACTACCGCCGCAAGCGGTACTACCGCCCAACAGCCGCTCATCTACCGCTAAGGAAAAACAGGATACCAGTAGAATTTCAACAAGCGGTACTGGAAGCGGTAATAGAAAGCGGAAGGACCGCATAGCGGTACTACCGTGCTACTACCGCTCACCAAAAAACAGGATACCAGAAGAAAATCCCACAAGCGGTACTCGCTGCGGTAGACCACTGTTGGGGAACGTTGCATGGGAAACAAAATTTTTCCTACGCACACACAAGATCTATCCATGGTGATGAGCATCTACGAGAGGGAGAGTGAATCTACATACCCTTGTAGATCGCTAAGCGGAAGCGTTAAGAAACGCGGTTGATGTAGTCGAACGTCTCCGCGATCCAAATCGCAAGTCATCCCTCGATCCGATCACGAACTAGTGCCGAACGGACGGCACCTCCGCGTTCAACACACGTACGGCTTGATGATGCCTTCACCTCCTCGATCCAGCGAGCGATGATGAAGTAGTAGATGAGTTCCGGCAGCACGACGGCGTGGTGATGGTGGTGAGGAACAATCTCTGCAGGGCTTCGCCAAGCACTACGGAGATTATGACGGAGGAACTAGAGGGTTAGGGTTGCCGCACACGGCTTGGGGAAATCTTGATGTATCCCGTGTGCTAGCCCTGCCCCTCTATTTATATGTTGAGCCTTGGGGTCTAAACTTGGAGTAAAAGCCTCCTCCAGGTCGGTTTTGCCCGCACAAGGTCGGTTTGGCCCGCAGGGAAAGAGTCCAACTTGGATCCCTGCAGTACCGCGCACAAGCGGTAGTACTGCTGCTACAGTAGCGGTAGTACCGCTTGATCAGCTTAAGCGGTAGTACCGCTGATACAGTAGCGGTAGTACCGCTTGACCAGCTTAAACGGTAGTACCGCTGCTACAGTAGCGGTAGTACTGCCTTACCAGCTTAAGGCAGTAGCAAAACTTCCTTTTGCACTTTCCAATACCTCGTGGGCTTTATCCCTTTGGCCCATATAAAGTGTTGCTGCACCCGAACACTTCGGTAAACATCCGGAACCCCTTCCGGTGAACTCCGGAACTCTTCCGGAGATCAAAACACTATTATCACATATATCAATCTTTACCTCCGGACTATTCCGGAGATCCTCGTCATGTCCGGGATCTTATCCGGGACTCCGAACAACCTTCGGTCACCAACAAAATAACTCAACTATACTAATCGTCACCAAACGTTAAGTGTGTAGACCCTGCGGGTTCGAGAACTATGTAGACATGACCGAGACACCTCTACGATCAATAACCAATAGCGGGACCTGGATGCCCATATTGGCTCCTACAAATTCTACGAAGATCTTTATCGGTCGAACCTCTATGTCAAGGATTCAGTTAATCCCGTATACTGTTCCCTTTGTTCTTCGGTATGCTACTTGCCCGAGATTCGATCGTCGGTATCTCTATACCTAGTTCAATCTCGTTACCGGCAAGTCTCTTTACTCGTTCCATAATACAAGATCTCGTGGCTAACACTTTAGTCACATTGCTTGCAAGGCTCATTGTGATGTTGTATTACCGAGTGGGCCCTGAGATACCTCTCCGTCATACGGAGTAACAAATCCCAGTCTTGATCCATGCCAACCCAACAGACACCCTCGGAGATACCTGTAGAGCACCTTTATAGTCACCCAGTTACGTTGCGACGTTTGATACACACAAGGTACTCCTCCGATGTCAGGGAGTTGCATGATCTCATGGTCATAGGAACAGATACTTGACATGCAGAAAACAATAGCAATAAACTGACACGATCAAATGCTACGTTCTTAGTTTGGGTCTTGTCCATCACATCATTCTCCTAATGATGTGATCCCGTTATCAAATGACATCTCATGTCAATGGCTAGGAAACCTTAACCATCTTTGATCAACGAGCTAGTCAACTAGAGGCTTACTAGGGACACAGTGTTGTCTATGTACCCACACATGTATTTGAGTTTCCAATCAATACAATTATAGCATGGATAATAAACGATTATCATGAACAAGGAAATATAATAATAACCAATTTATTATTGCCTCTAGGGCATATTTCCAACAACCACAGCTGTACTACCGCATAAGCGGTACTACCGTGGTACCGAGCGGTACTACCGCTTGGGTGACAAGAAAACTGCCCAGAGACTGAAACTGCCATAACTTCTGCAAATGAGCTCCGAATTGAGCAAACTCAAGCTTGTTGGATAGATAACGACAAGCTTGTTGGTTATAATAAGAAGTGGCAGGGGAGATATGCCTAACATATAGAGATGAGAAACCTCTAAGAATGAAGACCCGGCATAAACTCCAACATCGAAAACATCATAGAAGATGCATAGATGAACTCCGTTTTCGATGACCTCGAGCTTGTCATGAAGATGACCACAAGCTCAAAAACTCACAAAGAGAAACACCAAACAAGAACCAAGAAAGATGATGCAAGGATGCAAAGGTTTGAGCTCTCTACGAACGATACGATCAAGCTACTCACTTGAGAGCCCCCCTTGATAGTACGGCTATCGATCCTATAACCCGGTCTCCCAACAACTACCATGAGACCGGTAAAATTAGAAAACCTATCAAGGGCAAACCTTTGCCTTGCGCATAGTCCACTTGAGCTAGATGATGACGATCTTGACCTCCTCAAGTTGGACCACCTTTCTTGATTGCGCCGGCTCGATGAAGACTAGTTGATTGCTCCCCCATACTCCACTATGGGTGAGCCACTCTTCGGCACATCTTCACAAGTCCATTGTCACCACAATGGACGGCAAGCTTCAAGCAAGTGATCTCTTCGTGATGCTCCACTTGAACTTGCACACCGCAAACTTGATGACGATCACCACTTGATGTCATCCTCCATGGGTTGAATGAGATCTTCCTCTTGATGCAAGCCCATGGAAACATACCTAACCCCACATAGAACTCTCGCATAGAGCATGGGTTAGTACACAAAGCGTAATGGACAATGCTTACCATACCGTGAGATCACTTGATCCCACTCGGTACATCTCTTCTACGCTTTGTGTGTTGATCAACTTGAATCACTCTTCATATTTAGTCTTGATCAACCTTGAATCTTTCCAACTCTCTTCATTAGGATGATGTCTTGAATCTTCTTCTTCAAGACATGCTTTGCACTAGGCTCAACACTCACATGACCAATCGTTGGATAAATCCTTGAATAGTACCTTGGTCAACACATATTCTTCTTCAAATCACCTTGAGACCAACAAATGGTCTACAAGCAAAGCCTATCGACAAACCCTTCAAATATAACTCAAGGCAACCATTAGTCCATATAGATTGTCTTCAATTACCAAAACCAAACATGGGGGCAGCACATGTTCTTTCACCATGAGAGTCCACTATACCTACCTATGGATTGAGTAAGATCCTTCAAGTAAGTTGTCATCGGTGCAAAAAGCAATAAAAATTGCTCCTAAATATGTATGATCTTTTATTGTGAGGGAAAATAAGCGTTGTACGAACTTGTGATGGTAAAGAAATAAAAGCGACGGACTGCATAATAAAGGTTGCTATCACAAAGGGCAATACAACATGACGTTCCTTTGCATTAAGGGTTGCACATCCAAAAACAAAAAGCGCATGACAACCTCTGCTTCCCTCTACGAAGGGCCTATCTTTTACTTTCTAGTACTTACCTTTATGCAAGAGTCAAGGCGATCTTCACCACTTCCTATATTTCGCCTTTTTCTCTTGGCAAGCGTCATGTGTTGGGGAATGATCTAAACATATATATCCACACAAATATATTTGATCATGAATTATTATTGTTGACAATTATCTATATGATAAATAAGTTGGGAGGCGAAACATTAAGCCCCTATCTTTCTCTGTGTTCGATGGATGCTATTTGTTCTAAAAATATGCTTTGAGTGTCAATAATCATGGAAGACTATATGATAGTTGAGTATGTGGAATTTGCTAAATCAAAGCTCTTACATAGACCCTTCCTGAAAATAAGATGAATTGCAATTGTTCGATGACTAGGAATATGGTTTGTTAGTTTTCAAGAAACTTTCTGGTCTATACTTTAACATGTGAATAGCTTGTTACTTGATCATGAGAAATTTTATGAGATGAGCTACTGTTTATGGTTTATATTGATGCTAGAAAAAGTGATTGGAATTATCATTGATCAAACTTGTGCACTTGCTAGCATTCACACTTCATAAATTATTTCTTTTATCATTTACCTACTCGAGGACGAGCAGGAATTAAGCTTGGGGATGCTGATACGTCTCCAACGTATCTATAATTTATGAAGTATTCATGCCATGTTTAAAATAGTTTTATATGATTTTGTTATGATTTTATTAGAACTAACCCGGACTGACGGTGTTTTCAGCAGAACTACCATGGTGTCGTTTTTTGTGCAGAAATAAAAGTTCTCGGAATGGGCTGAAAATTTACGGAGAATATTTTTGGAAAATATAAAAAATACTGGAGCAAAAAGATACCGGAGAGGAGTCCCGAGGCAGCCACAAGCCTAGGGTGCGCCCCCCCTAGGGCGCGCCCCCTGGCTTGTGGGTCCCTCGGGAGTCTCCTTGAGGTGAAACCGACGCCAAAAATTCCTATAAATACCAAAACCCCCAGAAAGAAACCTAGATCGGGAGTTCCGCCGCCGCAAGCCTCTGTAGCCACGAAAAATCAATCGGGAGCCTGTTCCGGCACCCTGCCGGAGGGGGAAACCATCACCGGAGGCCATCTTCATCATCCCGGCGGTCTCCATGACGAGGAGGGAGTAGTTCACCCTCGGGGTTGAGGGTATGTACCAGTAGCTATGTGTTTGATCTCTCTCTCTCGTGTTCTTGAGATGACACAATCTTGATGTACCGCGAGCTTTATTAATATAGATGAATCATATGGAGTTTTCCCCTCTCTATCTTCTTGTGATGAATTGAGTTTTCCCTTTGAAGTTTTCTTATCGGATTGAGTCTTTAAAGGATTTGAGAACACTTGATGTATGTCTTGCGATGGGATATCCGTGGTGACAATGGGATGCTCTATTGATCCACTTGATGTATGTTTTGGTGATCAACTTGCGGGTTCCATGACCTTGGGAATCTATGCATAGGGGTTGGCACACGTTTTCGTCTTGACTCTCCGGTAGAAACTTTGGGGCACTCTTTGAAGTTCTTTGTGGTGGATTGAACATGATGAATCTGAAATTGTGTGATGCATATCGTATAATCAAGCCCATGGGTACTCATGGTGACATTGGAGTATCTAGGTGACATTAGGGTTTTGGTTGATGTGTATCTTAAGGTGTTATTTTAGTACGAACTCTAGGGCTGTTCGTGACACTTATAGGGATAACTCATAAGATTGATCGGAAAAGATAACTTTGAGGTGGTTTCGTACCCTACAATAATTTCTTCGTTTGTTCTCTGCTACTTGTGACTTTGGAGTGAACTCTTTGTCGCACGTGAGGGATTTACATATGATTTAACTATGTCAGTATTGTTGAGAGAACTTGCACTAGTGAAAGTATGAACCCTAGGCCTTGTTTCTAAGCATTGCAATACCATTTGTGCTCATTTTTATCATTAGTTACCTTGCTGTTTTTATATTTTCAGATTACAAAAACCTATATCTACCATCCATATTACACTTGTATCACCATCTCTTCGCCGAACTAGTGCACCTATACAATTTACCATTGTATTGGGTGTGTTGGGGACACAAGAGACTCTTTGTTATTTGATTGCAGGGTTGCTTGAGAGAGACCATCTTCATCCTACACCTCCCACGGATTGATAAACCTTAGGTCATCCACTTGAGGGAAATTTGCTACTGTCCTACAAAACTCTGTGCTTGGAGGCCCAACACGAGTCTACAAGAAGAAGGTTGCGTAGTAGACATCAAAGGTGTTACTGGGGGCGGGTCTTGGTAAGCTGCCGCAGCCGCCGCCTCGCGCTGAGCTCTGGCATGATCCACAATTGCCTGAGCGTTGACAACGGGTGGGTCATCACGGGGCGGGTTTCGACGTCGCTCACTGCTAGAGACAGCCGGTGACTCCAAGCGCCGACTATAACTGCGGCTTGGGATGGGGGTTGAGTGCACACGACTCCGGCTGTAAGTATACTTTTCCTGTTGAGTCACTGTTGTCTGCAAGTACCCAATGGCATTCCTTGCCTCTTCGGCGAAAGGTGTCCCCTCAGCAAGGGGGAGCGCATTGAGCCTGGCAGCCGCTGCTATCATGTTGTCCACCGGGTTAGAGTAATGACCAGGTGGTGTCAGAAAATGCTGCGGAGGCGTCTGATTCCTGCGGGGCAGGTCTGGCTGCCGATGCTGAGTCCCCGCCCTATTCCCAGGCACTTCCGCCGTTCGGGTCATGGTCAGAGGCGCGTTCGGTCCTGCCCCCGGCATCTTAAAAAGATTTCTGGGCTCATACTGATCAGGCAGGCGGGTCTGATGCCTCATCCAAAAAACTGCCTCTGAGGATTGTTGATCCAGATTAAGGCGAAAGGCTTCAGCCCTGAGATGCTCCGACTCAGCATCCATCTGAGCCTGCAACGCATTGATCTCCTCCCGGGCCCTGGTCATCTGGTCCTTCAGCCTTGCGATCTCTGCGTTACGGTTTGCTTGGTTTTCCGTTGTGACCTCGGTTCCCATCAAAGTTGTCAGCTCGTTCATCAGATCCAGTAATACTTGAGCCAGCGGCCTGGCTGACCCGGATCCTGACGCGCCTGCAGCCGTTGCCCTAGCCGCCGTGCTGCTGGAAACTGGCACAGTGCCTGCCATGAAGATGGCGGCTTGGCTCGGCGGCTCACAGGGCTCCGGAATACTGTCACCATCGAAGTAGACCCAAGCCCGCCGTTATGAAGCTGGTAGATTGATTCTGCCTCTCCGCTCGAGGATCCATCCTCTGAGCAGATGAGGGTTTCTTCTCGTGACACGGAACCTTCCTCAAGTTCCGCGCCTTGGGTGAAGCTGACGAAGACGTGCTTCCGGCCCGGCTGGATCCGGGCGGGTTGTGCACGTCGGGCCGACTCGACGAGGTTGGTGCAGATGTCCGGCCCGGGCTTAGATCCGCCGATCTTGCCGATGAAAACATGAATTCCGCCGAAGGGGACCCAGTACCCGTACTCGATTGAGTCGGCCTCGGGGCCCCAGCCAGCGTCGTCGATGTAGAGCTTGTCGCGGCGACTCTTAGTCATCCTGCCAACGGCGTATCCCTCGATCCCTGGGAGAGAGCCCTTCGAGTACTCCAAACCACCGCGCATCTGCCCCACAGTGGGCGCCAACCGTCGTGGTTTTATCACGGCAGATGTCCTAGTGCAAGGACTTAGGGGTGAAGTCATTGCTACGGTGGTTAACTTGAAGGGGTTGGTCGGGACTAAAGACACACGTTTACCTAGGTTCGGCCCCTCTCGAAGGAGGTAATAGCCTACGTCCTGCTTTGAGTTGTATTGATTGGGTATCGATTACAAGGGAGCGGAATTTGCTTGACCTAGCACTCGATCAAAGGTTTCGTGTCTTAAGCCGCCCAGGGAACCCGCCTTTATATACACAGGTCGAGGCCCTGGGCTTACAAGAGTCCGGGCCGGGTTACATCCAGTAACCGACCTTATATCTAAATCACCTTGCCTTGCCTAGCAAGCCATCTCCCAGCGGCTTATGCCTCCGGGTCACACATTGCCTTCCGGCTCTGGGCCTCCGCCCGGCTCGTTTGGCAAGTTACTACTAGGCCTTGTCTTAGTCTTCCGGCCTTCTTAAGGCCTCACTGCTAAGCCGCCAACTTCCTAACCCGGCCCCTCCTGGGCGGGTTATACCCTGGGGTTATATCCCCAACAGGTATTGAATAGCATAATGGATCTGAACATATAATCTTCCACCAAATAAACCATATAGTAGTCAACTACGCAAGGTAATCAACACTACTACTCACCCACAGGTACCAATCTGATGTTCCGGTACAAAGATTGAACACAAGAGATGAACTAGGGTTTGAGAGGAGATGGTGCTATTGAAGATGTTTGTAACACCCTGGATTTGGTGCTACAGTGATCTTGGTAATTAAGCTACAGTAACCCAGGAGTTAAGTTAATCCATCTTTACTAAACAATGTTTGATCATTATGGAATCATATCTCATTTCAAAGTCCTATTGAATTTTCAAAAATTCATTCAATAAGTGGTTTAAATATATTTTTCAAACCTGAAAACTAAAATCATGGTTAGGTTACAAATATTCCCTAAGTAATTATAAATTGGAAACCAACTTTTTATAAAGTATTTTAGTGACTCAAAACAATTATAGGAGAGGCCAAAACAATTATTTAAATGCCGTTTGAATTATGAAAATTCCCAAACTTATCATTTGATCCCCAAACTTTTTGTGGCTCTGCCTAATAGTGCAATGGAATTATGTGCCAAGTTTCATATATAACAAAATTCATTTGGTGGTCCAGCTAAATACCAATCAGTTGGGAAATATTACAACAGAAAAGAATAGGGAATAGGCCAAGCATTCACTGTGCAATTATGGCCCAGTGCTACAGTGCATGGCCCAGCCCACCACAGGCCTTTCTTCGTCCTCTGTACAGAGAGGAGGCAGCGCCTGTGCGTGGCGGCCATCCACGCTGCCATGGCCACTGTGGCCGCCGTGTCGACCATCTAGCGAGCCCCCGCGGCGTATAAGGCCCTCCCTGACGCGTGAGACAAACCCTAGGCCTCACTTATCCCCTCGCTCGTCCTCTCCCGCTCGGTTTCGTTCACTCCCGAACTGCCGTCGACGCACCGTCGCCGTCCTCGCGGCCACTGGCCTCCCCGTGCATCCGTTCGATCGGAGCTACACCGTGCGTTCGGGATCGAGCCGGATTTCGCCCACGGCCGCCACATCTCGCCGTCGAGCCCGTCGCAATCCGGCCGCCCCGCGCTCCCTAACCACGTCCACGAGCTCCGCGGTGAGATCCTCAACCGATTCCCCTCATTTCCCGGCTCGATTCGTCGCCGTTTGCCGTCGTCCCCGAGTGTACGCGTACGTGCACGTGTGTGCGTGCTGCCTGCTACTGCTTTGCTGCTCGCGCGCTACTGTTACCGCTGCTCCTCGCAACCGCAGCTGCCACCGCGTGCTGCTGATGCTCCTGGGCGCGCCCGCCGTAGCTCTCCGCCTAGCCCCGCGCCTGCTCAACTGCTGCTTGCCGCCGCTACTTGGTTGCCGCAGCCGCTGCTCGTCTTGTCGTTGCTCTGCTCTGCTGCGTAGCTGCACTGCTGCTGCTTGCTCTACGTGCTGGTTGCTGCGTGCTGGTTGCGGCTGCTGCTTACTGCTTGTCGCTGCTGGCTACTGCTGTTGCGTTGCTAGCCGCTGCTGCGTTGCTAGCCGCTGCTGGCCATGGATATGTCCATGGCCGGGTGTGTGTGTGCAGCGTGTGTGTGCTGTGTGTGTGTGTGTGTTGTGTGCACCGCAATGGGTGTGTGAGTGGCCGGTTTGGTCACTGCCTAGTGTGGCCGGCCCTTGCTTAATTAGAGGCTAGGATTAGTTAGTATATTAATGCAGTGCTAAATTAGTCTAATACAAATGACATGTGGGCCTCCTTTAATTAGTTTTGTTTTATTTATTTGTTTAGGTATAGTCCATGACATGTGGGTCCACTAACCCTGTTGACCAGTCAAACTTTGACTGGTCAACATTGACTGTACTGCTGACTCAGCCCCCCCCCTGACCCACTGGTCATACACATAGGCTAGCTACAGCTGGGTGCATTTAGTATTTTCTGTTTTATTTCGAATTAATAACAATTTCAGAAAATGATTAAATCTTTATAAAATCATATAAAGTAAATTATAACTCGGATGAAAATATTTTATATATGAAAGTTGTTCAGAAAAATCCCATGAATCCGAATACGCAGTCCGTTAGTCTGTCACGTGCCCCTAGCATAGCGAACATGGAACTTTTTCATCATTTTCGCCTGTTCAGTAATAGCCCGAGACCCGAAAAATATCGTTAGATATTCTTCCGACACGTCTGCGACGTGTAATACTGCGTTAGTGCATGCCTACCTCTGCATATTGCCATGTCATGCATCGTGTTGCATCTGTGCTTTATATTTATTGTTTCTTCCCCCCTTCTCTCCGGTAGACCCCGAGACTGACGGTGCTGCCGGGTACGACTACACCGCTGACGATCAGCCTTTTGCCGCAGAGCAGCAAGGCAAGCAACTCCCCTTGATCATTCCGATATCGACCATTCTTCCCTCTTATTCTTGCATTAGTTTTTGCTACTGTATTAGTTAGCTCCTATTCTAATGCATAGCCTGTTTTTGATAAACTGCTACTATACCTGCAATCATATCAATTGCTTAGTATATGTTGATCAATGAATCCCCAGTGACCCCCTTAGTCCCAGTTGCCCCTGCTTCTTCATCGACGACTCGACGACCCAAAGACTCGGTCAACCGACCGACAAGCCTGGTCCCTCACATCACCGCACTCCCCTTAGTTGTACGACCCTGCAGCGCTACTATCGAGTACCGAGGGTGACACCTCGTGAAGTACTCATGATGCTAGCTCTGTAGTGTAGCTAGTCGGTCGTGGTTATCGAGGGTGATTCCTCCTTCACCACTCCCGACGATGACTCTGTTGTGCAACCCCTCAAGTGTGGGACCCTCGAGGGTGATTCCTCTAAGTCCACCTTGACGGTTTCATCGAGCGGGGCCCCTTGAGGGTGATTCCTCAGGTTCCGTCTTGATGTTTTATACACACAGTTACTATGACCTGGTTACAGAAACATGTTGGTGATGGGTCGGCCCTGAGGGGTACCCACGGTTTGATGATGATGAGGCGTGGACGGGCAGGAGAGGCCCTTGCCACACATCCTCGAGACGGGGCGACGGGACCGCACTTTATGGGTCGCGCTTGCCCCGGATTAATAAAATGCTAATGGGTTGGGTATTTGATCTGAGTTGGGTCGTTGGCCTTTTTACGCACCAAACCATCGCGTGGGAGAAGTTATGGGTACTCAGCGTCGTTGTATCAGCCGAAGTCTTCGGACGTCAGCAATGGAGTGGCGCGCGCCGGATTGGACTGGACGGTACAGCTCTTGGACTGGAGTGTGCTAGGTCTGCTTCCGGCCGCGTTCGCATCGTGCATGAGCGCGTAGGGCAAGTGGGCCCACGACCCCTGTGTGCTTAGGATTTAGACCGGCGGGCTGGCCTCTTCGTTGAGCCTAGGTGGGGCGACGACGTGCTGCTATCCCGAGGCCGGGCATGACCCAGGAAAGTGTGTCCGGCCGGAGGTGATCAGGCGTGTTGGAAATGCGGTGCACCCCTGCAGGGATGAATTATCTATTCGAATAGCCGTGTCCACGGTAACAGGACGACTTGGAGTTGTGCCTTGACCTTATACAACTAAAATTGTGAATTTAATTTGAAATGAATGTTGGCTCCGAGATTGCTTTCTCGCAGGGAGTCAAGGAAGAATCTCTGGGCGTGGTTACTTAATAAAATTGCTACAATAATATTGCTATATATGAGATACCAGTCTACTCTCTTCTAATGCTGCAAGATGCTGAAGATGCTAGTCTTCGATAGGACTAGGCCATTCTCCCTATTCTTGCTGTCTGCAGTCAGTCCAGATATAACCCCATTCCTTGATACTGATGCATACTTAGCATAGTTCTGATGTCAGTCTTGCGAGTACTTTGGATGAGTACTCACCGCTGCTTTGCATTCTCTTTCCCCCTCGATACGATTCCGTGTTCAGATGACGGAGCCCAGGAGATGGGGTATGCCGGAGACGACTACTACACCACCGCTGGAGCCTACTACTACGTGGAGAGTGCCGACGCTCAGGAGTAGTTAGGAGGTTCCCAGGCAGGAGGCCTCGCCTCTTTCGACCCGTTGCTTATGTTTGTGCTAGCCTTCTTAAGGCAAAACTTGTCTAACTTATGTCTGTACTCAGATATTATTTGCTTCCGCTGACTCGTGCTTGTCGAGCTTTGTATTCGAGCCCTCGAGGCCCCTGGCTTGTAATATGAAGCTGTATGACCTTAATTTGTGTCTAGAGTTGTGTTGTGATATTAATTAGTGAGTCCCTAATCTTGGTCGTACGCATTGCGTGTATGATTAGCATACGGTCGAGATCGGGGGCGTCACAAGTTGGTATCAGAGCCAACTGCCTGTAGGTAGCCCTCTTTCCAACTCCTTGGCCGAAGTTGAGTCTAGTACTTGAAAAACTTTTATTAACATTGTTGTGTGGCTTACGGGACCACATCTCAATCGGGTGGTATTAGGATCTTTTACTCCTCGTCTATACTCTGGGTTCTGATCTCTCTTCTCTTTTGGATTAAAGATTTTACTAACTCTAACTCTAGGTTCTCGTAACTACTTCGCCCGGAGAGCCCCTCATTCCAGATGACGGCTTGATTCATCAGAAGACTCCGAAGATACTCTCTGATGTTCTCTCGAGAACTTTTGTTCATCGCTCTTGCGATTCCCTTCTGCCATCAACTCCCCCCTATGCTTACTGGGGATTCGTTCGTCCGCAGTTGTCATGGGTTTCACAAAATCCTTCGAATTGCTATTTGATCTTCCAAATCCTCAATAGCCTTTGACTCTTGACCTTTCTCACCTGCTTGCATTATGGTTATTTCCATATGTCTAGCAATATTCTTTAAATCCTTGGCGGTTGTCATTTGATTTTATTGATCCAACCTGTGTGTGGATGCACGCACTCACCAGTTGTTTCTCGTAAATTATCTGTCCGGCTCAGACGTCTTTCCAAACATGAATTGGTTCTCGACAAATCAACTTTGATTGATTGTCCATCTAAGTCCATTCAGCTTACCTGTATTTGATCATAGCATCTGATTCTGATACACCAATTGAGAAATCTTAATTCCTTGGTTATTTTAAAAATCGATTTAATTGGATGTTCTATAATCTGATGCCTTGCATTTTTCTTCCACTGATTGGGTTCCGATACTCACATCAGATTCCTTTGTGGGACGCCAAAACCATTGTTGGGTTTATCCGACATCATCCTTCACATTCAAAATCCTTGTGAGTTCTTCCCCTGATGCATGATGCCATTGGTAAATTGTGTCTTCTCCCTCTGATAAGTTGTATCCTATGCTTTTATCAGCCATGCTCTTTTGTCAAACATGTGTTAATTACTCTTGAAGCTTGTGGTATATGTTCCTAAGATGCCCCGATGGGTTGAACCTATGCCTTCCTTAATTCGTGTGAACTCAAGAGTTTTCACGAGTCCTACTCTTCTGGTGTTTTGCCGGATAATCTTTCAAAGCTACAACCTCATCGAAAGCGAGGAGTAAATGGAAGGTGATGCATTGATGAAGTGGGAGTCGACCTTGTACCTTGTGTTCATGCCCATGGAAACGATGTTGATCTTATCATAGAAGCGTCTCGTAACAATAATTTTTCCCCTTTGTATGATTCGACCTTGTATCTGTGAATTGATACTTTACAACCGTGGTTCTGACCATGATTGTTCTTCTTTGATCCCATTTTAGACTAGTTTAAGAACTTGTCTTCTGCAGATCAATACATCGGTCCAAGCTTTAATTTTGATCTACATCCGAGTATTACCCCTGGTATCTCGAGAAAATCATGGAACTACGTAGCTTCTTGTAAGCTCCTCATCAGCTATGTTTTCCTTCACTGATTCCAGTTTCCTCATGTTCTGAGTTGTTGGACACTCAAGGACACCGATAATGGAATCGAGTCCGCATTGCGATTCAACAACTCTTAGTACTCTTCTTTGCTTATGAGTTTGTGCTCGATCATGTCTTTCCAAGCTGTTTGGCTACATCATCATCGTCATGCTAAGGCTTGACCATGCTATTTATATCCTTCACCTCAGAACACAATTCCAACAGTGGTCTAAGCTTACATCGAGTTTGCAACGTCATGTTGGTTGTCTCGAAGGCAATTTTGACTCCGAGCTAGCACTCTAAACTGTGGTTCCGACCACCCTTCGCTTCATCATTTCTTTGCTTGATGTCGTCGCTGATCGATTACACCTTCAAGAGACTTCTCGGCAAATGTGTCATGATCCTCATCGGCATTCTGGGCTCTTCCAGGATATCAATTAAATTCACGATGAGAGTAGCATCCTTGTTCGTGGTAATTGGTGTTGTCGTTGGCGACATCCTTGCCATCACCTTTCATTTCTTTCTTCCCGTGTTGTTTCTAACCGGAATACTGACACATGGAATGTGATGTGTAAATTCAATACTTATGGCATACCAACTCTATCACCTTGGAGTTAATGAACAATAAGTCCATTCTTAGTGTATTGGCTGTTGAGTCAGCACTATAACATTGGTCGTGCTACTTAATCTGTATTTCGGGTGCACCTATCGATTAATGTTTAATTGTGGATGTTTCCTTCGGACATACCTCAATATATCATCTGGTTTTGTTCACTTAATCGTGGAGATCCTTCTTTGTGGGAATCTCGATGAATTGTTGCTGAGCCCATCAGCCACATCCTCTTCTCCCTCGTGGTTCATGATGGACATTTAAGCTAGTGTTGGAAACCTTGAAAGCATTATCTTTGTGCCTAGTTCATGAAGAATATGTTTGATAAAAGAAGTGTTTTTCCTATAAGTTCACGTGCATTTTAGCCACCGTGCTTACGGGATTTTTTTTATCTCGCTTCCTCTGGAATCGTTCCAATTCATTCAGTCATGTGCGAAGTATTCTATGGTTTGATAGATTTGCTACTTTCACTCCATATGTATTTCCTAACACGCCAGGCCACTGATTGATTTGATTTGTCCTAGTCCAGACTTACACATAGAACTTTGATATCCTCTATGATGGTCCCCAATCAGAACTTGATTGCCCTCCATTCTAGAAACTTCCATGTGGGCACGAATGTCTTGACCTTGTGTTCAGATGTCTTGTAGTCTGGATAATGATTCAAGTCTTGCTTCTGTCGTTCTTTCCGAGATTCTTGCAACATCATCTCGTAGGTCTGTGCTGCATCCTTTTCTCCTCAGGCCTTCTTTGTCTGAAGTATCCTGACACCAACCAGATCTGAATCTCGGACAGATACGATGGTTGGAGCATTATCAAGAATTATAACTTTGGTCTTATTACTCGGTAAGGTGTTGTTGTAGCTAGCACACCTGGCCGGATGACCTATTGTTATAATGCTTTGTTCAGCTAGGGTTGCCATTCTTCCATGGGGGAATTGTAATACTTATTTTATAAGTTGTTCCTACTGGATCCTTTGTGTATCCAACTCCATCCTTTACTCGAAACACCATATCATTGCTATCCCGAAGCATGGATGTGGTATATGGCTCATCAAAAGGAATAATGTAAGCTCAATGCTAATTGTTTCTTGATCAATTATTCAAACCCCATAGTATGGGCATGTCATGGATTTTCCTCGCCCCTTTTACCAAAATGGTTATCTACTTGCTATTCTGTCATGTATATCATGCTCTGTTTTTCCTTGGGAATGATATACTCCTAAAACTTGAGTATAACCACATTTTCCTTTCCATTGATCTGTTTAATGTGATGAACACATTTTCCTTTCCATTGGCCTGTTTCACCTTTCTTAAGATTATATGATCTAAGCAGTAATAATTCTCTGCTTAGGTAAACACCTCGGTGAACAAGTCTGTCAGTAAGATCCTGTTACTATTGTTGATAACATTCCGGTAACCGCCGGTGGACGAGAACTTTGCCTATTGGTCCGCCTCGTTTCTACGAGCAGGAAAATGGTTCTATTCGTCCCCCGCCCTTGGTACCGACGTTGCTGCCAACATAACTGACACGCTTTACACTGACATGTCTTGCTACCATGACCGTGTAAGATGTCACCGCTCTTCCTACTCTTAACCCACATGGTGGGCCCATAACCCACGGTTCCACAGGATCGAAACCTGACTCTCCTGTACCTCTTTGATTCCAAAGTATCCTTTGCACTTGGCTTCGTATGTAATTCCCGATCCACCGGGCAAGGGATGATCTATTCTAGTATCAGACGTAATATTTATTTTCGTTGCTCTGAACCCTTTTCGCCTTCTGATCAGGCATCGTTTGATTGCCTACCCGTTTGAAGCTTTTGTACCATAGCTTATTGCTCCCAAGGAATTCCCTGAGTTACAACTCGAGGAATAATTCTTGTAATCTTCCTGAGTTCACCGTCAGATGCCCAACTTTGTTTAGATTCGTCCTTCCAGAGTTTCCCTTCTTATCGCACACGTAGGACGAAGAAGATCCTGAAGGGAGGATGACGACTTATTCAAGATGAGCTGAAACGGAGAATTGAAGACATCAATGAAAGGGATCAACTTCTTCGAGAAGAGTAACCAAGAACGAGAAGACTCGTTAGAATTTCGTAACTAAACTTCCCCCCTTTCTTCTACCTCTTAATTCTCGGGACGAGAATTTCTTTTAGTAGTGGAGTGTTGTAACACCCTGGATTTGGTGCTACAGTGATCTTGGTAATTAAGCTACAGTAACCCTGGAGTTAAGTTAATCCATCTTTACTAAACAATGTTTGATCATTATGGAATCATATCTCATTTCAAAGTCCTATTGAATTTTCAAAAATTCATTCAATAAGTGGTTTAAATATATTTTTCAAACCAGAAAACTAAAATCATGGTTAGGTTAAAAATATTCCCTAAGTAATTATAAATTGGAAACCAACTTTTTATAAAGTATTTTAGTGACTCAAAACAATTATAGGAGAGGCCAAAACAATTATTTAAATGCCGTTTGAATTATGAAAATTCCCAAACTTATCATTTGATCCCCAAACTTTTTGTGGCTCTGCCTAATAGTGCAATGGAATTATGTGCCAAGTTTCATATATAACAAAATTCATTTGGTGGTCCAGCTAAATACCAATCAGTTGGGAAATATCACAACAGAAAAGAATAGGGAAAAGACCAAGCATTCACTGTGCAATTATGGCCCAGTGCTACAGTGCACGGCCCAGCCCACCACAGGCCTTTCTTCGTCCGCTGTACACAGAGGAGGCAGCGCCTGTGCGTGGCGGCCATCCACGCTGCCATGGCCACTGTGGCCGCCGTGTCGACCATCTAGCGAGCCCCCGCGGCGTATAAGGCCCTCCCCGACGCGTGAGACAAACCCTATGCCTCACTTATCCCCTCGCTCGTCCTCTCCCGCTCGGTTTCTCTCACTCCCGAACTGCCGTCAACGCACCGTCGCCGTCCTCGCGGCCACTGGCCTCCCCGGCGACCGAGAGATTGTCCAGGGACTTCCTCGCCGTCGACAACGTCATCCCCGTGCATTCGTTCGATCGGAGCTACACCGTGCGTTCGGGATCGAGCCGGATTTCACCCACGGCCGCCACATCTCGCAGTCGAGCCCGTCGCAATCCGGCCGCCCCGCGCTCCCTAACCACGTCCACGAGCTCCGCGGTGAGCTCCTCAACCGATTCCCCTCATTTCCCGGCTCAATTCGTCGCCGTTTGCCGTCGTCCCCGAGTGTACGCGTACGTGCACGTGTGTGCGTGCTGCCTGCTACTGCTTTGCTGCTCGCGCGCTACTGTTACCGCTGCTCCTCGCAACCGCAGCTGCCACCGCGTGCTGCTGCTGCTCCTGGGCGCGCCCGCCGTAGCTCTCCGCCTAGCCCCGCGCCTGCTCAACTGCTGCTTGCCGCCGCTACTTGGTTGCCGCTGCCGCTGCTCGTCTTGTCGTTGCTCTGCTCTGCTGCGTAGCTGCACTGCTGCTGCTTGCTCTACGTGCTGGTTGCTGCGTGCTGGCTGCGGCTGCTGCTTACTGCTTGTCGCTGCTGGCTACTGCTGTTGCGTTGCTAGCCGCTGCTGCGTTGCTAGCCGCTGCTGGCCATGGATATGTCCATGGCCGGGTATGTGTGTGCAGCGTGTGTGTGCTGTGTGTGTGTGTTGTGTGCACCGCAATGGGTGTGTGAGTGGCCGGTTTGGTCACTGCCTAGTGTGGCCGACCCTTGCTTAATTAGAGGCTAGGATTAGTTAGTATATTAATGCAGTGCTAAATTAGTCTAATACAAATGACATGTGGGCCTCCTTTAATTAGTTTTGTTTTATTTATTTGTTTAGGTATAGTCCATGACATGTGGGTCCACTAACCCTGTTGACCAGTCAAACTTTGACTGGTCAACATTGACTGTACTGCTGACTCAGCCCCCCCTGACCCACTGGTCATACACATAGGCTAGCTACAGCTGGGTGCATTTAGTATTTTCTGTTTTATTTCGAATTAATAACAATTTCATAAAATGATTAAATCTTTATAAAATCATATAAAATAAATTATAACTCGGATGAAAATATTTTATATATGAAAGTTGTTCAGAAAAATCCAATGAATCCGAATACGCAGTCCGTTAGTCTGTCACGTGCCCCTAGCATAGCGAACATGGAACTTTTCCATCATTTTCGCCTGTCCGGTAATAGCCCGAGACCCGGAAAATATCGTTAGATATTCTTCCGACCCGTCTGCGACGTGTAATACTGCGTTAGTGCATGCCTACCTCTGCATATTGCCATGTCATGCATCGTGTTGCATCTGCGCTTTATATTTATTGTTTCTTCCCCCCTTCTCTCCGGTAGACCCCGAGACTGACGGTGCTGCCGGGTACGACTACACCGCTGACGATCAGCCTTTTGCCGCAGAGCAGCAAGGCAAGCAACCCCCCTTGATCATTCCGATATCGCCCATTCTTCCCTCTTATTCTTGCATTAGTTTTTGCTACTGTATTAGTTAGCTCCTATTCTAATGCATAGCCTGTTTTTGATAAACTACTATTATACCTGCAATCATATCAATTGCTTAGTATAAGTTGATCAATGAATCCCCAGTGACCCCCTTAGTCCCAGTTGCCCCTGCTTCTTCATCGACGACTCGACGACCCAAAGACTCGGTCAACCGACCGACAAGCCTGGTCCCTCACATCACCGCACTCCCCTTAGTTGTACGACCCTGCAGCGCTACTATCGAGTACCTAGGGTGACACCTCGTGAAGTACTCATGATGCTAGCTCTGTAGTGTAGCTAGTCGGTCGTGGTTATCGAGGGTGATTCCTCCTTCACCACTCCCGACGATGACTCTGTCGTGCAACCCCTAAAGTGTGGGACCCTCGAGGGTGATTCCTCTAAGTCCACCATGATGGTTTCATCGAGCGGGGCCCCTTGAGGGTGATTCCTCAGGTCCCGTCTTGATGTTTTATACACACAATTACTATGACCTGGTTACAGAAACATGTTGGTGATGGGTCGGCCCTGAGGTGTACCCACGGTTTGATGATGATGAGGCGTGGACGGGCAGGAGAGGCCCTTGCCACACATCCTCAAGACGGGGTGACGGGACCGCACTTTATGGGTCGCGCTTGCCCTGCATTAATAAAATACTAATGGGTTAGGTATTTGATCTGAGTTGGGTCGTTGGCCTTTTTACGCACCAAACCATCGCGTGGGAGAAGTTATGGGTACTCAGCGTCATTGTATCGGCCGAAGCTCTTCGGACGTCAGCAATGGAGCGGCACGCGCCGGATTGGACTGGACGGTACAGCTCTTGGACTGGAGTGTGCTAGGTCTGCTTCCGGCCGCGTTCGCATCGTGCAGGAGCGCATAGGGCAAGTGGGCCCACGACCCCTGTGTGCTTAGGATTTAGACCGGCGTGCTGGCCTCTTCGTTGAGCCTAGGTGGGGCGACGACGTGCTGCTATCCCGAGGCCGGGCATGACCCAGGAAAGTGTGTCCGGCCGGAGGTGATCAGGCGTGTTGGAAATGCGGTGCACCCCTGCAGGGATGAATTATTTATTCGAATAGCCGTGTCCACGGTAACATGACGACTTGGAGTTGTGCCTTGACCTTATACAACTAAAATTGTGAATTTAATTTGAAATGAATGTTGGCTCCGAGATTGCTTTCTCGCAGGGAGTCGAGGAAGAATCTCTGGGCGTGGTTACTTAATAAAATTGCTACAATAATATTGCTATATATGAGATACCAGTCTACTCTCTTCTAATGCTGCAAGATGCTGAAGATGCTAGTCTTCGATAGGACTAGGCCATTCTCCCTATTCTTGCTTTCTGCAGTCAGTCCAGATATAACCCCATTCCTTGATACTGATGCATACTTAGCATAGTTCTGATGTCAGTCTTGCGAGTACTTTGGATGAGTACTCACCGCTGCTTTGCATTCTCTTTCCCCCTCGATACGATTCCGTGTTCAGATGACGGAGCCCAAGAGATGGGGTATGCCGGAGACGACTACTACACCACCGCTGGAGCCTACTACTACGTGGAGAGTGCCGACGCTCAGGAGTAGTTAGGAGGTTCCCAGGCAGGAGGCCTCGCCTCTTTCGATCCGTTGCTTATGTTTGTGCTAGCCTTCTTAAGGCAAAACTTGTCTAACTTATGTCTGTACTCAGATATTATTTGCTTCCGCTGACTTGTGCTTGTCGAGCTTTGTATTCGAGCCCTCGAGGCCCCTGGCTTGTAATATGAAGCTGTATGACCTTAATTTGTGTCTAGAGTTGTGTTGTGATATTAATTAGTGAGTCCCTAATCTTGGTCGTACGCATTGCGTGTATGATTAGCGTACGGTCGAGATCGGGGGCGTCGCAATGTTGATGAAGATTGGCCTCCCAAAGATGAGAGGGGTGTTGGTGATGACGATGGCTTCGATTTCCCCCTCCGGGAGGGAAGTTCCCCCGGCGGAATCGCTCCGCCAAAGGGCAAAAGCGCTCCTGCCCAAGTTCCGCCTCGAGGTGGCGGCGCTTCGTCCCGAAATTCCTCCTTTGATTTTTTCTATGTCAAATTTGACTATATACCAGAAGATGGGCACCGGAGGTGGGCCGAGGTGGCCACAACCCATCAGGGCGCGCCCAGGGGGGTCTGGCGCGCCCTGGTGGGTTGTGCCCACCAGGCTTGCCCCCTCCGGTAGTTTTCTGCTCCAGTATTTTTTATTTATTCCAAAAATGATCTCCGTAAAATTTCAGCTTCATTGGAGTTGTGCAGAATAGGTATCTCAGATGTGCTTTTCTTGGGTTCAGAATTCCAGTTGCCGGTATTCTCCCTCTTTGTGTAAACCTTACATATTATGAGAGAAAAGGCATTAGAATCACTCCTTAAAGCATTATTATTTGACAAAACATAATAAATAACACTAGGAAATCTTGATGCGAAATGGACGTATCAACTCCCCCAAGCTTAGACCTCGCTTGTTCTTAAGCGAAAGCCGATATTGAAAAGCATGTCCATATGGTTTGAGAGAGAGGTGTCGATAAAACAAAATACGAACATAGAAGCATCATGCTTATTAATATACAGCAACAAACTCTATCATAAAATTTATTCAATACATTTTTATCATATAGCTTCTTATGAACAAGTAACAATTCATCACAACATAGAAGTATGAAGCATAAACCTTATAGAAAACCAACAAACTATGTTCTCAGTCAACTTTGCAACTACAATTCATCCTATTTTCAGGAAGGGTCTCATGTCGGAGCCTTTTGGCAAGTCCACATACTCAACCATCATTTAGTCTTCTATGATTGCTAACACTCACGGCATACCCATGAACAAAAAGTTTCAACCGGACACATAGGAAGATAAGGGCCTATAGTTTCGCCTCCCAACGTATTCACCTCAAGGGTGATGTCAACAATAATAACTCATGCACACTCATATCCAACTGATATATGTGCCTAGATATTTCCTCACCACATGATGCTTGCAAAAAGAAAAAGGAATAAGGAATAAGGAAGAATACGTTGACTCTTGCATAAAAGTAAATACATGAAAGTAAAAGATAGGTCCTTCGCAGAGGGAAGCAGAGGTTGTCATGCGCTTATTGGTTTGTATGCCCAATCCCTTAATGTAAAAGAACGTCACGCTATATTGCCCCCTATGATAGCAACCTTTATTATGCAGTCCGTCGCTTTTATTACTTTGCCATCATAAGTTCGTATAGCGCTCAATTTTCTCTTACACTAATTGATCAAACACTTTTAGAAGCAATTTTTATTGCCTTATTGCACCGATGACAACTTACTTGAAGGATCTTTCTCGATCCATAGGTAGGTATGGTGGACACTCAAAGAATGAATTTGGGTTTGGGTTTTTGGATGCACAAGTAGTATCTCTACTTAGTGCGGAATTTTTGGCTAGCAAAGATATTGAGCAAGCACCACATGTTGAAGGATCTATGACAATATAACTTCTACGTGGATATGAACAAGCATAAATCATTACGTTGTCTTCCTTGTCCAACGTCAACAATTTTGACATATAATATTTGATGGGGTCTCACAATCATAAAAGATGTCCAAGATAGTGTATTTGCATGTGAATCTTCTCTTCCCTTATTAATTCTTTCATGAATTGCCTCATTAACCAATGCTATGTTTGCCAATCTCCAATAAATTTTACTACTTATTCTTTTCCTTATGTGATATCACTACTCACCATAGGATTAGCATATGATTCTTTTCATTTATTTCTCTTTCCTTTATTTTGATTGCAACAAGAAAGTAGAGAGGCAAAAACTCAAACTAACTTTATTATATAACTTTCACTCGATTACATGGATAGATAGGCCAAGAAACTAACACACGAAAATAGATCATGCTAAACTTTTATTCAACTAAAGCAAAGGGAAACTAAAGATCGAACTAAAATAGGTAAAGGTGAATAAAAGTGGTGGTGATACGATACCGGGGCACCTCCCCCAAGCTTGGCTCAAGCCAATGGGAGTGCCCATACCCGTGTGCTCAAGTCTCATTTGGTGGTGGTGATGAAGAAGGTGGTGGTGATGAAGAAGTAGTCTTGTCCTCCAGCTTCCAGGGCAAGGGCTCCTCATCAAAAGTTGATGCTAGAGTCCCCTGAGTCCTGCAACTGGCAGCTAAACTCATACCTTTAAATCTTGCTTCATATTCGAAGACTTGGTTTTGAAGATCATAAACTTGGCTATGCAGAAAATTAATTTGCTCATTGAGGGTGGTGATGATGTCCTTCACAGACCGGCCATCCACCATCTGATCACGGGTGAATTCCGTGATCATGGAGTGATTGGCACTAAGTCCACGCTCCACCATCTTCTGGCACTTGAAGATTTCCTGTTCCACCGCCTCGAGCCTAGCCTCCACGCTTCCGGTCTTCTTGGGTCCCTGAACATCGCGGATGTGGAGCGCCCCCTCACGCATCTCAATGGCTTGAGGGTGCTTCATCACCTCCGGCAAGTACGGGTTGATGACCTTCTCGAAGAACTTGTCCTTGGAGGAGCTTGGTGGAGCCATGGAGATCTAGATCTGACGAGAAAACAACAAGAAACAATAAGAGATGATTTTTCTGCGATGCGGTCATCAAAACAGTCGGGGGTATATATAGAGAATTTTTATTCTTGGGAAATAAGCATATGGAAGGAAAACGGAGTCGGGAAGGTGTCCGAGGTGGGCACAACCCACCAGGGCGCGCCTAGGGGTGCCTGGCGCGCCCTGGTGTATCGTGCCCACCTCGATCACCTTCCGGTTTATTTCTTTATTTCCAAAATTTTCTAATATTCCAAAACTAACCAAAAATATTTTTGCGGATTTTTCGGAGTCCGTTTACTTACCGTACCACGTACCTCCTATTTTTCAGAATTCTGGAGTGTTCCGGAAGGTTTCTTTTATGTGTTCCTCCGGTGTCATGGTTTGGATAACATTGCTTTCAACGTTAATAGGCGTACCTGAGATATAATGCTTAATTCTTTGTCCATTGACCACCTTCGGGTTAGTACCTTCGGCGTTATTAATCTTGATAGCTCCAGAATGATAAACCTCTTTGATAATATAAGGACCTTCCCATTTGGAGAGAAGCTTACCTGCAAAAAATCTTAAACGAGAGTTGAACAAAAGAACATAGTCTCCAATTTTGAATTCCCGCTTTTGGATTCTTTTTTCATGCCATCTTTTTACTTTTTCTTTGAATAATTTGGCATTTTCATAGGCTTGGGTTCTCCATTCATCTAGTGAGCTAATATCAAATAGCCTCTTCTCACCGGCAAGTTTGAAATCATAGTTAAGTTCTTTAATTGCCCAAAATGCTTTGTGTTCTAATTCTAGAGGCAAATAACAAGCTTTTCCATACACCATTTTATATGGAGACATACCCATAGGATTTTTATAAGCTGTTCTATAGGCCCAAAGTGCATCATCTAATTTCTTAGACCAATTCTTTCGAGACCTATTGACAGTTTTTTGTAATATTAATTTTATTTCTCTATTGCTAAGTTCAACTTGACCAGTAGATTGAGGATGATAGGGTGATGCAATTCTATGGTTAACATCATATTTAGCAAACATCTTATGGAAAGCACCATGAATAAAGTGTGAACCACCATCAGTCATTAAATATCTAGGGACTCCAAACCTCGAAAATATAACCTCTTTAAGCATTTTAATGGAGGTGTGGTGATCAGCACTACTAGTTGGAATAGCTTCTACCCACTTAGTGACATAATCAACAGCAACCAAAATATGAGTGTACCCATTAGAGGAAGGAAAAGTCCCCATATAATCAAAACGCCAAACGTCAAATGGCACAACAACAAGTGAATAATTCATAGGCATTTCCTGACGCTTACCGATATTACCAATTCTTTGACATTCATCACAAGACAAGACAAACTTACGAGGATCCTTGAAGAGAGTAGGCCAATAAAAACTAGATTGCAATACCTTATGAGCAGTTCTATCTCCCGCATGATGTCCTCCGTAAGCTTCGGAATGACATTTCCGTAGGATTTGTTCCTGTTCATGCTTAGGTACACAACGTCTAATAACACCATCTACTCCTTCTTTATAAAGATGTGGGTCATCCCAAAAGTAATGTCTCAAGTCATAGAATTTTTTCTCTTTTGTTGGTATGTGAAGCTAGGTGGTATATATTTAGCGACAATGTAGTTAGCATAATCAGCATACCAAGGTGTGTTTTGTGAAACACATATTGCAGCTAACTGTTCATCAGGGATACTATCATCGATAGGTAGTGGGTCATCAAGAATATTTTCTAACCTAGACAAGTTATCAGCTACGGGGTTCTTAGCTCCTTTCCTATCAACGATGTGTAAGTCAAATTCTTGAAGCAAGAGAACCCACCTAATGAGTCTAGGTTTAGCATCTTTCTTTTCCATAAGGTGTTTTATAGCAGCATGATCGGTGTGAAAAATAACTTTGGAATCAACAATATAGGATCTAAATTTATCACAGGCAAACACAACTGCTAAAAATTCCTTCTCAATAGTAGCATAATTTCGTTGGGCACTGTCTAGAGTTTTACTAGCATAATGGATAACATTCAACTTCTTATCAACTCTTTGTCCTAGAACAACACCAACAACATAATCACTAGCATCACACATAATTTCAAAAGGCAAGCTCCAATCAGGTAGTTGAACGATAGGTGCAGAGGTTAAGGCTTTCTTGAGTGTTTCAAAGGCTTCCACACAATCATCATAAAAAACAAAAGGAATATCCTTTTGCAAAAGATTAGTAAGAGGCCTAGAAATTTTAGAGAAGTCTTTAATGAACCTCCTATAAAAACCAGCATGACAAAGGAAACTTCGAATACATTTAATATCTTTAGGACATGGCATTTTCTCAATTGCATCTACTTTAGCTTTATCCACCTCAATACCTCGTTCAGATATTTTATGCCCCAGGACAATGCCTTCATTAACCATAAAGTGGCACTTCTCCCAATTCAAGACGAGATTAGTTTGTTCACATCTCTGCAAAACTCGATCAAGGTTGCTTAAGCAATCATCAAAATAAGTTCCGTAAACGGAAAAATCATCCATGAAAACCTCCACAATCTTTTCACAAAAATCAGAGAATATAGCAGTCATACATCTTTGAAAGGTAGCAGGTGCATTGCATAAACCAAAAGGCATACGTCTATAAGCATACGTTCCAAAAGGGCAAGTAAAGGTGGTTTTCTCTTGATCGGATTGTGACACAGGTATTTGAGAGAAACCAGAATATCCATCTAGGAAACAAAAGTGTGTGTGCTTAGATAGTATTTCTAGCATTTGATCAATGAAGGGCAGAGGGTAATGATTTTTTCTAGTAACTTTATTTAATTTTCTAAAATCAATTACCATTCTATAGCCAGTAACAATTCTCTGTGGAATTAGTTCATTTTTATCATTGGGAACAACGGTAATACCTCCTTTCTTAGGGACACAATGAACGGGACTTACCCACCTACTATCAGCAATGGGATAGATTATACCTGCTTCCAGAAGCTTTAATATTTCAGTTCTTACCATTTCTTTCATCTTAAGATTCAATCGCCGTTGATGATCGGCAACGGGTTTAGCGTCAGGTTCCATATTAATCTTGTGCTGACATAGCGTGGGACTAATGGCCTTGAGATCATCCAAAGTATATCCAATAGCAGCCCGGTGCTTCCTTAGAACTTTTAATAATCTTTCTTCTTCATGTTCTGAAAGGTTAGCACTAATAATAACAGGATATATCTTTTTATCATCAAGATAAGCATACTTCAAAGTGTCAGGCAATTGTTTTAATTAAAACACAGGATCACCTTTAGGTGGAGGAGAACCTCCAAGAGTTTCAATAGGCAAATTGTGTTTCAGGAGAGGTTGTTGTTCAAAGAAAATTTGATCTATTTCATTTCTTTCACGCAAGTGCATATCATTTTCATGGTCAAACAAATATTGTTCTAATGGATCGGTGGGAGGCACGGCAATAGAAGCATGACCAATTATTTCATCCTTACTAGATAACGCTTTATCACGGGGTTGTCTACTAAACTTGGAAAAATTAAACTCATGAGACACACTACCAAAACTGACACCGACAGTTTGTTTTTCACAATCTATCTTAGCATTGACGGTGCTCAAGAAAGGTCTACCAAAGATAATGGGACAAAAGTCGTCTTGTGGGGAACCGAGGACTAGAAAATCAGTAGGGTATTTCACTTTCCCACACAAGACTTCAACATCTCTAACAATCCCAAGTGGTGTGATAGTGTCTCTATTAGCAAGTTTAATAGTAACATCAATGTCCTCTATTTCAGCAGGTGCTATTTCATCCATAGTTTCTTGGTATAAGGTAAAAGGGATAGCACTCACACTAGCACCCAAATCACATAAACCATGATAGCAATGATCTCCTATTTTGACTGAGACAACACGCATGCCTTCTATGGGTCTATGTTTATCTTTTTCATCGGGTTTAGCAATTCTAGCAGCTTCATCACAGAAGTAGATAACATGCTCATCAATATTTTCTACCAAGAGATCTTTAACTATAGCAACACTAGGTTCTACTTTAATTTGTTCAGGGGGCTTAGATGCTCTTATATTACTCTTATGAACCACAGTTGATACCTTAGCATGTTCCTTTATCCTAACAGGGAAATGTGGTTTTTCAATATAGGCGGTAGGCACAACTGGATCAACATTGTAAAAGATGGTTTCTTCTTTAGCTATGACCGGTTCTTTAATTTCTTCTTTAATAGGGTGATGATATTTAAACCACTTCTCCTAAGGGAGGTCAACGTGAGTAGCAAATGCTTCGCAGAAAGAGGCTACTATCTCAGAGTCAAGTCCATATTTAGTGCTAAACTTGTGAAAAGTCTCGGTATTCATAAAAGATTTAACATAATCAAACTCAAGCTTTATACCTGACTCATTACCTTCGTCGAGTTCCCAATCTTCAGAGTTGCGTTTAATTCTTTCTAAGAGATCCCACTTGAATTCAATAGTCTTCTTCATATAAGAACCAGCACAAGAAGTATCGAGCATGGATTGATCATTATGAGAAAGCCGAGCATAAAAATTCTGAATGATAACTTCTCTCGGAATGTCATGATTGGGGCATGAATATAACATTGACTTAAGCCTCCCCCAAGCTAGAGCGATACTTTCTCCTTCACGAGGACAAAAAGTATATATATAATTCCGATCACGATGAACTAGATGCATGGGATAAAACTTTTGGTGGAATTACAATTGCAAACGATTCCAGTTGCACAATCCAAGATCATCACATAGCCTATACCATGTCAATGCTTTTCCCTCCAAAGATAAAGGGAAAACCTTCTTCTTAACTTCATCTCCGGGTAAACCTGCAAGCTTAAATAATCCACAAATTCCGTTCACATATAAAAGGTGCATATCAGGATGTTCAGTTCCATCTCCTGCATAAGGTTTAGCAAGCAGTTGTTCTAACATACCCGAAGGAATTTCATAACCAATATTTTCAGTAGGTGCAGTAGGTTGAGGGGCAACTAATTGTGGTTCCGGTCGAGGTGAAGATACCCCGAACAAACCCCTCAAAGGATTGTTTTCCATAGTAGCAAGTAGCAATAAATTTCAGCACGCATTATAAGTTTTTCCTTACCGATTTCCACTTACCAAGAGCGCTTCACTCCCCGATAACGGCACCAGAAAAGAGTCTTGATGACCCACAAGTATAGGGGATCAATTGTAGTCCTTTCGATAAGTAAGAGTGTCGAACCTAACGAGGAGCAGAAGGAAATGACAAGCGGTTTTCAGCAAGGTAATTTCTGCAAGCACTGAAATCGTAGGTAACAGATAGTTTGATAGCAAGATAATTGGTAACGAGCAAGTAACGGTATCGGTAAATAGGGTGCAGCAAGGTAGCCCGATCCTTTTGTGGCAAAGGACAGGCCAAAACAATCTCTAGTAAATAGGGTGCATCAAGTGTTCTTGAGGGTACACGGGAATTTCATCTAGTCACTTTTATCATGTTGGTTTGATTCGTGTTCGCTACTTTGATAATTTGATATGTGGGTGGACCAGTGCTTGGGTGCTATTCTTACTTGAACAACCTCCCACTTATGATTAACCCCTCGCAAGCATCCGCAACTACGAGAAAAGTATTAAGATAAAATCTAACCATAGCATTAAACGTTTGGATCCAAATCAGCCCCTTACGAAGTAGCTCATAAACTAGGGTTTAAGCTTCTGTCACTCTAGCAACCCATCATCTAATAACTACTCCACAATGCATTCCCTTAGGCCCATGAATGGTGAAGTGTCATGTAGTCGACGTTCACATGACACCACTAAGGGAATCACCACATACATATCATCAAAATATCGAACACATATCAAATTCACATGATTACTTGCAACATGACTTCTCTCGTGACCTCAAGAACAAAAGTAACTACTCAAAAATAATAATCATGCTCAAGATCAGAGGGGTGTTGAATAGCATAATGGATCTGAACATATAATCTTTCACCAAATAAACCATATAGTAATCAACTACGCAAGGTAATCAACACTACTAGTCACCCACACGTACCAATCTGAGGTTCTGGTACAAAGATTGAACATAAGAGATGAACTAGGGTTTGAGAGGAGATGGTGTTGTTGAAGATGTTGATGAAGATTGGCCACCCAAATATGTGAGGGGTGTTGGTGATGACGATGGCTTCGATTTCCCCCTCCGGGAGGGAAGTTCCCCCGGCGGAATCGCTCCGCCGGAGGGCAAAAGTGCTCCTGCCCAAGTTCCGCCTCGAGGCGGCGGCGCTTTGTCTCGAAATTCCTCCTCTGATTTTTTCTAGGTCAAATGTGACTATACCAGAAGATGGGCACCAGAGGTGGGCCGAGGTGGCCACAACCCATCAGGGCGTGCCCAGGGGGGTCTGGCGCGCCCTGGTGGGTTGTGCTCACCAGGCTTGCCCCTCTGGTAGTTTTTTGCTCCAGTATTTTTTATTTATTCCAAAAATAATCTCCTTAAAATTTCAGCTTCATTGGAGTTGTGCAGAATAGGTATCTCTGATGTGCTTTTCTTGGGTCCAGAATTCCAACTGCCGGTATTCTCCTTCTTTGTGTAAACCTTGCATATTATGAGATAAAAGGCATTAGAATCACTCCTTAAAGCATTATTATTTGACAAAACATAATAAATAACAGTCAGAAATCATGATGCAAAATGGACGTATCACTTGTATGGAGACTTGTACTCGTCAAGCATGGTCCTAGCCATTTCAATAAGAGTTCACCTTTTTCTTTCCGCAACACCATTTTGTTGAGGAGTATAAACCGTGGCATATTGGTGCGTGATCCCCTCGTCACTCAAAAACTCATCCATGGTATAATTTTTGAACTCGGTCCCATTGTCACTTCGAATTGCCTTGATCTCACAATCATGTTGACGTTGAGCTTCTTTGGCAAAGTTGATGAATTTTTCTTGGGTCTCATCTTTTGTCTTGAGGAAGAATAGCCATGTATATCTTGTAAAATCATCAACAATGACAAGACAATACCTTCTTCCTCCAAGCTAACATAAGATGGGGGACAAAAGAGATCCATGTGAAGGAGCTCTTGTTGGAAATATGTCCTAGAGGCAATAATAAATTGGTTTTTATCATATTTCCCTGTTCATGATAAGCGTCTATTATCTCATCAACAATGACAAGACAATACCTTCTTCCTCCCAAGCTATCATAAGATGGGAGACAAAATAGATCCATGTGAAGGAGCTCTTGTTGGAAATATGCCCTAGAGGCAATAATAAATTGGTTATTATCATATTTCCCTGTTCATGATAAACGTCTATTATCCATGCTAGAATTGTATTGATCGGAAACTCAGATACATGTGTGGATACATAGACAACACCGTGTCCCTAGTGAGCCTCTACTAGACTAGCTCGTTGATCAAAGATGGTTAAAGTTTCCTAATCATAGACATGAGTTGTCATTTTATAACGAGGTCACATCATTAGGAGAATGATGTGATGGACAAGACCCAACCATAAGCATAGCATTTGATCGTATTAGTTTATTGTTACTGCTTTCTTCATGTCAAGTATCTGTTCCTAAGACCATGAGATCATGCAACTCCCTGGCACCGGAGGAATGCCTTGTGTGTATCAAACGTCACTTTGTAACTGGGTGATCATAAAGGTACTCTACAGGTATCTCCAAGGATGACTGTTGGGTTGGCATGGATCGAGACTGGGATTTGTCACTCCGTATGACAGAGAGGTATCTCTTGGCCCTCTCGGTAATACAACATCACAAGAAGCTTGCAAGCAATGTACTATGGAGTTAGTCATGGGATCTTGTATTATGGAACGAGTAAAGAGACTTGCCGGTAACGAGATTGAACTAGGTATGGATATACCGACGATCGAATCTCAGGCAAGTAACATACCACTGGACAAAGGGAACTGCATACGGGATTGACTGAATCCTTGACATCATGGTTCGACCGATGAAGATCTTTGTGGAATATGTAGGAACCACTATGGGCAGCCAGGTCCCGCTATTGGTTATTGGCCAGAGAGGTGTCTCGGTCATGTCTACATGATTCTCGAACCCGCAGGGTCCGCACGCTTAACGTTCGGTGACGCTAGAGTAGTATTGGGATATGTACGTTGGTCACCGAATGTTGTTTGGAGTCCCGGATGAGATCCCAGATGTCACGAGGAGTTCCGTAATGGTCCATAGGTAAAGATTTTTATATGGGAAGTCCTATTTTGGTCGCCGGAAAAGTTTCGGGCATTACCAGTAGTGTACCGGGGTGCCGAAAAGGGTTTCGGGAGTCCACCGGGGAGAGTCCACCTGCCCCGTGGGCCCACATGGTCCATAGGGGCTGCGCCCTAGCCATCATGGGCTAGGTGCATCAGCGCCTATAGGCTAATTATGTTTGGGGGCAAGAGTCCCAAAGGGACAAGGCACCCGGGAGGTGCCTTGGAGGAGGGGGACTCCTCCCTTCCTTGTAAAGGGAGGACTCTCCCTTGGCCGCCGGCCCCTCCCTTGGAGGAGGGGTCAAGGCTGCGCCTCTCCTCTCCCCTTTGCCTCCTATATATAGTGAAGGGTAGGGGAGGTCTGCACACACCAATTCCGATGCCCCGGTGGCAGCCCTCCCTCTCCCGTTACTCCGTTTTCTCCTCAGATCGCATCTACGGCAGCGCTTGGGGAAGCCCTGCCGGGATTGCTCCACCACCATCTCCACCACGCCATCATGCTGGTTGAGATCCCATCTACTTCTCCTCTCTCACTTGCTGGATCAAGAAGGAGGAGACATCATTGAGCCGCACGTGTGCTGAACGTGGAGGTGTCGTCCGTTCGGCGCTAGATCGGATCGAATCGCGATTGGATCGTGAAGAGTACGACTACATCAACCGCATTATATACGCTTCCACTTAGAGATGTACAAGGGTATGTATATACACTCCCCCTCTCATAGCTATGCATCTCCATTGATAGATCTTGGGTGTTCGTAGGAATTTTTTTGTTTCCCATGCAACGTTCCCCAACAGCTCTAAGGGCCTTGAAGTTGAAATGGTAGTCTTCACTTTATGGGCTTTTTCATGAAGCTTCCCGGCAATGCAAGCAATACAAGGACGATCTTTAGCAAAAGACACGTTGGTTAGTCCAAGGATGTGCTCCCCCTTTAAGAGAACTTGCAAATTTCTCATACCCACGTGGGCTAGCTGTAGGTGCCATAACCACCCCACGTCGGCCTTGGCCATTAGGCATGTTGCAAGATGTGTTTTCTCTTTTGAGAAATCAACCACGTGAAGGTTGTCTTCAACATGCCCAACAAAGACCACTTTGAGATTGCTCCTCTTAAAGACGGTCACATGAAATTCACCGAAATGAGAATCATAACCGGCACGTGCCAATTGAATCGTTGAGAGTGAATTGTAGTGAAGGGATTGAACATGCATGACATTTGTGAGTGATGAATCACTAGAGATTACCACTTTGCCCAATCCCAATACCTTGCCCTTGCTATTGTCACCAAACGAAATGGTTGAGGAGGCATTGAGGGAATCAACGAAATCCCCAAGCATTCCTCTATCTCCGGTCATATGATTGTTGAATCCACTATCGATCACCCATTGCTTTCAACCGGAGATATGGTCCTACATGAATCAAGCTTTGAGTTTAGGTACCCATTTCGCAATGGGTCCTAGAGAGTTAGCAACAAGGGTCTTAGGAACCCAAATAGTCCATGCATAATCATCATAATTAGTGTCGATAAATTTAGCAAAGGTGTACCCATCCGTTCCTCTCATGAGGACATAGGATGGGTTGTTCTTGCAGGCAAACTCCTTAGGAATGGCCTTGTCCCTAATGACCTTGCCATTCCCATCTTCCCCTTTTTCCTTCTCCTTCTCCTTGTGCCCTTCTTGCATGAAAACTACCTTTTGTTGAGAAGAAGGAGTGGAATCGATCTTCTTCTTCTTGTTCTTCTTCTTGGCCTTCTTTGCTTTGAGAGAGCGATCAAACCCAATTCCCTCTTTTGCAACACACTCCTTTTGGTTGATCAAGAGGTCATTGAGATTTTTCTCTCCTTGAATGCAGGACACAAGCCCTTTCTCTATTTGAGCTTTTAACTTATTGTTCTCTTCTTGAAGAGAGGTGCAATCATGAACAAATTTAGTCGTACAAGATTCATCATTTAAATCAGTGCGAGAGACGGTAGTAAGAGCCTTCATGGTAGTAGCTTTGAGTTGAGCATATGACTCGGTGACGGCAATGAGGTCACCTTTGACAACCTTGGAACTTTTCACAAGGATCTCATGTTCCTCACTAACCGAGAGTGATCAACTAAAAGCTTCTCATATTTAAGACTAATGGCATTTTGTTCTCAAGAGAAACAAGTAAAGCATCATTGGTTTTAACAAATTCAATGTCATGGGAAGACATGGCTTCCTCGAGGGAGACTCTCATTGACGGGGTTATTACCCCTGGGTATGCCAAGACGAGGGAGTTCAAGCCCCTTTTAGAAAAAACTATACGGTCGGCTGGTCCACGACCGGCTGGCGAACGGCCGGCTGGCCCCATGGCCGGCTGGCCCACGGCCGGCTGGTCCGTGGCCGGCAGGCGAGAGGCCAGCTGACCCCCTGGACGGCTGGCTCGCGGCCGGCTGGATAGGAGCCGGCCACCTGGCCCTCGGCCAGGCGCACCCAGCCGCCCCGCGGCCGGCCCTCCCGCTGACCTCTGGACGGGCAGGCACCCGTCCCCTCCTACTGCGACAAGGTACGCCGACAAGACGCGACCCCCACGTTGGGCACCGGCGCGGCTATAGCGATCGCTGACGCACGGACACGCATGGCTACAGTCCGGGCGGTCGTACCGCTGACCATCCCCGGTCGAGACCCGGCGGGGCAACAGTGCCGCCACGCCGCCGTCCACTCCATTACCTGCCCCGGCGTGGCTACAGCGCAGCCAGCCATACCGCTGACCTCGGCCGACAGGCACAAGACGACGCCGCGCGGGGCGGCCCGTGCCGTCGCAGGTGGGCGCGGGCCAATAGAAGAGCCGGCTGGCGGGCCCCAGCTGGCGATGGGACCGTGCAGCCGGCGGGCCCTACGGGCGACAAGACGACCCAGCCGACGGGCCCCCTGGCTGGCTGGAGAGGCTGCCAGCAGGGTCCCCCCTTTTAGTACCTCTGGAATATTGTAAGCCGGGGGGTTGGCCTATAAAAAACCCCCGAGGCCCCCATGCATCGGGCAGGAAAGCATGGAAACATTCCCCCCATCTTACACTCTCACTCCCACGTAGTAAGGAAAGAAGAGTCGGCTGCTCCTTCTTCTTCCTCTAAGACAGACTGCTCAAGGAGCACCATTGTAACGCCAAACACCCATCAACTAGACAAGCAGGACTAGGGGTGTGACCTCCCACGGAGGGCCCCGAACCTGGGTACATCGTGTGTCCCTCACCGCTTGTGCCTAATCCCGTTCCCGGAGCCCGTCGGCGTCCTTCGGCCCCAACCACTCTCGATAAGCCACCCCATGGCATCTGTCGTGAGAAAACGGCGACAGTTGGCGCCCACCGTGGGGCACGCCGCGGCGCCGGCCGGAGTCACGCTCCGGGCGGGATCCTTCTCCACCACCCCCGGCCGCCCCGCGTCCGGGCGGAACTGCGCGCTCGTGGGGCTTGCTCCCGCAGGGCGGGACCCCGTTCTCACCAGCCCTGCGGGCAGCGCCGCCGGCCTCTCCGACGAGGGGTGCGGCGGCGACCCTCTGCTCGACATCACCGCCCTCGCCGAGCGCCTCGGCAGGCTGAGCCTCGCCGGCAAGCCAGCGGCCGACGAGTGCCCTGGCCAGGTACTCGACTGCCTCGACCCACCCTCGTTTGTGGGCGCACTCGCCCCGGGCGAGGCCAACAACTCCCGCATCCGCGCGGGGGTAATGGCCACCGGCTCCTCCACGACCTCCGGCCGCGTCAGGGCGGAGGCGGAGGCGGCCGCCGCGGCCGCCCGCGCCGGCACCTCCGACCCCATCGGCTCCGTGCTTCGGGGCCTCAGTACCCCCGTCGCGCCTACGACGAACCCAGCCACGGCTACGGCCGAGCTGGAAGCCGCCCGCCGGCTGCTACTCAACGAGGCGACCACGCTCGCCACCACCAAGCGCCGGATGGAGTCCGCGCAGCGCGAGTACAACTCCGCCTTCGGCCTCACCCCCGTCGGCAACGAGCCCAGCCGACGTGGAGACGTCCGCAACCGCGGCCGTGTGGTCGCGGAAATCCTCAGTGGCAGGCTCCCCACCTACGACACGCCGGCGGCCAACCTGAGGTCCGCCCAGGTGGCCTACGCCGACCTGGTAGGCGAAGAGCGAGTGCGGCAGGAGCGGCACATCCAGGACCTCATCGCCACCGCCAATGCCCAGCAGGCCCGGCTCGATGACGCCTGCGCCGGCTCCGAAATTCCCGTCCCCGAGGGGGACGCCCCGCCAACCGCTGGCCAGTGCCGGCCGGTCCCGCAAGCCTCTTCCCCCCGCGGCTCCGGCCGGCGGGGCGCTGGGTCTCACAACGGATGCTCCCGGCTGCGAGAAGAGCAGTCGGCCGTCAACAGCCGGCTCAACGACGCTCCGGCTGGCGGCAGCCGGCGCAGCCGGGACCATACCCCGCCCCAACGGCGGGAGCACGCGCGCTCTCCGGCCCCGGCCGTCCGTCCCGAGCTCGCCGCTCGGCTCGGCCCACGCGTCCCGCGGAGCGAAAACGACGCCCGGATCCGCATCGATCGGCCCGGCATGTTTCGGCCCCCCGGATCTGTAACGAGCCGTTCCCGACCGGCTTCACTCTCCCTCGCGACACCCCGAAGTACAACGGCACCGCCAAGCCGGAGGACTGGTTGATCGACTACACCACCGTAGTTGGCATCGCCAGGGGAAACAAGCGCGTAGCCGTACGCTACGCCCCCCTAATGTTGATCGGCTCGGCCCGGACCTGGCTTAACTGCCTGTCGGCCGGCAGCATCAACACCTGGACGGACTTCGAAGAAGCATTCGTCCGCAACTTCACCGGCACCTACAAGCGGCCCGGCCGGCCCCGCGAGCTGGCCATGTGCGTCCAGGAGCCGGAGGAACCCCTCCGCGACTACCTCACGCGTTGGACCGAGCTTAGCAACTCTTGCGAAGGGGTGGACGAGGTGCAGGCCATCCAGTACTTCATCGAGGGCTGCCACGATGGCACCCACCTCAAGCACAAGCTCTTGTGCTCCGAGCCGGCAACCCTGGCGGACCTAATGGCCAAGGCGGACAAGTACGCCACGGCCGACTCCGCGATGCGGACGAAGGTCACCGCACCGGCCAAGCCGACCCCGACGCCTGCCGCGCCGTGGGTGGCTGCCGACAACCGGCAGCAACAGAACAACAAACGCAAGTCCGACCAGCCGGATCCCCACTATGGGAGCCGGCAGGTCGCAACCATCGAGGAAGAGCAACCGGCTGCCCAGGCCCCCAGCCAGCGTCAGAGAACCGGCAAGGCCGCCTGGCAGCCCAAGCTCACCTTCGAGTAGATGCTCGACGCACCCTGCAAGATGCACTCCGGGGCCAAGCCGGCCACCCACACCCTCCGGCAGTGCAGCTTCTCCTAGCGGCTAGCCCGAGGCGAGGGCCTCCCGGTTCCTCCGCCTCCACGACCAGTTCCCCGACCAGGACGGGGCTTACGTCGTCTTCACCAGCGAGGGAACTGACAAGCACAGCGTGCGCCAGCACAGGCACGAGGTGAACGCCACCGTTCCCTCGGTCCCCCAGCTCATGCAGTGGTCCGAGAAGCCGGTTACCTGGAGCCGGGCGGACCACCCGGCCATAATGCCCAACCCCGGCAGCTACGCCCTCATCCTCGATCCCACCATCGTCTCCGAGAGACGCACCTGCCGTTTCTCGCAGGTGCTGATCGACGGGGGAAGCAGCATCAACATCCTCTACCGCGACACGCTGCTCAAACTGGGGCTCAAGGAGAAAGACCTGCGGGCGAGCCGGACGGTCTTCCACGGCATCGTGCCGGGAAAGTCCTGCACCCCCATCGGCAAGATCGAGCTCGACGTCTCTTCGGCAACAAGCGCCACTTCCGCCCTGAACCGGTATGGTTCGAGGTGGTGGACCTCGACAATCCCTACCACGCGCTGCTGGGCAGGCCGGCCCTCGTCAAATTCATGTCGATCCCCCATTATGCCTACCTCAAGCTCAAGATGCGGGGTCCCGAGGGCATCATCACCATCGCCGGCGACTACAAGATGTCGCTCGAGCGCGCGCGCGACGGCATCCGACTGGCCGAGGCCCTGGAGATAGCGGAGGAAAGGCGGCAGCTCAACCGACTCGTGGCTCATGCCTCTGCCCAGCCGGCTGTGCCGGCTCCTCCGTCCCAGTCGGCTAGCGAGGCGTCGTTCCAGCCGTCCAAGGACACCAGGCAGGTGCCACTCGACCCAGCCAACCCCAAGCAGTGCGTCACCATCGGCGCCCGCCTCGACAGCAAATAGGAAGGCGAGCTCGTCGACTTCCTCCGTGAGAATCGGGACATCTTTGCGTGGTCTCCAAAAGACATGCCGGGTGTCCCGAGGAAGTTCGCCGAGCACAAACTCCATGTACGGCCGGATGCAAAGCCGGTCAAGCAACCCCTGCGCCGTTTCTCCGAGGAGAAGCGGCGTACTATAGGAGAAGAGATCGCCCGGCTGCTCGCAGCCGGCTTCATCATGGAAGTGTTCCACCCGGACTGGCTGGCCAACCCAGTCCTGGTGCTGAAGAAAAACAAGACCTGGCGCATGTGTATCGACTACACCAGCCTGAACAAGGCCTGTCCCAAGGACCCATTTGCCTTGCCCCGGATCGATCAAGTCATCGACTCCACGGCCGGCTGCGACTTGCTGTCCTTCCTAGACGCCTATTCCGGCTACCACCAGATCAAGCTGGATCCAGCCGACCGGCTGAAGACCTCCTTCATCACCCCTTTCGGGGCCTGCTGCTACATCACCATGTCCTTCGGCCTGAAGAATGCGGGCGCCACCTTCCAGCGCTGCATGCAGAAGTGTCTCCTCCCTCAGATCGGCAGGAACGTCCACGTTTACGTGGACGGCATCGTCGTAAGGACCAAGGAGCATTTCAGCCTCCTCGACGATCTCCGGGAGACCATCGCCAACCTGCGCGAATACAAGATCAAGCTGAATCCGGAGAAGTGTGTTTTCGGCGTGCCGGCCGGTCAGCTCTTGGGTTTCTTCATGTCCGCTCGCCGCATCGAAGCTAACCCGGAGAAGATCAGGGCCATCGAGCGCATGCACAAGCCGGCCAAGCTCCGCGACGTCCAGAAGTTCGCCGGCTGCCTTGCCTCGCTCAGCCGGTTCATCAGCCGGTTGGGCGAGAAGGCGCTGCCCCTCTACCAGCTCATGAGGAAGACCCCCAAGTTCGAGTGGAACGACCAGGCGGACGAGGCGTTCCGCGACCTTAAGCGCGCGCTCTAAAGCGCTCCCGTCCTGGCGGCGCCGGCTGAGAAGGAGCCAATGCTCGCGTACATCGCGGCAACCACCCGCGTGATCAGCATCGTTCTGGTGGTGGAATGACCGGAGGAGGGCAAGGCGCTGCCGGTCCAGCGTCCCGTCTACTACCTCAGCGAGGTCCTCTCCGCCTCCAAGCAGAACTACCCCCACTACCAGAAGATGTGCTACGGCATATACTTTGCCGCCAAGAAGGTCAAGCAGTACTTCCAGGAGCATACCATCACCGTGGTGAGCACGGCCCCGCTCGGCGAGATCATGAGCGGCCGGGACGCCACCTGCCGGATCGCCAAATGGGCCATCGCTCTCGCCCACCACGAGATCTGGTACGAGCCGCGTACCGCCATCAAGTCGCAGACAATGGCAGACTTCCTCGTCGACTGGGCCGAGACCCAGTTCGTGCCGCCTCCCCCAGACTCCATGCATTGGCGCATGCACTTCGACGGCTCGAAGATGCGAACCGGCCTGGGAGCCGGCATCGTCTTGTCATCCCCGAAGGGGGATCAGCTCAAGTACGTGCTCCAGATCCTCTTCGTCGCCTCCAACAACGTGGCCGAGTATGAGGCGCTCGTCCATGGCCTCCGGCTCGCCAAGGAGATCGGGATCCGGCGCATCCTCTGTTTCGGCGACTCCGACCTCGTGGTGCAACAGGTCTCTGGCGAATGGGACGCCAGGGACGCAACATGGCCAGCTATCGCTTCCTCGTCCAGCAGCTCACCGGCTCCTTTGAGGGCTGTGAGTTCCACCACGTCCCCCGGGCGGACAACGAGGCGGCCGATGCGTTGGCAAAAATCGGCTCCACCCGGCACGCCATCCCAGCCGGCGTCTTCCTCGAACGGCTGCTCAAGCCTTCGATCAAGCCTTCCCCCGAATCGGAGTCTATCTTCGTGCCGGCTGACGTCGCCGGCTCTTCGCCAGCTCCGGCAGCTCCGCCGGCACCGTCAGCTCCGGCTGCTCTTCCGACACCGTCAACTCCGGCGGCAATACCGACCCCACCGGCTCCAGCATCCGGTGCCCCCGCAGCGACCGGCTCCGGCACCACGGACGTCATGATGGCGATCACCGCGCCCCCCGCTGTCTCAGGCTCGGGGACTGGCGAACCGGTCCCGGGGGCTGGCGAGCCGGTCCCGGGGACTGGCGGGCCGGACCTGTCGGCTCCGGCTGCCCCCGATGCTCCACTCGAGCTCGAGCCGGCTCCCATCTCGGCCCCCTCATGGTCTCAGCCCATTCTGGCTTTCCTCTTGTGCGGCGAGCTCCCCCCTGACGAAGCCGCGGCAAGGCAAATCTAGCGCCGGGCCCCGGCCTACAGCATTATCAACCACGAGCTGGTTCATCGCAGCACCACCGGCGTGTTCCAGCGCTGCGTCGAGCCGGAGAAAGGGCAAGAAATCCTCCTCGACATCCACCAGGGCGAGTGCGGACACCACGCCACCTCCAGAACCCTGGTGGCCAAGGCATTCCGCCACGGCTTCTACTGGCCGACGGCCTTGGAAGAGGCCCAGCGGCTGGTCAAAAAATGCAAGGGGTGCCAACGCTTCAGCACACAGAGTCACCTGCCGGCAATAGCCCTCCAGACCATCCCACTCTCGTGTCCCTTTGCCGTTTGGGGGATGGACATGGTAGGGCCCTTCAAGACCGCTCGGGGCGGCAT
This sequence comes from Elymus sibiricus, assembly GCA_039707655.1. Classification (NCBI taxonomy): domain Eukaryota; kingdom Viridiplantae; phylum Streptophyta; class Magnoliopsida; order Poales; family Poaceae; genus Elymus; species Elymus sibiricus. Next base: position 380,562,394 of record CM077673.1, on the reverse strand, counting down.
GACGCATCTACTGGTGGTTGTCGACAAGTTCACCAAATGGATCAAAGCCAGACCCATCAAGAAACTGGACGGCCCCACAGCCGTTCGGTTCATCAAGGACGTCACGGTCCGCTACGGCGTTCCCCACAGCATCATCACCGACAACGGCACAAATTTCGCCAAAGGCACAATGGCGAGTTTTTGCTCCCAGGAGGGCATCCGGCTCGACCTCGCGTCGGTGGCCCACCCACAGTCAAACGGCCAGGCGGAGAGGGCAAACGGCCTGATCCTAGCCGGCCTCAAGCCTCGGCTCGTGGCGCCCCTCGTGCGGTCGGCCGGCTGCTGGATCAATGAGCTGTCGGCTGTCCTCTGGAGCCTCAGGACCACGCCCAACCGGTCAACCGGCTACACCCCCTTCTTTCTCGTATACGGGTCCGAGGCGATCATCCCCACAGACATCGAGTTTGACTCACCTCGGGTCGGATCCGGCCCCTCTCCTTCCGCGAGGGGGACCTAGTGCTCAGGCGGATCCAGCGGACCGCCGGCCAGCACAAGCTGTCCTCCCCATGGGAAGGCCCGTTCATTATCAGCAAGGCGTTGCACAATAACGCCTACTATCTGATAGATGCCCAGAAGTCTCAGAAGTGCAAAAGAGACGCCTCCGGCGAAGAGACGGAGCGCCCATGGAATGCGGCACTCCTCCGACCGTTCTACTGCTAGGAAAAAACCCGTGTATGTATGTATCTTCCCTTCTGTTGGAACTTAATGAATGCAATGGGGGCCCCAAGCCGGCACTTGGGGCACGCCCCTTTTCAATTCCATCAAAGGCTTGTCATTTTTAAGCAAGGCACCCGGGTCCGGCTCCCTGGCCCGGGGGCTCGCCGACTCTTCTCCGAGGCGGACAAGTAGCGTGGGCAAGCAACCCTTCCCCACCCCCTACCCAGCCACAGACCAGCGCCCGGCTGTCCGGCTGGCGGAACCATGGGGTAGGAAGGAACTTACCACGCGAACACCGCCTGAAGAGTAGCGGCTGGATAGGTCCAGATGGACCGTGTTACCTCTAGAAACCAGCCTCTGTCGGCTCGCCCCAACCCTAGCCGGACGACTCTAAGGCCCGCTCGTTTTCCCCAAGGACGATGCCCCGTCCCTGTCCCAGTCCGGCTCCCAGCTGGCTGACAGGAGGAGGGCGAGGGAGGAGCCGGCACGCAAACATTTTGAACTTCAAGCAAGTTATAAACAAAAGGCCACAGGCCAAAGATTATTTACAATACACCCCCAATGGGTGGAAATGCGTCTTAAATAAGTTTTTCAGCAAAAAGAAAAAGATACAAAGTGCGCAGGGCCGCTCAGGCTGCCGGTGCATCGCCGGCCGGCTAAACAGTCTGCCCAGGGGAAGCCACTGCCATCGGCTCTTCCTCCATGGCCTCCGCGGCCTTGGTGTCGCTACCGGTGCTGGAGGCGGTGCTCTCGTCGGCAACCTCGTCGTCCTCGGGTCCTTGGGGATTGCCGAAGGAGTCCTCGGCGAACGGCTCGCCGTCCTCACCTAGCGCCGGCAGGAGCTCGTCCGGGTCAACGTAGGACGCCAGCTCGTTGGCTCGGCGGACCAGGGCGCCTTCACGGGCGGCTCGTTCCGCCTTGGGGACCTCACGCATCGTGACCAGCCGGTCCAAATTGACGTCGGGGTACCACGAGGTGACAAACCGAAGGGCCATCTGTGCCCCGGAGCGGGCCACCGACGCCTTCCAAACCTCGAGCCGGGCCACCACATTCTCCAGCCATAGCGCCATGCGGCCCTCCGGGGCCCCACGACCCGGCCAGAGGGCCGAAATCACCTCCTTGCCGGCTGTAAGGAGCCGGTCCATGCAGCGCTAAACATGGATCGGCCGGTTCTCGACAGCCAGCGCGAGCTCTGGCACGTCCCAGCCGGCGTGCTCCTCAACCTCCTGTCCGCGCTGCCGCAGGCACTCCTGATGCTCCGCAACAGCCGCTTGGCGCGGCGCTGGGTATCCGGGAACCGGTCTAGGGAAAGAGAAGAATAAACAAACAAGACGAAAGCAAGTCGAAAGCGGTCGGCAAGGGAAGATGACTCAAAAACAAAACTCACGCTGGAAAGCCTCGTCCATCTCAAGGGCAAACTGAAGGCCTGCGCTCCGCTCCCTCTCCAGCGCCTCCTCCGCCTGGGCAAGGGCGGCCCCGCGCGTCTCAAGCTCTCATTTGAGGCGATCCACTTCGTCTTGAAGAACGGTGGCCCGCTGGGTGGCATCGGCCGCCTGCTTGGCGACGTCCTCCCGGGCCGCCGCTTCCCGCTGCAGCTCCGCGGTCATGCGCTCCCGCGCCGCCTGACCGTCAACAACCAGGCCGCCCAGCCGGTCCCGCTCCGATGTGACCGCCTAGAGCTCCTGCCCCAGCCGGTCCCGTTCGGAGGCCAGTTCATCCCTCTTCTGCCGAATTGGGGTCAGCTCCTCTGCGAAAAACCCAACATGAGTTACTCAAATGCGGAAGACTCGGGCCAACTGCCAAGCAGCCGGCCCGACTCTCGGGGGCTACACCCAGTGGGTGCGCTCGTGCGCCCCCACTGGAATAAGCATACCTTGCGCCTTCTTCAGCTCCTCCTGGACCTGATAGAAGCCGAGCTTGCCGCGGTTGTGGATAGCGACTGCCTCATCAAAGAGCGCCTACCGCCTGGCGTTCTCAGCCTGCTCCGCCCCAAGAAACAAGAAGTTAGACAAACAAAAGAGGGATAGATCCGGCCCGGCTGCCACGCAGCCGAGCAGCCGGCCCGAATCTCGGGGGCTACACCCAGTGGGTGCGCTTGCGCGCCCCCACTGAAAGTTCAACGCAAGGCAGAAGAATCTCACCTCCACCGCCTCCTCCACGCGCCAAAAATTGCTTTCGGCGGCCTCCGCGAACCTAGCCAGCCCCTCACGGCAGTGCACCATGATACGGCCTAGCTCCCCAGGCGCAAGGGCCTGGTTGCTGGCTGGCGGGGCCGGGATGACCGGGACGAGAGCCAGCGCCTTCCAGTCCCGGATCACGTCAAGCATGGTCCTCCTCGACCGGCTCGACCCACCACTCAACCCGGCGTCTGCCACGGCGGCACCCGGCGGAAGGTTGGTGGTGACCACCAGGGCTCGGGAGCCGGCCTCGGGCCCCTCTATGAACGGCACCGCCACCTCCACCACCTGCCGGACCGGCTCAACAGCCGGCTGGGCCGGCTCGCTCCTCCCACCGACCGTTGTCTCCGGTGCCGCCTCCGACACAATCGGGGCGACGGGCACATCTGCCGCGGCCGGCTCGATGATGGGCGGGGTCACTACCGTCTCCCCCCGCTGGGCCATCTCCCGAGCCGGCTCGGGAACTGCTCCCGCCGGACGGGTCACCTCCACCATGGGCGGGGCCGTGGCCGTCTCCATAGCCGGCTCTCGCGTCTCACTCGATGGAGGCCTCGACCTCCGCGTCGATTCCGCCGCCGAGTCCGTCGCACGCGCCGGGTCGGCAGGCCGCCTCCGCCTCCCGTGTCTCGAGGCCCCCGAACGCGAGGGCGCGCCCTTTGCCCCTGCCTTCGCGGCTCGCATCTCTGCGAGCCGCCTCTTCTCCTCCCGCACCGTGGCCGCGTGCTCCTGCGCCTGCAGGCTGGCGGCGTCCACCGGGTCGGCGGTCAACTCCGTGTCGTGGAGCTCGATGGCATCCCTGGGGCAGACAAAAGATGGGCCCTCAGGCACTTGCCGGCTCGTAAACTCGAAAAACCGATAAGAAAAAGTGCTTACCCGGCGACGACGGGAAGGGGCCGCCTAGCCCGGGGCGGCGGCTTTGCGACGGCCGCTCGCGCTCTCTTACGAGTCGGCGGCTGCCCCGAGGCCGGCCTCTTCTCCCGACGGGAGGCCTCGGCCGTCTGGCCGTGGGCCGGCTTCTCCTCGCTCCGTCCCCGCGGTCCCCGGCGAGCTGTGAGGGGAGGCGCGTCCAAGACCCGGACATCGTCATCATCATCATCGTCGGTCCAATCTTTGATCGAGGGTCCGGAGGGGAACTCACCAGCCGCTCGGGACCCGCCGGCTCCCGGGTCACCCATTGCCCCGTCCGCCTTAACCTCCCCCGAGGAGTCGGCTCCCTCTTCGACGCCGCCTCCCAGCTCGAAATCCTCCGGGTCAGAATCGGCGCGATCCGCCTGAAACACTTGGGGGTGCGGGCCGTCCGGCGTGTTCTGACGAACAAAGCGCTGCGGTCAGCACGGCGTGTGAGCGGGGGGGACGGTCGAAGAAACGCAGAAGGAAAGGAAACCACCTCGACGGGACGTACCAGGGGCGCCGGGTCGTGCCGGCTGTATGGCGTCTTGCTGAAACTCCAGGTCCCCGGCTTCAGTTTAAAGTTGGTGATGGCGTTCACCCGCTCCACCACCTGGGCCGTCGTCAGCTCGAAGGTGGACAGCCGGCAGGGGTCTCGCCGGCCCGTCATATCGCAGATCCGGTGCAGCCTCTGCTGAAGGCGCAGCACCCGGCGATCAATGAAGGCGGCCACCAGGTCCGCCGCGACCAGTCCCTCTCCACTCCTCATGGTCTCGAGCCGGCCCAGCGTCCCGACGACATCCGCGAATGGCCCGTCGCCCGTCCAGTTCATCCCCGAAGATGGGGCGTTGACGAAGGCCGGCAGCCGGATGTAGTCTCGCGCCGGGTCGACGTTCTTCACGTAGAAGAACGTTCGGTTCCACTTCTTGACGGACTCGATGAGGGTGATGCGGGGGAATAGCGGGCCGCGGACGCACACCACCGCTCCCCCGCAGGCATACGCCTCATCGTTATTCCTCAAGGCCTTGAGGTAGAAGAGCTTCCTCCACAACTCCACAAAGGGGAGAAGTCCGAGGTAGCCCTCGCAGAGAGTTACGAAGCTCGATAGTTGAAGAATGGAGTTGGGCCCGAGGTGGTGCGGCTGGAGATCGAAGGTGTCCATGAAGAAGCGGAAGAACTGGCTCACCGGCAGGTCGAAGCCGCGCGATAAGTGCCAGGCGAACACCATGAACTCCCCCTCCTCGAGCTCGGGCACCACCTCGCTGCCCAGCGGACGGGCGGCGACGCGGTCCTCCGACGGCAGCATGCGGGCACGGTGGAGGTGCGCGATGTCCTCCTCGGTGATGACGGAGCCGCCCTAGCTGCTGGAGGGTCCGTCGGCCATCTCCGAGGCAGTCGAACGCGAGGAGGCAGGCGAGCGAAGCGGCAGCGCGAGTCGAAGCGACGGGCTACGAGAGAAGGAAGATGATGGGGAGAGGAGCGCGTGAACAGCCTCCGCCCCTCCCCCTTATAAATAAGGGGGCGACGCCCGGGGGATGTGGGGATTAACTGTGCCCACTCCCCCGAGAAATCCGCGGGACGTGGGCACTGCGGGCCGCGGCCGTGGGGGTACGGGCACAGAGGATCCCTGCCTACGGCCCGAGGCCTACTGGGCTAGGCCCGTGGCCTACCAGGCTAGGCCGGGGGCGACGTTCCATCAAGCCCCCAGGTACGGGGCCCTCCGCATCATTGCGCTCCGCGTGGTGCCCCGCGGTCCGGCACGGGACCCGAAACGGCGCGACAGGACCCGAGGCAACGAGAGCGGTTGCCGACATGGCTGATCGATCGATCCCGCGCGATGGGCGGACGCCGCCGGCTCCCCCTCGTCAGAAGGACGCGGGCCCCCGCCGGCTTCGGGGACTACTGACGGGGTTATTACCCCTGGGTATGCCAAGACGAGGGAGTTCAAGCCCCTTTTAGAAAAAACTATACGGCCGGCTGGTCCGTGGCCGGCAAGCGAGCGGCTGGCTGACCCCCTGGACGGCTGGCTTACGGCCGGCTGGACAGGAGTCGGCCGCCTGGCCCTCGGCCAGGCGCACCCGGCCGCCCCGCGGCCGGCCCTCCCGCTGACCTCTGGACGGGCAGGCACCCGTCCCCTCCTACCGCGACAAGGTACGCCGACAAGACGCGACCCCCACGTTGGGCACCGGCGCGGCTACAGCGATCGCTGACGCACGGACACGCCTGGCTACAGTCTGGGCGGTCGTACCGCTGACCATCCCCGATCGAGACCCGGCGGGGCAACAGTGCCGCCATGCCGCCGTCCACTCCATTACCTGCCCCGGCGTGGCTACAGCGCAGCCGGCCGTACCGCTGACCTCGGCCAGCAGGCGCAAGACGACGCCGCGCGGGGCGGCCCGTGCCGTGGCAGGTGGGCGCGGGCCAATAGAAGAGCCGGCTGGCGGGCCCCAGCTGGCGATGGGACCGTGCAGCCGGCGGGCCCTACGGGCGACAAGACGACCCAGCCGGCGGGCCCCCTGGCTGGCTGGAGAGGCTGCCAGCCGGGTCCCCCCTTTTAGTACCTCTGGAATATTGTAAGCCGGGGGGTTGGCCTATAAAAAAACCCCGAGGCCCCCATGCATCGGGCAGGAAAGCATGGAAACATTCCCCCCATCTTACACTCTCACTCCCACGTAGTAAGGAAAGAAGAGCCGGCTGCTCCTTCTTCTTCCTCTAAGACAAACTGCTCAAGGAGCACCATTGTAACGCCAAACACCCATCAACTAGACAAGCAGGACTAGGGGTGTTACATCCCACGGAGGGCCCCGAACCTGGGTACATCGTGTGTCCCTCACCGCTTGTGCCTAATCCCGTTCCCGGAGCCCGTCGGCGTCCTTCGGCCCCAACCACTCTCGATAAGCCACCCCATGGCATCTGTCGTGAGAAAACGACAACACTCATGGCACTCTCTTCATGTAGTTCGTGCTCGAGGAGTTCGACTCTCTCTTTTTCCTCTATGAGGAGGTTTTCAACGTTCTCAATAAAGTCATCGCGTTCAGCAAGTGACTTAAGGAGATCGCTAAAATGAGCACGCGCTTCACCATGAAGAGTTTTCATGAAAGCCATCAAGGATTCCTCAGCATTGTCCACGCTAGCCTCACACTCATTCTCCACTATCGTACAAGAGATATTGGGAGTGTAGCTAGCGGGGATAGAAGATTTAGACTTAGTTTTTACCTCTTTAGCCATGAGGCATCGATGAGTGAAGGGGTTGTCCTGATTTGGAGATTCGAAGAGGCCGGTGGATGAGGACGAGTTAGTGGCATGCAAGGCAAGAGCAGCCATGCCCACTTGGTCATCATCACCGTCATCCTCATCTCCTGACATGTATTCTTCATGAACAAGTGCCTTGTCATCTTTCCTCTTGGTGAACTTGGAGAACTTCTTCTTTTTAAGCACAAGCTTCCCGAACTTGTCTTCACGTCTCTCATACGGGCAATCATGCGCAAAGTGTCTTGGGCTATCACAATTGTAGCACTTTCTTCTCCCAAAACTTCTTCCTTGAAGATTCTTTCCTTTGTTGGCCATGGTGCCTGAATATTTCTTGACTAAGAGAGCAAAGTCTTCCGCAAAGTCATTGGTCGGACAAGTAGTGTCACCATCATCTTCACCGCACTCTAGAGGCACATCTTCTTCTCTCGCTTGAGTAGTCACCTTCTTGGCCTTCAAGGCAAGAGTTGAGTTCTTGGTTGCTTGAGAAATTGCAAAGGTCTTCTTTGACTTTGTCTCCAAAAGCACATGTGTAGAGAAGGTAGACACGACTTGAGCCGCAGTCAACTTGTGTTAGTCTGGGCGTTGATGAATCATCATTACCATAGTGTGTTCCGTTAGAACCATTGCATCAATGAACTTGTCCTTGATGAAACCATCATTAGCCCATTCACATCCAAAGGTTCTCAGGTTTAGCACAAGAGGCTAACCTTCGATAAACTTCTTCCGCGGAATCACCATCATTCCTCACAAACAAATTTACCTCTTGCTTGAGTAAGGCCAACCGAGATCTTCGAATTGCATCATCACCCTCAAGAGCTTCTTCAAGGCAACCCCAAATTTCCTTTGCGATCTTGAGAAGAGCAATGGAGTCACTATAGTCTCCGGTCACGGCATTACGCAAGATGTTGTGGGCGGTTGCATTGAGTTCGTCATCAACAGCCTCTCTTGGAGTGAGATTTGTTGGATCCTTTGGGTTGAAGCCGTTGACCACAATCCACCATAATTGCGTAGATGCACTTCAAATGTGAGACTCCATATCTAGATTCCACTTAGCAAATGCATTAGCTTTCAAAGGGGGCGGAGGCCCAATAGGATTAATGCGAGGATGTTGCAAGGGTTGTGGTGAGTCAAAAGGTTCCGTGGCATTGTACCTAGGAACTTGAGTGCGAACCGGTGATGCAAGGGTTTCCCTTGAGTCATCCGCAGCAAAGCTTCATTTGGATTAAATGGGTTTGATGTGGATGATGATCGCTTTAAGCGTGCATCAATTTCCTCCTTAACCGAGGAACGAACTTCTCTCAACATTGCGGTTTTGAGATCCACAAACATTGAAAGGACATCCTCCGCGGTTAAGGGGGAAACCGGGTTGGGAGCTATAGGAGCAGCGGCTTGAGGTATGACCTCCTCGGCTGCGAGAGGACCTTAATTTTCACCAAGTCCCGCAGCCGCAGGGTGACCCCCCACCACTTGATCGTCGGACATATCCTCTAAGGTTGTAAAACCTTATATTAGAGCACGAGGCTCCGATACCAATTGAAAGGATCGATACGGTCGACTAGAGGGGGGTGAATAGGAGACTACAAATTTTAATCTTGTTTGTCAATTTTAGGGATATGCGGATAAATAGGGTTCACTAGATATGCAACTAGGTGAACACAACCTATATGACAAACACAAGTAGTACTAAATATGCTAGGCAATGAGACAACTAACAAGCCAACAAGCATACAAAGCAAGTTAAATTGTGGGAAAGGATTAACCACAAGTGAGACGAGGACGTGGATTTAATCCCGAAGTTCACTCTTCCTTGGGGAAGAGCTACTCTCCGTTTAGAGCGGTACCGGAGCCAAAGCTTGCGGAACGCCACGGAAGGCTCACCGTATCTCTTTCGAGTCGCCCCCAATGGATGAGCCTCGAATCACTCGGAGTTGGTCTTGAAGGCGACCACCACACCTTTACAAACTTCTCCGGAGCACACCACAAGCAAGGAAGCTTCCGGAGGAACCTCTAACCGCCTAGGAGCCCAAGCTCCAAGAGTAACAAATCAATGGTGAACAAATGTTGTGGGGAACACGAATTTGGTTTGGTCAAAGTGTAGATCGAGTCTTGCTCTCCCAATCCCCAAAGTACCAACAAGTTTGGGTGGAGGGATTGAGAGTATTGAGCAAAATGAGGTGTAGCAATGGTGGAGCTCAACAAGACATTAGGGTTAGAGATGGAGGAGGAAGAAGGGGTCCTTTTATAGTGTTCTTGGCTGGGTAGGGAATCTGACCGTTAGACCCCATGCGCACGGGCTAAGTCAGCCCCGTGCGCACGGGCTACTCAGGGAGTTTCGGGGTACCCCGTGCGCACGGGGGTTAAAAGGCCCCGTGCGCACGAGCTACTCAGGGAGTTTCGGGGTGCCCCGTGCGCACGGGGGTCAAAAGACCCCGTGCACACGGGGTGTCCAAAAAGTCTCTGGAAACAACACTGAGTACCCGGGCATGACACTAACAAACCCTAGTGGATGTAGAAAGTGGTAGGAAGGCTGAAGCAAAGTCTTAGAGGTATTCCCACACAACACAAATCCACTATGACCCCTCTTAATACTGTGGTATTCCCTCTGACTCAAATTGAACCAAAACGAAAATCTTCGAGTCGCCGGAAACACCACGCATTTAACCTTTTTGAATTGGGGGGGGGGGGGTCACACATCTCCATAGAGAACTGCATGGAACGAATCACCTGAGATAATCTAGCAGCTGATATTAGATCCTCTAACCATATTGCCATCACACCAAAACACAAATAAGTGTCAGTTGCACTTTCACTATGCTTGTGACCAAGGGTTATATCCAGAAAGAAGGATATCATTTCTTTTATACTTACTCACATGTGGCCAGACTGGCAACCATTCAAGTATTACTCTCGTTAGCTACCTCACATGGTCTTCACGTCCATCACATGGATGTTAAGACAACTTTTCTAAACGGAGAGCTAGGTGAGGAAATGTACATGCAACAAGCAAATGTCTTTGTAGTAAATGGTCAAGATGGAAATGTGTGTAAACTATTGAAATATTTATATAACCTAAAATAAGCACCTAAGCAATGGCATGAGAAGTTTGTACTTTGACATCTGTTGGCTTTGGTTTTAATGAGACTGACAAATGTGTATACTATTGCCATGGTAGGAGCGAAGGTGTTATCCTGTATGTGTATGTCGATGACATACTGATATTTGGAACCAACTCAAAGTGATTTAGGAGGTGAAAGACTTTATGTTTCATAACTTTGAGATGAAAACTAAGAAGATAATGAGGATGTGATTACAATTGTGCGATCCCACTATGTTTAGAAGATTCTGAGCCGCTTTATGTATTCAAAATGCAAACCTTCTCCAACAACTTATGATCCTCGCCTACGGATTTGAAAGTTCAAAGGCCACAGTTGTAGATCAAATGAGATACTCTCAAGTGATTGGTTAACTCATGTACGTAGATTGTGCTACTCAGCGTAACAACTCATTTGTTGTGAGCAAACTGAGCTGGTTTGCTTCCAATCCGGGAGATGTGCATTGGCATGCTGTTGAAAGAGTCATGCACTATTTGCAAGGGACCGTGAGCCACGGAATTCACTATACCGGGTACCCGAAGGTACTTGAGGGGTATAGTTATGCGAATTGGACCTGTGATGCTAATGAGATGAAAGCCACAAGTGGATATGTGTTCACACTTGGTCGTGGTGTTCTTTCCTGGTAGTCTTGCAAGCAGACGTTCTTAAAGAGGTCGACTATGAAGTAGAACTCGCAACATTACACACGTCATGTGTCGAAGCAAGATGGGTTTGAGAGCTTCTGATGGATTTGCCAGTGGTTGACAAGCCAGTTCCAACTATCCTTATGAACTGTGACAGTTAGACAATTATTGTCAAGGCAAAGAGTTTGAAGGACAACACTCCATAAAGCTTATAAGAGGAAGATTGAAATCTATCAGGCATTCAAGAAACTCTGGAGTAATAGCGTTGGATTATATTCAGACGCCTAAGAATCTGGCAGATCCCTTCACGAAAAGGCTATCACATGTTGTGATAGAAAATGCATCGAGGGAGACCGGTATGAGACCCGCATGAGTCGCCATGGTGGTAATCCAACCTATGTGATGAGAGATCTCATAAATCAGGACCTGGGAAAACAATCGAGTGGTTAACTGGGGAGAGTATCCTTACTAACCCACTCCATTGGCGATATAATACTCTCATAATATGTGAGGCAGGTTCACATTTGTCTTAATGTGTTCCGAAGCTAGTGTAGGCAAGATGCTATCCTACAGAGCGATCATTGGAGGAACACACCTATGTGGCTACGACTGATGGTCACAATCTATGAGATAGGGTAGTCTCTAGGAAGCTCATGAACAGGTCAGGAGTGTGACTAATATGCTACACCCGTGGGGTTAGCCTTTGATAGCCAAGTACTAACACACAATTTGTGGAACTTCTGCACGCCAAACTGACAGGTTAATACATAGTCCATTGTTCAGTTGTGAAGAAGTCAAACTCTTTGCTCTAGGTGTATGTTCAACCTTAACCGGTCTCCACTGAAAATTTTGATATATCAAAACAATGTTTGGAACAAAAATGACAAACTAGTGTGCCCCGAGATCTAGTGGGGGGGTCGTTGGATTATACATGGGACTTGGGCCCATATGAGCAATAATCTCTGGTTAATCTTTAAGGCCCATACAGGTCCATGACAAGTGGAGGGAAGTTTAGTATCACCTTATTAGTTGAGGAGAGTTGAGCCCCTTTATAACAGTGCTCTTCCACTTGTCATTGGGATCTTGAGAAGAGGAGTGGCTCATACACACTCCTTCCCCGCCGCCCCCGCGCGCACGTCTTGTTTCGTGAATGAGCCGAGCCGAGATCATACCTATGATTGTGTTTTATTTTTGCCGTCAGGAATGGTTAATTAATCTTGGGTTAATTTTGAGCCACTAATGGATGTGTCACTATCCGAGACGTTGGAGGTGGGATGCTTGCCGACTCGATTGTGAGCCTACGTGACTGCGTGCCGACTCAAGTGTGAGCCTACCCGGCTGTGTGCCTACTCAGGCGTGGGTCTACCCAGCTGCATGCCTAATTGGTCGTAGGCTTAGGCCCACGACTCCATATCCATATGCTTATATATATATAGGACGCGTTGGCAAACCAAAGTGACAACAAACTCATTCCACCTCACTCAACCCTAGCCATCATCTACTGTTCCAAGATCTGTGCGGCCTCCGGCGACCCCATCTCGTCGACCGCATGCACAGTCGAACATGAGAGTAGTCCTTCACAACCCCATTCTTTGCGATCCTGCACCAGGATAAGCACGATAAGATATTTGGGGAGCGTCTCGGCGCGACTGCTCCTGGTTCGTCCTCGTCTCCGCTGCTTTCACTACTTCTTGGACACTAACGCCATGGCTGAGGATGACGTTGCCAAGAAGAAGGCCAGACGAAGTTGTCGCCGTCGCTGCCCTAGCCTAGCCGACTCGAGGCTATGATCTGTTCATCCCATATTTACTCGTTCATGTGCTAGCCGGATATGCCGCATTCATAGATATCTCAATTCTATGTTCGGTCCAGACTCACATGTTTAATTTTTGGTATGAGCTTCAAACTGTTAATGCCATGCTCATGATTTGGTTAGGGATTAAATCCATCAGAAAAGTGTTAATATTTCCAATAGCTTGATGGTCATAGCCTACATCAACATTAATGCTCATCTAGTCTATGATGAGCAAAAACCATTTATGTATAGTGTTTACCTCAAGATGATTGACATGTTGACCTCCATAGAACCTTTTCCTGCTTTCTCATACTCTATATTAGACATGGTTGAGCCAAAATAACCGAGGCCTCCATAGAAGAGTTATCACCCTCCCCTCCAAATCGCATCATCGTGAAGAACAACAACAATGACTTCCTTCGCATAATGAAACCCACATGGTCAAGGAGATGCAATAACCAATGGGCTCACCGAGAGGGGCGTTTTGGCACCCAGGAGTATATACTCCTGGTTTTTAAAATGTGCTTTAAACATATTTTGAAATGTCACAAAATTCTGAAAAGAAGTCTCGCACGTACATCTTGACATTCTACATGCTCACAAAATTGGTTCGCGAAAAACCGACTACTTTTGTGTCGCATGTGAAAAAGACAATTTTTGATGTTTCAAAGGGCTTTTCACGAGACATTTTTTTTTGTCTTTTTTGCACAGGCCATAAAAAATTTCGGTTTTCCACGAAACTTGGCGCGCGTATATAGAATGTCGAGATGTACGCGCCAAGTTTTTGTTCGGAATTTTTTGACATTTTGACATATTTTTACCGGTGACAGAAGCATATGCTCCCATGTGTCAAAGTGAATTACAGTGGGCTCACCACACAATACGCCAAAATAATGGTGGGCCCTGCAACATTATTCTTCATCTCTTTCCCTTTCTCACTCTCCACTCTCCTCTCTCTATGCAACGTACGTAAGAGCATCTGAAAGGTAACACATTCAAATCTTTGCTAATTTTTTTTAAATAATACATTTTTTTTATAAATTACAGAAATAATACACGAATTTGAAAATTTTCAAAAATAGAATCCAGTCGGCTGGAGCTAAGCCGATAGGCCACGTGGCAGGTTCAGTCGGCTACGGCTAAGCCGACAGGCCACGTGGCAGCTTCTGATTTGCCCGAACACGTCGACCGTCGCGTTGGATTCGCCAGTCGGCCTGGCGCGCTGCAGTCGGCTGCGGCCCAGCCGACAGGGTTCCAGTCGGCCCCGGCGCAGCCGACAGGCCGTCCAATCGGCCGGGGCGTGGCCGACAGGGCCCACCGCACCTTTTCTCCTTCCCTCCTCCTTTTCTCCTTCCCTTCTCCTTATCTCCTTCCTCCTGCGCCCGTGAGCTCTCCTTCTTCCTCTTCTTGCTCTCTCTCTCATTTCTCTCTCAGTCTCTCGCAACCCCCCGTCGATCTCCTCGCTGGTCCATCCATTTTTGCATCCAACCCACAGAAAGAGTAGATCATAGCCAACTCCGGTGGCCTACGGTATTTTTTTTCCAATAGGATAGTTTTTTTTCTCGTTCAAGTGAGGTGAGGAGGAGGCATGGTGGAGGTGGTTGAAGCATGGTAGAGGTGGTGGTGAGGAGGAGTTGCTGCTGGGGAGGAAGAGGTGGTGAGGAGGAGGAGGAGGAGGTGCGGCTGAGTTGAAGAGAGGAGCAAGAAGCAGTGGCACACGCGTCGAAGGTATACCTATGTCGTCAAATAATTTCTCTGAGTTGTACATATTTTGAAAAATTAATGTCAGTATTTTTAGTTGCTCCGGGTAATATTTCGTGTTATATGTGCATGTCAAATATTTAGGTCTGTTAGTATTTTTAGTTGCTCCGGTAATATTTCGTGTTATATGTGCATGTCAAATATTTAGGTCTGTTAGTATTTTTAGTTGCCCCGGTAATATTTCGTGTTATATGTGCATGTCAAATATTTAGGTCTGTTAGTATTTTTAGTTGCTCCGGTAATATTCCGTGTTATATGTGCATGTCAAATATTTAGGTCAGTCAATATTTTTAGTTGCTCCGGTAATATCCCGTGTTATATGTGCATGTCAAATATTTAGGTCTGTCAGTATTTTTAGTTGCTCCGGTAATATCCCGTGTTATATGTGCATGTCAAATATTTAGGTCTGTCAAATATTTAGGTATGTCAGTATTTTTAGTTGCTCCGGTAATATCCATAATATATTAAGTTGTTTCAATATTTAGCTTCGTTAATATTCCCTAATCTATGTACTTGTCAAATATTTAGGAGTGTGAATATATGTAGTTTGTCATGTTGTTTAACAGTTGTCTGTCCATGTTAAAAAAAATTATAGGTGAGCCGAGATGTCTGATATAGTGAAGTTCATATTTTTCTACGGTCCTGGTAATGTCCAAACAAATGAGATTGGGGTTGATCTGAGTGAATTTGAGCACATAGAGGTGGCACTGACCGACCCTCAAACATGGTCTCTTAGTCAGTTGAAAGAATGGGTGACAGCATGTTTAGGGCTGAATACTGAAACACAGACCGTGGGTGTTCATGCATTGTGGACCCGGTCAAGTTCGAATGTCTTCTTCTATTTGAGGCCAGTAGAGAGGGATTCTCAGTGGGTGCGCTGGTTACAAGGTTGCGAAACAAGGGGATGCAATCCTTGTGCCTTAGTGCTTCCCGTTCTAAAGGAGGTAATTGCGCCTGAAGGCCAGGGTGGTAACGATCCTGGGCAAAGCAGTGACGGGATGATGTTATCTGTGTCAAATGCTGGAGATGATGGTTATGAACAAGGGCAGAGTAGTCAGGTAGAAGGAGGAAATGGCGATGGTTATTACAGTGGCAAGGCGGACGCGGACGAGGTAGATGGGCACATGCAGAACATCATGGAAGAAGAAGACACCGATATTGAAAGTGGTCATGCAGATAATTCTGACGAGTCAGATGAAGAAGAAAATGCAGAGGAGGTCCCGATTCCTGCTTCTTGGAATCATGACTTCTCATCTGCAATGACCGTGAACGATGGTCATGATTCTGCCTGGCAATATCACCAAAACAACATTGCGACCGGTGCTATGTATCCCAACAAAGAAGCTCTGAAGGACGCAATAATAAATTGGGCAATGTCCACGCAAAGGGTTTTCATAGCTGATGTGTCCAGTCAGAAATACTTGACAATGGTATGCAAGAATGCAGGTTGTCCTGCCAGGGTGCACGGCTATCTCCCTAAGTATGGCACAAGTTGGGTGATCAGTGACCTAGTTCATCACACATGTCTTATTCCCTGCATCCCTCAAGATCATCCCAACCTTTCATCCACGCTTATTGCGAGGTTGTTTTACAGTGAGATAGTGGAGAGCAAAGCGATGGAAGTTAAGGCTATCCAGACAAAAGTATTCGTCAGGTTCAGGTACAGAATTTCTTACGGCAAGGCTTGGAGGGCTAAGCAAAAGGCGCTTGAGAGCAGATTTGGTTCTTATTTCGATGCATATGACTCAGTTGTCCGGCTCCTCCAGACGCTGAAGGACAGGAATCCGGGCACCTATGTCGACATCGAAGACCTCTTCATGCCAGAGTTCCCAACTGTGAGGGTGCTGCATCGACTGTTCTTCTCTTTCGGTGTATGCATCGAAGCTTTCAGGCACTGTCGACCGGTGATATGTGTAGATGGCACTTTTCTGACTGGCAAGTACAAGGGTCAGATCCTGACAGCCATTGGTCAAGACGGCCAAAATCAAATAGTCCCACTGGCATTTGCTTTTGTTGAGAGTGAGAACATTGGAAGTTGGACATGGTTCTTCAGGCAACTGAAAATATCAGTTGTGAAGGATAAGCCCAATGTGTGCATCCTTCATGACAGGCATGCAGGTATACTCAGTGCGATAAAGACACTGACAAACCCTGGCCCTGAGGAACAAACTCCATGGCAGGACTTGCAGAGCCGTTGGTGCATGCGCCATCTGGGGGCTAATTTCTTCTCGCAGTTCAGAAATAAGAGCCTGATGAATCTATTAAAAAAACTATGCAAGCAGAACCAGCTATGGAAGTACAATTTGATACGTGACAGACTTAATGTGTGCACGCGGAGACACGTTAGGGACAGGAAAGCTGCAAGAGATGCAGCGGTCAGGGCACATGTTGAAGCAGTAGCAGCACAGTTAGCAACAGGACCAGCTGCCGTGGAGGAGGAGTCCGTTGGGCTTTGTGACTTGCCAGGATTTGACCCACCTGGTACTAGGAGAAGGCTCGGGAGGTCGATTAAAACCTTCGAGCAGTGGATAGAGCATGAGCCTCTGGAGAGGTGGTCTTTGCTGCATGACACACATGGAGCAAGGTACGGTGTCATGACTACCAACCTCGCAGAAACATACAACTTTGTCCTCAGAGGAAACCGGGCATTGCCACTTACAGCCATCGTTGAGGGTATTTTCTATGGCACCGTGAAGTACTTCAGAGATAGACGTCAAAAGGCAGAGCAACATATGTTGAACAACCCAAACACACGTTACTGTGAAAGGATTATGAAGTACATGGAAGAAAAGATGGAAAAAGCCAGGTCACACACTGTAGTCCCCATTGGTAATCAAGAAAGAAGGTTTGAGGTCCGCTTAGCTAACAACAAATTCGGCTGTGCAAATGAGCTGAGGACGCATGAGGTGAAAATTGGAAATGAAGTCTGGCCAACGTGTGAGTGCACATGCAACAAACCGAAGTTGCTTCACCTACCATGCTCCCATGTACTTGCTGCTTGCGGGCAGCTTGGAATGGACGCAATCTCGTTTGTGACTCCATATTTTCTGAAAGAGTCCGTCCTCAATACCTGGACAGGTGAGTTGTTGGGATTTCGCTCAATGGGTAACTTCAGCACCGTTAATCCTGATGAAAGGCGGTACATTCCAGACCCAGAGAATATGCGAACAAGTAGAGGCAGACGACAATGTCATCGCATCCGGAATGATATGGATGAATCTGAAGTGAGAGGCCCCACTATGCAATGCATTTTATGCAATGAAATTGGCCATAGGGACACTAATTGTCCCACTTTCATCACTGCCAGTGGTACTGGGCGTGGACGAGGCAACCGGGGACGAGGAAGCAGAGGAGGAAGAGGAGGCAGAGGAGGAAGAGGGAGAGGAAGAACCTAGGCTGCACTAAGTTCTAAATTTGTATTCAGTGTGGCATTAACTTCTAAATTTGTATTAAGTGTGACACTAAGTTCTAAATTTGTATTCAGTGTGGAACTATGTTGAACTTTGTATTAAGTGTGGCACTATGTTTGAAATTTGTATTAGTTGTGATATTATGTTGCAAATTGTATTAAGTGTGGACTATGTTTAAAATTTGTATTAAATATGCCACTAAGTTTGAAATTTGTATTAATTGTGGCAATATGTTTGAAATTTGTATGTGCAGGAATGACAGAAATGTCGTTGCTTAATCCGGAAATTGATAGTAAACATCGTGCGGCGGTAGGTTATGAGCGCCAGCTTGAGCCCCTGTGCACTCGCACTCAAAGGGAAGACTGGATGATACACGAGGGATGGGTTGAACGGTACGTGCTTTATTTATTTGTGTCAATCACGTATATTGATGGGACGCACTAACTGAATTGCCCTACCATGCAGGTTGAAATGGGCTGGCCTATTACCTTTCGCGCGGCTGGTTGAGCGCACGGATACCTCCAGACGCGTCGCCATCGACACCTCTTTGCTCACGTGCTTAGTGGACCGGTGGAGGCCTGAGACCCACACGTTTCACTTCCGCTGGGGAGAGATGGCTCCTACTCTGCAGGATGTGTCACTTTTGCTGGGACTACCGTTGGCAGGTCATGCCATCGGACCATTGGAGGCAGCGGCTCGTTGGCAGGAAGATTTTGCACAACGTTTCGCGGGTCTTTATGACGGTGCTCCGGCTCTGGCATCGGAGCATCACGGACCTAAGTATGATTGGTTGCTCCATTTCCAGGTTAGTTCCCCTGCCTCATATTTTTCAGTTGTCGCTATGTACTAATGCTTTATCTTTGCTCAATACAGATCCAGAAGTTCCCGGGGTATCCGCAGGTCCCGTTGAATGCGACACAGATCACTCGCAGCCTGGAGGCATATATACTGTGGCTTCTCGGTAAGGTGATGTTCACAGAGAACCATGTCACCACTATAAGCGCGCTCTACATCCCTATTGCACTAGAGATCTCGAGAGCTCAGACGCTGGCTCAGATCACACAGAGGAGTTGGGGTTCGGCGGTCTTAGCGGCTACATATCGAGGTATGTGCAACGCCTGCCAGCTGACGGCACCCACGTCAGCTCTTCTTGGATGCCCTCTATTTCTACAACTGTGGTCGTGGGAGAGGTTCTCTATAGGACGACCGGACGTACGTATTCAAGAGCCTATGCCCGTAATGTTCGATGCTGAAGGCATCGATATGCCTACTTTCGGTCTGTGTTGGACACGTCGCAAGGTATGTCACGTGTTATAATTTTCTTCTTTGTGTACACTATGGCTAAAACTAACTTGGGTTTGCCGCAGAGACGCTATGCTGGTGATCAGACTAGGCGAGCATACAGGGCATTAAACGAGCAGTTTGATTTGTACACTGGGGTGATCTGGCAGCCGTACACGCAAGGAGTCATGAATGCAAGATACCCCGGCGGTATGTCTGAGCTATGCTTCAGAGATAGTGATTACTGGATGACGAAAGCGAAGATCATATTCGACGTCTTCGTCGAGGAGATGGCCCAGCAGAGGGTTATGAGGCAATTTGGTCTTCAACAGTTGGAGGTGCCTCCCCCTACAGAGCACCCGGTGCCAGCACACATCCACAGGTATTGTCTTGTTATTCAATATTGAATTGTCTTTCACAATTGTCCATAGTGAAGCATTACTTAATTGTTTAACAACATAATTTTAGGATCACAAGGAAGGGGATTCACAGGACTGCTGCTGAGTGGCTACAACGTGTTCAGCCGTACGTTACACAATGGGAGACCGCGAACACACTTGTGTGGCAGGAGAATGTCGAGTTTGATCTCGATGAATTCGATCTCTATTTGCAGCGGTACATGAGCAGAACACGGTTATGCATCGTTCAACACACTCACCCAGATGAGTTACCTGCCCCTAGTGTGTCCGATATGTACCCGAGCTATGATATTTCGGGCTCTAGGCAATTGGCGGTAAGATATATTCTCTTTGTGTAATGCATCTAGTTGTTACATACTTTGCCGTGCATACTTAATAATCGTCGTGACAATTTCAGGCTGAGTTGACTATCGGACTTGGCGAGGAGGTGTCCAACTATCGGCGTTCACTTTCGGATGCACCACTACTCGTTGCTCGGCCTCAGGTGCAGAACTTTATGGCGCGCATTGAGGGGAGGCTACGAGCTGTGTATCGGGCTATCACGTGCAGACGCACTTCGGACGTTCTTCATCAGCAGCCCGTACAACGCCCCCCGCGTCACTCGACTGGTCAGGTAGACCCCACGCATCACCGACATGACCCGCGTCCCCGTCTAGCAGAGCAGTGGACGCCCAGGCCACCACGTCCTGACCAGGCTGGTAGTTCGGCGTGGCATCAGCAGCAGGATCCCACGTCAGGCTACGTGTTTCGGCCAGGACCACAGCAGCAGGGTCCCACGCCAGGCTACGTGATGCAACCCCCCCCTACAGGTATGTTTCTTCATATTAATTCTTTCCAATATCGATTGCGACTACGTATTTCGTCAGTACTTATGTTCCATCCCTCCCGCAGCAGGCTACGGATATATGGCGTCTATGTCCGGACATGACGCGTCTATGTCCGAATCCAGGTGGGAGAGTAAGCCTGACGATGGGCATAACACACAGGAATACTTGTCGCAGCACAACGAGTGGGTGGACATGTATTCGACTCCTGCACCACCTCCCACACAGGAAACACAGTATGACCTGGACGGGTCCGAGCTTCCTCCCCGTATCATCCGGCCACCCCACAGGTATATGTGGCCGACGCCGGAGACACCACCTCAACGACGTGGCGGACGAGGTGGCTGATGATTGTGTGTCACTTATATCTAGCTATGTATGCGATAGACATATATCTGCCTATGTATGCGAGAGACATATTCTACCTATGTATGCGAGAGACATATTTCTGTTCATTCGCTTTGTTAATCGAGTTACATTTCCGGAGAGACTGCTGCAGATAATTAAGATACAAGTACATCTGAATTAAACGGTACGACTGACCATAAATAATACTGCATACAAACTACATGAAGACATCATCGTGCTTCTCGCTAACACTACATAAAGTCATCATCACTATTCTCACTAACATGTTTCTTCGACTTAGATTTTTTATTGGCTGACATAAACTCATCGCTGGAAGAGTAACCATCATCACCGGGCTTTGGTGATGCATCGCTGCATTTCTTCTTCTTCGAGCTTGAGCCATCATGAGTTGATACATATTTCGGCGGCGGAACGGACCCAAATAAAAGCTTGAACCATGCCAACATACTGACATCGTGGTTCATTTCTTTAGCGTCCACAATGTATCTCTACAATTCACAAAATGAACAAAAATGAATTAAAACGACAAACATATTAAATATGTAAATCAAATACGAAATTTAAATTACCTTTTGAAACGCAATATATTCATCAACTGGCAAATCTATCACATGATGATCTAAATCATCAAATGATCGTGTGAATCGCGCTGATTCATATATTAGTTCACAAAGTCTTTCCCACCTTGCACGCAACCGAAAAAGTTCTAGTCGAATGTCCGCTGTGTTTCTACTATGACAAGCTGTTTGTCTAAACCTCCGCAAGTTACTCTCACTGCTAACTAATTCATCGAAAGATACACCTGGAGTTCCATGAAGCCCGGACTTCATGGAAACCGCACCCATCAAGACATCACGAGATGCCTCTCGTGAAAATGGACGAGGATCACCCATCACTGCGGATTTGTTAATGCTACCACAACAAGTAGTGAGGAGAAGAGGAAGTGAGGAGAAGTATTGTGAGGACAAGAGGCAGAGAAGAGCTCTTTTTAAATAACCGTCGAGGCTCAGTGCGCTGCTGTTTTCCAGTCACACTCACCACCGAAAGCAACACTTCCAGTCAAACTCACCACCGAAAGCAACACTGCCAGTCAAACTCACCACCGAAAGTAGCACTGCCAGTCACACTCACCACCGAAAGCAACACTGCCAGTCAAACTCACCACCGAAAGTAGCACTGCCAGTCACACTCAGCACCGAAAGCAACACTGCCAGTCACTTCCTGTCACACTCACCACCGAAAGTAGCACTTTTTCGTTGCCTTGCGGCGGCCACACCCGACAGCATCAATTTTCCCTCACTTTCGGTGGTGAGTATGACTGGCAGTGTTGCTTTCGGTGGTGAGTGTGACTGGCAGCGCACTGAGCCTCACAACACTTCTCGTCACTGCCTCTTCTCCTCACTGCCTCCTCTCATCACAGCATGTAAACCGTCTAAATCAGCATATGGGCAACGAGAAAAGAGAAAGGGCTTGTGGGGCTACTCTGCCTTGCCGCTAGAATTGCATTGCATTGTGGATGGTGGCCGCAGAAGGTCAGATGAGCCGGATGGCGGCGGCGGGCATCACCGGCATCACCGAAAGGGGGGTAAAAAAAAAAAACCAGTCGGCTTAGCCCCAGCCGACTGGCCAGTCGGCTTAGCCGTAGCCGACAGGAGCCCCAGTCGGCTGGGGGGGCATGCAGTCGGCGGGGGGCATGCAGTCGGCTATGCTAGGGCCAGTCGGC
Source organism: Elymus sibiricus (assembly GCA_039707655.1). Classification (NCBI taxonomy): domain Eukaryota; kingdom Viridiplantae; phylum Streptophyta; class Magnoliopsida; order Poales; family Poaceae; genus Elymus; species Elymus sibiricus. The sequence goes on along the minus strand of CM077673.1, from coordinate 380,540,063 downwards.
TTAGCCGCAGACGACTGAATCCAGTCGGCTTAGCTCCAGCCGACTGGATTCTATTTTTGAAAATTTTCAAATTCGTATATTATTTCTGTAATTTATAAAAAAAAATGTATTATTTAAAAAAAATTAGCCAAATCTTTTTCATCATCTCGTAGTAATGTCTATGCACAGTTTAGTCGAGCATTTCACAAGCCATAATATTGTTGCATTTTTTATTTCTCGTTTATGCGAGAAAGTTCGAGCGTGCAATATTGTTGGTTGCAGACATTATTCTTATTTATTTTGTGGTCACGGGATTGGATCGGATGGTTGAAAATAATTGGACTGGCCACAGAGTTACTGATATGTCAACTTGTTTTCCGGCACATCCTTAATTGAGTGAGCTGTACCTGTGCAGCCTCGTCCATAAAAGGAAAGAATCGAGAGGGCAACAGGAGTACACGTAGTACTCCTAGTACTTCCCATTTGCACAAGACGACGAGCGACCTCAGCAGAATGGCCTGCGTGGAGGAGGCGAAGGTGGTGGAGTCCTGCATGGTGGACGAGGCGAAGGTGGTGGAGTCCTGCATCATGGAGGAGGTGAAGGTGGTGGAGTGCTGCATGGTGACGCCCAGCGAGGAGACGCCCAGGCGCGGGCTCTGGCTCTCCCCGCTCGACCTCATGATGGTCAACAGGGGCCACACCCCGACCGTCTACTTCTACCGTTCCGCCTCCGACGACGGCTTCTTCGACGTGGCCAGGCTGAAGGCGGCGATGGCCAAGGCCCTGGTCCCGTTCTACCCCCTCGCCGGCCGTCTGGGCGTTGATGGTGATGGCCGGCCGGAGATCGACTGCGCTGGACAAGGTGCGCGCTTCGTGGTCGCTCGCTCGGACCTCGCCGCCGACGACTTCAGCGCCCGCCAGCCGTCGCCGGAGCTGAGGAGGCTCTTCGTCCCCAGGGACATCGACGACGTCATGCTCGCCGTCCAGGTGACCTTCTTCAAGTGCGGTGGGGTGGCCCTAGGCACGGCGCTGCACCACGTCATCATCGACGCCCTAAGCGCGTTCCACTTCTTCCAGACGTGGTCCGCCTTCTCCAGAGACGGGGCCGGCGACGGCGCTGGAGCAGCCACGGAGCTGCCATGCCACGACCGTACCCTCCTCCGCGCACGCTCCCCGCCACGCGTCGTCAACGCCGACGCTCTCTCCGTGTTCTTGCCCCTCAAAAACGACACAAACATACCCGTGCCGGAGCCGTCTGGACCTGCCGTCAACGAGATTTTTGTTCTTTCCAGCGACCAGGTCACCGCTCTGAAGCGTGCCTGCGGTGGCGCGAGCACGTTCTGCGCCCTCAGTGCCCACGTGTGGCGCTGCATGTGCGCCGCTCGGCGGCTGCCGACGAACGCCGAGACGCGGCTCAGCTTCCCCGCTAACTTCCGACGCAGCCTGAGGCCGCCGCTCCCGGCACGTTACTTCGGCAACGGGATAATCATGGTGGCCACCGCCTGCAAAGTGCGGAACGTCGTCACGGATGGCTTGGAGGACCTGGCGCCGCTGGCCTCCGTCGCCGGACGGATCAGGGACGCCGTCCGCGGGCTGGACGACGAGCTGGTGCGCTCCACGATCGACTACCTGGAGACGGCGCCAACTATGCCTGCGGCGTGCAGCATGCCGGCGACGGAGCTGAGGATTACCAGCTGGCTGGGCATGCCGGTGTACGACGCGGACTTCGGGTGGGGGAAGCCCCTAGCAATGCAGCGCGCCGTGCAGCAGCGAGCCGGGCTCGTCTACCTCGCCGACAACGGCGGGGACGGGGGCGTGCGAGTCCTCGTGTCCGAACCTGCCCCGGTTCTCGAGGAGCTCCGGCGCCTGCTGTGGGCCAAGATCTGATGCAGTACAAGGACATCGCGTAGCGTTACTATTTTGGCAAACGGTTCTCGAGAACCATCGATCCCAACGTAAAATTTTATGTTTGTACAATTTCCATTTCAAAGCTCTGAGAATAAGCATAATCTTATTTGCCACTAGATGAATATAAAATATCAATTAATCAAAAAAGATAAATTCAAACGTTTGGATTTTAAGCATAGCAATTCGAACGTTTTTCATGGCAACTTTTGTTCATGCGAGGCTGGCAAACATGACAATTTTCTGAAAAAAAAAACTTAAACAAAAAAAATACAGTTTAACAACTAAAGTTGTCACCTCGTGTCAAATAAAGTTGTCATGAAAAAACGTTCGGAGTGACATGTTTAAAATCCGAATGGTCGGAATTTATCGGGTCCTGGTTAACTGGGGAGGATGGTACGGTGTTTGATCACAATGAATATCGGCAGAACAATAAAACAAACATGGATAGGCCTTACGCTACAGTGCTACACGCTAGTACTACTCGACTATGTAGTAGTCCCTTCGTTTCTTTTTAGTCTGCATATAAGATTTGGTCAAAATCAAATTTAATAAACTTTGACTAACTTTATAGAATAAAATATCAACATTCATAATGTGAAATCAATATTACTAGATGCATCATGGTATCAATTTTCATAGCATATATGTTTATTATTGTAGATGTTAATATCTTTTGATGTATATTTGATCAAACTTTGTATCGTTTGACTTTGACCAAATCTTATATGCAGACTAAAAAAAACGGAGGAAGTATATGCTCTCTTTTCTCGTGCATGATACATTAAATGAGAAAACAAAGATTAATCCCTGGCAACACGAAATCAGCCCGGCAACTGGCGTCGGCGTAGGAGCTGCTCCGAGCGTTGCATGCATCCTGCTTGCATTTATTCGCGTCACTCCTTCAGACCTTCACCCCATTCTGCTGCTAGCATGCATGCTGTATTTATTGGGGCGCTCCCTCGCGTTCCCTCAAAAACCGGCAACACTGCATGTAGACAAAATTTTAACAAGAGAATTTTGCAAGAGAAAATTTGCAAGAATTTTTCTTACATTGCGTGGGCATTTTTTGGCGTGTGATGCCCACTGCTTGGCTGCCATCAAAAAAATTCACGTGATCCTCCATTCTAATTCCGTCAGTTTTTTTTTTTGACGAACCGCAAGAGAGCTGCGTGATTCATTCAGGAGAAGCGGCTGACAGCCAACTGTACAGAGTCCGTCGAAACGGAAAGAGAAAAAGAAAAGGCAAACCGGAGCTACGGCATGCCGGACTACTCGCGGCTTACAAGGTGGTGTGCTCCCGCAAGTATCCGATTGTTGATCTCCTGACGAACGGAAAATCATGGCGTTGCGTTCGCACTAGATGAACCAGAGGACCACCAACGCAACAAAGGTGCTACGTAAGTGTTTTACGTAATGTGTTAGATGGACCAATCAAATTGGAGGCTGGAGGATGAAGCGCCCCACCCCCCTGAAAATCAGGGGGGGGCAAAGTTAATTAGTTAGGAAATTTACGTTAGTCTTCGTAAGGCTTACGTAGATGTAGCATTATTGCGCAACAAAGCGCGCGCGCTTAGCCGATGTCGTGGACGCGGATAGGCCTTGAAGCCAGTCCGCCAAAGAAGCCTGCGGTTGCCAACCCAACGGGGAGAAATCTGGGATGTAAATGATAATTGGAGAATAATAACTGTATAGATTGGGGCCTCGAAGGGCTGTTTATATAGATTACAAAACTTGGACTCCAAGACTAATAGAGATAGATTACAATTCCAAACCTTGCCGGATATACTATCCGTAACCGACCTATACTCTAATATCCCCCTGCAGTCTCAGCATCAGGAGTAACGATGTTGAGACTGGAGCGTATGTCGGTGAAAGATGCAGTCGGAAGTCCTTTGGTGAAAATGTCAGCAAATTGAGCACTGGTAGGTACATGAAGAACGCGGACCTCGCCAAGAGCCACCTTCTCTCGAACGAAGTGTATGTCAATCTCAATATGCTTGGTGCGACGATGCTGAACTGGATTGGAAGCCATGTATACTGCAGAGATGTTATCACAATAAATGATGGTGGCACGATCCAGTGGGCGATGAAGTTCCACGAGAAGCTGACGCAGCCACACCGGTTCAGCCACAGCATGAGCAACCGACCTATACTCAGCCTCAGCAGAAGACCGGGAAACTGTTGCATGCCTTTGAGAACACCAAGAAACAAGATTATCACCCAAATAAACACAAAATCCGGATGTGGACCGTCGAGTATCTGGACAACCTGCCCAGTCTGCATCAGAATAAACTGTCAAGCTTGTTGGAGAAGAAGAATTGATGAGAAGAACATGATCAAGAGTTCCTTTTAAATAGCGAAGAATGCGGTGGACGTGAGCAAGATGAGGAGCACGAGGATCATGCATAAAAAGACAGGCTTGCTGAACGGAGTATGAAATGTCGGGCCTAGTGAGAGTGGCATATTGAAGGGCACCGGTGATGCTACGATACAAAGTGGGGTCAGAAACAGGATCATCATCAGCCGACAATTTGGCACCAATGTCGGCCGGGGTACGAGTGGGTTGACAATCAGACATACCAGAACGAGAAAGCAAGTCTAAAAGATAGGAGCGTTGAGAGAGAAAAAGGGAAGACTTGGTGCGAGAAACAGTAATGCCAAGAAAATGATGAAGAGGACCAAGATCAGTCATGGAAAATTCATTACTAAGAGAAGAGATTATATGTTGAAGAAAAGAGTCAGAGCTAGCCGTAAGAACTATATCATCAACATAAAGCAAGAGATAGGCAGTGTGGGAAGAGGAGCGAAAAATAAATAAGGAAGAATCAGATTTGGAGGGTATGAAACCTACTGTTTGAATGAAGGCAGCAAAACGTTGAAACCATGCACGAGGAGCTTGTTTAAGACCATAAAGAGATTTGTTAAGAAGGCAAACAGAGTTGGGAGAAGAGGGATTCTCAAAACCAGATGGTTGCTGACAATAAACTGTTTCATTAAGAGTGCCGTGAAGAAAAGCATTTTTAACGTCTAGCTGATGAATGGGCCAAGAGGAGGAAACGGCAAGACTAAGAACAACGCGAATAGTGCTTGGTTTAACAACAGGAGAAAAGGTTTCATCAAAATCAATGCCATGTTGCTGAGAGAAACCACGACACACCCATCTGGCTTTGTAACGAGCAAGGGTGCCATCAGAATGAAATTTATGCCGAAAAACCCATTTTCCAAAAACAACATTAACACCAGGAGGTTTAGGAACAAGAGTCCATGTGTTATTTTGCTGAAGAGCGTTAAATTCATCGCGCATAGCTGAGAGCCAAAAAGGATCAAGAAGAGCTCGTTTGTAAGAAGAGGGAATAGGAGAAAGGGTTGCCGGGGTTGGGGTGGCTGTGAGGTTGAGGCGTTTGGTGGGTAGAAGGAATCCTCGTTTGCCGCGGGTGCACATGATGTGATCATTAGTAGGTGGTGGAATGGGTACAGCGTTGGGTGGGAGGGGTGGTTGGGAGCCTGGCGGGGCTGGGCTTGCCGGGGACGGGTTTGCCGGACTTGCCGGGGTCGGGCTTGCCGGACTTGCCGGGCTTGTCGGACTTGCCAGGGTTGGGCTTGCCGGACTTGCCGGGCTTGCCGGGCTTGCCGGACTTGCCGGGGCCGGGCTTGCCGGACTTGCCGGGCTTGCCTGACTTGCCGGGCTTACCGGACTTGCGGGCTTGCCGGACTTGCCGGGGTCGGGTTTGCCGGACTTGCCGGTCTTGCCGGGCTTGCCGCGGGAGAGAGAGAGGCCGCGGCAGGGTTGGTGGTGGTAGGGATTGATGCGGGGTTAGTGACAGAATAAGGAAAAGTGTGTTCATCGAATGTGACGTGGCGAGAGACAAGCACGCGACCAGAAGATGGATCGAAACAGCGATATCCTTTGTGATTGTCAGAAAGACTAAGATGAATGCAAGGTAGTGAACGTGGTTCGAGTTTGTTGGAGGCGGTAGAGGCGGTGTTCGGGAAACAAAGACAGCCAAAAACACGGAAAAAAGAATAATCGGGATGGGAGAGAAAAAGAGATTGAAAAGGCGAATAAAGAGGACATGTCTTAGTTGGTCGAATATTTAGAAGTAGTGTGGCAGTGCGAAGGGCTTCGGCCCAAAAACGAGAGGGCAGAGAAGCTTGTAGTAGCAAGGTGCGAAGAATATCATTAATGGAGCGAAGAGAACGTTCAGCTTTACCGTTTTGAGGGGAGGTATAAGGACAGGAAAAACGAAGAAGAATACCTTGAGAGAGAAAGAAGTTGCGGTTTTGAGTGTTGTCAAATTCTCGACCATTATCACATTGAATAAATCGAATTGGCAAGCCAAAGTGTGTAAGAACATATTGTCGAAAATTGAAAAAGAGGGCATGTACTTCAGATTTAGCACGGAGAGGAAAAGTCCAAATATAATGAGAATAGTCATCCAAAAGCACAAGATAATATTTGTAACCAGAGACACTAGGGATGGGAGAGGTCCATAAATCACAGTGAATTAATTCAAAAGGAAAAGTGCTAAGGGTAGTAGAGGTTCCAAAAGGTAATCTAACATGTTTGCCGCATTGACAGGCAGTACAAAGAGAGGGATTATGAGGAACACTAGAACTAGGAATACAAAATTCTTGAAGCAAAGATGACAAGGTGGTTTTATTGGGGTGTCCTAGACGACGATGCCACAAATCAACTGATGCAAGCATGGCTCGGGGAGTGGATGTAGGTGTGCCATGAAGCGGATAAAGATCGCCCGTGCTATTGTACCGAGCGAGTTCCTCCCCCGTTGCCAGATCCTTCACAGACAAACCAAAAGGGTCAAAAGCCAAAATTACTCGATTGTCAATACAAAATTGGCGAACAGAAATAAGATTTTTGATGAGGGAAGGAGCAACAAGAATATTGCGGAGAAGAAAATTGGCGTAAGAGGAAGAGATGTAAGAATGACCGGTGCAGGAAACAGGTATGGTAGAACCATCACCAATGGTGATCGTAGAAAAAACAGGAGGAAAACAAGCTGACAGCAAATTCATATTTGAAGACATATGCGAGGATGCACCAGAATCGAAAATCCAATCCGTACCTTCGTTATTGAGAGTAAAGTTGTTCATGGCATTGATGAAGGCGACTTGATCCCAGGCCGGCTGCTGTGGAGGAGCAGAGGGGCCAGGAGCGTGCATGGGAGCGTAGGGCAGGGTCGGCGACTGGAAGTATGCTGTCGCGGCCGGCAAGGGGCCGTAAGAAGCCGGCAAGGCCGGCAAGGGGCCGTAAGAAGCCGGCAAGACCGGCAAGCCCGGCAAGGTGCCGTAAGAAGCCGGCAAGGTGTAGTAGGGTGGCAGTAGTCCTGGCGCGCTGGGAGGTGGCGTAGGAGTGGCGGTGTAGACATGCGCTGGCGGCTTGGGCCCAAGAAGTCCAGGAGAGCCAGTGGCCGGGCGGAGGCCATGGCTCCACGTGCCCGTGTAAGCAGGCGGGGCGCCGTACGGCGAAGGGGCCGACCAGGGCATCGGCCAAGCTTGAACAAGGCCGGTCCAGGGATCGTGCGGAGGCTGCCATGTTGTGGGAGCCGGGGACGACGGAGCGGCCGGTGGCGGGGCTGGTGCAGTGCCGGCGGAGCGAGATGCAGGGGGCCGGTAGATCGGATTCTTGCCCCGGTAGGCCGGGCTCGGGCGCCAGCCTGGGGGCGGTGGAGGAGCTGCTGCCGCCGCGGTAGGAGGGGAGGGTGCGGCAGATTGGCGCGGCAGCCCAGGCGGGGCCCCGGCAAGCCCGGCCCCAGCAAGCCCAGCAAGCCCGGCCGCGGCAGGAGCGTGAAACACCTGCGGTGGCCGTAGCGCCTTGCGAGCTTGATTCTTCTCTTCTTGCTGGAGGAGGGAGCGAACCTCCTTGAAGGTGGGGTAGGGCTTGAGCATGGGGATGAAGGACTGCTGCTTCTCGAACTAGTCGCCGAGGCCGACGAGAAGAGCATTGATGAGGGCGCGATCGTCGACGTGATCGCCGAGTTCACGAAGTTCGTCGCCGATAGCCTTGATCCGCTGGCAGAAAACTGTGACCGGGGCATCGCCTTGGACGGTCGTATGGAGCTCGGTGTTGAGGGCGTTGATGCGCGCGTCGGAGTTGTCCTGGAACAGCTGCTGAAGGGAGGCCCAAAGCTCGGCGGCGGATGCATCGTCGAAGGAAACCAGATTGAAGAGCTCCGTGGAGATGCGGGTGTAAATCCACTGGATGATGGCGAGATCGTCTTTCACCCAGTGGGGATCGGCGGGCTGCGGAGGGTAGGACGGGTCGATGTGGTGGCGGAGGCCACAGCGACCGAGGTGGATGTTGAAGAGGTGGCGCCAATGGTAGTAGTTGTGGGCGCCAAGATCTAACGAGATCGGGATGAAGGGGGAGACGTCGGCAATGGTGTCGGCTAGGGAGATCATTGGGAGGTGAGGAGGGTTTGTTTGGGTAGTTGTAGAGGAGGAAGAAGAAGGGGGGGCACCGGCAGCGCGGAACTCGGCCATGGAGAAGAGGGGCCGAGTCGGCCGGGGTGGCGGCGCGGTTGGCGGTGCCATGCCAGGTGCGGAAAACCTAGGCGTCTGATACCATGATAATTGGAGAATAATAACTGTATAGATTGGGGCCTCGAAGGGCTGTTTATATAGATTACAAAACTTAGACTCCAAGACTAATAGAGATAGATTACAATTCCAAACCTTGCCGGATATACTATCCGTAACCGACCTATACTCTAATAGTAAAGGCGGTCTGCAGCAGCTTCCCAAAGACGCGTCGACTAGGGGGCAGAGGATCATAAGATGCTCCGCCGTTTCGAGGTTTCGCCCACAGAGTGGGCAGAAATAGTACTTCGGCCATTGTTGCGCAAGAAGGCGACCCGCCGTCAAGAGCCGGTTTTGTCCAAAAAGCCAGCCGAAGAAACGATGCTTCGCCGGCGCCCAAGTCTTCCACGGTACGTGGACGACGAGATCGATCCGATAAAATGCAGACGTAAGCCGATGCAAATTCCGTCAGAACTTTGAATGTGGTGCATACGTGACTTGCTTACGTGGCCTGCTAGTCTCATAGCGAAGACCCGCAAAGCACATTCTAACGGTTTCGGCAAATGGAAAATCCTATTTGACACGCTTTGCGTCAAACTGCTGGCGCTTCGCACAGGCGAGCGACCGAGCAGACACACGATATTTCCGTTTCAAAAATTGTTCATCAATTTCATAAAATTGTTCGTGTTTTCAAATTTTGGTCGGGAGTTAAAAATATCGTGTTTGCCCAAAAAAATCGAAATTTCAAAAAAATGTTTCCATTTTTAAAAAAGTTTTGTGATTTTGAAAAAGTTCCAGATTTTCAAAATTGTTTCATTTTTAAAAAAAAATCACAAATTTGAAAAGTGTTTGCATTTCACAAAACAATCAGTTTTTTGAAAACAATTTGCATTCAAAATTCCGAAAATAATTCGGATCTGCGCTATGGATTGGTTATCAAAGGTTGACGCTGCTGACTAAAAGCTCGCTAGCTGAGCCGGTTGCAGTGCGTTGTCTGTAGCACGAGATCCATGGGTCTAATCGATTCCCTGCGATATCGATTTTTTTTTAGCTACAGTACAAATTCGCTAGCGTTCATTGGCAGGTCCAGTTTGAGACCCGCCTGTGCGAAAGGACGACTTTTTGCCGCAGATAGCGACATATAGGAGGAGCGCTGAACCCCTCAAAGAAAAGAGGAGCGCTGAAACATCCACCGCTCAATTAGTTCCTGCTATGGTGGCCCACATCCAATGTACTCCTGCTATGGAGTATAGATGTGCATTTGTGACAGTCAATCTCTTGTATATAGTCAAAATCAATGTCAGAAAAACATCATAATAGTACTTTTCACAGTGCAATGATATACATGCATGTAGAATCTCTCCTCTCTCTCTCTCTCTCTCTCTCTCTCTCTCTCTCTCTCTCTCTCTCTCTCTCTCTCTCTCAAACAAATCCTGCATTTTATCTTTGTTTAAAATTTTAGATGACCAATATCTTTTACAGTAATAATCTATTATTGATTTTTATTTATATTCAATTTTCTGGACATATGATCTTTACAAGAAGACCAATCTTGAAGATATTTAAACTAATTTTTTTTCTATTTCAATCATATCAAAATATTAATTTCATTCATTTAAAATTTATTTTTCTAAAATAATTGAAGTCAGTTATTGAAATATTGAAACCGCTTTTTTGAATATTGTTTGCTTAAATGGTTGAAACCAGTTTGTGTGAAATTGATTATTTCAAAAATACATTGTATAAATAAAATATGTGAAATGGGTTATTTCAAGAATGTGAAACTAAATGTTTCATTGTGTGAAATTGATTATTTAAAATAAATGAAACTGGTGTTGTTCAAATATCTGAAACATATTCTAGTGTGTTTGTCAATTTGCTTAATCCAGTGTGTGAAAATATGTGGAATGGGTTATTTAAAATATATGAAATGGATTATTTAAAACATTATTAAATTGTAGCATTGCATTTACTCAATCTTTTTCAGTGTGTTTGACAAGTTGCTTATTTCGGTGTGTGAAAAAATGTGAAACGGGTTATTTGAAATATGTGAATTTTGTTGTTTCATTGTGCAGAATTGATTGTTAATGTTTTAAACCTGTATTTTTCAATATATGGAAGATATTTCGGTGTGTTTGTGAGTTCCATATTCCAGTTTGTGAAAATGTCTAAAACAGTATAAATCACTTTATGAAATAGTTAAACAATATAATATTATATGAAAGTGATTTCAAAGATAATTAAAATATATAAAATAAAATGTAGGTGTTCTTTTGCACACAATTCTTGCACAAGGGCTTCCTCTCTCTCTCTCTCTCTCCCTCCGAAAAGTTCATCTCGCTGCAAGGTTACTCCTCCCTCTTCTAGTTTTTCGGCGACCCCAAGTTTTAAACAGCGAAGCGCTGCCAGATTGCTGATCTCGTACGTTTGCAACCCGGTTGAGAGATCGTGCTTTTGATCTTCGTTCGAGGAACTGGATCAACAATCTTCACAAACTCTTCTTCCGTTGCTACTCCAAATTGGTAACAATAAGATCTAATCGTGTATGCATTTTCATAATGATACCGATTTTGATTCATAGGACGCTTTTTTCTACTACGTTTTCCAACAAGTAATATCCGACGGAAGTGGATTATCCATTCTTTTTTCTAGATTGTCAGAGGCTTTCAATTTGGATTATTCAATAAAATTATCCAAACGTGCAAGCCCTTATACCCGATTAGGCCACACATTATATTTGTCACATATGCATAAAATATAACCCTAGTCCTAGAATGACTATAATCACCGCATACAAAGTTGTGGTCATCAAAGCAATATATTTGTCGATGTCCAACAAATTCGATCGGATTAGCAGTTCGGCTATCCAACACGATGGACAATATGCAGGCGATGATTCATCCAATGAAGATGAGCATTTTGTTTAAACGTTGTTACTGAATCATGATTTCTTATATAAATTATGTGCTCGTGTTGTTTGTGTGGTACAAATAAAATTACATCTCATTGCATGCATTTATCTGGGTTCTTTTCATATGTACTTTAAGTTTGTAGTTTGATAAAATCAACACTTGAATCCACATATGGTCGCTAAACACATCTCTCTGGATCCGAAAATACAAATGGTAAAGATACAGAAACAAAACTATTCGATCTGATCCGATCCTCATACACAAATAGCCCCTGCTATGGGCTACACGCCCAGTTCAAGCGCACAGTCTTGATTTTCTTTACCTTTTCTTTCAATTTTCAAGTTGGTTTTCCTAAAAAATAGCTTTCTGGATTTTGTGTTAAACTATTTCAAAAATAAGTATTTGTGAGATTCAAAAAGTTATTGATGAATTTTAAAAATATTCAAGGTTTTTTAAATGTTCATGTATTTTTCCAAAAAAATGCGGATTTAAAAAACATTCGCATTTATTAAAAGTTTTCCCATGAATTTGAGAACATATCCATAATTTAGAAGTTAATAAAGGAGAACAATTAAAAGAAAAAACAAAAGAAAACCAGTAGAAGAAAAATAACAAGGAAAATCGCCCCGAAACCTCCCATGAACACGTCCCTCGCGTTAGTTCACCTAGCCTTTGGTGTGTCTCTTTATGCGACTGGTGACATCTTGTCACACAAAGCGGCGAATAGAAAATACTTACCTCGGTTCATTGCAGGCGTTTGGGTCCTTTTCCTCGCCAAATTCAGGGTCAGTTCTTTTGCTCGCTTCTAGAATAGGCTGAAATAAACTGCCTCCTACCCGGCTTATTCTAGAAATCCAGTCAAATTTTTTTTTTACAAGCCTACTAATTAAGACTTGACTAGTAGGCTTATAAAAAATGGTTGGACTTCTAGAATAATCTGGGTAAGAGGCAGTTTATTCTTGAAGTCCAAATAAGCTATCAAAAAAACTGGCCTTGAGATACCCTTTATATTTGATGCGTGATGGGAAACGCTTACAGCTTGCTTAGCTGGTGGACTCTTGCTTTGGAGTATGTTCCTCCTAAGCACCATAAGATCTGTCTGCTCTAATCGTGATATTTTGGTGGCAGTTGTGGAGGGAGAGGAACAACATTACTTTTGACAGTCGGGCTCTGGATTTCCAGCAAATTGCGATTACATCACAAATTGAGATAGCCACTTGGAGGTCGGCTGGAATCAAAGGAGTTCAATGGACTGGCGTGCTATACAACTTCATCTTATTCTTTCATATATAGTAGTGTTAGCTTCTCTCATCTTCTGTGACTTCTTTGAACTCTTGTTCAGTACAGTTTTTTGTGTCATCCTCTTAATGAATGAAAAGAAGCAGTTTTGATGTGCTTTGTAAAAAAAAGTTCTTCAAGGCTGCATTCCTGGACTCCACATAAATTACTCCATGCTTACTCCTTTGAACATTTTTTTTGCAAATAAACAAGATTTATTATTTCATTGATAGGTCGAGAGTGAAACAACTACGATGTGCAACTCACAAAACCACGTACACAGATTGGCGTGGACCGCGTGGTTGTGTGCGTATGAGAGGAACAAGAAAAAGGATACTCAACCCTGCAAATACAGAGCCTACGTCTCGAAAAACAATATGTTGAGCCCCTTGGCTCTATCGCTAGCCCAAAGTCTAGCCTCCTCTTGGATGGTTCACACAAGACAAGCAACAGAGGGCGTGAAGCCATTAAAGACGCATTCATTGCGATTCTTTCAGAGCCACCAAGTAGTCGGCATAAGAAGTGAGGAGAGCTCCTTACGTAAGGCGTGGGGGGGGGTCGCAAGAGACCGCCCACCAATCCATAAATGGCAACTTCATACGAGGAAGGTCTGTTGTGGTACAAAACCAAAAAAGGACCTCATGCCATACACGACAGGAGAAGGAGCATGTTGCTTAGTTACACCTTTATATGCTAATCCTAGAAGTTTAAAGCAATAATTTAATTAGCTTACCATGGTGTTATACATATTTACAAAATAAGCAGGAGCTCTATTTTTGCATTCAGCGCTAAACTTAGTCAGTGGTGCTAAGCTTTCTGAACTTAGCATCTACTCCCTCCGTACTATAATATAAAAGCGTTTTTAATACTACATTAGCGTAAAAAGCGTATATGATGGGACGGAGGGAGTATTTTCACATTCGCTCGCACTCGTGCTAGTCAATTTTATCTCTCTGCTCCGACATCGCATTTAGCCCATAGTAATGTGGAGGTCCTTACTTTGGTATGACATTGCCTAAAGTACGAAAACATAAAATACTCAATGAACTAAGCCAAGGTATGCTAGTATATTTTGCACAATATATAGCCTATAGTTACAAAGCTAATGGTGATGATGATACATTTTAGAAAAAAATCCAGTTATTTCAATATATTGTCTCCCATAATCCATATACATATATTTATGTTAGGGCATAGTCTCAGATTATTATTTTTAGGCAAGGGCCCAATCTCAGATCATCCCCTTCTGCTTTTTTGTCCTATTTGGGCTAGCCCAGTTCAGTTATCTCCCTTAACTCGGCTGGCCTAGGTTTTTTTTGTTGTTGGACTATTTCTTTGGTAGTTATGCGCAATTCCTATTTAACACTCTCTGCATCAAGATGTCATTGTTTCGCGCAAGGAGCTCATGAAGACAAGGTGAGATTGGCCGGCCTATTTAAGGTATTGTAGGTACTACAAAGCCCCTTTTCTTTTATCGGCTTTTGAACCTTCTAGAAGGTTTTGGTCTAGTTTTTTCCTTATCTTTTTTCACTTTTATTGATTATTAGATTTTCCTTTTTAATGAAATTTCAAAAAATGATCGTGGTTTAAAAACATTATTTAGAATTTAAATAATGTTTGATTTTAAAAAAATAATCGAAATTTGATAAATTGTTAGTGATTTCCAAAAATATGTAAAAAATCAAAAATTGTTTGGATTACCTAAACATGAATGGAATTTAAAAATATATGTTTTCCAAAATGTCTAGATTTTCAAAACAAATTGTGTTTTCAATAAATGTCTGTTTTTTTCAAAAAATGTTCGAGCTTTCACAAAAATGTTCACATTCTAAAAAATGTGAAAATTTTATAATCTTTTGAATTTTCGAAAATTGTTCAATTTTTTAAAATGGTTTATAAACTATCCCAGAAAAACATGTGTTGCGGTGTTTTTTGACATGCGTACCGCAGTGTTCCAAGTCGCTACAGTAGGTACGAAAAGGCCGCGAGAGACACGCACATTAATGGGCCGGACCGGTTGCTCGCGCCCATGCCAATTGAGGGTATTTGACACAAAGAACGTTGTTTAGGAGGTCGTGTAGTTATGTACTGGAGAGCAACTAACTCAAGGTTAGCCCTTGCGAGGAACCTCCAGGGGTCACTTTTGGTGCCTCGGAGCACGTCAAGTGATGCGTTCATCAGTCGTCACATCTCGCATGTTGATCGGTTCCTCTGATATTTTTCTATGCGCATTTTCTTTTTTGGTTTTTTTTGGGTTTACATCCGGTTTTTCCTAGGTTTTGGAAGAAAAAAATTCGACAAGAACAATTGTGCTTATCAAAAAGGGATTATTTAATTCTCATGGGGGCATAGATTTGCTTTCGCGAGAAGCAGTTGTGCTTCTCAAAAAGGAAAAAAATTATGCTTTCACGAAAAACACATATTTGCTTCTCGTAGGAGGCGCAAATTTGATTCCGTAAGAAGCACAACTGTTTGTGCTTTCAGAAGAAGCACATATTTACTTTCAAAAAGCATAATTGTGCTTCTCAAAAAGGTAAAAGTGTGAGATAAAGGTGTTTTCGGCTCTGGGTTTTTTCGTCTTTTGGGGGGGGGGGGGAGGGGGGGTAAATGGATGGTCGAAACAGAGAAGCAAAGAAAACATTCTCTTCTAGTCCATGCAGTGGCGGACCCAAAAATGGACCAGGGCCCAGGCAGCCTTCGTATATTGTAGCAACCAGCTACAGTAAACGCTATTGTACACAAATGAATTAGGCTGCATGCCCCAGGCCGCCGCCTGGGCTGCGTGGGGCCTAAATCCGCCCATGAGTCCATGGATGGTCGAAGCTTGTGCCTTCTGAAAATCACTCGAGTGACTGAGTGAGTATCAGTCAACATAATCTATTGGTTAGCCTGATACCGCACAAGTTCATACCACGGAGGACTCAGCCTCCATCGTTTCGCTGCACACGGTAAGCCCAGATTATTCGGCACTGTCTTTTTTTTTCTCGAATACGCACGAGTGTGCGTATCATTCATTAAAGGGAGGGGGGAAGAATCCCAGGATCCACAGTTTTACAAGGTATTTACATGCGGGGCTAAGCCCACCAACCAATCAACTCAAGAAGTGAACTACTCGCCTAAATCCACCTCCGCCTGGCCACCCGTGTCTCCAGTTAGTAGACCGGCCATTTTTCATACCTTTCCCTCCTCTTCGATGCGCTGCTTGATCCGTCGAATGCACGGCGATGCTCCATTGAAGACAATGTCATTTCGGTGCTTCCACAGCAGCCACATGCCTAGCAAGCTCCTCGCTCTCGTTGCTTTCCGGTTCACCGTCCCTATATCCTGCGGGATGCACCACTCCCCCAGAGTTTCATCATCCCTAGTCGCAAACTCTGGTCTACCCGTGGCCACACTTATCCAGTGCCACACTTGCCTTGCAAAGGGACAGTTGATGAGCAGGTGGTCCATGGTCTCTTCTTGTTGATCACACAACGGGCACGCCTCCGGGTGCGGTCACTACTAGAAAACTGGCTATAGCCAATATCCCTATTAGTGGTGCACCATGGTGGTGGTGCGCCACTGCTACATAACAATGGCGCACCAGAAACAGGTGCGCCATTGTTATTTTTTTAGTAGTGGCGCACCACCTGAGCAGTGCGCCATTGTTATTATAGTAATGGCGCACCTTGGTGTGGTGCGCCATTGCTATGTGTGTGTGGTGGGGTGTGTCTGTGTGTGTGTGAGCAATAGTAATGGCGCACCCTCTCTGGTGCGCCATTGCTACCTTAGCAATGGCGCACCAGGGAGGGTGCGCCATTACTATTGCTCACACACACAGACACACCCCACCACACACACACAAACCCCCCCCCCCCCCCCCCCGTGGATCGCCTTTTCAGCTTAAAATAAAATAAAAGAAAATGATAAAAGATTCAAAAAAAATCAAAAAAATAGATGCCCATGTGTTATGTGTTCTAGTTGTTAGGAAAATTAATAAACATGAATTTTGAATTTTTTTGCAAAAAGCCGCCGTGTTTCGGTAAAATGGCGGTAACTTTTGCATACGACCTCCGATGAAAAAGTTTTTTATATGAAAAAGCATCTACTCGAAAAGTTATATCCGAATTCAACGGGCTATGCCCGTTATCGATTTTTTAGAATCCTCAAAAACCTAACAGAAAAAAAGTTACAGCCATTTTAAGATCTGGAGGTAAAAAAATAAAAAAATTAAAAAAAATTAGCAGTGGCGCACCAGTGCATAGTGCGCCACTGCTAACTTTCCCACCTTCCAAATTAAAAAAATTAAAAAATTAAAAACAAGTTAGCAATGGCGCACCATGGGGTGGTGCGCCATTACTAGTTTTGAAATTTCAAAACTAGTAATGGCGCACCATGGGATGGTGCGCCATTACATGGTGCGCCATTACTAGTTTTGAAATTTCAAAACTAGTAATGGCGCACCACCCCATGGTGCGCCATTACTAGTTTCGACACAGCTTATTAACCCCTAGCTCTGTCTTCTCCCCTTTCTCCCCTTTCTGCTCCCTACCTCTTCTTCCTCCTCCCCCCTCCTCATGCCCTCCTCTTCCACTTCCTCCATGCCTCCTCCTCCTCCTCCTCCTCCTCCCCTTCATCCATGCCCCCTCCTCCCCTTCCTCCATGGCTCCTCCTCCTCCCCTTCATCCATGCCTCCTCCTCCCCTTCCTCCATGGCTCCTCCTCCTCCACTTCCTCCATGGCTGCGTGCGAGCGGGCACGGAGGCTTCGTCCTCCTCCTGATCCTGCACGAGGAGGCAGGCGGCGGCCATTGCCATGGCGAGGCGGGGCGGGGAACGAAGGGTTGGCCATGGCCACCGGATCCAGCGACAGGGACGTTCGGAACGGCGCGGTGACGACGAGCTCGGGCAGCGAGCATCCATGGTGTTGACCTTGCAACAGAGAGAGAGAGAGAGATGAGAGGATTAGGAAAGGGAGGAAGAAGAGAGAGGAGAGAGGCACGACACGAGAGGAGGCGACCTGCGAGGCGGCGTGGCTACTCGAGCTCAAGCTCGCCTGCCGCCGGTGACCACCCCAAGAACCGCTCAAGAACAAAAATAATTGGAAAAAAGGAAAAAAAAACGCAAAAAATGAGCCAGATCCAAATTCAAAATTCAAAAATAGCAATGGCGCACGGTGGGGGTTAGACGGTGCGCCACTACTATTTTCCCGCCTTCAAAATTCAAAAAAAATCAAAAAAAAATAAAAAAAAAAGTTACCAGTGGCGCACCTGCAGCAATAGTAATGGCGCACCAGAGGTGCGCCACTGTTACCTGCAATACTAATGGCGCACCAGAGGTGCGCCATTAGTATTTCTTATTAGTGGCGTGGTAATAGTGGCGCACCTATGGTGCGCCATTAATACCCAAAAGTGGTGTGCCACTAATGTGCTTTTTTCTAGTAGTGGGTAGTCCTCGCCTTGCTAATCTGTCAACCGTCCAGCATCGGTTCTTAAGTGCAAGCCAGGCGAAGAATCGACATTGCAGCGGCGCTTTTGAATTCCAAGTGAAGGATGCTGTAGGCGACACTTCCAACCCCATGAACTTCGCCGAATAGCTGGACCGCGCAGAGAACTGCCCTTCCTTCTCCCACGACCGAATGATCGAATCATCAGCATCTTCATCCACTCGGAAGGTTGTGATTCTCGGCCATAGGCGTAGGAACTCAGCGAGCATACCTTGCTCGATGTCCGGTCCAATATCTCCAGCCCATGCGTTGCCTTGTACCGCCTCCGCAACTGTGCGA
Source organism: Elymus sibiricus (assembly GCA_039707655.1). Classification (NCBI taxonomy): domain Eukaryota; kingdom Viridiplantae; phylum Streptophyta; class Magnoliopsida; order Poales; family Poaceae; genus Elymus; species Elymus sibiricus. Next base: position 380,521,687 of record CM077673.1, on the reverse strand, counting down.
GTCTTTCTGATGCGTTTCTAGATCCTGGAGTAAATTCCAGGTGCCAGCTCGCAAACTCTAAATCCGTCGATCCATCGGTCCTCCCAGAAGAGAGATGCGTTCCCGTTGCCCACCGTGGCGCTCGTGGCTGCATGGAATAATGCCATTGACTCCGCTGGAACATTTATCTCAAACTCCGTCCATGGCCTCTCCTTGTCCGTCCTCTGCAACCATGGCCACCGCGCTTGAAGTGCTTTGTTTAGCCATGCCAGGTTGGGAATGCCCAGGCCACCGGCCCATTTGGGCCTGCACACTAGCTCCCATGCCACCGCACAATTTCCACCATTTGCTTCTCGCTTTCCACACGAGAGAAAGCCACGACAAATTTTGTTCAGTGCCGCGACGGTTTTTGGTGGGAGGTCGAGTGCCATCATTGAGTGGATGGGAATGGCACATAGAACTGATAGTATGAGAACCAGGCGACCGCTCTTAGGCATCATCGCTGCCTTCCACGTAGGCAGGTAGCCCGCAACCCGGTCCAGAAGGCCCTGGAACTGCGCAGCTGACTGTTTCCGCAAGGTCAGCGGCAAGCCCAAATATGTGCATGGAAAGACCGAGATCGTGCAGCCCAGAAGTTCGCCAACCATATCTATCATCTGCTGCGAGCATCTAATCGGAATTGCCATGCTTTTTGCTTTGTTCACCACCAGCCCCGAAGCCCCACCAAAAAGTGCCAAGATGGCATTGCATGCTTGTGCCTCAAGTTTCGATGGCTTGAGGAAGATCATCACATCATCCGCAAACATGTAAACGCGCTGGTGCATACCAGACCATGCCAGGGGTGCAAAGAGGCCTCTCATCGTGGCATGCTGGAATAGCCGATGGAGGGGCTCCATGCATAAGATGAATATCATTGGTGACACCGAAGATCCTTGTCGTAAGCCTTGACAATTCAGAATTGGCTTGCCCGGTACTCCATTTACCAAAATTCTCGTTGATGATGTAGCCAATAATCCGCAAATCCAGGAGATCCACCTCTCCCCAAAGCCCATCCGCCTGAGGACCTCAATCACAAACTGCCATTGAATTGAGTCGAACGCCTTCGAGATGTCAAGTTTCAGCATTACCGTTGGGTTTTTGAGCGCATGAAGTCGCCTTGCCGTGCACTGGACAAGCATGAAGTTGTCGTGTAGGGAGCGCCCCCGAACAAAGGCACTCTGATGTTTCCCAACCAACTTTGGAAGGTCATCTGTAAGCCGTGATGCTAGAATCTTCTTGAAGATCTTCACAGCCCCATGTATCAAACTGACCGGCCGGATCCTTCGATGAAGACAGTCCTTATTGATAGCCGGGGAATGGCGGTACCAACCGCCCGCCGCAAGAAGTACACAACTAGGCTTCATCTTTTGGGTCTTGTCTTCAGCTGGATGTACGTTCTAACGGGGCTTGAATGATCCACAAGAGAAGAAAGACCAAGACACAAGGTCGAACAGGTCTTACGGAAATGGAAGTATTCGACCAATCAAGAGGAACGCGATGCCATTACTGAAGCAGCGACTAACTATGATCGCTGTCCCCTCTGCAGCCAGGTGCAAGAATCCGCGGCACACTTACTATTTAAGTGCCGCCTATCCATCCGTGTATGGAAGGACGTCCTTTCTTGGCTGCATATTGACATCGATACTGCTCTTTGGTTGGATTACGACACAGTGAGATCTTGGTGGGAGGGAGTCCTTGCAAGCAACGCGCAGCCAACGAAGGCTCTGGCATCCTTACTCCATCTTGTTGGCTGGGAGATTTGGAAAGAACGAAATGCACGCGTATTCAGAAACAAGGCGGCGCCGGTCGCGGTGATCGTGCGAACCATCAAAGAAGAGGCGTCCCTATGGGCTATGGCAGGCGCAAAGCGGTTGTGTAATTTGATGCCACGAGAGTAGGCCTTTGTAATTTATTTCCGCATTTGCGGACGTGCACTGTCTAACAATCTCTTCTCCTTATTCAATGAAAATGGCAAGTCTTTTGCCTCGTTTCAAAAAAAACTAATGGTTAACGAATACACCAACTAACGTACCACTACGTAGTCACTGATAGTATAAACCAGCAGGACGGTAAGGCATCAGTGTCGGACGTCACGGTACGGTTCAGTGCAGCACCAGCATGTAACCTGCGAGAATAATTAGCATAATGTTTCGTATAATTATTATCTAGGTCAGAAGGAGCTGGTACTGTACTCCTAGAACGGAGAGGGCCATGCCGTCATGCATATGTGCATTACCTGTCCTACATCGTCCAACAAACAGCACATGAACTGGTCATGCGTTTTGAGTTTCAAGTTGGTGCAATTTCTTATCATAATCATGCGGAAAATCAGATACCAAAACCAATTATCATCCGGTTTGTGGATCCACGCCAGCTACAGGAACAAGGACCACATATGCAAGAATACTCCCAGCAGGGCAGGTCATGGTCTTGGATACAGCAGGCATGGGCTGATGATATCGTCACGTTCAGCTATGATGGCACGGCACTCCTGTCGATTAATCAACCAAGCAAAGCTTGATGAGGCAGCTCCTGATTGGGGATGCACACAGGCTAAACCAAGATAGGCTACAAATCGGCCACTGTGGTTGTGATAATAATGGCAGCCAGGCTTCGTCCTCAATAATCGATCATGATGCTGACCATTCGTGATGAATAAACAAGAAAAAAGTCATTTTCATGCGAAAAGGTCCGAATATTTTTCTCTCTCGTTTGGATAACAATCGTAAAGACGAGAGGCCTTGATAGATTATGCTGTCCGACATCAGGCGTCACCGGGCACCCGCGAGCCACATGCCATTTTTTTTTTGTTTCTGAATTAATTAACCAGCTACTCAATATATCTCATAATTCTTACATCATGGAACAGAGGAAGTAGATAGCATGGGCTTAATCACCTCACGTACTGTACTACCTTGCAGAAATATTCTTTCGTGCGAACCAACCTGTGGTTGGATGGTTAGAGCATCTATAGCCGGATATGACAAATCCGGCCCCTTAAACGCCCGCGGACGTGTCCGGACGCGTCCGCGGGCACTGACCGGGCACTCCTCAAATTGCTCAATCTGCATCTGCATCTCTCAAATTTCATCCCCTACATCCATACAAAAGCATGCAAAGTAAATCCTACGTACTACCCTAGCTACTCTTCGTCGTCGGTGATGTCCACGACGACGGAGCCGGGCGCCGGCTGGACGGGCGGGGAGGAGGGCTCCGGTTCATCCTCCTCCTGCTCCATCTCATCAATGTAGGCCAAGCACTCCGCCTGTTCCGCGGCTTCTTGCGCCTCCATCTCCTGCCGGCGACGGCGTCTTGCATCCGCATCCGACTCCGACCGGAGGGAATCGAGGATGGCCTGCTGCTCCGCCCGGAGATCCCCGTCGCCAGCGTCCCCCACATCCTCCTCCCCCGGCTCATCCCCCTCCTCCTCCACCTCTTCATCCTCCTCCTCCACCTCCACCTCCTCCTCCTCCTCCACCTCCGACTCCAACTCCGGATCCACTACATCCGGAGGTAGCCCCGCGGCGATCTGGGCTTCGCGCCTATTCAGGATCCGCTCAAGGAGCTCGAGCCGGCGCTCTGGCGTCAGGAACGGCTGGCTCCTCACCCGGCGGCGTGGGGGCATGGCTGCGGATGGGTGGAGTGGAAACTGGCGGCGGCGGCGGACAGGATGAGGAGGAAGATGTGGATGTAGGGTTTCGGGGTCCGCCGGTGCACTTAAATAGCCGGGCAATGCACTACGCGGCCCGCCGGAGCTGCGACACGCGGCGCGACCGGTCCGGCGGAGGAGACGACCTTCGGACCGCCAGGTTGGCGGGCGTTTCCGGCTGGGCCCCGTTCGTCAGTCCGACGTGGCGGGCGTGCCCGGGCGTCCCCATATCCGCCCCATATTTGGGCTGGATATGGGGGGTGCCGGTCAGCCCGGGCGTTTGAGGGCCGTTTGAGAGGCCCGTCTGGGTCAAAAAAAAGTGACCGGGCGGCCCACCCGGGCGTTTGAGGCGGGTTTGAGAGGTCCGGTTGTAGATGCTCTTAGAGGGACTGTGATATCCCCAGCCCACCAGGTTCAAATCCTGGTGCTCACATTTATTCCTGGATTTATTTTACGATTTCCGGCGATGTGCATTCAGTGGGAGGAGACGTTCCCGTCGACGACGAGGTGCCTACGGTGACTTCATAGGGGTAGGGTGTGCGTGTGTGCGTTCATAGTGTTGACACACAAACGCGTCACGCGTACCCTCAACGCCGGGGGTGATGCACCGCAGCTCACGTCGAGGGAGGTCCTACCGGCAGCGCGATACGCAAGACAACCGGAGGACGCTTTTGAAGACCCGAAACCCCGCGCACCCGGGAGGGACCCCGTCAGGGAGCGCGGCGGCTATGGGCTGCCCTAGGTCGATTCGCTCGCCCCTAGGGCCTCGGAGTTCGCAGCTCTCCAACACGAAGAACGACGAAGAACGAGGAAGAAGATACGAAGGTAGGAGACAAAACGTAGGTGAAAAAGTAGTATATTGATTGTTCGATTGTGTGTTGTTTTAATCGGCCGTCACCCCCAACATATATAAGAGGCGGCTGGACTTTCCGTACAAGCAAAGGATTCATCTAGGCTTTCCTTACAAGAAAATTACATTAATTCACGTCCTAGAGTCCTAGTTCCGGTCCCGCTCGGATTCAGCCTGAATCTGGTCCAATCTCCTGTCTTGCTCCTTGCGTGGGCCGTGGAATCTGCACACGACCTCCGATGGAGATGGTCCAAACACGAATTTTGTGCGCTTCGACGAGGCCAATAATCCGTATGTTGATCACTTTTCCAAATAAGGCCATCTTGAATACTCCACGGGGTCATCCTTAATTTCGAGTCGGACTCATTCATATAGCTGACTGGACCATCCGACTCTTGTATCGTCTCTGCAGGTCATATACTACGTCGGATGACGATGACTCCAAAAGCAAAGTTGACCGTTTCGACGAGACGAACAACTTTCATGTTGAACACTTTTTGATCTGAGGCCATCTAGATAAGTATTTGAGCCCATCTTCAGCATCTCGTCGGACAGTTTTTACTGTTCACGCGCGGCAAGCTTCCCCCGGCAAGGTACTGTTCACGCGGGGGGGGGAGGGTACTATTCACGCGCGGCAAGCTCCCCCGGCAATGTTACTGTTCACGCGCGGCAAGCTTTCCCCCGGCAAGGGTACTGTTCACCCCGGCAAGGTACTGTCCACCCGGCAAGGGTACTGTTTCACCCGGCAAGATTACTGTTCACCCGGCAAGCTTTCCCCGGCAATGGTACTGTTCACGCGCGGCAAGTTTCCCCCGGCAAGATACTGTTCACGCGACGATGGTACTGTTCACCCGGCAAGTTACTGTTCACGCGCGGCAAGCTCCCCCGGCAATGTTACTGTTCACGCGCGGCAAGCTTTCCCCGGCAAGGGTACCGTTCACCCCGGCAAGGTTACTGTTCACCCGACAAGGGGTACTGTTCACCCGGCAGATTACTGTTCACCCGGCAAGCTTTCCCCGGCAAATGGTACTGTTCGCGCGCGGCAAGGGTACTGTTCACCCGGCAAGTTACTGTTCACGCGCGGCAAGCTCCCCCGGCAATGTTACTGTTCACGCGCGACAAGCTTTCTGGCTGCACCTTGCGGGCCCTTTTTGAGGCAGTAAACGACCTCGGATGAAAATGTGCCCAAAAGCAATTTTGACCGTTTCGACGAGACGAACAACTTTCATGTTGAACGTTTTTCGATCCGAGGCCATCTTGAATGGCTAATTGCTCACGCATTGCATCAGACACTCGCCAAGACGTGTCTGGTCTCCCGCGTCTTATTTCGCCTCTTGACATGGCTGCATTCAGATAGCTCTAACTTTTGCATACGAACTCGGATTGAGACAATTTTTATATGAAAATCGACCGATTCGACGAGATGAAGACAATCCATGTAGAAAGTTTTCTCATATGAGATCATCTTGAGGGCGTAATCAGCCGAATAGTGTTCTGGATACAAAATCCCAGTACTTCGAACACAATTTCGGCTTTCGAGATGAGATCAGATGGCAATGGCCCAAACTTCAAAGTTTCTCCTTGCCGGATCGCCTCCTTGCCGGGCCGTCTCCATGCCGGATCACCTCCTTGCCGGGCCGTCTCCTTGCCGGATCGCCTCCTTGCCGGACCGTCTCCTGCCTCTGTTTGGGTCTTCGGCAAGCACTCAAAACCGGCAAGCTTTTCGCTTGAGCCCACCTTTACTGCATTCTGCATCGTGCCAAAATCAGGTGTCAACACATGCCCCCCTGTTTTTCGGCAAAACTTGTGTGCCGAAAAATAATTTGCATTAGGCTTGTTCTAAGGACGATGTCAACACTCCATCGGCCATTAATATGTGCTTAGGGCGATAATTATATATCGGCCATTGCCTATTTAGGCTTCTTGCCACACACTTGGGTGGTACTTCTTCAAATACCTGCCATTGAGAGCTCGAGGTAGCAATGTTCCTTGCATGGATTCCACCAAATATGAATTTCCGGAAACTATTCTTGCAATCTTGAAAGGACCTTCCCAGCTTGGAGACCACTTCCCGAATTTTCTGTCCTTTGAACCAATCGGTAGAATCACCTTCCATACAAGATCACCAATCTGAAAATTCTTCAACCTGACCTTCTTATTGTAAGCTCTTGCTACCCTCAACTTGTCCCTTTCTATGGCTTTTAATGCAGTCAAACGTTTATCGGCAACCTCATCAACGTTGTCCATCATCAAGTTATAAAAGTCCACTGCCGATAAATCATTTTGTTTGGCTATTCTCAAAGCATTCAAATTCACCTCTACCGGTAAAACGGCTTCTTGACCATATACGAGCTCATATGGAGTTACCTTCGTCGCACCATGCCTTGAGATTCTATGCGCCCACAAAGCCTCAGACAATAATTCATGCCACCTTCTTGGATTATCTTCAATCTTCTTCTTGATGAGCTTGATCAAAATTTTATTGCTAGACTCAGCTTGTCCATTGGCTTGAGCATAATACGGGGAGGAATTGAGCAACTTTATCTTATATGATTCGGCAAATTCTCCAACTTGATGAGACATGAAAGATGAACCTTGATCCGTAGTTAATGTTTGCGGAATACCGAATCTATGAATAATGTGCTCACTTATGAATTGAATTACCTCCGTATGCGTCATATTCTTGAGAGGTACTGCTTCAGACCACTTAGTGAAATAATCAGTTGCCACCAACACGAACCGATGCCCCTTTGAAGAGGAAGGATGAATCTCTCCAATAAAGTCCAATCCCCAACCTCTAAAGGGCCACGGCTTGATAATAGGATGTAACATAGCAGCGGGAGCTAACTGAATATCACCAAACTTTTGACAAGCTTCACATCCTTTATAATACCTGAAGCAATCATTGATCATCGTCGGCCAATAAAATCCAGCACGTCGTAACAACCACTTCATCTTGGGGGCCGACTGATGAGTACCGCAAATTCCTTCATGAACCTCTCCCATAGCAACTCTTGCTTGATCCTCGTCCAAACACTTCAAAAGAACATCTTCAACCGTTCGGCGATAAAGACCACCGTCTCTTATTGTATATTTGAAAGCCATGCGCCGAACAGCCCTGTCCACCTTTTCACTCGTATTGTACAAGTAATCAATAATGGGCTTTCTCCAATCATGATTTTCACCTGCACTAGATTTATTGTTAGTGACCGAATCAGTGGGCTCTGGTTCGGCCTCCCCTATATTAGCAAGACAAGACATCGGCTCTTGAGAGATATGAAACATGCCATGATTGACATGATAGCCAGATGCTTGCTGTGCTAACTCATTTGCTCTCCAATTATCATGTCTAGATATATGAGCAATGCCAAAATGATCCAAAGTAGAAATTATATCCAGACATTTATCAAGATAAACATTAAGTGATTCGTCTAAACATTGAAAAACTTTGGATACTTGTTGCACTACTAATAACGAATCACCAAAAGCCTCAATATGTGTAGCACCTATGGCCAGTAACATCTCTAAGCCGAATAACAATGCTTCATATTCGGCTTGATTATTTGTGCACAAATATTCTAAGCGGCATGAGGCTTCAAAAACAGCACCATGAGGAGATATATAAGCAATACCAACACCTTGGCCGTTGCTACAAACTGAACCGTCAAAATATAATCTCCATGGTACTAACGAGACAAGGTTTATATCAATATCTTGCTTGTCATTAATCCGATGCTCAACGATAAAATTAGCAACAATTTGGCCTTTCATGGACTTTAGAGACTCATAAGCCAAATCATACTCAATCAAAGCATAAGCCCATTTACCAATTCTACCACTAAGAATTGGTCTATGCAACATGTATTTAATTACATCGGTTTGACAAGCTACTATGCAAGCACTTGGTACTAGATAATGTCTCAATTTTGTGCAAGCATAGTATAAGCATAGGCATAATTTTTCAATAAATGTATACCTTGTCTCGGCATCCAATAGGCGTCGGCTCAAATAAATGATAGCATGCTCTTTTCCTTCGGTTTCTTGAGTCAAAACAGCTCCAATAACGCCTTCCTCGGCTGCAATATAAAGTCTAAAGGGCTCTCTATGTTTGGGTGCCTTCATCACCGGAGGAGTGCACAAATAATTCTTAATCATATCAAATGCTTCTTGATGTTTTGCCCCCCAAGTAAAATCAACATCATTCTTCAACCGAAGGATATGAGTAAATGCATCAACCTTCCCTGACAAATTAGCTATGAACCTCCTCAAATAATTGACCTTGCCAAGGAATTTTTGCATATCTCTCTTGCATGTTGGAGCCTCCACTTTTTGTATAGCTTCTATCTTTTTGGGATCAATCTCTATGCCATCCTCATGAATAATGAAACCCAAAAACTTACCAGCCGACACGCCAAACGCACACTTCAAAGGATTCATCTTCAGCCCATATTTCTTCATCCTCTCAAAAGCTAAACGCAAATCGGCTAAGTGAGATTCAAAAGCATCCGATTTGACAACAATATCATCAATATAGACTTCAAGTATAACACCGAGTAAATCATGAAAGATCAAATTCATAGCCCTTTGATATGTGGCGCCGGCATTCTTCAATCCAAAGGTCATCACTGTCCACTCAAATAATCCAAGGAAACCGGGGCACCGAAAAGCCGTTTTGGACATGTCCTCTTCGGCCATGAAAATTTGATTGTACCCCGCATTGCCATCAAGAAAGCTAATAACCTTATGTCCAGAAGCATCATTAATAAGCATGTCGGCTATAGGCATAGGATACTCATCTTTGGGCGTAGCTCTATTCAAATCTCTGAAATCAATGCACACCCTCAACTTGCCGGAGCCTTTCTTTTCCACTGGCACAATATTAGAAATCCACTCGGCATACCTGCAAGGTCTAATAAAATTAGCTTTAAGCAAACGACCGATCTCTTCCTTGATCCGGTCATATATTTTTGGATTGAACTTCCTAGCCGATTGTTTATATGGTCTAAAACCGGCTTTTATAGGTAACCGATGCTCCACTAGCTCTCGGCTTAAACCTGGCATCTCATGATATTCCCATGCAAAGCAACAAATATATTCTTTCAATAGCTCGATTAACTTGACTTTACAATCGGCTTTCAAATTTTTGTTTACATATGTCGGCCTAGGAATTGAGCCATCTCCAATATCTACTTCTTCTAATGGATCGGCCGATGTAAAACCTTGTCCCAGTTTATCCATATCACCTAACTCCTCTATAGACTCATACATATCGTTCCCATTGGACCGATATTCTGCAAGCCGCTTTTGTAACCACTCAGAGTTAGGATCCATTTAAATACGTCATACCTTGGAGCCGATTTCCACCAACCGGCTTTAAAGAAACGGGTACAAAACCACTTTTTGTGGCGCTAAGAAAATCAAATTCTGACAAGTCGCGTCCCGTCAAGCAAGTAGCATTGGGATGTTGCCAATCCACCGATGCATCGGCCAAAGCAACACAAGCCGAGTTATCCGCATGAATGACTTCCACTTCATCATCAACCCACTGGATCAAAAACTGGTGCATAGTAGATGGCACGCACTGGTTTGCATGAACCCAATCACGGCCTAGTATGACGTTGTAGTTACCTTGCACCTCAGCAACAAAGAATGCAGTAGCCAAAGTTTTGCTCCCAACCGTAAGCTCCACGTACATCACCCCTTTGGCTTCGGTTTTCTCTTTGCCTTCAAATCCATTGAGCACCATATTGGTCTTCATCAATCCTTCGTCGGGCAAACCCAATTTCTTGAAGACTGAATAAGGCATGAGATTCACTACAGCACCACCATCGACAAGCATTCGAGTAATCGGTGACCCGTTGATATGGCCTCTGAGGTACAACGATTTCAAGTGCGTCACTGGTTCTTTTAGCTTCTCAAATATTGCATTCTTAGGACCAAAATCCAGCTGAGCCACCCCCCCTTCTTCATCTATAGCACGAAACTCAGCGGGTAAATAAAACACCATGTTGATATCCATGCCTTCACGTACTGGTGTAGGCTCACAATCTACCACGTCGCCCTCCTCCTCGGGTGTGTTCAGTGCCGGGCTTGCCGGTGTAGGGCTTGCCGGGCCTGCCGAGCTTGCCGGGCCTGCCGAGCTTGCCGGGTCTGCCGAGCTTGCCGGATCTGGGTTTGCCCTCTTCATTGATTTTGAAATCTGTTCGGGCGAAACGGAATCAATAGGCGCTGTAGACGATGTAACAGCAGTAGCATCGTCCTTCCTTGGTGGTACAGGTGCTGATGTGACAGATGTAGAAACCACCGCTCTTTGTATTCGCTTAGGCACCCATACTTGTTCTGTAGGTACCATGGGCCGAACGTCATTGAACCACTCATCTCTTTTCTTCTCGGCCTCCTGTTCTGCCATCTCATGACTCCTTAACCTCTGTAGTTTCCTCTTTTGCGTTTTTGTCAGCCCTGGAGGACACCACTTAGGCTGCATGTACTTTGGATCTTTGAACTTGGCTTTGCTCGTGCTAGCTTCATGATTTCTAGCCGAGTGTTTTGGCGCGATAGCAAGTATCGGCTCAGCAGGGTTGCTACGCACAGTCGGCTGTTGTATGGTGAATGTTTCAGTACCCAAGATGAGTGAGTCAGCATCAACTTTTTCTTTGCCCTTTCCAGACCCAACTGCTGCACTTGGTGATTTGGCACGCCACACCTACTTGTTGATCCCTTCTTGATTATTCTGCATTGGCCGATTGACTCCTTTATTCAAACGGCCTCGAGTGGGATAAGAAAACTTCTCACGTATAGGCCTCCTTGGTTCTGCCCATCCTGGATGAAAAGCATAAGGGGCCATTGGGGGCTGCCCCCATCCTCCATTGAAGCCTCCCATGTAATGTGGCGCATAAGGTGGTGGCGCCATCCACAGTCTTGGCGCCCACGGCCCATATGTCCTTGCATGATGCTGAAATTCTTGCCTTGGAGGTGATCTTGAACGCTTCAAATTAGCTGACCGATTAGAACTAGAACCGGCCGCTTGATTGGCGTATTTGGACAGCAACATATCAAAAGTTGGTTTGACTTTCTTGCGCTGCACTTTGGCTTCATTCAGCTTCCACTTGCCAACTTCCGGACTCTTGGGCTTGACAAACTTAACACGGGTATTCTCTTGCTCTTGCGGTTACCCCCCGAGTGCAGGATTCTTGACAGTGATTTTGATTATCTCCCCGCCATCGGGTTGCTTGTCGAGCACCACTTGCCTTCCCAAGACCTTGTCGCCATCTCTGTTTTTCCTGGGCTCACCAATGACAATATTAGTTTTATTAGCGGATTCGGCCACTTCCGGCCGAATGAGCACCTTTTTCCCCTCCAAATCCAGAGTATTCATTGGGAAGGGCTGCTTATCAACTTGCATCTCAGAAAAGTTCAATCGTCCGTCATTAATGGCCGATTGTATCTGTCGTCGAAAAACATTGCAATCATTAGTCGCATGAGAAAAAGAATTATGATACTTGCAATAAGCACGCCGTTTCAGCTCTTCAAACGGCGGTAAAGTATGAGATATTCTAATAATCTTACCTTGTAGCAAAGCATCAAATATTCTATCACATTTAGCAATATTAAAAGTAAACTTCATCTCATCATCACGATTCTTATGAATCGGCTTTAAATCATTGCAAGTAAATGGTTTGGCCTTCGAGGGCCAAACAAATTCAGCAGCATAAATATCACCCTCATCGTCCGTACGATCACTATCGTATTCAACCATATTCATCTTTGGACGATCAGTTTTATATCTATGCACTTCTTTAAGCTCCTTGCTTCGGCTTTCATGAGCCAAAGCCCTCTGTAAGACTTGGTTGATACTTATAAATTCATAGCCTTCTAGTTTCTCTCTAATATGAGCTCTCAAACCATTAAGCACAAGATCAGCCAAGTCTCTCTCAGTTATCACTAAACTATAGCACCGGTTTTTTGTTTCCCTAAATCTCTTGACGTAATCAGAGACCGATTCGTCATGCTTCTGCTTAACCGATGTAAGATGTGACAACTTAAGTTCATTATCGCCGCTATAAAAATGATCATGAATTTTTTTCTCTAGCTGCAACCATGCACGAATAGAGCCATGCGGCAAAGAAGAAAACCATGAAAATGCGGTACCAGTTAATGACAAAGGAAATAAACGCACTTTCAATTCATTTATCGAACCTGCTTCACCCAATTGTCCTAGGTATTGGCTAACATGCTCCCATGTGGTTTTTGTGCCCTCTCCATTAAACTTAACAAAATCTGGAATTTTATACCCTTGAGGGCACGGAATTGCATCAAAGTACTCGGGATACGGCTTTTGATAAATCCGATTCCTAGGTAGTTCAACACCAAAATTCTCTCGAAGTGTTTTAGCCATCTCCTCTCTAAACCTAGCTAGAGCATCGTCCGTAGTAGACGATGAAGCTTGTGGCACTGGCATAGGAGGATTGGGGTTAGCAATCATGGGTGTAAATTGTGACATGTTTGTCGAACCATAGTTCGGCAATGATCTAGCAGTGTTTCCACATATTTGGTTCGGCGTTGCCACCGAACTCTGCATAAAAGGATTAAGTGGTGCAGCCACAATTTGATTGGTATGGGTAGGAAAATAATTCATCGGCATGGGAGGTGCCGATGAAATAGGCAAAGCTGAATCAGGGTTTCCCATACTAGCAGGCATGTTAGGCATATTCTTCTGAGCATTAGTATTGTCTAAGAAAGCTTGATAGATCAGATTATTGCTATCAGTAATACGATTCTCAATTTCAGCCCATTGCTCAGGAGAAAAGGTAGTACTTACAGAAGGTTTAACCTGCTCAGTTTGAAGAGGAGGAAACTTGATTTCTCCAACCGGAGTGATATTGCCTTGGCGGTCCTTCTTGAAGTTTCCAAGGAACTCCTGCAACTCCTTCTCTTCACGCGCCTTCTTGTATTCCTCATAAGCTTGACGATGCTCGGCCGATAACTCCTCCAGATTGGGCTTGATAATGTTATCGGCGTCAACTTCCGAGGGATTGGGAAGATTTGACATGATGGATGATGATTCTTGATCAAAAGGTCCCCAGCGGAGTCGCCAAAAAGTGTGTTGACACACGAACGCGTCACGCGTACCCTCAACGCCGGGGGTGATGCACCGCAGCTCACGTCGAGGGAGGTCCTACCGGCAGCGCGATACGCAAGACAACCGGAGGACGCTTTTGAAGACCCGAAACCCCGCGCACCCGGGAGGGACCCCGTCAGGGAGCGCGGCGGCTATGGGCTGCCCTAGGTCGATTCGCTCGCCCCTAGGGCCTCGGAGTTCGCAGCTCTTCAACACGAAGAACGACGAAGAACGAGGAAGAAGATACGAAGGTAGGAGACAAAACGTAGGTGAAAAAGTAGTATATTGATTGTTCGATTGTGTGTTGTTTTAATCGGCCGTCACCCCCAACATATATAAGAGGCGGCTGGACTTTCCGTACAAGCAAAGGATTCATCTAGGCTTTCCTTACAAGAAAATTACATTAATTCACGTCCTAGAGTCCTAGTTCTGGTCCCGCTCGGATTCAGCCTGAATCTGGTCCAATCTCCTGTCTTGCTCCTTGCGTGGGCCGTGGAATCTGCACACGACCTCCGATGGAGATGGTCCAAACACGAATTTTGTGCGCTTCGACGAGGCCAATAATCCGTATGTTGATCACTTTTCCAAATAAGGCCATCTTGAATACTCCACGGGGTCATCCTTAATTTCGAGTCGGACTCATTCATATAGCTGACTGGACCATCCGACTCTTGTATCGTCTCTGCAGGTCATATACTACGTCGGATGACGATGACTCCAAAAGCAAAGTTGACCGTTTCGACGAGACGAACAACTTTCATGTTGAACACTTTTTGATCTGAGGCAATCTAGATAAGTATTTGAGCCCATCTTCAGCATCTCGTCGGACAGTTTTTACTGTTCACGTGCGCAAGCTTCCCCGGCAAGGTACTGTTCACGCGGCGAGGGTACTGTTCACGTGCGGCAAGCTCCCCCGGCAATGTTACTATTCACGCGCGGCAAGCTTTTCCCCGGCAAGGGTACTGTTCACCCCGGCAAGCTACTGTCCACCCGGCAAGGGTACTGTTTCACCCGGCAAGATTACTGTTCACCCGGCAAGCTTTCCCCGGCAATGGTACTGTTCACGCGCGGCAAGCTTCCCCCGGCAAGATACTGTTCACGCGACGATGGTATTGTTCACCCGGCAAGTTACTGTTCACGCGCGGCAAGCTCCCCCGGCAATGTTACTGTTCACGCGCGGCAAGCTTTCCCCAGGCAAGGTTACTGTTCACCCGGCAAGCTTTCCCCGGCAATGGTACTGTTCGCGCGCGGCAAGGGTACTGTTCACCCGGCAAGTTACTGTTCACGCGCGGCAAGCTCCCCCGGCAATGTTACTGTTCACGCGCGACAAGCTTTCTGGCTGCACCTTGCGGGCCCTTTTTGAGGCAGTAAACGACCTCGGATGAAAATGTGCCCAGAAGCAATTTTGACCGTTTCGACGAGACGAACAACTTTCATGTTGAACGTTTTTCGATCCGAGGCCATCTTGAATGGCTAATTGCTCACGCATTGCATCAGACACTCGCCAAGACGTGTCTGGTCTCCCGCGTCTTATTTCGCCTCTTGACATGGCTGCATTCAGATAGCTCTAACTTTTGCATACGAATTCGGATTGAGACGATTTTTATATGAAAATCGACCGATTCGACGAGACGAAGACAATCCATGTAGAAAGTTTTCTCATATGAGATCATCTTGAGGGCGTAATCAGCCGAATAGTGTTCTGGATACAAAATCCCAGTACTTCGAACACAATTTCGGCTTTCGAGATGAGATCAGATGGCAATGGCCCAAACTTCAAAGTTTCTCCTTGCCGGATCGCCTCCTTGCCGGGCCGTCTCCATGCCGGATCACCTCCTTGCCGGGCCGTCTCCTTGCCGGATCGCCTCCTTGCCGGACCGTCTCCTGCCTCTGTTTGGGTCTTCGGCAAGCACTCAAAACCGGCAAGCTTTTCGCTTGAGCCCACCTTTACTGCATTCTGCATCGTGCCAAAATCAGGTGTCAACACATAGGGATGAGTGTATGCGCGTGTGTATATGAGCGCTTGCCTTTGTACTGTGTTAAAAAAGAAAGAAATATTCTTTCGTGACGCATGCATGCTGAATCGAGGAATGTTAATTTCTGAAGGTTTTGCCTCGCTTCAATGGAAATTCAGGTTCTGAAATCTCCTGACTCGAGTGACCCTTCGAAAAGGAAAATCGTCGGATCGATCGTTACGGTTCGACAAAGGACCGCACAATGGAATTTCAAAAAGAAAAAAAAAAAGCAAAGGACACGCAATGAATAGAGTTGGCTTCACGCACACGGGCCATGGCGTTTCTGCATGCATGTTCCCCATGCCGGGCCGGCTCCCCGCCACGCGAGCATGGGCCGGTGCAAGTCTGGTACGTACCCAAGCAGTCTGCCAGCGTGTGTGACCATCGCTCGACATTTGCTCAAACAGAAAAATCCTCGCTCGGCAAAAATCACTGTCAAAACACTTTTCCTTAATTTGAGCACGTTCTGCCGCTACTTTACAAAAATTACACGGTCTAGCCTTTTTTCTAGCGTTATTGTCTTTGATGGTGGGATAACACACCCTACCGTCAAGGTTTTGATGGTAGGACTTAGCTGTACCGTCACGCCCGTTCGATGTAAAAAAGACCATACCGACATGGTCCTTGGGGTAGGATGTGTTACCCTACCGTCATGAACCATGACGGTAGGGTCTTGTTTTTTGTTTATTGCATGTGTGTCCCTGTTATATTTGCTGTTCATTAAAAAAATCTTGCCTTAGATGTGACCAGAAACCAAACAGCCCCTAAGTCCTAACGTCAAAGACCTCGACGGTAGGATAGGATGTGCTACCCTACCGCAAAAGACAACGGCGATAAAAAAAAAGGGTCAAATCATGAAAATTTTACGAAAAGGGTCAGATAGTGCTTAATAAGTAAGTTAAGAAAAAGGGTCAAAACACTGATTTGTCCTCCTCGGTCCCTCGATTTAAGTTTTTTTTGGTTCGAGCATAACACGAAGTAGTACATTATTTTTCTCCGATAACCTTTGCGGGGTGAGGGGACACTGAGTACGACTAGAGCGTGGTACCATGACGGCGATAAAGCTGACAAAGCGAAGAGTGGCGCCGTGCGTGCGGGCCGGGCGGTTTTCTCGCCACGCCGGGGATGGCCCAAATAAATGAAAGATCCTGTTGCTGACGGAGAGAAAGAACGTCCTACCCGGCAGTCGGCACCCCTCATCAAAAAAGAAAAAAGAAAAAAAAACCGGCAGTCGGCACTCGCCGTCGCCGTCGCCCACGCCGCGCGACGATCCCACGCGGCCGCCCGCTGCTCGTGCACGCGCATGGGGGCAGGGTTGCACCGTTCAGCGTAATAAATCGAACAGTGTACCGGCCGCACGTCCCTCTGCTTCCGTGCAAAGAGCCTGCAGGCCGCAGACGTAAGATTCACGCGTGGATCCAATTTAAGGCGCGCGCAGGCGCAGCAACCCCAGCCCAGGCCGATCGACGGTCGCAGGAGGATCAACGCCGATGGCGACGCCACATGAACGGAGTAGTCAGTCAGCCAATCAAGGTGGGGAGTGGTCAGGGCGTGGTAGTTTTGCGTTCCCATCGGCCTAAACTCACCAGAGACGGTCAAAAAAAGCGACCGTGTCTCTCCGCCCAGTCTTCACGGACCGGAATCAAGTCCAGACGCACGCATACCACACCACACCACACCTCGTGAACCTTCTCAGCTCTCACGCCCCCAAAACTCGCAAAAAACATGTTGCACGAAAGAAGAACACAGAGTTAGCATGAAGAAAGAAAGATAGAAAGCGAGAAATTCTTTTTCTGGGGACACGAATGGTCGAAGATAGCGGGAAATTCCTCCGATCAGTACCGTCCCATCCCCAAGCGTGCGTGCTTATCCACGACGTAGCTGTCCATCAACGGTCCAGAACACACAGAGGGTGTGATCGATGCTTTGTAGGAATGGGACAGATAACGACTCGCATCGCATCATCAAGCATTATCGTCACAGAAAATCTGGGCTGACAAGAAAGCTGATCGCAGACGCTAAGCCTTGCTGGACGCCTCCTAACCAGCAGTATCATTCGCATACACAAAAAATATGTAGAAATAATCACACTGTTTTTTTGAGACACAATTATATTTAGAATATGGTGGTGGTGCAGTGGCGCTCCATCTAGCGAAGAAATCTCGCGTTGCTCTTGCCGTTCCCGCCAGCCTGCTGCCGACTACACACAACTATCAGAGCCCGGCAAAAAAAAAAGAAGCAGCAGAAAAAGAAAGAGCCCTGTGCAGCGCTGGCTCCGCCCAGAGCTGTCCACGCGCCAGCAGAGCAGAGAGACGTGGCCGGGCGGGCGCACACGACGCGCCGGCAATTTTGACAAATTTGACCTAAAGTAGCAACAAATTCACGAAGTGACCTGTTCGTCGAAAAAAATCACGGGACTAACCCTTTCGTGTGGCGCCCGACAGGAAGGCGCCACACTTCACTATGTGGCGTCGTGGTGTTAGGCGCCACACAATCGGCCACGCTGACGCCCCGTGGCAAGGGCCCGACCCCACCCACGTGTGTGGCGCCTAACGGATAGGACTCGTGTAACCCAGAGCCTCGACCTCCTATATAAAGGTTAGACCCTGGGGCGGCTTAGACAAGAAACCAATCAATCGAGAACTAGGTCAAGCGAACCCGCTCCCTTGTAATCGATACTCCAATCAATACAGCACAAGCAGGACGTAGGCTTTTACCTCTTCTTGAGGGGCCGAACCTGGGTAAACTCGTGTCCCTCGTCTCGACCAACCCCTTTGAGTCCACCGTCTTAGCGATGGCCTCGAACCTAAGTCTTCGGACATCTGCCGTGACAAAACCACGACAGTTGGCGCCCACCGTGGGGCTAGCGCTCGGTGGTGTTGAGTTCTCAAAGGGCTCTCTCCCAGGGATCGAGGGATACGCTGTTGGCAGGATGACCAAGAGTCGCCGTGGCCGGCTCTACATCGACGACGCCGGCTGGGGCCCCGAGGCCGACTCAATTGAGTACGGGTTCCGGAATCCACGTCTTCATCGGCAAGATCGGCGGATCTGAACCCGAGCCGGACATCTGCACCGACATCGTCGAGCCGGCCCGGCGCGAGCAACTCGCCCGACGCGTGCGACCCGCCCGTGCTAACCCGGGCAGGAAGCATGTCTTCGTCGGCTTCACCCAGGGCATGGAGCTTGAAGGCTCTATGTCTCGGGAAGAAACTTCCATCTGCTCAGAGGACGGGTCCTCCAGCGGAGAGACGGAATCGATCTATCAGCTTCATAACGGTGGGCTCGGGGGCTACATCGAGCCTTACCCTGAGTCAGAGTATCATGAGCCGGAGGATTACGAGCCGCCGAGCCGCGCTGCCGTATTCATGGCGGGTTCAGCGCCGGCCCCTAGCAGCACAGCCGCCGGCGCGACCGGGTCAGGAGCTGGCAGGCCGCCGGCTCAGGTTCTCTTGGATCTGATGAACGAGCTTACAACCCTGATGGAAACCGAGGTCACTGCTGAAAACCAAGCGGCCCGCAACGCGGAAATCACGAGGTTGAAGAACCAGATGGCCGGAGTCCAACAGGAAATCAACGCGCTGAAGGCCCAGATGGATACTGAGGCGGAGCGCCTTAGGGCGGATGCTTTCCGCCTTGATCTAGAACAGCAGTCTGCAGCGGCGGTTCATCGGATGAAGCATCAATCCCGCCTGCCGGATCAATATGAAGCCAGAAATCTTTTTAACACGCCAGGGACGGGACGGAATGTGCCTTTGACCGTAACCCGGACGGCGAAAGTACCTGGAAGCCGAGCGGCGGTTCAGCATCAGCAGCCAGACCCGCCCCGACGGAACCAAAACCCGCCACAGTTTTTTCCGACGCCACCGGGTCATTATTCTAACCCGGCGGAGAACATGGTGGCGGCGGCCACCAGGCTTGATACAATTCCCATCCCCGACGAGGCGCCTTTTGCAGAGGAGGTGCGGAACGCTATTGGATACCTGCGGACGACGGAGGCCCAGCAGGAGAAATACACTTATAGCCGGAGTCGCGTGCATTCAACCCCCATCCCCAGCCGCAGCTACAGCCGGCGCTATGAGTCACCGGCGGTTTCTAGCAGTGAACGACATCGGAACCCGCCGCGAGTCGATCGGGCGGCTCTGGATGCTCAGGCGCTGGTGGATCGGGCAAGGGCACAGCGAGAAGCGGCGGCTCTGGCGGCGGCGGCGGCTCATCAGGAACCCACAGTTGCACCTTCCGTTTCAGTAGGAGCAGGAGTAACCTCCAGGGCTGTGGGAGTGCCGTGCTTAGCGCCGGCTCTGCGGAACGAGCGTCTGCCGAAGGATTTCAAGGGTCCTCGCAAGGTGCCCAACTATACTGCTGACCTACCTCCAGAGGCTTGGATCGAAAGCTATGAGCTGGCCATGGAGATGTTAGACGTCAGTGACGCAGTATGTGCCAAATATTTTATCATGATGCTGGAAGGGCCGGCTCGCACGTGGTTGAAGGGCTTGCCACCCAACACCATTAATTCCTGGTCTGAATTAAAGGCGAAATTCATCACAAATTTCCAAGGAACGTGCAAGCAGCCCATGACGATTGTGGATCTGGACCATTGCGTGCAGCGTGATGACGAGTCGGCTCATCATTGGGTCCGGCGGGTCTCAACCATCATCCACTCTTCTGAACATATTACGGCGGCTCAAGCACTTTTGATTCTAGAGAAGAATTGCCACTTCACACCTTTGAAGCAGAAGCTTGGGCGGCTCAAGCGCACGTGCCAGGATATGGGGGAGCTCATGGCGGCTCTCACCAAGTATGCAGACTCCGATAACACGAAGGATCCTGGCTCCGATGATGAGAAATCGGGTCAGGGTAAGAAAAACAACAATAGCAAGGGTCAACAGCAAAACACGGCCGGAAATAGCAACCCGGGCAAGCGGAAGAACCCGGACGGTGGGTCAGAATTGGTGGCGAACACCAGCACTGGGAACAATCGTGCTAAGGGCAATGGGAATTTCAGGCCACCCTTTAACAAGGGTAAAGCTCCTTTCAACCTGGAAGAGATGCTTAATAAACCTTGTCCAGAGCACAGCCGGCCTGATAAGCCGGCAGGCCATACATGGAGGGATTGCAGTATTATGCGGCAGTTTTGGGATTACAGCCTTCAACAGCATCGTAATAACGGTAATGGGCCATCGGGCGGCTCAGGGCCGGGCGGATCAGGAGCCGGCTTTGGTGCGGGCGGCTCAAGATCCGGATACCAGGGTCAAGGCAATCAAGGAGGTCATCATCAACATTCTGGCGGTGGAGGCCAGCAGCAGAATAACCAATCGGGGTACCAGACTAACCCGAAACAGCTCAATGGGGGTCATTATCATGTTTTTACAACCAGCCTCGACAAGCGAGACCGGAAGGTGCGCAAGCGGGCGGTTAACGCAGTCATGCCGGCTCTCCCGCGGTATTTGAAGTGGTCCGAGTATGACATAACTTGGAGTAGGGAGGATCACCCGCCGCGTGTTGATAACCCGGGGCAACTGGCTTTAGTAGTTGCCCCCCAAGTAGGAGGATATGTGTTCACTAAAGTGCTTATGGATGGTGGCAGCAGCATCAACATCCTGTATTATGACACTTTCAGCCGGATGGGTTTGCTTGATAAGGATCTTAAGCCCTCTTCAACAGTTTTTCACGGTGTGGTGCCCGGAAAATCGGCTTATCCAGTGGGAAAGATTTCTTTGGAGGTAGCTTTTGGTGATGAATTCAACTACAGGGTGGAGTCTTTGTGGTTTGAAGTGGTCAAAATCAAGAGCCCATATCACACTCTGTTTGGACGGCCGGCTTACGCCAAGTTCATGGCTAGGCCTTGTTATGTTTACATACAGCTCAAGATGCCCGGGTTGAACGGGACGATTACCGTGCATGGTGATCGGAAGACGGCTCTTGAGTGTGAGGAAGGTGACGCAGCTTACACAGAGTCAAGTTGTGCTGAAGCGGAGCTCAAGTTCTATAAGGAGAATGTTGACTCGGAAGATATGACTCCACTGAAGAAGCCTAACACGGAATCTGAGCCGCCCCTCAAGTTTGTGGCAGAAGATACTAAGTTGGTGGACTTTACACCGGGCGACTCATCACAGCAGTTCACTATTGGGGCTAACATGGACCCCGCATAGGAAAGCGCGCTCATCGAATTCATCCGTGAGAATCGGGACATCTTTGCATGGAAGCCTTCTGACATGCCGGGTGTACCGAGAGAATTCGCTGAGCACCACCTTAATGTGGATCCTAAGTTTAAGCCGGTCAAACAGTTCCTCCGGCGGTTCAATGAGGAGAGGCGCAAGGCTATTGGAGAAGAGGTGGCCCGGCTCTTAGCAGCAGGGTTCATCGTCGAAGTTTTTCACCCGGAGTGGTTAGCTAACCCGGTGCTAGTGCTTAAGAAGAATGGCACGTGGCGTATGTGTGTGGATTACACGGACCTTAACAAGGCCTGTCTAGTTGACCCGTTTGCTCTCCCCCGTATCGACCAGATTATTGATGCAACGGCGGGTTATGAGAGTTTATGCTTCCTGGACGCTTATTCAGGTTACCATCGGATAAAGATGGCAGTTAAAGACCAAGAGAAGACGGCTTTCATTACGCCTTTTGGTGCTTTCTGCTATGTGTCTATGCCTTTTGGGCTCAAGAGTGCCCAGGCGACTTACCAGCGTTGTGTGCAGAACTGTCTTCATGGTTAGATTGGGCGCAATGTTCATGCTTATGTGGATGATATCGTGGTCAAGTCAAGAAAGAAGGAGACTCTACTTGATTACCTGAAGGAAACTTTCGATAATTTACGGGTCTACAAGATGATGCTTAACCCGTCTAAGTGTGTCTTTGGAGTTCCTGCAGGCAAGCTCTTGGGATTTCTAGTTTCTGAGCGTGGCATTGAAGCTAATCCGGACAAGATAAAGGCTATTACGTCCCTGTCTGAGCCGGCGTGCATCAACGACGTTCAGCGCCTGGCGGGTCGAATCGCTGCGTTAAGCCGGTTCATAAGCCGCCTGGGTGAGAAAGCTATTCCTCTGTATCAGATGATGAAGAAGATAGACAATTTTGTCTGGAGTAAGGCGGCGGGTGAAGCGTTTGAGGCGCTCAAGAAACAGCTGGTTGAGCCGCCGGTCTTGGCCGCTCCGGCTGAGAAGGAACCTTTGCTCCTCTATGTGGCGGCTAACAACAGGGCAGTCAGCGCCGCGATTGTTGTGGAGCGTAAGGAGGCAGGGAAGGAATACCCGGTTCAGAGGCCGGTTTACTACGTCAGCGAAGTCTTGATCGAATCCAAGCAAAGGTACCCACATTGGCAAAAGTTAATATATGGGGTGTTCATGGCAAATCGCAAGTTGAAGCATTACTTCTTGGGACACCAGATCACCGTGGTTAGCTCTGCCCCGTTGGGTGACATAATTCAAAATAGAGAAGCCACTGGCAGGATTGCTAAGTGGGCATTGGAGCTTGGGCCTCTTAATTTGAAATATGTGCCTCACACGGCTGTCAAGTCTCAAGCCTTGGTGGACTTTATAAACGACTGGACAGAGTGTCAGTCGCCCGAGGAGAAGCCGGATAACACATACTGGACAATTCACTTTGATGGATCCAGACAATTGGAAGGGTCAGGGGCTGGAGTTGTCTTAACTTCCCCTAGAGGTGACAAGTTTTGTTATGTGTTAAGGTTGTTGTTTCCCTGTACTAACAATGCAGCTGAGTATGAGGCTTTACTTCATGGCCTCCGTGTGGCTAAGGAGATGAACCTGAGCCGGGTTAGATGTCTTGGCGACTCAGACCTCGTGGCTCAGCAAGTTTCAGGCACGTGGGATTCCGAAGACCCACGGATGGCGACTTATCGTCAGGCGGTGGATATCATTGCTGGACACTTCAAGGGTTATCAGGTGGATCATATTGACCGTCGCAAGAACGAGGCAGCTGATGCATTGTCAAGGCTGGGCTCTCAGCGTAAGCTGGTGCCGCCTAACGTTTTCTTGGATGTGTTATATCATCCGTCTATTAAGCTACCTTCAGAGGAGGATCTAGCCGTACCTGACCCGGAGGGGCAGCTGGTGGCGGCTCTGCATGCTATCCCTGACTGGACGCTGCCTTACTTAGCGTACTTGACTCGCGTCGAGTTACCCGAGGACGAGACCTTGGCAAGACAAATCATCAGGCGATCTAAATCCATGACTATCATCAATGGCGAGTTACACAAGCGCAGTGTCACTGGTGTTTTCCAGCGTTGCGTTTCTCCTGAAGAGGGTAAGGAGATCTTAAATGAAATTCACGCCCGCGATTGTGGTCATCATGCCGGCTCAAAATCTTTGGTGGCTAAGGCTTTCCGGCATGGTTTCTTCTGGCTGACGGCTCATAAGGACGCAGAAAACTTGGTCATCAAGTGCGATGGATGTCAGAAGTTCGGGCGACGTGCTCATGTGCCGGCTCAGGAATTGCGGATGATTCCAATTACCTGGCCGTTTGTAGTCTGGGGGCTTGATATGGTCGAGCCCTTCAAGAGATCTAAAGACAAGAAGACCCACCTTTTGGTGGCGGTGGATAAGTTTACAAAGTGGGTTGAGGCTGAGCCGGTCGGCAAGTGTGACACGGCTACGGCGGTTCAGTTTGTCAAAAAATTGATCTACCGTTTTGGTTACCCTCACAGTATCATCACGGACAATGGCACAAACCTATCCAAGGGGGCTATGCAGACGTTCTGTGAAAGTGAGCACATCCGGCTTGACGTCTCTGCTGTTGCTCATCCACAATCCAATGGTCAGGCGGAGCGTGCTAACCAGGAGATCTTGAGAGGCATCAAGCCCCGGCTTATGGTTCCTCTACAGCGAACGCCGGGTTGTTGGGTAGAAGAGTTACCATCAGTTTTATGGAGCATCAGAACTACTCCCAACAGGTCAACAGGCTATACGCCTTTCTTCATGGTTTATGGTGCAGAAGCCGTGTTACCAAGTGATATACGTCATGACTCGCCGAGGGTGGCGGCTTACGTTGAGACAGATAATGAGACAGCACGTCAGGACGCGTTAGATGCTTTGGATGAAGAGCGTGATCTGGCGGCGGCTCGATCGGCGATTTATTAGCAAGACCTGCGTCGCTATCATAGCCGCAGAGTTAAGACCCGGACGTTTCAGGAAGGCGACTTGGTGTTGCGCCTGATTCAAGATCAGACGGATGCGCACAAGCTATCTCCTCCATGGGAAGGACCCTTTGTGATCAGCAGAAATCTCAACAATGGGTCATATTATCTCATTGACGTACGAGACGAGTCACGCACTTCTGGGCAGGAGACCCACCGGCCGTGGAATATCGCTCATCTGCGGCCTTACTATACTTGAGTCCTCGACTCCCACCATTGTACATCATCATTGTATATATCACTTATACATATATATAATAAAGTTGGCATCCCTGCAAGCCGGGGCCTCTGCCGTTTTCTGTATCTCAGATTGTGCAAAAGTGGATACAACCATAAGGTCACTTGGGGGCTTTTAACCCGCCAGGGTTCAGCTTACACACCCTCTTGATCGGCTCTTCAGCCACCGTAAGGCCGGGGTATATACCCAAAAGTTGACTCCGTCAACAAGGTCATTTGGGGGCTTCCAACCCGCCGGGTTTAGCTTACACACCCTCTTGATCGGCTATTCAGCCACCGCAAGTTCGAGTTAAACCTGCCTATATGCTATTGCTGCTCCGCTAGGTGACCCGCCAAACTCTTACCAGTTAATCTCGATTAGAGACCCTGAGCTGCTCAAAGTATTTGACAGTCACTCTCACTAGAGACCCTGTACTGGTCAAGGTTCAACCGGCGGCTCTTGTCATGTGAGGGCCGGCTTACGGAAAGCGAGGATAAACTCACCCATCTGCTGCATACTCTCCGCTATGTGGCCCGTTCGTACTCTTAAACAGTTACTCTTTTAAAGACCCTGCACTGTTTAAGGTTCAAACGACGGATTTATGTCACGTGAGAAGTAGCTTATGGTGTTGGAAATATGCCCTAGAGGCAATAATAATTTAGTTATTATCATATTTCCTTGTTCGTGATAATCGTTTATTATCCATGCTATAATTGTATTGATTGGAAACTCAAATACATGTGTGGGTACATAGACAACACTGTGTCCCTAGTATGCCTCTAGTTAACTAGCTCGTTGATCAAAAGATGGTGAAGGTTTCCTAGCCATGGACATGAGATGTCATTTGATAACGGGATCACATCATTAGGAGAATGATGTGATGGACAAGACCCAAACTGTAAACGTAGCATATGATCGTGTCAGTTTATTGCTATTGTTTTCTGCATGTCAAGTATCTGTTCCTATGACCATGAGATCATGCAACTCCCTGACATCGGAGGAGTACCTTGTGTGTATCAAACGTCGCAACGTAACTGGGTGACTATAAAGGTGCTCTACAGGTATCTCCGAGGATGTCTGTTGGGTTGGCATGGATCAAGACTGGGATTTGTTACTCCGTGTGACGGAGAGGTATCTCAGGGCCCACTCGGTAATACAACATCACAATGAGCCTTGCAAGCAATGTGACTAAAGTGTTATCCACGAGATCTTGTATTACGGAACGAGTAAAGAGACTTGCCGGTAACGAGATTGAACTAGGTATAGAGATACCGACGATCGAATCTCGGGCAAGTAACATACCGAAGAACAAAGGGAACAACATACGGGATTAACTGAATCCTTGACATAGAGGTTCGACCGATAAAGATCTTTGTAGAATATGTAGGAGCCAATATGGGCATCCAGGTCCCGCTATTGGTTATTGATCGTAGAGGTGTCTCGGTCATGTCTACATAGTTCTCGAACCCGCAGGGTCTACACACTTAACGTTTGGTGACGATATAAGTATAGTTGAGTTGTTATGTTGGTGACCGAAAGTTGTTCGGAGTCCCGGATGAGATCCCGGACATGACGAGGAGCTCTGGAATAGTCCGGAGGTAAAGATTGATATATGGGATAATAGTGTTTGGTCTCCGGAAGGGTTCCGGAATTCACCGGAAGGGGTTCCGGATGTTTCCCGAAATGTTCGGGTACGAGAACACTTTATTTGGGCCAAGGGGTAAAGCCCACGAGGCTTTAGGAAGGTGCAAAAGGAAGTTTTGCGGAGGCCAGGGGCCAGACGCCAGGGACCCTGGCGTCTGGGGCCAGACGCCGAGGACCCTGGCGTCTGGTCCTGGAGTCCGAGCAGGACTCTTGCCTTGCGGGCCAAACCGACTTTGAGGAGGCTCTTTCTCCAAGTTTCGACCCCAGGGCTCAACATATAAATAGAGGGGCAGGGCTAGCACCCGGAACACATCAAGATTTCCCAAGCCGTGTGTCGGCAACCCTAACCCTCTAGTTCTCCCGTCATAATCTCCGTAGTGCTTGGCGAAGCCCTGCAGAGATTGTTCCTCACCACCATCACCACGCCGTCGTGCTGCCGGAACTCATCTACTACTTCACCATCGCTCGCTGGATCGAGGAGGTGAAGGCGTCATCAAGCCGTACGTGTGTTGAACGCGGAGGTGTCGTCCGTTCGGCACTAGTTCGTGATCGGATCGAGGGACGCTTGCGATTTGGATCGCGGAGACGTTCGACTACATCAACCGCGTTTCTTAACGCTTCCGCTTAGCGATCTACAAGGGTATGTAGATTCACTCTCCCTCTCGTAGATGCTCATCACCATGGATAGATCTTGTGTGTGCGTAGGAAAATTTTTGTTTCCCATGCAACGTTCCCCAACAGTGGCATCTGAGCTAGGTCTATGCGTAGATGAGATCTCGAGTAGAACACAAACGAGTTGTGGGCGTGGGTGTATACATATTGTTTGCCGTTACTAGTTGATACTTGATTCGGCGGTATTGTGAGATGAAGCGGCCCGGACCGACATTACGCGTACGCTTACGCGAGACAGGTTCCTTCAACTGACATGTAACTTCGTTGCATAAAGATGGCTAGCGGGTGTCTGTCTCTCTCACTTTAGTTGAATCAATTTCAATGAAGAGGGTTCTTTTAGAAGATCAAAAAGCAATCACTACACCACGTTGTGGTTTTGCGTAGGTAAGAACGGTTCTTGCAAACCCGTAGCAGCCACGTAAAATTTGTAACAACAATTAGAGGACGTCTAACTTGTTTTTGCAGGGTATATTGTGATGTGATATGGCCAATTACATGATGAGATATATGTGATGTATGAGATGATCATGTGTTGTATAGAATATCACGACTTGCATGTCGATGAGTACGGCAACTGGCAGGAGCCATAGAGTTGTCTTTAATTATTGTATGACCTGCGTGTCAATCATTAAGCGCTATGTAATGCTTTACTTTATCGCTAAACGTTAGCAATAGTCGTGGAAGCAACAGTCGGCGCGACAACCTCATGGCGACACGTTGATGGAGATCAAGATGATGGAGATCATGGTGTCATGCCGGTGACGATGGAGATCATGCCGGTGCTTTGGAGATGGAGATCAAAAGCACGAGTTCATGGCCATATCATGTCACTTATGATTTGCATGTGATGTTAATCCTTTTATGCATCTTATTTTGCTTAGGACGACGGTAGCATTATAAGGTGATCCCTCACTTAAATTTCAAGATAAATTGTGTTCTCCCCGAGTGTGCACCGTTGCGAAAGTTCGTCGTTTCGAGACACGCCGTGATGATCGGGTGTGATAGACTCTACGTTCACATACAACGGGTGTAAGCCATGTTGCACGTGCGGAACACTCGGGTTAAACTTGACAAGCCTAGCATGTACAGACATGGCCTCGGAACACAAGAGACCGAAAGGTCGAACATGAGTCATATAGTAGATATGATCAACATGAAGATGTTCACCATTGAAACCACCTCAACTCACGTGATGATCGGACTTGAGTTGGTGGATTTGGATCATGTGACACTCGAATGACCGGAGGGATGTCAATTTGAGTGGGAGTTTTTAAGTAATATGATTAACTAAACTCATTATCATGAACATAGTCAAAATGTCTTTGCAAATTATGTTGTAGATTACTAGCTCGCGCTGTAGCTCCCTTGAATTTTTATATGTTCCTAGAGAAATAGATTTGAAAGATGATGGTAGCAATAATGCGGACTGGGTCCGTGATCTGAGGATTGTCCTCAATGCTGCACAGAAGGCTTATGTCCTTAATGCACCGCTCGGTGCGCCACCCCCTCAAGCGTCGTCTGTAGATGTTGTGAACATCTGACAGGCACGTTTTGATAACTACTTGATAGTTCAGTGCGTCATGCATTACGGCTTAGAATTGAGGCTCCAAAACGTTTTGAACGTCACGGAACATATGAGATGTTCTAAGAGCTGAAATTGGGATCTCAGGCTCGTGCCCGTGTTGAGAGGTATGAGACCTCCAACAAGATTCTTTGCCTGCAAGATGATGGAGAATAGCTCAATCGTTGAGCATGTGCTCAGATTGTCTGGGTACTACAATCGCTTGAATCGAGTGGAAGTTGATCTTCCAGATAAGATAATGATTGGTATAGTTCTCCAAGTCACTGTCACTAAGCTACTAGAGCTTCGTGATGAACTATAAAAGGCCAGAGATGGAAATAATGATCCCTGAGCTATTCGCGATGTTTGACCCCGCGAAGGTAGAAATCAAGAAGGAGCATCAAGTGTTGATGGTTAGTAAAACCACTAGTTTCAAGAAGGGCAAGGGCAAGGAGGGATACTTCATGGATGGCAAGCCAGTTGCTGCTCCAGTAAAGAAACCCAAGGTTGAACCCAAACCCGAGACTGAGTGCTTCCATTATGAGGAGAACGGTTGCTGAAGTGGAACAACCCTAGATGCTTGGTAGATAAGAAGGTTGGCAACGTCGACAGAAGTATATTTGATATACGTGTTATTGATGTGTACCTTACTAGTACTCCTAGTAGCACCTGGGTATTAGATACCGGTTCGGTTGCTAAGTGTTGGTAACTCGAAATAAAAGCTACGGAATAAACGGAGGCTAAGGGTGAGGTGACGATGAGTGTTGGAAGTGTTTCCAAGGTTGATGTGATCACCATCGCGCGCTCTCTCTACCTTTGGGATTAGTGATGAACCTAAATAAATGTTATTTGGTGTTTGCGTTAAGCATGAACGTGATTAGATCAAGTTTATTGCAATACGGTTATTCATTGCAGTTAGAGAATAATGGTTATTCTGTTTACATGAATAATACCTTCAATGGTCATGCACCCAATAAGAGTGGTTTATTGAATCTTGATCGTAGTGATACACATGTTCATAATATTGATGCCAAAAGATACAAAGTTAATAATGATAGTACCACATACTTGTGGCACTGCCGCTAAATGTCATATTGGTGTAAAACGCATGAAGAAACTCCATGCTGATGGATCTTTGGACTCATTCGATTTTGAATCGGTTGAGACATGCGGACCATGCCTCATGGGCAAGATGACTAAAACCCCGTTTTCCGGTATGATGGAGCGGGCAATTGACTTATTGGAAATGATACATGTTGATGTATGCGGTCCAGTGAGTTTTGTAGTGGGCGGTGGATATCGTTATTTTCTTACCTTCACTGATGATTTGAGTAGATATAGTGTATATTTACTTAATGAAACACAAGTCTGAATCGTTTGAAAAGTTCAGAGTGAAGTTTAAGATCATCGTGACAAGAATATAAAATGTCTACGATATGATCGTGGAGGTAAATATCTGAGTTACGAGTTTGGTATATAACTTAAGACAATGTGGAAGTTGTTTCACAACTCACGCCACCTGGAACACCATAGTGTGATGGTGTGTCCGAACGTCGTAGTTGTGCTCTATTAGATATGGTGCGAACTATGATGTCTCTTATCGATTTACCACTATCGTTTTAGGGTTATCCATTAGAGACAACCACATTCACTTTAAAAGGGGCACCATAAGTCCGTTGAGATGACACCGTATGAATTTTGGTTTGGCGGAAACCTAAGCTGTCATTTTTTAATGTTTGGGGCTACGACGCTTATGTGAAAAAGGGTTTTCACCTAATGAGCTCGAACCCAAAGCGGACAAATGCATCTTCATAGAATACCCTAACGTAACAGTTGGGTGAACCTTCTATCTCAGATCCAAGCACAATGTGTTTGTTGCTAAAACAGATCCTTTCTCGAGAAATAGTTTCTTTCGAAAGATTGAGTGGGAGGAAGATAGAACTTGATGAGGTTGTTGAACCTTTGTTTCAACCAGAGAGTAGCACAGCGCAGAAAGTTGTTTCTGTGGAGCCTATGATTAGTTGAAGAGGAAGTTAATGATGATGATCATGAAGCTTCGGATCAAGTTACTATCGAACCTCGTAGGTCGACAAGGACGCGTACTGCTCCTGAGTGGTACGGCAACCCTGTCTTAGAGGTCATGTTGTTGGACAATGACGACCCTACGAGCTATGGAGAAGCGATGATGGGCCCGGATTCCGAGAAATGGTTAGAGGCCATGAAATCCGAGATGGGATCCATGTAAGAAAACAAAGTATGGGCTTTGGAAGTATTACCTGAAGGGCGTAAGGCCATTCAGAACAAATGGATTTTTTAATAGGAAGACGGACGCGGACGGTAATGTCACCGTCTATAAAGCTCGACTTGTGGCAAAGGGTTTTTCACAAGTTCAAGGAGTTGACTACGATGAGACTTTCTCACCCGTAGCGAAGAAAGAGAAAGGACGAAGGTCGTCCCCTATGCCTTATCCATAGGCTCTGTATAGTATGCCAAGCTGTGTACCGCACCTAGTGTGTGCCTTGCCATGAGTCTGTCAAGGGGTACAAGAGTGGTCCAGGAGTGGATCACTGGACAGCGGTCAAGATTATCCTTAGTAACTAGAGGACTAAGGAAATATTTCTCAATTATGGAGGTGATGAAGAGTTCGTCGTAAAGGGTTACGTCGATGCAAGCTTTGACACCTATCCGGACGACTCTGAGTAGCAGTCAGGATACATATAGTGGAGCAGCCATTTGGAATAGCTCCAAGTGGAGTGTGGTAGCAGTGTCTACAGTATGACATAGAGATTTGCAAAGTACACACGGATCTGAATGTCGCAGACCCGTTGACTAAAGACCTCTCTCACATGCAAAGCATGATCGAACCCCAGAACTCATTGGGTGTTAGAACAATGTAAATCACATGGTGATGTGAACTAGATTATTGACTCTAGTGCAAGTGGGAGACTGTTGGAAATATGCCCTAGAGGCAATAATAATTTAGTTATTATCATATTTCCTTGTTCGTGATAATCGTTTATTATCCATGCTATAATTGTATTGATTGGAAACTCAAATACATGTGTGGGTACATAGACAACACTGTGTCCCTAGTATGCCTCTAGTTAACTAGCTCGTTGATCAAAAGATGGTGAAGGTTTCCTAGCCATGGACATGAGATGTCATTTGATAACGGGATCACATCATTAGGAGAATGATGTGATGGACAAGACCCAAACTGTAAACGTAGCATATGATCGTGTCAGTTTATTGCTATTGTTTTCTGCATGTCAAGTATCTGTTCCTATGACCATGAGATCATGCAACTCCGTGACATCGGAGGAGTACCTTGTGTGTATCAAACGTCGCAACGTAACCGGGTGACTATAAAGGTGCTCTACAGGTATCTCCGAGGATGTCTGTTGGGTTGGCATGGATCAAGACTGGGATTTGTTACTCCGTGTGACGGAGAGGTATCTCAGGGCCCACTCGGTAATACAACATCACAATGAGCCTTGCAAGCAATGTGACTAAAGTGTTAGCCACGAGATCTTGTATTACGAAACGAGTAAAGAGACTTGCCGGTAACGAGATTGAACTAGGTATAGAGATACCGACGATCGAATCTCGGGCAAGTAACATACCGAAGAACAAAGGGAACAGCATACGGGATTAACTGAATCCTTGACATAGAGGTTCGACCGATAAAGATCTTCGTAGAATATGTAGGAGCCAATATGGGCATCCAGGTCCCGCTATTGGTTATTGATCGTCGAGGTGTCTCGGTCATGTCTACATAGTTCTCGAACCCGCAGGGTCTACACACTTAACGTTTGGTGACGATATAAGTATAGTTGAGTTGTTATGTTGGTGACCGAAAGTTGTTCGGAGTCCCGGATGAGATCCCGGACATG
Source organism: Elymus sibiricus (assembly GCA_039707655.1). Lineage (NCBI taxonomy): Eukaryota > Viridiplantae > Streptophyta > Magnoliopsida > Poales > Poaceae > Elymus > Elymus sibiricus. The sequence goes on along the minus strand of CM077673.1, from coordinate 380,488,902 downwards.
ACGAGGAGCTCTGGAATAGTCCGGAGGTAAAGATTGATATATGGGATAATAGTGTTTGGTCTCCGGAAGGGTTCCGGAATTCACCGGAAGGGGTTCTGGATGTTTCCCGAAATGTTCGGGTACGAGAACACTTTATTTGGGCTAAGGGGTAAAGCCCACGAGGCTTTAGGAAGGTGCAAAAGGAAGTTTTGCGGAGGCCAGGGGCCAGACGCCAGGGACCCTGGCGTCTGGGGCCAGACGCCGAGGACCCAGGCGTCTGGTCCTGGAGTCCGAGCAGGACTCTTGCCTTGCGGGCCAAACCGACTTTGAGGAGGCTCTTTCTCCAAGTTTCGACCCCATGGCTCAACATATAAATAGAGGGGCGGGGCTAGCACCCGGAACACATCAAGATTTCCCAAGCCGTGTGTCGGCAACCCTAACCCTCTAGTTCTCCCGTCATAATCTCCGTAGTGCTTGGCGAAGCCCTGCAGAGATTGTTCCTCACCACCATCACCACGCCGTCGTGCTGCCGGAACTCATCTACTACTTCACCATCGCTCGCTGGATCGAGGAGGTGAAGGCGTCATCAAGCCGTACGTGTGTTGAACGCGGAGGTGCCGTCCGTTCGGCACTAGTTCGTGATCGGATCGAGGGACAACTTGCGATTTGGATCGTGGAGACGTTCGACTACATCAACCGCGTTTCTTAACGCTTCCGCTTAGCGATCTACAAGGGTATGTAGATTCACTCTCCCTCTCATAGATGCTCATCACCATGGATAGATCTTGTGTGTGCGTAGGAAAAAATTTGTTTCCCATGCAACGTTCCCCAACATATGGGCCCTGGGGTACTCATACCCTGTTGCGCCTCTTTATGGTTTGTTGTTGCTCTTACCAGTTAATCTCGCCTAGAGACCCTGAGCCATTCAAACGAGTTGACGGTCACTCTCACTAGAGACCCTATACTGCTAAGAGTTCAAACAACAAGTTCATGCCATAAGAGCAGGCATATGAGTTTTCGAAAAAGCAAAGGTCGTGAAAGATTTAACATCTCTGGGTTGTGCTTTTTCAAGCCGCCCTCACAGCAATACAGAGCATACTCTATCTTGTTTGTTTTTGCAGGGTTTATCTCCTAAGATGAGCCGCCGTGAAATATGATGACAAGATGTTGTGAGCACAACACAAGACAGATAAACGTGCATCAAGTTGTGCAAAGATTCATACGTGCGCGATCAAGTTTTTCTACGCCTATTACAAAGCTCTCCAGGGAGCCCAAAATGCAACAAACTTAAAGTTTTTTCTACACTTCCAGTCTCGGCGGCTCAGAAAGCCGGGTTATCAACTTAAGAAGCAAGTGTTCAGCTCGATGGCGGGTCATCCTGCGGCGGGTCTTCGACCTCTTCGATCTGAAGATTGTCCACATCCCAGTTGCAATTTGTTAAAGCTTCAAACTGGGCCTCGTCAAAGAGAGGAGATGGGTCAATTTCAGGAGCAAAGAGTGTCTTACGGCGTGCAGGAGTCAAGTCTCTAGCTTCAAACGTTGGGCAGCGCACTCGTTTGTTATCCTCGCCATAAGCCGCCTGGTATGAGGTCAGATCAATTTCATTGGCGAGTGTTGATGCGAGTACTCGAGAGGCCTTCATACACTTGGCATAGTCAGCTTCGGTAAAGTCTGAGCCGTCATCTTTCTTGGATGGAAAGCCATCCATCATCTCTTCCGCTGTCAGTTCAGGGGCAAAGGCCAGAGACCGGCTTAGCGCGGCCATTGCTCCCTTTCTGGCGGCTGATCGTTTGAGCTCCTCAATTTGCTTGGGCAGAGTTGACAAGAGCTCAATCACTCCCTTCATGAATTTGGGGATGCTTTTTTCATTCAGCATCGCTTTGATGGTGCAAAGGGTCCCGCAGTATAGCTGTTCTGTCAAGGTGTATACTGCTTTCAGCTTCAACAAGCTGTTAGAAGATAGCTGGCGGCTTCTCTGACCTGCAAGGAGAGATTAAGCGTTATAAGCCGCCCGCACAGTTTTAAAACAAGGCAAGGAAATTTACTAAGTATTCAGTGCTTACCAAAGATAGCAGAAGTCATCCTAGAAATATGGCGCTTGAGGGTTTGTAGCTCATCTGACACAAGCTTGAGTTGCTGGTCAGCATCATCTGCGCGTTTGGTCAGGGCGGCTTGTGTATACTCAGCACTCTTTTTGAGGGCATCAAAGTTAGCTTGAACCTTCTCAAGCTCCTTAACGGCAACCCGCCATTTTTCTTCCGCCTCAGACTGGGTGGTTTGTTGCGAAGCAAGGCTTTCTTTTACGCCGGTCAGATTAGACTCGGCCGCGTCCAAGGCTTCCTGTATTGCACAAAAAACAAAACAGTTCAGGAGGTTTAAGTCGCCAGGATAAGATATTCATAGATGATTGATGAAGCTGGTATGCTACAAGTCTCAAGCAGATTGCAAGCAATATACTTGACACTTGGGGGCTAATGTCTGTGTTTTCTCTCCAAGTCTACAATGAAGTTCCGGCTCATCTTCGTAAAGTTAAGAGGGCACTTGGGGGCTACACACGGCGCTCTCCAAATCTACAATGAAGTTCCGGCTCATCTTCGTAACGATAAGCCGACACTTGGGGGCTACACACGGCGCTTTCCAAGTTTACAGTGAAGTTCCGGCTCTTCATTTTTATACTGACCCGGACTTGGGGGCTACCCTTGATCTACTCTTCAACTAAGTACCGGCTTAATATATATATTAACCCAATACTTGGGGGCTACAAGCTAGGCAATTTGAATTATGACAAGGATTGGAAGACCCGGTCTATTATTTGCAATACTAAACCAGCTCTTGGGGGCTACATAAGGGTACAAGGAAAAGCAAAAGCAGGAGGAGTACCTCATATTTCTTCTTCATTAGACCAACAAGTTTCAGCTCCATGTTACGGCTTGTGGAGAGGCGGTTCAGATAACCCGCATGTAACTCATCTGCAGTCAGCTTCTCCAACACGGGGAATTCAAAATCAAGTTTTTCAGGCGAGGAAGCTTCAGCCTTGCCGGTGTGTTTTGTCAATACATGAGGTTCGGGATATTGATAACCCGTCCCAGTGATGATAATGTCTGGAAGAACTGTGTCTTCGACGGCTGTTGAAGGGCTGGGCGGCTTAGGATCAGCCGCTGGAGGACTCTCCGGAGTGGCCATGTCATCATCAGCCGGCTCAGAGGGCTGAGGAATGTCGGCAGATGCATCTTTCCTAGCCTCAGTGGGCTCAACATGAGGTGCAGGGGAATCCGGTTTAGCAGTTTCCGGCTCTTGGGCAGTAGGGGCAGCGGTAGACCCGCCGGTCTTCCTTCATTTTGCTTGAGCCCTGGAAAACAAAAAGAGTGTCACATAGAGGACAAGGATGGTAAAAAGGTATGGTGCAAATACAAAGGTACGCACTCTTGGTTGATCTTCAGAGTAGGCAGCTTGGTTGCAGTAGAGTCGCCAGATGAAGGAGGCGTCTCCTTAAAGAAGGTTAAGACGATGAAAGTTGAGTAAGGTTACAATGAAAGAACTAAAAACTGGACTTAGTTAAAAGAGTACCTCAGCTGGCCGTTTCCGCGGAGCCGGAGAATTTGATAAGCCGGTCAAAAGCTCTTCAGAGCCGGCGCTCCAGGTCTGACGTCGGGAGTTGTGCTGTTGCTTTTTCAAAAGAAAATTGGGGTCTAAATAAGCAAGAGGATGAGAAAATGGGACTTTCCGGATGACCCGCCGTATTTTCTCTGGTGGAAAGTTTTCTGAGTCAGAGGAAATGTAGGTTACCTCAGGGGCGTCTGCATGGCTTGTTTCCGTTTCCTCCTGTGAATAATTGTTGTCAATAAGTTGCATAAAGAGACGGCCAAGGGAGTCAAGTTCTACCTCTGAGTCGTCAAGCTCAGGCGGTTCCTGAGCGGCAGTTTTCTTCTTCTGGACGCGGGTTTTACCCACCTTAGGCTTCCTCACAGGAGGATTATACTTCTTCTTCCAGAAAGAAGAGCCGGCCTGCGCATAAGCCGCTAAAAAGGTTAAAAGGAGCAAGGTAAAAGGTTAAGACAATAATGGCCAATTTTGTGGAAAAAGATTTCTTACAGCTGGAGCTGGGTTCTTGACATAGAAAGGTTTCAGCCCAACTTTGTTGCAAACCGCTTGCTTTTCGCCGAGAAGTGTTTTGACGAAGGAGTTGATGTCTTGTTCTGACAGAGGGGTGGTGTTGAAGCAAAGAGCATCATTGGGCTCACCCGTGAATTGGTGCATGAGTCGGTCACGCCCACTCAGTGGCAAGACCTTCCAGCTAACCCAGCAGTGGGTTAAGTCGACGCCCATCAAGCCATTGGCCATTAAGGCCCTGATCTTCGCGAAAGCCGGAGCATATTTCGCTCGCTCTACGGCAGACATCCGGTCTGGAAGTTCTCCGGTGTTGCAAAGCCGGGTAGGACGGTAACCCGGCAGCGGATTCTCTTCTTCAGGAGAAGTGTCCTTGCAGTAAAACCAAGTCTTGTTCCAATCCTTGGGGTGACTTGGTAAGATAGCTGTTGGGTAGGGCAAATCTCCCCGTCTCTGGATAGAGACGCCGCCAAGCTCTAAACTTGGTCTAGCCGCCACTTCAGTTTGGCGGTTGACGTAATGGTAATCACGGAAGAGGTCAACAGACGGCTCTTCTTGCAGGTAAACTTCACATAAGACCTGGAACTGACACATGTTGGTGACAGAGTTTGGACCTATGTCTTGAGGGTGAAGCTTGTAGAAATGAAGGACGTCCCGGAATTTTTTTGACCCGGGCGGGCTAAATCCGCGGAGGAGATGATCAGTGAACACAACCACCTCTCCTTCTTTAGGAGTAGGTCTTCTTTCTGGCCCTGGCACCCGCCAATGTATAACGTCCTGAGCCGGCAAGATGCCCGACTCTACGAAATCAAGCAGAAGCTGCTCAGTAACTCCGGAGCCAACCCAATCACAAGATGCTGGTGCTCTCGACATAATGGCGGGTCAAAATGCGAAAAGGCGTAGAGTATGGCGGCTTAGAAAAACGTCAAATAACTAAGGCAGCTATGGTCAGCATAATGGTGAGGTGTTAAGCCGCCGAAATATTTTATCAGAGAGCCGCCAATGCAATGGCGGGTTAGGTGGACAAGGCGATACTGGAAAATACAGCTAAGTGCGGATAAACAGGTTTCGCATATTACAACTATAGCTGCAAGATCTACGGGCGAAGGTAAAATGAAATATATTCATGACCTAAAAACGGCAGTGGAAGAACAGGTGGTCAGCATGCAAAGAAGAGTGCTATACAGATCTAAAACAAGCGGCATTAACATTAAAAGGATGACCGCAACGGATAGACAGCGCTATGGGATTCAAGGGGATACTTAATGGTCTGCATTATAAAGAACAACGAAGAACACTAGAGGAACCCGATGAACTCGGGAGATCCTAATGGAAATAACTGCGGATTGGACAAGGGCCAAGAACGGTACCTTGCGGATGCGGACGGGCCGGCGAAGCTCTGGACCAGCTCAGGTTGATGCAGCGGCCGGCGTTGGGGATGACGACGAGGTCCGGTCAGGTGCGGCGGAGCTTCGGAGGTGCGGCTGTTTGAAGAAGGAAGAAGACGTGGCGGCAGAGAGAGGAAAGGGGGCCCCTTCGTATCCCTATTTAAGAGATGGGATGGCAACAGTGCGCGCGAAAATTAAGGAAGCACAGTGATGATTGACCAAAGAGGGCGCCTCGATTTTCGGGCCGACCATTCAATGAGAGGATCCGTTGCAAACGTCACAGAATCTTTTTAGCATATTCGACGTGACGTCACGGCGGGTTATGAGTTTTCTTTTTCAGGTGATAAAATGTGAGACTCGCCGCCGAATGAGTTTGAAGATTGACATGAGCAGGCTCAAATCAACCTAGGGCCTAATGTTGGGGATATAACCCCGTGGTAAGACCCGCCCAGGAGGGGCCGGGTCATACCTGGAGGCTCATAACCAAGACCGTTAAGGTGGGCCGGAAGATGAAGGACAGGCCGCATGGCGGCTTACCAGGCAGGCCAAGACAGGCCCAGAGACAGAAGATGGTGTAAGACCCGGGCGGTTAAGCCGCCCGGAGACGGCTTGCTCAAGGAGGCAAGGCGGCTTAGAAACAGGATTGACTACGTTGTATGAGTCGGTTTAGGACTCGTGTAACCCAGGGCCTCGACCTCCTGTATAAAGGTTAGACCCTGGGGCGGCTTAGACAAGAAACCAATCAATCGAGAACTAGGTCAAGCGAACCCGCTCCCTTGTAATCGATACTCCAATCAATACAGCACAAGCAGGACGTAGGCTTTTACCTCTTCTTGAGGGGCCGAACCTGGGTAAACTCATGTCCCTCGTCTCGACCAACCCCTTTGAGTCCACCGTCTTAGCGATGGCCTCGAACCTAAGTCTTCGGATATCTGCCGTGACAAAACCACGACACCCCCCGATCCCCTCCCTTTCATCCATGAAAAATGCTCCCATTTGGTTATTTTGCTATAAGTTTGAGCAAACCCTAGTTCTTCATGAATTTTGGGATGTGTATGATTTTGTTACACTTTGTTAGGGTTAGGCTTGTTTGTATGCTAGGGTTAAGCTTAGGGTTCTTTGTTAGGGTAAGGGTTATGCTTTTTTGGGATGTGTATGCTTTTTTGTATGTTAGGCTTAGGTTTCTTTGTATATTTAAGGATTTGGGTTATGTTATGTTGTAATATTTGGATGAGTTCTTATAGAATTTATTGTATGTTGTGTTGTTTAAATTTTTTAGGGATGGGAAGAACATGTGTTTATGTTCATCACGTGGACAAGGATGCCTTTTTGAAAGGCAATATTGACCCGGACCCGGATGAGCTTGACATGGTGTTTGAGTGTAGTCCTAGCTATGCGGAGTTGTCGGAACAAGTCAGAAAAGATTTGAATTGGATGGATCCAAGTGATGTTGTTGAGTTTGATGGTAGGCATAATGTGGGATTTGGAATGCACATTCGCTGGAAGACCATGCGTGTGAACTCCGAGCAACGTTGGCTTGCATACAAGGAGACGGTGGCCGAATCACTAGACAAGGCTCTAGAGTTATTTGCCACAAAAAAGGTTGATGCTAGCTTGCACTTGGATTTGAACCGGGTTGCGTCTCCGATTGTTGATAGTAGTCCTCCACGAATGAACCAAGATGAGATGATTGAACCACTTTTGACCCAACAAGTGAGGCCAACATTGACCCCGATTTCGAAGATCCAAGATGAAGCATTGCAAGAGGAGAATAATGAGCATGAGGATGATGAGAATGATGATGTTGTTCTCCATGACAACAACCTTGGTGATTTGGACAAATATTATTTGCAAGAGACCATGGACCATTCCATTCCGTACGCTCGTGGCTATGCCTCTGAGTCGGACGATGACGGTCCCGATGAAGAAGTTGATGAGGAAGGGTTCACGGCCAAGGAGGCCGAAGCTTTCAAGAAGGTATTAGGGCGGGATCACCGGACATCATTGTTCGAGGATCTTAGTCTTGCAGATGAAGCCGTTGTTGACGGCGGCGAAGGCATATTGCTTGGAGTTAGGCCAACTTCTCACCGGGACAAACATGGGAAGAAATGTATTGTGCCCGGGTCAAAGTTTGAAACATTTCTGGAATTGAAGATGTGGTTGGATGACTATTCGGTTACGCATTATCATCCACACAAAGTTGTTCATTCGGACATCAAGGTGCGTTACACTATTGCGTGTGAGGATCCACAATGTCCATGGATTGTGCGTGCAAGACCATGGAAAGGAGGCCCCGGATGGCACATTGTGAGTTGTCTACCTCACCTGTGTCGAGGCAAGAGGGTTGATGGCGAGCTTGTGTCCCAAAACCATAGACAACTCACCTCCGAGTTCATCGCTTACAGGCTTTCCAACTCCATCTCATCACTTCCAACAATGAGTATAAAAAGCGTACATGACCTTGTAAAAGCCCTATTTCACTACGAGGTGAAATACGGGAAGGCATGGAAGGTGAAGCAAGCCGCATTCAAGATTTTGTATGGTGATTGGGAGCAAGCATACAACCGACTCCCTAGGTTGTTGGGAGCTATGGCCGCCACTAACCCGGGCATGGTTCATGTGGTCGAGCCTTATGGGCAAAAAACAATGATTCACAACGAAAGGAGGGTCCGAGTCTTTGGCCGTGCATTTTGGGCATTTGAGAAATGTGTGAGGGCTTTTCAACACTGTCGGCCGGTCATCTCCATCGATGGCACCTTTTTGACCGGACAATTCAAGGGCACTCTCTTGGTTGCAATAGGAAGTGATGCCAATAACCGGTTGTTGCCTTTGGCTTTTGCTTTGGTTGAGGCGGAGACGAATGATAACTGGGAGTTGTTCTTGCGTATTTTGAGAACCAAGGTATTACCGCCCGAAAGAGAAATTTGTGTCATATCGGATCGCCATCAAGGAATTCTTAACGCAGTTGACATTGTCATTCCCGGGCACGCTCCTTTGCACCATAGATGGTGCATGAGGCATTTCTGTTCAAACTTCTATCGGGCATGTGGTAGCAAGGAGTTGACGGATGACCTTCAAGATTGTTGTCAAGCTTTTTCCTACAAACGTTTTGCAAATTTGTACAACGCTTTGGTCGCAAACAAAAAACTTGATGCAGGGGGTTTTGAGTTTCTCAATAGGCACATTGCACTTAGGACAAAGTGGGCACGAGCTTATGATGAAGACGGCCGAAGATACGGTCAAATGACAAGCAACATGGCAGAATGCTTCAACCGGGTGCTCAAGGGTGTCCGTGCGTTGCCCGTGACGGCAATAGTTCAATACACATTCGACAAGTTGAGAGAATACTTTCTGAAGTACTCAATTGAAACGTGCAAGCAGATTGCTGGAGAGAACAAGCAAAAGTATAAGTACAAGTTCCCACCAAAGGTTGATAAATGGATGACATTTCAATCATGGAAGGCTGACTCCCAAACAGCTACATTACACAATAACAAGGATTGGATGTACCAAGTGAACGAGCCCGAAGGAACCACAAACGATGGCGAACAACATGGAAACCGGTCGTTCAAGGTATCTTTATCGGACTGTCATTGCTCTTGCGGGAGGCCAAGGTTGGTTCATCTCGCATGCTCGCACTTGTACACGGCAGCTCGCACTAGGAATGTGGACGTCAACCATCCGCTCACCGTGAGGGAGTCCGAGTTTTCTATCGTGACCACCAAGCATACATGGGCTCCTAGATTTCAACCATACTTTGACCAATCTCAATGGCCGGAGTATCATGGAGTTCAACTATGGCCCGACCCGGCATGGAAGGTGGTCAAACGGGGAAGACGTCAGACAAAGCGTTTTAGAGGAGACATGGATGGATGGGGCCGTGGTGGTGGCCGAGAAATGGGGAACAACCAATTCCAAGAGCCTAGTGAGAGGGCCCATTGCGGAGAGTGCGGTGGTAGAGGGCACAACGCAAGAAAGTGTACCAACCGGAAGAAAAAGTCCAAAAAAATGATTCAAGCACAAGGCAACCAAGTAGTAGCCAACAAGTTCCTAGCCAACAAGTTCCTAGCCAACAAGTTCCTAGCCAAGCAAGTACTAGCCAACAATTTCCTAGCCAACAAGGTTCTAGCCAAACAAGGAGCCGGTTTGGACTTACAAGAGGACGTGCTAGTGGGATAGGTCATGGTGGTGCTAGACGTGGGGCTGGTAGAGCTCGTGGTGGCGGTAGAAACGGTGTTGGTGAGACTAGGATTGGTATGCGTGGATACCTACGAGGACCATTTCCGTATGTCACTACTATTCACTTGTCTTTTTCTGTTGTTTACCATGTATCATTGTTGTTTATGATCATATTGTTTATTGTCTTTACTAACTAGTATCTTGCTTTTTTCCGTAGGTATGGCAGCGTCTCAACCCAGCAAGGCAACAACGGAGTGGGTGGAGGAGGAGGATGCGGCCGGTGAGGAGGAGGGGTTGTGGGAGAGGGTTGCAAAGAAGTTAAGAGAGGAGGATGCAGCCAAAGCGGAGAGGAAGAAGCAAGAGGCAGCTGAAGCGAAGAGGAAGGCGGACATACAAATGCGAATTCAGTATAGCAACTACCAAGCTAGGTTGGAGAGGGAGGAAAAGATGAGGAATGAGAAGCGTCAAAAGGATTTTGAAGCGGGTTGCAGGAAGTTGTGGGCAGAGGAGGCCGCAAAGAAAGAGTGGGCGCGCCAACGCTTCCAAGAGAGGGTGATGGAGGAGGCTTCAAGGATGCGCAAAAGGGAGGAGGAGGAGGAAGAGGAGAGGCAGAAGAAGAAGGGAAAGGGGCCTTGCTCGACACAGTAGAGCATTGTTTTCCTTGTCATCGTGCGCGCTTTAATCTTTGAACCTCTAGTGTTGTCGAACCTTGTCATCCAGCGCGCTTTGCTATTTGGACCATTTCCTTTCATGAAGTTTGAACTTGTCGTCCCATGAACCTATGTTATGTACTCCTTTATGTCAAGATGTGCTACAAGTATCGTGGTTGATATGTACTGTAATGTGCTGTTAAATTCTGATATGTATGGCTTATTGCATTCCAAAGAGCTACAGCCATTGACAAAATTTGGAAAGTAATAGTGTGGCGCCTAACCGCAAGGCGCCACACTAGACAGTGTGGTGCCTGACCCTAAGGCGCCACACTATTAAAACCATGCCCTCCAGAGCCTATCCAGAGAGCAAAAATAGGTACAGCAGGGTATTTGTCTCCCCCAGCGCCTAAGTCATTGTGTGGCGCCTTAGACTCAGGCGCCACACTACACAGTGTGGCGCCTGACTCTAAGGCGCCACACTTTTAAAACCAAGCCCTCCAGAGCCTATCCAGAGAGCAAAAACAGCAACATCAGGGTATCTAGTCTCAACAATACAACAAGACACATCTTCAGACAGCATGATGACCTCCAAATAACATCAAATTCAACGAACGATAAATTCTTATGGTGCTACAAGTTCAACACGGATAACAAGGGCAACAACTTCGACATTGCTAGTAGTTCAACAAGTTCAACACGGATAACATCACTAGGCTCAACACCACTAGTCTTTCCTTCCTCGCGTACTCTTGCCTCGTCCCCTCTTAGTAGGTAGCCTCTCCCTCACAACCGGCTGTGGTTCCTCCAACTCTATTTCCTCCTCATCGTCATCGTCCATACCTCTCATCCTCGTCATCCCTCTTGTCATACGCGAACCCTCAGCGACCGGCTTCTTTCCTTTGTCGAGGAAGTCTTCCGGTGAATACCGCTTGATTCCCTTCCTTGGCTTCAACATGTAAGCGGAGCGTTGGAAAGCCTCCAACGTCATCTCGTCTTGAACCTTCAATATAAGTGGAATCATAAGCGAGCTCCCGAGGAATGAAAAGTTTGAAGTACGGTACTGCCATACCTCTGGTGGGACCACATCATCATCCTCTGAATGAGCCCTTGAGGTAATGTCATCGTCGTCCATACGAGCTCCCGAGGTAGTAGAATCGTCCAGATTGGCATCCGGGGTCACGGATATGGATGGCTTCGCATAATCGGGGTCACGGCAACCTAAAATGTTGGACAATCGCCGCAACCTTTGGCCCTGCCGCTGTAACATTGACAGATGAATGAGAAATAGAACTTAGCAAAGAGTAAGGAAGTAGGAGATGTTGAAATATGTAAAAGCACCTTGATGAAAAGTCGGAGTGCAGATTCTCCCTTTTTCCCTGTATGGGTTGTGTCTAGAATAGCCTCGGTTTCGTCAGCCTGTTTCTTGATCTCCTTGCGCTATTGATGAAATGAAAACCACATGTCCATAAGTAACAAAGGAGTAAAAATGTGTACTGCTGTCCATACATAACAAAGGAGTGCACACTTACCACAAAGTTGAGAACTGGAGCAAAAGGGGTTCGTTACCCTTCCCGGATAAGCTTGTTGTAATCGTACTGCGGGACTTGCTCAAATGGAGTGGGATCTTCCAAGATGTCCTCCTCAAAAGCCGCCGGACAAATCTCCACATGAGTATTCTCCTGAAACCATCGAACGTAGTTGTTGAACGCTAGTGGACAATACTCGCGAAGCTGGGCTAGTGCCGTTTTCTTAGCTTCCTCCACACAATGCAGAAACATTTTGACGTAATTCTTATGGTGCTTATCCCAATCCTTGATCTTTCGCTGCCTCCTCCTATCCAACCTACATGTTAAAAACATCTTATGTTAGCATCATTTAAAGTTGGACGATGGTATTATTTATGCTTTGTTACCTATGAAGTTGTGTGTCCGTATCCACCCACTCCGGTGGGTGACCCTGAAACAACCCAAATTGACGGAACACACGATGCGGGAGATGGAACTCTACCGCCCAATTGCATATCAGTGGGCACCGCATAAGCCAAAGATGTTTTTCCTGCAAGCACATTGGATTGAGCTCAAACTCTAATGCATTACCAAAGCTATCTCCGACACCATATGGCTGCCATTCCACCTGCAACACAGCAAAGAAAGACAATGTTCATGTTTTCCTTTCATGTAGAGGAGTCAAGTTATTGATGTATTGTCAATGTTTACCTGCTCGGCGGTAAGCGAATCCATCTCGTTGGTGTACTGCCTGTCCATAATGTTCATATCGCTCGTCATCTCCGAAACCACGTCCCACTTGTAAGCCCAAGTAGGAAGCCGTATGGGGTTGTCGTGGTCCTTCCAGTCCTTGAACGATACCTCTCTAGGGCGCCCAACTGGAAGGCGTTCCCAACTCCATACAGATAGTAGGAGCATACAACCACCAATGCAGCCGTCCTTCGAGGACCTACGACAAGCATCGTTCAACTGAACGCCAAGCAAAACATGTATCAGTTAAGTACAAGAATGAAATCTAAACAAAAACTAAGTAAAAACATTTAGTTACCTGCCGGTACAAGTAGGCCAATGCCGCCGACCCCCAGCTAAACTTGTGGTCGAGGACCGTCAACGCCTTCAGCCACATCCATGGAGCATTCTTGCCGCCGGCGTCAGCGAAGATAGTCCTAGAGATAACATACCACATGTACACGCGAGCATAAGTCTCGATCACATCTTCAGTGGCGCCCTGAGGACAACGCGCAAAGTTGGCTACGATCCATTTGAAAGGAGCGCCGGCGGGGACTCGGTCTTTCTTCTCTCCCTCTGCTGGTTCCGGCTCCGCAGGAGACATACCAATAAGGGCCTCCATTTGTTGGCGCCATCCCTCTGAATCAGTGCTCATACAAAGAGGCTTCCCTTCGATTGGAAGTGCGGTGATCATGGAAACATCCTGAAGAGTCACGGTCATCTCTCCGGTACGGAGGTGGAAACTGTGGGTCTCCGGCCTCCACCGATCTGTAAGTGCGGTGATTGCCGTCGCGTTCAGGTTCGGCGTCGACCGGCTCACAAGTTGAATGAAAGGAAGGAGTCATGTCTTCTCGATGTACGGTGTGTATCGCTCATCGTACGGCATGGCAGTCGACGCCCCGTGGGACCGAATCTTGAGGGGCGCAAGATTCCGCAAACATACAAGTGATATGATTATGGTTTCATCTTTTCAAATAAACAAAATATATAAACTACCAACTAGTATGCTATCATTACCATTTTCTTCACCGACATCAAATAGGACCGGTGTTCAACGTCATAGTAATCATCCAAAAGCCACACCATCCTACATATTTCAAGATAATTACATGAGTAATACAATACAATTCATCTCAACAAATACATCTGAAAAATGATACCACAAAATGGACAAATCATACATATGTTCATACAAAATGGTACCACAAATGAACAAATCATATATATGTTCCACATATGTTCATACATATGTTCATCTAATATATATTCATGTAAATAATGATACATATGTTTCACAAAATGGTAGCACAAATGAACAAATCATATAGGAAGACTCATTTGAATAATCATCTACTCATATACGAATCCTCATTTCGAATTCAAGCAAATCTTGCCTATCATCCTAACTTACACAAATCTGAAAAAATTGATACATTTTTTGGATAGAAAGATGGGGAACGGAGGAGATTACCTTCAAAAACGTTTTGGGGAAGAAATCCACGGAAGAAATCCACAGATCTGGCCAATTTCGAAGAGGGGATTTCGAGGAGGAGAGAAGCCTGCCGCCGCCGCCGCCCTGGATGGAAGGAGGAGTGGGGGAGGGAGGGAGGGAGGGGGTCGGCCCGCGGCTGGATAAGTGGCAGTGTGGCGCCTAACGGCAAGGCGCCATACATTACATGTGTGGCGCCTTGCCCTTAGGCGCCACACTGCGGCGTAGTGGGGTCGGGCCCGTGCCACGGTGCGCCAGCGTGGCCGGGGTGTGGCGCCTGAGACAAAGGCGCCACATAGTGCAGTATGGCGCCTTTCTGTCGGGCGCCACACAAAAGGGTTAGGCCGGTGAATTTTTTCGACGAACAGTTTACTTCGTGAATTAGTTGCGACTTTAGGTCAAATTTGTCAAAATTGCCCGACGCGCCCGAGGCCAGCCAGCCAGAGCGCCAGGCCGGCCCGGGTCAACCCGCCGCCGCTTCCCGGGCCCACGCGCAGCGAGAGGTGGTGGCGCGGCGCCCCAGCAAGCAGTCCTGCAAATACTTCAAAAAAAAAAAGCAAGCAGTCCTGCACCGGGTGGCGAGAGAAGAGGAGAGAAGAGAGTCGGAGCCGCCCACGACAAACTCGCTCGCTTTCGAAAATCTCCTGCCCAAACCCGGACCGAAAACCAAATCACGCCACTTAAAACTCCTCCCCGTAACGAATCGCCTCCCGTCCCGTGCGTTAATCCCACGGATCCAAGCGTGCGTGCGTTCGTTCATTAGCCCAAACACGGGAAAAGGAAGGCAGGCGAGGCCAAGAGAGAGAAGACCATCAGACCAGCCACCCATTCGGCCGGCGGCTCGGCGGCGGCGGCGCGCGGAGCAGCAGCAGCGGAGGGGGATCAGCGACCCGAAGCCCCTCCCCGACCAGCCCAGGTGAGCCGGCTCGACGGATTTCTCGCCCCATAGCTCTGTTTCTGTTTTTTTTCTCTCCCGCGGATCTTCCCAGGCGTTTCTGCGACGGGTGGCGCTCCCGCCGTCGGTTTCCGGGGCGTGCGGTTCCCACGCCGCGATTGCTTTCTCCCGCTTGCGCGGCGGGCAGGGGGTTCGGGGCAGCAGTCAAACGCCGATTTCGGTGGGCGAGCCCCAGGTCAAACTCCGAGATCGAGTGGTTGGCCTGTGCAATTTCGGTCCGGGCCAAACACTCACACACTCGATTTAGTTTTTTTACTCTTACTTCGTAGGCAGAGCAAATCGATAGCAGAGTCTTATAAGAAAACCAATAAGGAATCAGTAATAGAAGGGTCCGATTTGTGGGTTTATTTTGATCCGATGTTGCTTTTCCTAGATTCCGCCATATACTCTTCTCAGTGATGGATGGATACTAGCGGAAAAGGTGCGTGGGCAACTCGGTGGGGCGCTTTTGGTTATGGCTTTGATACTACCGGGAAAAGTACGCACAGTTAGTTATTAGGTGGCTTTCTGGCTGGATGTTGGAGTGAGATGCAAGCTGATTTTGTTGCCCCGTACCAGGTGGTTGTCACCAATTTAGCTGCTTTCTGTGGTTGATGGCTGATATGGTCCAGTCCAGTTGAATTTAGGTGATTCAAAGCTGATTGATGACATGGTTTACTTGTTGGGTACATGCTACAACTGGGTAAATTGGAGTTAAATGTGGACAAGTTTTATGTTATTCAGCTCGTATTTGAGCGTGAAAAATGTACAGAATAAATATACATAGCCAAATACTCCTACTCAGTTATATAAAAGCAGCTTAATCAGATGGTATACAGGTGTAATAAATACTGTGATGTAATTCTTACTTCCTGATGCCATATGTCTTGTCTTCGTGTTCTCGATCACACTACTGAAATGAATATATCCTTGCTTGCACGAGTAACAGGCATTTAGGATGGTGGATAGCAAGAATGATGGGCCTGAAGGGGTCAAGTTCAACACGTCGCACCTGATGCAAACAACCGAAGAGGTTGCGAAAGCATTTATTGCCGCTGCTTCAGCTGCCACTGTGCAACCAACACGGCCATCTGTCGTCTATTCGTCTGGGGAAGAGAGTGGCAGCCCAATGCAGAAGTTGCAGCAGCAATTCTCAAAGATAATGAAAGGGTTTTCAAATTCACCCGAAGTGTCTGGACCATACAACCCAGAAGTTCTCACGACACACAAGCGGCAGTGGTCGAGGTTCCAGCAGAAGTCATTGGTACGTATGTCACTACCAATGTTCAATTCATGTCTACCTATTGTGCTCTACTTGGTGTGGGAATGTGGGATATGCTCTGCTGATTAGCTAAGGTGCTTAGCCAGAGCTGTGATGTTAATGATTGATATGATACCTGGCTTTCCAAACTAATAGGTATAAGTTCAGCCAAACCATGTCAATTTTCTGTAGTTGTTCAGTGACTCAAGGTGTCTTTGTTTGCATCTACTGTTTAAGCATGATACTCGTGTTTGCAATTCATCCTACTAATAGTATCTGCTTGATTTTCTTCCACCAGTCTATGTAGAACATAGTCTATGTGTGGTCACATGACACAATACCATTTGTTTTGTAATCTATATTGCTCTAGTGTCCAGGCTAGCTACCGGTTTTGGTGTCTGTGACCGCCATTTACAACTGTTTGTATTTGATAATTTGATTAACACTGTTCTCTAGTATCTACATTCATGCAATGTTTCTTTGAAGGGTCATTGTCAGAGAAAAATATACTCTATGTTTGATACAAGTGGAGTCCTGTCACTGATAACTCTTAATTGGGCTTAAGTAGTGATTGATAAATTATTGCTAAATTACTTAAAACTTATGAAAAACTTTATTATGCCTTGGTTAGAGTTTTGGGTATTTGACTTGTGAGCTGCGAGAGCTATTCTGTCGTTGGGATATTCATATTAGTCATAGTGTGAAGCAGTCTCATATTTTCGATATTGAGAAGTTACCATTGTTCTGTTGGAAACCCTGAAATTGGGCTTGCTTAGTACTCCCTCTGTCCCATAATATAAGAGCGTTTTTGACGCTACACTAGTGTCAAAAACACTCTTATATTATGGGACGGAGGGAGTACCTTCTACACAAGTGTACAACTATTTATTACACCTGCATACACAATTTGTTTGCTTTTGGGGTTCTTCTGAAATCTGATTTTAAGTGCAATAGGTAAGTATGCAATGTAGGCTGTTGCTACTATTTGGCCGACTGCCGACTGCTTCCTGCTGAAATGGCCTAGCATTTTGAAACTAGTAGGACTGGTAAGCGTGGCAAATGTTGAAGAGCATAGTCCCTCATGTTCTTTTTTTGTTGGAACAGGGTAATAGGTGCATCAAAGAACCATCACATCTTTTTGAGAGCATAGTGATTGTTGGGCTTCCTCCTCAGGCAGATATCCACGAGCTAGAAAACATTGCTCTAGGGAGAAATGATGATGATGCAAAGAAATCAAGACATATATTTGGCAACAACCACCACCAAGTTCATGCCGTATCAAATTTGGAACCTCAGGTTATCACTCACATCATCTATTATTGCATGTTCTTATAAAATGGAGGTCCTATTGCTGCCTTTCTTCATGTGTCTGAACCCACATTTCCCTTGCTTTCCCCCCAGAATATACCCTATGCTGATATTTTGTCTTGTCCTTAAGGTCCTTTTTGCATACCCCCCTGAGAGGTCTCTTCCGCTTAAGTACAAGGATATCGTCTCGTTCTGCCTTCCTGGAGGTGCACAGGTCTGCCACATTTGAACTACATAACCCTGATACTTCGCATTTCTGTATAATAAACGTTTACGACGCTTATACATTGAACTTTAATTTTACCACGTTTTATGGTGCTTCCTGTATAGGTTATATTTTTTTTACTGGGTTCACATGTTGTTATGTCTGGTTCAGTTCATAATACTGTAACTTGCCACCTGGGTTACATTTCTAATTATAATACAATAAAAAAATCGGCAATGCCCATGTGCAGGAAACAGAGTGAGGAGACGTCGAGAGAGAAGAAGACAAAGAAGCGAAAGTAAAAAAATATATTAGTTGGCACTAGCATGTCCGGCCCCTGCCGACTCACCAACCTAGTTGTCTACATCCACCACGTATGCAATACTGCAATAGCGTGACAAAAATCTCCTCAGGGGGTCCACTAGACAAAAGCCCGGGGTGTCAGTTAGACAGGTTTGAAATATAGGGCTGGAGTAGACACACTCCTATGGGCTATGGACCAGGTGGTCATTTAGACTGTTTCGGACATACAGTGACATGTCAGCGTTGCCAAGTAAATATGCAATCAGAACAAGCAGTACCAGGAAATTTAGTCGATAAAAACAGTGAAATTAGAACTAGTCATTAAGGCCATTGCCCTCGCCATGCACACCCATACCCACCCCTTCTTTTTATGCTCCAATCAACTAATGCTGTGTTGTCCCTCGTACAAAAATTCTCGGAAATCTCAGAGAAATATAATTTACTTCCTGTCTGGCAAATCTGTAACTGCTAAATTTTGCGGCTGAGTATGGTCCATAATCCTGATTTCATGCCCAGATTACCTTCATGTTGTTAGTGTTTCTTCAATATTTGTGCAGAGCTTTATAAGAAGAGCATAGAAGCACTTCTCACCAAATAATTTACCTATATTTACATTAATTATAGGTTAATGCTGTTGAACGGACTCCTTCATTCAGCGAGCTGAATGAAATTCTCCTAGGGCAGGTGACTTTCTCAGCTCAGTTCATGTTTTATTCTTATAATATCTCTCTAATCGTGAAGTTTCTCCTTCAACCACATTGCAAACTATGCCGTAAGATTTACAGTTGTAACATATTACATGTTTTATTGTTTAGGTCTACTCGTACGTAAGCTTAATCTAGTCTATTTGGGGTTTTGATGTGAATCTTACTTTTTATACTGTCTTCTTCAGGAACATCTTAAAGAAAGCAATCAATCTTTCGTCTTCCGTTTACAGGTATATTTACATCTTTCTCTCTTATACCCTTTCACTGTACTGGGGTTCTGACATTGAGAGTTCACAGGTTGCTGATGATCCTACATTATATGGATGCTGTGTATTGGTGGAAGAGATTGTACAAAGACCCTCAAAGCTAGTTTCGATGCTCTCGAATGAGAAACCTGTATTTCCACGCCGGAGTCGTTATGTAGTAACCACACCCCGGTGTTACTGCATCCTGTCTAGGCTGCCATTCTTTGAACTGCATTTTGGGGTGCTGCAGAGGTAGCGTACAGTGCTTGCCATCATCTCCGGTTATCTTACTGTATTTGTAATATCTGAATTTCTCTTCAGTTTTAGTCTTTTGATTTGTCGATCTTTTTGAGGTGCTAGAAATGGAAACCAACTTAATCTGTAATGAATTTACAAAATTCTTCTATTGTTTCCTCTAGAAATTATGTTTGCAAGTTATTCATTCATATAATTCCCAGTATTCCTTAGGTCTGAGCTTTATGTTGCATTGATGACCTTACAGATTCATTTTCTTTTGTATCATTATAGTTTCACCCCTGCAACTAGTATATACGCTTCATATTTTGCTCAGTACTTTGCTATCCTCTATTTACAGTAAATAAATTTTGCATTCGTACGAATAAGGTATTATTGTTACATTCTTGAAGCTTCTGTGATTGGTTTGATGTGTCTCGAGTCTTTGTCAAACATTCTTGTATGGGTGTCTTTGATGATATCACACATTCAACATTGATGGTCTACCCTTTGTATTTGCCTGCTATAAGTGTCTGCCGTGTTTCTTATGCAGTATTCTTATGGAAGAACGACTTGAATGGCTCACGGATGGTGTTAGCATGTTAACCTCATTATCGCCTGAGGAGAACTGTGAGGATGATATGTGTGAAGGTTCCGAAATCGTAGGACAGGAACTGTATTTTGGTTGTACAACGGTAGAAAAATCCTTTGAACCAAGTGTGGAAGTTTCTCCAAAGCAGCTCTCTGACACGGACAGCAGTTCTGAGTGTAGGGAGAACCAACTGGAGTTCATCTCTCAAGAAGTCCAACAGGAAAGTGGTTCTCCTGTCAAAGAAGAACAAATTGTTCTTGTAACAGGAACAGCTACTCAGTGTTATACCGCAGAAGAGTCTGACAATTCTGTTTCAGAAGATACAGCGACTGATGTATCTGGAGTTAAGCTTGATGAACCGGATTCCTTACCCATCATTCCGAACGAATCTGATACCAAGGAAAATTCTGATGTTCTTTCACATGAAGATGTGAATGATGGAGAACTTGATATCTTTGTCAATGATACTATCTTGCCGCTTATACGGTCTCGCCTTAGTGAAGGATCTGAATCCTCGCCAAGGTATGGTTATGGTATCCTCCAAATCGATTAGCTTCTAGCAAATCTTGCTATTTTCCTCAACACACAATCGGCCTAGTCTTAACCCCTAATGTTGCTGTGAACACTTTTAATATTATAGCTAGATAACCAATAAAGGTTGGCGGGAACTGTTGCGCTGCTCTCAGTTCTTATGCTCTTACCACAGATTCTCTTGTCATGTCTGTTATAACTGTTGACACACTATGAATGCGAAGAACGCTTGTTTGCAAACTATATTTTACGTGTGCATCAGTCCCTGATTAAAATTGTAAAACAGTTATCACCATTTTCTGCAGTTCCCAAGACTCTCCTTCTGAAAGCATAAATTTGAGAAATGATACCCCTGACTTGGACTTGGAGGAGCCATCTTCCATTGGTCATGGAGACGTAGTCGGGCACAACAGTATATTGCGATGGGCTAAGGTTCTGTATGCATGAAATTATGCAATATTTTGCTCAAGCTCCTCTCTGTGAATTTGTTGAGTAATTTGATGTTTTCTCCAGGCCAAAAAATATGGATCTCTACAAGTTGTCTGTCAGTACTACCAGTTGCAGTGTCCTGTCAGGGGTTCATCACTTAATTTTCATCCGTTGGAGCACTTGCACTCATTGAAGTTTCACCGGCCAGGTGAAACTGCTCTTCATCTCGCCGGGTCGACTATTGATCTTCGGTCACGTGATACAAGCTTAGAGGTGGCTGAGGTAATTTACGAGATGCATTGCCACATTATGCATTTAGCACTGACCTACCTACATCTGTTATATTTAGTATCATAAATCATAAATATAAGAACAATAATATGCACGTGACATATCTTTTCCTATTTCAGATGCGTAATGCACTCTTCGCTGAAGAGGAATCGACTGCTCTATCCACATGGGCTGTTGCATCAATATGTGGATGCCTCAGGTTGGAACATGTAAGTATCCCTGATTTATTCCCGAGATGAAATGTTTCCTTTGCAGAACCTAGTTATTTCTTCTATCACTCTAGTTGCTTGAGACTGTCGCTGGAAAACCCACATCTAAACTTGCAAAATGTGAGAGCCCCCTGCCAAGAGTTTTAACTATTTATTATTGTAATTTTGAACCTTCAGTCACAATTATTTGCAAGTGTCTGGTTTGCATGTTCGATGTGCACATCTTTCGATGGATTTATATGCAGTTCTCAACCAAATTGTCAGTTCTTTTAAAACTGCATCATCGGTTAGTTTTACTCTTAAGTACATGATCTAACCTTGCTAGTGAAGAATCCCTTTTGTTCTTGAAAGAGGGTAACATGGAATTTAATTGGTTGCTGCAGTGCATGTAATGTGTTGAAGCATTCCTTTCTTGATCTTTGGCATCACTTTTGTTACACTGTACTGCTACACTTCCATTGCAGTAAATGTTTTATGCCTTCATTTACTGTAATGATTGATGTGTCGTTCTTCATTCTTGGGCTCTAGTTTTATCTTTCTTGGCACACAAACTGATTGTCTATAAATTGCTTGTGAGCACTTAATTTTACCTGTAGTTACTAACTTTGAATTAATTTTGTTGACAGGTAATTACGCTTTTTGCTGCCGCACTCCTGGAGAAACAGATTGTTATTGTCTGTTCTAATTTGGTACTGGTCCAACTTTCATACATGTTTTTACATTCTTACTCACACCTTTTGTGTTGATATTGCACGCCAGTTAATCTGATAATTTTCTTGATCTGTGTGTTAGCTAACAATTTTCTGTTATGGCAAATAGAACAATCATACATGAGTTGTTATTTAATAAAGAATATTGTTTTGATGACCAGGGAATGCTTTCAGCTTCAGTTTTATCCATAATACCTCTAATACGACCATATCAGTGGCAGAGTCTACTCATACCGGTACTTACATTTTGTTCCTCTGAGTGCTCGGATCTGAATTTGATGACTAGGCAAATGTATTCATGCTTACCTCTTGTGATCTCTGCATCATTTAATTCAGGTTTTGCCAAATGACATGCTGGATTTTCTGGACGCGCCTGTTCCATACATTGTGAGTTCCCAAGCTTATTAACATATTTTTGTTTGATTAAAGTAGAGAAAATCCTGGAGAAACATTAGAGATATGTTTTTAGTCTTCACACTAAGGCTGATGGAAGGCAGTTAGGCCCAGTCCCTACAGAAAGGCAAGAAAATTGGGCTAAATTTACTGCCTGTCTGAAGTGATGGGATCTGTTCCGCCTATCCATTATCCAAGCAAACCTGTAGCCAGGGAGGGATGATAAGGGAATATTTTTGGGGGGATGGGATTGAAGGACAGATACATATCTCACATTGGGTGAACACCAAATATGTAGATATTGGTCCGTTTGATTGCAATTTGGCACATTGAGCACAATCTATTTGAAATAAATTTTTGTTGAGTTAATTTGAACTGTCTGGTCCACGACTAACGACTACTGTCATGTTTAGGTTGGTGTGCAGAACAAAACACCTGATCTGCAATCCAGACTAGCAAATGCTGTGATAATTGATGCCAACAAGAATCAGGTGCGCAAAGTGTCTTGCCTTCTATTTACCTGTGATATTTTGTTACTTTCTGTTTCTGGAGACAAATTCTGTTCACTGCTGTGTATTGCCTGCATAGTGCTTTCCTATTTCCTTTTACAAGTTTGCTGATTTGGAGACTTGTACATCATCAGTTTCGCTGTATAATTTTTTAAAGCATCTAATGCTGTAGTATCATGGTTGATGTAAATAATGCGATAAGCTATTACTGATGGACGAAATCATGCTGGATGTAGATTAAGTCTGCTTCAGTCCCGCAACTTCCACAACAGAAAGAATTGCTTTCTGCGTTGCGGCCGTATCATTCAAGACTTGTGGGTGAAAGTTATCTCGCTAGGAAGCGCCCTGTCTATGAATGCACAGACGCCCAGGTTTGTTTTAGTTTTTTGCTGAAGTATAAGCATTTTCTGTATCATGTGGATTTTCACTTCTGACATCATTCTAAACTTCTGAGCATACAGGTGGAAGCAGCCAAAGGTTTCTTGGCAGTGCTTAGATCCCACCTTGATTCTCTGTGCTCCAACTTAAGATCTCACACGATTACCAATGTGCAATCCAACAATGACAAGGTATTTTGTTGTTAAAATAAAAATGTATGGTCTATGTATTCTTGTGTGCATTTTTTGTTGTTGAACAAATTGTCTTGCCCCCAGTGTGTTACTAAACAGGATTTTATCAGCAGATATATACAATTGCAGGATACTCGTTCCTAATTTTGAGCCTGTTTTTTTAGTCATAAAAAGAACTGCCAGTTGCCAACTGTAAACATGTGTAGAATGTTTGTCGTTGACTTGAGTCTATTTTTTAACATAAAAAACACCCCTAATTACTGACTGTCTTTTGCTGTCTTTACACAGGTTTCCTTAATTTTAAGAGAGAGCTTCATTGGTTCTTTCCCTGCCCGAGATAGGCCTTTTATGAAGGTATTAATTTGCAACCTTCTCATTTTCATTGCCTTCAATGTAGTTTGAGTACCATATTTGGACAACGCTTCAAGGTCCTGATTCTCAGGTTGAGCAATACTTTAAGAGGTCTTCTCTTTTTGGTTGAGTTTGTATATCTTTTGCAAGATTCGTTTTTGCCACTTTACATACGATAGGCATATGCGTGTTCAGTGAAACATATACTGTAGCACAGACTAATATATGCAGTTCATTCGTTTTTGTTTGACAGCTGTTTCTGGACACACAATTGTTCTCGGTACATACAGACCTAGTTCTCTCCTTTTATCAGAAGGACTGAGTCTCTCTCCTGATGATTTGACTGTCATCAGCGACATGATTTTTCCAAGGTACAAAACTAAACTTTGCTCTTTGTATTGTACCCTCTTGCAAAACAATAGTTACAAGCATTTATAGCTTTAAACTTGTTACCATTTGCCTCAGGCCTTAGTTACAGGAGCATAACTTTATTAGGTCTGTAGCTTTGGTTGTAGAGCTTCGTTGCACCCGAAAACACAAATCCTATGTTATGTTGTCAATCAGGTGACAGAAAATTCCCTGTGCTAGCATTGCCCATCAGCTTTTTTGCTTTTCTAGCCAACCGTCTTTTACCAGCTTTATCAATTATGTAGTATATCTGCTTTTAAAAACAGTACCTTCAAAATAACATCTGATGTATCCGTTTGCATCGCAGCCTTTCAAACGTTGAGCTCAACTGTACATACCGTCTTAGAAGCTGCCTTTGGCAGCTCATAGTGGACTAGAAGCTTCAAGGGACAACCCATATACTGTTGGAAGCTGTAGATTATTGAGGAGATCCAGGTAATGTTATACCAGAAAGTGCCCGTCGGGCTGTTGTAAATTAGCTCTGCTTGGCTGTGCTACATCAGAAGACTTTGTAGGCAGCGGTCGTTGCCATAAGGAACCTTCTGGCTTGCTCTTCCTACAATACAATACAATACAATGCATGCACTCCAATGGTCCGTGTGAGATCTCAATGTTCATCTTGCAGCTAGTTCGTATACAGGTGAGAGAACCAGAAACAGAAACATTTACTGTAGTAATTTAAGCACAAACTAGAGTTAAAACTGATGCAATGTCGAAGGACTGTTTGTATCTCAATTTTGCCGTGTGGAAATTCTGTGCTGTACAGAAACAGTTTGGAGTGTGATATACAGAGTACTCTAATCAAATCATGACACTGTTGTCTGGAGTTTGATACGTATCGGTTTTGTTCAGGTTCCTGTACGCTGTAGCAGTCTCAACTGTTGTGAGATGCCATCCTGATTGGCCCTGTCCGAATCGGCCGTCTTATGTGAGCGTCGATACTACTGTGCTTTGAAGGCTGAAGACAGCAGGCCTGCCATGATGAAATTCCAACTTATCTCTTGTAGGCGAAGTAAATTTACTGACGCGTCAGGTCTCAGTTCTCTCGGCTCTGCACGTTGGACTGCCGCTGCGAGCAGTGAGAGTTATAGCTGTAGGGCAGATTCTTACCGCCTGCCTGTCTCTTGTCGCTGCGATGACACAGCGCCATTGACTACGTTTGGACAGAGCCATTTTACAATGTCCCAGTCAAAGCAAAAAAAGGCCTAGAAAGAAGCGTCTCGAGTCAGGTAGCCTCCTGCCCTGCATCCTAAACAGAGAGACCGATTTGATCCCGTCCTACGTTGGACTCCTTTTGATGCAAAGACCAAGCCTCTACATAGTTGATACCGTACGTCGTACTCTCTCTTTTTATAAAAAAAATACTCCCGTAAAGAAATATACGAGTGCTGTACAACACTGGACTGAACTGGCTCCCCGTTCCCTAGCCGGCCCCCCTCGCCTCGTGTTGTTCCGTCAGCAAGGAACCACCGGACCGTGGAGGAGGCGCGCGTGTGTGTGCAGGGAAAGGAAGGAAGGAAGGGGTTCCTTTGCTTTGCTCTGCCCGTGGGGCGGTAGCAGTGAATGTGCCTGCCTGCCAGCCCCCCACCGCTTTCAAACCGGCGGTCGTCTCGTCATACTGTCACGCTGCCTGGACACGCCCCTGCTTTGCCTGCATGCGCCAGCCTTTCCGACCGCCCCACTGCTGCATGTGCTGCGCCGTCGGTACACGGCCGCACACGTACTACCATCGCCTGACCAGGCCGCGTGCTGCGGTGCTGCCTGTGCCTCCTGATGCCACTACCGCTGCCGCTCGCTTCCCCCCCAGCGGCCGGTGCTACGCTACGCATGCATGGGTGTGTCCCTCCCATGACGGCCAAAGGTGCTACGCGTTGCGCTGCCTGTTTCACGTGTGCGTAAAAACTGGCGACGTGAGGCTGGCCGGCATGATTCCTAGTTTCCTACCCCTGGCCCTGGGCAGGTTCGGTCGATGAAAGCAACGGGAAGGCCTTCTTGAGCCTTGACCGCCGGCCTCCACGCTCTCCGGCCGGCCGGCATGCCGACCTGAGCAGGGCGACGCAATTATTGCGCGAGAACGGTTCCACTGTGCACGAGCACTGTTCAACCCTGCTGCAGTCTGCCGCGCGCTGGTCCGCCCCCTCGTGCTGCCTCTGAGCCTCAGTGCATCTACGTGATGCGTCCTGGCACTAGCCCCACCGTCCCACTCCCTCCCACTCGACCCAGCTCGACCTCCTTCGTCCCCTTTCGCTGACGAAATACGGCGCAATGTCCGCTGGCCGTGCGCACTGGCTACGACGGAGCTGGCAAATCCGTCCGAGCCGATCGTCACGTTGCGTCGCTTTTCACGGGGCACCCGATCGCCGTGATCCTCCTCCTTTGGCAAGCGGCCACGGCCACGGCCACACGGGGGGCATGTATCAGGCCGGCGAACCTGAAGTAGCAAAGCCGTCCTTGCAAGTTCCACCTACAGCCACCTACCAGGGCATCTCCCATTTAGTACTACTGACAGCGTGCAGCACTGCGACGTAGTACTACTACGCGGCAGCAGAGGCCGATGAACGGGACGGGCGGCCGACCGGCCGTGCATGCGCGCGTCACAAGCAGCACACAACGCGCTCCCCGCACTGAACGAGCATGCATGCATGCATGCGGCCAGCCCCGTGCACGCTGCGGCACAGGGCCGTCACAGGCGCAGAGGGTACGTATCGACACAGGCGCCATCGTACTCTCAACATATGCCATGCGTCTCTGGACTGGATCTGACTGACGGGAAGCGGGAAGCCGGCCTCGCACCGCATTTACGTGGCCTGTACGTGCGACCTGTGCCGTACCTGACGCGTTACCTGTTCTGTGCCAAAAATGCTAGACCTACGTAAGTCCTACTTAAGGCTACGTAACCTTCCATCTCTTAACAAATCTGCCCCCTGATTTCGTTCTGTGCTGACCCCGTCTTTGACTCATCATGCGGAGGTCTGGTATGACGGGCGGACAAGCCTGACACACGTATGCTTCACCCTGCTGCGGCCTTGCTCGCTTGGGAACACGGCATGTGCCACCCATCAGTGTTCAGTGCGCGCTCCTGGCTACTGGCCTGGCCGGCACTCATCGGCGAGGAGGGTAATGGCGCGGCCCTGGGCTCGTGCTTCTGCTCGTGGGTGTGCACCGTGGGGGGGAGAGATTTTACTGGCAGGCAACAAAGATTGGGAGGAGCAAAGTGTAGGGTTGGAGGCAGGCAGAGTAGGCGGTAGATTTGATGACGAGTTCGTGATTTTTCTGACATGGGGGTGGTGTGTTTCCTCTAGGGCAAAGCGTGGTGGCTGCTTCTGGCCGGCGCGTTGCATCATGCAACGAGGCATGCTCGAATCATGTGGCTCAGAGAAAACAGACGCACACATATACACTCTGATTAAACAAGCTGTTTATCACAATGTACGTACGTATAGCTGGTTTGTTTTCGTTCAAAAATGGACCTAGTATGTACATTCCCTGGAGCTTCTACAGAGTACAGTGAACAATACGAAAAATAAGAATAACCCTCTGTTTCATTGTAAAGCTAAAGATTAAACCTGAATATCTATAAAGCATGACAAATGGTCAAAGGAGCAGAGAAGACTGGGACCGGGAGAAACCTTGTACTTACGATTACA
Organism: Elymus sibiricus; assembly: GCA_039707655.1. Lineage (NCBI taxonomy): Eukaryota > Viridiplantae > Streptophyta > Magnoliopsida > Poales > Poaceae > Elymus > Elymus sibiricus. The sequence continues at coordinate 380,461,037 of CM077673.1, read as the reverse complement.
GACCTGCACTGGAGCCTCTGAAAGCGTGCTTTGCAAGTCTCAATCCGACCATACATATCCCTGACTGCCCTGCACTGCCCTGTCACAGCCAAAAGACAGGAGGGGGACGCGTCAGTCATCACCTCACCTCACCTCTTTTCTTCCCTGCACCGCAGAAAAGAGACAAGAAAGTCATGTGCATTGGAGACCCAAACACAAAACAAATGCTAGTAAGATAAAAGAAAAGGAGCTCAGTTTTCACAAGCTTCCGGTTGAGTTCCCAACACACACATGGAAAGGAAGAAAAGATGACCTGAAAACAACCAATTCTTTTCTGCTGATGAGTCAAGCCCAGATCACCATCATCATCATCACAAGGAGGGAGTCGCCCAGTGTGCTGCTGTCCGTCCGATGGCCATTGATCGCCCAGTCAGTGGGTTGGCTTATCTGAGCCCCCATGGGCCGGCCCACGCGGCAGGCGGGCCTGCGCGCCTGGGACCCAGGTGCTGGTGTCAGTGGGCACGCCGCGCGCGCCCTACTTTGACCGAACAAGTACACCGTCCGGGGCGCAGCCGCGCTTGATGGCTAATTATTGCGGTTAACCCCTCTGCACGTATGGCGCAGCAGAGCTTCGTACTCGTAGATCGTAGTATCTGCGTCCTTTTGGCGCCTCATAATGATGCTGCTTAAGCGCATAAAAGAGATGGCTGATCTTTTTGTAATGGCCCACACAAAAACTAGTCCATGGTGTCCGAGATTTTTATGTACAGTGGCACCTTTTTGTACTGTATAAGCAAAGGAAAAGCATATGCAAATGCAAGAAGCCGGGCATGGCTGTCACGTCGGAGTTCAGAAAAAACAACGGTACACGGCCTTGGTTGGTTTGTTTGTTTTGGGTTTGGACTTTTGGTCCAGCACAAACATAGTAGTGGTAGAGTGCATGCACCATGCACATGCAGGCTCCCTCTAGCGTGTACATGTGCATGCACCACAGGCTAATCGGTGCCACTAATGGCAATCTTTCTCCGAACGAAGAGCGGGATGAGGAGAGGAGGGAAGGAAATAAAACATGCGTGCGCCAAAAAGAGGAGGAGGAGGTAGAAGAAGAAACCCGGCGCACGCAAGGTGGATGGGAACACATGGAGCGGAATGGCAGGCGGCATGCACGAACAGTGCCCAAAAGCCTGCGCGCGTACGGCGCAAGTTGGCCGCCCGCCCCTGCCCTGCCTCGTCGTCTTTACGTCTTCTCGCCGTGTCTATCTCTGCAGGCCAGCTGCTGAGTCACTGACCGTCAGTGGCATGCAGGCGCACGCATATGATCCTCTGCCTGTCCTCACCCTTCTTTTACCGTTTGCTTTTTCGAATGCTCCTTCTCGGCTTTGGCTTTGCATCGAAATTGAACGGACACACATGTGTGCGCACAGTGACTGACCCAACGAACGGAGACGGAGGCCCTTTGTTTATGAGTTTCCGTAAAGAAAGCTGGCCGGCGGCCAGAGGCAGCAGCAACCAAAAGGCAGAAGAGCTCAGCAGCCATGCTGCAGACTTCGGAGATGGGCGCTGTCCCCCACCCTACTAGACCCAGCCCCCGGCTACGCCTACGCCTACGCCTACACCTACACCTACTCTACCGCCCAGGCCTAGAGAGAGAAGGGAACTTAGAGAGAGAGAGAGAGAGAGAGAGTATTATTACTGCAACTACGACAAGCTGTTTCTCGGTTCAAGTTCAGTTCAGCTCGGGTACCCATCGTTTTCGTGTTATATGTACGCTTGAGGGTACCCTTTTCGTACTGATGTATGCGGGCGATGAGACGGTGTACCGCGTACGTGTGTGGCAGCGCGTGTGACCGAACAGTACATACACGGACGCCCTGTGGTGTACTCTGCTGAATAGAGCCAAGTTTTTTACACGATGGGCGGTACGGTATGTATCTCGTCTCATGTGACTGGTGACCCACAGTACGAGTATCTGCTGATCTCCAACGAGTACTGTATTAACTTATTAACCTCTCAGTGCGTATACACTTGTAATACGATATCCCTCTCGGCTCGGCCGGAGTGAGTGAGTGTGAAGAGAGGTGGAGTGGGTGGCTGCAGGCCATATGCGTGGGGTGTCAGGATCTGCCTGTCTAACCCCCCCTCTCTCTCTGTCTGCTGCCACCTGCAGCCTGCACCGTTTGCAGTCAATAATAATAACATTAACAAGTGTGGTGATATTTAGAGGTAGGGTCACTGCACACCTGGTGGCGCCATGGCAGCGTCCACCCGCTGACACCACCCAGCATTGCCACATTAAACCAGGAACCTCAAGGTCACCCCCTTTGCTACCTGCACCAGCTACCGTTTCACACAGGACGCATACTGCCTGCAACAGTGCGACATATACACACTGTTGCCACCATGCATGATGTTTGTCTGCACACGTTTTTCAGCTCCCGGAAGAGACGAGAGCTGGAAATATCTGTTTGTACAAGTGTGTAACGCACCTCTGCCGACACCTGAAAATAAGCAGAGTAGCTGCCTGCAAAACAGGCGATCGCCATACCAACATGTTACTACTAGGATTGCAACGGCAGTGTGAGCATTGCTGCCCAGGGGAGCAAGAATCCATTCTCCAGTGGCTTCAAAGGCTAGCAAAGGCAGCAAGCGAGCAAGCAAGCGCATCGGCCATCGCTTTACCCCCGGGGCCGGAAAGTAACCGGCAAGTTTTCGTTGTGATTTGCACGGCTCCAGCGAGCAGCGCTGCCGCGGCTGTGCGATCAGTGGGAGTAGACTGAGCGCGGGCCGCAGTGCAGTGCAGAGGTGCGCACAGGCACAGCAGATTCTGCAGCGCGCACGCGGCATCTTGACTGAATGACCCTCCCCACCTTAAATTATGAGAGTAGCCACCCAAAGCAATCAAACTAGACGCCTATTTTGCTTCGCTCACACGTTGGGCATGGTTCTGCCAAAATGAGGACACACTGCTGGCAAACATGACCGAGCATTTTCGACTTTTTCTGCCTGACCTAATTTATAGTACTACTAGCTAGGGTCTCAAGTCAAGTGTTGTTCTTAGGACAACTCCAACCGGCCGACTCAAACGGATGCGTCTTTTGTCCGCGTTTTGTTCGTTTGGGTCGACTCGTCCGCCCTCTTTTGTAAATGGATCGGTCGTGCATCCAACACGCCGATTCATTTTTCATCCGTGCGGCAGGCTTGCGATCGTTTTTGATCGCTTTGATACATAATATCACATAAAATAAAATTTATTTCTAGATTAGCAAATGTTCACTAAAACATTGCATAGTTCAAGAACTACAAAAAATATCTCATAGTTTAACATTAAATCGTCTCAAATACATTTAAAATAAAAGGTTGCCGATACATCTATTGGCTGCCGACATGAATCCACATATGCTCAACCAAATCATTTTCACTACTAGATATCCCATTATACCCGAGGGTAAAATCATCGTCGGATATTTGTGATCACCGTCAACTATAACTATAACCGACGGTGCACCGTTGGTTATCTCCCGTCGGCTATGCTTCGTCGGCCATTACACTAATGGCCAACGGTACAATCGGGTAATATGTTGGCCTACGGTACTAAGGGCCTGTTCGGCAACTGCCCAGCTTCCAGCTTCTTTGAATCCGTGAACGGAGCTGTCCCGAACGACCTGGCTCCAGGAAGCTAGCTCCTGGAATCTGAGACGGGTCGTAGTACAAAAACTGGGAGCTGGTGTTTCGTCGATCCCAGAAATCGCAGAAGCTGGAGTTCGAGTTATTTACGGCGAGCTGCCACCGCGAAGTGGAAGAAAACGTTTCGTCAAGCGAAGAAAAGACCGGAGCGACTCCCTTCCCTCCCTACAGGGCCAGAAACGAGCTTAATGGGTCAGCCAGCTCCAACTTGGGCCAAGTTTGGCCTGTCCTCAACTCCCAATAGGCCAAAATCAACTGAAAAAGGCTGCCAGCCCATGCGTCGCGAGAGAAAACTGGAGCTGGCACACCGAACGGTTTTCTGATCGCTAGCTTTCACTTGGGAAGCTGGCATACGAAACGGGAAGCTGGATTTCAGGATTTCCAGGAGTTGGGCAGTTGCCGAACAGGCCCTAAGCCGACGGTGAGCTGTCGTTCATGTTACTGCCACTTGCTGCACGCGTTAGGCCGACGACATTTATAGCCGACGGTTCCTCGTCGGGTATTTACTTTCCGACGGTTATTGCTTCCCGTCGGTTCACATAATAGTCGATGGTATATTTGACCTATCAAACTTAGTTATAACCATGAGGAGAACCAAACCGTTGGCTAGTTAGATGGCCGATAGTGCAGACGGCCCTTCGGAGATCCTGTTAGTCGAGGGTTGAGGGAACACCATCAATTTATGAATTCACCAACGGTCTAAAGTATCAGTCGGCACATTGTTTACCTGGGATGTTTTATTCCACCGTAGGGCATTACTTGGCGTTGTTTATATTGCTTTCATGGAGGAGTGGTGCACATGATAGCAATATTTCAGAATATTGGCATTTTATAAACATCTCATACACAAGCACATAACAAAGAACATACACTATATTAGCATATCCTCATAAGGTATTGAGTTGTAACCAAATTGCATTAACCCGAATTATCAATCAAATCTGAACAAAATAGTAAACCCAATAGGTCACATTTTCCATAAGATAAATTGTTCACTAAGATAAATTTGTCCATGATCTAGAGTGTTTTGAATATCTAACATAACTTTATTTTGGTACGACTTGAAGATCATTAAGACTTTTCTGGCCATTCATCACCATCATTGCCATCGCCATAGTTATCATATCCCTCATCGCAGTACAACTCATCCTTGCCACAATTACCATCTCCCTCATTGCCATAGCATAGTACACCCTCACAATCATTTCCATGACTTGGACTGCCTCCATTCCTGCATCCCATTCCCTAAGAAACGACAAGACTAGTAGTAAGTGTGAGATGAAAAATCACATAATATCTAAAATTTAAATGACCCGCAAGGACCAAACTTAATTTTTCTAATTGACAGGTTAGCTGCTAGTTGATATCTAACAATATGACGGCCTATTCACCTTTTGATCCTTCACATGAAATTTTCACAAGAAACATGAATCAGTAGGAACACATTCCATACGCATTGACCAAGTACAATGGATATTTATCTGCAACCCCCACTATCAGCAGCGTTTTCATTTTCCTGTCTTACGACACAGCAGAACAAGTAGACTAACATAACACTATTGGCTAGTTTGGGCATATAGTAAACTAATTAAGAATGACATGTATAGAAAGAAGTTCCACTAAACATGTTCAACAATTCTTAGCTAGAAAGGCAGCGTATTCCTAAGAAATATATTCCTGGTGGTTAGCCTCTTGTCTTCCCTGTGTACTAATTCTTTCCCTGCAACCTAAATACATTCTACGTTAAGTACAGATAAACTATTGTTAATTATCATATGTTTACTTATTGATGATTTTCGAATTACCTTGGTTCAATTTATCTAGTATTTTCACATAACAAATGAGTGTCAAATTTAGATATGCAAGCAAACAAGGCATATGTACAGTGAAACAATCACGGGAACTGCATGCTATCAAGAGTGGTCTTCACTGCTTTTTCTTTCACACATGTGCAGATGAACTTGTTCTATCAACCATCAAGTATTTACATGCATCAGCAGCGCAACTCATACATGATGTATTCCTTTAGATGAATGTCCATATAGTTAATCATGTGTTTCCTTTCATAAATTTGCAATTAAAATATATGAAGGATCTAGCTCTGTTGCTACTTTCTATGACCCCAAATCCTGCACCTAACTTATTTGCACACACAAATTCGTTCTTGATATTGTCTAAATGTGCTAATACATATGCAAAGAGAAAACAAAAATCAAGGAACGAGGAGGTAATCGCCAGATTTGTGGGCACGACAACAATTAACTAACCTTTACAGTCTCGTGTTGACGAACATCGCCTTGTCCCCTTCCAAATCCTCCTTCAAAATCGGATGTGGGCTATATATCATGTACAAGGTACACATCACTTAATAATTCCATTATTGCAATCCTACCATCGAGATGTATTAAACTTACCAAGTCAGCCGCAGTTGATTGCATTATGCCATCACGTCCACTCCCCCTTCTCGCCCAAAGACTAAAAATCAAGATGTCAGCACAACCCCATACACTCAGACTCCAATTTATAAGAGAAGGCAAGATTACCCGCACAACAAGCTCAATGCCTCGAAAACACTAGTTCTCTCACCACAAATGGTATACTCTCTTTCTAGACGGTCCTCCTGAAAGCACATATGCTCCCTTGGTGGTTTTGATAATTCATGATAACATACATTGTCTCTTGGACTAATATTTCTACCTAGTTTATTTCAGGAAAAGTCCAATGATGGGATGGCTATAAATCGTGAGGAGATACCCCAAGATGCAAGGAATGGATTGGCAAAGCTTCAAGCTAGAAGACTCTACATTTTACTTTGTGAGAAATCACTTTGAGTCCATAGGAAAGCCAATACTATTAAAAGGGGGTAAGGTATAGTTGGTGAACAAATTGCTCCACGTGCACAAGTGCTAGTCACCAAAAACACCAACAAGCTCTCCCACAAAGATTCTGTCTAAAACCCTACCACTCAAAATCGGTGCACCAAGAATTCCATATCGGCTACACCGAGTTTAAACCCTAGCCACAAACCCTTCTTCGGTGCAACCGAGTTCACATCGGTGCAACCGAGAATCAGTGACCACGATTCTGTTGGCTGTTTTCATAAAATCGGAATTTCCGAGTTTTGTGTTTCGGTCCCACTGAGTCTTGGAAACTGCCTCGGCCACTGACTTCAGTACCACCGAGTTTTCTATATCGGTCTCACCGAGATTCCGAAAGTTGACACATTTTGAACAGATCGGTACAACCGAGTTTTGCATCGGTTTCACCGAGATGGTCAATAATGTTGTAACGGTTGGATTTTTGGGGATGCCTATATATACCCCTCCACCACATCCCACTCGAGAGAGAAGCACTCAGAACTATTCCACACTTGCCCTATCCAATTTTCTGAGAGAGAACCACCTACCCTTGTGTTGAGATCAAGATCATCCACTCCAACCATATGGATCTTGATTTCTAGCCTCCCCAAGTTGCTTTCCACCCAATCAATCCCTTCCACCAAGCCAAATCTGTGAGAGAGTGATTGAGTGTTGAGGAGTCTATCATTTTGAAGCACAAGAGCAAGGAGTTCATCATCATTATCAAGCCTATTAACTTTTGGAGGGTGGTGCCTCCTAGATTGGTTAGGTGTTGCTTGGGAGCCTCCTACTTCATGTTGTGGAGTGATACGTCTCCAACGTATCTATAATTTTTGCTTGTTCCATGCTGTTATATTATCATTCTTGGATGTTTTACAATCATTTTATAACAACTTTATATCATTTTTTGGGACTAACCTATTGACATAGTGCCAAAGTGCCAGTTGCTGTTTTTGCTTGTTTTTTACTTCGCAGAAAATCAATACCAAACGGAGTCCAATCGCGACGAAACTTTTTGGAGATTTTTTCTGGACCAGAAGACACCCGGTGGGCCAAAGAAGTGCTGGAGAAGTGGGCCGAGGAGACCACAACCCACCAGGGCGCGCCAGGGGGGCCCCGGCGTGCCCTGATGGGTTGTGCCCTCCTCGGTGCCCCTCTCCATCACCTGTGATGCCTATAAATTCCCAAATATTCCAAAAACCCTAAGGGAGTCGACGAAACACAATTCCAGCCGCCGCAAGTTTCAGAACCTCGAGATCCAATCTAAACACCATCACGGAGGGGTTCATCGTCCTCATAGGTGCCTCTCCGATGATACGTGAGTAGTCCACCATAGACCTACGGGTCCGTAGGTAGTAGCTAGATGGCTTCTTCTCTCTCTCTCTCTCTCTCTCTTATGATTCTCAATACAATGGTTTCTTGGAGATCTATTTGATGTAAACTTTTGCGGTGTGTTTGTTGGGATCCGATGAATTTTGAGTTCATGATCAGTTTCTATCCATGAATATTATTTGAGTCTTCTTTGATCTCTTATATGCATGATTATTTATAGGCTCGTATTTCTTCTTCGAATCTTTGGTTTAGTTAGGCCGACTAGATCGATTTTTCTTGCCATGGGAAGAGGTGCTTTGTGATGGGTTCGATCTTGCGGTGTTCTTTCCCAATGACAGAAGGGGCAGCAAGACATGCATGTATCGTTGCTATTAAGGATAAAAAGATGGGGTCTATTCCTACATGAATAGATCTTGTCTACATCATGTCATCATTCTTATTGCATTACTCCGTTTTTCCATGAACTTAATACACTAGATACATGCTGGATAGCGGTCGATGTGTGGAGTAATAGAGGTAGATGCAGGCAGGAGTCGGTCTACCTATCTTGGACGTGATGCCTATATAGTGATCATCGCCTTGGATATCGTCATAACTATTCGATTTTCTATCAATTTCCCAACAGTAATTTGTTCACCCACCGTGCGCTATACTCATGAGAGAAGCCACTAGTGAACCCTACGGCCCCTGGGTCTACTTTTTCAACATATTGCTTTCCGATCTATGTTTTTGCATCTTTGTTTTCAGATCTACAAAACCAAAAACCCAAAAACATATTGCTGCATATTTTATTTGCTCTTTTTATTTTGTGTTCTTGAGAGATCTATCTCTCCTATCTATCACTACCTAATCTATCTTTTTACCGTAGAGAGATTGACAACCTCTCTTTCGCGTCGGGTTGCAAGTATTTGTTGTTTGTGTGCAGGTGCTGCTTATTGGGTGGTGGTGATCCCCCTATTGGTTCGATAACCTTGGTTTCATAACTGAGGGAAATACTTACCGTCGTTGTGCTGCATCATCCCTTCCTCTTTGGGGAAATACCGACGCAGTCTCAAGCCACGTCAAAGGAATCTCTGGCGCCGTTGCCGGGGAGGAAGCGGTCTCTTTACGTGCCTATCGTAGGGCCGAGGGGACTCCATCATCATCGACCAGGTTCCTAATCACAAATCTCCTCTCCTTGCAATTACATTATTTGCCATTTGCCTCTCGTTTTCCTCTCCCCCACTTCACCAATTTGCCGTTTAATTCGCCCTCTTTTTCGTTTTGCCTTTTTCTTGTCAGATCTCTTGCCTAGTCATTATGGCTAGTTCTTCCTTTATTGCATGTACTCCCGATAATGAGGTTCTTAATTTTAAGAAAAGGGGAGGGGAGAACCTAAAAGATGCTTGGTATAGGATTTGCAATGCTCATAATAGATCTATCCATAAGCAATCTATCGTTGTTCTTCTTCGCAGTTTTTATGTGGGCATCACCACTTGGTATAGATTCGTCCTTGATACGATTACCGGTGGTAATTTCTTGATGTGTCCATCTTTGGATGCTTTTAACGCTATGGGAAATTTAGTGGGATCACCACCTCTTATTGTCAATGAAACAACTTTAACTCTTGAACATGTTATGGAGAGATTAGATGCTATTGAAAAAAGATGATTACCAAGGAACATCTTGAAAATTTGGATAAGAGAATGCATGATCTTGCTAATAAAATTGAGGCTAAGGCAGGATATGCTTTTAAATTGTTTAAGGAAAAGAAACCCGTAGTTAATGAAAGGGTAGAAGAGAGCCTGTACCAGATTGATAAGTTGGAAGAAATTTTTAGTAACTTGGGTTCGGCTTTTTCTTCTATCAAAACTATTGAAAAAACTCCCGTAAATATTAGCAAGACCACACAAGTCATAAAGAACAAAGTTGCTACACCTAGTAGTCACAAGAGGGATCTTAAAATGATTAGTATTCATCCCGACTTTGTTGAAATCATAAGGGACCCTATTTACAAGAATGAATTTTTTGGGTTTCTTCCTAGGAGTGTTGTCATAAAAAATATGCATGCTAAATCATTGAAGAAATCTAGTTGTGTGATTGAAGAGTTGAAAACCAAAGATGACAATACTTGAATTTATGCGTTATGCCTAGCTAGGGGCGTTAAACGATAGCGCTTGTTGGGAGGCAACCCAATGAATAAATAATTTTTTGCTTTTTCCTTTATGTTTTTGAGTGTTTACACAATTATGCCTCTGTTGTGATTGTATCTTTGCTTGCTTTGCTTGTTTGTTTTTCCTTTGTATCCTTGTTGTACACACCTATTTGAGAGAGCCAAAATCATGCTATGATTTGTTAGAATTGCTCTATGTGCTTCACTTAAACTTTTTGAGCTATAGAATTCCTCTAGTGCTTCACTTATATGTTTTTGAGCACGGTGTGCTTGGAAATTTTTGTAGAAATACTCTCATGCTTCACTTAGATTAATTTGAGAGTTAGTAAATTTAGAAGAAATCCTCTCATGCTTCACTTATACCTTTTTGAGAGATGAAATCTTTATGCTCATGTGCTTCCCTTAAATTTGTTTGAGCTTGTCAAAAAAGCAATGGCAATATATGAAACTAGTCCCAAAGTGATAGATATCCAAGGAGGATATAATAAAAACTTTCATGAAGACCATTGGGCAAATTAAACTTGATTCTTTGTAATAGTTTTGAAACATGATGATAGTAATATGTGAGTCATGTTAGTGAGTAATTATGCTTAGTAGGAATATTGGTGTTAGGGTTTGTGATTCCCTATGCATGCACGGAAGTCAATAGTTATGCAATGAAGTTACATACTACTTGTGGTGCATTATTCGGTGTTAGTTATGCTCAATGCTCGCTTATGTGAATTTTCGTTTCTTGGTTTGGTTGCTTCCCAATCTATTTGCTAGCCTCCATTTGTACTAAGTAGAAATACTACTTGTGCATCCAAAATCCTTAAACCAAGTTTTGCCTTATGAGTCCACTATACCTACCTAGATGTAGTATTTCCATGCCGTTCCAAGCAAATTTGTATGTGCCATCTCTAAATTTTCAAAATAAATTTTCTCTTTTGTGTGCCCGTACCGCTCATGAAACGGTGGGGAGTGTCCAATATTTTTCCATGCTAGATGTGTTATTCTCAAGATGAGTGTTTATTCACTTGTCATTGCACGAGAGTGCGGCGGTAATAGGGATGCCCATTCCTGAAATGAAATATAAAAAAAATATTTACTTTATGTTGTCAAATAATAAATTCCTTGGAAAGTGTTGGTATGGAAGGCAACCGTGGATACGGCCCGCCTTGGAAAGTGAAAGTTTGGTGGAAAAAGGAATAAACTTTATTTTCTGTTTGGGAACCGCCTATGATATATCTAGCATGGAAGTATTGTGAGCTACTTTGTCATTTTCGTTGACAGGAAAAGTATGCCACCCAAAATATTTTTCTCTCTCAATTTAAACCTTGAGCTCTGGCACCTCTACAAATCCCTACTTCCCTCTGCGAAGGGCCTATCTATTTACTTTATGCAATTTTTATTTTTGCTTTGAGTCTCCATCTTCTCTTATAAAGCACCAACTAGGGGGCACTATGATCATACTTGAGCATTGGGCATAGTTAATATTTGAGTGTGTTTCATGAATGGATCAATGATTGAGCATGATGGGCTAGGGATAACTTTCTTTAGTGTTGATATTTTGAAAGACATGGTTGCTTGTTGACATGCTTGAGTATTGAAGTCATTATGTTAAAACTAGACTATTGCTTTGAATCATTTACAAGTCCAAATGTCCATGCTATACAAAAGAAAAGAATATGTGATGAACATGTCAGGCAACATTCCACATCAAAAATTCTGTTTTTATCATTTACCTACTCGAGGACGAGTAGGAATTAAGCTTGGGGATGCTGATACGTCTCCAACGTATCTACAATTTTTGCTTGTTCCATGCTGTTATATTATCATTCTTGTATGTTTTACAATCATTTTATAACAACTTTATATCATTTTTTGGGACTAACCTATTGACATAGTGCCAAAGTGCCAGTTGCTGTTTTTGCTTGTTTTTTACTTCGCAGAAAATCAATACCAAACGGAGTCCAATCGCGACGAAACTTTTTGGAGATTTTTTTTGGACCAGAAGACACCCGGTGGGCCAAAGAAGTGCTGGACAAGTGGGCCGAGGAGACCACAACACACCAGGGCGCGCCAGGGGGGCCCCGGCATGCCCTGATGGGTTGTGCCCTCCTCGGGGCCCCTCTCCACCGCCTCTGATGCCTATAAATTCCCAAATATTCGAAAAACCCTAAGGGAGTCGATGAAACACAATTCCAGCCGCCGCAAGTTCCAGAACCTCGAGATACAATCTAAACACCATCATGGAGGGGTTCATCTTCCTCATAGGTGCCTCTCCGATGATGCACGAGTAGTCCACCATAGACCTACGGGTCCGTAGGCAGTAGATAGATGGCTTCCTCTCTCTCTCTTATGATTCTCAATACAATGGTCTCTTGGAGATCTATTTGATGTAAACTTTTGCGGTGTTGTTGGGATCCGATGAATTTTGAGTTCATGATCAGTTTCTATCCATGAATATTATTTGAGTCTTCTTTGATCTCTTATATGCATGATTACTTATAACCTCGTATTTCTTCTTTGAATCTTTGGTTTAGTTAGGCCGACTAGATTGATTTTTCTTGCCATGGGAAGAGGTGCTTTGTGATGGGTTTGATCTTGCGGTGTTCTTTCCCACTGACAGAAGGGGCAGCAAGACACGCATGTATCGTTGCTATTAAGGATAACAAGATGGGGTATATTCCTACATGAATAGATCTTGTCTACATCATGTCATCGTTCTTATTGCATTACTCCGTTTTTCCATGAACTTAATACACTAGACGCATGCTGGATAGCGATCGATGTGTGGAGTAATTGTTGGAAATATACCCTAGAGGCAATAATAAAATGGTTATTATTATATTTCCTTGTTCATTAATCGTTTATTATCCATGCTATAATTGTATTGATTGGAAACTCAAATACATGTGTGGGTACATAGACAACACTGTGTCCCTAGTATGCCTCTAATAGACTAGCTCGTTGATCAAAGATGGTCAAGGTTTCCTAGCCATAGACATGAGATGTCATTTGATAACGGGATCACATCATTAGGAGAATGATGTGATGGACAAGACCCAAACTATGAACGTAGCATATGATCGTGTCAGTTTATTGCTATTGTTTCTGCATGTCAAAGTATCTGTTCCTATGACCATGAGATCATGCAACTCACTGACACCGGAGGAGTACCTAGTGTGTATCAAACATCGCAACGTAACTATGTGACTATAAAGATGCTCTACAGATATCTCTGAGGGTGTCTGTTGAGTTGGCATGGATCAAGACTGGGATTTGTTACTCCGTGTGACGGAGAGGTATCTCAGGGCCCACTCGGTAATACAACATCACAATGAGCCTTGCAAGCAAAGTGACTAAAGAGTTAGCCATGGGATCTTGTATTACGGAACGAGTAAAGAGACTTGCCGGTAACGAGATTGAACTAGGTATAGAGATACCGACGATCGAATCTCGGGCAAGTAACATACCGAAGAACAAAGGGAACTGCATACGGGATTAGCTGAATTCTTGACATAGAGGTTCAACCGATAATGATCTTCGTAGAATATGTAGGAACCAATATGGGCATCCAGGTCCCGCTATTGGTTATTGACCGTAGAGGTGTCTCGGTCATGTCTACATAGTTCTCGAACCCGTAGGGTCTGCACACTTAATGTTCGGTGACGTTTCGGTAGTATTGAGTTATGTATGTTGGTAACCGAAGGTTTTTTGGAGTCCCGAATGAAATCCCAGACGTCACGAGGAGTTCCGGAATGGTCCGGAGATGAAGATTGATATATAGGAAGTTGGTATTTGGGCTCCAAAAAAGTTTCAGGCACTTCCGATAGTGTACCGGGAGTGACGAATGGGTTCCGGGGGTCCACCAAGTGGGGCCCACCCACCCCAGGGGACACATGGGCCTAGGAGGTGGCGCACCAGCCCCTGGTGGGCTGGGCAGCCAGCCCCTAGAGGCCCTTGCGCAAGGGAGTGGGGAGAGGGCCAAGTGGGAGGGAATCCTACTAGGACTCCACCTCCCTTGTGGGAGGTGGACTCCTCCCTCTTGTGGCCGTCCAAGCCCCTAGGGGAAACCCTAGGGCGACCCACCTACCCCCCTCTCCTCCTATATATATTGGAGGGTTTTGAGGGCAGCCACCACCTAAAAATTCACGGCTGCCTCTCTCTCCCTCTAGATCTGTTCTCCACTAGATCGTCTCGGTCGTGCTTGGTGAAGCCCTGTCGGGACAGCTCCACCACCACCGCCACCACGCCATTGTGTTGGCTGAGAACTCATCTACCTCTCCACCCTCGCTTGCTAGATCAAGGAGGTGGAGATCGTCATCGAGCTGTATGTGTGCTGAACGCGGAGGTGCCGTCCGTTCGGCGCTAGATCGGAAGGACCGTGATTGGATCGCGGGACGGATCGTGATTGGATCGCGGGACGGATCGTGATTGGATCGCGGGACGGCTTGCGATTTGGATCGCGAAGACGTTCGACTACATCAACCGCGTTTCTTAACGCTTCCCGCTTAGCGATCTACAAGGGTACGCAGATCCACTATCCCTCTCGTAGATGCTCATCACCTTGGATAGATCTTGTGTGTGCGTAGGAATTTTTTTGTTTCCCATGCAACATTCCCCAACAGTGGCATCATGAGCTAGGTCTATGCGTAGATGAGATCTCAAGTAGAACACAAAGGAGTTTGTGGGCGTTGATATTCATATTGCTTCCCTCCTTAGTCTTTTCTTGATTCAGCGGTATCGTGGGATGAAGCGGCTCGGACCAACCTTACTCGTCCACCTACAAGAGACCGGTTCCATCGACTGACATGTAACTTTGTTGCATAAGATGGCTGGCGGGTGTCTGTCTCTCACACTTTTGTTGAATCGGATTCGACAAAGGCGGTCCTTGTAGAAGGTGAAATAGCAACTTGTATATCACCGTTGTGGTTTTGCGTAGGTAAGAATCGTTCTTGCTAGATACCCATAGCAGCCACGTAAAACATGCAATAACAAATTAGAGGACGTCTAACTTGTTTTTGCAGGGTATGATGTGATATGATATGGCCAAAGACATGATGAGATATATGTGATGTATGAGATGATCATGTTTTGTATAGATTATCACGACTTGCATGTCGATGAGTACGACAACCGACAGGAGCCATAGGGTTGTCTTTAATTATTATGTGACCAGCGTGTCACTCATTAAGCGCTATGTAATGCTTTACTTTATCGCTAAGCGGTAGCAATAGTAGTAGAAGCATGGTTGGCGCGACAACCCCGATGGCGACACGTTGATGGAGATCAAGATGATGGAGATCATGGTGTCATGCCGGTGACGATGGAGATCATGCCGGTGCTTTGGAGATGGAGATCAAAAGCACAAGATCATGGCCATATCATGTCACTTATGATTTGCATGTGATGTTAATCCTTTTATGCACCTTGTTTTGCTTAGGACGACGGTAGCATTATAAGGTGATCCCTCACTAAAATTTCAAGATAAAATTGTGTTCTCCCCGAGTGTGCACCGTTGCGAAAGTTCGTCGTTTCGAGACACCACGTGATGATCGGGTGTGATAGACTCTACGTTCGCATACAACGGGTGCAAGCCAGTGTTGCACATGCGGAATACTCGGGTTAAACTTGACGAGCCTAGCATGTACAGACATGGCCTCGGAACACAAGAGACCGAAAGGTCGAACATGAGTCATATAGTAGATATGATCAACATGGAGATGTTCACCATTGAAACCATCTCATCACACGTGATGATCGGACTTGGGTTGGTGGATTTGGATCATGTCACACTTAGACAACCTGAGGGATGTTGATTTGAGTGGGAGTTCTTAAGTAATATGATTAATTGAACTCATTATCATGAACATAGTCAAAGTGACTTTGCAAATATGTTGTAGATCAATAGCTCGCGCTGCAGCTCCCCTATTTTTATACGTTCCTAGAGAAAATAGAATTGAAAGATGATGGTAGCAATAATGCAGACTGGGTCCGTGATCTGAGGATTGTCCTCATTGCTGCACAGAAGGCTTATGTCCTTAATGCACCGCTCGGTGCGCCACCCCCTCAAGTGTCGTCTGTAGATGTTGTGAACATCTAACAGGCACGTTCTGATGACTACTTGATAGTTCGGTGCGTCATGCATTACGGCTTAGAATTGAGGCTCCAAAACGTTTTGAACGTCACGAAACATATGAGATGTTCTAAGAGCTGAAATTGGGATCTCAGGCTCGTGGCCGTGTTGAGAGGTATGAGACCTCCAACAAGATTCTTTGCCTGCAAGATGAAGGAGAATAGCTCAATCGGTGAGCATGTGCTCAGATTGTCTGGGTGCTACAATCGCTTGAATCGAGTGGGAGTTGATCTTCCAGATAAGATAGTGGTTGATATAGTTCTCCAAGTCACTGCCACAAAGCTACTAGAGCTTCATGATGAACTATGAAATGCCAGGGATGGAAATAATGATCCCCGAGCTATTCGCGATGTTTGACACCGCGAAGGTAGAAATCAAGAAGGAGCATCAAGTGTTGATGGTTAGTAAAACCACTAGTTTCGAGAAGGGCAAGGGAAAGGAGGGAAACTTCATGGATGGTAAGCCAGTTGCTGCTCCAGTAAAGAAACCCAAGGTTGAACCCAAACCCGAGACTGAGTGCTTCTATTATGAGGAGAACGGTCACTGAAGCGGAACTGCCCTAGATACTTGGTAGATAATAAGGCTGGCAACGTCGATAGAAGTATATTTGATATACGTTTTATTCATGTGTACCTTGCTAGTACTCCTAGTAGCACCTGGGTATTAGATACCGGTTCAGTTGCTAAATGTTGGTAACTCGAAATAAAAGCTACGGAATAAACAGAGACTAGCTAAGGGCGAGGTGACAATGTGTGTTGGAAATGTTTCCAAGGTTGATGTGATCACCATCGCACACTGCCTCTACCTTCGGGATTAGTGTTGAACCTAAATAAATGTTATTTGGTGTTTGTGTTGAGCATGAACATGATTGGATCGTGTTTATTGCAATATGGTTATTCATTTAAGTCAGAGAATAATGGTTATTCTGTTTACATGAATAATACCTTCAATGGTCATGCACCCAATGTGAATGGTTCATTGAATCTCGATCGTAGTGATACACATGTTCATAATATTGATGCCAAAAGATGCAAAGTTAATAATGATAGTACCACATACTTGTGGCACTGCCGCTAAAGGTCATATTGGTGTAAAGCGCATGCAGAAACTCCATGCTGATGGATCTTTGGACTCACTCAATTTCGAATCGGTTGAGACATGCGAACCATGCCTCATGGGCAAGATGACTAAAACCCCGTTTTCCGGCTTGATGGAGCGGGCAAGTGACTTATTGGAAATGATACATGTTGATGTATGCGGTCCAATAAGTGTTGAAGCGTGCGGTGGATATCGCTATTTTCTTACTTTCACTGATGATTTGAGTAGATATGGGGATATTTACTTAATGAAACACAAGTCTGAAACATTTGAAAAGTTCAAACAAATTCAGAGTGAAGTTTGAGATCATCGTGACAAGAAGATAAAATGTCTACGATATGATCGTGGAGGTAAATATCTGAGTTACGATTTTGGTATGCAACTTAAGACAATGTGGAAATTGTTTCACAACTCGCGCCACCTGGAACACCATAGTGTGATGGTGTGTCCGAACGTCGTAGTCGTGCTCTATTGGATATGGTGCATACTATGATGTCTCTTATCGTTTTGCCACTATCGTTTTGGGGTTATGCATTAGAGACAAATACATTCACTTTAAAATAGGGCACCATCTAAGTCCGTTGAGATGACACCGTATGAAATTTGGTTTGGCAGAAACCTAAGCTGTCATTTCTCAGAGTTTGGGAATGCGACGCTTATGACTGATAAGCTCGAACCCAAAGCGGAATAGCGCATCTTCATAAGATACCCTAAGGAAACAGTTGGGTATACCTTCTATCTCAGATCCAAGGGCAAAGTGTTTGTTGCTTAAAACGGGTCCTTTCTCGAGAAAAAGTTTCTCTCGAAAGAATTGAGTGGGAGGAAGGTAGAACTTGATGAGGTTATTGAACCGTCACTTTAGTTGGATGGTAGCACGATGCAGAAAGATGTTTTGGCGGCGCCTACACCAAATGAAGAGGAAGCTAATGATGATGATCATGAAACTTTAGATCATGTTACTACTAAGCCTCGTAGGACGACAAGGAATCGTACCGCTCCTGAGTGGTACGACAATCCTGTCTTGGAGGTTATGTTGTTAGGCAACAGTGAACCTACGAGCGATGAAGAAGCGATGGTGGGCCCAAATTCCAACAAATGGCTAGGAGCCATGAAATCCGAGAAAGGATCCATGTATGAAAACCAAGTATGGACTTTGGTAGACTTGCCCGTTAAACGACAGGCCGTTGAGTACAAATGGACCTTTAAGAAGAAGACAGACGCTGATGGTAAATGTCACCATTTATAAAGCTCGACTTGTCGCAAAGAAGTTTCCGACAAAGTTCAAGGAGTTCACTACGATGAGACTTTCTCACCCGTAGCGATGCTAAAGTCTGTTGGAATTATGTTAGCAGTTGCTGCATTTTTCGATTATGAAATCTGCCAGATGGATGTCAAAACATCGTTTCCTTAACGGTTTCCTTGAGGAAAGGTTGTATGTGATACAACCGGAAGGTTTTGTCAGTCCTAAGGATGCTAAAATGTATGCAAGCTCCAGCAATCCTTCTATGGACTGGAGCAAGCATCTCGGAGTTGGAATATACGCTTTGATGAGGTGATAAAAGTTTTTGGGTCTATACAAAGTTTATGAGAAACTTGTATTTACAATAAAGTGAGTGGGAGCACTATAGAATTTCTGATAAGTATATGTGGATGACATATTGTTGATCAGAAATGATGTAGAATTTCTGGAAAGCATAAAGGATTGTTTGAAAGGAGTTTTTCAAAGGAAAACCTGGAATGAAGCTACTTAAATATTGGGCATCAGGATCTATAGAGATAGATCAAGACGTCTGATAAGACTTTCAATGAGTACATACCTTGACAAGTTTTTGAAAGAGTTCAAAATGGATCAGTCAAAGAAAGAGTTCTTACCTGATTTGTAAGGTGTGGAGTTGAGTGAGACTCAAAGCTCGACCACGACAGAAGAAAGAGAAAGGACGAAGGTCGTCCCCTATGCCTTATCCATAGGCACTGTATAGTATGCCATGCTGTGTACCGCACCTGGTGTGTGCCTTGCCATGAGTCTGTCAAGGGGTACAAGAGAGGTCCAGGAGTGGATCACTGGACAACGGTCAAAATTATCCTTAGTAACTAGAGGACCAAGGAAATGTTTCTCGATTATGGAGCTGATAAAGAGTTCATCGTAAAGGGTTACGTCGATGCAAGCTTTGACACCAATCCGGATGACTCTGAGTAGCAATCCGGATACGTATAGTGGAGCAGCCATTTGGAATAGCTCCAAGTGGAGCGTGGTAGCATCTGCAGTATGACATATAGATTTACAAAGAACACACGGATCTAAATGTTGCAGACCGTTGACTAAAACCTCTCTCACATGGTAAACATGATCGAACCCCATAACTCATTGGGTGTTAGATTCATAACAATGTAAATCACATAGCGATGTGAGCTAGATTATTGACTCTAGTGCAATTGGGAGACTGTTGGAAATATGCCCTAGAGGCAATAATAAAATGGTTATTATTATATTTCCTTGTTCATGATAATTGTTTATTATCCATGCTATAATTGTATTGATTGGAAACTCAAATACATGTGTGGGTACATAGACAACACTGTGTCCCTAGTATGCCTCTAATAGACTAGCTCGTTGATCAAAGATGGTCAAGGTTTCCTAGCCATAGACATGAGATGTCATTTGATAACGGGATCACATCATTAGGAGAATGATGTGATGGACAAGACCCAAACTATGAACGTAGCATATGATCGTGTCAGTTTATTGCTATTGTTTCTGCATGTCAAAGTATCTGTTCCTATGACCATGAGATCATGCAACTCACTGACACCGGAGGAGTACCTTGTGTGTATCAACTGGGTGACTATAAAGATGCTCTACAGGTATCTTCGAGGGTGTCTGTTGAGTTGGCATGGATCAAGACTGGGATTTGTTACTCCGTGTGACGGAGAGGTATCTCAGGGCCCACTCGGTAATACAACATCACAATGAGCCTTGCAAGCAAAGTGATTAAAGAGTTAGCCACGGGATCTTGTATTACAGAACGAGTAAAGTGACTTGCCAGTAACGAGATTGAACTAGGTATAGAGATACTGACGATCGAATCTCGGGCAAGTAACATATCGAAGAACAAAGGGAACTGCATACGGGATTAGCTGAATCCTTGACATAGAGGTTCAACCGATAATGATCTTCATAGAATATGTAGGAACCAATATGGGCATCTAGGTCCCGCTATTGGTTATTGACCGTAGAGGTGTCTCGGTCATGTCTACATAGTTCTCGAACCCGCAGGGTCTGCACACTTAACGTTCGGTGACGTTTCGGTAGTATTGAATTATGTATGTTGGTGACCAAAGGTTGTTCGGAGTCCCGGATGAGATCCCGGACGTCACGAGGAGTTTCAGAATGGTCCGGAGACGAAGATTGATATATAGGAAGTTGGTATTTGGGCTCTGGAAAAGTTTCAGGCACTTCCGGTAGTGTACCGGGAGTGATGAATGGGTTCCGAGGGTCCACCAAGTGGGGCCCACCCACCCCAGGGGCCACATGGGCCTAGGAGGTGGCGCACCAGCCCCTGGTGGGCTGGGCAGCCAGCCCCTAGAGGCCCTTGCGCAAGGGGGTGGGCAGACGGCCAAGTGGGAGGGCATCCTACTAGGACTCCACCTCCCTTATGGGAGGTGGACTCCTCCCTCTTGTGGTCGGCCAAGCCCCTAGGGGAAACCCTAGGGTGACCCACCTACCCCCCTCTCCTCCTATATATATTGGAGGGTTTTGAGGGCAGCCACCACCTAAAAAGCCACGTCTGCCTCTCTCTCCCTCTAGATCTGTTCTCCACTAGATCGTGTCGGTCGTGCTTGGTGAAGCCCTGCCGGGACAACTCCACCACCACCGCCACCACGCCGTTGTGCTGGCTGAGAACTCATCTACCTCTCCACCCTCGCTTGCTGGATCAAGGAGGTGGAGATCGTCATTGAGCTGTACGTGTGCTGAACGCGGAGGTGCCGTCCGTTCGGCGCTAGATCGGAAGGACCGTGATTGGATCGTGGGATGGATCGTGATTGGATCGCGGGACGGCTTGCGATTTGGATCGCGAAGACGTTCGACTACATCAACCGCGTTTCTTAACGCTTCCCGCTTAGCGATCTACAAGGGTACGTAGATCCACTCTCCCTCTCGTAGATGCTCATCACCATGGATAGATCTTGCGTGTGCGTAGGAAATTTTTTGTTTTCCATGCAACGTTCCCCAACAATAATAGAGGTAGATGCAGGTAGGAGTCGGTCTACCTATCTTGGACATGATGCCTATATAATGATCATCGCCTTGGATATCGTCATGACTATTCGATTTTCTATCAATTGCCCAACAGTAATTTGTTCACCCACCGTGCGTTATACTCCTGAGAGAAGCCACTAGTGAACCCTACGGCCCCCGGGTCTACTTTTCCAACATATCGCTTTCCGATCTATCTTTTTGCATCTTTGTTTTCAGATCTACAAAACCAAAAACCCAAAAACATATTGCTGCATATTTTATTTGCGCTTTTTATTTTGTGTTCCTGAGAGATCTATCTCTCCTATCTATCACTACCTAATCTATCTTTTTACCGTAGAGAGATTGACAACCTCTCTTTCGCGTCGGGTTGCAAGTATTTGTTGTTTGTGTGCAGGTGCTGCTTATTGGGTGGTGGTGATCCTCCTACTGGTTCGATAACCTTGGTTTCATAACTGAGGGAAATACTTACCGTCGTTGTGCTGCATCATCCCTTCCTCTTTGGAGAAATACCGATGCAGTCTCAAGCCACGTCATGGAGTTGAACCAAGAAGTTTGTACGTGCAAGGAGATCGCCTACTTCGTGAAGATCTACCCATAGTGAGGCTAGTCGTTCGTGGACAGAAGCCGTTATGGAGTAGTCAAGGTTGCTACTTTCTGGACCCTTATGGGTGGAGCCCTCAGTGGACTCTCGCGACCGTTACCCTCAGTGGGTTGAAGACTCCATAAACGTGGATGTACGATAGCGCCACCTATCGAAACCACGGGAAAAATCCTTGCATCTCCAAATTGCGTTTGATCTTCCTATCTCTACTCTCTCTTACATGTGCTTGTCTTACATTCCGCTGCCATACTTGTTGACTAGCATGTCTAGGGTGCATTAGACTTGTTATAATTGCTAAAACTGCCCACCAATTAACTTGGGAAAAGGTTAGGTTTTAATTCTTGCAAGTAGTCTATTCACCCCCCTCTAGACGTCTCTTCTATCGATCCCTTCAATTGGTATCAGATCTTTGGTCTCCATAGCTTCGGTTTCATCATCGTGGAGGAAGATGGATGTGTCTAGTTTGGGGAGTATTAGTTGTAGAGTGCCCGTTCTCGATGGGGAGTACTATAGTCAATGGAAATATAAGATGCTTGAACTATTCGCTGAATTTCATTTAAACAAGTATGTTAAGAACCCCTATGTACATGCCATTGATCCTTTACATCCCACACACGAAGAGGAAATGGATATGCTATGCAATCTTAGAACTGTTAGTCTTATCATTAGAGGATTGCCTAGAATTGTGCTTAATCAAATGAAGAATTTTGAATGTGCCTATACTTTGTGGAGTGATTTGGAGAAACGATATCCAAATTATTCATTAAGTAATCTTGATGAAATTCTTCATAAAACTATTGTCTTTCACAAAATGATGCCTAGTGATCCTAAGTTTGATGATTATCTATTTGAGCTTAGAGACCTCATGCGTGCTAAAGGAGATGTCATAACTATCAACAACATCATTATAGAAGCCATTCGCATTCATAATCTTGAACATTGTCATGATCACAACTCTAACGAATCACTTGTTTCGTATGACGAGGATTTCCCACTCGATGATGACAATGTGGAACATGGCTACTATGATGAAGATGAGTTGTTCAACATCGAGTATGAGAAGACAATGAAGAATCTAAGTCTCATGGCAAACTTCAAGGATTACATGTCTGGAGGAAAAGAGTGGATTCTCGATAGTGGATGCACCGATCATATGACCGGAGATAGAGACATGTTTGAAGAGATCACACCAAACCATGGACCGCGAAGGTATGTAACTTTTGGAGACAACTCCAAGGGTAAGGTACTTGGTCTTGGTAAGGTGGCCATATCCCATGATAGCTCTATTCAAAACGTCATGCTTGTTGAATCCCTCGGCTACAATCTTCTTTCCGTATCTAGACTTGCCGACTTCGGTTTTAATATTCTATTTACCAAAGTAGATTGCCAAGTGTTTCGTCAAGATAATCATAACATGGTCTTTACCAGTTTCCGTAGAGGTGATCTATATATTGTCGATTTCGCTAAGAGATCCAAACCTCGTACTTGTCTTATTGCAAAATATTCTAAAGGTTGGCTTTGGCATGGAAGACTAGGACATGTTGCTATGCGTAATCTAGACAAGTCTATCAAAGGTGATCATATACTTGGTGTTAAAGATGTTATCTTTGACAAAGATAGACTTTGTAGTGCTTGTCAAGCTGGAAAGCATGTAGGAGGAAGTCATCCCGTAAAGAATATCATGACTACTAGGAGACCACTCGAGATGCTTCATATGGATCTTTTTGGTCCCAATGCTTACAAGAGCCACGGTGGAAATTCCTTTGGTCTAGTTATAGTTGATGATTTTTCCAGGTTTACGTGGGTATTCTTTCTTGATGATAAGTCACAGGTACAAAAGATCTTCAAGAACTTCGCTCGGAAAGCCCAAAATCAGTTTGAAGTGAAGATCAAGAAAGTTCGGAGCGACAATGGGTCGGAGTTCAAGAACACAAATGTAGACACCTTTCTTGACGAAGAAGGGATTCTACATGAGTTCTCGGCTACATACACGCCTCAACAAAATGGAGTTGTTGAGAGGAAGAACCGAACTCTTATTAAGATGGCAAGAACGATGCTAGATGAATACAAGACGCCAAGACACTTTTGGGCGGAAGCCATGGAAACAGCTTGTCATGCCACAAACCGACTCTATCTTCACAAGCTTCTCGGTAGAACGGCATACGAGCTACTCACCGGTAACAAGCCCCAAGTTGGATAATTTTGAGTATTCGGCTCCAAGTGTTACATTCTTGATAAGCATCGTCGTTCTAAATTTGCTCCTAAATCTCATGAAGGTTTCCTACTCAGTTACGGATCAAACTCTCACACTTACCGTGTCTACAACAACTTCACTCGAAAAGTTGAAGAGACGGTAGATGTGAAGTTTGATGAATCTAATGGTTCGCAAGTCGAACAATTGCCAAATGATGTAGGAGATAAGGAATCTTCAGAAGCTATCCAAGACTTGTCCATCGGCAAGATTCGTCCCATGGAGGTGAAGGAAAGTACGTCGTCAACTCAAGTGGAAGCCCCTACTTCACATCAAGGTGAACCTCAACACGACATGCACTACTGGAATCAGGCACTTTGCCGTCTGCCATGGCAGACGGCAAAGGATAGGACAGCGGACGGCAAACCTCTTTGCCGTCAGCCGGCAGACGGCCACAGTTTCGGCACTGTGAACTCCGGTAAAGGAGTTCTTTGCCGTCTTCCTGGGCTCACCGGACGACAAAGATTGCTTGCCGTCTGCCGGCAGATGGCAAAGAGGCTCGACGGTGTAGCACTGACGTTAGCCCCGTTAGGTGGCTAACGGCACCCTTTGCCGTCTGGCCCTCACCCCATTCCTTTGCTGTCCGCCACCTTTGCCGTCTGCCCCCCTTGCCGTCGGCCCCCTTTGCCGTCTGCCCCCAACCCCTTTGCCGTCTGCCACCGACGGCAAAGGGGACAAATGGCCCCAGGCCTGGTGTTCCCAGGTTGCACATGCGGCTGCCATGTGTCACCTTTGCCATCGGTGGCAGACGACAAAGCCACCTTTGCCGTCGGTGGCAGATGACAAAGTGACCATATTGCCTCTTTTATATTTATTTTTGATATATCCAAGCATTTTCACAAGCAAAATGTATGATATACATATATATTTCACAAAACCCATATCCATGCCATATGAATATGATCATCCAACAAACATATCAAATCAAAAGTGCAAGTTTCACCATATTACAATAGTTTCATCCATACATACATAGTTTCATCCATATTACAATAGTTTCATCCATAGGTAGAAAGTTTCACATAAGTTCATCGATACAAAATGAAAACAGAAAGTAAACACTAGCACTCCATCAAAGCAAGCTGCCGTGAAGTGAATCAAATCTGCAAAATTGGAAATGAGAAAGTTAGAAGAAGAATACTAGAAGAAGTAGAAGAAGATCTAGAAGAAGAAGAAGAAGAAGAAGAAGATGATGATGATGAAGAAGCGTTTTCTTCTCTTTCTCTTTCTCCTATTGTTTTTCTTCTTATTGCTTATTTGTGTCATTTTAGAGCTAACCTAGGTAATTATGCCATTTTTCACCTAACTAAGCTTATTGTGTCATTTTACAAGATAATAAGCTAAATATATGGCATTTATGAGGTTACCAAGGCAATTATGCCATTTTTGAGTTAACTAAGCTTATTATGTCATTGTGGAGGAAACAAAGCTAAGTATAGGTCATTTTAGAGCTAACCTAGGTAAAATAGGTAATTTCGGAGCCAACCAGCTAAGTAAGCTTACAATGTCATTTTGGAGAAAACAATGCTAGGTATATGTCATTTTAGAGCTAACTTAGGTGAAATATGTCATTTTGGAGGTAAGTAAGCTTACTATGTCATTTTAGAGGAAATAAAGCTAACTTAGGTAAAATATGACATTTATGAGCTAACTAAGGTTATTATGCCATTTGTTGAGCTTGACTTTCGGTCTTTCGAGGTTTTCCTTACAAAAACTCTCATGCCTCATGGTGTGTATGGTGCGCACTCACTCACACTTATATGGTGGTGTATGTTGGTGGACACTACCTAACACTAATATTTCGACCGTCGGTGATGGTCATTTCCCCTTCTCCTCTCCCGCAATATACCAAGGTATATATCGAGAGAAGGAGAAGAAGAAACGACCCCTGCGACAACAGTCGGGATTCCTCCATCAAGAAGAGGCATGAAACTCTCACAAGGAGCTCCGACAGACCGAAAGTACGTAATTTTGTCTAAGTGCTAAGTTTGTCTTTCTTTGAGAAAATGAGCCAAGTAAGTGGCATATTAGGGCTTACCGTCCTCGTCATCACAGAGGTGAAGCACCGGGGTTGCTCGGGCCTGGAGAAGGATGCCCTGGAGAAGGGTTGTGCGATGCGGCTCGGGAGTTATGCTGCACCAAAGATCATTTGCAAAGTCTCGTTAGCATGATGACACTGAAATGTTAAGACTAGTAACTAATGACCATTCAAATGAAACTCACCGTTCCCGCCGTGGTAATGACTGGCATCGACGAAGGGGTCTGGCCATTCTTCTTGCACAGAGACTGCACATTTGGTTTTGACAAGTCAATCATATTGGTTATTAATGAAACGAACCTGTAGTGCATGATTTGGCTAATATGAAGAAGAAACTTACCACGATGAGCTCGTACATGGCCCGGTTAGACGCATCGTTCCGTTCCCTCTCCTCCTCCAACAACTTAGCTGTCCTCTCCTCCAAATCACTCTTCTCCTCTGCTGCCTGCCGGGCCTGTTCCTCCAGAAGCGCCTGGGTTGCCTCTCTCTCTCTTTCTGCAGAGAAGCCTGCAACACAACTCCTCGTTAGCATTGTAATCATCTTTGTTCGCACACACAATGTAATGGAGGAAAGCTATCTGAGTCAGTATGATAACCTCGATGGCGAGCTCGACTGGCCGTGGACGAGGCCTTATCTCAGGACAGGAGCTCATTTGGCGCGCCTTGATCTCTCGGAGAGTGCGAGAAGACCGTATAAGTCCATCTCCAATGGCTATCGAGCCATGGGGCCTCCCACCACCAGCCACCATCACCAGCTCTGGATCAATAGGATGCTGGCTCGGGTTGAAGTCCTCCCCATTCACCTTCTTCCCCACATCTCTGTACCTCACCAGCTTGTGGTGGGAGGAGATGTTGGTGAAGTTCTCGGGATGATCGAGGTCAGACTCAGAGAATGCCTTCGCCTTCTTGTACGAGGCAGTATGGGCCATGGCATAGAGGTCGTACATCCCTGGCACCTCCGTGTTATTGTGATGCGCCTAAAAGAGAGAGAGAGAGGAACAAAGTATTAGTAAAGGGCTCAAGCAAGCATCAACAATGAATTGCATGAATAATGAAGCAAACCACATACCCAGTTCTCCCCGAACTGATATAGGTCGGCGCTGCCTTGATGGTGTGGCACACCAACCATTTTGGCACGCCGGTCCTTGGCGTTATCGTGGACGGCTCGCCATTGCTCTGAGCACCACTCATCCACCAACGCCTCCCAACAATCCATCTTATCCGCACACCATCTCGGGGGCACCTAAGTGAGTAAAGATTAATTTGAGCGCTACGCCTACGAATCAAATCAAGGAAACTAAGTACAAGGCCTTAAGAAAAGGTAATTACCTTCATGTACTGCTCCTTGTCCAGAAACTTTCCGCGGCACTTCGTCTTTTCCTTCTTAACTTTCAGCGAGGCGTAGTAGTCTCGAACAGCCTGCGGTCGAGCCTCGTGCCGTAAGTTCCGAAGTAGGCGCTTGCACTCGCCTTCGATAACCTTTGCCGTGGCCTCCTCGTACCCCTCCTCACACCTGTAGAAGGTCTGCAATCTAACGAGACAACACTGATTAGTACAATAAATAGCTATTGTTGATTTTTAATTGTGTAAAGGAAAACTTACCCAAAACTGTCTGATCACCATGTCGGCCCTCGTGTGGCACAAGACACCGTCGATCCTCGTCTCCGGTGGGGCCGGGGCAGCCAAGTAGTGCTCCCAGGTCAATCCTAGCTCTCGAACCTGGCCCTCACCGGGCAACGTGACAAACCCCGGAAAGTTGTGCCGGCAAATCACACCAAGGACGGAGTTGGGCCTGTGGGCACCCTTGGCATGAGTCCAACCCCTGCAGTATGACAAAGCCAACACATTAGATATTTGAAGAAACATGAAGGCAAAAGGTTAAAAAAGAGTAAATGCACTTACTTCTCCCCCTTAGGCCTAATCAACCACCTCTGCTCGCGGGTGGCCGGCACGGGGGGGGAGCCGTGTACCACCACGCTGGTAGACCTTCCCCCCCCTCAACCACCTCGTCCTCGCTATCAGGAAACCTATCCCCGCCACAATCAGCATGGCCACTCAGCTCCGGCCAGCTATCCCATTGGGTCTGCTGGGACGTACCCTGATCCTTGCTCTGCCCCGGAGTCTCGTGGGACGAAGCCTGTGGGACAGGAGTCTCGTGGGACGAAGGCTCATCAACCCTAAGCTCGTGGACCGGAGTCTGCCTAGCCTCCTCCTAAGACGGGTCCACCCTAGGCTCGTGGACCGGAGTCCGCGTAGCCTCCTCCTCAGACGGGTCCACCCTAGCAGTCCTGTGCTCGGGTGAATCAGCTGGGGGTGGCGGCGAGGAAGGCATAGCAGCCTTCCTACCTCTCCCAGCATGGGCACGTGTACCTCTCTTCTTCCCCCGACCTCCTCTCCCGGTGGGCAACGACGCTGACGAAGAAGCTCCCGCCTATGTCTTCATACAGGCGAGCAACGCTCTCCAGAGATGCTGTGGTGGAAGGGAAGTACCCCTCCCACCACGCGCCGACGAAGGCTGAGCCGCGGAACGCTCTGGACCCGCGCCCACCATCTTTCAACACCTGCCATGACAAAGAGTGAACGAAATTAGTACAACATAAAAAATTTGAATACCAACATGAATAATAAAAATTGAATACCAACATGTATATAATTTAAGTGTATCATCATCATGTATATAATAAAAATTGAATACCTGACATGAACTAATAATAATCTTGATCGTCTATATATGCTCCGGGATCATCATCATCACTATCATCAATAAATGCATCATCATCATCACTATCGGGAACAACATGTGGAAGGCCTCCTTTAGGTAATCGGTCAAGCATTGACAGGTCATCCGCAACAGTAACCTCTTCTTGTTCTGGCTCTTCTTGTTCCGGCTCAGGGGTGAAGTCGGATTCACAGTCGCTGTCTACTTCAATGTTCTGGGGTGAAGTAGAGCGGTTCTTGAAACGTTTTTTTGGAAAGACGTGTTTCTTGGAAGAATTCTCCTTCATATGTGTCTGGGTTAATGTGAGGTTCATAATCCTCTTCATTGAGGGGAGGTGGTCTAAAATGTGGCGACACTTCATAAACGACATCCCAACCATTCAGATTTGGATCAGTTTGGCAGGCCCACGGTAGATAAAAAACTTGGGTCGCCTGTTGAGCTGTAATATAGACATCGGGAACATCTAAATGGGTGCTTTGTTTGATTTCGACTAGCCCTATATGTTCATGAGTCCTTCTAGTCTCCTTTGGCTGGAACCAATAGCATTTGAAGATTACGACGTACGGTGGGTTTTCACCATAGAATAGAAGTTCATAAATTGCTTCAACTCTTCCATAATACTCGGTACCTCCTTCACCGATAGCAGAGACACAACAATTTGTAGACTTTCGGTCGGCCATAGATAGCTCTTTTCCAAAGGTACGAAAGCGATACCCGTTGATGTCGTATTTGTCAAATGAATGAACCTTATAGTCAAAACCATTAGCGACTTGTCTCAATTCGGCGTCCATAGACTCTGAATTAGCCTACAAGTTTAATACGAAGGGATTATTGCATTAGCCGCAAATTAGATGAAGAAATGAAATGGTCTAATGGAAATTACCGTTTGTTTGAACTAAGAGATGAAACCGGGATAGCCGCCTCCATGCTTTGCCAGAAGCTCATACTCTTCGATGGAATCCTTTTGGATCACCGCTCCATCCGAGAATTTGGTGACGTATCGACTGTATCAAATATCTGCTAATAAGAGCAGTTCAAAGGAATTAGAAGTTGCGAAACAATGTATCGAGAACTTACTCGATGTACGGCTGCACTTCTGTTAGGTTGTTCAAGATATACAACAAAATGGTCCGCCATTCTTCGACATCCAACGCTATTCCTTTCGAAGCACCGGCTGGTGCGAGCTTCCCTTTGAATAGGCTGAGGTTGGATCGACCTTTTTTAGGGGCGCCATCATTGTACCGAGGCTTCGGATCATGCAAATGACGATTTTTGGCTTCATAGTGTGCTGTCGCGAAGTTTGCCGCCTCCTCAGTAATGAATGCCTCGGCCATCGATGCTTCAATTCGACGTTTATTTTTACATTTTGCTCGAAGCGTCTTCTGCATCCTCTCAGTTGCGTAGCACCAACGATTTTGCACGGGCCCCCCCAATCTTGCCTCGGTCGGGAGATGCAAAATCAAATGCTGCGTTGGATTAAAGAAGCCCGGTGGAAAGATCTTCTCTAACTTGCATATCAACTCCGGCGCCAACTCTTCCATTTCAGATAGCACGACAGGCGATAGTTCTTTTGCACAAAGAGAACGGAAGAAATAGCTCAGCTCTGCCAGTACTAGCCATTCATCCTCAGGGATAAAGCCACGCAACATCACCGGCATTACCCGCTCAAGCCATATGTGCCAATCATGAATCTTGAGACCAAATATTTTTAGTTTGTCAAGACTCGCTCCCCTCTTTAGATTCGTTGCATACCCATCGGGGAACGTCAACTGCATTTTCACCCACAAGATCATTTCCCTCATAGCTGGCCTTCCAAGATTGAACCATGCCTTTGGCTTTGTCCAGTTCTGCTTTCCTTTCGGTTGTCGCATGTTTTGTAACGGTCTATCACATAGAGCCTCCTGATCGACTCTAGCCTTAGGATTATCCTTTGACTTCCCCTCTATGCTGAACAATGTACCAAAAAGGGCCTCGGCGATATTCTTTTCAGTGTGCATGACGTCAATGTTGTGTGGGCAAAGGAGGTCTTTGAAGTAAGGCAGATCCCATAAGCATGTCTTGTGAGTCCAGGCGTGTTGCGAATTATACCCTTTGAAATACCCTGGACGCTCTGGATCAGGCTCGAGAGCGTTTATCTGATCCAGGGTCTGTTGGCCTGTCAACGCAGGTGGTGCAGAGTTTTTGACAACTCTACCTTTGATGAAATTCTTCTTGTCTTTTCTGAACTCATGGCGAGGATCCAGGAACTGTCTATGCAAGTCAAAGCAAGAAAACTTGCGACCCGCCTGCAGCTAACGGAACTGAAGAGCTACCTTGCATGTGGGGCATGGGAACCTTCCATGCACACACCAGCCAACGAATAGCGCATACGCCGGCAAGTCATGCATCGAGTACATGTACCACACATGCATCATGAAGTTTTGTTTTGTAGCGGTGTCGTATGTCTTGATCTCCTTATCCCAAGCTTCTTGCAATTCATCCTTAAGCGGCTGCATGTACACATTCATATTCTTCCCTGGATAGTTGGGCCCTGGAATTATCAACGTCAGGAAAATGTTCTTTCTTTTCATAATCTCTCCGGGGGGGGGGGGGGGAGATTGAGTGGAATGACAAATACAGGCCAACAACTGTATTAGGTTGCCGTCATACAAAACTTTATCCAGTGCTGATGGCGACTCGAGGATGCCTTGGATCTGCAGCTTTATCCTTATGTAATGCATCGAAGTGCTTCCAGGCAAAAGCGTCTGAAGTGTGTACCAACATCTGATTCCCATCTGCATCTAGTTCGGTTCTTTTGCCCAATTTGTGCCATGTCATCTGTCTGGCCGTCTCTTCGACCATGAAAAGACGTTGAAGTCTTGGTACGATTGGCATATAGCGAAGAACATTAACGAGGATTTTGGTCTCATTCTTCTCACCCATACCGTTGTCTACCATAACATACCTGAAAGACTCGCAAATGGGACAATAGTTCAAGTCCGCATACTCAAGCCTAAATAAGGCACATCCATTCTCACAGGCATCTATCTTCTCATAGGGCATCTTAAGTACACGGAGGATTTTGTCCGACTGGTACAGGTTTGGAGGCAGTACATGGCCTTTGGGTAGAAAGCGTCCAAATATTGTCATCATCCCGTCGTAGCATTCTCTTCCCAGGTTGAATTGAGCCTTCAGAGCCATTACTTGCGCGATGGCATCCAGCTGACAAAGCTCAGTGTGCTCGTGGAGAGGACGTTTTGAAGACTCCAACATTTCATAGAATGCCTTTGCAGATTCCTCCATCTCATCATCCGAATCCCGAGCATCATCAAAGTCTTGCACCATGTCTTCGATCCCGGTACCATGCTCGTCGGTGCGACGAGGAACCACCTCAGCTCTGGCACGTTGGGCAGACTCACCATGAAAAGTCCACACCGTATAATTAGGCGTAAAACCCCACTTCTGCAGGTGTTTACCCATTTCACCCTCTGTCTGCTTTTTAAAGTTGTCGCACCGGGGACAGGGGCACCATGTTATATCCTGACCATTTGCAAATGCGGCTCTCACAAACCCCTTGGTATTTGTTAACCATTCTTTGGTCATGTCTTTCTGACTAGTGTGACCGGTGTACATCCACGCACGATCACTCATCTTGCGTAGCTACTAGACACACAAGATATATATATAATTCAGCATATATATTCATCAGTTAATCAAGTTTTTGTCAGTTTTATTATGTCCATGCAACCTACACGCTAATAGGTAAAGATAGGTCCTAATCCTACCCGAGTATGTGTAGATTGGGTTCGTTTTCCCATACCCCGGATCCGACGCAGAATTTTGGCAGCACCTCCCCGCTGTTCTCCTGATAGACGTCTCGGCAATAAGCAGAGAGGATGTGTACCCGGAGAACAACAGGGAGGCACTGACGAAATTCCGCATCGGATCCGGAGCGGAGCATACGTGAAAACGAACCCAATCTACACATACTCGGGCTGTCCATGGATAACGTTGGACAATTCGAAAGGATGGCGGTTATAAATATGCAAAGACATGCATATTTATAGATGCCACCCTTTCGAACGGGAGACGCATACTGGTCACGCATACTGTTGAATTGAAGACACCTATAGCTAGCAAGTTTCATCGGCACGAATATCGGAACAGAGCAAATTAAGGGGGGGGGGAGGAGATGTCATTTGTGCTCACCCACGAACGCAGCAGGGGAGCTCGTCCAATGCACGGGGTAGGTCGTCGAACAACTGCACATTGAAATTCACCCGATCAACACAAATATGATGTTTTTTATAACAAAATCGGAAAATATGTGACCTAACTAATAATTTACAAAACTATGACCTCCTCGGCCTCTGGAAGGCCGAAGAGCACCTTTTCGGTCAACAGGAGGCAGAATAGGTGTCGGGGGTCGGGGGTCAGTGGCGTCGGGAGTCAGTGGCGTCGGGGGTCAGTGGCGTCGGCGGTCGGGGGTCGGTGGTCGGTGGCGTTGGGGGTCGGGGGTCGGTGGCGTCGGTGGTCGGGGGTCGATGGCGTCGGGGGTCGGGGGTCAGTGGCATCGGGGTCGGGGGTCAGTGGCATCAGGGGTCGGGGGTCAGTGGCGTCGGGGGTCGAGGGTCGGTGGCGTCGGGGGTCGAGGGTCGGTGGCGTCGGAGGTCGGGGGTCAGTGGCGTCGGGGGCTCTTCTTCTCTTCTTCTTCTTCTTCTTCTTCTTCTTCTTCTTCTTCTTCTTCTTCTTCTTCTTCTTTTCCTTTTTCCTCTTCTTCTTCTCCTCCTCTCCTCTTCTTCTTCTTCTTCTTCTTTCTTCTCCTTCTCCTCCTCCTCTTCTTCTTCTTCTCCTTCTTCTTTTCCTTGTTCTTTTCCTTCTTTCTTTTCCTTCTTCTTCATTTCCTTCTGCTTCTTCTTATTCTTTTCTTCTTTTCCTTTTTTCTTTTTCATTTTTCCTTCTTTTTTTTCTTAACTAATTTTTCCTCTTCTTTTTTTATTAAACTAACCTAACTAACTAACGTAACTAACTGACTTAATTAACCTAACTAATTTAATAGAAAAAAACAGAAAAAATGAGGCGCCCGGCGGGGGGTTCTCACCGGCGTGGGCGGCGGGGCGTCGGGGGCAGCCGGCGCCGGGGCACTGGGGCCCCGGGGCGGCGTGGGCGGCGGGGCGTCGGGGGTAGCGGGGACGACGGGGCGACGGGGTGGCGGGTGGGACGACGGGCTCGGTGGTGGAGGGGGCGCTGGGAGGGGGGCGCACGGCACAGGGAGGAGGGGGTCGCGGGGAGGGGGGCGCGGGGCGGCGGGGCACCGGGGACGACGGGCGCGGTGGGCGGCGGCGCGGTGGTGGAGGAGGTGGTCGCGGGGAGGAGGGGGCGCATGGAGGAGGAAGAGAGAGAGAGAGAGATGGGGGAGAGAGGGGGGTTTGGGGTGGGGGCCAACGGCCGTTAGGGCGTCATCCTCTTTGCCGTCCGCCAGCCGACGGCAAAGAGGCAAAAGGCGGACGACAAAGAGTAGCGGACGGCAAAAAGTCCGCCAGCCAACGGTCTGCACCCAACGGTGTAGTGGGGCCCACCCCATGCTCTTTACTGTCTGCCTTCGGGCTCTTTGCCGTCAGCTGGCGGACGGCAAAGAGCTTACTGATGGCAAATTAAATCTTTGCCATCTGCCAGCTCTTTGCCATCTGGTTTGTTGCAGCAGACGGCAAAGACTCTCTTTGCCTGGCCGATGTCAAATCCCTGGATTCCAGTAGTGATGGAGGCATCCACAAGCGGTACATGACAAGATGAAGAGGAGGAAGAAGTTCATCATGATGATCCACCACAACCATCGTCACCACCACCTCAAGGCAATGACACCATCAACAACGATGAAGAAGAAGATGGTGATGAAGAAGCTCCACCATCCAACAAGCAAAAGCTACCCCGAGTTCGAGCAAGAGTGGACAAAAACCATCCTCTGAATCAAATCTTCGGTGACATACAAACCGGGAGGATAACTCGCTCTAAAACTCGACTAGCTAACTTTTGTGAGCATTATTCGTTCATATCTAGTATTGAGCCCTTGAAGGTAGAAGAAGCTCTTCAGGATCCAGATTGGGTGAACGCTATGCACGAGGAACTACACAATTTCGAGAGGAACGAAGTGTGGACACTTGTAGAGAAGCCCAAGGACGAGCAAAACATCATCGGAACCAAATGGGTGTTTCGGAACAAACAAGATGAAGACGGTCAAGTCGTACGCAACAAGGCGCGTCTCGTGGCTCAAGGCTACACCCAAGTCGAAGGTATGGACTACGGTTAGACCTATGCACCCGTTGCTAGACTTGAAGCTATCCGCATTCTTCTTGCTTATGCTAATCACCATGATATCACACTTTATCAAATGGACATTAAAAGTGCATTCTTAAATGGTGAGATTGAAGAAGAGGTTTATGTTAAACAACCCCCTGGTTTTGTGAACCCTAAGAAACCTAATCACGTCTACAAGCTTCGTAAAGCTCTTTATGGTCTTAAGCAAGCCCCACGTGCTTGGTATAAATGCTTAACGAAGTTTCTTATTGAAAAGGGTTTTGAGATTGGTAAAATTGACGCAACCTTATTCACTAAAAGAGTTAACGGTGAACTATTTGTGTGCCCAATTTATGTGGATGATATTATCTTTGGATCTACTAACCCACAATTTAGTGAAAGATTTGGAAGGTTGATGTCCGAGAAGTATGAGATGTCCATGATGTGTGAGCTGAAATTTTTCCTTGGTTTGCAAATCAAGCATACGAGAGAAGGAACTTTCATCTCTCAAACCAAGTATACCAAGGACTTGATCAAGAAGTTGAACATGCAAGAGTGTAAAGGTATGAAAACTCCTATGCTTACTAGTGGATATGTTTATCTTACCAAGGAGGACGAACCGGTTGATCAAAAGGTTTATCGATCTATGATTGGTTCATTGTTATATCTATGTGCCTCCCGTCCCGACATTATGCTTAGTGTATGCATGTGCTCTAGATATCAAGCTGCTCCTAAAGAGTTTAATCTTAAAGCCGTGAAAATAATTGTGAGATACTTGATACATACACTAAACTTTGGCATATGGTATCCCAAGGGATCTTCTTTTAATCTTGTTGGCTATTCCGACTCGGACTATGCCGGAGACAAGGTTGATAGAAAATCCACCTCGGGTACTTGTCAATTTCTTGGTAGATCTCTTGTGTCTTGGTCCTCCAAGAAACAAAACTCGGTATCTCTATCTACTGCCGAAGCGGAATACATTGCCGCTGGATCATGTTGTGCTCAATTTCTTTGGATGACTCAAACTCTTAAGGACTATGGAATAAATGTGAGACATGTACCATTGTTATGTGACAATGAGAGCGCAATCAAAATTGCTCATAATCCTGTGTAACATTCTCGAACTAAGCATATTCAAGTTAGACATCATTTTATTCGTGATCATGTTGCCAAAGGAGATATCAATCTCAAGCATGTTCGTACTGAAAAACAATTGGCTGATATCTTCACTAAGCCACTTGATGAGAAAGTGTTTTGTGACTTGAGGAGTGAGTTGAACATCCTTGATGCTTCAAACTTCAGCTAGACTCACTCGGTTGCATGCAAGGGCATGAGCTTACATGACACGTCCATGATACACTTGACATGCTATTTTATACCATGGAAATATATGCTCCCTTGTATTGCAACTAATCTTTTGTAGGTACTTGGAAGAACTTCATTCCAAAAGATTGCCAACAACTCCAATCATAAGCAATCTTGTCATGACCAAGTATCCACAACCCTTCTTGTTGATGGAAGGAAGAAGACAACTCAACCATATCCTTGACATATATTTGATGTTATCACATTTGCTAATTCTCAATTGATATCATGTCAAATGGATATATCTTGTTCTTCCTTGCATGACTAACCCATGTAGGTGAAAAGAGAACCAAAACAAACAAGGGTTGCTCCCAACTCAAGATGATCTTCATCAACATCGAGCATCCACAACAAGTTCTTCTACATGCTACGTCATCAACATCACTCAAAGGTATGTACTCATATCCTTGAAAAAGCTTTACTCCAAGTCATGAGATAAAGCAACTCAAGTGATATAAAAACATTAAAATGCTTAATCGAAAAACGGTAACCCCATTTTGAGCTTAACGATGAGTATGACCTATGATCAAGTATTCTTGCTTGGCTCCTAAGTCAATATATTCTAATATAGGTGACCTAGTCACCGACCATCATCTAGTTGAAGCTTCTAGTGTGGTTCATCCTATATTTGCAAGATTTCTTGGAATCACTCTAATCTTCTCTAGTTGATATTTCTTTCTAAATTCTTTTGAATTTGCTTTGCAAATCCTTTTAAAATTTTATTGCAAGTTTTCTAAAATCATTTAAGATTTTCTGTTTACTCCTCGGAGTCTCCGACTCAAACAACTCGGTTTCACCGATTTAGCAGATAAGCTGCATGACCACAATTCGGTTCCACCGACCCGTTTGTCTCAGAGCCACCGATTTTGATTTCTTCTATGGTTTGTGTTCATTTTAGCAAATATTTATTTCTTCAGTGATTCCTTTGATAAAAAAAATGCCCTCTATGATTCTCACTGTTCCATGAACCCTACATTCTATGACCCTTGTTCTCAAGGATCCCTTCTGACTCCATGATCCCTGTGTCTGACCCTGTGTATGGACCTTTTTTGGAAATTAATGCCAAAGGGGGAGAAATACCAAAGCTTCAAAATGCTAAAGGGGGATATACATGCTTCAATGCAAAGGGGGAGATACAATCAAGGGGGAGAATATCAAAGCTTATGCTTATATAGACAAGGGGAGAATACCAAAGTAGGGGGAGAAGTTTCGTTGTTTCCCAAAGGAGGGAGAGCATGCCTAATCTTGTTCTAATTTGATACTCTTATCTGTTATTCTCAGGTTAGACTTGTCTCACCCTATCCAATCCCAATATCTACATGTTAAGATTCAAGGGGAGAGGATGACCTACTATTTCATATCTAGGGGAGAAAGTTCTAAATGTTCTTGGAGACATATCAATCTTAAGGAATACTATCTTCTATATGTTCTCTACTCCTTGGTACTGTTGAGTTCTATTGCTTTGTGATTGGTAGAATACTCTTGTGTTTCCTAACATTGTTTTCTCAAGTGTGTTTCTACTACTAGAATGCTAAAGAACTCAAGGTAAGTATATGCATCATATCCTTGATCAAGATGATCCCTTGCTTCATGCACATACTGTTTGCAAGAGTGAAGTCTTGAACTAGGATACAACTCATTCATATATATTTGATGCATATAGCCAAGATACACATGACTCATCATATCCCTTCTACTATATGTGTGTCCATGCATTCCAAAGCAACTATCCTCAAAAGGATTACACACATTTAGGGGGAGCAAACTTTAGTCATGTGTCTCTCAAAGTCTTCATTATATCTTTGCATATATTTATTTGAAGCTTTGATTGTATGTTGTCATCAATTACCAAAAAGGGGGAGATTGAAAGCACATATGCTTCCTTGGTGGTTTTGATAATTCATGACAACGTACATTGTCTCTTGGACTAATATTGCTACCTAGTTTATTTCAGGAAAAGTCCAATGATGGGATGGCTATAAATTGTGAGGAGATACCCCAAGATGCAAGGAATGGATTGGCAAAGCTTCAAACTAGAAGACTCTACATTTTACTTTATGAGAAATCACTTTGAGTCCATAGGAAAGCCAATACTATTAAAAGGGGGTAAGGTATTGTTGGTGAACAAATTGCTCCACATGCACAAGTGCTAGTCACCAAAAACACCCACAAGCTCTCCACAAAGATTCTGTCTAAAACCCTACCACTCAAAATCGGTGCCACCAAGAATTCCATATCGGCTACACCGAGTTTAAACCCTAGACAGAAACCCTTCTTCGGTGCAACCGAGTTCACATCGGTGCAACCGAGAATCAGTGACCACGATTCTGTTGGCTGTTTTCATAAAATCGGAATTTTCGAGTTTTGTGTTTCGGTCCCACCGAGTCTTGGAAACTGCCTCGGCCACTGACTTCAGTACCACCGAGTTTTCTATATCGGTCTCACCGAGATTCCAAAAGTTTCCACATTTTGAACATATCGGTACAACCGAGTTTTGCATCGGTTTCACCGAGATGGTCAATAATGTTGTAACGGTTGGATTTTTGGGGATGCCTATATATACCCCTCCATCACATCCCACTCAAGAGAGAAGCACTCAGAACTATTCCACACTTGCCCTATCCAATTTTCTGAGAGATAACCACCTACCATTGTGTTGAGATCAAGATCATCCACTCCAACCATATGGATCTCGATTTCTAGCCTCCCCAAGTTGCTTTCCACCCAATCAATCCCTTCCAGCAAGCCAAATCTGTGAGAGAGTGATTGAGTGTTGATGAGTCTATCAACTTGAAGCACAAGAGCAAGGAGTTCATCATCATTATCAAGCCTATTACCTTTTGGAGGGTGGTGCCTCCTAGATTGGTCAGGTGTTGCTTGGGAGTCTCCTACTTCGTGTTATCGAGTTGAACCAAGAAGTTTGTACGGGTAAGGAGATCCCCTACTTCGTGAAGATCTACCCATAGTGAGGCTAGTCGTTTGTGGACGGAAGCCGTTATGGAATAGTCAAGGTTGCTACTTCGTGGACCCTTATGGGTGGAGCCCTCCGTGGACTCTCGCGACCGTTACCCTCCGTGGGTTGAAGACTCCATAAACGTGGATGTACGATAGCGTCACCTATCGGAACCACGGGAAAAATCCTTGCGTCTCCAAATTGCGTTTGATCTT
This sequence comes from Elymus sibiricus, assembly GCA_039707655.1. Lineage (NCBI taxonomy): Eukaryota > Viridiplantae > Streptophyta > Magnoliopsida > Poales > Poaceae > Elymus > Elymus sibiricus. Next base: position 380,421,140 of record CM077673.1, on the reverse strand, counting down.
CCTATCTCTACTCTCTCTTACATGTGCTTGTCTTACATTCCGCTGCCATACTTGTTGACTAGCATGTGTAGGGTGCATTAGACTTGTTATAATTGCTAAAACTGCCCACCAATTAACTTGGGAAAATGTTAGGTTTTAATTCTTGCAAGTAGTCTATTCACACCCCCTCTAGACGTCTCTTCTATCAATCCCTTCACCTCCCTAGCAGACCGCACGAGTTGCGAGAACATCACCCTTTCAGACGTAGTCTTTGCCTTCCCTGCTGTGCTAAATAACTCATTAGCAATTCCAGCTACGGTTTGGCAGGAGTACATTGCTACAACAATATAGAATAGGTTGAGTTTTATACATTACTTATATGGAAGCAGGAAGTACAGTATAAGCATTGGATTTAATCATAAATGTAAAGTGTAATACGCATTACTTATATTGTAAATAGCGAGAACATCAATCACGCAATTCTATATTTAGCCTACATTGGCCACACCTGACAAGATGGCCATTAGGAGCTCTATCTAAAGAAGCTAAGTTATGTGCAGGCTTATTAGCATCTATTGCAACTTTCTGAACCAGAAACTGAGGGAAAGGTTCAGATATTTCATGGCCATCAGGAGCACATACCAGTTAGAGACAAGTTCCTTTTCTCATGTAGCATACTATCGAATTGCGATGTGAATAAAAAAACCAGAGATCATGTCATAGATTCGTAGTTTCATTAACTGAACAAAAGATTACCTACTGCTGCACCAAAGGAATTGAACCTATAATGGGTGAAACCATCTTACAGTTTCTATTGTTAGTTATAAGGCATACCAACAAAATCCTAGCTTTAAAGTTCGACACAATATTCTCTCTGTTTCCCACAAAATTAATTCACAGCTAGTAACTTAGTTTAGAAAGAAAGAAAACAAGATCACCCGTATAGCCAGATACATGCCAAATTAAAATTATTATGAACCGTCAACAAATACTTGCCAATGGATCATGAACAAAAGAAATTGCAATGTAGAAACAATATACAACCATCACAATCACACTAGCAAGTACCATAATTCAATCGAGGGAGTGACAGAGACGGGGAGAGAGGGGAAGGCGAAGGGAGACTGGTGATACCATGGCGCCCCATTGTGATCGTTGTGTGCCGATTGATACACGGTGCCATCACAGAGGAAGCAGAGAGACGCGTGAACACCCATCTGGACTAGAAGTAGAGGGACGCCTGGGCACCCCTAGGAGAGCCAGCAGGCGATGATCGACCTTAGATCAGTTTTCGAGAACAGGGATGTGTTTGTTTTCGAAGAGGATCAGGAGACTGGGGCAGTTAGTTTACGAGGTGATTTGGGTGCATGGTGCGCCGGCGTGTAGAATATTTTAGCGGTCGCGCCAAAGAAATCAGCGCCAGATCGCCCAAAAAAATTGGGAGGTGGGCACAACCCACTACGCGAGAAACGTGAAAGGAAAAAACCACGACCTCTTCTCAACGAGTTCATCAAAATCAGGAGATTTTTTGGTGGATGGACAACTAACTCGATTACATTGTATTTTCCCACGCAAACCATGGTATAGGTCAGGGTTGAGTAGCGACAGTCCACGAATATGTACGTGTCTCATTATTTCTACATCACATACTCGGTGCCAATGTTGCAACAATTTGTCTATGTTCTACTGTACTGATTAATCAATTGACCAATAAAATAAGTCTCAAAAATTATTTGCAAACTTCCGTCAATTTTACTCTTGAAAAAGCTTCCCTTGTAACAGATATGATCTTTGTTTAATAAAGGTTGCTAAATTAAAAAAAACTCCAACGTGGCGATCGGTTTTGTCTGCCCGCGTCCGTTTAGGTCCGCGCGGCCAAAAACATATTCGATGACGTAAACAGACGTGTATCCTTTTTTTTGTCCGCCACGTTGCATTTTCTGCCCAAATTTGGGCCGGGTTTGCATCGGCGCCGACGCCGGCGACGCTCTCCCTTGTCCTCCCTCCTGGCCTTCCAGTCGGTGGCACAACCACCTCATTTCCCTGTCACTCTCAAAACCCTCCCGCCATTGCGCCATGGTCGACGCGCCCACCCCCGCTGCCGCCTCCTTCCCGACCGCCACAGTCAACGATGTGGCCGCTGTGCCGTGCACCCAAACAAGAAGCCGAGGAAGGCGATCACGCCGGAGGAGTGGGCCACAGAGTCGGCGAAGAGGGCCAGCCAGAGAAAGGTCGAGGAACATAGAAAAGAGGCCACCACCACCGTAGCCGAAGCCACGCGGCACAAGGCCGCCACTACGGACAACAATTTTGTCATCGCCAAGGCCACGCAACAGATCCTCCTGATTCTAGGGTTCCGCAGAGAGACGACCATTCTTGCCACGGACAATAGGGGCTCGTCGGCTGCCTGCCCGCCACATCCGGAGTCGTCGCGCGTCTCAGGCCGATCTACCGGCATGAACTATGGCCGTGAGAGCGATTTTTGTGTGTGTTGGAATGTATGCTGGCCGCTGAGAAGTATGCTGGCATGAACTATGACCGCTAGCCATGAATTCTAGATTTATTTGCGTAAAATATGCGCAAAATATGTTTGTTGGGCATAATTCGGCGAGGCGGACCAAATTGGTCGACCGGTTGGGCGTACTAGCCTGATTTGGCCAGACGCAGCGCCTCAGGCCGACCCAAATAGACAAAAAAGAACTTTTCTAACACAACATTGTCACCCTGAAATTCAAACCTTGATCACAGAGATGTTCGGGGCGCTCATCCTCTACGATCATGTTGTGCATGATCACACAAGTTGTCATCACCTCCCACAACTTTTTGATGCTCCATCTTCTAGCAGGATACCGAACGATGCCCCATCAAGATTGAAGAACGCCAAAGGCACGCTCTACATCTTTTTTAACACTCTCTTGCTCTTGGACAAATCTCTTTCTCTTCTCTCCTACAGGATTGGAGATTGTCTTCACAAGAGTAGACCACTGTGGATAGATACCGTCAGCTAGATAGTATCCAGTGGAGTATTCGTGGCCATTGATCTCAACATTGACCTCCGGGCAATTGCCTTCTGCCATCCTAGCAAACAACGGAGAGCGCTGGAGCACATTGATATCGTTGTGAGATCCAGCCATGCCGAAAAAATAGTGCCAAATCCAGAGATCTTGGGAAGCCACGGCCTCAAGTATGAAAGTGCAAGCTCAGACATGTCCCTTATACTGCCCCTGACAAGCAGAAGGGCAGTTTTTCCACTTCGAGTGCATGCAATCTATGCTATCAAGCATCCCCGGGAACCCCCTGCTAGCATTCATCGACAACAGCCATTCTGTATCAGCAGCAGTCGGCTCTCTCAAGTACTCGGACCCAAACACAACTATGACAACTTTGCAAAACCTGTACATGGACTCAAGGCATGTCGACTCACTCATCCGGACATACTCATCGATGAGATCACCGGGAACTCTGCATGCAAGCATATGAATGGCGGTAGTGCATTTTTTATAAGAGGGGAAGCCAATCTTTCCAAGGGCATCCGTCCTGCACTCAAAATAGTTATTGTACTCCACCACCCCCTCACGAATATGGTTGAACACATGCCTAGCCATACGAAAATGGCGCGCGGAACATGTGATGTTTGAAGAGGGGTTTGGGGTCTCAAAGTAGTCCTTCCAGAGTAGGAAATGGCCACTCTCTCGGTTGCGATTCAATGTCGGTGTGTGCCCCATTATGGAGCCCCTAAACTGTGGCCGCTCCATACTTACGTGGTCATGGACGACCAACGCAGCTGCCATGATCTCTTCATCATCGGATGAAGAATCATCTGAATCACAAAGAACGTTGTAGAAAAAATACTCATCGTCAGAGTCCATTTGTACCTTGCGAGCAAAGCGTCGAACGGCTTGCAGGCGTTGTGGAGGACTCCGGCTGGCAAGGAGCCTCGTGCCCCACCGAGACGAAGTAGCGGAGCTGGGCGACGGCGGCGGGAGATGGTGCTGCCGGGAGGGTGAGTCTGCAGGCGGATGGCTGGCGGCGACGACGGAAGTGGGCGACGGGGGTGGGAGGCGGGGGCGTGCGGGCGATTTGGAGGCGAATGAGGAGGAGACTGGTGTATGTGCCACCGACTGGCGGGCCAGGGAGAGAGAAGGGTGGGCGACGCGGGCGTCTGCTCCCTGTCTGCGCTGACGCAAATGCCGCCCAAATTTGGGCCTGGAATGGGTCGCGGGCGGACGAAAAACAGACGCGCGTCCGTTTGGGTCGGCGCGTTGGGACGGCTTTTGTGTCCGCGGCGACCCAAACGGATACGCGCGGACGAAATGGGTCGCCTGGCTGGAGTTGCTCTTAGGGCAGCTCCGAGGCTATACCGCAAATATTGCCCTTAAACCCTCTGGATTAGGGGGTTGGAACATTTTTTTGTCATCCAACACCGCATGGACCCGACCAAGATGGCCGAACTACCGTCGGAGCCGGAGTATCCCATTGGTGGTGGCCGCCCTTAAGATCAATTCGGCAACATGCAAGGTGTGCCGCCGCAAACAGTGGAGCGGGGAGGTAGCAAATGCAGTGACCAGTCAGGCGCCACCTCCTAAGGTGAAGAAGGCTGGCAAGCGGGAGGTGGAGAACGAGGGGCACTCATGCTCTCACGTGCTTGGCTGGAGTAGTTGTTGCCATCGTACTACTGGGTCGCCAAGCAGTTTGGTTGCCAGCAGTTATCCACCCTGTATGTGCCATGGAGCGTCGACCTCAATGCGCCCATCAGTTTTATCAGATCGTCATCGATGCAACATGTCCGGAAGCAAACCTGATGCATGAATCAACTAGGTGCCCGCTCTCTGTTTGATGGTTTATCTCAACCGGGGTGACACTGACTGACGTCAGGGATATGTTGGACATCATCCACGACGGAGGCGGTTCTAAGGACGGATAAGTGGATGGCTCCCAGCTGGATCGAGGCACGTACACCCAGCAACCAGACTCGTACACCGAGTAGTCGTACCTTGAGCTGATGATTGTCTGGTCGGTGCCGAGCAAAGGAAAATGGGTAGGGGATAGAATAAATTGTTGTGTGATGCGTGGTTGGTCACCAATGTTCATTTGTTTTATTGCACAGAGCAAAAGGGCTTAATCTTTTGGTAAAATATTCATGATTGGTTCCATGAGCACAATCATGATGATGCCTATTGACGGTGTGCTGAACTAAGGGGTGTTAACCTGTACGCCCTGTCGTCCACGGACCGGGCTAATGACCCGCCAACCAATAAAGGAAGGACTACCGAAGTCGTGGCCCTCGACGTGATCAAGATGAAAACTCCCGAAGACTTGACGTACACTTCAAGGAAAGTTCTAGTAGTCGTCGTGTTTATTCCTAGTTGGCAACCGACCATATGTGTAACCTAGTTACCCCGGGTGCATACATAAGCCGATGGGTTTAGTCTTTAGAGACACGATTACGGCCTTAGGGTTTAGAACACAATAATTTGATCTCGAGGTAGATTATCTTGTACTCCGTACCCCATCACATCAATACAATCAAAGCAGGGCGTAGGGTTTTGCATCTTCTAGAGGGCCCGAACCTGGGTAAACATCGCCTCCCTTGTCTCACGTTACCAATGTTCCTAGATCCACAGCTCGGGACACCCTACTCGAGATCCGTTGGTTTTAGCACCTACATTGGTGTCTCATACAAGTCCCGCTGTGTGGTCGCGAAGGATCAATTGCTCGTCTCTAGATCGACAGCGACATCGGTTGCGGGAGCATCTTCCTCCCTGACCAGCTTTTCGCGTTCGGCACCATCGTCCTGCACGCCAACTCGGTCGGCCACCTCAGCAGAGTATAGAATTTTGCCTCAGGTTAGACAATTAGATTTGGGAGTTTGGAATACGATGCCGATTCCCGTGGCGGTCTTGGTCTCTCAGGATGGATGTGAGAACAACTTGAGAATTCCACGAACGTCGCGGTCGTAACCTTAGATTTGACCTTGGACCCGAACATTTAAAAGTTGAATGAGAGGGAATAAAAGGATTTTCCCAAACTTTCATTTTTGCATTTGGTTTTCAATGAATTCAATACCATTCAAACACAAAACCCTAGAGTGAAGATGACATGAGTTCTTCCATCAAAGAAATGAAAAAGGTTTTGAAAAGATTTGAATTCCATTTGAAACTATTTTAAAAAAACTTTATGCAACTCAATGAGTTTCATGAGAGAAGATAAAATGATTTCTTGAAATTTTAACAAAAGAGAGTTGGAAGTTTAAAAGAATCATTTTGAAAGTCCCTTTGAAGTTATCCGAAACCTAATTTCAGTTTGGAGTTATTTGAATTTCCACATTTCAAAATCCCGTGGAAAATATTCAAAATGAGAGAAGGAATATGACACTTCAAAATATATAGAGGCATTTGGAATATATTTGGCCAAGGAAAAACAGAAATGAATAGAAAGTGGTTTGAAATTCAAATTCAAACCCAATTGTGAGTTATTTAGTTCCTATTCAAATAATTTTTATCCTGAAAAAATATATGGGAAAAATGTAAAATGATTCCATTCAATGAAAAATTGGGAGAAAAAAAATTTGAAATCATTTTGGCATTTAAAAATATTTTTTATTGAATTTTAAATGCAACAATAGCACTGTTTGCATTATTTGAATTTTTGTGGACTTTATTTATCTTTGAAAAATAGTTCATGATTTAGGAAATCTTTTTCTGAACATTTTGATATATAATATGTCTAGGGTATATTTTTTTTATTTTTTCTTCCCTTCCTTACTCTGTTTTAATTAAATAGGAAAGGGATTTCGTGTAAAAGGAAATAATCCGAGAGGCCCACTAGCGCACCAGCCAACCCGCGCACCGTATCGCCTCCGGATCGGTTGCCCGATCCTTTTCCCTCTCGTTTCTCTCACCAACAGCTGGACCCCACCGCCGACCGAATCCCGCAGCACCCGCCTCCTTCCTTCCTCCTTCCTCTTTTCCTATTCCTTGCCGAAAGCGCGTCGACGACGAATCCCCTTGCCCATCTGCTGCCGCCCGATCTCCACCTCCTTGCCCCTTATAAAGCCCGTTTCCCCCGCACCCCATTCGACGCAAAACCCATGACCTTGATGTCTACTACGCAACTTTATTCTTGTAGACTTTGTTGGGCCTCCAAGCGCAGAGTTTTGTAGGACAGTAGCAATTTTCCCTCAAGTGGATGACCTAAGGTTTATCAATCCGTGAGAGGTGTAGGATGAAGATGGTCTCTCTCAAACAACCCTGCAATCAAATACAAGAAATCTCTTGTGTCCCCAACACACCCAATACAATGGCAAATTGTATAGGTGCACTAGTTCGGCGAAGAGATGGTGATACAAGTGCAATATGGATGGTAGATATAGGCTTTTGTAATCTGAAAATATAAAAACAGCAAGGTAGCAAGTAACAAAAGTGAGCACAAACGGTATTGCAATGCTTGAAAACAAGGCCTAGGGTCCGTACTTTCGCTAGTGCAATCTCTCAACAATGCTAATATAATTGGATCACATAACCATCGCTCAACGTGCAACGAAGAATCACTCCAAAGTTATTATCTAGCGGAGAACATAAGAAGAAATTGTTTGTTGGGTACGAAACCACCTTAAAGTTATTCTTTCCGATCAATCTATCCAAGAGTTCGTACTGAGATAACACCAAGTTATCCTTTCCGATCGATCTATCTAAGAGTTCGTACTAGAATAACATCATATGATACGCATCAACCAACTCTAATGTCACCTAGATACTCCAATGTCACCACAAGTATCCATGAGTTAATTATACGATACGCATCAAACAATTTCAGATTCATAATACTCAATCCAACACAAAGAACCCCAAAGAGTACCCCAAGATTTCTATCGGGGAAAGTAGGACAAGAACGTGTATCAACCCCTATGCATAGATTACCCCAATGTTACCGCGGGAATCCGCAAGTTGAGTACCAAAACATATATCGAGTGAATCAATAGAACACCCCATTGTCACCACGGGTATCCACATGCAAGACATATATCAAGTGTTCTCAAATCCAATATTCAATCCAACATAACGATATCTCAAAGGGAAAGATTCAATTCATCACAACAAGATAGTAAGGGAAACACACCATATGATCCAACTATATTAACAAAGCTCGTGATGCATCAAGATCATGACATCTCAAGAACACGAGAGAGAGAGATTGAACACATGGCTACTGGTACATACCCTCAGCCCCGAGGGTGGACTACTCCCTCCTCGTCATGGCCTCCGCCGGGATGATGAAGATGGCCACCGGAGATGGATTCCCCTCTCTGGCAGGGTACTGGAACATCTCCAGATTGTTTTTTCATCGATACAGAGAGTTGCGGCAGCGGAGCGGAGAGTCTAGGGTTATTTCTGATGGTTTCTATATTTATAGGAATTTTTGGTGTTGGTTTCACGCGAAGGTGGGCTCTTCCAGCCCTCCCACGAAGCGTCTAGTGCCTCTTTTGTTCCAAAAAAATGTCAAAAAGTTTCGGGCGATTCCGAGAACTTTCATTTTCTGCAGAAAAACAACACCACGGTAGTTTTGCTGAAAACAGCGTCAGTCCGGGTTAGTTCTAAATAAATCATATAAAGTGCATCAAAACCATATAAAAGTATTGTAAACATAGGTGAATATGGCATGAATACTTCATAAATTATCAATACGTTGGAGACGTATCAGCATCCCCAAGCTTAATTCCTACTCGTCCTCGAGTAGGTAAATGATAAAAGAACAAATTTATGAAGTGTGAATGCTAGCATAATATATAAGTTTGATCATTAATAATTTCAGTCAATTTTCCAGCATCATAACCAGCAACTTTTTCTCATAAAAATCATCATGATAGAGTAGCAACTAATTCACATGATATGGTTCAAACAATGAATTCTCTTGAAACTTAACAACCTATGTTCTTAGTCACCAAATAATTGCAATTCAACTTATTCTCAACAAAGTCTAAGTAAGAGCCCCACATACTCAATCATCATATAGTCTTCTATGATTGCTAGTACTCAAAGCATATTTTTAGAACAAATGGCATCCATCGAACACAGAGAAAGATAGGGGCTTAATGTTTTGCCTCCCAACTCATTTATCATAGAGATAATTGTCAACAATAATAAATCATGATCAAATATATTTGACTGGATATATATGTTTGGATCTTTCCCCACCACATGATGCTTGCTAACTAATAGACTGAGGTTGGAATAAGAACTTGACTCAACATGAATAGTAAATAACATGAAAGTAAATAGATTGTCCCTTCGCAGAGGGAAGCAGGGATTTGCAAAGGTGCCAGAGCTCATTGTTTAAAAACAGAGATGAATATAGTTTTGGGAGGTGCACCCTTCCTGTCAACGTTACGACCAAGAGTTATCAATATCTTCCATGTTAAACACATTAGTGGCGGTTCCCAAGCGACAAAAGTAAAGCTTTACTCCCCCTCCACCAACAAACACACTCCATGGCTAGCGGAATCCATGGGTACCGTCCATACCAACAACATTCCTGGGGGAGTTTTGTTTAATTATTTGCATTTTTTTATTTCGGGACTGGGAATCCCTATTATCGCCCCTCTCATGCAAGGACGAGTGAATAAACACTCATCATGAGAATAACCCGCTTAACATGGAAGATACTGACCGCCCCCATCGCTCCATGAATGGTCCACGCACACAAAACAAATGTTTATTTGAATGTTTAGAGGTGGCACATGCAAATTTACTTGGAATGGCAGTGAAATACCATATATAGGTAGGTATGGTGGACTCTTATGGAAGAAACTCGGCTCAAGGATTTGGATGCACAAGAAGTATCTCTACTTAGTACAAAGTGTTGGCTAGCAAAAGGTTCTAAACAAGCACCACATGTTGGAGGATACATAACAATATAACTTCTATGCAAATATACACAACCATAACTCATTACGTTGTCTTTCTTATCCAACTTCAACTAATTTGCTCAAGTTTGAAAATAATTAATGGGTATTCACAATCATAGAAGATGTCCAAGATAAAATATTTGTATGTGAAAGTTCTCTTCCTTATACTAATCATTCACGAATTGCTTGTATGACCAATATTGTGATTGTCAAACTTCAATAAATGTTACTTTCTAAACCAGATGTGAAGCTACTACTAAGCATAAAGCACATTGATAATTTCATATTTATGATATTTCATTGATTCACAATTTACTCATAGGATATAAGTGAAGCACAAGAGTAAACATCAAACTACTCTCAAAAGATATAAGTGAAGATCAATGAGTTGGTAACCAATCAAGTAGCTATGTGAGGGCTCTCTCTCAATAAATAGTTTCAGATCTGAGTATTTTATTAAACAGCAATCAAAAGAAAAATTGCACTCCAAGAATAGCACGCATCATGTGAACGAATAAAATATTAGGCTCAACATAGGCTAACCGATAGTTGACAAAGAGAGGTGGGATGCATAGCATCCCCAAGCTTAGATGCTTGAGACTTCTTGAAATATTTACTTGGGGTGCCTTGGGCATCTCCAAGCTTGAGCTTTTGTATCTCATTCAGTCCTCTCATATCATGGCTTCACCTATTCTCAAAAACTTCATCCACACAAAACTCAAAAAGAACTCGTGAGATAGGTTAGTACACATAAGAATATATCAACACTTCATGTACTGCCAAGACAAGTTGCACAATAACTTTCAAACATTATCTACTGTTTACTATCATTTCCACAATTTATATCTACCAATATAGGCTATGGAAACTTTAGGATAAGTAGATAACAAAACTATGACAGCAATCTGTCCAAACAGAACAGTCAGTAGCAATTTATTAAACCAGTGCACTTGTGTAACTCAAAAAATTATGAAAATTTAAGAAAGGCTAAAGAATTTATATGAAAATACTGTGTAAAAATTTCAGAAACTTTCCACTTTCCAGTAAAATATAAAAATTCAAACACTACAGCAAAAGTTTCTGTTTTTACACAGCACACATCAAACATGCAATTCAAGCATCCTAAAGGCAATTCTTGGAACTTTTTATTGAAAAACAAGATTATAAATAACACCTAACAGAAAACAACAAAATAAAATGATGCACCAAGCAAAACTCATATTATGTGACGAATAAAAATATAGCTCTAAGTAAGATATACCGATAATGTTGAAGACGAAAGAGGGGATGCCTTCCGGGGCATCCCCAAGCTTATGCACTTGAGTCTTCCTTGGATATTACCTTGGGGGTGCCTTGGGAATCCCAAATCTTAGGTTCTTGTCACTCCTTATTCTCCTCATATCGGTGTCTCACCCAAAACTTGAAAACTTCAATCACACAAAACTTAACGGAACTTCGTGAGATGGGTTAGTATAATAAAGACAGATCATTCACTTAGGTATTGTCAAGACAAGATTCATAATTGTTCCCACATGATACCTACTGTATTCTACCATTCCCATAATTTATAACACTAAATATAAGCTATGGAAACACTAAAACAAGCAAACTATGAATGCAAAACAGAATCTGTAAAAAACAGAACAGTCTGTGAAGATCTGTAGTGTCACCATACTTCCCGCTCTGTAAAAATTCTGAAAAATTATTACAAACTGAATATTTGTATATAAAGACTGTGTAAAAATTTCAGATCATTATCACGCTCCAGTGAAAAATGAAAATTCCTGTAATGGAGTCAAAAGTTTCTGTTTTGGTTCAGCATCAATTCTACTCACCTTGTGTGTCATCCCAAAGGCTTTACTTGCCACTTTATTGAAATAAAAGACATAAAACATTATTACTACAGTAGCTTAATCACTTGAACACACAAAAACAGAAAGTAAAAGTGTTGAGTTGTCTCCCAACAAGCACTTTTCTTTAATTCCTTTGAGCTAGGCATGATGATTTCAATGATGCTCACATAGGAATAGTAATTGAAACATGCAAGACAGCATCATGAATCTCATGCCAAGCACATTTAAGTCTAACCCCCTTCCTATGCATAGGGATCTCGTGAGCAAACAATTTATGGGAGCAAGAATCAACTAGCATAGGAAGAAAAAGCAAGCATAACTTCAAAACTTTGAACACATAGAGAGGAAACTTGATATTATTGCAATTCCTACAAGCATATGTTCCTCCCTCATAATAATTTTCAGTAGCATCATGAAGGAATTTCACAATATAACTATCACATAAATCATTCTTTTCATGATGCACAAGCATATAATTTTTATTACTACCCACACAAGCAAAATTCTTCTCATTCAAAGTAGTGGGAGCAAACTCAACAAAATAACTATCATGAGATATTTGATTGACATAACCACATTCAATATTAAAATCATGATGGCAAGTTTCATGGTTACTGTCACTCTTTATAGCATACATGTCATCATCATAATCATCATATATAGGAGGCATGCCATCATCATATTAAATTTGCTCATCAAAACTTGGGGGACAAAAAATATCATCTTCATCAAACATATCATCCCCAAGCTTGTGGCTTTGCATATCATTAGCATCATGAATATCCAGAGAATTCATACTAGGGATATTTCTATCATGCTCATCATTCAAGGAATTCTCATCAAGTATTTTCATAATTTCTTCCTCTACCAATTGAGCACAATTTTCTGAATCCTTATTTTCACGAAAGACATTATAAAGACGATACAAATGATGCAACCTAAACTCCATTTTTTTGTAGTTTTTCTTTTATAAAACCAAACTAGTGAAAAACAAGAAACTAAAATATTTAATTGCAAGATCTAGAGATATACCTTCAAGCACTCATCTCCCCGGCAACGACGCCATAAAAGAGCTTGATGTCTACTACGCAACTTTATTCTTGTAGACTTTGTTGGGCCTCCAAGCGCAGAGTTTTGTAGGACAGTATCAATTTTCCCTCAAGTGGATGACCTAAGGTTTATCAATCCGTGGGAGGTGTAGGATGAAGATGGTCTCTCTCAAACAACCCTGCAATCAAATACAAGAAATCTCTTGTGTCCCCAACACACCCAATACAATAGCAAATTGTATAGGTGCACTAGTTCGGCGAAGAGATGGTGATACAAGTGCAATATGGATGGTAGATATAGGTTTTTGTAATCTGAAAATATAAAAACAGCAAGGTAGCAAGTAACAAAAGTGAGCACAAACGGTATTGCAATGCTTGAAAACAAGGCCTAGGGTCCATACTTTCGCTAGTGCAATCTCTCAACAGTGCTAATATAATTGGATCACATAACCATCCCTCAACGTGCAACGAAGAATCACTCCAAAGTTCTTATCTAGCGGAGAACATAAGAAGAAATTGTTTGTAGGGTACGAAACCACCTTAAAGTTATTCTTTCCGATCGATCTATCCAAGAGTTCGTACTAAGATAACACCAAGTTATCCTTTCCGATCGATCTATCTAAGAGTTCGTACTAGAATAACACCATATGATACGCATCAACCAACTCTAATGTCACCTAGATACTCCAATGTCACCACAAGTATCCATGAATTAATTATACGATGCACATCAAACAATTTCAGATTCATAATACTAAATCCAACACAAAGAACCTCAAAGAGTACCCCAAGATTTCTATCGGAGAAAGTAGGACAAGAACGTGTATCAACCCCTATGCATAGATTACTCCAATGTCACCGCGGGAATCCGCAAGTTGAGTACCAAAACATATATCAAGTGAATCAATAGAACACCCCATTGTCACCACGGGTATCCACATGCAAGACATATATCAAGTGTTCTCAAATCCAATATTCAATCCAACATAACGATATCTCAAAGGGAAAGATTCAATTCATCACAACAAGATAGTAAGGGAAACACACTATATGATCCAACTATATTAACAAAGCCCGTGATACATCAAGATCATGACATCTCAAGAACACAAGAGAGAGAGAGAGAGAGAGAGAGATTGAACACATAGCTGCTGGTACATACCCTCAGCCCCGAGGGTGGACTACTCCCTCCTCGTCATGGCCTCCGCCGGGATGATGAAGATGGCCACCGGAGATGGATTCCCCTCTCCGGCAGGGTACTGGAATGTCTCCAGATTGGTTTTTCGTTGATACAAAGAGTTGCGGCGGAGGAGCGGGGAGTCTAGGGTTATTTCTGATGGTTTCTATATTTATAGGAATTTTTGGCGTTGGTTTCACACGAAGGTGGGCCACGAGGAGGGCACAAGACACCAGGGCACGCCTGGGCCCTCTGGCGCACCCTGGTGGGTTGTGCCCACCTCGTGGCTCTTCTGGCCCTCCCATGAAGTGTCTAGTGCCTCTTTTGTTCCAAAAAAAATAGTCAAAAAGTTTCGGGCGATTCCGAGAACTTTCATTTTCTGCACAAAAACGACACCACGGTAGTTCTGCTGAAAACAGCGTCAGTCCGGGTTAGTTCTAAATAAATCATATAAAGTGCATCAAAACCATATAAAAGTATTGTAAACATAGGTGAATATGGCTTGAATACTTCATAAATTATCAATACGTTGGAGACGTATCAGACCCCGACCCTCTCGTCTTGCTGGAATCCCTCGCCGGACTTCCCCTCTGCTGCCGTCTTCGTGAGCTCATCGTCGTCGCCTCGCTCCATCCCAACCGCTGTCGTCACCACCCACCGGTCAACCATCATTGACCGCACCCACCACACACCTTCACTGCCTCCCTCGACCATCGGATACTTCCCACTGTTGACACCCGCCGCCGCCGCTTGCTATTGTCGAAGCCCCGCTTCACCAAGTGTCGGTGTACTAAAGTTCGGGTCCTTTAGTACCCCATACTTGTGCACGGACAGTTGTAGCCGTACCAGCGGCAAGGTCTGCCGGAGAACAGCTAGAAATAGATGCAAGACACCAAGAAGGCATTCGAGCTGACGATCAGAAGCCAGAAGCCCGAAGTCCTCGCGCCCGACAAGATCTCGTGCCCGGCAAGGCCTCGCGCCCGGCAAGATCTCGCGCCCGGCAAGATTCCACCGCTTCAGCACAGTGCCGCCGCTGCAGCGCAGCGACGACCTGTCGTTTAGGGCTTGTCCTCCTGGTTGCGTGTCACAGTGCTGGCCGTAGACGGGTTAAGTGGTGCTGGTGGGACGGGTACTTTTTCCATGCCCAAGAAAGCAAGAGACACCTGTGGACGGAGCATTAAATGCGTTTGTCCTAAGACGTTTGTCCTAAGACATCTGTAATCATGAATCACTGTAGATACCTTACACCTTTTGTACTTCGCCACTGTTGGAGAACCCTTAGTCATATAAAAGGAGGCCCAGGGCGTAGCTACAGAGGGGGGAACCTCTTTCGGCTCATTTTGCATGCGTAGCTGCTCTTCCTTCACGAGCGCTCTGTGTACTTGAGCCAAGAACATCCACAGTAATACAACCAAGCAGGAGTAGGGTTTTACGCTTTCGAGCGGCCCGAACCTGGGTAAAAAGACCCCCCCCGCGTTGATCGTTTGTTCCGCTCTTTGTGCAATCCTTTTCTCCCTGTCGAACCGTAAAGGGATCCGCCCGATCCCATAGGTGTCGTACGCCGACACCAAGACCTCCCCAACACCGTCTGACGCCACCGTTTGCTCCGTCGTCGTCCCCTGTGTTGACTGGTGCCATCTCCAACGTCGGAGGACCACCGGAGCACCGCCGCCGACCACACCCTAAGCCGCCGCCGGGCATCGCCGGAGAGCTCGCTCCCCACTGTAAGCGTCGTCAGCCTATCCCTTCACCGTTAGATCTCGCTCCAACGACGCAGATTAGAACTTTTATGACGCCGAAGCATTTTCTGTTAGAGTCCGGTCATCCGCCCGTAGCCCTAGCGCGCACACACTTCTAAGCCAACCAGAGCACGCCACATGGCCATTAGCCGGCCCGTAGTGATTTTTCTTTTTGTGTTTTTGTTTTCTTTTTCAAATTGATTTTTTGTTTTAGAATTTGAATATCTTCTATGTTTTAATTCCTTTCTGAGTGATGGTTTTTGCATTAGGTTAACAAAATTATGTAGTTTCTATTAGATTCAAAAGTTTTCATGATTGAAGTTTTTAAATTTGAATTTGATGAAATTTGCTCAAATCACCAATTTAACAATATCTTGATTTTAAAAATACATTTTTGATATTTTCTTTTTTGTTAGTGGTCACTAGGTGAATTGTTTATCCAGTAGTATTTAGTGATTTATTTTTAGTTTAATATAAATTAGATTTTAGGTAAAATAGTGCTATTTTACTTATACTTTTATTTTAGTTTCACTTTGTTGTTCTATTTGTTTTTAATTATTTTTATTTTGTCACTTTTTGAAAAACTTTGTTAGGTTTATGCATGTCAATAGTAGACATTTTTATAGGTTTAAGAAAATTGTTTTACTTTTTGTGTGTGTTAAAACTTGTATAGGTCATAAAATGAGTTTTATAAAAGCTTTTTAGTTGATACCTTTTTGCTAGGGAAGAGTATTATTAAATACTATGTGTTTATTTATTAGTTTATTATTTTTATTTTTTGTTAATTTATTTCTTTAGCATTTTCTTTAATGTTAAGTTTTACTTAGGACAAAACTATTTTTGTTGTTTGTAGTAAAGTCCTATAGTTTCCTTTAGAAGTTTTCTTTGGATTTTTATTTGATTTTCTTATTGTTTTCTTTATTTGTTTTTTTGGGTGTTAAAATGATTGTTAGAATTGCTTGCCAGACTAAATTCTTATGTGAATGCAATGTTTGACTATATAAATTTTCATAGGAGTGTGATGAATAGTTCTATCAAGTTTCCTGAGAGCAACATTATCTTCATCAACTAATACCAGGCAAGTTCAATTTGACCATATGTTCATACCTATGTTTTATTGCATTTAGTAACACCTTTTTCATCATTTCTTCTAGTAGTTATATTGAATCTTGTAGTTGGGTTGAGGCATGAGGTAGGAACCCACACCATCGTTACTGAGCCCCGGGAATGTTGCTTATGTTGCGCTATCGTAGACGGGATTGGGTATGAGTGCTCGTGAGTGGTGCGACAAGGAGGATTGTGCAATCAATGACGATAACTTCAAGATGGCAACTTCAAGGCCTGCATCTTCAAGACCTCAAGACTCCAAAGACCCGAGACAATAATTCAATACACACTACTGGGTGAAGGATGGTTTTGATGGGCACCTGAAAGCACAACTTCTCCCGAGGTGGTTTTGGTAATTCATAACAACATATATTTCATTGGACTAATGATTCTACCAAGTATATTTCTGGAAAAGTTCAACGAATGGATTGGCAAAGGATTGTGAGGAGATCCCCTAGATGTAAGGAACATCTATTGGCAACAAGCTTCAAGACTCTACATTTTGCATTTTGTAAGAAATCACTTTTGAGTCCATAGGAAAGAAAATACTATTAAAAGGGGATGAGGTATCTATGATGATCTGGTTGCTCAAGTGCTTAGAGTTAGCCACAAAAAATACACATGAAATACTCCCACAAAGTACTCTATCTAAACCCTACCACTCAAATTCGGTGCCACCAAGTTTCCAAATCGGCCCTACCGAGTTTCACCCTAGACAGATCCTAAATCAAACCCTAAGGTCTCGGTGACACCAACTTCCATTTCGGTGAAACCGAAATTAGTGACCAACTTTCGGGTAACCCATTTCTAAGAATCAGAATTTCCGAGTTTTGGAAATCTGTCTCACCGAGTTTTGGTAACTGCCTAGGTCAGCCAATTCGGTCCCACCGAGATTTATATATTGGTCTCACCGAAACGCCAAAAGTTGCCACATTTTGCAACCAATTTTTTGCTTCGGTTTCACCGAGTTGAGCAATAATGTTGTAACGGTTGGATTTTTGGAGATGCTTATATATACCCCTCCACCCACCTCTCACTCGAAGAGAAAGCACTCAGAACAGACCAACACTTGCCCCATCCATTTTTCTGAGAGAGAACGACCTACTCATGTGTTGAGATCAAGATCTTCCACTACAACCATATGAATCTTGATTTCTAGCCTCCCCAAGTTGCTTTCCATCCAATCAACCTCTTCTACCAAGCCAAATCTGTGAGAGAGTGATTGTGTGTTGAGGAGACTATCTTTTGAAGCACAAGAGCAAGGAGTTCATCATCGTTACCACATCTATTACCTTTTGGAGAGTGGTGTCTCCTAGATTGGTTTGGTGTCGCTTGGGAGCCTTCGTCTTCGTGTGTGGAGTTGAACCAAGAATTTTGTAAGGGCAAGGAGATCGCCTACTTCGTGAAGATCTACCCCGAGTGAGGCTAGTCCTTCATGGATGTAAGCCGTGATGGAATAGACGAGGTTGCTACTTTGTGGACCCTTATGGGTGGAGCCCTCGATGGACTCTCACGACCACTACCCTCTGTGGGTTGAAGTCTCCATCAACGTGGACATACGATAGCACCACCTATCGGAACCACGAGAAAAATCTTCGTGTCTCCAATTGCGTTTGACCCTCCTATCCATTCCCTCTACTTATATGTGCATGTCTTTACTTTCCGCTGCTATACTCTTAGACTTACATATGTAGGGTGTGCTTGACTTGATACAATTGCTAAAACTTGCCAACATCTAAAATTGGGAAAATGCTAGAATTTTAATTTGCTCAAGTAGTCTAATCACCCCCTCTAGACATACTTCGGATCCTACAAGTGGTATCAGAGCTTTGGTCTCCATTGCATTGGTTTCACAACCTAGGAGAGTATGGCGCCTAGTGAGGGAAATTATCATCGTATATGCCCATATTTTGATGGTACAAACTTTGCTAGCTGGAAGCACAAAAATGAAAATGAATATTCTTGGTCATAACCCCGCCGTATGGGCTGTTGTTCGTGTTGGATTGCAAGGTGAATTCTTTGGTGATGGAAAGGAACCGGATCGTGAAGTGACCGTGGAAGAATTGAAGATGTTGAAATACAACACTCAAGCATGCGACATACTATTCAACTGCCTATGCCTTGAAGAGTTCAACAAGATAAGCCGTCTTGAGAATGCAAAAGAAATTTGGGATACTTTGGTTGATATGCACGAAGGTACCGAATCCGTTAGGGAATATAAGTTGGATTCGCTACAAAGTCCACTTGACAAGTTCCAGATGAAGGATGGTGAAGGAGTTGCGAAAATGTACTCTTGGCTTGCTCTCATCACAAATGAGATTGCCGGCTTAGGAAGTGAAGAGACGACCGACAAATTCATCATCAAGAAGATCACTAGAGCCTTGGATGGAAAGTACGACACCGTGTGCTCATTGATCCAAATGATGCCAAACTACAAAGATCTCAAGCCCACTAAAGTCATTGGAAGGATTGTTGCTCATGAAATGTCACTAAAGGACAAAGGAGAGCTTCACACCAAGTCAAGCGATGCATACAAAGCTACAACTGATACTCCCGCTACTTCAAGTGACAACCTTGTTACCAATGAAGGGATAAGCCTCATGGTCAAGAAGTTTAACAAATTCTACAAGAGTAGAGGCAAAGAAAGAAGCTCCAACTCAAGATATATAGAGAAGCGTTCCTCTAGTCGTGACCAGAATTGTTACAATTGTGGAAGGCCCGGACACTACTCCAATGAGTGAATGCCCCCCCCCCCCCACAAAAGAAGAGAAGAGTCACCTAGAAGAAGAAGCTCAATAGATGAGTCACCTCGTAGAAAGAGAAGGGGTAGAGAAGATCGCTATGAACGGAGACCCTCCCGGAGAAGCAAGGACTCAGAGAAGAATAACAAGTATAACAAGAGCCACACAAGAAGAAGGCATCAAGCTCATTTTGGTGAATGGGTTTCTGGCTCCGATTCTGACAACCAATCCGAGAGAAGCTACCACTCCAACTCCGACTATAGTCCAGATGAAGGTGTTTCTGGATTAGCACTTGTGTCCTCCAATTCCTATGACATATTTTATTCACCAAATGAAGGAAGTGGAATTTGCTTCATGGCTAAAGGCCCCAAGGTATCAAACCCCGAATACATTGACTTTAATAGTGATGAGGATGACTTACTAGGAGATGATGACTTGCTCTTTGATAAAACTAGTGATGTTAGTCAAAATGAACTTGATAATAATCATGCTAGTCAAGATAAGTCATGTGATGATGATAATAAGGAGGTTGAGCGTCTAACTAAAGAAATAAACACTCTTAAGTTAGCTCATGAATATAGTCAAGAAGATCATAGAGAGCTTCTAAGAACTCATGAGAAGCTATGCTTCGAGAAGCTAAATTTAGAGCAAGAGCATGAGTTTCTTAAAGCTATCAATGATGATCTTCGAAAGAAGAGTTCTTCTTATCTCGCCAAATGACTACTCTTGTCTACATTTGTTCCACAAATTAAATCTAAGCAAACTAGTAAAAAAGGCAAGAAAGGTTCTTCATCTAGTAGTAACAATGCAAATGTTAAATCTAATGATGTTGCTTCTAGTAGTTCTATTAATTCCACTAATGATTCTCTTAGCCAAGTTACACTTGAGCAAGAAAACGATTTATTGAAAGGAATTATAGAAAAACGTGTCTACAAGTGTCTTGCTGGAAGTAAGCAATTTGAGGAGATTGTGCGCAAGCAAGGATGGCACCGGACGAACCAAGGCATTGGCTATTTCAATGCGAATGGAGTTGAATGGGAAGAAGGTCAATACCCCAAGACGAAGTTTGTTCCTCAAAGGGAGAAGTATGATCCTACTCTCCCCAAGGGAACAAAAGACCAAGATGACCTCCCACCACAAGACCACAAGCTCAAGGGAAAGGACAAGCTTCAAGAGGAGATTGCCATATTTGAAGGAGAATCTCAAGCCAAGGTCAAGTGGGTTCCCAAAGCTACTACAAGCTCTACTTCAACAAGTGCTACTTCAGCTCCAAGGATCCCCATAAAGTGGATGTGGGTCCCAAAGAACAAGAACTAGAGAAGTTCTTGAGGGGTGACTCCGCCAAAAAAAATCACTCACATTCATCATTGGCAAGAACTAATGCAATCAACTCTAACCTTATGCAATAGTTCAAGGAGTCACATATTCCCTCATAGGTAAGCAAAGGACAATGTAATTAAAGAATCAATGGACATCATCTAAATGTGTTTCACTCTATGTCCATAGATATCCTTGTATTTTTTCCTTGTGTGGGACTAACCCATGTAGGTGAGTAGAGTACGAAACGACAAGGATGACTCCCAACTCAAGATGATCTTCATCAACTACGAACATCCACTACTACAACACCTACATGAAGTCTTCAACGACAAAACCCAAGGTTAGTTTGTCCCTCTTAGGGGGGATGTCACATCAAGGGGGAGCTTTACTCCAAGACTTGAGTCAAAGCATCTCTTAATATGTGAACACATTAAAAACTTAATGTAAAAGTGACAACCCCACTTGTGCTTAAACGATGAGTAGACCTATGATAAATAATTCTTACTTGGCTCCTAAGTCAATATAGTCATATATAGATGACTCCGTCATCACCTAAGTGCTTGGTAGATACTAGAGTGGTTTTGCATGTTTGCCATATTTCATTTGACATCTTAATGTGTGAGCATGTTGGTATGCATATTTTTGCTCATTCAAGGATATCCAATTGTTGTTATTTGGCTCTTATTTTCCTTGGCCAATTGGATGTACAAGAATACCTAAGTGCCTACCTCTAGCTATCAATGCTTTCTCGTCTCAAATTCTATGCATGCTTCATCACAAAATTTGAGCAAACACTTTTCGGACCCTCTGTGCGCGGAGCACTCGGAGTTCCATTTCGACAAGAGCTAACTTTCTAAATCTGCCATGTGCCACTCGGTGTAACCAACTACTAAAACTCGGTTTCACCGAAGCACAAGGGTTGATCTGGTTTTCTATCTCGGTACAACCAATACCAAAAACTCGGCGTTACTGAGTCTCTCTGTCCACAGGCAGTTAAGAAACTCGGTGGAACTGAAATTTTGGAATCGATGTTACCGACAGTAGTTTGGTGTGTATATATATATATATATATATATATATATATCCCGTGGACCCGACCTTTGAAATTAAATCTTCAAACGTATTCTTCGCCCCCCACTGCTGCCGTTGCTCGAGTCTACGAACGTCTCCCTTACCTCCCGTGCGCCCTCGCCACCTGTCGGGGATTTACCCCGCGGTTATGAGTCCCTGAAGATGAGCCCTGAAGATTTATGCTGAGAGCAGCCCTGAGGCTTATGCTGAGAGCAGCCCTGAGGCTTATGCTGAGAGCCGCCATGAGGCTTATGCTGAGAGCAGCCCTGAGGCTTATGCTGAGAGCAGCCCTGAGGCTTATGCTGAGAGCCGCCCTGAGGCTTATGCTGAGAGCAGCCCTGAGGTTTATGCTGAGATCCGCCCTGAGGCTTATGCTGAGAGCCGCCCTGATGAGATCTCTGGGCTTAAGTCGCCCGGAAGAAGAGAAGCCCAAGATGAGAGGCCCAAGATGAGAAGGCCGTGATAAGAAGATAGAATATCTTAGATCCAAGTCCGACTAGGACTCTTCATGTAAGCCTCCCCTCCAACTTATATAAGGAGGGGCAGGGCACCCCAAGAGGGACAAGTTTTAGACTAGCAATCACAAGTTAGGTCTAGACAGACAGATTAGAGGCTCTCGAGATTAGAGGCTTCGTAACACCTCCTTTGTAACCGAGACCTTCATGATCAATATCAATCAAGCAGGATGTAGGCTTTTACCTCCACCATGAGGGGCCGAACCTGGGTAAAACCTTGCGTCTCTCGTCTCGCTCAACCCCTCTCAAGCTACCTCTTAGATGCGTTGGCCTCACACCTAAGTTCTCTCACGAGGACATCTGGCCGTGTGAAAATTCCACGACAGTTGGCGCCCACCGTGGGGCTCACGCATGGTGGTGTTGAGTTCTTGGAGGGATCTTTTCTAGGGTTTCGAGAAGTTCGCAATTTTCGAAAGAAGAGCCTATTTGGAAGTATATGGGTCAGCTTTGAGTTCGTCAGTCCAGATTTCCGATCTGTGAGATTCAAGTTTGAGAGGAATTAGGGTTACACCCATATGCCACCACAAGTCGCCGAGATCTACAAGATCACCACCAGTCGCCGAGATTAAAATCGAGCGGGCACTACCAACAAGTCAGGTTGCCGGGATGGATTAGTACACGCTGTTGAAAAAAAAAAGCCTCGACGACCCGGATAATGTAAAACTGCTACCTCGACGACCCGGATTCAACACAATAAAGCCGCCGGTCCAAATCGCCAAGTCGCCGGGGTCGAGACGTCTCCGCTCCGGGCCTCCGTCCAGGTCGCCAGCGCCTTCAAGCTGATTTGCCATGAAGCCTTCTGATCCATGGTCGGGCTGTGCCGCCACAGTCAAACCGGCCATAAGTCGCCGTTTACACCATAATTATCAACAAAACGCTTCTGAAGCCGCCTCCGCTGCCGGGTTGAGCCGGCCCTTGTCGCCACAGCTGCCGTTGCCGGTTCGCCTCGCCGCCGGCTCTGTCGAAGATCTCGCCGAGCCGCCTCTGAGCTGCCCGTGGGCGGTGGCCTCCCCTCTGGTGCACTTTGCCTCGGCCTCCCGTGCCGAGCGCCTTTGGCCCTGTGCTGTTTCTGCTATGGCTTCGGCCCTGACCAAGCCGCCATCGCCACCTCATCTTCGCCTCCCGCTGCTGCTTTGCGCCGCTCTAAGCCAGCCCTCTCCGTCACGGAGCTTGACTCGCCTCTTCAGTGGATTCAGGCCGCCTCTTCGCCGGCCGGCTGCTTCCGCCCTGCGCGACGAGCCGCCTGATCCAAACCGCTATCGTCGAGCCGCCTGCGACCTCGCTCCACCTCGCCGGCTCGGCCACCGCTGCCAGGCCGTTTGCTTTACCTCGCCGGGTCACCTTCGTCGTGCCTATGAGCCGCCCAGTCTCCGCTGTTACAGCTGAAGCCACATCCGCCACCGGCCGCTTCTAACCCGCCTCTGTTGAGGCCTTACCTCAGGTCGCCGTTACCTCCGCGATGAGCTGCCGTGGCGCGTTGAGCCGCCCGCTGCCGTGCCTGTGCTCTCCTCCCACGGCCACCTCGTCCCCAGCCGGGGGCCTCAGCCGTTCTGTTTCAAGTCACGCCTGGGGGTCGCCGCGCCTTTGAGCCGTCGTCGGGCCTCGCAGCTCCGAGTTGCTTCCCGACCATGTCGCTTCCTCTGCTGTCGCCGCGCCAAGCCGCCGTCATCGCTCGCCTCTGCTTTCGAGCCTCTTTCGTCGAGCGGCCCCGCTCCGGCGGCCGCCTTCAAATCGCCGCCATCCCCTCCGTCTTCTGCCGAGAGCCGCCTCCGCCGCGGCTCCGCCTCGCCCGCGAACTTCTCGCCGTTGTGGCCGCCTGCTACCGAGCCACCCCCGCCGCCAGAGCCGCGTTGGGGCCTCGAACACAGCTGAATCACTTTGGCCGCCACTACCGCGAGTCGCCGGTCTTCACCATCACCCCGACGGTGCCCGTTCTGAGTCGCCACTGTGGCCTGCCTGCACCTCTGCGTGTTTTCCTGAGCTGTCGGCCCCGCCGCGCGCGCGTTCGCCTCTGCCTCATCGCCGTCAGCAAGCAGCCGTCCGCCGGGTCTTGCCGCCTCTGTGACCAGGGCCTCTGTTGCGAGTCGATGGGCGTCTCCATCGGCCTCTGCCTTGAGCCGCCTTCACTCCATCTCTGCTCTGAGCCGCCGCTGGTCCGAGCGCGCCTCGCCTCCTCTGCTGGTTCTGCCATGGTCAAGCCGGCTGCGCGTTGCTCCGCCGTCGGGCATCGAACCGCCCTCATGCTGCCCCTGGGCAGCCTCAACTGCCGCTGCGAGCCACCGGCCGCTGACCCGCCGCTCGAGCCTGCGATCTCCACTGCGTCGCTGGCTCGCATCGCCTCCACTTCAAGCCGCCATGGTCCTGGCAATGAGCTGCCATGGCGCTTGACTCGCCGTCCGCCCCGCCGAGCGGCTTCGACGACCACCCCGGTGCACTGCGTCGTATTTCCCTGACCTTGTGCGTAGCTCCGCCTCCGGCCTGCGGGCGCGTCAGCTCCAGCAGTCAGCTCCGTCCGTGTGCTCAAGGAAAAGAAAGCGTTGAGCCGGTTGGAAAAAGTCAAAGGCTCTTACTTGCACAAGCCTACAAAGATCTAATTGAGCCGGACTGGTCTGCTACTTCTACATGCGAGACCTGAGAATTCGTTTGGTAATTTAATATTATCAGTCCGTTCAAATCCACCGGATGGCAAAAAGCTACAAAAGGGTCAAGGTTTCCAGCGTTGCATGCCATGGTGAAAAAGAAAGAAAGAGAGAAAAGCGTGCGCCCGTACCATGCCGAGCTACCGACGTTTGTGCAGCGTTGCAAGTCACCAAAGATCAGGTCCTGAGGCCGTACCGTAAGTGAAAGCTCAAATGGCCAAGGCGTCTGTTTGTGCTGCAGCTCTCTACATTTTCAAGTAAGGGGTCAACCAACTGCTGCTCGCAGCTGCGCATACTTCTACTACTCACTACAAGTTCGGAGGAATTTCTACCGCTGTGTGTCAAAATCTGCAGACCAACAGACATCAATCGTAGAGAGGATGTCTGATGCTAATTGAGCGAAGCCAATTCAGTTACGTAGTAGTACTAGTTGAGTACTGTTTACGTAAAGGCCAAGTTGACAAGGCACTTCGGATTTTTAATCCCTCAAAACTGCTACAAGCACATCAGGATGGCTACCAGGAAAGAACCAAAGGCCAATGGCTAGCTAAACTGCCGGGTTACAGTCACGTGGAGGCCTGGCACAGTACTACAAGTACTATGATATTTACAGATCAGTATTTCATCTATTTTTTCGTCCACACTAGGTCCAGCATTATGCATCATCAGCATCTGCGTTCATCTGATAAGACATATCAGGTGATATCCATCTAAGTCTATTTTAATTAACACATTGTTTTTGTCAAAGAGCAATTACTTTGTCTGTATATACATATGCAGGACAACTCTCCACTACAAACGTGGCTTATACGGCGGTTTACAACGCCCATGGCCGACTCACCCGTCTGCGCCGGCTTACAACGCCATCGACGACTCGCCCGTCCACCTTTGCGGCCAACTTCTACGTCCGCGCCGGCTTACTGACGCCACTCTTACGGGATCACTCATAACCCGCCAAGGTCAAGCTTCAACACATTCCAGCGTTCCGCTGTCAAACTATGCGCCGGCTCATGCTATGGCCAAGTATGAAGAATCTCAAGCCAACTCCTCGAGTCGACTTAAGACTTGGGGGCTACACCGACATGACTCGGCAGAATTGACTATTACCACATTGGTGGAAGTTTCTGGTTCAACGTCCGGTTCAAGAGGAGATTATCTCTCGCAAGGATCAAGTCCTTAGAAAAGGCTGTCCCTCTGTATCAGAAACTGAAGAAAACAGATGACTTCAAGAAGGGCAAAGCCGCCAGCGAAAGCTTTTGAAGTTCTGAAGAAATAGTTGGCAGATCCACCTGTGTTAGCAGCTGCAATCATATTCTCTAAGTTAATCCCGCTTCCAGGACCCTGAGCTTTGTAAAGTCAATCCTAACGGGGACCCTGCACTTAGTCGAACAACAAAGACCCATATGGGTTGTGCTTACTGGTAATCCAGAAGCCTTCACCATTTTGGGACCACCAACCCTATGGGCCAAACTTACTGGTAATCCAGAAGTCGCCACCATATCGGGTTAAAGTCCTAATAAGCGGGTTGTGTTACTGGTAATCCAGAACCTTCATCCGTGTACAGGCACCCAATAAGCGGGCTGTGTTACTGGTAATCCAGAACCTTCATCTGTGTACGGGCATAAAAGACTCATGTGGGTTGAGCTTCCTGGTAATCCAGAAGCCTTCACCATCTTGGGACCATCAACCCTTATGAAGCTAAACTTACTGGTAATCCAGAAGTCGCCATATTGGGTAAAAGACCTAATAAGCGGGTTGTGTTACTGGTAATCCAGAACCTTCATCCGTGTACATGCACCCAATAAGCGGGCCGTGTTACTGGTAATCCAGAACCTTCATCCGTGTACATGCACAAATGACTTAGATGGGACGATGCTTACTGGTAATCCAGAAGCCTTCGCCATCTTGAAATCATTAACCTTATGGGCCGAACCTCCTGGAAGTCGCCACCATATTGGGAAGAAAATAACCTTATGGGCCGAACTTCCTGGAAGCCGCCATCATACTGGGGGCTTTCGCAGCCTTTTTGATGTTTTTTACAAGTTTGATAAAACTTTCTTGAGATTCACTGCTTTTGCGAGTTTTATGATTTTTTCTTTACGAACTCTTTCTAATGTTCGTGTCTGGCCGAGAGCCGCCAGTTTTTATTATACTTGTTATATCTTACGCATCTGCAAGTTTGCTGGCTATAAGCCGCCATGACTAATTTAGTTATTTGTTTAATACTTGTTAAAAGTAGTTCATACATCTTATCAAGTTTTATGACTATCTTGATGTTTGGTCGAGAGCCGCCAGCATCATACAGAGGATTCAATTTCTTTCAGAAGCAGCCAGAATAATTTTCATAAGGAAGCTTCATGCAAAGGTATCAGACTTGCTTCCCAAGGAAGCCAGTACGCATTTAAAGGGTTCCAGCTTTACTCCTGGGTCTTATTGCCTCCGGCTGAGGCCGCGTCTGCTGAAGGATTTATCTGGGCATAATCAACATTCCAGTCAATATTGGCAAAAGCTTCAAAAACTTCTTCAGCGCCTATAAGGCTTGAAGAGTCAACAGCAGGAGCAAACTCGTTTTTATGGCCTTCAGGAGGTTTCAGGTTAAGTTGGCGGCTTACCGAAGATGGCATGGCTCATTTGCCGGATGTGAAGTTTAAGATCGCTGAGCTCGTCAGAAACAGGCTTCATGCGGCTTTCAGTTTCTTCAGCACGTTTTAAACTTCAGAGTTCTGATGGGATCCAATGCTTCAGTTCCTTCAGTTTCTTCAGCACATTTTAACTTCAGAAGTTCTGATGGGATCCAATGCTTCAGTTCCTTCAGTTTCTTCAGCACGTTTTAACTTCGGAGTTTTGAGGGGATCCAATGCTTCAGTTCCTTCAATTTCTTCAGCACGTTTTAAACTTCGGAGTTCTGAGGGGATCCAATGCTTCAGTTCCTTCAATTTCTTCAGCACGTTTGACAAGGAGCTGCCTTTCTTTTTCATGTTCAGCGGTCAAGGTGACCAAACCTGGCAGCCGCCTCAGACGCGTTTTTCTCCAAAGACTTCACTCTTTCTTCAGCGGCGACTCTCAGCTCTTGTTTGGATTTAAGCTCCATTTGACAGTCGGCCAGCTGGGTTCGCAGTGAAGATAGTTGGGTCTGAAAGAAAGAGAAATCAGTATGTTATGCAGATGGAAGTATCTGAGACCCGGCAGTTTCAAAAGGACTGCCGGCTCTTGGGGACTACAGGTGGTTCTTCATTCTATTTGAGACCCGGCAGTTTCAAGAAGACTGCCGGCTCTTGGGAACTACAAGTGGTTCTTCATTGTATTTGAGACCCGGCAGTTTCAAGAAGACTGCCGGCTCTTGGGAACTACAAGTGGTTCTTCATTCTATTTGAGACCCGGCAGTTTCAAGAAGACTGCCGGCTCTTGGGGACTGCAGGTGGTTCTTCATTCTATTTGAGACCCAGCAGTTTCAAGAAGACTGCCGGCTCTTGGGGACTACAAGTGGTTCTTCATTCTATCTGAGACCCGGCAGTTTCAAGAGGATTGCCGGCTCTTGGGGACTACAAGTGGTTCTTCATTCTATCTGAGACCCGGCAGTTTCAAGAAGACAGCCGGCTCTTGGAGACTACAAATGGTTCTTCGCTCTATCTAAGACCCGACTGTTTCAAGAAGACAGCCGGCTCTTGGGGATTACACATGGGAGGTACAAGGATTTTTAGTTCATGACTGAAGATTCAGATGCACAATCCAGATTTCTACAAGGTTGCAACGCTTATATTGAAGCAAGTCTTAAGCTATCACTACGTTCCCTTCTTAAGACTTGGGGGCTACAGTGGACATATATATGTTGAAATTGAAAGAAAAATTCAAATTGACCCGGGCTGAGAAGACCCGGCTTGGAAGGACATATCCTACGAAGACATTCTATTACATGATCGGGTGTCAGCAATAATCATGACCCGGCGTTATAACTCAGCAAGGAGGAACATATGCCGGCTCAGAAGAACCTTTGATCCGGCGTACAACCTTATCAAATTTATCATTTTTGTTTGTTTTACAGGATAAGTTTAACATGGATAAATCCAAATTAAACTGGGGGCTAATGTCGGGGATTTACCCCGCGGTTATGAGTCCCTGAAGATGAGCCCTGAAGATTTATGCTGAGAGCAGCCCTGAGGCTTATGCTGAGAGCAGCCCTGAGGCTTATGCTGAGAGCCGCCATGAGGCTTATGCTGAGAGCAGCCCTGAGGCTTATGCTGAGAGCAGCCCTGAGGCTTATGCTGAGAGCCGCCCTGAGGCTTATGCTGAGAGCAGCCCTGAGGTTTATGCTGAGATCCGCCCTGAGGCTTATGCTGAGAGCCGCCCTGACGTGATCTCTGGGCTTAAGTCGCCCGGAAGAACAGAAGCCCAAGATGAGAGGCCCAAGATGAGAAGGCCGTGATAAGAAGACAGAATATCTTAGATCCAAGTCCGACTAGGACTCTTCATGTAAGCCTCCCCTCCAACTTATATAAGGAGGGGCAGGGCACCCCAAGAGGGACAAGTTTTAGACTAGCAATCACAAGTTAGGTCTAGACAGACAGATTAGAGGCTCTCGAGATTAGAGGCTTCGTAACACCTCCTTTGTAACCGAGACCTTCATGATCAATATCAATCAAGCAGGATGTAGGCTTTTACCTCCACCATGAGGGGCCGAACCTGGGTAAAACCTTGCGTCTCTCGTCTCGCTCAACCCCTCTCAAGCTACCTCTTAGATGCGTTGGCCTCACACCTAAGTTCTCTCACGAGGACATCTGACCGTGTGAAAATTCCACGACACCACCAGAGTCTGCCGCCGTCAACGGGAATCAACCCCACTGTTGCCGCCGTAGCGAAATCTTCACCAGGTTAGGGTAAGATTTCGACCCCTCATGCGCTCCAAGCTCCGATTTATGTGCATTAGGATGAGTTCCACATCTTGCCACCGATTGCAATGCTTCTGTCCACGAGATAATTCCGATAGATTAGGCGTACAAGAAATTTTAGGGTTAGGTTTTCGCTATATGTGTCTCAGAGTCACCGAGTGGAAACGAATCGGTGTCACCGATTTAGGTTTTAGGGTTCTAAGAACTTTCTTGGTGAGACCGAGTCACTATTTTTGGTGAAACCAAAAATGGTGACCAAGTTTCCATCAAAGAGTAACTCTGTCTCGGATACTCCGAAAATCTAAACTCGATGGAACCGAAACCCATATTGGAGAAATCTAAAACAGATATTTTGAGTTCAAATTTTTGCCAAATATCTGCGTTTTGTGATGCTTATCCCCTCCACTCTTCTACATCTATTCACAGGTTTAGTCTTTCAGCATGTCAGGCTCAGATGACAGTGAGAATGCCTTCAGGGAACCAAGTGTTGATCTTGATGCTGGCACTAGTCCAAAGGCCAGGTTCTCAGACCCAGGCACCCCCAGCTCACATGGCTTGCCCAAGGCAGCCATCAGGAAGCTAAACCCAAATGAAGAGGATGAAGATTTCATCCCAGATGATGCTACTTCCAAGAGGAAGACTATCAGGAAGGAGTATGCCAGCTCTGATGCTGTGAAGGCTCCTGAGACTGCAAAGAGAGGAATGTCCATTACTCTTGAGAATCCAGGCTCCTCTAGGCAGACCAAGTCTATGGCTAAGAAACCTGCCCAGAAAAAGAGAGAGAGGAAGAGAATTGTCCATGTGGTTGGAAGGCCAACTTCTATGTATGAAGACCCAACTGAGCTTGAGGAAGAGGAAGAGGAAGAACCAGCTGCAAACTCCCCTCCTTCCAAGAAGAAGCTTTTGGTTGATTCCATGACTAGCAAGCAACCTTCCAAGGCTAAGCCATCTGCTCCCAAGAAGCCAGCTGCCACCAAGCCCAAGAAGACCACCAGAGACATCCCACTAGCCGAGAAGAACAAGGGTTCTACCTTCATGGAAGAAGAAGAATATGTTGTTGTTTTGAGGAAGCTCAGATCTCACCTGCTAGAACATAATGATGATCATCCAGTGGCAGAGGATATGAAGAAGAGGAAGGATCAAGGGCTAAGGAAATGGGGAGCAACTGATCCATATGCTATCCAGAGAAGGACTGCTGTTGATGCTCGCTTCCACACTAAGGAGTAACAAGATTTTTATGGGACTGTCTTGTTAGACAAGAGTCCAGCTGTCAGTGACATGAGATACGTTCACTGGAAGTTCATCAAGGAGAATGAAGATTACTTCCCTCATGTGCTAGAAAACTTCAAGGCCATTGATATTGACACCTTTGTTGGCAGAGAGATGACAACATGGAACGATGAGATGATCATGCAATCCTATTCCACAACTCACTTCTATCCAGATGGAAAGATTGTTTGGATGACCGAGGGCACTAGGTACCAATCTACTGTTGATGAATGGGCTACCATCTTAGGAGCCCCGGAGATTCAGGATGGAGATCTTGATGTGTATACTGAGGCCAAGATGAACCACAATTCCATGGCCAACATGTATAACCCTATCCCCACAGCATATGTGAAGACACACAAGTTTGACTCTGTCTACTTCTTGCAAGAAGGACTACCCACCACCAACACTATTATGAGGCATACCTTGATGCCAAAATCAGGCGATGACAAGATGATGAGGGGGTACTCCATCAACATGCTGCACCATGTAGACACCCACACCGGGTTCAGGGTGATGGATTTGATTGTGGAGACAATCAAGAGGACTGCTGCTGACCAGAAGAGATCTTGTGGATATGCTCCATATATCCAGATGCTCACCAATTCCAAAGTTGTAAAGAGACTATATCTACTTGATCGTCCACACCTGCCACTCCGGCCAGAATTTGGGGATAACATTGTGGTGATGGATCCTAGTCATCCCACTTCAGCCACAACACAGGCTGAGGCCCAGACAGAGGCAGCTAGAGCCACTAGTGCTCAAGTTCCAAGGACGAAGAGTGACCAAATGTCCTATCTATCAGCACTATCCAAGGGATAGAGAAGAATGTGACTGAGATCCTCAAGAACCAGAAGAGTCTTGAGAGGATTGTGGAGACGAAATTTCATGGTCTAGATAACAAGGTGACTGAGCTGACCATCACTGTAAATGACTTGAAGAGGGAAGTGGATGCAGTGCCTAGCCCCAACTCCAGTGATGATGATGATAGTCCTCCTCTCCAGCCTCATACTCAGTACATGACACATGCCAGATCTTCTGTCGTGCGAGCTCCAGAGTCGAGACCATCTTCATCAACACCTGCATCAGCTCCATCAGCTCCCTCAGCACCTTCAGCATCTACTCCACCACCTCAGAGGACTTCAGCTGAAGCATTCGCAAATGCTGCTCTATCGACTCCTTCTATGACCATCGGCTAAGATAGAGCCCAGAGCGACGCTTAGCTCTATACCTTTGAACTTTTTGGTAACTTGTTGCCAAAGGGGGAGAAGTGTATAGATCATAGGGCTTCGAGAGAGAGAGTATTTTGCCTTTTGTTTGTTGTCTTTGTTTCAAAAACATTTGGTTTATCGTGTGGTTGTTCTTAAAACTTCGTCGTGTTTGATCATACGATTTGCTTGATGATGCTACTATTTCCTATCCATGTGATGCTTATATGATAATCATTCCCTCTTGTTTGTTGTCATGTGCATTGTAATCTATTCATATCATTTATGCGCACCACAAAGATGTATGTGACATGGAAGAGTTACCCATGATCCTAATCAACTGCGCATTTGCATGCAAACGCAAATTTTAAATAGTGCACAAATTTAGGGGGAGCTCTTGCTTATCACATACTTCTCCAAGCGACTATG
Source organism: Elymus sibiricus (assembly GCA_039707655.1). NCBI lineage: Eukaryota > Viridiplantae > Streptophyta > Magnoliopsida > Poales > Poaceae > Elymus > Elymus sibiricus. The sequence goes on along the minus strand of CM077673.1, from coordinate 380,388,254 downwards.
CTATTCATTGTTTTATCCCTATCGAAGCTTTGATCTATACGTTGTCATCAATTACCAAAAAGGGGTAGATTGAAAGCACAACTTCTCCCTAGGTGGTTTTGGTAATTAATAACAACATATATTTCATTGGACTAATGATTCTACCAAGTATATTTCAAGAAAAGTTCAATGAATGGATTGGCAAAGGATTGTGAGGATACCCCCTAGATGCAAGGAACATCTATTGGCAACAAGCTTCAAGACTCTACATTTTGCATTTTGTGAGAAATCACTTTTGAGTCCCATACGTCTCCATCGTATCTATAATTTTTGATTGTTTCATGCCAATATTATACAACTTTCACATATTTTTGGCAACATTTTATATGATTTATTGGACTAACATATTGATCCAGTGCCCAGTGCCAGTTCCTGTTTGTCGCATGTTTTTTGTTTCGCAGAATATCCACATCAAACGACGTCCAAACGCGATAAAAATTTATGGAGAATTATTTTGGAATATATGTGATTTTTGGGAGTTGGAATCAATGCAAAAGGGGCCCCACAGCCACTACAAGACACCAGGGTGCGCCCCAGGGCCCAGGTGCGTGGTGGTGGGTTATGCCCTCCTCGTAAGTCAGTTGGAGCTCTACTTCGGGCGCAAGGAAGCTTATATCCGGAAAAAAATCGTGTTAAAATCTCAGCGCAATCGAAGTTACGGATCTCTAGAAATATAAGAAACGGTTTTCGGCCAGAAAACAGGAATGCGAAACAGAAGAGAACAGAGAGGGAGATCCAATCTCGGAGGGGCTCCTGCCCCTCCGCCGCCATGGAGGGCATGGACCAGAGGGGGAACTCTCCTCCCATCTAGGGGGAGGCCAAGGAAAAAGAAGAAGGAGGGGGGGGGGTCTCTCTTCCCCTCTCTCACGGTGGAGCCGGAACGCCGCCGGGGCAATCATCGTGGCAACGATCTACACCAACAGCTTCGCCGCCGTCAACACCAACTCTCTCCCCCTCTATGCAGCGGTGCAACACCTCTCTTCCCCGCTGTAAGCTCTACTTAAACATGGTGCTCGACTCCATATACTATTTCCCAATGATATGTGGCTATCCTATGATGTTTAAGTAGATCCGTTTTGTCCTATGGGCTAATTGATGATCGTGATTGGTATGAGTGTATATTTTATTATGGTGCTATCCTATGGTGCCCTCTTTCTCGCGCAAACGCGGGGGATCCCCACTGTAGGGTGTTGCAATGTGTTCATGATTTGCCTATGGTGGGTGGCGTGAGTGATAGAATACACAGACCCGAGTAGGTGGGTTGTTGCATATGGGAGTAAAGATGACTTGATACTTAATGCTATGGTTGGGTTTTACCTTAATGGTCTTTGGTAGTTGTGGATGCTTGCTAGAGTTCCAATCATAAGTGCATATGATCCAAGTACAGAAAGTATGTTAGCTCATGCCTCTCCCTCAGATAAAATTGCAAGAATAATTACCGGTCTAATTATCAATTGCCTAGGGACAAATAACCTTCTTGTTTGACAAAAGCTTTCTACTAAACAATTAACTTTTATTATCTTGCAATTTACTCGTAGTTTTATTCCCGCTAAGTACTTCTAGTTTTATTCGTGCAAACTATCCTTTCACCTACAAAATAGTTTCACACTTGTTCTAGGTAAAGCAAACGTTAAAGTGTGCATAGAGTTGTATCAGTGATCGATAGAACTTGAGGGAATATTTGTTCTACCTTTATCTCCTCGTTGGGTTCGACACTCTTATTTATCGAAAAAGGCTACAAATGATCCCCTACACTTGTGGGTTATCAAGACCTTTTTCTGGCGCCGTTGCCGGGGAGCAATAGCGTGGGGTGAATATTCTCATGTGTGCTTGTTTGCTTTATCACTAAGTAATTTTTATTTTCTGTTATTAGTTGTTTTATATCTTTAGTTATGGATATGGAACACAAAACACCAAAAAAATCAGTGGTACTTGCTACTCATGGAGATGGGGAACCTCCTAAAACCCTCGATGCTCGTTATGTAGGACGCGTTAATTACTCCTTTGATAATCCTGAGAATTCATCATTAAACTTTATAATGGGAGACATGTTGGATCAACGTGAGTAATTTAGGGATTATCGCTTATCTCAAAAAGGGAAACACTTATGGGATCAAATTAGAATATTGCAATGGTTTACTTGGGATGCATGCTTGAGATGTGATTTTACTTGTTGCTCTAAGATAGAGGCTCCACACCTTCCCTTTCAATGTAAATTTAACGATAATGAAACCTTGGCTTCTTATGCTAAAGGTATTTATGATTACTATGACATGGAACGAATAGAAGAATTTGTTGCTTTTAAAGGTGCTTATGAAATTGCTTCTTTGCTTGAAAAGTATGATGATGTTCCTTACAAATCTGAAAATTTATCCATACTTCAATATTGCTTTGATAATTGCGAATACAATTATGATATTATTGAATTTATTGAAAGAATGACCGCTGCCTTGGAAGAGACTAATATTTTGTAGGAATCTATGGAAGAAGAAATTGTTGAAATTGTGAGTTCATTAGATGAAAAAGATGAGGAGACTCTTCAACTCATACATTGTTTAATTTCCCTTCGAACATACCGAAGAATGAATGCTATGATCCCTTGGATTCATTTGAAATATCCCTTTTTGATGAACTTGATGCTTGCTATGCCTGTGGCCAAGATGCCAATATGAATTATGCTTATGGAGATGAACTTGCTATAGTTCCTTATGTTAAGAATAATTGTTGCTATTGCACGCACACATGATAGTCCTATTATCTTTTTGAATTCTCCCAACTACACTATATCGGAGAAGTTTGCTCTTATTAAGGATTATATTGATGGGTTGCATTTAGCTACTACACATGATGATTTTGATGAATATAATATGCATGTGCTTGCTGCTCCCACTAGCAATTATTATGAGAGAGTAACCAAATCTTCACCTCTCTATGTTTCCAGTACTATAAAATTGCAAGAAACTACTTATGCTATGTATTGGCCTTTACTTGATGTGCATGAATTGTTCTTGTATGACATGCCGATGCATAGGAAGAGAGTTAGACATCGTCATTACATGATGTATGTTGCTTTGTGCTCACTACTAAATTACAAATCATTGTTAATTAAAATTGGCTTTGATATACCTTGGGATCCGGGTGGATCCATTACTTGAGGACTTTATGCCTAGCTTAATGGATTTAAAGAAAGCACTGCCAGGGAGACAACCCAGAAGTTTTAGAGAGTCATTTTATTCTATTGAGTGATTTTATAAAGTTTAAAAACAAAAAAATATAGAGGGGAACCTAAAACTTCACAAAAAGAAAGGTGAAACTGATAGAGATGATGAACATCATTGAAGTGGGGCTAGCCTTGAACTTTGTTCATGCCCATGGAAACTTTGTGAATCTTGAATCACAGAAACTTTTCAACAAAAATAATTATCCCCTTGTACAAATCCATTGTATTATAAAAATAATGTGCCAAGATTTGCCTTTAGGATGATTAGATTGCTTGCTGGTATGTGCGGTGTAAAAACAGAAACTTTGGTTGTAGTGCGTGAATTTACATTTTTTTACTGGAATGTCAAAAGTTTCTGAATTTTTTATATATTATTGATATACAAAAGTTTTATTTCTTCCTAATTTTTCAGAATTTTTGGAGTTACAGAAGTATGGTCAAAGTTCAGATTACTACAGACTGTCCTGTTTAAGATAGATTCTGTTTTTGATGCATTGTTTTGCTTGTTTTGATGAAACTATTGATTTTATCGGTGGTATAAGCCATGGAGAAGTTATAATACATCACGCATAATGCAAATATAAAATATGAATGGGTTTGCAATAGTACTTAAAGTAGTAATTTGCTTTATTATACTAACGGATCTCACCAGTTTTCCGTTAAGTTTTGTGTGGATGAAGTGTTCAAAGATCGAGGAGGTCTCGATATGAGGAGAAGGAGGAGAGGCAAGAGTTCAAGCTTGGGGATGCCAAAGGCACCCCAAGTAAATATCCAAGGATACTCAAGCATCTAAGCTTGGGGATGCCCCAGAAGGGATCCCATCTTTCTTCAACAAGTATCGGTATGTTTTCGTTTTCGTTTCGTTCATGTGATATGTGTAAATCTTGGAGCGTCTTTTGTGTTTAGTTTTCACTTTTCTTTTATGCACCTTGCTAGTCTGAGATAGTCCATGGTTGATTTATAGAATGCTCATTGCACTTCACTTATATCGTTTGAGTATGGCTTTATAGAATGCTTCATGTGCTTCACTTATATCATTTGAAGTTTGGATTGCCTGTTTCTCTTCACATAGAAAACCGTTATTTGTAAAATGCTCTTTTGCTTCACTTATATTTATTAGAGCATGGTCTTTTGTAGAAATAATTAAACTCTCTTGCTTCACTTATATCTATTTAGAGAGTCAACATGAATTGGTCATTTGCATGGTTAGTCATAAAATCCTACATAAAACTTACGCATCACTGAATATGATATGTTTGATTGCTTGCAATAGTTTTGCGATATAGAGATGATAATATGTGGGAGGTACTAGTGGATGATCATGTTTAGTAAGATATTGTTGTTAAGGTTTGTGATTCCCGAAGCATGCACGTATAGTCTCCCTTTATGCCAGGAAGTTGGAGCACAATTTATCCTTGATTGCCTATCTTTGTTTGAAGGTCGAGGGCGCGCGATGGTTAACTCCTACCAACCTCCCCCCTAGGAGCATGCGTAGTAATACTTTGCTTCGGGGGCTAATAAACCTTTGTAATAAGTATGTGAGTTCTTTATGACTAATGTGAGTCCATGGATTATACGCACTCTTACCTTTCTGCAATTTGCTAGCCTCTACGGTACCGTGCATTGCCCTTTCTCACCTCGAGAGTCGGTGCAAACTTCGCCGGTACATCCAAACCCCGTGATATGATACACTCTATCACACATAAGCCTTATTATATCTTTCTCAAAACAGCCACCATACCTACCTATTATGGCATTTCCATAGCCATTCCGAGATATATTGCCATGCAACTTCCACCGCTTCCGTTTTGATGACTTGAGCATTCATTGTCATATTCCTTTACATGATCGTAAGATAGCTAGCATGATGTTTCCATGGCTTGTCTGTTTTTTGATATCTTTGCTGCGCTAGATCATTCCATTCATATAGGGTCATACTTTTTTCTACTATCGAGTTGTAATATTGATTTGTAAGTAAATAGAAGTGTGATGATCATCATTATTCATTATTAGAGCATGTCCCAGTGAGAAAAGAATGATTCCCCCACAAGTCGGTATGAGGCTCCGTACAAATATAAAATGAAAAAAAAGAAAGAAAAAAAGGAAAAGAAAAAAGAAGAAGAAAAAAAGAAAAAAAGAAAAAATATGAGAGACAAAGAGAGAAGGGGCATGCTAATTCCACACTTGTGCTTCAAAGTAGCACCATGTTTTTCATATAGAGAGTCTCCTATGTTGTCATTTTCATATACTAGTGGGAATTTTTCATTATAGAGTTAGATGCACACCCACTTAGTTTTCACATTGAGCTTTCATACACTTATAGCTCTTAGTGCATCCGTTGTATGGCAATCCCTACTCCTCACATTGATATCAATTGATGGGCATCTCCATAGCCCGTTGATTAGCCGCTTTGATGTGAGACTTTCTCACCTTTTTGTCTTCTCTATATTAATGTCTACCACCGCATTCTATTCCACCCATAGTGCTATATCCATGGCTTGCGTTCATGTATTGCGTGAGAGTTGAAAATGCTGAAGCGCGTTAAAAAGTATGAACCAATTGCTTGGCTGACACCGGGGTAGTACATGATTTATACTTTGTGTTAAGAAGATAGAGCATGACAAGGCTATATGATTTTGTAGGGATATCGTTCTTTATCCTTGATATTTTGAAAGACATGATTGTTTATTGGGATGCCTGAGTATTAATGTCTTTATGTCAAATAATAGACTATTGCTTTGAATCACTCATGTCTTAATATTCATGCCATGATTAGATATATGATCAAGATTATGCTAGGTAGCATTCCACATCAAAAATTATCTTTTTTATCATTTACCTACTCGAGGACGAGCAGGAATTAAGCTTGGGGATGCTGATATGTCTCCGTCGTATCTATAATTTTTGATTGTTTCATGCCAATATTATACAACTTTCACATATTTTTGGCAACATTTTATATGATTTATTGGACTAACATATTGATCCAGTGCCCAGTGCCAGTTCCTGTTTGTTGCATGTTTTTGGTTTCGTAGAATATCCATATAAAATGACGTCCAAATGCGATAAAAATTTATGGAGAATTATTTTGGAATATATTTGATTTTTTGGAGTTGGAATCAACGCAAAAGGGGGCCCACAACCACCACAAGATAACAGGGCGCGCCCTAGGGCCCATGCACGTGGTGGTGGGTTGTGCCCTCCTCGTAAGTCGGTTGGAGCTCTACTTCGGGCGCAAGGAAGATTATATCCGAAAAAAAATTGTGTCAAAATCTCAGCGTAATCGGAGTTACGGATCTCTGGGAATATAAGAAACGGTTTTCTGGCAGAAAACAGGAACGCGAAACAGAAGAGAACAGAGAGGGAGATCCAATCTCGTAGGGGCTCCTGCCCCTCCGCCGCCATGGAGGCCATGGACCATAGGGGGAACTCTCCTCCCATCTAGGGGGAGGCCAAGGAAGAAAAAGAAGGAGGGGGGCTCTCTCCCCCTCTCTCCCGGTGGCGCCGGAACGCCGCCGGGGCAATCATCGTGACGGCGATCTACACCAACAACTTCGCCGCCGTCAGCACCAACTCTCCTCCCTCTATGCAGCGGTGTAACACCTCTCTTCCCCGCTGTAATCTCTACTTAAACATGGTGCTCAACTCCATATACCATTTCCCAATGATATGTGGCTATCCTATGATGTTTGAGTAGATCCGTTTTGTCCTATGGGCTAATTGATGATCGTGGTTGGTATGAGTGTATATTTTATTACGGTGCTGTCCTACGGTGCCCTCCATCTCGCGCAAACTTGGGGGATCCCCGCTGTAGGGTGTTGCAATGTGTTCATGATTTGCCTATGGTAGGTGGCGTGAGTGACAGAATACACAGACCCGAGTAGGTGGGTTGTTCCATATGGGAGTAAAGAGGACTTGATACTTAATGCTATGGTTGGGTTTTACCTTAATGATCTTTGGTAGTTGCGGATGCTTGCTAGAGTTCCAATCATAAGTGCATATGATCCAAGTACGGAAAGTATGTTAGCTCATGCCTCTCCCTCATATAAAATTGGAAGAATGATTACCGGTCTAGTTATCAATTGCCTAGGGACAAATAACCTTCTTGTTTGACAAAAGCTTTCTACTAAACAATTAACTTTTATTATCTTGCAATTTACTCATAGTTTTATTCCTGCTAAGTACTTCTAGTTTTATTCGTGCAAACTATCCTTTCACCTACAAAATAGTTTCATACTTGTTCTAGGTAAAGCAAACGTTAAAGTGTGCGTAGAGTTGTATCGGTGGTCGATAGAACTTGAGGGAATATTTGTTCTACCTTTAGCTCCTCGTTGGGTTTGACACTCTTATTTATCAAAAAAGGCTACAAATGATCCCCTACACTTGTGGGTTATCAAGTCAATAGGAAAGCCAATACTATTAAAAGGGGATGAGGTATCTATGATGATCTGGTTGCTCAAGTGCTTAGAGTTAGCAACCAAAAATACACATGAAATTCTCCCACAAAATACTCTGTCGAAACCCTACCACTCAAATTCGGGGCCACCAAGTTTTCCAAATCGACCCTACCGAGTTTCACCTTAGGCAGATCCTAAGCCAAACCCTAAGGTCTCGGTGACACCAACTTCCATTTTGGTGAAACCGAAATCAGTGGCCAACTTTCGGGTAACCCATTTCTAAGAATCGGAATTTCCGACTTTTGTAAATCAGTCTCACCGAGTTTTGGCAACTGCCTAGGTCAGCCAATTCGGTCCCACTGAGATTTATATATCGGTCTCATCGAAACGCCAAAAGTTGACACATTTTGCACTAGTCGGTGCAACCGAGTTTTTGCTTCGGTTTCACTGAGTTGGGCAATAAAGTTGTAACGGTTGGATTTTTGGAGATGCCTATATATACCCCTCCACCTACCTCTCACTTGAAGAGAAATCACTCAGAACAGACCAACATTTGCCCCATCCATTTTTCTGAGAGAGAACCACCTACTCATGTGTTGAGATCAAGATCTTCCACTCCAACCATATGAATCTTGATTTCTAGCCTCCCCAAGTTGCTTTCCACCCAATCAACCTCTTCGACCAAGCCAAATCTGTGTGAGAGAGTGATTGTGTGTTGAGGAGACTATCTTTTGAAGCACAAGACCAAGGAGTTCATCATTGTTACCACATCTATTACCTTTTGGAGAGTGGTGTCTCCTAGATTGGTTAGGTGTCGCTTGGGAGCCTCCGTCTTCGTGTGCGGAGTTGAACCAAGAAGTTTGTAAGGGCAAGGAGACGCCTACTTCGGGAAGATCTTCTCCGAGTGAGGCTAGTCCTTCGTGGACATAAGCCGTGATGGAATATACGAGGTTGCTACTTTGTGGACCATTATGGGTGGAGCCCTCCATTTACTCTCGCGACCGCTACCCTTTGTGGGTTGAAGTCTCCATCAACGTGGACTTACGATAGCACCAACTATTAGAACCACGAGAAAAATCTTCATGTCTCCAATTGCTTTTGATCCTCCTATCCCTTCCCTCTACTTATATGTGCATGTCTTTACTTTCTGCTGCTATACTCTTAGACTTGCATGTGTAGGGTGTGCTTGACTTGATACAATTGCTAAAACTTGCCAACATCTAAAATTGGGAAAACGCTAGAATTTTAATTTGGTCAAGTAGTCTAATCACACCCCCATCTAGATATACTTTGGATCCTACAACACCTTGGAGTAACCAGTGGATGACCCGGGATGCATGGAGAAGCACCATGACATCTTGCGGAAAGCTTCAACCAGACTCAAAGAGATGAAAGAATACTTCATGCCCGAAAGCTTACGTGTGCAGCTACAAGTCATTATGGGCTCTGGCTTGGTTGACCTTAGTTGTAAGTCTGGCTGGGATGGTGCTAGCAAATGTAGTTGACGGTAGGATAGGATGGGCACCAGACGGTGGTCAGGGGAACTCTTTGAAAGACCATGTTTCTTTCGTCCTGTTCTCTAACACTCGACAGTGCAAGGACTTACAAGGAGGGAACGATTTTTGTGGGTAAAGTGCACAACACTCTGCAGAGTTAAAACCTAATCGATTAGCTGTGTCCCTGGTTACGGACAATTTGTGCCTCTGGACTTGGATCTATCTTTGAACTCTCAACACCGAACTAATAACTAATTGTGGGCAACTTATGATTCTTGTGGGCTATGAGACATCGGTTGGCGGAATCATGTCATGGCAGATAACTCTATAGTGAAGAATCCTGATATTCCTTTGATGTAGGGAAAATAAAACCAGCTTTTATGCAAAAACTCAGACACAGGGCCACAAAGCCCTATTGCATACAGAATAGTCGTTATCATCTGCTTCTACTGTGATCCGGTACATTCAATGTACCGACCTACACGGCTGCAACGTATGATGTTGCAGGAATTCAACGACGAGTAAGAGTTACGATATAGGGTTACAGTCTATACTAAACTTGTCGTTGGCGTTGATGGGACTCCACATCCTTAATGATTTGTTTCGGCTGTGATATAAGGTATAATCTGGATCTACAATATTCACTTTACATATGATGTTATGGTATTTCATCGAAGTACTGTGTGTGCCAGCATACTGATCCAGGGATGGCACAGAAAGCACAGAGACTTGACCGTATTGGGTCGGGTCGCTACAGAGATGGTATCACAGCACATTTTGAGTGTAGGATGTGACCCTAGAAACTGAAAAGTCCTAGGAAAAGATATCTCTAAAACTTTATTTTCAAAAAAATCCTTTACTTCCCATCCTTTTCTGATTTTATCAAATGGTTCCTCTTACCTCAAATAGTTAGAATACACCCTTTCTCTTTTGACCACCCAGAGAATCAACCGAGGACCAATTCAGAGTGTAATGGATTCATCATGCAGAATTGAAGCTACAACAATTGAACACTCCGAAGATTTGAAGAAATTGAAAACCCTGAAGAATTCCAAGATTTACATGACACTTTAGAAGACCAAAACCCCTGTTGTGTACTCACGTTAGATACGATGAATTGTGAGCTGTCATGTTGTGATGTTTTTTCCCGACATCCACAAATTGTAGGATCGAAAGTATGTCTAGAGGGGGTGATTAGACTACTTGACAAAATAAATTTTCTACGTTTTCCCAATTTTAAGTGTTGGCAGATTTTAGCAGTGATAGCGAGTCAAGCACACCCTACACATGCATGTCTAAGAGTATAGCAGCGGAAAGTAAAGGCAAGCATATGTAATAGAGGATAGGGAGGAAGATCAAACACAATTTGGAGACACGAAGATTTTTCTCGTGGTTCCGATAGGTGGTGCTATTGTACGTCCACGTTTATGGAGTCTTCAACCCACGGAGGGTAACGGTCGCGAGTGTCCATGGAGGGCTTCACCCATAAGGGTCCACGAAGTAGCAACCTTGACTATTCCATAACGGCTTCCGTCCACGAAGGACTAGCCTCACTATGGGTAGATCTTCACGAAGTAGGCGATCTCCTTGCCCGTACAAACTTCTTGGTTCAACTCCACAACACGAAGTAGGAGGCTCCCAAGCGACACCTAACCAATCTAGGAGGCACCCCCCCCCCCCAAAAGGTAATAGGCTCGATAACGATGATGAACTCCTTGGTCTTGTGCTTCAAGATGATAGACTCCTCAACACTCAATCACTCTCTCACAGATTTGCTTTGGTGGAAGAAATTGATTGGGTGGAAAGCAACTTGGGGAGGCTAGAAATCAAGATTCATATGGTTGGAGTGGAATGGATTGATCTCAACACATGAGTAGGTGGCACTCTCTCAGAAAATCAGATGGGGCAAGTATGGAATAGTTCTGAGTGCTTCTCTGTCGAGTGAGTGGTGCTGAAGGGGTATATATAGGTATCTCCAAAAATCCAACCGCTACACGTTTACTGACCAACTCGGTGACACCAAAGTATAAAACTCGGTGGTACCGAGTTGCTCAAAAGGTAGCAACTTTTGAATCTCGGTGAGACCGATATATAGTTCTCGACAGTACCGACAAAGGTGACCAACGGTCAGAATGCAAACTCGGTGGCACCGATCCGGAAAAATTGGAAATTCCGAATTTAAGAAAAGGGGCAATAGAAAGTTGGCAACTGAAACTCGGTGGCACCGATGCAGAATCGGTTGTACCGAAAACTTAGGGTTTGGCTGGGATTTGTCTGAGGTGAAAATCGGTAGGCCGAGTGGGAAATATTGGTGGCACCGATTTTGCATGATAGGCTTTTGACATTCTTTTGTGGAAGAGCTTGTGGGTGTTTTTGGTGACTATCACTTGTGCACGTGGAGCATTTTGTTCACCATCAGTATCTCACCCCCTTTTAATAGTATTGGCTTTCCTATAAACTCAAAGTGATTTCTCACAAAGTAAAATGTAGAGTCTTCTTGCTTGAAGCTTTGCCAATCCTATTCCTTGCATCTAGGGGTCTCTCCACAATCCTTTTGCCATCCCATCATTGAAATTTTCCTGAAATATACTTAGTGGAAACATTAGTCCAATGAGATATATGTTGTTATTAATTACCAAAACCACCAAGGGAGCAAATGTGCTTTCACAAATAAAACCTATTTTCAAAACTATTGTTTGTATTGCGTGTATCTCCCTCTATTTCTCTCTCGTATCTCATCCCAAAACCTTTGGACCCAATAGATGATGAATGAAGATGGACTTGTATTCTCTGGACCGTTGACTCCACTGGAGGCAGAGCTATGGATACAAAACCTGGAGAATCACTTCCGGAACAATGTTGTTGGAAGAAAGTATGAGGTTCAATATGCTCTTCAGTACTTTACAAAAAATTGCTGCGACCTGGTGGAAAATGCATCAAGCCATACAAGGATGTAATAGAGCAAAAACTTGGGAGGAATTCAAGAAGACCCTGTTGAGATCTCGTCTTATTTGGAAGCACTATGATAACCCGATGAAGAAACCTTGTGCTGCAAGATATGCAGAGAAAAAGGACACACCTAAGAAGAACACCAGGATGAATGCCCCCATTGTGAGGAACATCAACTAGAGGGAGAATGCCCAACTAGGCAGGTGACATGTTTCTTTTGTGAAGGAACTACTCATTAACCGGCTCAATGCCAAATTTACACCAAGGTATAAGAAGTCATCAAGCAACAGAAGGAAGCCATGAAGGAAGCGCTCGGGGAAAGTTTAGAAGAACCTTGAAAGCACAGTATGCTCCCTTGGTGGTTTTGATAATTCATGACAACATACATTGTCTCTTAGACTAATACTCTTATCTAGTGCATTTCAGATAAAGTCCACAGAGAGTGCTAGCTAAGGATTGTGTGGAGCATCCCCAAGAAGAGGAAGGAGAAGGAATAGGATTGGCAAAGCTTCAAGCAAGAAGACTCTACATTTTACTTTGTGAGAAATCACTTTGAGTCTATAGGAAAGCCAATACTATTAAAAGGGGGTAAGGTATTGATGGTGAACAAAATGTTCCACGTGCACAAGTGATAGTCACCAAAAACACCCACAAGCTCTTCCACTAAAGTCTGTCAAAAGCCTATCATACAAAATTGGTGCCACCAATATTCCCCACTCGGCCCCACCGATTTTCACGTCAGACAGATCCCAGCCAAACCCTAAGTCTTTGGTACAGCCAATTCTGCATCGGTGCCACCAAGTTTAGATTGCCAACATTCTGTTGCCCCTTTTCTTCAATTCGGAATTTCTGAGTTGTTTGGATCGGTGCCACCGAGTTTTGCAATCTGACCATTGGTCACCTGATCGGTACTGCGGAGACTTATATATCGGTCTCACCGAGATTCGAAAGTTGCTACCTTTTGAGCAACTCGGTACCACCGAGTTTTACACTTCGGTGTCACCGAGTTGGTCATTATAGGTGTAACGGTTGAATTTTTGGAGATGCCTATATATACCCCTTCACCACCGCCCACTCGCAAGAGAAGCACTCAGAACTATTCCATACTTGCCCCATCCAATTTTCTGAGAGAGAGCCACCTACTCATGTGTTGAGATCAAGCCATTCCATTCCAACCATATGAATCTTGATTTCTAGCCTCCCCAAGTTGCTTTCCACCCAATCAATCTCTTCCACCAAAGCCAAATCTATGAGAGAGTGATTGTGTGTTGAGGAGGCTATCATCTTGAAGATCAAGAGCAAGGAGTTCATCGTTACTATCGAGCCTATTACCTTTTGGAGGGTGGTGCCTCCTAGATTGGTTAGGTGTCGCTTGGGAGCCTCCTACTTCGTGTTGTGGAGTTGAACCAAAAAGTTTGTACGGGCAAGGAGATCGCCTACTTCGTGAAGATCTACCCATAGTGTGGCTAGTCCTTCATGGACGGAAGCCGTTATGGAATAGTCAAAGTTGCTACTTTGTGGACCCTTATGGGTGGAGCCCTCCGTGGACTCTCGCGACCGTTACCCTCCGTGGGTTGAAGACTCCATAAACGTGGATGTACAATAGCACCACCTATCGGAACCACGGGAAAAATCCTTGCGTCTCCAAATTTTGTTTGATCTTTCTCTCCCTACACTCTCTTACATGTGCTCGTCTTACTTTCCGTTGCCATACTTGTTGACTAACATGTGTAGGGTGCATTAGACTTGTTATAATTGCTAAAACTGCCCACCAATTAACTTGGGAAAAGGTTAGGTTTTAATTCTTGCAAGTAGTATATTCACCCCCCCTCTAGACACACACACACTTCTAGTGATCCTACAAACTTGTGATGACGGAAGACGTTGAAGATACAAATGAAGAAGGCCTAATCAGATTTTACGCCATCAACTTCTCTCTTGAGCTCAGTTACAGTCACTGTGAGCTCATCCACCTTGTTGTTGAGAATGTGAAACTTGTTCTCAACAATCCTTCCCAGACTCTGCTGGTTCTTCAAGATATTTCCAATGTCCTTCTGCATGCTAAGCACGGAACTGGGAAGAAGATCCATCTGCTCACTCCGGGTCTTTGGCACCTGAGCACTAGTGTCTCTGGCTGCCTCTGTCTCTGCCTGTGCTATAGCTGAGGTGGGATGATCTGGATCCATCACCATGACATTGTCTTCGAGCTCTGGCAGGATTAGCAAGTGTGGTCGATCAAGTGCATACACGTGCTTCTCCAGCTGGGAGTTGATAAGCATCTGAATGTATGGTGCATATCCACATGATCTCTTTTGATCTGCAGGAGTCCTCTTCATGGTCTCAACTATCAAGTCCATCACCCTAAATTTGGTGTGTTGATCAATATGGAGCAACATGTTGATAGAATAGCCTCTGATCATCTTCTCATCTCCATACTTAGGCATCAATGTATACCTCAAGATGGTGTTGGTGGTGCATAGGCCAGCCTGAAGAAAATAGATGGATCCAAGCTTGTGTGAATGCACATTTGCAGCAGGGATCTCATTGTACATATTGGCCATGGAGTTGTGGTTTCCCTTGGGCTCAGAGTACACATCCAAGTCACCTTCTTGCACCTGTGGGGATCCTAAGATGGTTGCCCACTCATCAACAGTGGATTCATATCTGGTGCCTTCAGTCATCCATACAATCATACCATCTCCATAGAAATGAGCAGTGGAGTAGAATTGCATGATCATCTCGTCATTCCAGGCAGTGAACTCTTTTCCAACAAACTCATCAATGCCAATGCAGTGGAAATTATCCTGCACACATGGAAAGAAATCTTGGTTCTTCTTGATGTACTCCCAATCAACATACCTCATATCACTAACTGTAGGGCTCTTGTCTAGCAGAATAGTCTCATAGAAGTCTTGTTGTTCCTTGGTGTAGAATCGGTAGTCTACTGCTGTCCTTCTCCTCTGAGAATAAGGATCTATGGCTCTCCACTCTCTCAGTCCAGAGTCCTTCCTCTTCTTCATGTCCTCAGCAAGAGGATGGCTGGCATTGTGCTCAGGAAGGTGTGGCCTCAGCTTCAGCAAAACTGACAGTGCTTCCTCCTCAGCTTCTCTGAAGGTAGTACCTTTGTTTTTGGCAGCAACTGGGATGTCTGTGGTAGTCCTCTTGGGCTTTGTAGCAATGGATTTCTTGGCTGCAGCTGGCTTGCTCTTGGATGGGGCCTAGCTTGGCATAGCATCAGCAAGCAGCTTCTTCTTCTTCTTAGGAGGAGCCTTGGTAGCTGGCTCTTCCTCTTCCTCAGCCTCAGCATCAGCTGGATCTTCATACATAGAAGTTGGTCTTCCAATAACATGTATGATCCTTTTCCTACTTGTCTTCTTCTCTCCTGCCTTCTTGGGCATAGACTTCCTTGGGGGCTCAACAGACATGGAAGCCCTATCACTCACATGTGCTTTCATAGCCTCTGAGGTGGCATACTCCTTCCTTACTACCTTTCTTGTTGAGGTAGTCTCATTAGCAGACTTCTTAGCAGCCTTGTCTGCTTTGTCTTGCCTTTGCTTGGCAAGGACCTCTTCTGGCACAAAATCTGAATCTTCTTCATCTGAATTCAACTTCCTTCTGGCTCTAGTTGCAGCTTTAGGCAGATCTTGGGAGCTAGGATTGTCATCTGAAGCAAAAGAGCTAGCCTCAGGACTAGTGCCTGGGTCTGCATCAACACTGGGCTCTTTGAGATTATTCCGACTGTCATCTGATCCTGACATCTCTAACCCTGTGAAAGGAGTATAGAAGAGCAGAAATGGTTGAGAATCACAAAACACAGAGGTTTTAAAAGTTTGAACAAAGAAAACCTTAGTTTTAGCTTTCTGTAGAACAAAATTCGGTAGCAGCGAGTCAGATTTTTCGGATTCACCGAGACAGATGGTCTGCTTCACAGAGACATGGCAGTTTCTTCGGTGACACTGAAAGAAACCACTCGGTCTCACCGAGACCATTCTCAGAAACCCTAGAATCAAAATCAGTGGAACCAATGTTTGTGACTTGGTGACACCGAGAGTTGTTCTGCGGACGGCTAACCCTAACTTTTTCTTCGTTCGCTAATCTATGAGAGCTTCTGGTGGAGCAGGAGTATTGCAGATGGTGGCTTATCGACGAAAATATCCCAATGCGCAAGAATCGGACAGTGGAGCGCAAGGGGAGATTGGATCATACCCTAACTTGGTGAAGATCCGCTACGGCGACGACGACGGAGTAGATTCCCGTCGACGGCGAGGATCCTAGCAGCGGAGGCGCTCGGGGAAGCAAGGGCGATGACCAGGGGTCCAGGTGCGGCATGTAGGGGCTGGGGAACACGGCGCTCGAAGATTTAATTTCAAAGCATCGGGTCCATGGAATATATACCCCTCACTGTCGGTGTCACTGATACAAAAATTTCGGTGCCACTGAGTTCCACTGCTGTCAGTTGACATGGAAACTCGGTGCAACCGAGATTATGGTATCGGTGGTACCGAGATGCAAAATTAGGTCAACCCTAAGGCAATCGGTGGAGCCGAGAATTTTATGTTGGTCACACCGAGTTACACTGTAGGGAGGTTTTGGAAAGCAGCCCTTGTCGATACAGAACTCCGAGTGCATCTCACACAGAGGGATCGAGAAGTGCTTGTTCAAGTTTTGTGATGTAGCATGAATATAACTTGAGATGAGAAAGCATAGATAGCTAGAGAGGGGTCCTAGGCATTCTTGTCCATCCAATTGGCAAAAGAGAAAACAAAGTCCAAATAGCAACAATTGGATGTCCTCGAATGATAAAAGCTATGCAAACCTGCATGCTCACACAATAAGATGTCCAATGAAATCATGGCAAACATGCAAAACCACTCTAGTGTCTACCAAGCACTTTGGCGATGATGGAGTCATCTATATATGAGTATATTGAGTTAGGAGCCAAGTAAGAATACTTGATCATAGGCCATACTCATCGTTTAAGCACAAGTGGGGTTACCACTTTTACATAAATCATTTAATGTTGTCACATTCTTAAGAGATGCTTTAACTCAAGTCTTAGAGTAAAGCTCCTCCTTGATGTGACATACCCCCATAAGAGGGATAAACTAACCTTGGGTTTGTCGTAGAAGACGTCATGTGGGTGATGTAGTGGTGGATGCTCAAGGTTGATGAAGATCATCTTGAGTTGGGAGCATCCTTGTTGTTTCCTTACTCTTCTCACCTACATGGGTTAGTCCCAAGCACAAGAGACAAATACAAGGATATCTATGGACATGGAGTGCAAAGCATATAAGATGATGTCCATGGATTCTTTAACTACCTTGTCCCTTGCTTACCTTTGAGGGAATATGTGACTCTTTGAACTATTGCATAAAGTTAATGTTGATTGCAACTAGTTCTTGTCAATAATGAATATGAGTGAATTTCATTGGCGGAGTCACCCCTCAAGAACTTCTCTAGTTCTTCTTCTTGGGGACCCACATCAACTTGATGGGAATCCTTGGTGTTGAAGTGGCACTTGTAGAAGTTGAGCTTGTAGAAGCCTTGGGAACCCACTTGACCAAAACTTGAGATTCATCTTCATATGGGTCAATCTCCTCTTGAACTTGTCCTTGCCCTTGAGCTTGTGGTCTTGTGATGGAAGGTCATCTTGAGCTTTTGTTCCCTTGGGGAGAGTATGTTCATACTTCTCCTTTTGAGGAACAAACTTTGGCTTGGGGTATTGACCTTCTTCCCATTCAACTCCATTTGCGTTGAAGTAGCCAATGCCATGGTTCTTTCGGTATCCTTCGTGCTTGCGTACAATCTCCTCAAATTGCTTACATCCGGCAAGACTTTTGTAGATACCTTTCTCTATAATTCCTTTCGATAAATCGTTTTCTTGCTCAAGTGTAACTTGGCTAAAAGAATCATCATTAGTGGAATCAATAGAACTACTAGAAGCAACATCATTAGATTTAGCATTTTTATTGTTGCTACTAGATGAAGAACCTTTCTTGCATTTGTTACTAGTTTGTCTAGGTTTGACTTGTGGCATAAATGTAGACAAGAGTAATCGTTTGGCTAGATAAGATGAAGTCTTCTTTCGGAGATCGTCATTGATAGCTTTAAGAAACTCATGTTCTTGCTCCAAGTTGAGCTTCTCGAAACGTAGCTTCTCATGAGTCTTTACAAGCTCTCTATGATCTTCTAGAGTAGATTCATGGGCTAACTTAAGAGTGTTTAATTCTTTAGTTAGTCGCTCTATTTCCATCTTATCATCATCACACGACTTATCTTGACTAACATGAGAATTATCAAGTTCATTTTGACTAATATCACTAGTTTTATCAAAGAGCAAGTCATCATCTCCAAGTAAATCATCCTCATCACTATTGAAATCAAGATACTTGGGGTGTGATACCTTGGGGCCTTTAGCCATGAAGCAACTTCCACTTCCTTCATTTGGTGAATCAAATGTTTCATGGGAGTTGGTAGTCACTAGTGCAAGTCCGGCAACGGCTTCATCTTGACTATATTCGGAGTTGGAGTGATAGCTTCTCTCGGAGTGGTTGTCGGATTCGGAGCCGGAAACCCATTCACCAACGTGAGCTTGATGTCTTCTTTTTGAGTAGCTCTTGGTGTACTTGTCCTTCTTCTCCGAGTCCCTACTTCTCCTTGAGGGTCTTCGTTCATAACGGTCATCTCTACTCCTTCTCTCTCTTCGAGGTGATTCATCTCTTGAGCTTCGTCTTCTAGGTGACTCTTCTCTTCATTTGTAGGGAGCCGTGCACTCATTGGAGTAGTGTCCGGGCTTCCCACAATTGTAGCAGTTTCGGTCATGACTTGACGAACGCTTCTCTTCATATCTTGAGTTGGAGCTTTGCTCGTTGCCTCTATTCTTGTAGAACTTGTTGAATTTCTTGACCATGAGGCTTATCTCTTCATTGGTGACAAGGTTGTCGCTTGAAGTTGCGGGAGCAACACTTGTGGCTTTGTAAGTACAGCTAGACTTGTTGTGAAGCTGTTCTTTGTCTTTGAGTATCATCTCATGAGCAATAATACTTCCAATGACTTCCGTAGGCTTGAGATCTTTGTAGTAGGGCATCATTTGGATCAATGTGCACACGGTGTCGTATCTCTCATCCAAAGATCACGAGGCATAGGCAGTTGAAAAGAATGTCGCATGCTTGAGCGTTGTATTGCAACATCTTCAATTCTTCCGCGGTCGCTTCATGATCCGGTTCCTTTCCATCACCAAAGAATTCACCTTTCAAGCCAACACGAACAACAGCCCAAATGGCGGGTTTATGACCAAGAATATGCATTTTCATTTTTTGCTTCCAACTAGCAAAATTTGTACCATCAAAGTATGGACCTCTACGGTGATAATTTCCCTCGCTAGACGCCATACTCTCCTAGGTTGTGAAACCAATGCAATGGAGACCAAAGCTCTGATACCACTTGTAGGATCGAAAGTATGTCTTGAGGGGGGGTGATTAGACTACTTGACAAAATAAAATTTCTACCTTTTCCCAATTTTAAGTGTTGGCAGATTTTAGCAATGATAGCAAGTCAAGCACACCCTACACATGCATGTCTAAGAGTATAGCAGCGGAAAGTAAAGGCAAGCATATGTAATAGAGGATAGGGAGGAAGATCAATCGCAATTTGGAGACACGAAGATTTTTCCCGTGGTTCCGATAGGTGGTGCTATCGTACGTCCATGTTTATGGAGTCTTCAACCCACGGAGGGTAACGGTTGCGAGAGTCCATGGAGGGCTCCACCCATAAGGGTCCACGAAGTAGCAACCTTGACTATTCCATAACAGCTTCCGTCCACGAAGTACTAGCCTCACTATGGGTAGATTTTCACGAAGTAGGCGATCTCCTTGCCCGTACAAACTTCTTGGTTCAAATCCACAACACGAAGTAGGAGGCTCCAAAGTGACACCTAACCAATCTAGGAGGCACCACCCTCCAAAAGGTAATAGGCTCGATAACGATGATGAACTCCTTGCTCTTGTGCTTCAAGATGATAGACTCCTCAACACTCAATCACTCTCTCACAGATTTGGCTTTGGTGGAAGAGATTGATTGGGTGGAAAGAAACTTGGGGAGGCTAGAAATCAAGATTCATATGGTTGAAGATAAATCAATCTAGTTGGCCAAACTAAACTGATAGACCGGAAAGCATTACGAAGCTATAACAATCATGCATATAAAATACCAGCAAGTATTCAATATATTTTCATGAATAATCTGAACATAAACCCACAATTCATCGGATCCCAACAAACACACTGCAAAGAGGGATTACATAAGATAGATCACCGTGGGAATCATGGTGATCTTGGCAATTAAGAACACACAGAGAGAGATAGCTATCTAGGTACTAACTACGGACACGTAGGTCTGCGGTGAACTACTCACACATAACCATGGGAGTAGCAAGGTTGATGTAGAGGCCCTCCGTGATCGATCCCCCTTCCGGCAAGACACCGGAACAGGGCTCCAGATGGGCACACGGCGGAACAGAGACTTGCGGCAACGGAAAAAGTATTTTGGGAGGCTCCCTGGGGTTTCTGGAATATTTGTGAATTTATAGGCCATAAATCAGGGCCACGAGAGCAGGAAGGTGGCCCCAAGCCATCAGGGCACGGCCACCCCCCTGGGCACGCCGTGTTGGCTTGGGGGCACCTCATGTGCCCTCCGGTCTACCCCCGAAGCTTCTAGGTCTTATTTTGGTCCAGGAAAAATCATCAAAAAGTTGCAGGGTCTTTGGATTTCGCTTGGTACAGTATTCCTGAAAAGCCAAAAATATGTAGAAAACAGCAACTGGCACTTGGCACTGGCTTAATAGGTTAGTGCTAAAAAATAATACAAAACAACAAGTAAATGCTTAAAAAGTATCCTAGAATGATAATATAATAGCATGGAACAATCAAAAATTATGGATACGTTGGAGACGTATCATTACGCAAAAACCCGAGAGTTATGAAGGAACGATAGATGCTTTGTTCAACTTGCAAAATCAATGGATTTACCCGAACTTTGTTTCGCAAAGAGATATTCTGCTATGCTTGTGAGAATGCGTGAGTGTTAGAAACTCGAGATTCACTAAACCTTATACAGGGAAATGATTCGGGTGCGGAATGGATTGATCACCATATTGACTTACCCCTATCATTCGCTCTTGCTATTTGGAATGGTAAATCTAGATTGACTTTCATATAGCAGAGAGACGACGATGTCAAAGCCTTTTTAAACCTTGGAATGGTATGATGATTAACCCTTGTACAAGGCAGTTGTTGCCAATCGTAGGTTATTCAGTGATAATAAAGCCAAGACCCTTTTTTGCACGAACCACCAATTGTTGACTCCTACTTGTAAACTGCGTTGGGATTTTCCTCGAAGAGGTGAGGAGATGCAGCACAGTAGATATAAGTATTTACCTTAGTGAGAACCAAGGTTATCGAACCAATAGGAGGACCACACAAATTACCGTCTTCAGCACCTACACACAAAAGAGCACGCACTTGCACCCAACACGGGCAAGAGGGTTGTCAAGCCCCTTGAACTCATTACTTGCAAGCGATAGGTAGTGATAGATAGATAATATAAACAAAAAAATATAACAACAGTAAATAAATGGCAGCAATATTTTTAGAGTTTTTGTAATATATATTCTGTGGAGACCTGGGGGCCATAGTTTTCGCTAGAGGCTTCTCTCTCGAAGAAAGCATACGATGGGTAAACAAATTACTGTTGGGCAATTGATAGAAAAGCGCATTGTTATGCAATATTTATTCACGGTAATGATCATGTATATAGGCATCACATCCATAAACAAGTAGATCGACTCCTGCCTGCATCTACTACTATTACTCCACCCATCGATCACTATCCAGCATGAATCTAGAGTATTAAGTCAAAACAGGGTAATGCTTGGAGAAAGAAGACATGATGTAGACAAAGTAAATCCAATCAATATGAATATACCTGATACTCGTGATCTGCATTGGGTTTTCCGTGAAGATGAATGGGTAATCGCAGCACAAAGTGGGTAAGTGTCGGCGTACGACACCTATGGGATCGGGCGGATCCCTTTACGGTTCGGCAGGGAGAAAAGGATTGCACAAAGAGCCGAACCAACGATCAACGCGGGGGGTCTTTTTACCCAGGTTCGGGCCGCTGAGAAGCGTAAAACGCTACTCCTGCTTGGTTGTATTGGATGTTCTTGGCTCAAGTACACGGAGCGCTCGTGAGGGAGAAGCAGCTACGCATGCAAAATGGGCCTTCTCCAGGAGCTCTATGCATGCTCTCTCTGGGCTCTAAAGTTTCTCCTTCGGATCTTCCTCTTCTCAGTAGCTACGCCTTGGGCCTCCTTTTATATGACTAAGGGGTCACCAACAGTGGCAGACAGCAGTACAAGAGGTGTAAAGTTACTACAGTGTTATCATACCTAACACTGACGGTTTAGGACAGAAACATTTAATGCTCCATTTAGGTGTCCTCGCCTTTCTCGGACATGGAAAAAGGGCCCGTCCCATCAGCACCACTTAACCCCTTCTGCGGCCAGCGCCGTGATAGGCAACCAGGAGGACAAGCCCTAAATGACAGGCTGTCGCTGCGCTGGAGCGGCGGCACTGTGCTGGGGGCGGTACCTTGCCGGGGCGAGACCATGCCGGGCCCTGCCGGGGCCGAATCTTGCCGGGACTCCAGCCTTCGGTCTTCTGGCTTCTGTCCTCTGATCATTAGCTTGAATGCCTTCTTAATATCTTGCAATTATTCCTAGCTGTTCTCCGGCAGACCTTGCCGCTGGTACGGCTACAACTGTCCGTGCACAAGTATGGGGTACTAAAGAACCCGAACTTTAGTACACCGATAGGAGCCCCCGGGCCTAGGCCATACACGGGTGCGAGGCGTTGTTGGGCTAGGCCCAAACAGTGCACGGGCACGCGTGGCGGGAATTTAGCTGTCATAATTGCCTCATTTACCGCGCCCCTCCCACGACACGTGTAAAATGCGGGGCGTGGAGGACGTGCGCGAGATAACCGCTGTAAAAGCGGGCCAGTAAAGAGGCAGCCTCCGCTCCTCCCCTATAAAAAGGAATCCACAGAGGCGCTGCTCATTTACCTCTCATCTTTTCCAATCTGGAAACTGCCATCGCCTTCTTCCTCGAGCCTGAAAACTGAGCCTCCTTCGTTCTTCCGCCATCCGCACGCTCTCATCTCCTTCGGACTCCGCTTCCACAGTCGCCATGCCGCCCAAAGCAGGCAAGGGCAAAGCGCGAAAGCCGCCGGCTCGGCCACAGGAGAGGAGGAGGTCGATCTGGTGCAGCTGCGGAAGGAGCACGCCACCTTCGACACGACGCTCGACGGGCACACCTTGATCACTCGGTACTGGTGCGTGTGGGGGAAGAAGACGAATGGCCACCCTGCTACCCGTGCGCTTCCAGCTTCTGCCGGGGGCGGCGCGAATAGATTCCCTTTCTTCGCTGCTTATCTTTACTGCGGGCTCTGTCCTCCATTCTCCGACTTCTTCGTCGACATCATGTACACATACGGGTTCCGCCTTTTGGATTTCACGCCGAATGCCGTAACATGCATGTCAGTCTTCGCGCACCTCTGCGAGAACTTTGCCGGAGTAGTCCCCAACACTGCCCTCTTCCGCCATTACTTCATCCCCCGCATCGAGATAGGAGACGCCCTCTCTGGTTCTATCACTTGGATTCCAAGGGCATGGAACAAGGATATCTATCCAGGGGGTCTCTACCACAAGAAGTGGGAGGAGTGGCGGTCCGAGTGGTGCTGGATCCAGGAGAAAGATCCTCAGCCATTCTGCGTGCCCAGGCAAAAGAAGGTAGCCCGCGGCAAGAATTGGAGTGACCTCGATCCTCAAGATGGGAAGCTCACAATTGCAATCACCAGGATCCACCGCCTTAAGGTTGCCGGGCTCACGATTGAGATGGTTGGCGCAGATTTCCTTTGCCGGCGCATCGCCCCTTTGCACAATAAGGGAAGGCCAGCCTGGGACTTCAAGAACGCAGCGGATATCATGAGGCTGCGCCCTGGACTGAATAATAACCTGACGGTCTTGCAGCACACGTATCTCTGCCACAAGCTGTTCAGGCCTGACGGGAGGTACACGTTGCCGGCTGGTGTGATCCCCCTGTGCAACAACTCTGCCTTGAGCTCCATCATCGCTATGATGCCGGCGTGCAACGCCCACGGCCTTGATGGGACTTGAGCAGAGCCGCCTCCAAAGCAAGTACAGGAGTTCTTCGATAGCTTGTCGGAGAGGGCCATCCGGGAAGATTCCAACCTTATCCGCCCCACTACTGACGAAGAAGTGGCTTATATTGCCAGCAGGGCGGAAGAGGCAAATCTTGCTGCGGAGGCCGGCAACTTTGGCTTCACGGGAGAAGACACCAGTGAAGAAGAGACAGTGCCAGAGGAGGTCCTTGCTGAGCAAGAAGAAGCTGCCTGGGAGCAGAGCGGCATGGTTGCCGGGAGCTCTACCGTCGAGGACACAGCAGAAGAGCAGCCGCACGAGGAGCCCCCAGCTCCGGGGAAGAAAAAGCGCGTTCTTCGGAAAGCCGGCTCTGGTGTCCCGGCAGGTCAGTCTTCCTCAAGAGATGAGGTTCCCGGCAAGAAGGCAACTGGCAAGGCTGCGCAGCGGCAAGAGGCCCAACAGCCACCCGTGCGGCGTACGACACGCTCGACCGCGGCAACAACTGGTGCGGCGGGAGCATCCCATACGACGGCACCGGCGGCTGGAGCAGCAGGGTCACACCAACCTACTGCTTCTGCCGCAGCCAAGCGCCCCAAGACCCCCTCCCCACCTCCTCGCCCGGACACCGAAGCGGAGGTCGACTTCGACATCTCCTCTTTTAGCCCGGACAGGGAAGAAGAAGAGTAAGGGCCATAGCCGTATCCCTCTACTTTCGAATCCCTAGCACTGCTTAACTCATCTGTTTCACTTTGGCCTGTCCCTGCAGAGATACAGAGATGTTGGCGCAAAGGTTGGCGAAGAGGGCGAGGACTTCTACGGGCGATGAGCCTTCGGCAAGCACCGTAGGTGCGCCAGAGACCGTCGTCATCAGTCCGGAGCCCACCCCTCAACGCAGCCTCCAACCCAGCCCCCAGCGTGAGTCCCCTACTCAATTTCCACTGGCGAGCGCTAGGGAGGTTATCTTCGCTATTAACATCGCCGGGCTTGTAGGAGAAGGACGGCAACAAGAAGAGCCATCGGGGGCCGTTCCTGAAGTGCCGCCTCCGTCAACCACGCCGCCCAGGGATGAGCCTTCGGCAGGGGGTTCCACTGGCGAGCCTATCCGCATTGAAGAGGAGCCGGCAAGCACATGCGTTGGCCATCCTACACCGGCAACCAAGGTTGCCGGAAAAGGAGAAGCCACCTCTGAACAGCCCAACACAGGTAAACCGCATGCCTTGGGACTTGCTGTTCTTTCTCTGTTTTTGTCTTCTTGAGCTTCAACCTTGGTCTCATCCTATTTCCCTTCTTGGACTTTCAGATTTCCTCTTGGTGGAACAAATGGATGTTGATACTGTCATCGAAGAGACCGCCAGGGATGCTGCCGCCGAGGCCGACAGGGCCGTAGCTGACGAGGCCGCCAAGGCCGCACATGAAGAAACCGCCAAGAGGTCTGCTGAGGGGACCGGCAAGGAGACTGGCGACCATACTGACGGCATTCCTGCCGTAGGAGCGCCTGGCACTGCACCGGTCGCAGAGCCCCCAGCCGCCGGTGAAGCGGTTGTCGATGATCAACCGTCAACATCCGACGTGCCCCCGTCAAGCAGTTACCTCAAGGTTGGCGATAACTTGTTCGTCAGCATGCCAGGGATGGCAAGCACTGGGGTGCCGGTGGAAGGAGAAACTTTGGATGGATACGTCGTCACCGCCGCCAGCAGCAGTGGACCCAAGGAAGAGCAACTCCTCCAAGCTATGAGCGACAACTTTCAGAAGCTCCAGGCACTCTACCATGCCCGGAAGAACAAGCTGGACTCCAGCGCAGCGGTTGTTGAAGCAGCAGAGGCGGACTTTCAAAAGTGCGTCGAAGAGATGCAAGTCTGGTACGCTGAAGCCTTCCAAGAGTTGAAAACTGCTCGGGAACAGCTGAGCGAGAACTGGAACGACCTCCTCATGAAGCAATCTGATGTCGAGAAGGCACAGGAGGAGGCTGCTCAGCAGGCCGCTGCAGCGGAAGCTCGCCTGACGGAACGCCGCGTCGGGCTTGATGCTCATGAAGAGGACTGCACCGCCCGTGAGAAGGCGCTCGCCGACAGGCTTCACAGCAAGGACGAGGAGATTGAGAAGCTTTTCGCGTAGCGGACCCAGGAGCTAGAGCAGAAACACATGGAGACGCTCAACGCTCAGACTGTAGATCACGCCGGCAAGCTAAAGGAAGCCGTCGATGCTGCCGGAGCTGCAGAGGCCGCCAAAAACTTGCTGGAGGGGAAGGTGAAGAAGCTAGAGGCGGATCTCGAGGATCATGGCAAGAAGATCTCAACACTCGAAGCCGAAAGAGACAAAGCTCTTCACAGCTTGATGGAGACACATGTTGCCGTGTCCGAGAAGATCCAGCAGCTCACCTCCGCCAAGGAATCCATCGTTGATCTGGAGTTGAAGCTGACCACGCTGAAGGAGACTCTTGAGACTGCCAGGGGTCATGAGAAGACTCTGATCAAAGACCTCCAAAATGAACAGGAGCTGCTCAAGAGCGCTGCCGCTGCACACAACGACTATGTGTCGGGTGTGCAGGTCTGGACTCAAAAACTCGTCGATGTCGCGGAGAAGCTTGCCGCACAACTGTCCACCGTGGGTCTGCATGGCTTCAGGTATTCTTCTGACGACAGAGTGTCTACGAGCGCCAAGCTGACCATGTTCTTCGAGGGCGTCGTTGCTCTCAAGCTGCTCCAAGCCAACCGGGCAACCCATTTGGCCGACGAGTCTAGCAAACTCTGCCGGGCCGTCCTCCGCAAGGTGCTCGTCAAGGTGGTGCACAGGAATCCTGGCATCAACCTTACCAATGTCCTTGCTAGCTTGCCAGAGGATGCAGATCTCAAGGCGCTTGAAGAGCTCGTCGCGCCCATCGTCGACAGAGTGAGCCACGTTAAGCGGGTCGAAGGCCAGCGCAGGGACTAGCCGCTTCGCTTCATCTTGTCGCCACCGTTCCATGCCAAGAACAATTTTATCTTGGGTTAGAAACGCGGCAGCTATCAATGCAATATAACTTGCTACATTCTGGATTAATGTATGCTATTCCACTCGTCTGATTTCTTTCTGTATGGTTTTTGCCCTACGCTTTATTGGAAACTTGCCGGCGCGCGCACCCTTGCCGCGAGCGCTAGGTTCGGGACTTTAGCAGCCTGCTGGCGGTGCCGCTGGCGGCAAGAAACCTTGACGTTTTCAGTGCAGCCACCTAAACTGTTGAGCGGACTCGAAACAGAGTAAGGGCGCAACCGATCATGAAAAGGTTCCTTCGCGTGTAGGTTTTCCATACAAATGTCGAAATCATTCAAGGAGAATAGACTTACAACAAAAATATGCTTAAAGAGATTTGCAACTTAGCTTTTCGTTGCTGTTCTTCTTCCGGCAAAGCGTCAACCTTGAACGTCTCCTGTCGGTATCCATACCATCCTCCCCCCCTCGGCAAACTTGTATGCGAGGGAACCTTCTGTCCTTTGAGAAAAAGAAAGAAGAGAAAATAGAGATATGGAACCTTGGCGGTTCATTAGCGCTTACTGGAAGCAAGTGCAATACAATATCTCAGATAAGCATGCATATAAAATGACATGAAAATTGACAAGAATTGTAAAACACTTAATCTTATTCAACTATGCACAGGGTCTTCGCCTGGCTTTGTACAAAGGATCACATGCCTTCCGGCAAAACTTGTACAAAAGGTGGTTGCCGGGAGACCCGGCAACCGCGCCTTACGGGTAGAACTTACGAAGGTGCTCGATATTCCAGGAGTTTCTCACTGGCAAGCCCTCTTCGGTCTCCAGGCGGAGTGCGCCAGGCCTGGTGACTCGTACTACCCGATAAGGGCCTTCCCACTTCGGCGTCAACTTGTTGGAATTCTTGGCCGACTGAACACGCCAAAGAACAAGGTCGCCTTCCTCAAGACTTTGGGCATGAACCTTGCGGCTATGATAGCGGCGCAAAGCTTGCTGGTAGCGTGCAGCTCGCACAGCAGCCCGAAGACGATCTTCCTCAAGGAGCGTGGCGTCATCTTGGCGCAGCTGCTCTTGCTCAAGCTCATCGTAAGCGAGCACTCGAGGTGACCCGTATATGAGTTCCGTGGGGAGAACTGCTTCTGCCCCGTAGACCAGGGAGAAGGGTGTCTGGCCAGTAGCTCGATTTGGTGTCATTCTGATTGACCAAAGAACTGCCGGCAGCTCATTAATCCAGCGTCTTCCGCACTTGTGCATCTTGTCGAAAGTTCTGGTCCTGAGACCTCGCAGCACTTCAGCATTTGCCCTCTCCGCTTGGCCGTTGCTTCTCGGGTGAGCAACAGAGGTAAAACAGATTTTGCCGCTAAGGTCTTGGACGTACTGCATGAAGGTGCGACTCATGAACTGCGTACCGTTGTCGGTGATGATCCTGTTTGGCACACCAAAACGGCACACTATTCCCTTGAAGAACTTGACGGTTGACTGTGCTGTCACCTTTCTCACTGCCTCCACTTCTGGCCACTTCGTGAACTTGTCGATAGCAATGTACAAGTACTCGAAGCCCCCGGCAGCGCGGGGAAAGGGGCCCAATATGTCGAGCCACCAGACCAAAAAGGGCCAGGAAAGAGGGATTGTCTGAAGTGCTTGAGCTGGCTGATGCAATTGCTTTGAATGGAACTGGCACGCTTCACACTTGGTTACTAGTGCAGTTGCATCCTGGAGAGCAGTGGGCCAGAAGAAACCTTGCCGGAATGCCTTGCCGACAAGAGCTCTCGAGCCTATGTGGGAGCCACATATGCCTCCATGAATCTCTGCCAACAGCTCGAGTCCATCCTCCCGAGGAATGCACTTCAATTTCACACCGTTCGGTCTTTTTCTGTACAGGACGTCATCGACGAACTGGTACATACTAGACTGACGGGCTACTTTCTCCTCTTCTTCCTGCTCTTCAGGGAGTTCTCCTGTTTGAAGGAACTAGACTATGTGCTGCGCCCATGTTGGAGCCTGCGGCTCGACAACAAGGACTAAAGGCATATCTTCGGCTGTGGGAGCGCTTACTTCTGCGGCAAGAACCTGAGGTTCTGCGTGAAGCTGCTGCTCGCCGGCAACCGACATATCTTCAACTACAGGAGCGCTTACTTCGGCAGCAAGAACCTGAGGTTCTGCGCGAAGCTGCTGCTCACCGACAACCGTGTCGTTCCCGGCAACTTCCTTGCCGGCGGCTTCCGGAAGCTTTGCCGGAAAGTACTTGCCAGTACTTAACTTCCTTCTCTTGTCTTGCCTCGTCGATGGTGTTACGGATGGCTGAGTTAAGCGGAGCACAAAAGTTCCTGGTTCCACAGGTAACTTGAGGGCAGCACGCTTTGACAGGTCGTCAGCTATCCTGTTCTCTGCTCGAGGAACATGCTCTGTTTGCAGACCGTCAAAACGCTCCTCCAGCTTCCTCACTTCATCTACATATGCTTCCATCAACAGGCTCTGATAATCTTTGTTGACTTGCCTGACGACAAGCTGGGAGTCTCCTCTGACGATGAGCTTCTTGATCCCAAGTTCTGCCGCGATCCTGAGACCGGCAAGCAGTCCTTCATACTCTGCAGTGTTGTTCGTTGATCTCTCCCGGGGAAAGTGCATCTAAATCACATACTTGAGGTGCTCTCCGGTGGGTGCGACAAGCAGCACGCCAGCACCGGCGCCTTGCAGCGAATAAGCCCCATCAAAGTACATAATCCATTCTCGATCTGTTTCCTTGCCGGGGATAATTGTCTCTTGAATTTCTTCGTCTAGCGTCGGTGTCCATTCTGCAATGAACTCTGCCAAGGCTCTGCTCTGAATAGTTGAAGTGCTTTCAAACCTGAGACCAAAGCTTGACAGTTCCAATGCCCACTCCACAATCCTGCCAGTTGCCTCTGGATTTCGCAAGATCCGTTGCAGCGGAAAGCGAGTGACGACGGTAATCTCATGTGCTTGGAAGTAGTGGCGCAGCTTCCTCGAGGCCATAAGGAGGCCGAAGAGCAGCTTCTGCACACCAGAATATCTTGACCTAGCCCCCTGCAACAGGGAGCTGACAAAATATACTGGGCGCTGCACCATCTTCTTCTTCTGCACTGCTTCATTTGACTGCGCGGGTCCTGTCTTGTCGGCACCAGACTCTGTCGGGGATGGTCCCGACTTGTCGCTTGATGGGCTTGCCGCTGCCGCTGCTTCTTCGTCTACTTCTCTCTGCGCCACTAACGCAGCACTAGCCACTTGATTCATCGCCGCTAGATACAGCAGCAACGGCTCTTGTGGCCTAGGCGCGACTAGTGTCGGCGGAGAGGAGAGGTATCTCTTCAAGTCCTGCAGCGCTGCCTCCGCTTCCGGAGTCCATTTCATTGGTCCATCCTTTTTCAAGATTTTGAAAAAGGGCAGGGCGCGCTCAGCGGATTTGGAGATGAACCTGCTCAGAGCAACAACGCAGCCGGCAAGTCGACGCACATCTTTGACTCGTCTTGGTGCTTCAATCTGCTCAATTGCCTTGATCTTGTCGGGATTGGCTTCAATTCCACGTTGAGATACAAAGAACCCGAGAAGTTTGTCGGATGGGACGCCAAACACACACTTCTCAGGATTGAGCTTCAGATTGATCCTGCGCAGATTTGCAAAAGTCTCTTCTAGATCTTGAATAAGTGTTGCCTTGTCCTTGGTTTTGACCACTATGTCATCCATATAGGCTTCCATATTTCTATGAAGCTGGGTCTCGAAACCAATCTGGACTGCTCTTGCAAACGTTGAACCAGCACTTTTCAACCCGAAAGGCATACATAAGAAGCAATACGTGCCACATGGGGTGATAAATGCGGTTTTCTCTTCGTCTTCCTTCGATATGAAAATCTGATGGTAGCCTGAATATGCGTCAAGAAATGACAGCAAATCGCAGCCAGCAGTGGAGTCCACAATCGGGTCGATGCGCGGCAAGGGAAAAGGATCTTTTGGACAGGCTTTATTGATGTCTGTATAATCAATACACAGCCTCCATTTTCCATTCGCCTTGCGCACTACAACTGGATTGGCCAACCATGTTGGGTGAAGGACCCCTCTAACCAGACCTGCTGCTTCAAGCTTCCTGATTTCTTCGGCGATAAACTCTTGCCACTCCAAAGCTTGCTTCCTGATCTTCTGCTTGACGGGCCGCGCGTGAGGGCAGACAACAAGGTGGTGCTCAATTACCTCCCTGGGAACACCGGGGATGTCAGATGGTTGCCATGCAAACACATCGACATTCGCCCGCAGGAAGGCAACGAGCGCGCTTTCCTATTTGTCATCGAGGTTGGAACTTATGGTGAAAGTTCCTCCCGTACCATCCTCCTTGGCGGGCACCTTCTTAATTTCTGGTGGAGCTGCTTTGGATTTCTTGCTCTTGCCGGTAGAGCTCTCTGGCACATCCTCGACGGGAGCGCAGCATTCCGAGGAGGTGCGCTTGCCGGAGTGTGTGCTAGAGGTCTTGCCGGTCTTCTTCTTCCCCCCGGGAGCTTCAGCGGCAGGAGCAAGTGCCTTGGCGGCAGGTGCTGCAACTACCTCCCGGTAGAGTTGGTCGGTGCAGATAAGCGCATCCTTCTTGTCGGAGTTGATAGTGATGACGCTCATCGGCCCGGGCATCTTCAATGTATTATAGGCATAGTGTGATGCCGCCATAAACTTGGCCAGCGCCGGGCGACCAAGAATCCCATTATAGGGCAATGGAATCTTGGCAACGTCGAAGAGGATCTTCTCCGTCCTGAAGTTCAACTCACTGCCAAACGTCACTGGCAGGGTGATCTTGCCCTTCGGCTAGCTCCTTCCCGGATTGACCCCTTGGAATGAGCCTGTTTCCTCTAGATCTTCGTCGGGAATTTGCAATCTTTTGATCACGTCAGGCGAGATTAAGTTCAGACCGGCCCCACCGTCAACTAACATCTTCGTCACCTTGAGGTTGCGGATCGTTGGTGAAACCAACAATGGCAAACACCCGACCGCAGTTGTGCGATCTGGGTGATCCTCGGCGTCAAAGATGATAGGCGTGTGGGACCACTTCAGTGGCTTCCGGGCATCGACTGATGGCTCTGCTGCATTAATCTCGCGCGCCCACTGCTTGAGTCGGCGGTGAGAAGAATGCAACGAGGCGCCTCTTTCAATGCACGTGGCCTCTGTAGCCTTCTGGAACTCGTGTTCGCTGGACTCGTCGCCTTCTTCATTATCATCACCATCCCCCTGTTCCTTGTCGCGGCCCCGAGCGGGCCTCTCCTTTTGTTGCTTGGCCTTGCCGCGGCGACCTCCTCGGCCACTGCGCTTCTTGCCAGACCCTCCAGCGCCATCCTGGGCCTTCTCCTTGTCTCGCCTTTCATACTCGGCTCTCTGCTTCTCGACAAGCTCCTCAACTTGCCGGCAGTTTTGGAGATCGTGGCCCTTGGTGCGGTGGATCTTGCAGTACTGCTTGTCGGAGCCTTCCGGCTTGTCGGCAGCCGCCAAGGCCTGACATGCGACACACCCGGCAACCTCCTTGCCGGGGTCATCAGTCTTGGCCTTCTTGGCGGTGCCGAGGTTGCCGGATCGCTCGACGGCAAGCACGGCCTTGCCCTTGCGCTTCTTGTTCCTCCATTGGCCTTTCTTTGCCGGGGCAGCAGCGTCTTCGCTTTTGGAATTGACTCCTGCGCCAGCGTTCTCGCCGGGGAGTTTCCTTCCTTCTTCTGCCCGAGCACATCTGTCAGCCAGAGCATAGAGCTCGGCGACATCCCTGACCTTGTTCATCGCCAGCTCTTCCCGCATCTTGAGGTTACGCACATTCTGGTGAAAGGCGCTGATGACAGCGGCAGGATGAACGTCTGGGATGTTGTGCTGTATACGGCTGAATCTCTGTATGTACTTGCGCAAGGTTTCGCCATCTTTCTGGGGAATGAGATGTAAGTCACTTTCCTGGCCAGGAGCTTGGTGGCCTCCGGTAAAGGCGCCAACAAACTCATGACACAGATCTGCCTAGGAGGAAATTGAATTCTCCGGCAGATGCATCAACCATGACCTAACGTTGGGCTTCAGCACCAACGGGAAGTAGTTGGCAAGTATCTTGTCGTCTCGAGCCCCGGCAGCCTGCACCGCAATGGTGTAAATGCTCAGGAACTCTGACGGGTGAGTCTTTCCGTCGTATTTCTCCGGCACTTCCGGCTTGAAGGATCGGGAATTGGGCCACTGGACTCGCCGCAGCTCACGAGTAAAAGCTGGACAACCCACCTCGTAAGGTAGGCTACCAGGATACCCTGGCGCAGGCTCGTCGACAGTGGGTCCTGCGCGCTTGTCGGACTGACGGCGCGCTTCCCGTCGCCGCTCGATGGTAGTTCGAGCGTCCTCCTTGGGCCGTTCCTGAAGAATCAGACGTTGATCGCGGCGAACCCGCGGATCAGACGACGCTGTGGAATCATCGTCACGGGCATCGATCCGCCGAGTTAGCGACCACTCTTGATGTAGTGGAGGGGAATGCATCGTAGTCGTACCACATTCGGTCTTCTCGCCATCAGCACGCTCCGGTCCAGTAGACTGCCGCCGCGAAGGCTCTGCCTGCTGCGGCTTGTTGTTGTTAGCCAGACCGATGAGGCTCTGAATGGCAGCTCTCCACTCATCTAGCTTCTCCGCAGCGGGAGGGAAGTCTATGAGTAGCTGAGCTCGTGCCAATGCTTCTGCTGGTGTAGGCGGCGGTGAAAGATGCGAAGAACATGAGGTGCTCAGACTCCTAACTGGGTTAGAAGGAGCACCGTCACGGTCCTGCATCCGCGCGTGGCTTCCACCGGCATGTTGGCGTGGATCTTGGCCCCGCGCATCTTGAGAGTGACGCGCAGGGGTTTTCCCATGGGGATGCTTGGAGCCACCAACGTCACGGGGCTGCACGTCACGCGCGACCTGAGAAGGCCGCAATGCATGCGCCGACGTGGGTGTCTTGGAAGGCGCCGTTCCATCCTTGGAGTTCGCTGCACCACCCTTAGGTAGCATAACTCCGTCCTTGGACCTGGCGCTCATCTGGCTCGGATCGCCAGAACGTCGCGGAGGCTCAAGACCTCCACCTCCTCCACCAGCGCCCGTGCCATCACACGTCTATGAGGGTACGGGGAGGTTGGACGCAGATGGATCAACCGCCGTAGCGCCCTTCTTCTTGGGAGCCATGGCGATGAAAGATGATCAAGATCCGGCGCGCTGACCACTAGATCGGGTTCACACAACCTTCCTTCCCCTACCTGGTGCACCAAAGATGTCGGCGTACGACACCTATGGGATCGGGTGGATCCCTTTACGGTTCGGCAGGGAGAAAAGGATTGCACAAAGAGCCGAACCAACGATCAACGCGGGGGGTCTTTTTACCCAGGTTCGGTCCGCTGAGAAGCGTAAAACCCTACTCCTGCTTGGTTGTATTGGATGTTCTTGGCTCAACTACACGGAGCGCTCGTGAGGGAGAAGCAGCTACGCATGCAAAATGGGCCTTCTCCAGGAGCTCTATGCATGCTCTCTCTGGGCTCTAAGGTTTCTCCTTCGGATTTTCCTCTTCTCTGTAGCTACGCCTTGGGCCTCCTTTTATATGACTAAGGTGTCACCAACAGTGGCAGACAGCAGTACAAGAGGTGTAAAGTTACTACAGTGTTATCATACCTACCCGTCCCATCAGCACCGCTTAACCCCTTCTGCGGCCAGCGCCGTGACACGCAACCAGGAGGACAAGCCTTAAACGACAGGCTGTCGCTGCGCTGGAGCGGCGGCACTGTACTGGGGGCGGTACCTTGCCCGGGCGAGACCTTGCCGGGCCCTGCCGGGGCGAATCTTGCCGGGGCCGAATCTTGCTGGGGCCGAATCTTGCCGGGACTCCAGCCTTCGGTCTTCTGGCTTCTGTCCTCTGATCATTAGCTTGAATGCCTTCTTAATATCTTGCAATTATTCCTAGCTATTCTTTGGCAGACCTTGCCGCTGGTACGGCTACAACTGTCCGTGCACAAGTATGGGGTACTAAAGAACCCGAACTTTAGTACACCGACACTAAGTATTTCCCTTAGTTATGAAACCAAGGTTTATCGAACCAATAGGAATACCAATCCTCAACTGTCTTCAGCGGCTGCACACAAAAAAACAAACAACTTGCACCCACCGCCGGCAAGAGGGTCGTCAATCCCCTTGATCTCGTTATTTGCAAGCAAGTGAGTTGTGTAGATAATTGTAGATAATAGTAAAGTGCAAAATAAAATAGAAGGTACTAAATAACAGCAAGGTAATGATAGCGTTTGTGAATTTATAAGTGAATAGACCCGGGGGCCGTAGAGTTCTCTAGTGGCATCTCTCATAAGCAAAGCATACGGTGGGTAAACAAATTATTGTTGGTCAATTGATAGAAAAGTGAATAATTATGCGATGTTCACGGCAATGATCATGTGTATATAGGCGTCACGTCCATAAGAAAATAGGCAGACTCCTGCCTGCACCTCCTACTATTACTCCACTTCAAGAGCGCTTCTATGCTTGCCTCTTGATACGTCCATTTTGCATCATGATTTCCTACTCTTATTTACTTTGTTTTGTTGAATAATAATGCTTTGGGGAGTGGTTCTAATGTCTTTTCTCTCATAATATGCAAGGTTTACACAAAGAGGGAGAATACCGGCAGCTGGAATTCCTGACCCAAGAAAAGCACGTCAGAGATACCTATTCTGCACAACTCCAATGAAGCAGAAAATTTACAGAGATTATTTTTGCATTCAATAAAAAATACTGGTGCAGAAAACTACCGGGGGAGGCCCACCAGGTGGGCACAACCCACCAGGGCACGCTAGGCCCCCCTAGGCGCGCCCTGATGGGTTGTGCTCACCCAGGCCCACCTCCGGTGCCCATCTTCTGCTATAAGGTCTCTCTTGACCTAGAAAAAAATAAGGAGAGGACTTTTGGGATGAAGAGCCGCCGCCTCGAGGCGGAACTTGGGCAGGAGCACTTTTGCCCTCCGACGGAGCGATTCCGCCGGGGGAACTTCCCTCCCTGAGGGGGAACTATCGTCATCACCAACACCCCTCTCATCTTTGGGAGGCCAATCTTCATCAACATCTTCAACAGCACCATCTCCTCTCAAACTCTAGTTCATCTCTTGTGTTCAATCTTTGTACCGGAACCTCAGATTGGTACCTGTGGGTGACTAGTAGTGTTGATTACCTTGCGTAGTTGATTACTATATGGTTTATTTGGTGGAAGATTATATGTTTAGATCCATTATGCTATTCAATACCTCTCTGATCTTGAGCATGTTTATTATTTGTGAGTAGTTACCTTTGTTCTTGAGGTCACGGGAGAAGTCATGTTGCGAGTAATCATGTGAATTTGATATGTGTTGGATATTTTGATCATATGTATGTTGTGATTCCCTTAGTGGTGTCATGTGAACGTCGACTACATGACACTTCACCATTCATGGGCCTAAGGGAATGCATTGTGGAGTAGTTATTAGATGATGGGTTGCTAGAGTGACAGAAGCTTAAACCCTAGTTTATGCGCTACTTCGTAAGGGGCTGATTTGGATCCACATGTTTAATGCTATGGTTAGACTTTGTCTTAATACTTTTCTCGTAGTTGCGGATGCTTGCGAGGGGGTTAATCATAAGTAGGTTGCTAGTTCAATTAAGAACAGCACCTTAGCACCGGTCCACCCACATATCAAATTATCAAAGTAGCGAACACGAATCAAACCAACATGATAAAAGTGACTAGACGAAATTCCCGTGTACCCTCAAGAACACTTTGCCTATTACTAGTGATTGTTATGGCCTGTACTTTGCCTCAAAAGGATTGGGCTACCTTGCTGCACCTTGTTTACCGTTACCGTTACTTGCTCGTTACAAATTATCTTGCTATCAAACTATCCGTTACCTACAATTTTAGTGCTTGCAGAAATTACCTTGCTGAAAACCGCTTGTCATTTCCTTCTGCTCCTCGTTGGGTTCGACACTCTTACTTATCGAAAGGACTACGATTGATCCCCTATACTTGTGGGTCATCAAGACTCTTTTCTGGCGCAGTTGCCGGGGAGTGAAGCGCTCTAGGTAAGTGGAAATCGATAAGGAAAAACTTATACTACGTGCTGAAATTTATTGCTACTTGCTACTATGGAGAACAATCCTTTGAGGGGTTTGTTCGGGGTATCTTCACCTCGACCGGAACCACAATTAGTTACCCCTCAACCTACAACACCTACTGAAAATGTTACTTATGAAATTCCTTCGGTTATGCTAGAACAACTGCTTGCTAAACCTTATGCGGGAGATGGAACTGCACATCCTGATATGCACCTTTTATATGTGAACGAGATTTGTGGATTATTTAAGCTTGCAGGTTTACCCGGAGATGAAGTTAATAAGAAGGTTTTCCCTATATATTTGGAGGGAAAAGCATTGACATGGTATAGGCTATGTGATGATCTTGGATCGTGGAACTGGAATCGTTTGCAATTGGAATTTCACCAAAAGTTTTATCCCATGCATCTAGTTCATCGTGATCGGAATTATATATATAATTTTTGGCCTCGTGAAGGAGAAAGTATCGCTCTAGCTTGGGGGAGGCATAAGTCAATGTTATATTCATGCCCCAATCATGACATTCCGAGGGAAGTTATCATTCAGAATTTTTATGCTCGGCTTTCTCATAATGATCAATCCATGCTCGATACTTCTTGTGCTGGTTCTTATATGATGAAGACTATTGAATTCAAGTGGGATCTCTTAGAAAGAATTAAATGCAACTCTGAAGATTGGGAACTCGACAAAGGTAATGAGTCAGGTATAAAGCTTGAATTTGATTGTGTTAAATCTTTTATGAATACCGATAGTTTTCACAAGTTTATTTCTGTGAAGCATTTGCTACTCACGTTGATCTCCCTAAGGAGAAGTGGTTTAAACATCATCCCCCTATTAAAGAAGAAATTAAAGAACCGGTCATAGCTAAAGAATAAACCATCTTTTACAATGTTGATCCAGTTGTGCCTACTGCTTATATTGAAAAACTACCTTTCCCTGTTAGGATAAAGGAACATGCTAAGGTATCAACTGTGGTTCGTAAGAGTAATATAAGAGCTCCTAAACCCCCTAAGCAAATTAGAGTAGAACCTAGTGTTGCTATGTTTAAAGATCTCTTGGTAGAAAATATTGATGGGCATGTTATCTACTTCTGTGATGAAGCTGCTAGAATTGCTAAACCTGATGAAAAGGATAAACATAGACCCATAGAAGGCTTGCCTGTTGTCTCAGTCAAAATATGAGATCATTGCTATCATGGTTTATGCGATATAGGTGCTAGTGTGAGTGCTATCCCTTTTACCTTATACCAAGAATTTATGGATAAAATAGCACCAGCTGAAATGGAAGACATTGATGTCACTATTAAACTTGCTAATAGAGACACTATCACACCACTTGGGATTGTTAGAGATGTTGAAGTCTTGTGTGGGAAAGTGAAGTATCCTACTGATTTTCTAGTCCTTGGTTCCCCACAAGATGACTTTTGTCCCATTATCTTTGGTAGAGCTTTATTGAGCACCGTCAATGCTAAGATAGATTGTGAAAAACAAACTGTCGGTGTCATTTTTGGTAATGTGTCTCATGAGTTTAATTTTTCCAAGTTTAGTAGACAACCTCATGATAAAGCGTTATCTAATAAGGATGAAATAATTGGCCTTCCTTCTATTGCTGTGCCTCCTACTGATCCATTAGAACAATATTTGCTCGACCATGAAAATGATATGCATTTGCGTGAAAGAAATGAAATAGATCAAATTTTCTTCGAACAACAACCTCTCTAGAAACACAATTTGCCTATTGAAACTCTTGGAGGTCCTCCTCCACCTAAAAGTGATCCTGTGTTTGAATTGAAACAATTGCCTAACACTTTAAAGTATGCTTATCTTGATGAGAAAAAGATATATCATGTTATTATTAGTGCTAACCTTTCAGAACATGAAGAGGAAAGATTATTAAAAGTTCTAAGGAAGCACCGGGCTGCTATTGGATATACTCTTGATGATCTTAAGGGCATTAGTCCCACTCTATGTCAGCACAAGATCAATATGGAACCTGATGCTAAACCCGTTGTTGATCACCAACGACGATTGAATCCTAAGATGGAGGAAGTGCTAAGAACTGAAATATTAAAGCTTCTGGAAGCAGGTATAATCTATCCTATTGCTGATAGTAGATGGGTAAGTCCCGTTCATTGTGTCCCTAAGAAAGGAGGTATTACCGTTGTTCCTAATGATAAGAATGAACTCATTCCACAAAGAATTGTTACTGGCTATAGAATGGTAATGATTTTAGAAAATTAAATAAAGCTACTAGAAAAGATCATTACCCTCTACCGTTCATTGATCAAATGTTAGAGAGACTATCTAAGCACACATACTTTTGCTTTTTAGATGGATATTCTGGTTTCTCTCAAACACCTGTGTCACAATCTGATCAAGAGAAAACTACCTTCACTTGCCCTTTTGGAACCTATGCTTATAAACGTATGCCTTTTGGTTTATGCAATGCACCTGCTACCTTTCAAAGATGTATGACTGCTATATTCTCTGATTTTTGTGAAAAGATTGTGGAGGTTTTCATGGATGATTTTTTCGTTTACGGAACTTCTTGTGATGATTGCTTAAGCAACCTTGATCGAGTTTTGTAGAGATGTGAACAAACTAAACTTGTCTTGAATTGGGAGAAGTGCCACTTTATGGTTAATGAAGGCATTGTCTTGGGGCATAAAATATCTGAACGAGGTATTGAGGTGGACAAAGCTAAAGTTGATGCAATTGAGAAAATGCCATGTCCTAAAGACGTTAAAGGTATTCGAAGTTTTCTTGGTCATGCTGGTTTTTATAGGAGGTTCATTAAAGACTTCTCTAAAATTTCTAGGCCTCTTACTAATCTTTTGCAAAAGGATATTCCTTTTGTTTTTGAGGATGATTGTGTGGAAGCCTTTGAAACACTCAAGAAAGCCTTAACCTCTGCACCTATCGTTCAACCAGCTGGTTGGAACTTGCCTTTTGAAATTATGTGTGATGCTAGTGATTATGCTGTGGGTGCTGTTCTAGGACAAAGGGTTGATAAGAAATTGAATGTTATCCATTATGCTAGTAAAACTCTAGACAGTGCCCAATGAAACTATGCTACTACTGAAAAAGAATTTTTAGCAGTTGTGTTTGCTTGTGATAAATTTAGATCCTATATTGTTGATTCCAAAGTCATTGTTCACTCCGATCATGCTGCTATAAAATACCTTATGGAAAAGAAAGATGCTAAACCTAGACTCATTAGGTGGGTTCTCTTGCTCCAAGAATTTGACTTGCACATCGTTGATAGGAAAGGAGCCGAGAACCCCGTAGCTGAAAACTTGTCTTGTTAGAAAATATTCTTGATGACCCACTTCCTATTGATGATAGTTTCCCTGACGAACAGCTAGCTGCAATAAGTGTCTCACAACGCACACCTTGGTATGCTGATTATGCTAACTACATTGTCGCTAAATATATACCACCTAGCTTTACTTATCAACAAAAGAGAAAAAAATTCTATGACTTGAGACATTACTTTTGGGATGACCCACATCTTTATAAAGAAGGAGTAGATGGTATTATTAGACGTTGTGTACCTAAGCATGAACAAGAACAAATTCTACCGAAATGTCATTCCAAAGCTTATGGAGGACATCATGCGAGAGATAGAACTGCTCATAAGGTATTGCAATCTGGTTTTTATTGGCCTACTCTCTTCAAGGATGCCCGTAAGTTTGTCTTGTCTTGTGATGAATGTCAAAGAATTGGTAACATCGGTAAGCGTCATGAAATGCCTATGAATTATTCACTTGTTGTTGAACCATTTGACGTTTGGGGGTTTGATTATATGGGGCCTTTCCCTTCCTCCAATGGGTACACTCATATTCTAGTTGCGGTTGATTATGTCACTAAATGGGTAGAAGATATTCCGACTAGTAGTGCTGATCACCACACCTCGATTAAAATGCTTAAAGAGGTTATCTTCCCGAGGTTTGGAGTCCCTAGATATTTAATGACCGATGGTGGTTCACATTTTATTCATGGTGCCTTCCGTAAGATGCTTGCTAAATATGATGTTAACCATAGAATTGCATCACCCTATAATCCTCAATCTAGTGGTCAAGTTGAACTTAGCAATAGAGAAATAAAATTAATATTACAAAAAACAGTCAATAGGTCTCGTAAGAATTGGTCTAAGAAATAAGATGATGCACTTTGGGCCTATAGAACACCTTATAAAAATCCTATGGGTATGTCTCCATATAAAATGGTGTATGGGAAAGCTTGTCATTTGCCTCTAGAACTAGAACACAAAGCATTTTGGGCAATTAAAGAACTCAACTATGATTTCAAACTTGCCGGTGAAAAGAGGTTATTTGATATTAGCTCACTGGATGAATGGAGAACCCAAGCTTATGAAAACGCCAAGCTATTCAAAGAAAATGTAAAAAGATGGCATGACAAAAGAATCCAAAAGCGGGAATTTAAAATAGGAGACTATGTTCTTTTGTTCAACTCTCATTTAAGATTTTTTGCAGGAAAACTTCTCACAAAATGGGAAGGACCATATATTATCGAAGAGGTTTATCGTTCTGGAGCTATCAAGATTAATAACGCAGAAGGTACTAACCCGAAGGTAGTCAATGGACAAAGAATTACGCATTATATCTCAGGTACGCCTATTAACATTGAAAGCAATGTTATCCAAACCATGACACCGGAGAAACACATAAAAGAAACCTTCCGAAATACTTCAGATTATTTAAAAATAGGAGGTACGTGATACGGTAAGTAAACGGACTCCAAAAAATCCGCAAAAATATTTTTTGTCAATTTTGGAATATTTTAGAATTATGGAAATAAAAAATAAACCGGAAGGTGATCGAGGTGAGCACGATACACCAGGGCGCGCCAGGCACCCCTGGGCGTGCCCTGGTGGGTTGTGCTCACCTCGGATGCCTTCCCGACTCCGTTTTCCTTCCAAATACTTGTTTCCCAAGAATAAAAATTCTCTATATATACCCCCGACTGTTTTGACGACCGCATCGCAGAAAAATCCTCTGTTCTTGTTTCTTGCTGTTTCCCTGACATATCTGAAAATATGTCGTCTCAAGATTCGAAAGGAGAGAGCCATGTTGATCCCTTTGTTCCAGACCCGAAGATCTTTAGGTAAATTTACCCCTACCTATGGACCTCGGAGGAGGAAGAAGATGCTACCATGCAGGAAACAAAAGATGACAGCTCTGAGGAAGAGGATGATCCATTGCCTCAACTTGGAGATATGCATGTGGAATTCAAAAAATCAAGCCTCCCTAGAAGATACAAACCTAAGGTCCAATTTATCCCGTCTCATTTTCTGCAGGAAAGCAAGAATGTCTTATGCCAAAGGATATTAAAGCTTGAGTTGGAAAATGATGACCTAAGGGAGGAAAACTTTATGCTTAAATATAAGTTGAAGAAGAAGGCTTCATCAACACCTCCACCTTGTTCACCACCAACACCAAAGGAGACTTGAGCACACGGGTATGGGCACTCCCCTTGGCTTGAGCCAAGCTTGGGGGAGGTGCCCCGGTATCGTATCACCACCACTTTTATTCACCTTTACCTATTTTAGTTCGATATTTAGTTTCCCTTTGCTTTAGTTGAATAAAAGTTTAGCATGATCTATTTTCGTGTGTTAGTCCCGTGGCCTATCTATCTATGTAATCGAGTGGAAGTTATATAATAAAGTATAGTTTGAGTTTTTACCTCTCTACTTTCTTGTTGCAATCAAATAAAGGAAAAGAAACAAATGAAGAAAAATATCATATGGTAATCTTATGGTGAGTAATGACATCACATAAGGAAAGGTATAAGTAGTAAAATTTATTGGAGATTGACAAACATAGCATTGGTCAATGATGCAATTCATGAAAGAATTAATAAGGGAAGAGAAGATTCACATGCAAATACACTATCTTGGACATCTTTTATGATTATGAGCCCCCATCAAATATTATGTGTCAAAATTGTTGACGTTGGACGAGGAAGACAACGTAATAATTTATGCTTGTTCATATCCACATAGAACTTATATTGTCATAGATCCTTTAACATGTGGTGCTTGCCCAATATCTTTGCTAGCCAAAAATTCCGCACTTAAGTAGAGATACTACTTGTGCATCCAAAAACCCAAACCAAATTCTTTCTTTGAGTGTCCACCATACCTACCTATGGATCGAGAAAGATCCTTCAAGTAAGTTGTCATCGGTGCAATAAGGCAATAAAAATTGCTTCTAAAAGTGTTTTGATCAATTAGTGTAAGAGAAAATTGAGCGTTATACGAACTTATGATGGCAAAGTAATAAAAGCGACGGACTGCATAATAAAGGTTGCTATCATAGGGGGCAATATAGCGTGACGTTCTTTTACATTAAGGGATTGGGCATATAAACCAATAAGCGCATGACAACCTTTGCTTCCCTCTGCGAAGGGCCTATCTTTTACTTTTATGCACTTACTTTTATGCAAGAGTCAAAGTATTCTTCCCTATTCCTTTTTACTTTTTCTTTTGCAAGCATCATGTGGTGAGGAAAGATCTAGGCACATATATCCAGTTGGATATGGGTGAGCATGAGTTATTATTGTTGACATCACCCTTGAGGTGAGTAAGTTGGGAGGCGAAAATATAAGCCCCTATCTTCCTATGTGTCCGGTTGAAACTTTTTGTTCATGGGTATGCCGTGAGCGTTAGCAATCATAGAAGACTAAATGATGG
Source organism: Elymus sibiricus (assembly GCA_039707655.1). Lineage (NCBI taxonomy): Eukaryota > Viridiplantae > Streptophyta > Magnoliopsida > Poales > Poaceae > Elymus > Elymus sibiricus. The sequence continues at coordinate 380,344,163 of CM077673.1, read as the reverse complement.
TTGAGTTTGTGGACTTGCCAAAAGGCTCCGACATGAGACCCTTCCTGAAAAGATGATGAATTGTAGTTGCAAAGTTGACTAAGAACATAGTTTGTTGGTCCCCAATAAGGTTTATGCTTCATACTTCTATGTTGTGATGAATTGTTACTTGTTCATGAGAAGCTATATGATAGAAATGTATTGAAATAAGTTCTTATGATTGAGTTTGTTGCTGTTATGTTAATAAGCATGATGCTTCTATGTCCGTATTTTGTTTTTATCGACACCTCTCTCTCAAACCATGTGGACATGCTTTTCAATATCGGCTTTCGCTTGAGGACAAGCGAGGTCTAAGCTTGGGGGAGTTGATACGTCCATTTTGCATCATGATTTCCTACTGTTATTTACTTTGTTTAGTTTAATAATAATGCTTTGGGGAGTGGTTCTAATGCCTTTTGTCTCATAATATTCAAGGTTTGCACAAAGAGGGAGAATACCGGCAGCTGGAATTCTGGACCCAAGAAAAGCACGTCAGAGATACCTATTCTGCACAACTCCAATGAAGCTGAAAATTTACGGAGATTATTTTTGCATTTAATAAAAAATACCGGAGTTGAAAACTACCGGGGGAGGCCCACCAGGTGGGCACAACCCACCAGGGCGCGCCAGGCCCCCCTGGGCGTGCCCTGATGGGTTGTGCTCACCCAGGCCTACCTCCGGTGCCCATCTTCTGGTATAAGGTCTCTCTTGACCTAGAAAAAATAAGGCGAGGACTTTCGGGACGAAGCGCCGCCGCCTCGAGGCGGAACTTGGGCAGGAGCACTTTTGCCCTCCGGCGGAGCGATTCCACCGAGGGAACTTCCCTCCCGGAGGGGGAAATCGAAGCTATCATCATCACCAATATCCCTCTCATCTTTGGGAGGCCAATCTTCATCAACATCTTCAACAGCACCATCTCCTCTCAAACCCTAGTTCATCTCTTGTGTTCAATCTTTGTACCGGAACCTCAGATTGGTACCTGTGGGTGACTAGTAGTGTTGATTACCTTGCGTAGTTGATTACTATATGGTTTATTTGGTGGAAGATTATATGTTCAGATCCATTATGCTATTCAATACCTCTCTGTTCTTGAGCATGTTTATTATTTGTGAGTAGTTACCTTTGTTCTTGAGGTCACGGGAGAAGTCATGTTGCGAGTAATCATGTGAATTTGATATGTGCTCGATATTTTGATGATATGTATGTTGTGATTCCCTTAGTGGTGTCATGTGAACGTCGACTACATGACACTTCACCATTCATGGGACTAAGGGAATGCCTTGTGGGGTAGTTATTAGATGATGGGTTGCTAGAGTGACAGAAGCTTAAACCCTAGTTTATGCGCAACTTCGTAAGGGGCTGATTTGGATCCACATGTTTAATTCTATGGTTAGACTTTGTCTTAATACTTTTCTCATAGTTGCGGATGCTTGCGAGGGGGTTAATCATAAGTAGGTTGCTAGTTCAAGTAAGAATAACACCTTAGCACCGGTCCACCCACATATCAAATTATCAAAGTAGCGAACACGAATCAAACCAACATGATAAAAGTGACTAGACGAAATTCCCATGTACCCTCAAGAACACTTTGCCTATTACTAGTGATTGTTTTGGCCTGTCCTTTGCCTCAAAAGGATTGCGCTACCTTGCTGCACCTTGTTTACCATTACCGTTACTTGCTCGTTACAAATTATCTTGCTATCAAACTATCTGTTACCTACAATTTCAGTGCTTGCAGAAATTACCTTGCTGAAAACCGCTTGTCATTTCCTTCTGCTCCTCGTTGGGTTCGACACTCTTACTTATCAAAAGGACTACGATTGATCCCCAATACTTGTGGGTCATCACCTCTCTACGTATTAAGTTCATGACAAATGGAGTAATGCTTGGAGAACGATGACATGATGTAGACAAAGTAAACTGAACTAATATGAATAAACCCCATCGTTTTACCCTTAGTAGCAACAAGACAAAGATGCAACTTGTCCCCTTCTGTCACTGGGATATAGAAACTCGTCAGGTTGAACCGACTATAATGCACCACTCCCACCGAAGAAATATCAATCTAGTTGGCCAAACTATCTCAATAGATCAGAGAGCATTACGAAGCTATGATGATCATGCAAATAAGAATCATAGTAATCAGGTTTGACTCAAATAGTTTTCATGAATAATCTGAACATAAACTCACAATTCATCGGATCCCAACAAACACACCATACAAAGGGATTACATCGGATAGATCAAGGCAAAGATGCGATTAACATTGTATTGAAGATCGAGAGAGAGAGAGAGATTGCCTTCTAGGTACTACCTACGGACCCGTAGGTCTACGATGAACTACTCACACATCATGGTGAGGGCAGCAAGGTTGATGAAGAGGCCCTCCGTGATCGACCTCCCCTCCTACAGAGAACGACTTCGGGAGGCACTCCAGGGGGCCACAACATATATGGCCGTGCCCCCCTAGGTGCGCGGCCAGATGGCTTGTGGGCCCCTGGTGCATCTCCTCGCCCTCCTCCGAAGCTTCTAGGTCTTGTATTGGTCCAGAAAAAATCACCAAAAAGTTTCGTGGCAATTGGACTCCGATTAGTATTGTAACTCTGAAAAGGCAAAAACACGCAGAAAACAGGAACTGGCACTGGGCACTGGGTCAATAGGTTAGTGCTCAAAAAATATTATAAATTGGTAAATAAATACCCAAAAAGTATCCTAGAATGATAATATGTCAGCATAGAACAATCAAAAATTATAGATACGTTGGAGACGTATCAGCATACCCAAGCTTAATTCCTGCTCGTCGTCGAGTAGGTAAATGATAAAAACAGATTTTTTGATTTGACATGCTACCCATTATGTAATCTTTGGTATGTATGCTCATTGAGAAATGATGAATTAACAAACAGCAACATAGTAGTATTTATAAGTATAAGAAACAAAATCTTTAATTTTTTAAAGTATACGATCCTAAAAGAATGTTTTACCCGTGTTCATCTTATTATATTAGCAAGGCATGACTCCGTCTTCACCACATAGATACAAATGTTAAGCACCACGGTGTCCAAGTCAGGCAATTGAATTGTCCTTTTTAAATATGCATCAACTTTTTATTCTTCACGCAATACATGAGCGTGAACCATTGGACATACCATATAGGTGGAATAGAATATGGTGGTAGGTATCAAAGGGGTAAAAAGTGGAGAAGATAGTCTCACATCAACTAGGCGTACCAACGAGCTATGGAGATGCTCATTGATAGATATCAATGCGAGGAGTAGGGATTGCCATGCAAATGATGCACGAGAGCTATAAGTGTATGAAAGCTCAAGTGAAGCTAAGTGGGGTGTGCATCAAACTTGCTTTCTCATGAAGACCTCGGGCATTTGAGGAAGCCCGTCATCGGAATATACAAGCCAAGTTTATTATATGAAAAGGTAATTCCCACTAGCATATGGAAGTGTCAACATAGGAGACTCTCTATATGAAGAACATGGTGCCACTCTGAGGCACAAGTGTGGCAAAGGATAGTAGCAAAGTCCCTTCTCTCCTTTCTCTCATTTTTTTATATGGTGGGCTTTTTTTTGCCTCCCCCATTTTCTCTTTTTTTGGTCTGGAGTATCATCCTGACTTGTGGGGGAATCATAGTCTCCATCATCCTTTACTCACTGGGACAATGCTCTAATAATGAGGATCATCACACTTTTATTTACTTATAACTTAACATGAACGACTGATAGGAAGATATGACTCTGTATGAATGCCTCTGGCAGTGTACTAGGATGTGCAATGATCTAGCAAGACATGTATCAAAAATATGAAGAACTGGCTTTGCCACAAATACTATGTCAGCTCTATACGATCATGCAAAGCATTATGATGATGAACGAACTAGTCATGTGAAGTGATGATGGAATTTGCATGGCAATATATCTCGGAATGGCTATGGAAATGCCATAATACGTAGGTATGGTGGCTCTTTTGAGGAATATATAATGAGGCTTATGTGCAACAGAGCGTATCATGTCACGGGGTTTGGATGCATCGGCGAATATATGCACCGATCCTTGAGGTGAGAATGGGCTATGCACAGTACCGAAGAGGCTAGCAAATATGAGAAGGTGAAGATGCGTATGTCTAGGGTGTCACATTAGTCATAAAGAAATCACATACTTATTGCAAAGTTTTATTAGTTTTATCACAAATCAAAGTACTCCTCGCATGCCCCGAGGGAGGAGGTTGGTAGGAGTTAACCATCGCGCGCCCCCGACTCAAAACAACACTAGGATTTCAACGAGGAATATAAATGCTCACACATCATCACCATGCCTCTTTGATTTTTAGATGAATAAAAAGTTAACACCTCTTAATCTTGACACTTCTTCGAACCAATTTTTTTGGACTCACACCTTTTTCATATTACTACAATAATGTCATTAATCCACAACTTCTCTACATGTGCTACACGATGGTTTTGATTATCATTCATTAAATACCTAATATTCTTGGACTAGTCTTATGACCCATGCAAATTACCGTCACTATTACTCAGCTCTCAAACAAATATAAGTGAAGAACGAGAGCATATTATTTCTATAAAATCTACATGCCACCGTGCTCAAAAAGATATAAGTGAAGTACTAGAGCAACTACCTAGCTCAAAAGATATAAGTGAAGCACATAGAGTATTCTAGCAAATTATTATGAAGTTGTGTCTCTCTCAAATAGGTGTGTCCAGCAAATGATGATTGTGACAAATTGAAAGCGAAAGCAAACAAAAGGAAACGACGGTCCAAGCAAAACACATATCATGTGATCAATAAAAATATAGCTCCAAGTGACATACCGATGGATTGAGACGAAAGAGGGGATGCCTTCCGGGGCATCCCCAAGCTTAGACGCTTGAGTATCCTTAGAATTATACTTGGGGTGCCTTGGGAATCCCCAAGCTTGGGCTCTTTCTACTCCTTATTCCGTAGTCCATCGTGATCACACCCAAAACTTGAAAATTCAATCACACAAAACTCAACAAAACTTCGTGAGATCCGTTAGTATAAGAAACATATTGCATACTTGAGGTACTGTGATAAATTGATTCAAATTCATTTTTGCATAATAGGTACTGTATTCTAACTTCCCCATGGCTTACATCCCCCTGATATAGTCCATGGCATAATCAAAACAAGCAAACTATGCAAGCAAAAAAGAATCTGTTTAAAACAGAACAGTCTGTAGCAATCTGTAAAGAGACCATACTTCTGTAAATCTAAAAATTCTGAAAAATTATGACTACGTTAATAATTCGTATAGAAATACTATGTTAAAATTTCAGATCATTATCACGCTCCAGTAAAAAATGAAAATTCCTGCACTGGAGTCAAAGTTTCTGTTTCAGATTCAACATCGTTTCTACTCATCTTGTGAGTCATCCCAAAGGATTTACTTGACACAAACACTAATTAAAACATAAAAACACAATCATTACAGAGCCGAAAATCATGTTATCTCACAAAAACAGAAAGTAAAAAACAAAAATAAAGATACATATTGGGTTGCCTGCCAACAAGCGCTATTGTTTTATTCCCCTAGCTAGGCATAATGCATAGTTTCAAGTGTTGTCATCTTTCACATTCAACCCGTAGGTAGCTCTCATGATTGATTCATAAGGTGGTTTAGTTCTCTTCCTGGGGAAGTGTTCCATCCCTTTCTTTAATGGGAATTGTAATCTTATGTTTCCCTCTTTCATATAAATAATTGCACCTATAGTTCGTAAAAATGGCCTTCCAAGTATTATGGGACAAGAAGGATTGCAATCAATATCAAGCACAATGAAATCTACAGGCACATAATTTTTGTTTGCAATAATAAGCACATAATTAATTCTTCCTAAAGGTTTCTTGATAGTAGAATCCGCAAGATGCAAGTTTAGGGAACACTCTTCAATATTACTGAGACCAAGCACATCACATAAAGTTTTGGGTATAGTTGAAACACTAGCACGAAGGTCACACAAAGCATTGCATTCATATTTATTCATCTTTATTTTGATAGTAGGTTCCCACTCATCATGCAATTTTCTAGGAATAAAAATTTCAAGCTCAAGTTTCTCATCATAAGCTTTTATCATAGCTTCTACTATATGTTCGGTAAAAGCTTTGTTTTGTTCATAAGCATTGGGTGAGCTAATAATGGATTGCAGCAAGGAAATACATTCTAGTAAAGAGCATTTATCATAATTAAAGTCCTTGTAGTCCAAGATAGTGGGCACATCACTAGTTAAAGTTTTGACCTCTCCAAACCCACTTTTTTCAGTTTTAGCATTAGAATCATCACCCTCCAAGCAAACAGGACGCTATCCCTTTATCAGTTATATTTAGATATGTAAACAAAGATTCAATAGGACAAACACTAATCATTTAATATCTTCATCATGATTCCTAACCGGGAAAGATTCCGGTTTAGCGGCCATCCTATTTCCTAGAGTGGTTTGCTTATCAGAGATTTTTCCTAACAATTCTTCAGCGTGAGCAAATTGTGATTGAAGGCTAGATACCTCTTTATTGATTTCATCAAGTTGCATGCTAATAGCATCAAGCAAAATTGAATGTTCCTTTATTTCAGAGGCAAAGAATTTATTATGCTCAAACTGTGAAGACATGAAGGTTTTCATAGAACCCTCTATTTCCGACATTCTTTTATAATAAGAGATATTGTAGAATCTATCCTCAGACATGGTGACCGGAAAGAAAAACAAGCAAGACAAGTAAACTAGCAAGTAAAGCAAACTAGTAACTAGCAAAGGTAAATATTTTTGCATTTTTTATTTTTATGAGACAAATTAAATATAACAGCAAATAAAAAGAAGAACAAGTGAATGAAATTTTATGCGAAGTTACTTGATAGTTGGTGATGGTATTCCCCGGCAACGGCGCCAGAAATCCTTCCTGATATTCGTGATATGCATTGGGTTTTCCATGAAGTGTAAGTATTTCCCTCAGTTATGAAACCAAGGTTTATCGAACCAATAGGAATACCTATCCTCAACCGTCTTCAGTGGCTGCACACAAAAGAACAAACAACTTGCACCCAACGCCGGCAAGAGGGTCATCAATCCCCTTGATCTCGTTATTTGCAAGCAAGTGAGTTGTGTAGATAATTATAGATAATAGTAAAGTGCAAAATAAAATAAAAGGTAATAAATAACAACATGGTAATGATAGCGTTTGTGAATTTATAAGTGAATAGACCCGGGGGTCGTAGAGTTCTCTAGTGGCATCTCTCATAAGCAAAGCATACGGTGGGTAAACAAATTACTGTTGGGCAGTTGATAGAAAAGCGAATAATTATGCGATGTTCACGGCAATGATCATGTGTATATAGGCATCACGTCCATAAGCAAATAGCCCGACTCCTGCCTGCACCTACTACTATTACTCCACTTCAAGAGCGCTTTTATGCTTGCCTCTCTACGTATTAAGTTCATGACAAACGGAGTAATGCTTGGAGAACAATGACATGATTAAGACAAAGTAAACTCAACTAATCTGAATAAACCCCATCGTTTTATCCTTAGTAGCAACAACACAAAGACGCAACTTGTCCCCTTCTGTCATTGGGATATAAAAACTCGTCAGGTTGAACATACTATAACGCACCACTCCCACCGAAGAAATATCAATCTAGTTGGCCAAACTATCTAAATAGATCGGAGAGCATTACGAAGCTATGATGATCATGCAAATAAGAATCATAGTAATCAGGTTTGACTCAAATACTTTTCATGAATATTCTGAACATAAACTCACAATTCATCAGATCCCAACAAACACACCATACAAAGGGATTACATCGGATAGATCAAGGCAAAGATGTGATGAACATTGTATTGAAGATCGAGTGAGAGAGAGAGATTGCCATCTAGGTACTACCTACGGACTCGTAGGTCTGCGGTGAACTACTCACACATCATGGTGAGGGCAGCAAGGTTGATGAAGAGGCCCTCCATGATCAATCTCCCCCTCCGGCAGGGTGCCAGAACAGAGGTGTAGATGGCCTCCCGTCTGAACAGAGACTTGCGGCGGCGGAAAAAGTGTTTCGGGAGCGCTTCTGGTGTTTTTAGGATAGATGTGAATTTATAGGCCAGAGAACGACGTCGGGAGGCGCTCCAGGGGCCCACAACATATCTGGCCACGCCCTGGGGGCGCGGCCAGATGGCTTGTGGGCCCCTGGTGCATCTCCTTGCCCTCCTCCGAAGCTTCTAGGTCTTGTATCCGTCCAGAAAAAATCACCAAAAAGTTTCCTGGCAATTGGACTCCGTTTAGTATTGTAACTCTAAAAAGGCAAAAACACGCAGAAAACAGGAACTGGCACTAGGCACTGGATCAATAGGTTAGTGCTCAAAAAATATTATAAATTGGTAAATAAATACCCCAAAAGTATCCTAGAATGATAATATGTCAGCATGGAACAATAAAAAATTGTAGATACATTGGAGACGTATCAAAACTCCCTCATTTCCCCCTTAATGGCAGTAATACAATACGTGTCTTGACCCCTTCCGTCATGAGGATAGAGCACCGCAAGATTAAACCCATCACAACGCACCACTCCCGCTGAAGATAAATCAATCTAGTTGGCTAAATCAAACCGATAGATCGGAGAGCAATACGAAGCTATAACAATCATGCATATAAGAATTCAGTAAAGACTCAATATATTTTCATGAATAATCTGAACATAAACCCACAATTCATCGGATCCGAACAAACACACCGCAAAGGAAGATTACATTGGATAGATCACTACGGGAATAGCGGTGAACTTTGTATCGAAGATCATAGAGAGAGAGAGAGAGAGAGAGAGAGAGAGAGAGAGAGAGAGAGAGAGCCATCTTGGTACTAGCTATGGACTCATAGGTTTGTGGTAAACTACTCACACATCATCATGGAGGCAACAAGGTTGATGTAGAGTCCCTGCATGATCGATCCCCCCTCGGGCAGGGCACCGGAACAGGGCTCCAGATGGCCTCCCATTGGAACAGAGACTTGCGGTGGTGGAAAAAGTATGTTGACTGGCTCTCAGGTGTTTTCCCGATTTTAGAGAATATATAGAAGCGGAATTAGGTCAGGAGGCCATGGGAGATGGCCCCAAGCCATCAGGGCGCGGCCAGCTCCCCAGGGCGCGCCCTGTTGGCTTGGCGCTACCCCATGTGGCCTCTGGTCTCCCTCCGAAGCTTCCAGGTCTTATTTTTGTCCAGCAAAATCATCAAAAAGTTTCGGGGCATTTGGACTTCGTTTGGTACAGTATTCCTGAAAGGCTAAAAATAGGCAGAAAACAACAACTGGCACTGGGCACTACGTTAATAAGTTAGTTCACAAAAATGATAGAAAACAACATATAAATGCATATAAAGTATCCAAGAATGATAATACAGTAGCATGGAACAATAAAAAATTATAGATACATTGGATACATATCAGCATCCCCAAGCTTAATTCCTATTCGTCCTCGAGTAGGTAAATGATAAAAACAATTTTTTTGATGCGACATGCTACCCAACATGTAATCTCTTCTAGGTATGATCTTTGAGAAACGATGAACTAATAGACATCAACATATTAATATCCATAAACATAAGCAACATAATTATTAACTTTCAAAATATATGATCCTTAAAAAACGTTACTCCCCACTCATTTTATCATATTAGCATGGCATGACTCCATCTTCACCACATAAGTACAAATCATGAGCACCAAAGTGTCAAGTCAGGCAATTGGATCATTCTTATAACGCGCTTCAGCATTTTCAACCTCACTCAATACATGAGCATGAACCATGGATATAGCGTATAGGTGGAATAGAATGTGGTGATAGATATCAAAAGGAGTCAAAGTGGAAAGAAAGTCTCGCACCAACTAGGCGTATCAACGGGCTATGGAGATGCCCATCACAAGATATCAATGCGAGGAATAGGGACAGCCGAGCTCTAAACGTTTCCAAGTGTGGAAGATTTCTTCACTCAGGGACTTTGAGGCGAACCTGATTTCGTCGAAGTCCTAAAAATCCTAAGTGTGGAAGATTTCTTCACTCGATGGCTTAGCTGCGACCCAGTAATTGCCTAAGTTTAAAAAGCACCCTGAGCGAGGACATCATCCACACTCGGGGACTCGGCCCAATTCAGTTAGGTAATGAGCAAAAGACAATCAAACATTCGAATGACGATAAAGCGAGCAAACCGCAAGTTGATCGAAACAAAGGTTCAACGATTACATTAACCACTCAACATACCGATGAGAATCAAGTTTAAACCCAAAGTTTTCCGAGGATCACTCAGAGGATGGAGGGGCGGCAACATCAACGAAGGTGTCGAGGTCAATGCCATCTGCAATCTGAGTGGCCGCCTCGAGGAACGTTTCCACGATGTCCTTGAACTTGACCTTCTTCCTGTTAGCGACCTTGAGCGACTTCAGCTTCTCTTCATCCACGTCCTTGCAGTGGACTCGGACGAGGGAAAGAGCGATATCAACACCGCATCGAGCCAACGACTTCTTCCACGGCTACACTCGGCTTGGGACGTCTCTCAGTTGGTCCATGATGGACTCCAAGTCACTCGGAAGACGCTCACCAGGAGTGAGTTCCATGTCAATCTTCGAGAAGGTTGAGCAGAGATGAATGAGATAGCCCATGGCATGCTCGAACATTCATCCAATCGGAGCATGGCTAAAGATGAGTTGTCCCTGAGTAGCTGTCGAGCTGGATCCAACTCTTGCTCGACCCACTCAGTGCCCAACTCGGCGTCATTGCAGAAACCTGACCATGGAAGGATAACGAAATCAGAAATAAAAAAGAGGCCAGGGGCAATACAAAAATCACTCGGGTAGATGAGTTACCTTTGAGCCTCACGCTCATCTTTGTGTCGACTGTCCTCGACGTACTGCTCCAGCTTAGTCTTCTTAGCAAAGAGCAGGTTGTACTTGGACTCCCATTCGGCATAGTGCCTCTTCATCTCGGCGATCTCTGCCTGAGACTTCTCCGCTGCGACCTTAAGGACTTTGTTATCCTCCTCCAGCTTGCCGACTACCTTGAGCTTCTCCTCGGCCACCTTGGTCTTGGAATTGACATCCTTCCACACCGACGACAGCTCGGTGTCCTTCTTCTCGAGGGTCTCCTTCATGGTTTCTAAAGAAATAGAAGTCTTGAGCCTCTTTACAAGTTGAAGGTTTTCAGTACGAACATCTGATGAAGCGAGTTCAGTCGTATTGGGAGGAAACCAAAGTACAGAGGACAATCGGATGAAATTTTCTCACCTCTTAGTAAGCGCTTCTCCTGCTCCAAGCATGCGCTCTTAGTCTTCATAGCCTCCAGGCTTCTCCGAAGGTCCATCACCTCCTTCTCAATGGCATTGTACGGAGCCCCGAGCTCACAAACACTCTGCCAATAAGAAGTAAAAGCAGACAAACATTGTCTGTCGGATACAATGTAAGAGATCAGTCCAGTAAAAAAAGTTTCAAAGACTACCGCCGACCGCTACAGTCGACGACAGTCTCGGGGACTACACCCATTGGGTGCGCTTAGCGCTCCCCCTCTAGAAAGGAAAATGGACAAGGTACATGTACCACCCAGATACTTTGGCAAGGTGGGTATGCGCTACTTCCACAAGCTGAGTCGGCTACTTCGGCAAGGTGGGTATGCACTACTGCAACAAGCTCAGTCGGCTACTTCGACAAGGTGGGTATGCGTTACTTCCACAAGCTCAGTCGGCTACTTTGACAAGGTGGCTATGCGCTACTTCCACAAGCTCAGTCGGCTAGTTCGACAAGGTGGCTATGCGCTACTTCCACAAGCTCAGTCGGCTACTTTGACAAGGTGGCTATGCGCTACTTCGACATGGTGGCTATGCGCTACTTCTACAATCTCACCAAGATTTACAACTATGCCGAAGACACAACAACAAATCAAGAACCTAAGACTACCGTCGACTGCAATAGTAGACGGCAGCCTCGGGGACTACACCCAGTGGGTGCACTCAGCATGCCCCCACTCGAACTGGAGAACACCCAGTGGGTGTGCCCCATGAAAACCCACTTGGGAACAAAAATAAAAACAAATCACATGCAAAAGTTAAGACCCCCGACTGGAGTTGGTACTCACTCGGACGTTTGTCTTCATGGCCTCGCTGACGTCGTACGCCTCCCTCAGTTGGTTGTTCATCAGCTCCACTTGGATCATGGCCTCCTTACACACGCCCACTTGGTCCTCCGGGATATGGTGCAGCGCAAAGAGATTGGCCACAACCGGGACTAGCGAAGAGGCAGACGTGGTGGCCTCGAGTGCGGCTCTGGCCCTAGGAGTGACACTCTGGCCACCGGTCTTGGTGAGAGACTTGACCGAAGAGACCTTGGTCACTCGGACAGAAGGGGCGTCTTGCATCACGACATCCGTGTCGATCAGACGGTTCGGCGGATCGGCCTTGTCGTCCTCGTTGAGCTCAGTCACTTCACTCGGCCCTACGAACACTCGGGCGTCAGAAAATTGGAAGAACTAGTCACTCGAATGTAACCGAGATGAATGCGGAGAGTACCTTTGGAGGTCGCGACATCCATCTCTGCTTGGCTCTTCTCGGCGGCCTTTGGGTCGGGCGAGGCAATCGAAGTGTCAGTGATATCAACTACGCAACTTCATTCTTGTAGACTCTGTTGGGCCTCCTAGCATAGAGTTTTGTAGGACAGTAGCAATTTTCCCCCAGTTGGATGACTTAAGGTTTATCAATCTGTGGAAGGTGTAGGATGAAGATGGTCTCTCACAAAGAACCCCGCAATCAAATACAAGAAATCTTTGTGTCCCTAACACACCCAATACAATGAAATTGTATAGGTGCACTAGTTCGGCAAAGAGATGGTGATACAAGTGCAATATGGATAGTAGATATAGATTTTTGTAATCTGAAAATATAAAAACATCAAGGTAGCAAGTGGCAAACGGCAAGCAAAACATTGTATAAATGCTTGGAAATAAGGCCTAGGGTTCATACTTTCGCTAGTGCAATCCCTCAACGTGCGACAAAGAATCACTCCAAAGTTCATAAGTAGCGGAGAACATAAGATGAAATTGTTGTAGGTAGTAGAACCACCTCAAAGTTATCCTTTCCAATCAATTTATTGAGCTATTCCTATAGGTGTCACAAACAGCCCTAGAGTTCGTACTAGAATAACACAATATGATACACATCAATCAACCCTAATGTCACCTAGATACTCCAATATCACCACAAGTATCCATGGGTTAATTATTCGACATGCATCAAGCAATTTCAGATTCATCATATTCAATCCAACACAAAGAACTTCAAAGAGTACCCCAAGATTTCTTTCGGAGAATGTAGGATGAAAATGTGCAGTCAACCCATGTGCATAGATGTAGGATCCGAAGTATGTCTAGAGGGGGGTGAATAGACTACTTGACCAATTAAAAATCTAGCCTTTTCCCAATTTTAAGTGTTGGCAATTTTTTGCAATTGTAGCAAGTCAAGTACACCCTACACATGCAAGTCTAAGAGTATAGCAACGGAAAGTAAAGACATGCACATGCAAGTAAAGGTGGGGAGAAGAGGATCAAATGCAATTGATGACACATAGATTTTTACCGTGGTTCTGATAGGTGGTGCTATCGTACGTCCTCGCTGATGGAGACTTCAACCCACTGAGGGTAGCAGTCGCGAGAGTCCATGTAGGGCTCCACCCGTTAGGGTCTACAAAGTAGAAACCTCGTCTATTCCATCACGGCTTCCGTCCATGAAGGACTAGTCTCACTATGGGTAGATCTTCACAAGGTAGGTGATGTCTACTACACAACTTGTTCTTGTGGACTTGTGTTGGGCCTCCAAGCGCAGAGTTTTGTAGGACAGTAGCAAATTTCCCTCAAGTGGATGGCCTAAGGTTTATCAATCTGTGGGAGGCGTAGGATGAAGATGGCCTCTCTCAAACAACCCTGCAACCAAATAATAAAAAGTTTCTTGTGTCCCCAACACACCAAATACAATGGTAAATTGTATAGGTGCACTAGTTCGGCGAAGAGATGGTGATACAAGTGTAGTAATGATAGTAGATATTGATTTTTGTAATAGTAACAATAAAAAACAGCAAGGTAGCAAGTAACAAAAGTAAGCACAAACGGCATTGCAATGCTTGAAAACAAGGCCTCGGGTCCGTACTTTCGCTAGTGCAATCTCTCAACAATGCTAATATAATTGGATCACATAACCGTCCCTCAACGTGCAACAAAGAATCACTCCAAAGTTCTTTTCTAGCGGAGCACATAAGAAGAAATTGTTTGTAGGGTACGAAACCACCTTAAAGTTATCCTTTTCGATCGATCTATCCAAGAGTTCATACTAAAATAACACAAAGTTTTCCTTTCCGATCGATCTATCTAAGAGTTCGTACTAAAATAACACCATATGATACGCATCAACCAACTCTAATGTCACGTAGATACTCCAATGTCACCACAAGTATCCATGAGTTAATTATACGATACGCATCAAACAATTTCAGATTCATAATACTCAATCCAACACAAAGAACCTCAAAGAGTGCCCCAAGATTTCTATCGGAGAACATGGTATGAAAACGTGCAATCAACCCCTATGCATAGATCCCCTAGGTCACCGGAATCCGCAAGTTGATGCCTCAACATATATCAAGTGAATCAATAGAATACCCCAATGTCACTACGGTTATCCCACGCAAGACTTACATCAAGTGTTCTCAACCAAAATATTCAATCCAACATAACGACATCTCAAAGGGAAAGATTCAATTCATCACAACATGATAGGAAGGGAATAACATCATATGATCCGACTATATTAACAAAGCCCGTGATACATCAAGATCGTGACATCTCAAGAACACGAGAGAGAGAGAGAGAGAGAGAGAGAGAGAGATTGAACACATAGCTATTGGTACATACCCTCAGCCCCGAGGGTGGACTACTCCCTCCTCATCATGGCCTCCGTCAGGATGATGAAGACCACCGGAGATGATCTACCCTCTTCGGCAGGGTACTGTTATGCCTCCAGATTGGTTTTTTGTCGATACAAAGAGTTGCGACGGCGGAACTTCTGATCTTGGGTTATTTCTGGGGGTTTATGAATATATAGGATTTTTGGGCATCAGTTTCACGCGAAGATGGGCCACAAGGGGCCCACAAGACACCAGGGCGCGCTAGAGGGGGCTGGCACGCCCTGGTGGGTTGTGGCCACCTCGTGGCTCTTCTGGCCCTCCCACGAAGCTTCTAGTGCCTCTTTTGTTCCAAAAAAATCGTCAAAAAGTTTCACTGCATTTGGAGAATTTTTATTTCTGCATAAAAAAACAACACCACGGTAGTTCTGCTGAAAATAGCGTCAGTCCGGGTTAGTTCCATGCAAATCATACCAAAACCATATGAAATTGTTGTAAATATGGCATGGATACTTCATAAATTATAGATACGTTGGAGACGTATCAGCATCCCCATGCTTAATTCCTACTCGTCCTCGAGTAGGTAAATGATAAAAGAAATAATTTATGAAGTGTGAGTGCTAGCATAGTGCATATGTTTGATCAATGATAATTTCAACCACTTTTCCTAGCATCATAACAACAAATCTTTCTCATAAAACTCATCATGATAAAGTAGCAACCAATTCACATGTTATGGCTCAAACAATGAATTCTCTTGAAACTTAACAACCTATGTTCTTAGTCACCAAACAATTTCAATTCAACTTATTCTCAACAAAGTCTAAGTAAGAGCTCCACATACTCAATCATCATATAGTCTTGTATGATTGCTAGTACTCAAAGCATATTCTTAGAACAAATGGCATCCATCGAACACAGAGAAAGATAGGGGCTTAATGTTTCGCCTCCCAACTCATTTATCATAGAGATAATTGTCAACAATAATAATTCATGATCATATATATTTGACTCGCCATATGTGCCTAGATATTTCCCCACCACATGATGCTTGCCAACTAGAGATTAATTGAGGTTGAAATGAGAATGCATACTATTGACTCTTGCATAAATGTAAATACTGAAAGGTAAAAGATAGGCCCTTCGCAGAGGGAAGCACAGGTTGTCATGCGCTTTTTGGTTTTGTATGCACAATCCCTTAATGCAAAAGAACGTCACGTTATATTGCCCCTTATGATAGCAACCTTTATTATGCAGTCTGTTGCTTTTATTACATTGCCATCACAAGTTCGTACAACGCTCAATTTTCTTACACTAAATGATCAAACACATTTAGAAGCAATTTTCATTGCCTTTTGCACCGATGACAACTTACTTGAAGGATCTTATTCCATCCATAGGTAGGTATGGTGGACACTCATGTCAATAAACTGGGTTTACAGGTTTTCGGATGCACAAGTAGTATCTCTACTTAGTACGATTTTTTGGCTAGCAAAAGATCCTAAGCAAACACCACATGTTGGAGGATCCATAACAATATAACTTTAATGCAAATATACACAACCATAACTCATCACGTTGTCTTCATTGTCCAATTTCAACTAATTTTCTCAAGTTTGAAAATAATTAATGGGTATTCACAATCATAGAAGATGTCCAAGATAATATATTTGTATGTGAAAGTTCTCTTCCATATACTAATCATTCACGAATTGCTTGTATGACCAATATTGGGATTGTCAAGCTTCAAAAGATTTCACTTTCTAAACCCAATGTGAAGCTACTACTAGGCATGATATGACCATATAATTTCAACTTCATGGTATTCAATTCATTCAACAATTTACACATAGGATATAAGTGAAGCACAAGAGCAAATGTGTTGGGGATATAACCCCGTGGTAAGACCCGCCCAGGAGGGGCCGGGTCGTACCTGGCGGCTCATCGCTAAGATTCGTAAGGTGGGCCAGAAGATGACCAGGTCACATGGCGGGTTACCAAGCGGACCAGGACGAAGGCCCAAGAGCCAGAAGACAGTATGAAACCCGGGCGGTTAAGCCGTCTGGAGCCGGCTTGCTCAAGAAGGCAAGGTGACTTAGAGATAGAGTTGACTATGTTGTAAGACTCGGTTTAGGACTTGTAAGCCCAGGGCCTCGACCTGTGTATATAAAGGTGAGACCCTGAGGCGGTTTAGACGAGAAACTAAGTAATCAAGAGCTGGGTCAAGCAATCCGCTCCCTTGTAATCGATACTCAAGTCAATACAATACAAGCAGGACGTAGGCTTTTACCTCTTCTTGAGGGGCCGAACCTGGGGAAACTCGTGTCCTTCGTCCCGATCAACTCCTTTGAGTCCGCCGCCTTAGCAATGGCCTCGAACCTAAGTCTTCGGACATCTGCCGTGACAAAACCACGACAGCTGGCACCCACCGTGGTGTTGGAAATATGCCCTAGAGGCAATAATAATTTAGTTATTATCATATTTCCTTGTTCATGATAATCGTTTATTATCCATGCTATAATTGTATTGATTGGAAACTCAAATACATGTGTGGGTACATAGACAACACTGTGTCCCTAGCAAGCCTCTAGTTAACTAGCTCGTTGATCAAAAGATGGTGAAGGTTTCCTAGCCATAGACATGAGATGTCATTTGATAACGGGATCACATCATTAGGAGAATGATGTGATGGACAAGACCCAAACTGTAAACATAGCATATGATCGTGTCAGTTTATTGCTATTGTTTTCTGCATGTCAAGTATCTGTTCCTATGACCATGAGATCATGCAACTCACTGACACCGGAGGAATGCCTTGTGTGTATCAAACGTCGCAACGTAACTGGGTGACTATAAAGATGCTCTACAGGTATCTCCGAGGGTGTCTGTTGGGTTGGCATGGATCAAGACTGGGATTTGTTACTCCGTGTGACGGAGAGGTATCTCAGGGCCCACTCGGTAATACAACATCACAATGAACCTTGCAAGCAAAGTGACTAAAGAGTTAGCCGCAGGATCTTGTATTACGGAACGAGTAAAGAGACTTGCCGGTAACGAGATTGAACTAGGTATAGAGATACCGACGATCGAATCTCGGGCAAGTAACATACCGAAGAACAAAGGGAACAACATACGGGATTAACTGAATCCTTGACATAGAGGTTCGACCGATAAAGATCTTCGTAGAATATGTAGGAGCCAATATGGGCATCCAGGTCCCGCTATTGGTTATTGACCGTAGAGGTGTCTCGGTCATGTCTACATAGTTCTCGAACCTGTAGGGTCTACACACTTAACGTTTGGTGACGATTAGTATAGTTGAGTTATTGTGTTGGTGACCGAAGGTTGTTCGGAGTCCTGGATAAGATCCCGGACATGACGAGGATCTCCGGAAGAGTCCGGAGGTAAAGATTGATATATGTGATAATAGTGTTTTGATCTCCGGAAGGGTTCCGGAATTCTCCGGAAGGAGTTCCGGATGTTTACCGAAGTGTTCGGGTGCGAGAACACTTTATATGGGCCAAGGGGTAAAAGCCCACGAGGTTTTGGAAGTGCAAAAGGAAGTTTTGCTACTGCCTTAAGCTGGTAAGGCAGTACTACCGCTACTGTAGCAGCGGTACTACCGCTACTGTAGTAGCGGTACTACCGCTTAAGCTGGTCAAGCGGTACTACCGCTACTGTAGCAGCGGTACTACCGCTTAAGCTGGTCAAGCGGTACTACCGCTACTGTAGCAGCGGTACTACCGCTTGTGCGCGGTACTGCAGGAATCCGAGTTGGACTCTTTCCGTGCGGGCCAAACCGACCTTGTGCCGGCAAAACCGACCTTGTGGAGGCTTTCTCTCCAAGTTTAGACCCCCGAGGTCAACATATAAATAGAGGGGCAGGGCTAGCACACGGGACACATCAAGATTTCCCAAGCCATGTGCCGGCAACCCTAACCCTCTAGTTCCTCCCGTCATAAACTCCGTAGTGCTTGGCGAAGCTCTGCAGAGATTGTTCTTCACCAACACCGTCACCATGCCGTCGTGCTGCCGGAACTCATCTACTACTTCACCATCGCTCGCTGGATCGAGGAGGTGAAGGCGTCATCAAGCCGTACGTGTGTTGAACATGGAGGTGCCGTCCGTTCGGCGCTACATCGGAAGGACCGTGATCAGGATCGTGAGACGGTTCGTGATTTGATCACGGGACGGATCATGATGGGATCGCGGGACGGATCGTGATTGGATCGTGATGGGGTCGCGGGACGCTCGGCGATTTGAATCGCGAAGACGTTCGACTACATCAACCGCGTTTCTTAACGCTTCCGCTTAGCGATCTACAAGGGTATGTAGATTCACTCTCCCTCTCATAGATGCTCATCACCATGGATAGATCTTGCGTGTGCGTAGGAATATTTTTGTTTCCCATGCGACGTTCTCCAACCGTGGCATCTGAGCTAGGTCTATGCGTAGATGAGATCTCGAGTAGAACACAAAAGGGTTTTGTGGGCGTTGATATTCAGATTGCTTCCTCCCTTGGTCTTTTCTTGTTTTGGCGGTATTGTGGGATGAAGCGGCTCGGACCAACATTACTCATACACTTACGAGAGACCGGTTCCTTCAATTGACATGTAACTTCGTTGCATAAAGATGGCTAGCGGGTGTCTGTTTCTCCCACTTTAGTCGGATCGGATTTGACAAAGGCGGTCCTTGAGAAGGTTGAAAAGCAATTTTTATATCACCGTTGTGGTTTTTTCGTAGGTAAGAATCGTTCTTGCTAGATACCCGTAGCAGCCACGTAAAACTTGCAACAACAATTAGAGGACGTCTAACTTGTTTTTGCAGGGTATGTTGTGAAGTGATATGGCCAATTACATGATGAGATATATGTGATGTATGAGATGATCATGTATTGTATAGAATATCACGACTTGCATGTCGATGAGTACGGCAACTGGCAGGAGCCATAGAGTTGTCTTTAATTATTTTCGCCGTTTTTGCTTTACTTTATCGCTATGAGTTAGCAATAGTCATGGAAGCAACAGTCGGCGCGACAACCTCATGGCGACACGTTGATGGAGATCAAGATGATGGAGATCATGGTGTCATGCCGGTGACGATGGAGATCATGCCGGTGCTTTGGAGATGGAGATCAAAAGCACAAGTTCATGGCCATATCATGTCACTTATGAATTACATGTGATGTTAATCCTTTTATGCATCTTATTTTGCTTAGGATGACGGTAGCATTATAAGGTGATCCCTCACTTAAATTTCAAGATAAATTGTGTTCTCCCCAAGTGTGCACCGTTGCGAAAGTTCGTCGTTTCGAGACACGCCGTGATGATCGGGTGTGATAGACTCCACGTTCACATACAACGGGTGCAAGCCATGTTGCACACGCGGAACACTCGGGTTAAACTTGACGAGCCTAGCATGTACAGACATGGCCTCGGAACACAAGAGACGGAAAGGTCGAACATGAGTCATATAGTAGATATGATCAACATGAAGATGTTCACCATTGAAACCACCTCAACTCACGTGATGATCGGACTTGAGTTGGTGGATTTGGATCATGTAACACTTGAATGACCGGAGGGATGTCAATTTGAGTGGGAGTTTTTTAAGTAATATGATTAACTAAACTCATTATCATGAACATAGTCATAGTGTTTTTGCAAATTATGTTGTAGATTACTAGATCGCGCTGTAGCTCCCTTGAATTTTTATATGTTCCTAGAGAAATAGATTTGAAAGATGATGGTAGCAATAATGCGGACTGGGTCCGTGATCTGAGGATTGTCCTCATTGCTGCACATAAGGCTTATGTCCTTAATGCACCGCTCAGTGCACCACCCCCTCTAGCGTCATCTGTAGATGTTGTGAACATCTGACAGGCACGTTCCGATGACTACTTAATAGTTCAGTGCGTCATGCATTACGGCTTAGAATTGAGGCTCCAAAATGTTTTGAACATCACGGAACATATGAGATGTTCTAAGAGCTGAAATTGTGATCTCAGGCTCGTGCCCGTGTTGAGAGGTATGAGACCTCCAACAAGATTCTTTGCCTACAAGATGATGGAGAATAGCTCAATCGTTGAGCATGTGCTCAAATTGTTTGGGTGCTACAATCGCTTGAATCAAGTGGGAGTTGATCTTCCAGATAAGATAGTGATTGATATAGTTCTCCAAGTCACTGTCACTAAGCTACTAGAGCTTCATGATGAACTATAAAAGGCCAGAGATGGAAATAATGATCCCTGAGCTGTTCGCAATGTTTGACACCGCGAAGGTAGAAATCAAGAAGGAAGCATCAAGTGTTGATGGTTAGTGAAACCACTAGTTTCGAGAAGGGCAAGGGCAAGGAGGGAAACTTCATGGATGGCAAGTCAGTTGCTGCTCCAGTGAACAAACCCAAGGTTGAACCCAAACCCGAGACTAAGTGCTTCTATTATGAGGAGAACGGTCGCTGAAGTGGAACAACCCTAGATACTTGGTAGATAAGAAGGTTGGCAACGTCGACAGAAGTATATTTGATATACGTGTTATTGATGTGTACCTTACTAGTACTCCTAGTAGCACCTGGGTATTAGATACCGGTTCGGTTGCTAAATGTTAGTAACTCGAAATTAAAGCTATGGAATAAACAGAGGCTAGCTAAGGGTGAGGTGACGATGAGTGTTGGAAGTGTTTCCAAGGTTGATGTGATCACCATCGCACGCTCTCTCTACCTTTGGGATTAGTAATGAACCTAAATAAATGTTATTTGGTGTTTGCGTTGAGCATGAACGTGATTAGATCATGTTTATTGCAATATGGTTATTCATTTAAGTTAGAGAATAATGGTTATTCTGTTTACATGAATAATACCTTCAATGGTCATGCACCCAATAAGAGTGGTTTATTAAATCTTGATCGTAGTGATACACATGTTCATAACATTGATGCCAAAAGATACAAAGTTAATAATGATAGTACCACATGCTTGTGGCACTGCCGCTAAATGTCATATTGGTGTAAAACGCATGAAGAAACTCCATGCTGATGGATCTTTGGACTCATTCGATTTTGAATCGGTTGAGACATGCGGACCATGCCTCATGGGCAAGATGACTAAAACCCCGTTTCCCGGTATGATGGAGCGGGCAATTGACTTATTGGAAATGATACATGTTGATGTGTTTGGTCCAATAAGTGTTGTAGCGGGCGGTGGATATCTTTATTTTCTTACCTTCACTGATGATTTGAGTTTATATATGATATATTTACTTAATGAAACACAAGTCTGAATCGTTTGAAAAGTTCAAGCAAATTCAGAGAGAAGTTTGAGATCATCGTGACAAGAAGATAAAATGTCTACGATATGATAGTGGAGGTAAATATCTGAGTTACGAGTTTGGTATACAACTTAAGACAATGTGGAAGTTGTTTCACAACTCACGCCACCTGGAACACCATAGTGTGATGGTGTGTCCGAACGTCATAGTCATGCTCTATTGGATATGGTGCGAATTATGATATCTCTTATCGATTTACCACTATCATTTTAGGGCTATGCATTAGAGACAACCACATTCACTTTAAAAGGGGCACCATAAGTCCGTTAAGATGACACCGTATGAATTTTGGTTTGGCGGAAACCTAAGCTGTCATTTTTTAATGTTTGGGGCTGCGACGCTTATGTGAAAAAAGGGTTTTCACCTAATGAGCTCAAACCCAAAGCAGACAAATGCATCTTCATAGAATACCCTAACGTAACAGTTTGGTGAACCTTCTATCTCAGATCCATGCACAAAGTGTTTGTTGCTAAAACGGGTCCTTTCTCGAGAAAGAGTTTCTTTCGAAAGATTGAGTGGGAGGAAGATAGAACTTGATGAGGTTGTTGAACCTTTACTTCAACCTGAGAGTAGCGCAGCGCAGAAAAGTTGTTTCTGTGGAGCCTACGTTAGTTGAAGAGGAAGTTAATGATGATGATCATGAAACTTCGGATCAAGTTACTATCGAACCTCGTGGGTCGACAAGGACGCATACTGCTCCTGAGTGGTACGACAACACTGTCTTAGAGGTCATGTTGTTGAACAACGATGAACCTACGAGCTATGGAGAAGCGATGATGGACCCGGATTCCGAGAAACGGTTAGAGGCCATGAAATCCGAGATGGGATCCATGTATGAAAACAAAGTATGGACTTTGGAAGTATTACCTGAAGGGCGTAAGGCCATTCAGAACAAATGGATTTTTAAGAGGAAGACGGACGCGGACGGTAATATCACCATCTATAAAGCTCGACTTGTGGTAAAGGGTTTTTCACAAGTTCAAGGAGTTGACTACGATGAGACTTTCTCACCCGTAGCGATGCTAAAGTCTGTTGGAATTATGTTAGCAGTTGCTGCATTTTTCGATTATGAAATCTAGCAGATGGATGTCAAAACATCACAATGAACCTTGCAAGCAAAGTGACTAAAGAGTTAGCCGCAGGATCTTGTATTACGGAACGAGTAAAGAGACTTGCCGGTAACGAGATTGAACTAGGTATAGAGATACCGACGATCGAATCTCGGGCAAGTAACATACCGAAGAACAAAGGGAACAACATACGGGATTAACTGAATCCTTGACATAGAGGTTCGACCGATAAAGATCTTCGTAGAATATGTAGGAGCCAATATGGGCATCCAGGTCCCGCTATTGGTTATTGACCGTAGAGGTGTCTCGGTCATGTCTACATAGTTCTCGAACCCGTAGGGTCTACACACTTAACGTTTGGTGACGATTAGTATAGTTGAGTTATTGTGTTGGTGACCGAAGGTTGTTCGGAGTCCTGGATAAGATCCCGGACATGACGAGGATCTCCGGAAGAGTCCGGAGGTAAAGATTGATATATGTGATAATAGTGTTTTGATCTCCGGAAGGAGTTCCGGATGTTTACCGAAGTGTTCGGGTGCGAGAACACTTTATATGGGCCAAGGGGTAAAAGCCCACGAGGTTTTGGAAGTGCAAAAGGAAGTTTTGCTACTGCCTTAAGCTGGTAAGGCAGTACTACCGCTACTGTAGCAGCGGTACTACCGCTACTGTAGCAGCGGTACTACCGCTTGTGCGCGGTACTGCAGGAATCCGAGTTGGACTCTTTCCGTGCGGGCCAAACCGACCTTGTGCGGGCAAAACCGACCTTGTGGAGGCTTTCTCTCCAAGTTTAGACCCCCGGGCTCAACATATAAATAGAGGGGCAGGGCTAGCACACGGGACACATCAAGATTTCCCAAGCCGTGTGCCGGCAACCCTAACCCTCTAGTTCCTCCCGTCGTAATCTCCGTAGTGCTTGGCGAAGCTCTGCAGAGATTGT
The DNA here is from genome assembly GCA_039707655.1 of Elymus sibiricus. Classification (NCBI taxonomy): domain Eukaryota; kingdom Viridiplantae; phylum Streptophyta; class Magnoliopsida; order Poales; family Poaceae; genus Elymus; species Elymus sibiricus. The sequence continues at coordinate 380,319,854 of CM077673.1, read as the reverse complement.
TCTTCACCAACACCGTCACCACGCCGTCGTGCTGCCGGAACTCATCTACTACTTCACCATCGCTCGCTGGATCGAGGAGGTGAAGGCGTCATCAAGCCGTACGTGTGTTGAACGCGGAGGTGCCGTCCATTCGGCGCTACATCAGAAGGACCGTGATCAGGATCGTGAGACGGTTCGTGATTTGATCACGGGACGGATCATGATGGGATCGCGGGACGGATCGTGATTGGATCGTGATGGGGTCGCGGGACGCTCGGCGATTTGAATCGCGAAGACGTTCGACTACATCAACCGCGTTTCTTAACGCTTCCGCTTAGCGATCTACAAGGGTATGTAGATTCACTCTCCCTCTCGTAGATGCTCATCACCATGGATAGATCTTTCGTGTGCGTAGGAATATTTTTGTTTCCCATGCGACGTTCTCCAACACGTGGGGCTAGCGCTCGGTGGTGTTGAGTTCTCAAAGGGCTCTCTCTCAGGGAGCGAGGGGTACGTCGTTGGCAGGATGACCAAAAGTCGTTGCGGAAAGCTCTACATCGACGACGCTGGCTGGGGCCCCGAGGCCGACTCCATCGAGTACGGTTTCCGGGTCCCCTTCGGCGGAATCCACGTCTTCATCGGCAAGATCGGCGGATCTGAACCTGGGCCGGACATCTGCACCGACATCGTCGAGCCGGCCCGACGCAAGCAACCCGCCCGGTGCGTGCAACCAGCCTGTGTTGACCCGGGCAGGAAGCATGTCTTCGTCGGCTTCACTCAGGGCATGGAGCTTGAGGGTTCTATGTCACAGGAAGAAACTCACGTCTACTCAGAGGAGGGATCCTCGAGTGGAGAGACGGAATTGATCTATCAGCCTCATAATGGTGGGCTTGGGGGCTATACCGAGCCTTACCCCGAGTCAGAGCATCATGAGCCGGAGGATGATGAGCCGCCAAACCGCACTGCCGTCTTTATGACGGGTTCAGTGGCGGCCCCGAGCAGCACAGCCGCCGGTGCGACCGGGTCTGGGACCGGCAGGCCGCCGGCTCAGGTTCTTCTGGATCTGATGAACGAGCTTACAGCCCTGATGGAAACTGAGGTCACTGTTGAGAACCAAGCGGCCCGTAATGCAGAGATCACAAGGTTGAAGAATCAGATGGCCGGGATCCAACAGGAAATCAATGAGCTGAAGGCTCAGATGGATGCTGAGGCGGAGCGCCTTAAGGCGGACGCCTTTCGCCTCGAGTTAGAGCAGCAGTCGGCGGCGGCGGTTCAGCGGATGAGACATCAATCCCGCTTGCCGGAGCAGTATGAAGCTAGGAATCTCTTTAACACGCCAGGAACGGGGCGGAGCATGCCTTTGACCGTAACCCGGTCGGCGGAAATACCTGGAAGCCGGGCGGCGGTTCAGCATCAGCAGCTAGACCCGCCCCGATGGAACCAAAACCCGCCACCACCTTATCCAACACCGTCGGGTCATTATTCTAACCCGGCGGAGAACATGGTGGCCGCGGCAACCAGGCTTGATACAATCCCAATCCCCGATGAGATGCCCTACGCAGAAGAGGTGCAGAATGCCATCGGATACCTGCGAACGGCGATGGCCCAGCAGGAGAAATAAAATTATAGCCGGAGTCGCGTGCACTCAACCCCCGTCCCCGGCCGCAGCTACAGCCGGCGTTATGAGTCGCCGGCGGTTTCCAGCAGTGAACGACGTTGGAACTAGCTGCAAGCTGATCGGGCGGCTCTGGATGCTCAGGCGCTGGTGGATCGGGCAAGAGCACGGCGAGAAGAGGCGGCTCTAGCAGCGGCGGCTTCTCAGGAACCCACAGTTGCACCTTCCGTCTCAGGAGGAGCGGGGGTGACTTCCAGGGCTGTAGGGGTGCCATGTTTGGTGGCGGCTCTGCGGAATGAGCGTCTGTCAAAGGATTTCAAGGGTCCTCGTAAGGTGCCCAATTATACTGCCGACTTACCTCCAGAGGCTTGGATTGAAAGCTATGAGCTGACCATGGAGATGTTGGACGTCAGTGATGTAGTATGCACCAAATATTTCATCATGATGCTGGAAGGGCCGGCTCGCACATGGTTGAAGGGTTTGCCACCCAACACCATTAATTCCTGCGCCGAGTTAAGGGCAAAATTCATCAAAAAATTTCAAGGAACATGCAAGCAGCCCATGACGATTGTGGACTTAGACCATTGCGTGCAGCGTGAGGACGAGTCGGCTCATCACTGGGTCCGGCGGGTCTCCGAAATCATCCACTCTTCTGAACAGATTACGGCGGCTCAAGCGGTTTTGATTCTGGAGAAGAATTGTCACTTCACGCCTTTGAAGCAGAAGCTTGGCCGGCTCAAACGCTCATGCCAAGACATGGGGGAGCTCATGGCGGCTCTCACCAAACACGCGGACTCTGACAACACGAAAGACCCAGGCTCTGATGATGAGAAATCAGGCCAGGGGATGAAAGGCAACAATGGCAAGGGTCAACAGCCAGGCGCGGCTGGAAGTAGCAACCCGGGCAAGCGGAAACACCTGGACGGCGGGTCAGAACTAGTGGCGAACACCAACACTAGGAACAACCGTGCTAAGGGCAATGGGAATTATAGACAGCCTTTTAACAAGGGTAAGGCTCCTTTCAACCTGGAAGAGATGCTCAATAAACCTTGTCCGGAGCACAGCCGGCCCGATAGGCTAGCAGACCATACATGGAGAAATTGCAGTATTATGCGACAATTCCGGGATTACAGCATTCAACAGCATCGTAATAACGGTAATGGTCCATCCGGCGGCTCAGGGCCAGGCGGCTCAGGAGCCGGCTTTGGAGCAGGCGGCTCATGGTCCGATTATCAGGGTCAAGGCAACCATGGAGCTCATAATCAACAGTCTGGCGGTGGAGGCCAGTAGCAGAGTAACCAGTCAGGGTATCAGAGTAACCCGAAACAGCTCAACGGGGGTCAGTACCATGTTTTTACAACCAGCCTCGACAAGCGAGACCGGAATGTGCGCAAACGGGCGGCTAACGCAGTTATGCCGGCTCTCCCACGGTACTTAAAGTGGTCTGAGTATGATATAACTTGGAGCAGGAAGGATCACCCGCCGCGTGTTGATAATCCGGGGCAGCTGGCTTTGGTAGTTGCCCCCCAAGTGGGAGGATATGTGTTCACTAAGGTACTTATGGATGGCGGTAGCAGCATCAACATCCTGTACTATGACACTTTCCGCCGGATGAATTTACTTGACAAGGATCTTAAGCCTTCTTCAACAGTCTTTCACGGTGTGGTACCCGGAAAGTCGGCTTATCCTGTCGGTAAGATCTCTTTGGAAGTAGCTTTTGGAGATGAACACAACTACAGGGTGGAATCTCTGTGGTTTGAGGTAGTCAAAATCAAGAGCCCCTACCACGCTTTGTTTGGACGGCCGGCTTATGCAAAGTTTATGGCTAGGGCCTGCTATGTCTACTTACAGCTCAAGATGCCCGGTTTGAAAGGAACGATTACCATGCATGGTGATCGGAAGGTGGCTATGGAGTGTGAGGAAGGCGATGCGGCTTACGCAGAGTCAAGTTGTGCTGAAGCGGAACTCAATTTTTATAAGAAAAATGTTGACCCGGCAGATATGACCTCTTTGAAGAAACCCAACACGGAATCTGAGCCGCCCCTCAAGTTTGTGGCAGAAGATACCAAGTTGGTGGACTTTACGCTGGGCGACTCATCACAACAGTTCACTATTGGGGCCAATATGGACCCCAAATAGGAAAGCGTGCTCATCGAATTCATCCGTGAGAATCGAGACATCTTTGAATGGAAGCCTTCTGACATGCCGGGTGTACCGAGAGAATTCGCTGAGCACCATCTTAATGTGGATCCTAGATTTAAGCCAGTAAAACAGTTCCTCCGGCGGTTCAATGAAGAGAGACGCAAGGCCATTGGAGAAGAGGTGGCCCGGCTCTTGGCTGCATGGTTCATTGTTGAAGTGTTTCATCCAGAGTGGCTTGCTAACCCGGTGTTGGTACTCAAGAAGAACGGGACATGGCGTATGTGCGTGGATTATACAGACCTTAACAAAGCGTGCCCGATTGATGCCTTTGCTCTCCCTCGCATTGATCAAATCATTGATGCAACGGCGGGTTATGAGAGCCTGTGGTTCCTGGATGCTTATTTAGGGTATCATCAGATCAAGATGGCGGTTAAAGACCAAGAGAAGACGACTTTCATTACGCCTTTTGGTGCTTTTTGCTATGTGTCTATGCCTTTCGGGCTCAAGAGTGCCCAGGTGACTTACCAGCGTTGTATGCAGAACTGTCTTCATAATCAAATTGGGCGCAATGTTCATGCCTACGTTTATGATATTGTGGTCAAATCCAGGAAGAAGGAGACTCTGCTTGACGACCTGAAGGAAAAATTCGATAACTTACGGGTTTACAAGATGATGCTTAACCCGGCCAAGTGCGTCTTTGGAGTTCCAGCAGGAAAGCTCTTGGGGTTTCTAGTCTCTGAGAGAGGCATTGAAGCTAATCCGGACAAGATAAAGGCTATTACTTCCCTGTCAGAGCCGGCAGTATCAATGACGTTCAACGCCTGGCGGGTCGAATCGCTGCGTTAAGCCGGTTCATAAGCCGCCTGGGTGAGAAGGCTATTCCTCTGTATCAGATGATGAAGAAAACAGACAACTTTGTCTGGAGTAAGGAGGCGGGTGAAGCGTTCGAAGCACTCAAGAAGCAGCTAACTGAGCTGCCAGTCTTTGGCTGCTCCAGTTGAGAAGGAACCTTTACTCCTCTACATGGCGGCTAACAGCAGAGCAGTCAGCGCCGCAGTTGTTGTGGAACGTAAGGAGGCAGGGAAAGAATACCTGGTTCAGAGGCCGGTTTACTACATCAGTGAAGTGCTGATAGAGTCCAAGCAGAGGTACCCGCATTGGCAGAAGCTGGTATATGGGGTGTTCATGGCGAATCGTAAGCTGAAGCATTACTTCCTGGGACACCCGATCACCGTGGTTAGCTCTGCCCCATTGGGAGACATAATTCAGAACAGGGAAGCCACTGTTAGGATTGCTAAGTGGGCGTTGGAGCTTGGGCCTCTCAATCTGAAATACGTGCCTCGCACGACTGTCAAGTCTCAGGCCTTGGTGGATTTTATTAACGACTGGACAGAGTGTCAGACGCCCGAGGAGAAGCCGGATAACACATATTGGACAATTCACTTTGATGGATCCAGGCAGCTGGAAGGCTCGGGGCTGGAGTTGTCTTAACTTCCCCTAAAGGTGACAAGTTTTGTTATGTTCTAAGACTAATGTTTACTTGTACCAACAATGCAGCTGAATACGAGGCTTTACTTCATGGCCTCCGTGTGGCGAAGGAGATGAACCTGAGCCGGGTTAGATGTCTCAGCGACTCAGACCTCGTGGCTCAGCAAGTTTCAGGCACATGGGATTCCAAAGACCCAAGGATGGCGGCTTATCGTCAGGCGGTGGATGTCATCGCTGGTCACTTCAAGGGCTATCAGGTGGATCATATTGATCGTCGCAAGAACGAGGCGGCTGATGCACTGGCAAGACTCGGCTCTCAACGTAAGCCGGTACCGCCTAACATCTTCTTGGACGTGTTACATCACCCGTCTGTCAAGCTGCCTTTAGAGGAAGACCTAGCTATACCTGACCCGGAGGGGCAACAGGTGGCGGCTCTACATGCTATTCCTGACTGGACGATGCCTTACCTAGCGTACTTGACGCGCGGCGAGTTACCTGAGGATGAGACCTTGGCAAGACAAATCATAAGGCGATCTAAGTCCATGACTATCCTCAATGGCGAGTTACATAAACGCAGCGTCACCGGCGTCTTTCAGCATTGTGTTTCTCCGGAAGAGGGCAAGGAAATCTTAAATGAAATTCACGCTGGCGACTGTGGTCATCATGCCGGCTCAAAATCTTTGGTGGCCAAGGCTTTGCGTCATGGTTTCTTCTGGCTGACGGCTCATAAGGATGCAGAAGACTTGGTTCTTAAGTGCGATGGATGTCAGAAGTTTGGGCGACGTGCTCACGTACCGGCTCAGGAGCTGCGCATGATCCCAATTACCTGGCTGTTTGCGGTCTGGGGGCTTGATATGGTCGGGCCCTTCAAGAGATCTAAAGACAAGAAGACCCACCTTTTGGTGGCGGTGGATAAGTTTACCAAGTGGGTAGAAGCTGAGCCGGTCGGCAAGTGTGACACGGCTACAGCGGTTCAATTTCTCAAAAAGTTGATCTACCGATTTGGTTATCCTCACAGTATCATCACAGACAATGGCACAAACCTATCCAAGGGGGCTATGCAGACGTTCTGTGAAAATGAGCACATCCGGCTTGACGTCTCTGCGGTTGCTCATCCACAATCCAATGGTCAGGCGGAGCATGCTAACCAGGAGATCTTGAGAGGTATCAAGCCCCGTTTTATGGTTCCATTACAGGGGACGCCGGGTTATTGGGTGGAAGAGTTGCCATCAGTTCTATGGAGCATCAGAACTACTCCTAACAGATCGACAGGCTATACGCCCTTATTCATGGTTTATGGCGCAGAGGCTGTATTACCAAGTGATATACGTCATGACTCGCCGCGGGTGGCGGCTTATGTTGAGAAGGATAATGAGATAGCATGTCAGGACGCGTTAGATGCTTTGGAGGAAGAGCGTGATCTGGTGGCGGCTCGATCGGCGATTTATCAACAAGATCTGCGTCGCTATCACAGCCGCTGAGTTAAGACCAGGACGTTTCAAGAAGGCGACTTGGTGTTGCGTTTGATTCAAGACCAGATGGATGCGCACAAGCTATCTCCTCCATGGGAAGGGCCTTTTGTGGTCAGCAAGAACCTCAACAATGGGTCATATTACCTCATTGACGCGCGAGACGAGTCAAGTACTTCTGGGCAGGAGACCCACCGGCCGTGGAATATAGCTCATCTGCGGCCTTACTATACTTGAGTCATTGACTCCCACCATTGTACATCATCACTGTATATTTCAAATATATATATTTATAAATAAAGTTGGCATCCCTATAAGCCGGGGCCTCTGCCGTTTTTGTGCATCTCAGATTGTGCACAAATCAATGTCATCGACAAGGTCAATTGGGGTGCAGCGAGTTGTATACTTACCCCCTCTTGATCGGCGATTCAGCCACTGTAAGCCGGGTGGTGAACCCAAAAGTTGACTCCATCAACAAGGTCAAATTGGGGTGCAGCGAGTTAAACACTTACCCCCTCTTTGATGACTTTTTCCAAAATTGGGGTGTAGCGAGTTGAGCACTTACCCCCTCTTTTGATGATTTTTTCCAAATTTGGGGTGCAGCGAGTTGAGCACTTACCCCCTCTTTTGATGATTTTTCCAAAATTGGGGTACAGCGAGTTGAGCACTTACCCCCTCTTTTGATGATTTTTTCCAAATTTGGGGTGCAGCGAGTTGAGCACTTACCCCCTCTTTTGATGATTTTTCCAAATTTGGGGTGCAGCAAGTTGAGCACTTACCCCCTCTTTTGATGATTTTTTCCAAATTTGGGGTGCAGCAAGTTGAGCACTTACCCCCTCTTTTGATGATTTTTTCCAAATTTGGGGTGCAGCGAGTTATACACTTACCCCCTCTCTTGGTGGCCTTTCCAACAGGTGACCCGCCGAGCGCTTATCTTGCCAGGAGGCCCTGAGCATTGGTTAAGGTTCGAACGACGGGCTGTGTCACGTAAGAGCAATGACCAACACACATGACATCATACATTGCATCATTCCGGTTTGCCAAACCGGGTCAGAGAAAGATTATGAAACAAGAAGCAAGATCATGAAAGACTTCAACATCTCCGGGTTGTGATTTTTTAAGCCGCCCTTACAGCAATGCAGGGCATATTCTGTCTTGTTCGTTTTTGCAGGATTTATTTCCTAAAGACAAGTCACCGACAAATATGATAACGTAATTGGGAGCAGAGCACAAGATAGATATCACTGCAGCAAGCTGTGCAAAGAGTTATACGTGCACGATGGCACGGCTCAAACAATCAAGTTTTTTCTACTCCTATTACAAAATTTCCCAAGGAGTGCAAGGCACAACGGACTTAAATGTTTATACAACTCAGATTTGGTGGCTCAAAACGCTGGCGGGTCATCCTTCACCGGATTATCAGACTGGCGCAAATATTCAGCTCGCTGGCGGGTCATCCTTCGCCGGGTCTTCGACTTCTTTGATCTGAAGATTGTCCACGTCCCAGTTGCAGTGTGTTAAAGCTTCAAATTCAGCATGGTCAAAGAAGGGAGACGGGTCAATATCAGAAGCAAAGAGTTGCTTACGACGTGCGGGAGTCAGATTCCTGGCTTCAAAGGCTGGGCCGCGCAGTCGTTTGTTATCTTCACCATAAGCCGCCTGATAAGAGGACATGTCTATTTCGTTAACAAGTGTTGATGCAAGCACCCGGGAGGCCTTCCTACACTTGGCGTAATCAGCTTCCGTGAAGTCTGAGCCATCATCGTTTTTGATGGAAAACCGTCCATCATCTCCTCAGCAGTCAGTTCAGGCACAAAGGCCAGAGACCGGCTTAGCGTGGCCATTGCCCCGTGCCTGGCGGCTGATCGCTTGAGCTCCTCGATTTGTTTGGGAAGGGTTGATAAGAGTTCAATTACTTCCTTGATATGCTTAGGGATGCTTTTCTCAGTCAGCATCGCCTTGATGGTGCAAAGGGTCCCGCAGAACAGTTGTTCTGCCAAGGAGTATACGGCTTTCAGCTTTAATAAACTGTCAGAAGATAATTGGCGGCTTCTTTCACCTGCAAGGAAATTAAGCATTATAAGCCGCCCACACAGTTTTTCAACAAGACAAGGAAATTTTTAAGTTTTCAATACATACCAAAGATAGCAGAGGTCATTCTGGTTATATGGCGCTTGAGGGTTTGCAGTTCTTCTGATACAACTTTAAACCGGCCCTCAGCATCGTCGGCGCGTTTGGTCAGGGCGGCTTTTTCAGATTCAGCAGTTTTCTTAAAAGCAGCTAAGTCAGCCCGGGTCTTCTCAAGTTCTTTTACAGCAACTCGCCATTTCTGTTCCGCTTCAGATCTGGCGGTTTGTTGCGCAGCAAGGTTTTCTTTTACGCCGGTTAGTTCTGACTCGGCTGCTTCCAAGGCTTCCTGCATGACACAACAACAAAATAGTTCAGGAAGTTCAAGTCTTTAGGATGCGATTCATAGATTGATGCAGCTATTATATTACAAGTCTCAAGCAGATTGCAAGCAATATACTTGACACTTGGGGGCTAATGTCTGTTTTCTCCAAGTTTATACTGAAGTTCCGGTTCATCTTCGTCAAAGTTAAGCCGACACTTGGGGGCTACACACGGCGCTTTCCAAGGTTACAACATAATTCCGGCTCATCATCTCTATAATGACCCGGACTTGGGGGCTACACTTGGATCAACTCCTCAACTCAGTACCGGCTTAATATTTATATTAACCCAATACTTGGGGGCTACAGGTATCGCAATTTGAAGTATGTCATGAATTGTAAGACCCGGTCTACTATTTGCAATACTAAACCGGCCCTTGGGGGCTACATAAGGGTATAAGGCAAAGCAAGAGAGGAGGAGTACCTCATATTTCTTCTTCATCAGTCCAACAAGCTTTAGCTCCATGTCGCGGCTTGTATTGAGGCGGTTCAAGTAACCAGCGTGAAGATCATCCGCAGTCATTTTCTCCAATGAAGGAAATTCAAAATCATACTTTTCTGGTGAGCTGGCTTTAACCTTGCCAGTATGCCTCGTCAATACATGAGAGGGAGATTGATAACCCGTCCCAGTAATGAGGACGTCCTCGGCGGCTGTTGGAGGACTAGGCGATTGAGGAACAACTTGTGGAGGGATCTCAGGAGTCGCCATATCATCATCAGCCGGCTCAGAGGGCTGAGGAGCGTCTGCAGGTGCATCTTGCCTAGCATCAGTAGGTTCAACATGAGGTGCAAGAGAACCCGGCTTAGCAGTCTCTGACTCTTGGGCAGTAGGAGCAGCTTTAGACCCGCCGGTCTTCCTTCGTTTTGCTTGAGCCCTGGAAAACAAAAAAGATTGTCAAATAAAGGACAAGGTTGGTAAAAGGTATGGTACAAGTACAAAAATATGCACTCCGGGTTGATCTTCAGAGGAGGCAGCTTGGATGCAGTTGAGTCGCCAGACGAAGGGGGCGAGTCCTGGAAAAAGTGACAACGGTAAAAACAAAAGTAAGGTTGCAATGCAAGACTGTTAAAAGTCAGACTTGGTTAAAAGAGTACCTCAGCAGGCCGTTTCCGAGGAGCCGGAGAGTTGGGTAAGCCGGTCAAAAGCTCTTCAGAGCCGGTGCTCCGGGTCTGACGTCTGGAGGCGTGCTATTGCTTTTTCAAAAGAAAATTGGAGTCTAAATAAGCAAGTGGATGAGAAAATGGGACTTTCCGGATGACCCGCCGTATCTTCTCTGAGGGAGAATTTTCTAAGTCAGAGGAAATGTTGGTTACCTTAGGGGCGTCTGCACGGCTTGTCTCCGTTTGGTCCTGTGAATAATTATTGTCAGTAAAGTTGTATAAATAGACGGCCTAAGGAGTCAAGTTTTACCTCCGAATCATTAGGCTCAGGGGTTTCCTGAGCGGAAGGTTTCTTCCTGTGGGCGCAAGTTTTACCCGCCCTGGGCTTCCTCACAGGAGGATTGAGCTTCTTCTTCCAAAAAGCAGAGCCGGCCTGTACATAAGCCGCCAAAGAGATTTAAAGGAGCAAGTTCAAGGAGAAAGACAGATGACCAGTTTTGTGAAAGGGAGTTTTCTTACAGCTGGAGCCGGGTTCTTGGCGTAAAAAGGCTTCAGCCCAGTCTTGTTACAAACCTCTTGCTTTTCGCCAAGAAGAGTTTTGACAGAAGAATTGATGTCCTGTTCTGTCAAGGGAGTGGCGTTGAAACAAAGAGGGTCATTGGGTTCACCCGTGAATTCGAACATGAGTCGGTCTCGCCGGCTCAGTGGCAAAATTTTCCAGCTGACCCAGCATCAGGTCATATCGACACCAGTAAAGCCATTCGCAATCAAGGCCCTGACCTTTGCAAAGGACTAGGCGTATTTTACCCGCTCTGCGGCGGACATCCGGTCTGGGAGTTCTCCGGAGTTGGGAAGCCGGGTAGGATGATAACCCGGCAGCGGGTTTTCACCTTCTGGAGAGGTGTCCTTGCAGTAAAACCAAGTTTTGTTCCAGTCTTTAGGATGACTCGGCAAGGTAGCAGCTGGATAAGGCAGATCTCTCCATCTCTGGATAGAGACGCCGCCAAGCTCCAAGCTTGGTACACCCGCCATTTCAATTTGGCGCTTGACATAATGATAGTCACGGAATAGATCAACAGACGGTTCTTCTTGCAGGTAAACTTCACATAAGACTTGGAACTGGCAGATGTTGGTGACACAGTTCGGGCCTATATCTTGAGGATGAAGCTTGAAGAAGTGCAGAACGTCCCAGAAAAACTTTGACCCGGGCGGGCTGAAACCATGGAGGAGGTGATCAGTAAATACAACAACTTCTCCTTCCCGAGGTTTTGGTCTTCTCTCTGACCCGGGAACCCGCCACTCTATAGCATCTTGAGCCGGTAACATGCCCAATTCCACGAAGTCTAGCAGAAGCTCTTCAGTGACTCCGGAGCCAACCCAATCGCAAGACGCCGATGCTCTTGACATGACGACGGGTTAAGTTCTGCAATTAAGAGCCAGCAGCATGTTGGCGAGTTAAGTGAAAGAATCAATTTCTTGACTTTATGGCGAGTTACAAATTCTGTGTTAAGCTGCCCGAAAGGTGAAGGGCGGGTCAATTATCTGTGGATCCAAGATGGCTGCAATTCTGCTAAGTGTGGATAAACAAGTTTCACACAATGCAACTATATCAGCAAGATCTACAGGCGAGGGTAGAACGCAAATTATCCATGACCTAAAAATGGCAGTGGAAAACCAGGTGGTCAGTACGCGAGGAAGACTAGTGTGCAGATCTAAAACGAGTGGGCATTGACATTAAAAGGGAGGCCGCAGCGGATAAACCGCATTATGATGTTCAATGGGATGCTTGGTGGACCGCTATATGAAGGACAGCGAGGAACCGAGATGAACTTCGACGAACCCTATGAACAGGGTCGATCTAATGTGAATCTAGGTTAAGGAAAGAGCTTTACCTGGATGCTTGACTAAGGAGCGGAGATGCGCCGCCGTTATCTGGTCCGGTCAGGGTGATGCAGCGGCCTGTGTCGAAGTCGCTGGTGAGGAACGGCGGCGGCGGAGCTCTGGTCGCGGTGGCTGCGCGAGGAAGAAGAAGAAGGAGAGGCGACGGAGATAAGTGAAAAATAAACCCCCTCGTGCCTATTTATAAGAAGAAAGTGGAACAAGTGAAATGGCAGGCCCGAAGATCAAGGAGGCGTCATGATTATCGCAACAGAGTCGCCTCGATTTTCGGAATGGCGGTTTAATGCAAGGATCCGTGGTGACGTCATTCCATTGGATATGGCGGGTCATGAAGATATGTTCAACATTGAAGTCTTAGAAGAACCAAGGAAGACTCGCCGCCAAGTGAGTTTGAAGATTGACATGAACAAGTTCAAATCAACCTGTGGCCTAATGTTGGGGATATAACCCCGTGGTAAGACCCGCCCAGGAGGGGCCGGGTCGTACCTGGCGGCTCATCGCTAAGATCCGTAAGGTGGGCCAGAAGATGACCAGGTCACATGGCGGGTTACCAAGCGGACTAGGACGAAGGCCCAAGAGCCAGAAGACAGTATGAGACCCGGGCGGTTAAGCCGCCCGGAGCCGGCTTGCTCAAGAAGGCAAGGTGACTTAGAGACAGAGTTGACTACGTTGTGAGACTCGGTTTAGGACTTGTAAGCCCAGGGCCTCGACCTGCGTATATAAAGGTGAGACCCTGGGGCGGCTTAGACGAGAAACTAAGTAATCGAGAGCTGGGTCAAGCAATCCGCTCCCTTGTAATCGATACTCAAGTCAATACAATACAAGCAGGACGTAGGCTTTTACCTCTTCTTGAGGGGCCGAACCTGGGTAAACTTGTGTCCTTCGTCCCGATCAACCCCTTTGAGTCCGCCGCCTTAGCAATGGCCTCGAACCTAAGTCTTCGGACATCTGCCGTGACAAAACCACGACAAAATGACAAGCTACTCCAAAAGGATATAAGTGAAGATCAAGCGAGTAGTTAAGTAAATGGGTAGCCATTTGAGAAATCTCTCATCTAAAAACTTTCAGATCTAAGTAGTTTATTAAAACAGCAAGGAAAACAAAACAAAATGACATTCCAAGAATAGCACACATCATGTCAAGAAGGAAAAACATAGGCTCAACCGCTACTAACCGATAATTGTTGATGAAGAAAGATGGGATGTGTCGGTGTCAAAACCGGCGGATCTCGGGTAGGGGGTCCCGAGCTGTGAGTTTAGGATCGATGGGTAACAAGGGACGAAGGAGACGATGTTTACTCAGGTTCGGGCCCTCCTATGGAGGTAAAACCCTACGTCCTGCGTGGTTGTATTGATGTGTATGAAGATTACAGAGTCGATCTACCTCGAGATCAAGTAGCCAAAACCCTAGATGAGTTTGTCTGCTTTCTACGATCTAAACCCCCCGGTTTATATAGACACCGGGGGTACCTAGGGTTTACACATGATAAGTCTCCAGCCGGAGGTAAAGACGCTGATCCCCTCATCTTGACTTGGAGTGCATGCCGCATCTTCGGAGGTTTCCTTCTAGAATACGGGGTCGTCGCATATCTCGGCCCTTCCTGCGATAATCAGAGAGCGGTCCACCAAGCTAGCCTATGAGAGATAGGCCGACGGCCCGAGGACCCCTTAGTCCAGGACACCCTCAGTAGCCCCCAGACTAGCCCACAATGCCAGGGGTCATGACACTAGCAGCTTCGCGTGATCAGAGTTTCCAGCTTGTGGGGTGAGTTCTTTTCCCCCCTTTATGATCGGCTGGCTCTAGTCCGGCTGCCAATGACATGTAGTTATCCGAACATGTAGTTATCCGAACACCATAAGTCACTTAACCTCGAAGGCCGAACGTCAAAGTGTGAACAGTATTTCCTGACAACCTTTCTAACGAAGGTTCGTGGCCTATCACGACTGCCGAGCCGGTTACAAAAACTCGATTCGCGGTTCGATGCCGTTTCTCCATTGGCACGCCTTATCAACATGTAAATCGTGTCCCGTTTCTTACGGGATATGATTAGTGCCCTGGGTTATCCCACGCGCGCATAATGGCACGATTGCTTAGGGAAGTGGCGAGGCCTGCGACACAGTAAAAGGGAGGCTCTTGCTATTACGGCACCCCATAAAAGGGAGTAGAAACCCCCAAGGCCTATTCACGCTCCAAATTCGCACCCTTTGCCCTCTCAACCTTTCCAAGCTTCGAGAGCCCAGATCTAGTTCTTCCTCAATCTTCCCTCCGAGTTCGGCCATGGCTGGTTCGGGCTCCATGGGCAAGTGGGAGGCCTCCTCCATCACCGACAATGACATTCGGGAGCTAAAGCGTGCCGGCTACCTCTTCGCCAACATCGCCCACCGCACTCCAGAGGCGAATCAGGTGGTTCCCACACCGAAGCCGGACGAGAGGGTGGTATTCGTCCCCCATTTCATCCGGGGACTGGGCTTTCCGCTCCACCCCTTCGTCAGGGGCCTCATGTTCTTTTACGGGTTAGATTTCGATGACCTCCCCCGAACTCCTTCATGCACATCTCGGCGTTCATTATCGTCTGCGAAGCCTTCCTGGGGGTACAGCCGCACTTCGGCCTGTTGCTCAAAGTGTTCAACGTCAAGCCGAAGACAGTTGCGTGCACACACGCGAATTGTGGAGGGGCGGTAATCAGCAAGCTCCCCCGTGTCGAGTGGTCGGACGGCACCTTTATCGACATGGTCAAGATATGGCAAAAGGAATGGTTCTACATCACCGAACCAAGGAGCGCGGACTGGGTGGCACCTGCAGAGTTCAGATCCGAACCCCCCGCGAGGCTAACCTCGTGGCTCAAGAAAGGCCTTAACTGGGGGTCGGCCGTAGAGGTAAAATTGTTGCAGAAGCGCATCTTCGCGATGATTGAGGCCAAAATCGAGCTGGTCAACATGATCCAGGTCATGCTCCGCCGCTGTCTCCTCCCCTGCCAGCACCGGGCCTCCCCAATGTGGGCTTACCAGCTCGAGGACCCGGCCACCGTGCATCATTTCTTCCGCACTACCCATGAGAAATTGTGGAAAGTGCTATTCAAGCCCCAGAAGAGCTGGCCGGCCGAGGAGGAGGACACCGGTCTTGACGCCGAAACCCCTCCTACCAAGGTATGATAAAACTTTAATTCTCCGGCTCTGTTTTTTGACAAAGAGTTGAACCCCTTCTCCCCCATCTTCATAGAAATGGATGAGCAAGGTCGTGCAAATTGACTGTCCGGCCCCGCAGCCCGAAGACCCTCGGTCGGATCTGTTGACGGAGATGCTCATCGTGGCGCCGTATTCGGCACCAGAGAAGAAGGAGAAGAAGAAGAAAGGGGAGAAGAAGGAGGCCCGCGAGGATCATCGTCTAAGGGGTCTTCCAGACACTAAGTCTGAGGAGACCCATGCGTCTTCCACTCACGAGGAAGAGCATGAGGATGAAGGGGAGTGCGACTCCCCTCTCACAAGGAAAAGGGCGGCGTCAGCGGACGCCGCGGAGGACCTACCTCCTCCTGCCCCGAAGAGGACATGCCAGACAAAGGCAGTCCTGGCCGACGATAACTCGGACTCCGATAAGGAGACTGATGCTTTTGAGAAGGTTCCCCGAAAGAACGCAAGGGTTAAGCCCCCAGCCCAGAGGTATGAATCCGAAGACCCTCTGGTCACTTATATAGAGCTTTTAATGCCAAATGGGCAACGTCTTTCAATTTGCAGCCCACCACGCGATCTCTCCACCGACCAAATCTCAGACGGGGAGTCTCTGCCCGCCGACCAGGTGGAAAGTGGGACTGGGTCACATCCTACGCCTCCTGAGGTCTCGAAGGAGGCCGCGAAGATGTTATCGCGCCAGGCTCCCTCTGAGCCGAACACCGGCGGCGGGGGTGACGACGTTATGGCTGAGATTAATGCCTCGGCCACCGAAGACCAGGAGGAGGAACATCTCCTAGCAACTAAAGAGGGGGGACGAGGTCCGGTCCAGTCCCCTCCGTGGACATCTCCGTAGCGCTCTATGCCTCAGGAGCTGCCAGCCCAATCCCCCATCGGAGAAAGGGTTGGCAGGTCGCCACCGGTGCCGCCCATTACTGGGTGGTCGGCCGTGATGGAGGAAGCTTTATCCGGTTCCTCCATTGCCAAAGATCACCGCGCCCTTATGGGTGTGGTTTTGCAAGGCATTCAGTCCGTTGACAGCAGACTGAAAGAGGCCTTCAACGGTCTCTTGACGGGCTTCAAGGTGAGCCATATAATACTCTTTTTTCCAGAAAAAATTAATTTACCAAGTTTATGCAATCCTTATAATTGTAGTAGCCCTTGAGCCCTGGGTGAGTTTGAAAAACCCACCCGGGGGTCAAATGTCCGGAAATTGGTAATGATGCTCAAGGCACCCTTTGTCCCTCATTATTCTAAGAGCTCCGAAGAGTACTTACCCAGGGTCTGAATCCGACAGCTTGGGAGTTTTAATGCACATAAGTTGTTTTGTAGGCCTCATCATCGGCGGCGGCCGCCAACGCAGTGGAGCTTGCTGAGCTAAACTGGAAGCTCAAGAGCTCCGATGAGGAGCTCGATCGCCTAAACAAGAGATTTGACAAGACGCAAGGTGAGTCCGAATTGTATCATTCGGGCTATTGTCTATCCTCATTGATTGAGATATCCGGATTGTTATCCCTAAGTGTTATTTACTC
The DNA here is from genome assembly GCA_039707655.1 of Elymus sibiricus. Lineage (NCBI taxonomy): Eukaryota > Viridiplantae > Streptophyta > Magnoliopsida > Poales > Poaceae > Elymus > Elymus sibiricus. Next base: position 380,303,015 of record CM077673.1, on the reverse strand, counting down.
ATTGTTACCGCAGCTGTGGCCGCGGAGGTCGAGAACCTCAAGGCCGAGTTGAAAAAGGTAAGGCAGGAGGCCGCGGATGAGAAGGCGATGGCCGAACAAGCAGGAGCCTAACTCTCGGCGTTAAAAGCCGTGAGCGGCAGGCATGAGGCCCGGGTGGCACAGGTGCAGCTGGAGCTCAAGGATGCCAGCACGAAGTGCGAGGCCCTCGAGCAAAAGAACGAAGACTAGGCCACCGAACTATCCGCGCTGAAATCGGAGCTCAAAGTGGAGCGAGTTGATAGGCGGTTCTGTGAAGAAGAACTCCGCCAAGTCAAGGCGATCGCGGATGGTAAGCCGTACTTACTGCAATGTGCCTTTGGTGGTAACAGGTTTGCATTGCTCACCCAGGTGTGGCATTCCTCGGGCGCCTTTACGGACCACCCGAGGAGTGCAGCGGACGCGAACAAATACTTTGCCTCTCGGGATGGGGATGTTGAGCCTTGGCTGTTCTGGGCACAATTTCAAGCCCCCGAGCATCCTCCCCTCCTAAACAAGCAGATGAAACAATTGATGGAGCTGCACAGGATGGCGGAGCCAGCCATGAAGGACCTCTGCATCTGGCTGTGGCCTACAGCGCCGTTGCCGAGCAGTTACTTCGACTTGGTGCAGAAACTGTGCGACGCTGCGCCTCGGATTGATGCTCTAAAGCATTCTACGTGCATCGAGGGAGCTCGGATGGCCTTTGCAAGGACCATGATGCACTGGCCGAGGCTGAAGCCGACCGAGATGGCCACCGCGCCTCCACCCCCTGGGAAGGAGCATAGGCGCCCCGCGCAATAATTTTCCACCGTGATGGATGGTGCTCGGGCAATAGAAGCCCAATGTCCTAAGGATGTAATTTATGAATGAGCATTTTGTCATGTATCCGCTGACTGTTCCGCTTTATAATGCGGTTGCATGGTTTATCATGTCTTTAAGCTTTGTATTATTTTGACTCCTATGTGGCCGTTTTATCTGAAAATTGCGAGTCGTCGGCTTCAGCCCCCATGTAGATACTACACGAGGTGTTTCTACCTCCGCACTGTGACCCATAGCCGACGTATCGGTGCCCAAAGGCGGTAGTGCGAGGGGAACAAGGCAATCGGACTATGATGCTTTAGTGCTTTCACTTAGCCGTAGGAGCGTGACTGCGGGGGCTGATGACTAGCCCCCAGTGTTTTGTGATATTCGGATACACCGAGGTTGAAACTAGCATCACATGGTTTGTAATCGTACAAACCCCTCGTATAACACGGAATAACCTCTATCGATTTTTAATTTGACACTTATGCTCGGATTGCAGACCGGTTCTCGCATATTATGACAGTCAGTTTTCGGCTTTCTCCACTGAGGTACTTGACCAGGCGAGTTGGAAGCACAATCGCAGTGGTTCTCCCTTTACCCTTTTAGCCGAACGAGCAGAACGTAAGAGGGCAAACACAGGAGCCAGGCAACCCAACCATTGACCCAAGACATAATTCGGAACCGATTCATATAACGCAACATCCGAGACGCCGAACACATAAACAATTGTGCCGGGGTGATGCTTGGGGCGATTTTTATAGTCAAGCCCCCGGTCTATTAGCCGGTCGCATCGTAATATGTACCGAATAGCTTTGCTATCGGCGTCGGTGAGTAGAGAACAGAGTATGTGACATAAAATACAGCGAGGAGGCCATAAAGGACGGTCTTTATTTCTGATGACTTCTTATAACTCAAACTGCCGAAGCAACTGTTACAGCTATTTTGAAATGAAAAATAAAGTTTACAAAGGAGAGGTTTTACCCGGGGTCTTCGATAGGTGGCTTGACGTCCTCAATGTGCCCTATCGCATGTCTGCTCCTTTGCTCCCGAGGGGGTTGCATTCCTTTAAAGGTGATTGCTAACGGCGAACGGACCTTGGGAAGAAGATCTTGAGAAGTCGCCGCAGTGTGGATGAGCTTTACGCTTGGAAGGTCCTAGATGGTACCTGTGGTTTGTCCGAAGACATGTGTTGGTAGTAGTTCGGTCCAGTCGAACACTTTCCCTTTGATAGTGGGTCCCCACAGCTGCCCATGGTATTTTGAGTGCGAAGTTGTGCCTTCTCGGCACATATTTTACGGGAACTAGGGCTATGCTGTGGGGGGCGTATCCCTATTTTTGTTGGGCGGAAGATGATTCCGGGAGTTCGGGTTGAGACCGAGCTCGTTTACTAACCTGACGTGCCTTTATGGCTGATTTGGGCGTCGGCCTATCGTCGCCGTACTGGAATTCAGCAGCCAGGGCCGCTGTGTGCTCCTCAGTTCGGAGAGAGCGCTCTGTGTTGCCGTTGACAGTAATGACCCCCTTGGGCCCGGGCATCTTGAGCTTTAGGTATGCATAGTGGGGGACGGCATTAAAGCGAGCGAATGCTGTGCGGCCGAGTAGGGCGTGATAACCGCTGCGAAAAGGGACAATGTCGAAGATCAAGTCTTCGCTGCGGAAGTTGTCGGGCGACCCGAACACTACTTCCAGATTCACGGTGCCCGAGCAGTGGGCTTCGACGCCTGGGATCACTCCTTTATAGGTAGTGTTGCTAGGTTTGATCCTTGATGGATCTATACCCATCTTTTTCACCGTGTCTGAGTAAATCAGATTAAGGCTACTTCCTCCATCCATTAGGACTCTAGTGAGGTGATACCCATCGATAATGGGGTCTAGGACGAGGGCTGCCAAACCTCCGTGACGGATACTGGTCGGATGGTCTCGTCGGTCGAAGGTGATCGGGCAAGCCGACCATGGGTTATACTTCGGGGCTACTGGCTCTATGGAGTAGACCTCCCAAAGGGCACGCTTCCTCTCCATTTTTGGTATGTGAGTGGCATATTTCATGTTCACAGTTTTTACCTCTGGAGGGAACTGCTTTTGTCCTCCATTGCTTGGACCGCGGGGCTCGTCATCGTCCTCGTTGCGTGGGCCCTTGCCTTGCTCTTCGGCTGCGAGCTTACCAGCTTGTTTGAATACTCAACAATTACGGTTGGTGTGGGTAGCAGGCTTGTCTTGGGTGTCATGGATCTGGCAGGGCCTATCCATGATTTCCTTTAGAAGGTTTCTTCCGCTGTCCGGATTTTGGGTTGCGGAAACCGGCATTAACGGCCGTGTCCTTAGCATCGCCGTTGCTATGCCGGCATTTGTTTTTGTTATGTCGTGGTTTCCCATTTCCATCCCGGACTTCGGAGGTGTCGGGGTCTTCGGGGTTATGGCCTCGTCGAGCTAACCAGTTATCCTCACCCGCGCAAAAGCGGGTCATAAGTGAGGTAAGGGTGCACATTGTCCTCGGCTTGTCCTGGCCGAGCTGACGAGCTAGCCACTCGTCCCGGATATTATGTCTGAAGGAGGCTATTGCCTCTGCGTCCGAGCAGTCAACGATCTGGTTTTTCTAGGTTAGGAACCGATTCCAGAATTGCCGAGCCGATTCACCTGCTTTCTGGACAACATTGCTTAGGTCGGAGGAGTCCGGTGGCCGGACATAAGTGCCCTGGAAGTTAGATCGGAAGGCATCCTCGAGCTCTTCCCAGCTCCTGATGGAATTCTCGGGGAGACTGTTTAACCAGTGTCAAGCTGGCCCCTTAAGTTTTAGGGGCAGATACTTGATGGCGTGGAGATCATATCCTCGTGCCATATGAATGTGGAGGAGGAAGTCCTCAATCCACACGCCTGGGTCTATTGTCCCGTCGTACTGCTCTATGTTAACGGGTTTAACCCCTTCAGGGAACTGATGCTGCATCACCTCGTCTGTGAAGCACAGTGGGTGGGCAGCGCCTCTGACCCGAGCTAAGTCATGCATGCGATCGGCGGTCGATCGGGCCCGGTTTTGTCCCCGACCTCTATTGTTGCGGTCGAGCTAGGACTGGTACCCGTCCCGTCTAGCGGGGGAGTACCCTCTAGATCCGTAGATGGATCTTTTGTGGCCTACTCTATAATCCAGGTCCTGTCGTAAGTCATACCTGTCCTCAGGCTCTGCTGGCTCTTTTACTCTCCTGCGGGGTACCACAGGTCTGTACTCGGCCTCGCCGGTCATCCTATCCCGTCCTCGGGGAGGGCGGTCCGGCTGGTCGTACGGAGTATGCGTGGGAGGCGATGTTTCAAGGACCTCATCATCGAACTACGGGAGCAGCCGCCGGCGTGGGTAGCTCTTGGGTTGGTCCGGTAGATTGGTACCGTACCCTTCTTCGACTGCCAAGACCCTCGTCCATCTATCATTGAGGGTGTCTTGTTCGACTTTGAGCTGTTGTTGTTTTGCCTTCAGGCTTCGGGCGGTGGCTAAAAGCTGCCGCCTAAACCGTTCCTGATCCGCGGGGTTTTCGGGGACGGTGAAGTCTTCGGCTTCCAGGCTGTCCTCCTCCTCGACAGGGGGGAGGTAGTTGTCGTCCTCGGAATCATTAAGATCCTCGGTGTCGCGCCGATCTTCTGGCCTTTCCTGGTCCTCCAGTGGCTGTTCGGGGACTTCAGGGTCGCCCAAGTCTTCCGGGGTGTCGTTTTCCCCGGTGCCTGCAATGGCCTCCCTTCCCTTGTTTGCCATAGATCGTTTGCGTTGTTTCTGGCGCCTTGACGGCTCCTTCTTAGGGGTGCGATCTCCCTTATCGTTGAGGGTGTCTACCAAGTAGACGTCGTAGGTGGAGGTGGCAGTCCATCGCCCAGTGTTGACAGGGGCGGGGACGCCGTCCTCTTCATCCATGTCTTCTGCCTCCTCGGAAGCGTAGTCCAGCATATCGGTTAAGTCTTCGATAGTGGCTACCAAGTGGGTTGTGGGTGGGTCAAAAAATTCCCCATGACCCGCCTTCAGGCCGATCTGAGCATGGGTCGAGGTCGGGTCGTCTGTGATTTTTATTGATAGGATCCGATCCAACACCTCGTTGATCGTCGAGAGCTCGACCAGATCGATCTGCCTGGGGCTTTCGGAGTTAACCTCCAACGTGTCCGTACAAAGAGTGTGTTCGGCAGGGGCCGACCCCTGGCCCTCAGGTACTGTAACTGGATTCAGACTAAGAGCCAGATCATTGGCAGGGATAGATCTGAGGGCGGAGTCGAGAAGGAGATCTGAAGTTAAGGCTTCGGAGACTTCGGGCTCGTCAGATGAGATCGCGAGCCGAGCGAATGAAAGATCGCCCCGGGAGTCTACGGAGAACTCTAGGTTCCCGAATCTGAACTCTTGATCGGGTGTGAGACTCCCGATCCGACCAGGGTGGCCGGTCGGGTCGGCGTGCAGCACGATGCTGCCGAAAGCGAAAATCTGTCCGGGGGCGAAGGAGTCCCCGTTACGGACTTCATCGCTAATAATTAGGCGAGCCATCAATTCCTCTTGCGATCCCATAGCGGAACTCTCAATGAAAGCACCAATGTCGGTGTCAAAACCGGCGGATCTTGGGTTGTAACATCCCAAAATTTGGAATGTTAAATAAATGAATTGAATGAATGATTGTTTGATTGTGCGATTGAATTGAGTGAAAATTTGAAATTTTTGAAAACATTTTTTGAACTTGGAATGAGAGGGAATAAAATGACTTTCCCCCTTTGCATTTGAATTCAAATTCATCCAATTCAAATCATGGAGAGATGACATGACTTCTTCAAATAAAGTATTTGAAAAGTGGATTTGAAAGTTTTTGGAATCTATTCCATTTTTGGTTCTATTTCAAAGCTTGAAAGAATTCAAAGTTCATTGCCCCAAATTTCAAATTTGAGAGGAGGAACATGACCCTCCATACCAGGGGCATTTTTGTGAAATATTTGAACCATAAAACCCAGGGGGTTATTTGAAAAAATATTTGCAAAAGAAACAAAAACAATTTTCACATTCCTTATTTTCTGATGATCATTTTGATATAAAATATCACTATATTTGGATTTGTTTTGATTTCCCAAATCACCTTTTCTCTTCTGCTTTTAAAGAAAAGGAAAAAAATCCGTTTTATTAGGAAACCCCGAAGCCCAATAGGAATAGTGTCGGCCCAGGATTCCTTCACCAGATCTGAATCGAATCGGAATCGGCCGCCCGATCGCCTCACCCTCTCTTTCACTCGCTCACACCAGGGCACCACCGCCCGATCCAAATCGCCGTCGCCCATCTCTTTCCTTTCCCACGCGACCTCGCCGGATCCTCGCCGGATTCGATCGCCACCGCGATTACTTGCCCTTTGGCCGACCCCGTGCCGCCCCCTATAAAGCCCCCAACCCTGCACCCCGTTCCGCGCGAGCCCCCCATCGCCGACCCTCTCCTCTCGCCGGAATCTCTCGCCGGAGCAGAGCCCCGCCGCCTCGCCATTGCTGTGCTGCCGATCGTCTCTGACCGCCCCGAGACCAATCACCACCACCACTCGCCTCGCCTTGATCCACTGAACCCAACCATACACTCGCCGGAGCCCCACACCCCTCGGAAACCCCTCGCCGTCGACGCCCGAAAGCTCGCCGCCGCCCCGAGCTTGTGCCGCTCATCTCCGACTCCCTCTCACCGCGCCGTCGCCGGATACCCACCGGAGCTCCCTCCCCGACGACCCCGAGCCCCCCTGTTGCCACCGCCGCCTCGCCGGAATCCCCTCGCCGGCGACCTAGCATCGGTAAGCCTCCCCGACCGTCCGATCTATTTCAACGGCTAAGATTAGATCACTTAAACGCCGAAGCATTTTCTTCTAAAAGCCGGCCATTCTCTCTGTTACACAGCACGCGCACACCCCTAGTCCAATCAGATTTAGCCACGTGTACCCCTTTTCCGTTAGAAATGATTTTTCTTTTTCTGTTTTAATTTCAATTCCAGAAATAGTTCTGCTTTTAGTTTTGCTATATATTTTAGATTTTTTAATATTTTTGAGTGATTCTTTTTGCATTAGGTCACAAATTTATTCTAGTTTCTGTAGATATCAACTTTGACCATGTTTGACTATTTACAATTTGAATTCAAACAGATTTGATTTAAATGTTGTTTTGTGAATAACTTGAGTTTAAAAATAGGTTTTGAGTTGATTCTTTTTCTAATGGTCACTAGTGACTTTGTTTATCAGTAGGTACAATTTTGGAATTTTTAGAATAATTTAAGTTAGGGTTTGAAGCAAAACAGATTCTGTTTTAGTTCTTTCTTGGTTTATTTCTATTTCTTTTGTTTTAAATTGTTTTAATTTATTTTCTTTTATTAGTTGACAAGTTTTACTTTGTTTTCTGTTAGTTAGCAGTAGTATTTCAACCAAGTTTATTTTTATGTTATTTATTATTTTTGATAGCATGAAATCAATTATAGTTTCATAATAACTTGCAAATTGGTTTCATTGCTAGTTTGATTTCCTATTTGAAAACATTTTCATAAATTGTTTTATAAGTTTTACTTTCTATTAGCTTAGTTGTTTTATATTTTGTTTCTCTTATTTTAGTATTTTATTGTTTTTCTTATTGTTAAGTTTATTAGACAAAAACTTATGATGTTTTGTGTGTTGTTTTTCATAGTTCTTAGTTGTTCTTCAAAAGTAATTCTTTTTGCTAGTAAAATATTTGCTAATATACTTTTGCTAGATTTAATTTTGTTGTTGTCTTGTTGCTATTGAAAATAGGATTATTTGTAGGGAAAACTACCTTTGGTTGTTGTGATGAAGTTTTGTTGTTTTAATTTTTGTCTTAAGTATTTCCTTCATCACAACACAAGTGTGTTAAAAAATTTGGTTTGGCTTATTGATTGTTAGTATTGATTGCTTATATGAGTGCAATGTTTGACTATATAGATTTTCATCGGAGAGTGACGAATAGTTCTATCAGGTTATTTCCGAGAGCGATATTTATCTTCAGCAACAATACAGGCAAGTTCACTTTGCTTGAACTTGTGGTAGTATCATGAGGTAGGAGAAACCCAATACCCTGTTACCATTGCCCGGGAAGGGACGTTACTTCATAATTTCTACGCTTCAGTAGACAGGGGTTGGTTGTGAGATTAAGGAGTGTTGTGAGTTTAATTAATTATTTCAAGACCTACATGATGATCAAGACTTCAAGACTTCAAGGACTCAATATACCTCTGGGTGGATTGGACATGCATCTGGCAGCCTGATATCTATCATGGTTATGCCCGGGAATCCTGGTATCTACCTGTGATCATCCCGACGGAATGCCACCCAGGCTCAAAGAGATGGATGGATAATTTAAGGCAGGAAAGCTTACGTGTGCAACCGCAAGTCAATATGGGCTCTGGCTTGGTTGACCCTAGTCGTGACTCTGGTAGGTCAGTTGCTACGAGATGTAGAAGAACGGTAGGATTGGATGGGCACTGACTTTCTATCGGAGGATCGCTTTGGAAGACCATGTTTCGATCGTCCCGTTCTCAAACAACAGGCAGTGCGAGGACACAACGGGAGGGATCGATTCTTGTGGGTAAAGTGTACAAACCTCTGCAGAGTGTCAAACTAATCGATTAGCCGTGTCCCCGGTTATGGACAATATGAGCACCGGAGATGATACTATCAGCCAGTCTCAACACAATTAATAAATTTTTATGATGAGTGGGTCTATTAATAATTTTTGGGACATGAGAATTGGTTGGTGGAACCATCTCATTAACAACCAACATTTGTAGTGATATTCTGCTTGACTCCTTTGTTGTAGGGAAAATAAAACCAGCTTTTCTGCAAAAACTCAAACACAGAGCCACAAAGCCTTTTGCATATAGAATAGTCTTATCATTTTATCCTATGGTGATCTTGCCGGTACATTCAATGTACTGACCTACACGGCTGCAACGTCTTATATTGCAGATACTTTTGTACGACGAGTAAGAGTACGATTCAGGGTTACGGTCTACACTCAACCTGCCGTTGGTGTTTATTGGGACTCCACTCCCGTTGACTGTTTCCGCTGAGATTTAAGAGGTATATATCAGTTTTACGTTATTTACATGTGATTGCACTTTGATATATACATTGATGTACTGTGTGTGCCAGCATAATGATCCAGGGATGGCACTGACACACAGAGGCTTGACTCGTTTTGAGTCGGGACGCTACAGAAATGGTATCAGAGCACATGTTGACTGTAGGACGTGACCCTAGAAACTGGAAAGCCCATAGGACATGATATCTCTCAAAATTATTCTCAAAAAAAAATCTTTCTGAGTTTTATCAAATAGTTAGATAATACCCTTGTCCCTTTGACCACTATGGAAAGAGCTACAAAAAAATTGAAGACTAAGTACGTGAAGAAATTGAAGACCATGAAGAATTTACAAGATTTTATGCCCCCTAGAATACCAAACCCCTGTTGCATACTCACGTTAGATACGGTGATTTGTGAGCTGTCATTTGTGTGCATTTTTCCGACAGCCACAAATAAAACATATTTTTAAAAACTATTGTTTGTATTGTGTGTATCTTCCTCTATTTCCCCAGTATCTCATCCCAAAAACCCTTGGACCCAATAGATGGTGAATGAAGCTGGACTTGAATTCTCTGGACCAATGACCCAACTGGAGGCAGAAGTATGGATTCAAAACATGGAGCAACTCGATTGCAAAGAAGTATGAGGTTCAATACGCTCTTTAGTACTTTATCCAAAGTGCTGCAACTTGGTGGAAAATGCATCAAGCCATACAAGGATGTAATGGAGCAAAAACCTGGGAGGAATTCAAGAAGACTCTGTTAAGATCCCGTCTCATCCGGAAGCACTGTGATAGCTCTATAAAGAAGCTTTGTGCTTCCAAGATCTGTGGAGAAATAGGACACACCCAGGAAGAACACAAGGATGGATGCCCTCATTGTGAAGCAAATCATCCAGCCGAGCAATGCCCAACTAGTCAGGTGACTTGTTTCTTGTGTGAAGGAACCACCCACTACCCAGCTCAGTCCCACATTTACCCCAAGGTGCGACAAGTTTTTAAGAATCAGAAAGAAGCAATGAAGGAAACATTCAAGGGGATATTTGAAGAACGTATGATGAAGGAAGACTTGGAAGACCCTGATCGACAAGGCTTAACCAGATTTTTCTCCAATGCCTGCTACTCATGTGGAGAAAAAGGACATTTTTCCCAGGATTGCACGAAGGAAAGCCAAGAGTATGTGGGAGACTTCCCGACAGAAAAAGTGGAGCTTGATCCACATGAAATAGAAGGATTGATCGGAACAAGCAAGTCTAGGAAGAGAAACCGAAGACATCCCGAGAACGACCCTATTCCTGCAAAGAAGGACCATGGTCATATCATGTGTTTCAGGTGCAAGTAATTAGGTCACTATGCTGACCAATGCCCGGAAAAGAAGCAGAGACCCCAAGGAGCAGACATCATCATCAAGAAGCCCCGAGACTTATCGGAAGTCATTTGCTTTCACTGTAGGGAAGCTGGACATTATGCTAACAAATGTCCAGGCAAGAAGGAAGCTGGAACTGAGTAGTTGATATTTTGAGGATCATAATAAGTGTAGTAGGAAGAAATTTTAGAAGTACGATGGGTTGAGTTATGAAATGGAAGACTTGGTGGTTGTAATAGTTCATGAAAGTTGATATGACCTATGCGGAAAGACTCAATGAGGTTGTTAACAATTATTTTGAACTACTTATGTGCGTAAACAGGGATGAAAATGAGTTGTTGAGGCATAAACTAGGATTTTACCAAAGTACAAGGATACAATAGAATATGGTAAATGGATAACCCATCACATTTTGTTTTAAGGATGACAATACCCTGTAAGATGTTTGAAAGTGAAATTGAAGCTTGGTTTGGATGATATGGATGTTTATCCAAGGAGATACATACATTACTCTGAGTACCCTTTTCTGATTCCTGCAGATGACAACCCTTTATGAGTCTTTCCTCAAGGGCCCGGAGACGATCATGACTACCCAAGGATCCTGAAGGATATGATGAAGCACATCCATCTTGAAGGAGATGCAGTCTACAAACGCTACCCATTCATGGAAAATGGAGTGGAACTCTGGTATGTGGAGGTACACCTCCACCGTGTGAAAGGAGTTTGCCCAAACACTATGGGGCAATACTTTTTCATCTCTCGTGTGCCGCGAGCAACTTTCTTCGATGCTGTTCGTGAAGCTGCCATGGAAGCCATACGTCAGATTGGAGAAATACTTGAAGCGAGACTCCGTCATACTCAGGAATACCTGAGAGAGGTGCATACAGAGATGTTGGAGATGAAGCTCATGTCCACCCTGATAAAGCAAAAGATGTATGATTTCAAGGAGCACATCGCAAAGTTCCAGTGGTACTAAAATATATCCAAGGGGACCAAATGAATAAAGTTGGAAGTGATTGCTTGACCATACCAAACTATGTGGATGTCAGCATTTGTAATAAAGTACTTTTAAATTTGGAGTTTTGAGAAGTGATTCAGGTTATAATAAAGGATTGAATATGAGACGAATATGATTTATGATGAACCCACACCTGTATTGGTAAAACAGACCAATGGAAAGGAAAATGAGTTCCACAAAGTGGAGTCTGTATCAAGAATAAGTCTCAGAATTATTTTATTTGAACGTTACCCCAAGATCATGAAGGAAGAGGTTGTGATTTTATCGGCAAATGTTTCTTAGGAGTATACGATAACCTGAGAGTTGTGAAGGAACGCTAGATCTTTTGTTTAGCTTGCAGAATCAATGGAGTTATCTGAACTTCGTTCGTGGACAAGAGAAATTCTGCAACGCTTGTGAGGAAGCCCAAGTGTTAGAATACGAGATTCGCTAAACCTTATATAGAGTAATGATTTGGGTGCGGAATGGATTGATCACCATGATGACTGACTCTTATCATTTCTCTTGATATTCAGAAAGGTAAATCCGAGTGACTTACCCATAGTAAAGAGACGACGTTCTTTGAAGCTTTTGTTTAAGCCTTAGAATGGTATGATGAAGACCCTGATACATGGCAGTTGTTGCCAAACGTAGGAATTGTACGGTGAGGAATGAATCCAAGACCCATTTCACTGCAGGATAACCACAAATGGTAGACCACCATGAGATCATCGATAAGTTAATTAGAAATGATCACGAGACCTGTCAGTTAAGAAGACCCAGTAACGGAAGAAGTTTGTATTGACCAAGGAAACACTGGATTTTGAAGGAAATGTTATGAATATAAAGGAAGAGCATCACCAAAAGAGTTTCTGTGGAGAATGTGAAGAGGCAAATATTGCCAAGGACCCCAGAGGATGGTCATGATTTTAAGGGACCAGTAACTCTCATTTTAAGTGTGGTAGCACCCACACTTTTCAGTTCGATGGATTTGCTAGTAGACCCCCAAACCCTAACCTTTTCTTTCTAGCCTCTTTGAATCTCGAGGACGAGATTCATTTTAAGTGTGGTAGGTTTGTAACATCCCAAAATTTGGAATGTTAAATAAATGAATTGAATGAATGATTGTTTGATTGTGTGATTGAATTGAGCGAAAATTTGAAAATTTTGAAAACATTTTGTGAACTTGGAATGAGAGGGAATAAAATGACTTTCCCCCTTTGCTTTTGAATTCAAATTCATCCAATTCAAATCATGGAGAGAAGATGACATGACTTCTTCAAATAAATTATTTGAAAAGTGGATTTGAAAGTTTTTGGAATCTATTCCATTTTTGGTTCTATTTCAAACCTTGAAAGAATTCAAAGTTCATTGCCCCAAATTTCAAATTTGAGAGGAGGAACATGACCCTCCATACCAGGGGCATTTTTGTGAAATATTTGAACCCTAAAACCCAGGGGGTTATTTGAAAAAATATTTGCAAAAGAAACAAAAACAATTTAGGCATTTTCTGAAAAATAAATTTTTCAAAAGTATTTATTTTGGCCGTGGAAAATGTTATTCACATTCCTTATTTTCTGCTGATCATTTTGATATAAAATATCACTATATTTGGATTTGGTTTGATTTCCCAAATCACCTTTTACCTTCTGCTTTTAAAGAAAAGGAAAAAAATCCGTTTTATTAGGAAACACTGAAGCCCAATAGGAATAGTGTCGGCCCAGGATTCCTTCACCAGATCCGAATCGATTTGGAATCGGCCGCCCGATCGCCTCACCCTCTCTTTCACTCGCTGACACCCGGGCACCACCGCCCGATCCAAATCGCCGTCGCCCATCTCTTTCCTTTCCCACGCGACCTCGCCGGATCCTCGCCGGATTCGATCGCCGCCAGGATTACTTGCCCTTTGGCCGACCCCGTGCCGCCCCCTATAAAGCCCCCAACCCCGCACCCCGTTCCGCGTGAGCCCCCCATCGCCGACCCTCTCCTCTCGCCGGAATCTCTCACCGGAGCAGAGCCCCGCCGCCTCGCCATTGCTGTACTGCCGCTCGTCTCCGACCGCCCCGAGACCAATCACCACCACCACTCGCCTTGCCTTGATCCACTGAACCCAACCATACACTCGCCAGAGCCCCACACCCCTCGGAAACCCCTCGCCGTCGACGCCCGAAAGCTCGCCGCCGCCCCGAGCTCGTGTCACTCGTCTCTGACTCCCTCTCACCGCGCCGTCGCCGGAGACCCACCGGAGCTCCCTCCCCGACGACCCCGAGCCCCCTATTGCCACCGCCGCCTCGCCGGAATCCCCTCGCCGGCGACCTAGCTTCGGTAAGCCTCCCCGATCGTCCGATCTATTTCAACGGCTAAGATTAGATCACTTAAACGCCGAAGCGTTTTCTTCTAAAAGCCGGTCGTTCGCTCTGTTACACCGCACGTGCACACCCCTAGTCCAATCAGATTTAGCCACGTGTACCCCTGTCCGTTAGAAACGATTTTTCTTTTTCTGTTTTAATTTCAATTCCAGAAATAGTTCTGCTTTTAGTTTTGCTATATCTTTTAGAGTTTTTAATATTTTTGAGTGATTCTTTTTGCATTAGGTCACATATTTATTCTAGTTTCTGTAGATATCAAGTTTGACCATGTTTGACTAATTACAATTTGAATTCAAACAGATTTGATTTAAATCTTCTTTCATGAATAACTTGAGTTTAAAAATAGGTTTTGAGTTGATTCTTTGTGCTACTGGTCACTAGTGACTTTGTTTATCAGTAGGTACAATTTGGGAATTTTTAGAATAATTTAAATTAGGGTTTCAAGCAAAACAGATTCTGTTTTAGTTCTTTTTAGGTTTATTTCTATTTCTTTTGTTTTAAATTGTTTTAATTTATTTTGTTTTATTAGTTGACAAGTTTTACTTTGTTTTCTGTTAGTTAGCAGTAGTATTTCAACCAAGTTTATTTTTATGTTATTTATTATTTTTGATAGCATGAAATCAATTCTAGTTTCATAATAACTTGCAAATTGGTTTCATTGCTAGTTTGATTTCCTACTTGAAAACATTTTCATAAATTGTTTTATAAGTTTTACTTTCTATTAACTTAGTTGTTTTATATTTTGTTTCTCTTATTTTAGTATTTTATTGTTTTTTCTTATTGTTAAGTTTATTAGACAAAAACTTATGATGTTTTGTGTGTTGTTTTTCATAGTTCTTAGTTGTTCTTCAAAAGTAATTCTTTTTGCTAGTAAAATATTTGCTAAAATACTTTTGCTAGATTTAATTTTGTTGTTGTCTTGTTGCTATTGAAAATAGGATTATTTGTAGGGAAAACTACCTTTGGTTGTTGTGATGAAGTTTTGTTGTTTTAATTTTTGTCTTAAGTATTTCCTTCATCACAACACAAGTGTGTTAAAAAAATTGGTTTGGCTTATTGATTGTTAGTATTGATTGCTTATATGAGTGCAATGTTTGATTATATAGATTTTCATCGGAGAGTGGCGAATAGTTCTATCAAGTTATTTTCGAGAGCGATATTTATCTTCATCAACAGTACAGGCAAGTTCACTTTGATCATCTTACATTACCTATGTTTTATTTGCATTAGAATAAATCTCTCCATCATACATCCAGTAGGATATTGAGCTTGAACTTGTGGTAGTATCATGAGGTAGGAGAAACCCAACACCCTGTTACCATTGCCCGGGAAGGGACGTTACTTCATAATTGCTACGCTTTAGTAGACGGGGTTTGGTTGTGAGATTCAGGAGTGTTGTGATGTTAATTAATTATTTCAAGACCTACATGATGATCAAGACTTCAAGACTTCAAGGACTCAATATACCTCTGGGTGGATTGGACATGCATCTGGCAGCCTGATATCTATCATGGTTATGCCCGGGAATCCTGGTATCTACCTGTGATCATCCCGACGGAATGCCACCCAGGCTCAAAGAGATGGATGGATACTTCAAGGCAGGAAAGCTTACGTGTGCAACCGCAAGTCAATATGGGCTCTGGCTTGGTTGACCCTAGTCGTCACTCTGGTAGGTCAGTTGCTACGAGATGTAGAAAACGGTAGGATTGGATGGGCACTGACTTTCTATCGGAGGATCGCTTTGGAAGACCATGTTTCGATCGTCCCGTTCTCAAACAACAGGCAGTGCGAGGACACAACGGGAGGGATCGATTCTTGTGGGTAAAGTGTACAAACCTCTGCAGAGTGTCAAACTAATCGATTAGCCGTGTCCCCGGTTATGGACAATATGAGCACCGGAGATGATACTATCAGCCAGTCTCAACACAATTAATAAATTTTTATGATGAGTGGGTCTATTAATAATTTTTGGGAAATGAGAATTGGTTGGTGGAACCATCTCATTAACAACCAACATTTGTAGTGATATTCCGCTTGACTCCTTTGTTGTAGGGAAAATAAAACCAGCTTTTCTGCAAAAACTCAAACACAGAGCCACAAAGCCTTTTGCATATAGAATAGTCTTATCATTTTATCCTATGGTGATCTTGCCGTTACATTCAATGTACTGACCTACACGGGCTGCAACGTCTTATATTGCAGATACTTTTCTACGACGAGTAAGAGTACGATTCAGGGTTACGGTATACACTCAACCTGCCGTTGGTGTTTATTGGGACTCCACTCCCGTTGACTGTTTCTGCTGAGATTTAAGAGGTATATATCAGTTTTACGTTATTTACATGTGATTGCACTTTGATATATACATTGATGTACTGTGTGTGCCAGCATACTGATCCAGGGATGGCACTGACACACAGGGGCTTGACTCGTTTTGAGTCGGGGCGCTACATGGGTAGGGGGTCCCGAGCTGTGAGTTTAGGATCGATGGGTAACAAGGGGCGAAGGAGACGATGTTTACCCAGCTTTGGGCCCTCATATGGAGTTAAAACCCTACGTCCTGCTTGGTTGTATTGATGTGTATGAAGATTACAGAGTCGATCTACCTCGAGATCAAGTAGCCAAAACCCTAGATGAGTTTGTCTGCTTTCTACAATCTAAACCCCCCAGTTTATATAGACACCGGGGGTACCAAGGGTTTACACATGATAAGTCTCCAGCTGGAGGTAAAGACGCTGATCCCCTCATCTTGACTTGGAGTGCACGCCGCGTCTTCGGAGGTTTCCTTCTAGAATACAGGGTCGTCGCATATCCCGACCCTTCCTGCGGTAATCAGATAGCGGTCCACCAAGCCGGCCTATGAGAGATAGGCCGGCGTCCCGAGCACCCCTTAGTCCAGGACTCCCTCAGGATGCCTACCGGGGCATCCCCAAGCTTATATGCTTGAGAATTCTTGAAATATTATCTTGGAATTCCTTGGGCATCCCCTAGCTTGAGCTTTTGTGTCTCCTTAATTCCTTTTATATCACGGTTTCCCTAAATCTTAAAAACTTCATCCATACAAAACTCAACAAGAACTCGTGAGATAGGTTAGTACACATAAAAACAAGTACACACTTCTTGTACTGCCAAGACAAGTTGCACAATAATTTTCAAACATCATCTATTCTTTACTATCGTTTCCTCAATTTATATCTACCAATATAGGCTATGGAAGCTATAGGTAAGTAGATAAGAAAACTATGACAGCAATCTGTCCAAACAGAACAGTCTGTAGAAATTTATGAAAACAGTGTACTTATGTAACTCAAAAGATTATGAAAATTTAGTACGTGATAAATAATTTATATGAAAACACTGTGTAATAATTTCAGAAACTTTCCACATTCTAGTAAAATATGAAAATTCAAACACTACAGAGAAAGTTTTTGTTTTTACACATCACACATCAAACATGCAATGCAAGCATCCTAAGGCAATTCTTGGAACTTTTTATTGAAAAACAAGATTATAAATAACACATAACAGAAAATAACAAAATATAATGAGATCCGAGCAAAGCACATATTACGTGACGAATTAAAATATAGCTGTAAGTAAGATATACCGATAATGTTGACGACGCAAGAGGGGATGTCTTCCAGGGCAACCCCAAGCTTAGGCGGTTGAGTCTTCCTTGGATATTACCTTGGGGCTACCTTGGGCATCCCCAATCTTACGGTCTTGTCACTCCTTATTCTCCTCATATCGGTGTCTCACCCGAAACTTGAAAACTTCAATCACACAAAACTTAACGGAACTTCGTGAGATCGGTTAGTATAATAAATAAAGATCATTCACTTAGGTACTGTGAAGACAAGCTTAATAATTGTTATCACATAATAACTACTGTATTCTACCATTCACATAATTTATATCACTGAATATAAGCTATGGGAACACAAAAACAAGCAAACTATGCATGCAAAACAAAATCTGTCAAAACAGAACAGTCTGTGACGATCTGTAGGATAACCATACTTCCCTGTCTCTAAAAATTCTGAACAATTAGGATAACCTGAAGAATTTTTATATGAGCACTGTGTAAAAATTTCAGATTATTATCACTTTACAGTAAAAAATGAAAATTCCTGTACTGGAGTCAAAAGTTTCTGTTTTCGTTCAGCATCAATTCTGCTCATCTTGTGAGTCATCCCAAAGGCATTACTTGGCACTTTATTGAAATAAAAGACACAAAAATGATTACTACTGTATATTAATCATGTTAACACTTAAAAACATAAAGTAAAAGTGTTGGGTTGTCTCCCAACAAGCGCTTTTCTTTAAAGCCTTTTAGCTAGGCATGATGATTTCAATGATGCTCACATAGGAATTATACTTGAAACATGCAAAAGAGCATCATGGATCACATGGCAAAGCATATTTAAATCTAACCCACTTACTATGCATGGGGATTTTGATAGCAAACATTTTATGGGAGCAAGAATCAACTAGCATAGGAAGGCAAAACAAGCATATCTTCAAGACTTTGAACACATAGAGAGGAAACTTGATATTATTGCAATTCCTACAAGCATATGTTCCTCCATCATAATAATTTTCAGTAGTATCATGAAGGAATTCAACAATATAACTATCACATAAAGCATTCTTTTCATGATCTACAAGCATAGAAAATTTATTACTCTCAACATAAGCAATTTTCTTCTCATTCATTGTAGTGGGAGCACACTCAACAAAATAACTATCATGAGGTACATGATTGACATAACCAAATTGAAAATTAAAATCATGATGACAAGTTTCATGGTTATAATTATTATTTATAGCATACATGTCATCATCATATTCATCATAGATAGGAGGCATGCCATCATCATAATAAATTTGCTCATCAAAACTTGGGAGACTAAAAATATCATCTTCATCAAACATAGCATCCACAAGCTTGTGGCTTTGCATATCATTAGCATCATGGATATTCAGAGAATTCATACTAGCAACATTGCAATCATGCTCATCATTCAAGGAATTCTCATTAAGTATTTTCATAATTTCTTCCTCTACCAATTGAGCACAATTTTCTAAATCCTTATTTTCACGAAAGACATTATAAAGACGATACAAATGATGCAACGTAAACTCCATTTCTTGTAGTTTTCTTTTATAAGAACCAAACTAGTGAAAAACAAGAAACTAAAAGATTTAATTGCAAGATATAAAGATATACCTTCAAGCACTCATCTCCCCGGCATCGGCGCCAGAAAAGAGCTTGATGTCTACTACACAACTTGTTCTTGCTGACTCGTGTTGGGCCTCCAAGCGTAGAGTTTTGTAGGACAATAGCAAATTTCCCGCAAGTGGATGACCAAAGGTTTATGAATCCGTGGGAGGCGTAGGATAAAGATGGTCTCTCTCAAACAACCCTACAACCAAATAATAAAAAGTCTCTTGTGTCCCCAACACACCAAATACAATGGTAAATTGTATAGGTTCACTAGTTCAGCGAAGAGATGGTGATACAAGTGCAATATGGATGGTAGATATAGGTTTTTCTAATCTGAAAATATAACACCAAGTTATCCTTTCCGATCGATCTATCTAAGAGTTCGTACTAAAATAACACCATATGATACGCATCAACCAACTATAATGCCACCTAGATACTCCAATGTCACCACAAGTATCCGTGAGTTAATTATATGATACGCATCAAACAATTTCAGATTCATAATACTCAATCCAACACAAAGAACCTCAAAGAGTGCCCCAAGATTTCTATCGGAGAACATGGTATAAAAACGTGCATTAAACCCCTATGCATAGATCCCCTAGGTCACCGGAATCCGCAAGTTGATGCCTCAACATATATCAAGTGAATCAATAGAATACCCCAATGTCACTACGGGTATCCCACACAAGACTTACATCAAGTGTTCTCAACCAAAATATTCAATCCAACATAACGACATCTCAAAGGGAAAGATTTAATTCATCACAACATGATAGCAAGGGAATAACAGCGTATGATCCGACTATATTAACAAAGCCCATGATACATCAAGATCGTGACATCTCAAGAACATGAGAGAGAGAGAGAGAGATTGAACACATAGCTACCGGTACATACCCTCAGCCCCGAGGGTGGACTACTCCCTCCTCGTCATGGCCTCCGTCGGGATGATGAAGATGGCCACCGGAGATGATTTACCCTCGCCGGCAGGGTACTGGAACGCCTACAGAATGGTTTTTCGTGGATACAGAGAGTTGTGGTGGCGGAACTTTTGATATCGGGTTATTTCTGGGGGTTTATGAATATATAGGATTTTTGGGCGTCGGTTTCACGCGAAGATGGGCCACGAGGGGCCCACAAGACACCAGGGCGCGCCAGAGGGGGCTGGCGCGCCCTGGTGGGTTGTGGCCACCTCGTGGCTCTTCTGGCCCTCCAACGAAGCTTCTAGTGCCTATTTTGTTCCAAAAAAAACGCCAAAAAGTTTCATTGCATTTGGAGAACTTTTATTTCTGCACAAAAAACAACACCACGGTAGTTCTGCTGAAAACAACGTTAGTCCGGGTTAGTTCCATGCAAATCATACCAAAACCATATAAAATTGTTGTAAATATGGCATGAATACTTCATAAATTATAGATACGTTAGAGACGTATCAGTAGGCGATCTCCTTTCCCGTACAAACTTCTTGGTTCAATTCCTCAACACGAAGAAGGAGGCTCCCAAGGGACACCTAACCAATCTACGAAGCACCACCCTCCAAAAGGTAATAGATGTGGTAACAATGATGAAATCCTTGCTCTTGTGCTTCAAAAGATAGTCTCATCAACACACAATCACTGTCTCATAGATTTGGCTTGGTAGAAGAGGTTGATTGGGTGGAAAGCAACTAGGGGAGGCTAGAAATCAAGATTCATATGGTTGCAGTGAAAGGTCTTGATCTCAACACATGAGTAGGTAGTTCTCTCTCAGAAAAATGGATGGGGCAACTGTAGGTATGTTCTGAGTGCTTCCTTTTCGAGTGAGAGGAGGTGGAGGGGTTTATATAGGCATATCCACAAATCCAATCGTTACAACATTATTGCCCAACTCGGTGAAACCGGAGTATAAACTCGGTTGCACCAACTAGTGCAAAATGTGGCAACTTTCTGCTTTTTGGTGAGACCGATATATAAATCTCGGTGGTACCGAAATGGGTGACCTATGTCGTTTCCAAATCTCGGTGAGACCGATTCTCAAAACTTGGAAATTCCGATTCTTGAAAATAGGATACCAGAAAGTTGGTCATTGATTTCGGTTGCACCGAAGTGGAAAGTTGGTGGCACCGAGACTAGGGCTAGGATCTGTCTAGGGTTTAAACTCGGTGGGGCCGATTCTGAAAAGTTGTGGAACCAATTTTAGTGGTAGGGTTTAGATAGAGATTTTGTGGGACAATTTCATGTGTATTTGTGGTGGCTAATCTCTAAGCACTTGAGCAACCAGATCATCATAGACACCTCATCCCCTTTTAATAGTATTGGCTCTCTTATGGACTCAAGGTGTGATTGCTCACAAAATGTAAAATGTAGAGTCTTCAAGCTTGTTGCCAATAGATGTTCCTTGTATCTAGGGGATCTCCTCACAATCCTTTTGCCAATTCATTCATTGAAATTTCCTGAAATATACTTGGTGGAAACATTAGTCCAATGAAATATATGTTGTTATTAATTACCAAAACCACCTAGGGAGAAGTTGCGCTTTCAATAGACCCCCCAAGGTCACCGGAATCTACAAGTTGATGCCATAACATATATCAAGTGAATCAATGGAATACCCCATTGTCACCACGGTATCCACATGCAAGACATACATCAAGTGTTCTCAAACCGAAAGTATTCAATCCAACATAACGAGATCTCAAAGGGAAAGATTCAATTCATCACATCAAGATATCAAGCTAAGAACACCATATGATTCAACTATATTAAGAAAGCTCATGATACATCAAGATCGTGACATCTCAAGAACATGAGAGAGAGAGAGAGAGAGAGAGATCAGATAGCTACTGGTGCATACCCTTAGCCTCGAGGGTGAACTACTCCCTCCTCGTCATGGACACCGCTGAGATGATGAAGATGGCCTTTGGTGATGATTGCCCGTTCCGACATGGTGCCGGAACAGGGCTCCAGATGAGTTTTCTTCGGTACAAAAACTTGCGGCGGCGGAGCGTAAGTTCTAGGTTTATTTCTCAGGGTTTCCATATATGTAGGATTTTTCGGCGTTGGAATCACACTAAACAGAGCCATGAGGTGGTCCCAAGCTATCAGGGCATGCCTAGGGGGTCAGGGCGCCCTGATGGCTTGGGGCACCTGGTGGAACTCCTCCGGTGGTTCTTCGCTCCTGTATTTCTTATATTGTCCAGAAAAAATCATCAAAAAGTTTCGGGGGATTCCGAGATTTTTATTTTCTGCATTAAAAACAACATCACGGTAATTCTACTGAAAACAACGTCAGTCTGGGTTAGTTCTAATTAAATCATATAAAGTGCATCTAAACCATATAAAAGTATTGTAAACTTAGGTTAATATGGCATGAATACTTCATAAATTATCGATACGTTGGAGACGTATCAGCATCCCCAAGCATAATTCCTACTCGTCCTTGAGTAGGTAAATGATAAAAGAAGTAATTTATGAAGTGTGAATGTTGGAATAGTATATAAGTTTGATCAATGATAATTCCAACCACTCTTTCTAGCATCATAAACAACAACTATTTATCAAAAAACTCATCATGATAGAGTAGCAATCAATTCACATGTTAAACTATAGACCATAAACTTTCTTGAAAACCAACAAACTATGTTCTTAGTCATTAAACAATTACAATTCATATTATTTTCAGGAAGGTTCTATGGGAGAGCTTTGATTTAGCAAATTCTACATACTCAACTATCATTTAGTCTTCCATGATTGTTCACACTCAAAGCGTATTTTTAGAACAAACAGTTTCAGTCAAACACATAGGAAGATAGGGGCTTAATGTTTCACCTCCCAACTAATTTATCTCAGGGATAATGTCAACAATAATGAATCATGATCACCTATATTCAACCGGATACATGTGCCTGGATCTTTCCCCACCACATGACGCTTTCCACTAAAGAATTAATAGACTGGAATAGGGATGGACATTATTGACTCTTGCATAAAACTAAATATAGAAAAGTAAATACATAAAAGTAAAAGATAGGCCCTTCACAAAGGGAAGCAGAGGTTGTCATGCGCTTTTTATTTTTGGATGTGCAAGCTCTTAATGGAAAGGAACGTCACTTTATATTGCCCCTTGTGATAGCAACCTTTATTATACAGTCCATTGCTTTTATTTCTTCACCATCACAAGTTTGTGCAAAGCTTATTTTCCCCTCCAGTAAAAGATCATACATATCTAGGAGCAATTTTATTGCTTTTTGCACCGATGACAACTTACTTGAAGGATCTTATTCAATCCATTGGTAGATATGGGGGACTCTAATGGCAATAAATTGGGTTTAAGGGTTTTTGGATGCACAAGTAGTATCTCTACTTAGTACAATTTTTTGGTTAGCAAAAGATCCTAAGAAAGCACCACATGTTATAGGATCCATGACACTATAACTTCTATGTGAATATAAACAAACATAACCATTACGTTGTCTTCCATGTACAACATCAACTACTCAATCAAGTTTGAAAATGATTAATGGGGGCTCACAATCATATAAGATTTCCAAGACAGTATATTTATATGTTAAATCTCTCTTCCTTCAATATTCTTTCATGAATTGTTCAAGTGACCAATGCTATGTTTGTTAACTTCCAAAAAAAATTACCAGTTACTTCTTGTATGTGAAGTCACTACTACCCATGGGACAAGCATATGTAGCATATATAATTTCATATTTATGACATTCAATTTATTCAATATTGTTTCTTAGGGTATAAGTGAAACACAAGAGTGAACATCTAACTACTCTCAAAAAGATATACGTGAAGATCAATGAGTAGTCAAACAATTAAGTAGCTATGTGAGAACTCTCTCTCAATAAGTAATTTCATATCTGAGTATTTTATTCAAACATCAAACAAAACAAAAAACACTCCAATAATAGCACATATCATGTGGACGATTAAAAACTTAGGTTCAACATAGGCTGACCGATAGTTGTTGACGAAGAGAGGTGGGACGCGTAGCATCCCCAAACTTAGATGCTTGAGACTTCTTGTAATATTGAATTGGGGAGCCTTGGACACCCCTAATATTGAGCTCTTGTGTCTCGTTAATTCATCTCATATCACGGTTTCACCTAGGTCTCAAAAACTTCATCCATAGAAAACTTGAAAACAACTCGTGAGATAGGTTAGTGCACATAAGAATAAATCAACACTTTATTCACTGCCAAGACAAGTTTCATAATAATAATCAAACATTATCTACTGTATAATATCATTTCCACAATTTATATCTACCAATATAAGTTATGAAAAGAATAGGAGAAGTAGATAACAAAACTTTGATAGCAACCTGTCTAAACAGGATAGTTTGTAGCAATTAATTTAAAAAGTGCACTTCTATAACTCCAACAATTCTGAAAAATTAGTACATGATAAAATATTTACATTAAAATACTTTGTGAAAGTTTCAGAAACTTTCCACGTTCCAGTAAAATATGAAAATTCAAACACTACAGCAAAAGTATCTGTTTTTACACAACGCACACCAAACATACAATTCAAGCATCCTAAAAGGAAATTCTTGGAATTTTTATTGGAAAACAAGATTATAAATAACAGAAAGCAAATTTTAACAAAATAAAATGACGCTCCAAGCAAAACTCATATTATGTGATGAATAAAAATATAGCTCTAAGTAAAATATACCGATAGTGTTAAAGACGAAAGAGGGGATGCCTTCCGTGGCATCCCCAAGCTTAGACGCTTGAGTCTTCCTTGGATACTACCTTAGGGTGACTTGGGCATACCCAAGCTTAGGGTCTTACCACTCCTTATTCTCCTCATATTGGTGTCTTACCCAAAACTTGAAAACTTCAATCACACAAAACTTAACGGAACTTCGTGAGATGGGTTAGTGTAATAAAGATAGATCATTCACTTAGGTACTGTCAAGACAAGATTCATAATTGTTCTCACATAATACCTACTGTATTATATCATTCTCATAATTTATGCCACTAAATATAAGCTATGGAAACAATAAAACAAGCAAACTATGCATGCAAAATAGAATCTGTCAAAAACAGAACAGTCTATGAAGATCTGAACTTAACCATACTTTCCTGTCTCTCAAAATTCTGAAAAAATAGGACAATGCAGAAAATTTGCATATAAAAACATTGTAAAAATTTCATAATTTTTGACTCTCCAGTAAAATCATAGAAATTCTGCACTCGATGTGAAAGTTTCTGTTTTTGCACAAAATCAAATTAACAAGTATCCACACTATCCCAAAGGCTTTACTTGACACATTATTGAAATAAAAGGCACAAAACATGATTAATATAGTAGCTTAATCATGTTAGAACACACAAACAAAAGGTACAAGTGTTGGGTTGTCTCCCAACAAGCGCTTTTCTTTAAAGCCTTTTAGCTAGGCATGATGATTTCAATGATGCTCACATAGGAATAGTATTTGAAAAGAGCATCATGAATCACATGAAAAGCACATTTAAGTCTAACCCACTTTCTGTGCATAGGTATTTTGCAATCAAACAATATATTGTAGCAAGAATCAACTTGCATAGGAAGACAAAACAAGCATGACTTCAAAACTTTGAATACATAGAGAGGAAACTTGATATTATTGCAATTCCTACAAGCATATGTTCCTACCTCATAATAATTTTCAGTAGCATCATGAAGGAATTCACAATATAACTATCACATAAAGAATTGTTTTCATTATCCACAATCATAGAAAATTTATTACTCTCCCCACAAGCAAACTTCTCATACATAATATTGGGAGTATCATAGGAGACTGGAATACAATAAATTGTTTCCACATTAAAAGAGTAATGCTCACAAAAAGGGTATTCATAATTATGAAAAGTTTTATAATAATAATAAGCACTACTTTTGATAACATAAATATCATCATAATAATCATCATAAGTAGCAACTTTGTTCTCATTATAATCAATTTGATCATTCAAAGTGATGGGACTAAAAAGATCATCTTCATTAAGCATATCATCGCCAAGCTTGGGAAAAACATTAATTGCAGAAAATATATTCTCAAAGGTGTAATTCTCACCAAGCATAGCATCCCCAAGCCTGGGACAAATATTAAGTGCAGAAAATGGATTCTCAAACATATCATTCGCATCGAACATTGTATCCCAAAGCTTGTGGTTTTGCAAATCATTAGCATAATCATCAATAGCATGAATGGCACCAATAGTTTAACAATTATTATCATCATAATTTTCCAAGTTAGTTCCAAAAAGATTTTCAATATTATAAGGAGTATCATTATCTTCCCAATCATAATCATCACAACAAGTAGTGGGCATAACAAAATAATCATCAAGTGTATCATCGCCCACACTACTTTCTGATTCATTCTCAACAATGATAGGAGCAACATTACTTGGAAAAGAGACCTTTTTACCTCTACTTTTTCTTCTTTTCTTCTTCTCCACCACGTCAAGTGTGGGTTTAATCAATTTTTCCGAGCTTTTATGAGATTGGTTGGATAGGAAGCTCCTTCTCTTCACCTGTTTCATTACGAGAGACATTAGAAGGAAAAGTGGAAATCTTTACCCTTTCATTAGTATTAATTTTATATTCTATTGGTTTTCCCTACTTTCTATAATTGGCAATATAAGCATTCTCATTGCAATTTACTACGCAAAACATATAGAGTTCTTGTAGACTAGTTTCAAAATAGTCTGTGGATAAGAATGCTTCAAACCAACTATTTTTTTCTACCAATTCTTCTCACCCTAAAAATAAACAAAGTTCATTATTGAGTTCAAGGGTGATCAAGTTATTACAATATTTGGTCATGATTCGTTCATGAAAAAGCATGCATTGGAAATTAAGATGACCAACTCTATTGCCTTTTTCTTTATATAAAAGACTTGATTTGAATAAGCTTACATCTACAGAGATATTTTTGCAAATGGCTGATAACTCCACTACTATACCTATTGGAATTGGTGAGGATGTTCATGTTGTGGTTGCAACCGTTACTATCTTGATAGACTTTGTTATTCTTGAGATGCCTGAAGACGACAACATGTCGATTATCTTTGGTAGAGCCTTTTTAAATACTGCAGGGGCTATTATTGATTGCAACAAGAGCAAGGTTACTTCTCATGTCAATGGTAAAGAACATACTGTGCACTTTCCGAAGAAGCAATCTTCGGTGAATAATATTAATACCATTGAGACAATTGCCACAGTCACTATTGGAGGGTTTAAATTTCCTCTCCCTGCAGTCAAGAAGAAATATAATATTCTTATTGTTGGGGATATGCAAATCCCCATTGAGGTAACCTAGTGTCATACAAAAAATCTTCGGTTTCATGTCAATCGGAAACGATTACTAATAAGACTTGATCAACCTTATTAATGGATCCTTTTTGAAAGACATGGGGTTGATGAATTTAGTAAGCACAACTCTCTCTATCAATAGTTTACTCTCTGTTATTTTTAGTTGAACAAAATAAAATGCCATGAGTTCCCGGTTTTCTGAATTTCCCGTGCAATAAAAATGACAAAAAAAAGTCTCAGAATACCACAAAATTTTAACATGATTTTTTCTGGAATATTTAAAAAAATTGGTGCTAAAAACACATAAGGGAGGTGCACATGTGGGTCACAAGCCAACAGGGCGCGCCCTGATAGCTTGTGGGGCCCACAGGGGCCCCCTGCCTTATCTATTCATCGCATGCCTTCTCCTACCTCCAATAAAAATTCGTATTCACTCTCTCTCTCTCTCGTGTTCTTGCTCCCAAACCTGAGATTTTTGATCTCTTTGCTCGAAACTCCGTTCCCGAAACTGTTTGGAGGAATTGCTCCTTGGTATGTGACTCCACCATTCCTCCAATTAGTTTTTTCTTTAGTGGTTTATATTTTGCATATTTTGATGTACTTGTTGCTACTGGAAATGAGCTTGCATGTTGAATTCTTTGAGTTCCAAGTAGTATGAATGCTTAATATGGCCTCTAGGTACCTATATCAGTAGTTGCTACCAGTCTTATAAAGTTTTATTGACATAATTTTGTGGCCCAAAAATTTTAGAAATTTATCATAGGAAAATGAATATCCTTGGGAGGGGTTCTTCAAGCCGGAGTCCCAAAGGAGTTGTTGGGAGGACCCAGGACCAAGACATCAACATCTTTCGCAACACGGAGGTTAGGCCATGTGAATGGCCATATACACCTTTCATGAGCGAAGCGGGTTTCCACCAAGAGTTTATGCAATTCATTGCAAATGTCGGGATGACCAACTTCCTCGCGGATGAGTGTGATCAATACTATAACCTTACAAATTCCTTTGTGCAAAATTTCTATTTCATAAATAGGCCCGATGCTCCCATGGTGTGCTTCGATTTATATGTAGAACATTATGAATTACCACTCTCTGAATTCTGCAAAATATGTTTGATTCCTTCTGACGGGGGAACACATGATCCTAAACTGGAGGAGTTTGAGAACTTCCTCCTTACTTTAACTGTGGGAGAAACTAGGGGCGTATCAAACGCCAGGGCCACCAGTTTACATTTTCCTGTTGTGCACTACTTCGCTTTATTCATAGGGAAATGTTTAACTGCTATGGGTCAGGGTGGTGCTCTCAGTGCCCACACCCATGCTATTTTGCGTCATGCACTATATGGCGATAACACTTACAGGTTAGGAGCTATTGTCGTACGCCGCTTGCATGGTAACCAGACTAAAGGCAAGGTTCATGGTGGTATTTATGCCACTCGCTTACCAAAACGTTTTAATGTCGACATATGCCCCACTGATTACTTGTTGCCTAAGGTTTATCTTGCTCATCAGTCTATGTTAGATCACCAGTTCATTGATGATCCCGAGCGTCCGCACCACATTCGTTATCACCTAGCATACGACAAGAAGACTCGTGATGTTATTGTGTTGCCTACACCTTCTTTGTTTGACTATCATGCCAGGCACGGATATGTCGTCATGCCATCAGATATAATCAACTACCGGAATGCGTTGGTTGAGCCGGAGGCCGCCGCTGATGACCCACAAGTATAGGGGAACAATTGTAGTCCTTTCGATAAGTAAGAGTGTCGAACCCAACAAGGGGGAGAAGGAAATGATAAGTAGTTTTCAGCAAGGTATTCTCTGCAAGTGTTGTAGGTAACAGTAGTAGATAGTTTTGTAGCAAGATAATTTGCAACGAGTGACCAGTAACAATGGTATCCAAGGTGCAGCAAGGTAGCCCAATCCTTCTTATAGCAAAGGACAGGCCAGAAAGTATTCTTATATGAAACAAGCGCTCCCGAGAACACATGGGAATTTCTGTCTAGTCATGTTCATCATGTCGAGTTGATTCGTGTTGGCTACTTTGATAATTTGATATGTGGGTGGACCGGTGCTAAGGTGTTGTTCTCACTTGAACAAGCAACCCGCTTATGATTACCCCCTCTCGTAAGCATCCACAACTACGAAAGAAGAATTAAGATAAATCTAACCATAGCATGAAACGTGTGGATCCAAAGCAGCCCCTCATGAAGCAACATACAAACTGGTGTTTAAGCTTCTGTCACTCTAGCAACCCATCATCTACTTGTTACTCCACAATGACTTCCCTTAGGCCCATAACATGGTGAAGTGTCGTGTAGTCGACATTCACATGACACCACTAAGAGAGGTAACAACATACACATCACCAAAATATCGAACAAATACAAACTTCACATGATTACTTATAACAAGACTTCTCCCATGTCCTCAGGAACAATAGTAACTACTCACACCTCATCAACATGTTCAAGATCAGAGGTATAATAAGGAAGATTAAGGATCTGAACATAATATCTTTCACCAAGTAAACCAATAAACATCAACCACAAGATGTAATCAACACTACTAGTAACCCACAGGTACCAATCTGAGGTTTTGAGACAAAGATTGAATACAAGAGATGAACTAGGGTTGGAGATGAGATGGTGTTGGTGAAAATTGGTCCTCCCACGAAGGAGGAAGTATTGTTGATGACGATGGCTTCAATCTCCCCTTCCCGGAGGGAAGTTTCCCCGACATAATCAGCCTGCCGGAGTGCAAAAGGGCCTCTGCCCAGGTTTCTGCCTCGAGGCGGCGGTGCTTCATCCCAAAAGATTGCTTATGATTTTTTTTCTAGGGTAAAACATACCATATAGGAGAAGAGGGGGGGTCAGGAGACCTGCTAGGGCCCCACAACCCATAAGGGTGCGCCCAGGGGGGTGGGCGCGCCCTGTTGGCTTGTGGCCAGCAGGTGACCTCCTCAGGTATATTTTTGTCCCAATAATTCTTAAATATTCCATAACAATTCTCCGTGAAGTTTCAGGTCATTTGGAGTCTGGTGATTTTTCTGCCCTTTTCTTGGTTTCCCGGTCCAGAATTCCAGTTTCCAGAGATTTTCCTCTTTGTGACACCTTGCATATTCAAAGAGAAAAGGCATAAGAATTTTATGATAATGAGGAATAATGGACAAGAATAACATAAATATCAATAAGAAATCATGATGCAAAATGGACATATCAACTCCCCCAAGCTTAGACCTCGCTTGTCCTCAAGTGAAAACTGCACTCGAAAATGATGACCACATGATTTGAGAGAGAGGAGTCGATAAAAACAGAATACACACATGTGAGCATCATGAATATTAGCATAGCAGCAAGTTTTCCACCATATAACTTCTCATAAAGAAGTAACGATCTATTCACAACTATTGAAGTATGAAGCATAAACTATATTGACAACCAACAAACGATGCTATTAGTCATTGAGATAATCATAACTCATCATATTCAAGAGAATAGTCTATGTAAGAGCTTCTATTCTAGCAAGTTCACATACTCAACTATCATTTAGCCTTCTACGATTGTTGACACTAGTTGCATATTTTTGGAGCTAATGTTTCCGTCGGACACATAGGAAGATGGGGATTTTATTATCTTTGCTACCCAACTCATTTATCTCAAGGATAATATCAACAATAATGAGTCATGATTGCCTACATCCAACTGGATATATGCATCTGGATCTTTCCTCAACACAAGATGCTTGCCGACTAAAGAGTTGATAGGTCGAAACAAGGATAATATTATTGACTCAAGCACGAAAATAAATTCTTTAAGAAGGTAAAAGATAAGCCCTTCGCAAAGGGAAGCAGAGGTTGTCATGCGCTTTTACTTGTTAGGATGTGCGAACTCTTAATGCAAAGGAACGTCACTTTATATTGCCCCTCGTGATAGCAAACTTCATTATGCACTCTGTCGCTTTTATTTCTTCGCCATCACAAGATCGTACAAAGCTTATTTTAGCTTACAATAAAAGATCATACATATTTAGGGGCTATTTTTATTGCTTTGTGCACCAATGACAACTTACTTGAAGGATCTTATTCAATCCATAGGTAGGTATGGTGGGCTCTCAGGGAAAGAAACTGGGTTCAAGGGATTATTTGATGCACAAGTAGTATCTCTACTTAGTGCAGAATTTTTTTGGCTAGCAAAAGATCTAAAGCAATCACCACATGTTAAAGGATCCATGACAATATAACTTCTATGCAAATGTAAACCATCATGATCATTATGTTGTCTTCCATGTCCAACATCAGCACTCGATCATTATATAATATTTGATGGGGGCTCACAATCATAGAAAGTGTCCAAGATAGTTTATATATATGTGAATCTCCTATTCTCTATCATAATCTTGCATAGATTATATCAATTACTAAAGCTATGTTTTTTATTCTAAACATCTTTTATCACTTATACCTTTTTTGTATGTGAAGTCATTACTCCTCATGAGATAAGCATATAATCTTTCTATTTCTCCTTATTGCCATGCTATGATGATAGGTGCATGACGGTAAAGCACACAAACTCAACTAATCTTTATTATATAACTCTCACACTCGATTTCAAGGATAGATAGATCTCAAAGCAAAAATTCTAAGCAAAGCAAATCTGAAATTTTATTTCCCTAAATCATGAAATAGCTAAAGATTGAACTAAGATAGATGGTAATGGTAAAAAGGTGATGGTGATACAATACTGGGGCACCTCCCCCGAGCTTGGAACAAGCTAAGGGTGGTGCCCATACCCATGTACTCAAGCGTCCTCCTTGGGTGATGGTGGTAATGATGTAGTAGGTGATACGTCCATTTTGTATCATGATTTCTCATTGGTATTTGTGTTATTCTTGGCCATTATTCCCTATTATCATACAATTCTTATGCCCTTTCTCTCTGAATATGCAAGGTACACCACAAAGTGGGAAATATCTGGAAACTGGAATTCTGGATCGGGAAACCAAGAAAAAGGCAGAAAAATCACCACTCTCCAAATGACTTGAAACTTCACGGAGAATTTTTATGGAATATTTAAGAATTATTGGGCCAAAATTATACCAGAGGGGGGCCACCTGTTGGCCACAAGCCAACAGGGCGCGCCCACCACCTTGGGCGCGCCCTGATAGCTTGTGGGGCCCCAACAGGTCTCCTGACCCCCCCTCTTCTCCTATATGGTGTGTTTTACCCTAGAAAAAATCATAAGCAATCTCCCGGGATGAAGCGCCGCCGTCTCGAGGCAGAAACCTAGGCAGAGGCCCTTTTGCACTCCGAAAGTCAGATTCAGCCAGGGGGATCCTTCTCCCGGGGGGGGAGATCAAAGCCATCGTCATCACCAACGCTTCCTCCTTCATGGGAGGACCAATCTTCATCATCATCTTCACCAACACCATCTCATCTCCAACCCTAGTTCATCTCTTGTATTCAATCTTTGTCTCAAAACCTCAGATTACCACATGTGGGTTATTAGTAGTGTTGATTACATCTTGTAGTTGATGTTTGTTGGATTATTTAGTGAAAGTTATTATGTTCAGATCCTTAATCTCCATTATTATACCTATGATCTTGAACATGTTGATGACGTGTGAGTAGTTACTATTGTTCTTGAAGTCATGGGAGAAGTCTTGTTATAAGTAATCTTGTGAAGTTCGTATACGTTTTATATTTTGATGATATTTATGTTGTTACTTCTCTTAGTGGTGTCATGTGAACGTCGACTACTTGACACTTCACCATGTTATGGGCCTAAGGGAAGTCATTGTGGAGCAACAAGTAGATGATGGGTTGCGAGAGTGACAGAAGCTTAAACCCCAGTTTATGCGTTGCTTCATAAGGGGTTGATTTGGATCCACACGTTCCATGCTATGGTTAGATTTATCTTAATTCTTCTTTCGTAGTTGCGGATGCATGCGAGAGGGGTTAATCATAAGTAGGTTGTTTGTTCAATTAAGAACAACACCTTAGCACCGGTCCACCCACATATCAAATTATCAAAGTAGCGAACGCGAATCAACTCAACATGATGAACATGACTAGACAGAAAATTTCCATGTGTCATCGGGAGCACTTGATTAATATAAGAGTACTTTCAGGCCTGTCCTTTGCTATAAAAAGGATTGGGTTACCTTTCTCCACCTTTGTTACTATTATCACTTGTCACTTGTTACGAATTATCTTACTACAAAACTATCTACTATTGTTACCCACATTACTTGCACGGAATACCTTGCTGAAAACTGCTTATCAATTCCTTCTTCTCCTCGTTGGGTTTGACACTCTTACTTATCGAAAGGACTACGATTGAACCCCTATACTTATGGGTCATCAAGACTCTTTTCTGGCTCCATTGCCGGGGAGTGAAGTGCCTTTGGTAAGTCGATATTGGTAAGGAAACATTTTCTATACGTGCTAAAATTTACTGTTGCTTCTCACTATGAACGGTCACCCTTTGAGTGGCTTGTTTGGGGCATCTTCGCCTCGAACGGAAGTTAAATAAGTCGTTCCTCAACCTACTGAACCTACTAAAAATATTCATTATGATATTCCTTCAGGTATGGTTGATAAAATGTTGGCTAATCCTTATGACGGTTCAACTCATACTGATTACCATTTGATATGTGTCGATGAGATTTGTGGATTGTTTAAGCTTTCAGGTCTACCCGGATGACGGTGTAATGAACATGGGGTGCCCATTACCCCTGGACTTTCACCGACAAGTTGTAGCCTCTAGGCGGGAAGGACATGGTAGAGGAGAAATCCACTTATGGGCTGCATCCAAGATCCAGTTCACTGGCAAGTTCAAGGCCGGCAAGATCAAGATAGAGATTCTGAGAAGCGAGCCTTCCTGGGAGAAGACCTCCAGGCGAGTCGTCGAAAAGACAAAGGCAGCGCTTGCCGGCAAGGCACGAGCCGGCAAGCCAAGGGCCCGGCAAGCACATCCCGGCAAGGCTTGCCGACGGACGACATTCAAGACAACAATCAGAGCACAGAAGACCGAAGGCTGGGCGCCCGGCAAGATCTTGCCGGGCAGGGCCGTCGAGCCCCGGCAAGGATCGCACCCGGCATGATACCGCCTCAGCACAGTGCCGCCGCTCCAGCGCAGCACCAGCCCTGTCGTTTAGGGCTTGTCTGCCTGGTTGCGTGTCACGGCGCTGGCCGCAGGAGGCTTAAGCGGTGCTGATGGGATGGCTACTTTACCCATCCCCCAGAAAGCTTTTTCACTCCCAAGACGCTAAGGGACACCTCGAATGAGCATTTAATGTTCTTGTCCTAAACCGTCAGTGTTAGGTATGATAACACTGTAGCTACTTTCCACCTCACTGCGTGAGCTGTGCGCCACTGTGGTAGCCCCTTGACTCATATAAAAGCAGGCCCAAGGCATACAGGGAAGGGGGGATAGCACTTCTGGAGGCCCATTCTGCATGTGTAGCGCCTGAGTACTGTAGCGCTCCCAGAATTGAGCCAAGAACACACTCAATACAATCGAAGCAGGAGTAGGGTTTTACGCATCCGTGCGGCCCGAACCTGGGTAAATCACCCGCGTGCTGATCATTAGCTCTGCTCTTTGTGCAATCCTTTCCCCTGCCGAACCGTAAAGGGATCTCCTTGATCCCATAGGTGTCGTTTCCCTGACATCTTTGGCGCGCCAGGTAGGGGTGAGAGGTCGTGCGAACCTGATCTAGCGATCAACGCCCCAGTTTCTTCATCATCTTCATCGTCATGGCTTCCAAGAAGAAGTACACCACGACCTTCGCAGAAGCTAAGTCCTAAAGGCTTGATTGCTTTTCGATTAGTTTTATTTTCAGAATTCTACATGAATCCGTATGCTGAGGAGCCTTCCCAGGGCTAGTTGCGCTCCATGTTACCTCGAGTCCGCTCGGCGATGTGTGCAGCTGCGCTAAAGCTGGGAAGGTAAAACCTTTCCAAGATGCGCGTTCCCAGCAAGCTGCTAAGGATCCGCTCCTCAAGCGCTGCTGACTGGATTGTGCGCACCGGAAAGGTGTTCCGGCAAGCAAGGGAGTATTTAGCAGAAGTCTGGATTGCAATGAGTTAACAGATTAATCATAAGCCAGAAGCTAATCAACCTGTTGTGCTTAAACGCTGTTGTGGCATTTCATGCCCGACCAGTGTTGCAGGTATACGCATGGAAGGCAAGCTCGGGGGCTGGCAACGCCCTAGAGGACAACTTCCTTGAGAGCTGCCGGTCATCACCACGAGCGCGGCCTCGCTATGCGAGATGAACAACACAAAAAGCTAAGTTAAAGAGACTTGTAACAATTACTTTTCTCTTGCTGTCCTCATTCGCTCTTTACACCTACATGCGAAGGAGCCTTCCTGGGGCTAGTTGCGCTCCATATCGCCTCGAGTCCGCTCGGCGATGTGTGCAGCTGCGCTAAATCTGGGAAGGTAAACCTTTTCGGGAGGCGGCGCGTTCCCGGCAAGCTGCTAAGGATCTGTTCCTCAAGCACTGCCGGCAGGAGCGTGCGCACCGGGAAGCTCTCCGGCAAGCATGGGTCTTCTTGATTAATTCTTTGTCCTTGTACATCAATCTGCACGCGAAGGGACTTTGTCATGGTCAGTCCGCGCCTAGTTTCGCCTTGAGTCCCCTCGGCAAACTTAGCAGCTGCGTTCTGGCCCGGCAAGTCGCCTTGCCGGCAGCAGGCACCGCCAGCAGGCTGCTGAAGCCCCGAACCCAGCGCTCGCGGCAAGGTGCTCGCGCCGGCAAGGTTACCAGATAGCGTAGGATATAAGATATGTGCAAGGATAGAATTAATCAAGAGGGGAGCAGCGTTCATTTAGCGTAAAGAAACAATGCATCGCATGCATAAAGATTAGTCTAACTAAGATAAATTGTTTCTTTGGCAGCCGAGAAAGCCAAGGGCGCCGCGCTGGATGCCGGCAAGACGGCGGCGACGGCAGGGATGGCTGTATGAATCGAGCACCGCACCTGCAGTACCCTTTGTGGGGAAGGCTCGGGGGCTGGCTCTTCATCGCACGGTGTGGCATTCCCTTTCGGGCACACGACTCCTGCTGCCGTCCTGCTCTGTCTACCTGTGCCGCTGGCAAGCCAAAGGCCCGGCAAACCGCAAGCCTTCCCGGCAACATCCTTGCCGGAAGCCAGCGTCGAGGACATCAAAATTCTTCGCTGAATTCATAAGTCTTCCAGGCAACATCCTTGCCGGAAGCCAGCGTCGAGGACGTCGAAATTCTTGGCTGAAGTCATAAGCATTCCCGGCAACATCCTTGCCGGAAGCCGGCGTCGAGAACGTCAAAGTTCTCCGCTGAAGCCGTAAGCTTAGCAACCTTGTCGTCGAGCCATGCGCTCCGGCAAGGAGGCTCTCAACCTTGTCGTCGAGCCACGCGCTCCGACAAGGGGGCTCTCAACCTTGTCGTCGAGCCATGAGCTCCGACGACAGAGTTTTTCGCTCTTATCATTGAGCCAAGTGCTCTGATGAGGGTAGAAGCGCATAAAATCAAGTCATGAGTGTCGATTACTTCTCGCCGCGCTTCTGCCGGTGCATGTTTTAGGGCCTAGCCCAGACAGCACTGTGCACGCTTGTCCGGCCCAGGCCCGGGGGCTCCTGTCGGTGTAATGAACAGGGGGTGCCCATTACCCCTGGACTTGCAAGCCTGCAGGCGGGAAGGACATGGCAGAGGAGAAATCCACTTATGGGCTGCATCCAAGACCCAGTTCACCGGCAAGTTCAAGGCCGGCAAGATCAAGATAGAGATTCTGGGAAGCGAGCCTTCCTGGGAGAAGACCTCCAGGCGAGTCATCGACAAGAAAAAGGCAGCGCTTGCCGGCAAGGCGCGAGCCGGCAAGCCAAGGGCCCGGCAAGCCCGTCCCGGCAAGGCTTGCCGGAGGACGACATTCAAGACAACAATCAGAGCATAGAAGACCGAAGGCTGGGCACCCGACATGATCTTGCCGGGCAGGGCCGTGGAGCCCCGGCAAGGATCGCACCCGGCAAGATACCGCCTCAGCACAGTGCCGCCGCTCCAGCGCAGCACCAGCCCTGTCATTTAGGGCTTGTCTGCCTGGTTGCGTGTCACGGCGCTGGCCGCAGGAGGCTTAAGCGGTGCTGATGGGATGGCTACTTTACCCATCCCCCAGAAAGCTTTTTCACTCCCAAGACGCTAAGGGACACCTCGACGGAGCATTTAATGTTCTTGTCCTAAACCGTCAGTGTTAGGTATGATAACACTGTCGCTACTTTCCACCTCACTGCATGAGCTGTGCGCCACTGTGGTAGCCCCTTGACTCATATAAAAGGAGGCCCAAGGCATACAGGGAAGGGGGGGATAGCACTTCTGGAGGCCCATTCTGCATGTGTAGCACCTGAGTACTGTAGCGCTCCCAGAATTGAGCCAAGAACACACTCAATACAATCGAAGCAGGAGTAGGGTTTTACGCATCCGTGCGGCCCGAACCTGGGTAAATCACCCGCGTGCTGATCATTAGCTCTGCTCTTTGTGCAATCCTTTCCCCTGCCGAACCGTAAAGGGATCTCCTTGATCCCATAGGTGTCGTTCCCCGACACCGGAGACAAAGTTTAAAAGAAAGTTTTCCCTTTATATTTGTAGGTAAAAGCATTAATGTTGTACAGGTTATTGGATGATATTGGATCATGGGACTGGAATCGCTTGAAGCTGAAATTTCATCAGAAGTATTATCCTATGCATCTAGTCCATCGTGATCGGAACTTTATTTATAATTGTTGGCCTCGTGATGGAGAAAGTATCGCTCAAGCATGGGGGAGGCTTAAATCTATAATGCACACTTGCCCCAACCATGGTCTCTCGAGAGAAATGATTATACAACATTTATATGCTCGGCTTTCTCATGATGACCAAGCATTACTTGATTCTTGTGCTATTGGTTCCTACATGAAGGAGACTATTGAATTCAAATGGGATCTTTTGGAAAGAATTAAATGCAACTCTAAGGATTGGGAA
Organism: Elymus sibiricus; assembly: GCA_039707655.1. Taxonomy (NCBI): domain Eukaryota; kingdom Viridiplantae; phylum Streptophyta; class Magnoliopsida; order Poales; family Poaceae; genus Elymus; species Elymus sibiricus. Next base: position 380,264,862 of record CM077673.1, on the reverse strand, counting down.
CTCGACGAAGGTAATGAGTCAGGTATAAAGCTTATTTTTGATTGCGTTAAATCTTTTATGGAAACTAATGTTTTCCATGAGTTTAGCAATAAATATGGTCTTCACTCTGAGATGGTAGCTAATTTATGTGAATCATTTTCTACTCATTTTGATCTTCCCAAAGAGAAGTGGTTTAAATATCATCCTCCCATTGAAAAAACATTAGAGGAACATGTTAATATTAAGAAGGAAGAAGTAATTGTTAACCATGTTGATCCAATTGTCCCTACTCCTTATATTGAGAAACCTTCTTTTGCTGTTAGTATTAAGGAACATGCTAAGGCTACAACTATGGTTAATAAAAGTCATATTAGGACACTCATACCTTCTGAACAAATAAATGTTGAGCCTAAAGTTGCTATGGTTAAATATCTTTTAGTTGATAATATTGATGGTCAGGTTATTTACTTTTGTGATGAAGCTGCTAGAATTGCAAAACCTGTTAGAAACAAGAGGGATGAGCTCGATAAAAAAACAGTTGTAGGCATGCCCGTTGTCTCTGTTAAAATTGGAGATCATTGTTACCATGGTTTGTGTGACATTGGTGCTAGTGTTAGTGCTATACCTTTTATATTATACCAAGAAATTATGCATGACATAGCACCCTCTAAGATTGAAGATATTGATGTCTATTTAACTTGCAACCGTGATACTATTTCACCACTTGGGATTGTTAGAGATGTTGAAGTCTTGTGTGGAAAAGTAAAGTACCTCACTGATTTCCTAGTACTTGGTTCGGAACAAGATAACTTTTGTCCCATTATATTTGGTAGACCTTTCTTGAATACTGTTAATGCTGAAATTAATTATGCTACCGAGAAGGTCAAAGTAAGCTTTGGTGATATGTCTCATGAAATTAATTTCTCTAAGTTTAATAAACAACCACATGAAAAATAATTGCCTAATACGGATGAAATAGATGGGCTTGCTTCTATTGTCATACCTCCTTTTGGTCCGCTAGAACAATATTTGCTAGACCATGAGAATGATATGCATATGAATGAAAGAAATGAAATAGATGATATATTTCTTAAACAGACACCTATTCTTGAACACTTACTGGTCAATATTTTAGTGGATCCTCCTCCACCCAAGGGATATCCCGTGTTTGAGCTAAAGACATTACCTGATATGTTGAAGTATGCTTATCTTGATGAAAAGAAGATATACCCCGTTATTATTAGTGCTAACCTTTCAGAGCATGAAGAAAGAAGATTACTTAAAACTCTAAAGAAGCACAGGGCTGCTATTGGATATACTCTTGATGATCTGAAGGGCATAAGCCCCACTCTATGTCATCACAAAATTAATATGGAACCAGATGCTAAACCTATCGTTGACCATCAACGCCGTCGCAATCCTAAGATGAAGGAGGTGGTAAGAACTGGGATATTAAAACTTCTGGAAGCAAGTTTAATTTATCCTATTGCTGATAGTAGATGGGTAAGTCCTGTTCATTGTGTTCCGAAGAAAGGAGGTATAACTGTTGTGCCTAATGATAAATATGAGCTCATTCCACAAAGAATCATAACTGTATATAGGATGGTGATTGATTTCAGGAAATTAGATAAAGCTACTAGGAAAGATCATTATCCCTTGCCTTTTATTGATCGAATGTTAGAAAGACTAACTAAGCACACACACTTTTGTTTTCTTGATGGATATTCTGGCTTTTCTCAAATACCTGTGTCAAAAGAGGACCAAAAGAAAACTACCTTTACTTGTCCTTTTGGAACTTATGCTTATAGATGTATGCCTTTTGGTTTATGAAATGTACCTGCTACCTTTGAAAGATGTGTGACTGCTATATTCTCTGACTTTTCTGAAAATATTGTTGAGGTTTTCATGGACGATTTTTCTGTTTACGTGACATCTTTTAATGATTGCTTGAGCAACCTTGATCGAGTTTTACAAAGATGTGAAGAAACCAATCTTGTCTTGAACTGGGAGAAGTGCCACATTATGGTGAATGAAGGTATAGTGCTTGGGCATAAAATTTCTAAACGACGCATCGAGGTGGCCAAAGTTGATGCAATAGAGAAAATGCCATGCCCAAAAGATATCAAAGGTATAAGAACTTTCCTTGGTCATGCTGGTTTCTATAGGCGTTTCATTAAATATTTCTCAAAGATTTCTAGGCCATTAACTAATCTCCTCCAAAAAAATATTCCTTTTGTTTTTGATGATGATTGTGTAGAAGCCTTTGAGATACTTAAGAAAGCCTTGATTTCTGCACCTGTTGTCCAACCACCTGATTGGAACCTACCATTTTAAATTATGTGTGATGCTAGTGATTATGCTATTGGTGCTATTCTAGGGCAAAGAGTCGATAAAAAATTAAATGTTATTCATTATGCTAGTAAGACCCTAGACACTACTAGAGGGAATTTTTAGCAGTTGTGTTTGCATGTGATAAATTTAGACCTTACATCGTTGATTCCAAAGTAACTATTCACACTGATCATGCTGCTATTAAATACCTTATGGAAAAGAAAGATGCTAAACCTAGACTTATTAGGTGAGTGCTTTTAGTTCAAGAGTTCTTTAACCATAGCAACACTATTTTCCCAAAAATAACATGCCCATCAATATTTTCTACGAAGAGATCTTTAACCATAGCAACACTAGGTTCTACTTTAATTTGCTCAGAGGGCTTAGGTGCTTTAATATGACTTTTGCGAACCACAATTGATACCTTAGCATGTTCCTTTATCCTAACATTGAAAGGTGGTTTTTCAATATATGCAGTAGGCACAACTGGATCAACATTGTAAATAATGGATTCATCCTTAGCTTTTACCGGTTCTTCAATTTCTTATTTAATAGGGGGATCATATTTAAACCACTTCTCCTTAGGGATATCAAACATGAGTAGCAAATGATTCCAGAAAGAGGCTACTATCTCAGAGTCAAGTCCATATTTAGTGCTAAACTTGTGAAAAGCATCGGTATTCATAAAAGATTTAACACAATCTAACTGAAGCTTTATACATGACTCATTACCTTCGTCGAGTTCACAATCTTCAGAGTTGCGTTTAATTCTTTCTAAAAGATCCCACTTGAATTCAATAGTCTTCTTCATAATAGAACCAATACAAGATGTATCGAGCATGGATCGATCATTATTAGAAAGCCGAGCATAAAAATTCTGAATAATAATTTCTCTCGGGAGAACATGATTGGGGCATGAATATAACATTGACTTAAGCCTCCCCCAAGCTAGAGCGCTGCTTTCTCCTTCACGAGACCAAAAATGTTTTATATATATATATATATATATATATATAAAATTCCGATCACGATGAACTAGATGCATAGGATAAAACTTTTGGTGGAATTCTAATTGCAATCGATTCCAGTTCCATGATCCAATATCATCACATAGCCTATAACATGTCAATGCTTTTCCCTTCAAAGATAAAGGGAAAACCTTCTTCTTAACTTCATCTCCGGATAAACCTGCAAGCTTAAATAATCCACAAATTTCATCCACATGTATTAGATGCATATCAGGATGTTCAGTTCCGTCTCCTGCATAAGGATTAGCTAGCAGTTGTTCCACCATACCCGAAGGAATTTCATAACCAATATTTTCAGTAGGTGCAGTAGGTTGAGGGGTAACTAACTGTGGTTCCGGTCGAGGTGAAGATACCCCGAACAAACCCCTCAAAGGATTGTTTTCCATAGTAGCAAGTGACAATAAATTTTAGCACGTAGTATAAGTTTTTCCTTTCCGATTTCCACTTACCAAGAGCGCTTGACTCCCCAGAAACAGCGCCAGAAAAGAGTCTTGATAACCCACAAGTATAGGGGGTCAATCGTAGTCCTTTTGATAAGAAAGAGTCTCGAACCCAACGAGGAGCAGAAGGAACGGTTTTCAGCAAGGTAATTTCTGCAAGCACTGAAATTGTAGGTAATAGATAGTTTGATAGCAAGATGATTCGTAACGAAAAAGTAACGGTAATGGTAAATAAAGTGCAGCAAGGTAGCCCAATCCTTTTCTGGCAAAGTACATGCCAGGACATTCTCTTATAATAGGCAAAGTGTTCTTGAGGGTACACGGGAATTTCATCTAGTCACTTTTATCATGTTGGTTTGATTTGCGTTCGCTACTTTGATAATTTGATATCTGGGTGGACCGGTGCTTGGGTGCTGTTCTTACTTGAACAAACCTCCCACTTATGATTAACCCCCTCGCAAGCATTAGGAACTACGAGAAAAGTATTAAGATAAAATCTAACCATAGCATTAAACGTTTGGATCCAAATCAGCCCCTTACGAAGTAGCGCATAAACTAGGGTTTAAGCTTCTGTCACTCTAGCAACCCATCATCTAATAACTACTCCACAATGCATTCCCTTAGACCCAAGCATGGTGAAGTGTCATGTAGTCGACGTTCACATGACACCACTAAGGGAATCACAACATACATATCATCAAAATATCGAACCTATATCAAATTCACATGATTACTTGCAACGTGACTTCTCCCGTGACCTCAAGAACAAAGGTAACTACTCAAAAATAATACTCATGCTTAAGATCAGAGGGGTATTAAATAGCATATTGGATCTTAACATATTATCTTCCACCAAATAATCCATATAGTAATCAAGTACAAGATGTAATCAACAATACTAGTCACCCACAGGTTCCAATTTGAGGTTCCGGTACAAAGATTGAACACAAGAGATGAACTAGGGTTTGAGAGGAGATGGTGTTGTTGAAGATGTTGATGAAGATTGGCCTCCCAAAGATGAGATGGGTGTTGGTGATGACGATGGCTTCGATTTCCCATTCCGAGAGGGAAGTTCCCGCGGCGGAATCGCTTCGCCGGAAGGCAAAAGTGCTCCTGCCCAAGTTTCGCCTTGAGACTGCGGCGTTCCGTCCCAAAAGAACTCTCTCATTTTTTCTAGGTCAAAAGACCTTAAATACCAAAAGATGGGCACCGGAGGTGGGACGCGTTGAGCACAACCCACCAGGGCGCGCCTGGGGAGCCTAGCGCGCCCTGGTGTCTTGTGCTCACCAGGTGGCCCCCCTCCGGTAGTTATTTGCTCCAGTATTTTTCATATATTCCAAAATAATTCTCCCTAAAGTTTCAGCTTATTTGGAGATGTGCAGAATAGGTATCTCTGATGTGCTTTTTCCAGGTCCAGAATTCCAGCTGTCGGTATTCTCCCTCTTTGTGTAAACCTTGCATATTATGAGAGAAAAGGCATTAGAATCACTCCCTAAAGCATTATTATGCATAAAAACATTATAAATAATAGTAGGAAATCATGATGCAAAATGGACATATCATTGAGCAACCAAGAAATAAAATTAATTTTGCAAAAGAATGTCAATAGATCTAGAAAGAATTGGTCTAAGAAACTAGATGACGCTTTATGGGCTTATAGGACTGCTTACAAAAATCCCATGGCGATGTATCTATATAAAATGGTCTTTGGAAAAGCATGTCATTTACCTCTTGAGTTAGAACATAAAGCTTATTGGGCTATTAAAGAACTTAACTATGACTTTAAACTTGCCGGTGAAAAGAGGTTATTTGATATTAGCTCATTAGATGAATGGAGGACATAGGCTTATGAAAATGCCAAGTTGTTTAAAGAAAAGGTTAAAAGATGGCATGACAAGAGGATTCAAAAATGAGAATTCATTGTAGGAGACCTAGTACTTTTGTACAATTCTCATTTCAGATTTTTTGCCGGTAAACTCCTCTCTAAATGGGAAGACCCATATGTTGTCGAGGAGGTCTATCGCTCCGGTGCTATAAAAATTAATAACTTTGAAGCAAAAATCCGAGATTGGTAAATGGGCAAGGAATTAAGCACTTCATTTCAGGTACGCCCATTACTGATGAAACTAATATTATTCAAGTGATAACACCGGAGGGACACATAAGAGGGATCTTCCGGAATACTCCAGAAACCTGAAATGGGAGTAGGTACGTGATACGATAAATAAACCGACTCCAAAAATTCCAAAAAAAATATGTTCTATTGGTTTTGGTATTTTAGAAAAATTCCTAAAATAAAAAGGTGTCAGGGGGACCCACGAGGGAGGCACAAGCAAACAGGGCGCACCCTGATGGCTTGTGGGGCCCTCATGTGCCTCCCTGATGCGTCTCCAATGTATCGATAATTTATGAAGTATTCATGCCATATTTTCCTATATTTACAATACTTTTTTATGGTTTTGATGCACCTTTTATGATTTAATTGGAACTAACCTGGACTGACGTTGTTTTCAGCAAAATTACCGTGGTGTCGTTTTTTGTCCAAAAAATAAAAGTTCTCGGAATCGCCCGAAAATTTTTGGTGATTTTTTATGGAACATACGAGCAACATTGGAGCGAAGAACCACTAGAGGAGGGCTGCCAGGAGGCACGACCCAACAGGGCGCGGCCCAGCCCCTGGTGGTGCCCTGTTGGGTCGTGGTCCCCACGTAATTACGTTTCGCGTGATTCCAATGCCAAAAAATCATATATATAGAAACCCTCAGAAATAAACATAGAACTTCCGTTCCACTGCTGTAACTCTCTGTATCAACGAAAAACCAATCTGGAGCCTTTCCAGTACACAGCCGGAGAGGGAAATCATCATTCGGTGGCCATCTTCATCATCCCGGCAGAGGCCATGACGAGGAGGGAGTAGTTCACCCTCGGGGCTGAGGGTATGTACCAGTAGCTATGTGTTTAATCTCTCTCTCTCTTGTGTTCTTGAGATGGCACGATCTTGATGTATCACGGGCTTTGTTAATATAGTTGGATCATATGGTGTTCTTCCCTCTCTATCTTGTTGTGATTAATGGAATCTTTCCCTTTGAGATCTCGTTATGTTGGATTGAATATTTTGGTTCGAGAACACTTGACGTATGTCTTGCATGCGGATACCCATGATGAAAATGGGGTATTCTATTGATTCACTCGATATATGTTATGGCATCAACTTGCGGATTCCGGTGACCTTGGGGATCTATGCATAGGGGTTGATTGCACGTTTTCATATTACTTTCTCCGATAGAAATCTTGGGGTGCTCCTTGAAGTTCTTTGTGTTGGATTGAATATGATAGATCTGAAATTGTTTGATGCATGTCACATAATTTACCCACGGATACTTGAGGTGACATTGGAGTATCTAGGTGACATTAGGGTTGATTGATATGTATCATTGCTGTTATTTTACTACGAACTCTAGGGCTGTTTGTCACACTTATAAGAATAGCTCAAAAGATTGTTCGGAAATAATAACTTTGAGATGGTTCTACTACCTACACCAATTTCATCTTATGTTCTCCGCTACTTATGAACTTTGGAGTGATTCTTTGTTGCACGTTGAGGGATGATCATGTGATTCAACTATGTTAGCATTGTTGGGAGACTGCACTACTGATAGTATGAACCCTAGGCCTTGTTTCCAAGCATTAATATACCGTTTTGCTTGTTGTTTACTATTTGTTACCTTGCTGTTTTTATATTTTCAGATTAGAAAAACCTATTTATATCATCCATATTGCACTTTTTCACCGTCTCTTCGCCGAACTAGTGCACCTATACAATTTGCCATTGTATTGGGTGTGTTAGGGACACAAGAGATTTCTTGTATTTGATTACAGTGTTGTTGTAGAGAGACCATCTTCATCCTACACCTCCCACAGATTAATAAACCTTAGGTCATCCACTTGAGGGGAATTTGCTACTAACCTACAAAACTCTGCACTTGGAGGCCCAACAACGTCTACAAGAATAAAGTTGCGTAGTGGACATCAAGCTCTTTTCTCGCACCGTTGCCGGGGAGGTGAGTGCTTGAAGGTATATCTTTAGAGCTTGCAATTAAATCTTTTAGTTTCTTGTTTTTCACTGGTTTGGTTTTATAAAAGAAAACTACAAAAAATGGATTTTAGGTTGCCTCAATTGCTTCGTCTTTTTAATGTCTTTTGTGAAAATAATGGTTCGGAAAATTGTGCTCAACTGGTAGACGAAGAATTTATGAAAATACTTATTGAGAATTCCTTGAATGATGAGCATGATAGCAATATTGTTAGTATGAATTCTCTGAATATCCATGATGCTAATGATATGCAAATCCACAAGCTTGGGGATGCTTTGTTGGATGAAGATGATATTTTTTGCCCCCCATGTTTTTATGAGAAATTTATTTTGATGATTGCATGCCTCCTATTTATGATGATCATGTGACATGTATGCCATAAATAATAAGGATAACTATGAAACTTGTCATCATGATTTTACTTTTAAATTTGGTTATGTCAATCATGTTTCTCATGATAGTTACTTTGTTGAGTTTTCTCCCACTACCATGAATGGAAAGAAATGTGCTTATGTGGAGAGTAATAAATTTTCTATGCTTGACGATCATGAAAATAATGCTTCATGTGATAGTTATATTCTGGAATTCCTTCATGACGCTGCTGAAAATTATTATGATGGAGGAACATATGCTTGTAGGAATTGCAATAATATCAAGTTTCCTCCCTATGTATTGAAAATTTTGAAGTTGTGCTTGTTCTGCCTTCCAATGCAAATTGATTCTTGCTACAAAAATTGTTTGCTTGAAAAATACTGATGCATAGGAAGTGGGTTGGAATTAAATGTGCTTGCCATGTGATTCATGATGCTCTTTTGCACGTTTCAAATACTACTCCTATGTGAGCATCATTGAAATCATCATGCCTGGCTAAAAGGCTTTAAAGAAAAGCGCTTGTTGGGAGACAACCCAACACTTTCACTTTCTGTTTTTGTGTGTTCACATGATTAAGATACTTAGTAATCATGTTTTGTGTCTTTTATTTCAATAAAGTACCAAGCAAAGCCTTTGGGGTAGTGTGGATTCTTGTTAGTTTGATTCTATGCAAAAACAGAAACTTTTACATCCAGTACAGAATTTCTCTGATTTTACTGGAGATTCAAAAAATTCTGACATTTTTACACAGTATTTATATGCAAAGTCTCTGCGTTGTCCTAATTTTTCAGAATTTTTAGAGATGGGGAAATATGCATTTCATTCTGATCTTCACAGACTGTTCTGTTTTTGACAGATTCTATTTCGCATGCATAGTTTGCTTGTTTTAGTGTTTCCATAGCTTATATTTAGTGGTATAAATTATGGGAATGATAGAATACAGTATGTATTATGTGAGAACAATTATGAATCTTGTGTTGACAGTACCTAAGTGAATGATCTATATTTATTACACTAACCCATCTCACTGAGTTCCGTTAAGTTTTGGGTGATTGAAGTTTTCAAGTTTTGGGTGAGACACCGATATGAGGAGAATAAGGAGTGGTAAGAACCTAAGCTTGGGGATGCCCAAGGCACCCCCAAGGTAATAACCAAGGAAGACTCAAGCGTCAAAGCTTGGGGATGCCCTAGAAGGCATCCCCTCTTTCGTCTTCAACACTATCGGTATATCTTACTTAGAGCTATATTTTTATTCCTCACATAATATAAGTTTTGCCTGGAGTGTCATTTTATTTAACTATGCTTGCTGTTATTTATAATATATATTTTCAATAAAAATTTCCAAGAATTGCCTTTTAGTATGCTTGAATTACATGTTTGAAGTGTGCTGTGTAAAAACAGAAACTTTTTCTGCAGTGTTTGAATTTTCATATTTTACTGGAACGTGGAAAGTTTCAGAAATTTTTACACAGTGTGATCATATAATTTTTTTATCGTTTCCTAAATTTTCATAATTTTTGGAGTTATTGAAGTGCACTTTGTAAATTAATTGCTACAGACTGTCCTGTTTAGACAGATTGTTGTCATAGTTTTGTTATCTACTTCTGCTATAGTTTTCATGACTTATATTGGTAGATATAAATTGTGGAAATGATAGTATATAGTAGATAATGTTTGAACATTTTTATGCAACTTGTCTTGGCAGCACATAAAGAGTTGATTTATTATTATGTGCACTAACCTATCTCTCGAGTTCTTTTCAAGTTTTGTGTGGACGAAATTTTTGAAACTTAGGTGAAACCGGGACATGAGAGGATTGAACGAGATACAAAAGCTCAAGCTTGGGGATTCACAAGTCACACAAAGAGAATATTACAAGAATTCTCAAACATCTAAGCTTGGGGATGCTATGCATCCCACCTCTCTTCATCAAACAAATATCGGTTAGACTATGTTGAGCCTAAATTTTTATTTGTCCACATGATATGTGCTATTCTTGGAGTGCCATTTTTATTTTGTTTGCTGTTTGAATAAAATACTCAGATCTGAAAATATTTATTGAGATAGAGTCCTCACATAGCTACTTAATTGTTTGACTACTCATTGATCTTCACTTATATCTTTTGAGAGTGGTTTGACGTTTAGTCTTGTGCTTCACTTATATCCTAAGAGCAAATCGTGAATGAATGAAATATCATAAATCTGAAATAATCAATGTGCTTTATGCTTAGTAGTAGTTTCACATTTGGTTTAGAAAGTAAAATATGTTGAAGTTTGACAATCGCAATATTTGTCACACAAGCAATCGATGAATGATTAGTATAAGAAAGAGAACCTTCACATACAAATATATTATCTTGGACATCTTTTATGATTGTGAATACTCTTTAATTATTTTCAACCTTGATCAAATAGTTGAAGTTGGACAAGAAAGACAATGTAATGGTTATGTTTGGGTATATTTGCATAGAAGTTATATTGTTATGGATCCTCCAACATGTGATGCTTGTTTAGAACCTTTTACAAGCCAAAACTTCGTACTAAGTAGAAATACTATTTGTGCATCCAAACCCTTGAGCCAAGTTTCTTCCATGAGAGTCCACCATACCTACCTATATATGGTATTTCACTGCCATTCCAAGTAAATTTGCATGGACCACCTCTAAAACCTTCAAATAAAGATCCGTTTTGTGTGCTCGTACCGCTCATGGAGCGACGCGGCTGTCCTTATCTTCCTTTCTAAGCAGGTCATTATCAAGGTGAGCGTTTATTCTCTTGTCATTGAACGGGAGAGACTAGTAAAAAGGATGCCCAGTCCTGCATAATAGAAAAATAAATAAACAAAAACTCCCCCTGATAAGTTGATTGTTTAGAGGGCAACCGTGGATTCGGCCAGCCATGGAATGTGTTTGAATGGTGGAGGGGAGTAAAATTTCAATTCTATTTGGGAACCGCCAATAATGTTTTAGGATGGAAGATATTGAAAACTCTGTTGTGACGTTGATAGGAAAAGTATACCACTCAAAATCACATATTCATCTCTGTTTTAAAACAATGAGCTCTGGCACCTCTGCAAATCCCTACTTCCCTCTGCGAAGGGACAATCTATTTACTTTCATGTTATTTACTATTCTTGTTGAGTCAACTTCTTATTCCAACCTCAATCTATTAGTTGGCAAGCATCACGTGGTGGGGAAAGATCCGAACACATATATCAAGTCAAATATATTTCATCATGATTCATTATTGTTGACAATTATCTTTATGATAAGTATGTTGGGAGGCGAAACATTAAGCCCCCATCTTTCTTTGTGTTCGATGGATATTGTTTTTTCTAAAAATATGCTTTGAGTATTATAAATCATAGAAAACTATATGATAATTGAGTATATGGATCTCTTACTTAGACTTGATGATGCATTGAAATTGCTTGATGGCTAAGAACATAGGTTGTTAAGTTTCAAGAGAATGCATTGTTTAAACCATGACATGTGAATTGATTGCCACTCTATCATGGTGAGTTTTATGATAAATAGTTGTTATTTATGATGCTAGAAAAAGTGATTAGGATTATCATTGATCAAAATTATCCATAATGCTAGCATTCACACTTCCTAAATTACTTTCTTTTATCATTTACCTACTCGAGGACGAGTAGGAATTAAGCTTGGGGATGCTGATACGTCTCCAACGTATTGATAATTTATGAAGTATTCATGCCATATTTGCCTATGTTTACAATACTTTTATATGGTTTTGATGCACCTTTTATGATTTAATTAGAACTAACCTGGACTGACGTTGTTTTCAACAAAATTACTGTGGTGTCATTTTTTGTGCAGAAAATGAAAGTTCTCGGAATCGCCAAAACTTTTTGGTGATTTTTTCTGGAACATATGAGCAACATTGGAGCAAAGAACCTCAAGAGGACGGCTGCCAGGGAGGCACGACCCAACAGGGCGCGACCCAGCCCTTGGTGGCGCCCTGTTTGGTCATGGTCCCCACGTAATTCCGTTTCGTGTGATTCCATCGCCAAAAAATCCTATATATATATAAACCCTCAGAAATAAACAAAGAACTTCCGTTCCACTGCCACAACTCCCTATATCAACAAAAAAACAATATGGAGCCTTTCTAGTACCCTGTCAGAGAGGGAAATCATCATCCGATGGCCATCTTCATCATCCCGGCAGAGGCCATGACGAGGAGGGACTATTTGTTATTTACTCACTGTTTACTCACTATACCATTTTGCTCACTGTTTACTATTTGTTAAGTTGTTGTTTTATATTTTCAGATTCCAAAAACCTATTTATATCATCCATATTGCACTTGTATCACCATCTCTTCGCCGAACTACTACACCTATACAATTTGCCATTGTATTGGGTGTGTTGGGGACACAAGAGATTTCTTGTATTTGATTGCAGGGTTGTTTGAGAGAGACCATCTTTATCCTACACCTCCCACGGATTGATAAACCTTAGGTCATCCACCTGGGGGAAATTTGTTGCCGTCCTACAAAACTCTGCACTTTGAGGCCCAACAACGTCTACAAGAATAAAGTTGCATAGTAGGAATCACTCTCGGACTCCAATTTCTTCCCGAGCACGTATTCTGACCTAGAAAAAATCATTATATATACTCCCATATGTTTTGACCAACGCATCGCAAGTTTCTCCTATATTCTTGTTTCGTGCTATTCTGGCAGATCTGAAATTATGTCGTCACAGGATTCAGATGGAGAAAGCTATGTTTCCCACTATGTTGTAGATCCAAAGCTCTTTGGGTATATTTACCCCTACCTATGGTCCACAGATGAGGAGGAAGATACCGACTTGGAGGAAACGAGGGATGCCGATTCAGATAAAGATGAGCTCCACTACCTCAGCCTGGAGATATGCACGTGGAATTCAAGAAGTCAATTCTCCCAAACGGTGTAAACAAATCAAAGATCCAATTTATCCCTTCTCTTTTTTGCAGGAAAGTAAGGAGGCATTACGCAAAAAGATATTGCAGCTCGAGCAAGAAAACAATGAATTAAGGGAGGACAATTTTATCCTCAAGCGTAGGTTGAATAAGAAGAATGCTACCGCATCATCACCACCATCACCCAAGAGGGAAGCTTGAGTACATGGGTATGGGCACCACCCTTAGCTTGTTCCAAGCTTGGGGGAGGTGCCCCGGTATCATATCACCATCATTTTTACCATCACTATCTATCTTAGTTCGATCCTTAGTTTTTCGTGATTTAGAGAAATAAAATTTCAGATTTGCTTTGCTTAGAATTTTTTCTTTCGGATCTATCTATCTTTGTAATTGGTTGTGAGAGTTATATAATGAAGATTAGTTGAGTTTGTGTGCTTTACTTGCATACCCCTATCATGAAAGCATGGAAATAAAAGAAATAGAAAAGATCATATGCTTATCTCATGAGGAGTAATGACTTCACATAGAAAAATTATACGTGATAAAAGATGTTGGGAATTGACAAGCGTAGCATTTGATATAATCCATGCAGTATTATGATAGAGAAGAGCATATTTACATATAAATATACTATCTTGGACACCTTTTGTGATTGTGAACCCCCATCAAATATTATATATTGATCAAATATTGATGTTGGACATGGAAGACAACATAATGACCATGATTGCTTACATTTGCATAGGAGTTATATTGTCATGGATCCCTTAACATGTGATGCTTGTTTTAGATCTTTTGCTAGCCAAAATTTTCTGCACTAAGTAGAGATACTACTTGTGCATCCATAACCCTTTAAACCCAGCTTCTTTCGATGAGAGTCCACCACACCTACCAATGGATTGAATAAGATCCTTCAAGTAAGTTGTCATCGGTGCATAAAGCAATAAAAATTGCCTCTAAATATGTATGATCTTTCATTGTAAGGGAAACTAAGCTTTGTACGATCTTGTGATAGAGAAGAAATAAAAGCGACAGAGTGCATAATAAAGTTCACCATCACAAGGGGCAATACAAAGTGACGTTCCTTTGCATTAAGAGTTTGCACATTCAAAACAAATAAAAGACCATGACAACCTATGCTTCCCTCTACGAAGGGCCTATCTTTTATATTTTTACAAGAATTTTTTTCATGCAAAGAGTCAATATTATTTGCCCTTTATTCCTACTTATTAACTCTTTAGCCGGCAAGCATTATGTGTTGAGGAAAGATTCAGACAAATATATCCAGTTGAATGTGGGTGAATTATTATTGTTGGCATTATTCTTGAGGTAAATAAGTTGGGAGGCAAAGATAACAAAGCCCCCATCTTCCTATGTGTCCAGTGGAAACATTAGCTCCAAAAATATGCAATGTGTGTGCACAATCATAGAAGACTACATGATGGTTGAGTATGTGAACTTGCTAGAAATAAAAGCTCTTACGTAGACTCTTCCCATGAATATGATGGATTATGATTATCTCAATGACTAATGGCATTGTTTGTCGGTTTCCAATAAAGTTTATGCTTCATACTACTTCATTTGTGAATAGATTGTTACTTCTTTATGAGAACCTATATGATGGAAAACTAGCTACTATGTTAATATTCATGATGCTCTCATGTCCGTATTCTGTTTTTCTTGACTTCTCGCTCTCAAATCATGTGGTCATTATTCTCGAGCTTCGCTTTCGCTTGAGGACAAGCTAGGTCTAAGCTTGGGGGAGTTGATACGTCCATTTTGCATCATGATTTCTCATTGATATTTGTGTTATTCTTGGCCATTATTCCCTATTATCATACAATTCTTATGCCCTTTCTCTATGAATATGCAAGGTACACCACAAAGAGGGAAATATCTGGAAACTGGAATTCTCGACCCGGAAACCAAGAAAAAGGCAGAAAAATCACCAGACTCCAAATGATCTAAAACTTCACGGAGAATTTTTATGGAATATTTAATAATTATTGGGCCAAAAATATACCAGAGGGGGCCACCGGCTGGCCACAAGCCAACAGGGCGCTCCCACCCCCTGGGCGCGCCCTGATGGCTTGTGGGCCCCCAGCAGGTCTCCTGATACGTCTCCGTCGTATCTACTTTTTCTCACAGTTTTTCCCTTGTTTTGGACTCTAATTTCCGTGATTTGAATGAAACTAACCCGGACTGACAATGTTTTCAGCAGAACTACCATGGTGTTGTTTTTGTGCAGAAATAAGAGTTCTCGGAACTGGACGAAACTTTTTGGAGATTTATTTTACAATAAATAAAAAATACTGGAGCCAAGAACCACTGGGGCACAAGACACCAGGGCACAAATACTGGGCACAAGACACCAGGGCACGCCAACGCCCCCCCCCCCCCGACGCGCCCTGGGTGGGTTGTGCCCACCTCGTGGCCGCACTGACCCTAATTCTGACGCTACAAATCCTATTTTTGGAGAGAGAAATCAGAGAGAAAGTTTCATCACGTTTTACGATATGGAGCCGATGCCATCTCCTGTTCTTCATCGGGAGGCCAGATCTAGAGCCCGTTTGGGGCTCCGGAGAGGGGAATCTTCGGTCTTTGTCATCACCAACATTTGTCCATCACCAATTCCATGATGCTCCCCACCGGGAGTGAGTAATTCCTTCGTAGGCTTGCTGGTCGGTGAGGAGTTGGATGAGATTCATCATGTAATCGAGTTAGTTTTGTTAGGGCTTGATCCCTATTATCCACTATGTTCTGAGATTGATGTTGCTATGACTTTGCCATGCTTAATGCTTGTCACTAGGGCCCGAGTGCCATGATTTCAGATCTGAACCATTTATGTTATCACCATTATATCTATGTTCTTGATCCGATCTTGCTAGTCATACGCACCTATTACGTGTTCTGATCCGCAAACCCCGGAGTGACAATAGTTGGGATACTTTCCGATGATGACCGTAGTTTGAGGAGTTCATGTATTCATCGTGTGTTAATGCTTTGGTTTGGTTCTCTATTAAAAGGAGGCCTTAATATCCCTTAGTTTCCTTATGGACCCCGCTGCCATGGGAGGGTTGGACAAAAGATGTCATGCAAGTTATTTTCCATAAGCACGTATGACTATTTACGAAATACATGCCTACATTATATTTATGAACTAGAGCTAGTTCTGTGTCGCCCTAGGTTATGACTGTTATATGATGAATATCATCCAACGAGTTCACCGATCCAGTGCCTACGGGTTTTTCCCATATTGTTCTTGCTAAATTACTACTTCTACTCCTACTGTTACACTTGCTACAAAACTATTGCTATCACTGTTACCGTTACTATTACTGCTGCTACTGCTATCAAAACTATCATACTACTGTGCTACTGATCACTCTGCTGCAGATATTTAATCTCCAGGTGTAGTTGAATTGACAACTCAGCTACTAATACTCTCAAATATTCTTTGGCTCCCCTTGTGTCGAATCTATAAATTTGGTTTGAATACTCTAACCTCGAAAAGTGTTGCGATTGATACGTCTCCAACGTATCTATAATTTATGAAGTATTCATGCCATGTTTACAATAATTTTATATGATTTTGGTATGATTTTATTTGAACTAACCCGGACTGACGTTGTTTTCTGCAGAACTACGATGGTGTCATTTTTTGTGCAGAAATAAAAGTTGTCGGAATGGGCTGAAAATTTATGGAGAATATTTTTGGAAAATATAAAAAATATTGGAGCAAAAAGATACCGGAGAGGAGTCCCGAGGCAGCCACAAGCCTAGGGGCGCCCCCCCCCTAGGGCACGCCCCTGGCTTGTGGGCTCCTCGAGCACCCCCTTGATGTGAGACTGACGCCAAAAATTCCTATAAATACCAAAACCCCCAGAAAGAAACCTAGATCAGGAGTTCCGCCGCCGCAAGCCTTTGTAGCCACGAAAAACCAATCGGGAGCCCGTTCTGGCACCCTGCCGGAGGGGGAAACCATCACCGGAGGCCATCTTCATCATCCCGGCGCTCTCCATGACGAGGGGGGAGTAGTTCACCCTCGGGGCTGAGGGTATGTACCAGTAGCTATGTGTTTGATCTCTCTCTCTCGTGTTCTTGAGATGACACGATCTTGATGTACCGCGAGCTTTATTAATATAGATGAATCATATGGAGTTTTCCCCTCTCTATCTTCTTGTGATGAATTGAGTTTTCCCTTTGAAGTTTTCTTATCGGATTGAGTCTTTAAGGATTTGAGAACACTTGATGTATGTCTTGCGATGGGATATCCGTGGTGACAATGGGATGTTCTATTGATCCACTTGATGTATGTTTTGGTCATCAACTTGCGGGTTCCGTGACCTTGGGAATCTATGCATAGGGGTTGGTACATGTTTTCGTCTTGACTCTCCGGTAGAAACTTTGGGGCACTCTTTGAAGTTCTTTGTGTTGGATTGAACATGATGAATCTGAAATTGTGTGATGCATATCGTATAATCAAGCCCATGGGTACTCGTGGTGACATTGGAGTATCTAGGTGACATTAGGGTTTTGGTTGATGTGTATCTTAAGGTGTTATTTTAGTACGAACTCTAGGGCTGTTTGTGACACTTATAGGGATAGCTTATAAGATTGATCGGAAAAGATAACTTTGAGGTGGTTTCGTACCCTACAATAACTTCTTCGTTTGTTCTCCGCTATTTGTGACTTTGGAGTGAACTCTTTGTCACACGCGAGGGATTTACATATGATTCAACTATGTTAGTATTGTTGAGAGAACTTGCACTAGTGAAAGTATGAACCCTAGGCCTTGTTTCTAAGCATTGCAATACCGTTTGTGCTCACTTTTATCATTAGTTACCTTGCTGTTTTTATATTTTCAGATTACACTACAGGAATCAGCTGATTTGCCGTCTGCCATGGCAGACGGCAAAGGACCACAAAGCGGACAGCAAAGGCCTTTGCCGTCAGCCGCAGACGGCAAACAGTGTCGGCACAGTAAGTTACGGTAAAGAGCTTCTTTGTCATCTGCTTTCCCACAGTGGACGGCAAAGATCTTTGTCGTCAGCTTTCCAGCACAAGCAGACGGCAAAGAAGGTGGACGGCAAAGGATAGACGTTAGCCACGTTAGGTGACTAACGGGAGGCTTTGCTGTCTGCCGGCTGACGGCAAATATGCCCTCCCCTTTGCCGTCTGCTTACAAGCGGTACTACCGCTCAGGGAGAGCGGTACTGCCGCTTACAAGCGGTACTACCGCTCAGGGAGAGCGGTACTGCCGCTTACAAGCGGTACTACCGCATGGGGGAGCTGTACTACCGCTTGGGAGCACTGGGGGGCTGACCCATTTGGTCACTTTGCCGTCTGCCACAGAGGGGAGCGGTACTACCGCTCGGTGGGAGCGGTACTACCGCTTGGGTAGAGCTGTACTACCGCTTGGGTGGAGCGGTACTACCGCTTGGGAGCACTGGGCATTTGGTCACTTTGCCGTCTGCGGCAGACGGCAAAGAGCCCTTTGCCGTCGGTGGCAGACGGCAAACAGCCTGCATTGCCTCTTTTTATTCTGTTTTTTCTTATATCGAAGCATTTTCACAGCAAATATATGATATATATATATATATATATATATATATATTTCATAGGGCAAGTTTCACAGCAAACATATGAGATGTCCAACACATAAGTTTCATCCATACATACATAGTTCCGTCCATACATACATAGAAAGTTCCACATACATAGTTTCATCCATATAGCAAGTTCCACATATGTTCAAAGGTACAAAATCAAAACAGAAAGTAAAAAGAAGCACTCCATCAATGAAAGCTTCTGTGAAGTGAATGAAATCTGCAAAATGGGAAATAAGAAAGTTAGAAGAAGACTAGAAGAAGAAGACGAAGAATAGAAGAAGAAGAAGAAGAAGAATAATAAGAAAGTAAAAAGAAGCGCTCCATCAATGCGAGCTTACCAAGGTTATCATGCCATTTATGAGCTAAGTAAGCTAAGTATATGACATTTATGAGCTTACCAAGGTTATCATGCCATTTTTGACCTAAGTAAGCTAAGTATATGCCATTTATGAGCTTAGCAAGGTTATCATGCCATTTATGAGCTAAGTAAGCTACTTATGTCATAAATGAACTAAATAAGCTAAGTATAGGTCATTATTGAGCTAACCTAGGTAATTATGCCATTTTTGAGTTAACTAAGCATATTATGCCATTTTTGACATAAGTAAGCTAAGTATAGGTCATTATTGAGCTAACCTAGGTAAGTAAGCATATTAGAGCTAACTTAGAGCTAACTTAGGTCATTTTGGAGCTAACTTAGGTAAAATTGATCATTTTGGACCTAACTTAGGTAAAATGGATCATTTTGGAGCTAACCTAGGTAAAATGGATCATTTTGGAGCTAACTTAGGTAAAATGGATCATTTTGGAGGTAACTTAGGTAAAATGGATCATTTATGAGCTAAGTTAGGTAAAATGGATCATTTATGAGCTAAGTTAGGTAAAATGGATCATTTATGAGCTAACTTAGGTAAAATGGATCATTTTGGAGCTAACATAGGTAAAATGGATCATTTTGGAGCTAACTTAGGTAAAATGGATCATTTTGGAGCTAACCTAGGTAAAATGGATCATTTTGGAGCTAACTTAGGTAAAATGGATCATTTTGGAGCTAACCTAAGTAATCATGCCATTTTTTACGTAAGTAAGCTAACTATATGACATTTATGAGCTTACCAGGTTATCATGCCATTTATGAGCTAAGTAAGCTACGTATATCATAAATGAACTAAATAAGCTAAGTTAGCTCATTTTGGATCATTTTGGAGCTAAGTAAGGTTATTATGTCATTTTGGAGGAAAATAAGCTAAGTCTAGGTCATTATGGTAAGCATATTGGAGTAAATAAAGCTAAGTCTAGGTCATTATGGTAAGCATATTGGAGTAAATAAAGCTAAGTCTAGGTCATTATGCATTTGTTAAGCAAAACACTAGAGAAAACTTACCGTCATCACGGAGCTGAAGCAACGGGGGTGCTCGTGCCGGTAGCACCTGTAGAAGGATCGTGCGATGCTTGTCTGGAGTTACGCTGCACCAAAGATCATTTGCAATGTCTCGTTAGCATGATGACACTCAAATGTTAAGACTAGTAACTAATGACCATTCAAATGAAACTCACTGTGGTCCCCGGAGCAATGACTGGCATCGACGGAGGGGTCTGACCGGTCTTCTCGCACACAGACTGCACATTTGGTTTTGACGAGCCAGTCATATTAGTTAGTAATGAAACGAACATTAAGTGCATGATTTGGCTAATATGCAGAAGAAACTTACCACGAGGAGCTCGTACATGGCCCGGTTCGCCATGTCATTCCGTGCACTCTCCTCCTCCAACATCCTAGCCGTCCTCTCCTCCAACTCCTGCTCCTTCTCCACCGCCTGCCGGTCCCTCTCCTGCAGAAGCGCCTGGGTTTTCTCTCTCTCTTTCTGAATAGCAGCCTGCAACACCACTCCTCGTTAGCATTGTAATCATCGAGCAGACGCACACACAATGTAATGGAGAGGAAAGAAATCTGAGTCCGTATAACTAACCTCGATGGCGAGCTCCATTGGCCGTGGACGAGGCCTTATCTCAGGGGCGGAGCTCGTTTGGCGCGCCTTGATCTCCGGGAGAGTGCTAGGACAACGTATAAGTCCATCTCCAATGGCTATCGAGCCATGGGACCTCCCGCCACCAGATATCATCACCAGCTCTGGATCAATGGGACCCTGGCTCGGGTTAACGTCCTCCCCTTTCCTCGCCTTCCCCTCATCCTAGTTGTGGAACCTGACCCTCACCGGGCAACGTGACAAACCCCGGGAAGTTTTGCCGGCAAAGCACACCAAGGACGGTGTTGGGCCTGCGGACATCCTGAGCGTGGTCCCAACCCCTGTAGTATGACAAGGCCAACGCATTAGATATTTGAAGAAACGTGAAGGCAAAAGGTACAAAAAGAGTAAATGCACTTACTTCTCACCATCAGGGAAAATCAACCACCTCTGCTCGCGGGTCGCCGGCACGGTTGGGAGCCGTGTACAACCACGCTGGTAGACGGTGGCCCCCTCAACAACCTCGTCCTCGCTATCAGCCGCATCCCCGCCACCATCAGCATGGCCACTCGGCCCCGCAGGCAGATCCGGCCAGGTACCCCATCCGGACGTCTCCTGGGACGTAGCCTGGTCCGGAGTCTCGTGGGCCGAAGTCTCATCGGCCGAAGGCCCGTCGACCCGAGGCTCGTGGACCGGAGTCCGCGTAGCCTCCTCTTCGGACGGGTCCACCCTAGCAGTCACGTGCTCGGGTAAATCAGCTGGGGGTGGCGGCGAGGAAGGCGTACAAGCCTGCCTACCTCCTCTCCCGCGGCCACGTCCTGATCTACATCCTCTCTTCTTCCCTCCCCGACCTCGTCCCCCGGTGGGCACCGACGCCGACGAAGAAGGGCCCGGCGGTGTCCCCATACTGTCCAACAACGGTCGGCGGAGAGGTACGGGTGGAATGGAACCCCTCCCACCACGCGCCGACGAAGAAGGAGCCTCGAAGCGCTCCGGACCCGCGCCCACCATCTTTCAACACCTGCCATGACAAAGAGTAAACGAAATTAGTACAACATAAAAAAAATTAATACCGACATGAATAATAAAAAATGGAATACCTAACATGAACTAATTAATAATATATAACATGAACTAATTAATAATATATATGTACATAATAATAATTGAATACCTGACATGAACTAATATTAATCTTCATCGTCTATATATGCTCCGGGGTCAATTAATGCATCATCATCATCACTATCAGTAATGACGTGCTCATCATCATCATCAATAAATGCATCAAAATGTGGAAGGCCTCCTTTACGTAATTGGTCAAGCATTGACAGGTCATCCGCAGCAGTAACCTCTTCTTGTTCCGGCTCTTCTTGTTCCGGCTCAGGGGTGAAGTCGGATTCACTGTCGCTGTCTACTTCAATGTTCTGGGTTGAAGTAGAGCGGTTCTCGAAACGTTTTTTTGGAAATACGTGTTTCTTGGAAGAATTCTCCTTCATATGTGTCTGGGTTAATGTGAGGTTCATAATCCTCTTCATTGGGGGGAGGTGGTCTAACATGTGGCGGCACTTCATAAACGACATCCCAACCATTGAGATTTGGATCACTTTGACAGGCCCACGGTAGATACAAAACTTGGGTTGCCTGTTAAGCCGTAATATAGACATCGGGAACATCCAAATGGGTGCTTTGTTTGATTTCGACTAGCCCTATATGTTCATGAGTCCTTCTAGTCTCCTTCGGCTGGAACCAAAAACATTTGAAGACTACGACGTTCGGTGGGTTTGCACCATAGAATAGAAGTTCATAAATTGCTTCAACTCTTCCATAATACTCGGTATCTCCTTCGCCGATAGCAGAGACACAACAATTTGTAGACGTTCGGTCGGCCATAGATAGCTCTTTGCCATAGGTACGAAAGCGATACCCGTTGATGTCGTATTTTTCAAATGAACGGACCTTATAGTCAAAACCATTAGCGACTTGTCTCAATTCGGCGTCCATAGACTCTGAATTAGCCTACAAGTTTAATACGAAAGGATTGTTGCATTAGCCGCAATTTAGACGAAGAAATGAAATGGTCTAATGGAAATTACCGTTTGTTTGAACCAAGAGATGAAACCGGGATAGCCGCCTCCATGCTTTGCCAGAAGCTCATACTCTTCGACGGATCCTTTTGGATCACCGCTCCATACGAGAATTTGGCGACGTATCGAGTGTATCAAATATCCGGGAATAAGAGCAGTTCAAAGGAATTAGAAGTTGCGAAACAATGTACCGAGAACTTACTCGATGTACGGCCGCACTTCTGTTAGGTTGTTTAAGATATGCAACGAAATGGTCCGCCATTCTTCGACATCCAACGATAAGGAATTAGAAGCACCGGCTGGTGCGAGCTTCCCTTTGAATAGGCTGAGGTTGGATCCACCCTTTTTAGGGTCGCCAGCATTGTACCGAGGCTTCGGATTATGCAAATGACGATTTTTGGCTTCGTAGTGTGCTGTCACGAAGTTTGCCGCCTCCTCAGTAATGAATGCCTCGGCCATCGATGCTTCAATTCTACGTTTATTTTTACATTTTGCTCGAAGCGTCTTCTGCATCCTCTGAGTTGCGTAGCACCAACGATTCTGCACGGGCCCCCCCCAATCGTGCCTCGGTCGGGAGATGCAAAATCAAATGCTGCATTGGAAAAGAAGCCCGGTGGGAAGATCTTCTCTAACTTGCAGATCAACTCCGGCGTCAACTCTTCCATTTCATCTAGCAAGCCAGGCGATAGTTCTTTCGCACAAAGAACACGGAAGAAATAGCTCAGCTCTGCCAGTACTAGCCATTCATCCTCAGGGATAAAGCCACGCAACATCACCGGCATTACCCGCTCAAGCCATATGTGCCAATCATGACTCTTGAGACCAAATATTTTCAATTTTTCAAGACTCACTCCCCTTTTTAGATTCGCTGCATACCCATCGGGGAACATCAACTCCTTTTTCACCCACAGGATAATTTCCCTCATATCTGCCCTTCCAAGATTGAACCATGCCTTTAGCTTTGTCCAGTTCTACTTTCCTTTCGGTTGTCGCATGTTTTGTAACGGTCTATCACATAGAGCCTCCTGATCGACTCTAGCCTTAGGATTATCCTTTGACTTCCCCTCTGTGCCGAACAATGTTCCAAAGAGGGCCTCGGTGACATTCTTTTCAGTGTTCATCACGTCGATGTTGTGTGGGCAAAGGAGGTCTGTGAAGTAAGGCAGATCCCACAAGCATGTCTTGTGAGTCCAGGCGTGTTCCGAATTATACCCCTTGAAATGCCCTGGACGCTCTGGATCCGGCTCGAGAGCGTTTAACTAATCCAGGGTCTGTTGGCCTGTCAATGCAGGTGGTGCAGAATTTTTAACAACTCTACCTTTGATGAATTTCTTCTTGTCTTTTCTGAACTTATGGCGAGGATCCAGGAACTGTCTATGCAAGTCGAAGCAAGAATACTTGCGACCCGCATCCAGCCAACGAAACTCAAGAGCTGCCTTGCATGTGGGGCACGGGAACCTTCCATGCACACACCAGCCAACGAATAGCGCATACGCCGGCAAGTCATGCATCGAGTACATGTACCACACATGCATTAGGAAGTTTTTTTTGTAGCTGCGTCGTATGTCTTGATCCCATTATATCAAGCTTCTTGCAATTCATCCTTAAGCGGCTGCATGTATACATTCAAACTCTTCCCCGGATAGTTGGGCCCCGGAATTATCAACGTCAGGAAAATGTTCTTTCTTTGCATAATCTGTCCGGGGGGGAGATTGAGTGGAATGACAAATACAGGCCAACAACTGTATTGGGCTGCCATCATACCAAACACATTGAACCCATCCGTGTTGATGGCGACTCGAGGATGCCTTGGATCTGCCGCTTTATCATGATGTATTGCATCGAAGTGCTTCCATGCAAAAGCGTTCGATGTGTGTACCAACATCTGATTCCCATCTGCATCTAGTTCGGTTCTTTTGCCCAATTTGTGCCATGTCATCTGTCTGGCCGTCTCTTCGACCATGAAAAGACGTTGAAGTCTTGGTATGATTGGCATATACCGAAGAACATTAACTGGGATTTTAGTCTGACTCTTCTCACCCATACCGTTGTCTACCACAACATACCTGGAAGACTTGCAAATGGGACAATAGTTCAAGTCCGCATACTCAAGCCTAAATAAGGCACATCCATTCTCACAGGCATCTATCTTCTCATAGGGCATCTTAAGTACACGGAGGATTTTGTCCGACTGGTACAGGTTTGCAGGCATTACATGGCCTTTGGGTAGAAAGCGTCCAAATAGTGTCATCATCGCGTCGTAGCATTCTCTGCCCAAGTTGAATTGAGCCTTCAGAGCCATTACTTGTGCGATGGCATCCAGCTGACAAAGCTCAGTGTGCTCATGGAGAGGACATTTTGAAGACTCCAACATATCATTGAAGGCCTTTGCAGATTCGTCCATCTCATCGTTCGAATCCCGAGCATCATCAAAGTCTTGCACCATGTCTTCGATCCCGGTACCATGCTCGTCCGTGCGACGATGAACCACCTCAGCTCTGGCACGTTGGGCAGACTCACCATGAAATGTCCACACCGTATAATCAGGCGTAAAACACCACTTCTGCAGGTGTTTACCCATTTCAACCTCTGTCCTCTTTTGAAAGTTGTCGCACCGGAC
Organism: Elymus sibiricus; assembly: GCA_039707655.1. Taxonomy (NCBI): domain Eukaryota; kingdom Viridiplantae; phylum Streptophyta; class Magnoliopsida; order Poales; family Poaceae; genus Elymus; species Elymus sibiricus. The sequence continues at coordinate 380,239,403 of CM077673.1, read as the reverse complement.
ACAGGGGCACCAGGTTTTTCTCTGGCCATTTGCAAATGCTGCTCTCACAAACCCCTTGGTTTTTGTCTTCCATTCATCGGTCATGTCTTTCTGACTAGTGTGACCGGTGTACATCCACGCACGATCACTCATCTTGCCTAGCTACTGGACACACAAGAAATATATACATAATTCAGCAAACCATATTCATCAGTTAATGGAGTTTGTTAGTTTTATTACGTCCATGCAACCTAGACGCTAATAGGTAAAGATAGGTCCTAATCCCACCCGAGTATGTGTAGATTGGGTTCATTTTCCCATGCTCTGCTCCAGATCCGACGCAAAATTTTGGTAGCACGTCCCCGCTGTTCTCCTCATACACGTCTCGGCAATAAGCAGAGAGGATCTGTACCCGGAGAACAACAGGGAGGCACTGACGAAATTCTGCATCGGATCCGGAGCAGAGCATATGGGAAAACGAACCCAATCTACACATACTCAGGCTGTCCATGGATAACGTTGGACAATTCGAAAGAATCACGGTTATAAATATGCAAATGCATGCATATTTATAGATGTAACCCTTTCGAATGGGAGACGCATAGTGGTCACGCATATTGATGATTGAAGACACCTATAGCTAGCAAGTTTCATCGGCACGAAGACCGGAACAGAGCAAATGAAGGGGGGAGGAGGAGATGTCAGTTGTGCTCACCCACGAATGCAGGGGCGGAGCTCGTCGAACGCACGGGGAGGTCGTCGAACACCAGACCCTCGCAGTGACGAAACAACTGCACATTTAAATCCACCCGATCAACACAAATATATATGATGTTTTTCATAACAAAATCAGAAAATATATGACCTAACTCATAATTCACAAATATATGACCCCGTCGGCCTCTGGAAGGCCGGAGAGCACCTTTTCGGTCAACAGGAGGCCGAAGAGGTGTCGGGGGTGTCGTGTCTGGGTGTCGTGGTGTCGGGATGTCGGGGTGTCGGGGTGTCGTGTCAGGGTCGGGGTGTCGGGGTGTCGTGTCGGGGTCGAGGTGTCGGGGGTGTCATGTCTGGGTGTCGTGGTGTAGGGGTGTCGGGGTGTCGGGATTTCCGGGTGTCGGGGTGTCGGGCTGTCGGGGTGCCGTGTCGGGGTTAGGGTGTCGGGGTGTCGTTTTCTTCTTCTTCCCCTCTTCTTCTTTTTTTCCCTCTTTTTCCTTTTCTTCTTCTACCTCTTCTTCCTTTTCTTCCTTTTCTTATTCTTCTTCTTCTTCTTCTCTTCTTCTTCTTCTTCTTCTTCTTCTTCTTCTTCTTCTTCTTCTTCTTCTCCTCCTCCTCTCCTCTTTCTTCTTCTTCTTCTTCTTCTTCTTCTTCTTATTCGTTTTTCTTTTCCTCCTCCTCTTCTTCTTCTTCTTCCTTTCCTTTTCCCTCTTCTTCTTCTCCTCCTCTCCTCTTTTTTTCTTCTTCTTCTTCTTCTTTTTTCTTCTCCTCCTCCTCTTCTTCTTTTTCTTATTCTTCTTCTTCTTCTTCTTCTTATTTTTTCTTCTTTTCCTTTTTTCTTTTTCCTTTTTTTCCTTCTTCTTTTTTCTTCTAGGTTTTTTTCTACCTAAATGTCTAAATATCTAAAAACCTAAACATCTAAGTATCTAAAAACCTAAATGTCTAAATATCTAAAAACCTAAACAGAAAACAAATTAAAAAAACAAAAAAAGAAAGGGGCAGGAGGGGGAGCTCACCAGAGGGGGGGCAGGGGGCGGCGATGGGGCGGCAGGGAGGGGCGGCCGGGGGGCGGCGACGGGGCGGCCTGGGCCGCCGGGGCGGCGACGGGGCGGGGTGGCAGGGAGCGGGGAGGGGCGGCGATGGGGCGGGGTGGCAGAGAGCGGGGAGGGGCGGGGACGGGGCAGCAGGCCGGCGAGGAGGGGCGGCGACGGGGCGGCGGCGGCTGCTGTGTCTGTGTGTTCGAGAGAGAGAGAAAGAGAGAGAGAGAGGCACGGGAATTTCGGGCGAGGGGTTTAATTAAGGCAAATTCCCTCTTTGCCGTCTGCTAGCAAGCAGTACTACCGCTCATGGAGAGCGGTAGTACCGCTCAGGGGGAACGGCCGACCTGACCTACCCAGCCGCAGGGTCCAGTGGGGCCCGGCTGGGCTCTTTGCCGTTTGCCTTCTGGACATTTGCCGTCCGCCAGCTGACGGCAAAGAAATGGCAAGCGGTACTACCGCTCTTGGGGAACGGCCGTTAGCCTGACCTACCCAGCCGCAGGGTCAAGTGGGGCCCGGCTGGGCTCTTTGCCGTCTGCCTTCTGGACCTTTGCCATCCGCCAGCTGACGGCAAAGAAATGGCAGATGGCAAACTGTTTATTTGCCATCAGCCGGCTCTTTGCCGTCTGCTTACTGGACCTTTGCCGTCTGCCAGCTGACGGCAAAGAAATGGCAGATGGCAAACTGTTTATTTGCCATCAGCCGTTGCTTTGCCGTCTGCTTTTTCGAAGCGGACGGCAAAGACTCTCTTTGCCGTCGGCTAGCGGACGGCAAAGAACAGGCAGACGACAAATTCCCTGATTCCAGTAGTGTTACAAAAACCTATATCTACCATCCATATTACACTTGTATCACCATCTCTTCGCCGAACTAGTGCACCTATACAATTTACCATTGTATTGGGTGTGTTGGGGACACAAGAGACTCTTTGTTATTTGGTTGCAGGGTTGTTTGAGAGAGGCCATCTTCATCGTACGCCTCCCACGGATTGATAAACCTTAGGTCATCCACTTGAGGGAAATTTGCTACTGTCCTACAAAACTCTGCGCTTGGAGGCCCAACACGAGTCTACAAGAAGAAGGTTGCGTAGTAGACATCAGCGATCCCCTATACTTGTGAGTTATCAAGACCTTTTTCTGACGCCGTTGCCGGGGAGCATAGCTATATTTGTTGAGTCACTTGGGATTTATATCAATTAATCATTATGAAGAATCTGAAGGATCCAAAAACCAAGATTTTTTCCTCTAAGACAAGGGGAGGTATGGAACTACCATCTAGCTCTGCACTTGATTCACCTTCTGCTATGAGTAAGTTTGCAACACCACCACATGCTATTAATCCTGATATGTCGCAAGTTATTGATGATGCTACTTCTGCTATGAATGATGCTTATTATGATGCTAGTACCATGTTTGATGATAATGTGCCACTAGGTGAATTTCTTGATGAACAAATTGCTAGAGCTAAAAAGAATGGAATTATTTAAACTGATGAGATTGCTGAAACTGATGAAGCCTTTGAAACTGATGACTATGAAACACCTAGTAGACCTGGCTCTCCTAGATTTGAAATGCCTAAGATACCTGAAGGTTATGTGTTGGATGGAGAGATAGCTAGAGAAATCCTTTCGTGTAAGGATAGAGATGATCTTAAGAAATTGCTATGCAAGTATAAGGAAAAGACTTTGAATGCTAGAATGAAATGTGATCCTAAGTTTGCTACTTCACCTATCTTTGTTACCGATAAGGATTATGAATTCTCTGTCCACCCGTAGTTAATTACTTTGGTTGAATCTGATCCTTTCCATGGCTACGAAACTGAAACTGTAGTGGCACATCTTACTAAGCTGAATGATATAGCCACCCTCTTTGCCCATGATGTGAAGATTCGCAACTACTATATCCTTAAGTTATTTCCTTTCTCAATAAAGGGTGATGCTAAGACATGGTACAATACTCTTGCTCCTGGTTTTGTGCGTAGTCCCCAGGATATGATTTACTACTTCTCTGGAAAAATATTTTCCTGCTCATAAGAAACAAGCTGCCTTACAGGAAATATTTAACTTTGTGCAAATTGAAGAAGAGAGTCTCCCACAAGCTTGGGGAAGGCTTCTCCAATTACTTAATGCTTTGCCTGATCATCCTCTTAAGAAAAATGAAATACTTGATATCTTCTATAATGGACTAACTGATGCTTCTAGGGACTTCCTAGATAGTTGTGCTTGTTGTGTTTTCAGGGAATGAACTGTTGAACAGGCTGAGGATTTATTGAATAACTTATTGAAGAATTATGATGATTTGACTCTTCATGAACCACCGCCTAAACCCACTCCGAAGAAGAGGGGTATCTTATTTCTCAGTCCTGAAGATATGCAAGAGGCAAAGATTTCTATGAAGGAAAATGGTATTAGAGCCGAGGATGTTAAGAATTTACCACCTATTGAAGAAATACATGGCCTTGACACACCACCACCTCCACAGGTAGTAGAGGTAAATTCTTTATTAAAGTTTGATGAAGGTGATATCCCTTACAATAAACATCCTAGTCAATGCTTATATGAGTTTGACAACTATATTATGAAACAATATCACTTCAATGCACATGTTCTGAAACAATTGAAATATAATTCTGATATGATTGCTCGCTTGAGTGACTTTCTATTTAGAATCAGTATTGATGTTAGAGGTGTACGAAAGCATGCCTCTATGGTTCAAACCCAGTTAGAACAAGTTGCTAAGTCTCAAAAATATTGCTTGATGAATTGAATAATAATATGAATGATTTTGCTGCTAGAGTAGTATCTAGAGGAGGTAGAATGACCCAAGAACCACTTTATCCTGAAGGTCATCCTAAAAGAATTGAACAAGACTCTCAAAGAATTAACCCTGGTGCACCTAGTCCTTCTAAAAAGAAAAAGAAAAAGAAAAAGGATAGGACTTTGCATACCTCTAGTGAACCTGAGATACAAAAACCTCCTGATAATAATCATGTCTCTATTTCCGATGCTGAAACTCGGTGTGGTAATGAACATTCACCTAGTGATAATGAAAATGATAATGATGATGTTCGTGAAGATGCTCAACCAAAAAATGATAAAGAACCAGATAATGATGTTGAAATAGAGCATGTTGTTGATTTTGATAACCCACAAACTAAGAATAAACGTTGTGATAAAAGAGACTTTTTGGCTAGGAAACATGGTAAAGAAAGAGAGCCATGGGTTCAGAAACCCATGCCCTTTCCACCTAAACCATCTAAGAAAAAGTATGATGAACAATTTGAACGCTTTGCTGAATTGATTAGGCCAGTCTTTTTGTGTACCCTCTTAACTGATATCCTAAAGATGGCCCCATATGCAAAGTACATGAAAGACATCATCACTAATAAAAGAAAGATACCTAAAGCTGAAATATCCACCACGCTTGCTAATTATTCTTTTAAGGATGGAGTACCTAAAAAGCTTGGAGACCCGGGAATACCAACTATACCTTGCTCCATTAAAAGAAATTATGTCAAAACTGCTTTGTGTGATTTGGGAGCTGGTGTTAGTGTTATGCCTTTCTCCTTATACAAAAGACTTGATTTGAATAAACTGACACCTACTGCAATATCATTGCAAATGGCTGACAAATCAACTGCCATACCTATCGGTATCTGTGAGGATGTGCCCGTTGTTGTTGCAAATGTTACTATCTTAACGGACTTTGTTATTCTTGAGATGCCCAAGGATGACAACATGTCGATTATACTTGGTAGACCCTTTTTGAATACTGCAGGGGTTCTTATTGATTGCAATAAAAGCAAAGTCACTTTTCATATCAATGGTAATGAGCATACGGTGCACTTCCCTAAGAAACAATTCCAAGTGAATGGTATAAATGTTATTGAAGAATCTCCGACCATCACTATTGGAAATTTTCAATTACCTCTAGCTACTGCCAAAAAGAAATATGATATACTTATTGTTCGGGATATGCACATCCCCATTGAGGTAACGTAGTGTCTTACGAAAGTTCTTTGGTTTCATGCTAATCGGAAGTGCTTGTTAATAAGACTTGATAAACCTTATTAATGGATCATTTTTGAGAGGTATGAAGTTGATTAATCTAGTAAGCACAATTCTCTGCTTCCACCTTTTATTTTCTGTTTTACTTAGTCAAATAAAATAAAATGCCATGTTTATCCTCTTTTCTGTTTTCTCCATGCAATAAAAAAACTGACCCAAAAATAAAAGTCCTCAAAATGTCCTGAAAATTTGATACAATTTTTTTCCGAATATTTCTGAATTTCTGGTGCAAATAATATCGGAGGGGGGTGCACCTGGTAACCACAAGACACCAGGGCGCGCCAGCAACCCCAGGCGGGCCCTGGTGGGTTGTGGCCCCCACGTGGGCCCCCTCACTTATTCCTTTAGCCCATGTCATCCCATACCTCCAGAAAAAATCACCATAGCTTCCATTCCCTTGTTCTTGCTCTCAAACCCGCGAATTTCGATCTCTTTGCTCGAAGCTCCATTTCCGAAACTGTTTGGAGGGATTGCTACTTGGTATGTGACTCCTCCATTGCTCCAATTAGTTTTTGATTTAGTGGGTTATTTTTAGAGCAATTAGCTACTCTTGGTGCTGCTGTAGATGAGCTTGCATGTTGAATTCTTAGAGTTCTAAGTAGTTTGAATGCTTAATATGGCCTCTATGCATCCTTGGGAGTAGTTGCTATCAATCTTACAAAGTTTTGTTGACAAGAATTTTTGTAGGCTAAAATTTTCAGGATTTTTATTATAGGAATAAGATGGATTTCTTTAGGAAGTTTCCTCCAAGAAAAATGCCAAAGGAGTCATTGGGGAATCATCGGACAATGACCTCCACACTCCAAGAACGGTGGAGGTGCGGGCGTGCGAATGGCCGCATGATGCCTTCATGGAGGAGGCCGGGTTCCATCAAGAGTTTGCTCAATTTGTTGCAAATGCTGGGCTGACCGAGTTCCTCGCAGCTAAGTGTGACCAACACCACATCCTTTAAAATTCCTTTGTGCAAGGTTTTCATTTTCTGAGAAAGAATAATCCTCCTGAAGTGCAGTTCAAGCTTTACGCTGAAACTCACAAGATACCGCTAACTGACTTTTGCGACATATGCTTGATCCACTCTGATGGGGAATTAAGAGAACCTAGACCAACGGAGTTTGAGGATTTTCTCCTCACTTTAACAGTGGGTGAAGATAGAGGCGTGTCAAACACTACACCTACCAGTTTGCAGTTTCCTTCTGTGCATTACTTTGCTTTGTTCATCACAAAGTGTTTAACAGCTAGGAAGAAGGTTGGCGCACTCAGTGCCCCCGACTTTGCTATTTTACGTTGTGCACTGTACAATGTTCACACCTTTAGCATGGGGGCTATTATTGCACGCCGCTTACACCTTAACATGACTAAGGGAAAGATACATGGTGGTATTTATGCTACTCGCTTAGCGAGACACATTAACGTTCAGATTCGCCCACATGATTATCTCTTGTCCCAAGTTTATCTAGATCACAAGGCGTTGCAGGATCACCAATTTATTGAGGCAACTGATTCTTTCTATGACATTCGTTACAACTTAGTATTCAGCATCGAAACCCGTGATGTTATCACGTTGCCTCCACCTGCTCTGTTTGATTCTATTATCAGGAAAGGATACAGGATCATGCCAGATGACATTACAGCCTACCAGAACAACCTAGAAGCTGCTGAGGAGGAGCCCTAGGAGTGGGACGCTCAGGTGCCGCCTCAACCTCACTTCTACTTAGGACCGGATGGTTACTACGGATGGTGATTACCAAGCTAGGCCAAAAGCCTAAGCTTGGGGGAGTACGTATTTCCACCGACATTACATTCATGTTCACACATTTCATTCCAGTTGTCGGTGTTCATACTTTTTCATTGTATTATCCATTCTAGATTTATTTTCTCGTTTTCTTCTTGTGTGTTTGAAAAACTTTGAGAAAATCAAAAAATATTTCCTACTTCTTTTCGGCTTTTCTTTCTAGCTTAATTTAGTTGAAGTATCAAAAGAAACCCAAAAAGATTTATCGCTTCTTCTTTTACTTGTTGGGAGCTTTCCCGTGTAAATAGTTTTTCTCGTTTTGTTTTTCCTTTTTAATTTGCTTTCTTCAGAAAAACCAAAAGCTCAAAAATATATTTCAGTGTGTTTCTCTGAAATTCTTTTTCCTTTATTTGAGGCGTACCAAGGAGAAGACCACGATGAAAATGTTGAGTGGCTCTCATATGCACTATTGTTAATCTAACAAAGAGCCCGTGTTACCTTGTCTTCTCCTCCTGAATAAAATGTTTGCAGATTCCAACTTAGTCCATGGCACTCTTGCACTATTATTATTTTCATATCATTCGGTCGTGCAAGTGAAAGGCAATAATGACGATATTTGATGAAGTGACTGTGGCAGAGAAAAGCGGGTATGAACTCAACTCTTTTTTTTGTAAATATGTTTAGCCTAGTATCCATGATTCATCATATTATGATCAAACATGTTTGCAACGACAATTAGAGATTATAGATGTTCATGCCATGCTTAAGTAGCTAGGAGTGGGTAATGATTTATCCTGGATGTCAACATACATTAAAATGATTGTGATGTGGTATGATGATATGGTATCCTCCTCTGAATGTTTCAAGTGGCTTGACTTGGCACATGTTCATGCATGTAGTTGAATCAAAACCAACATAGCCTTCATGATATTTATGTTCATGGTGTCCATATCCTACTCATGCTAGCATTCAATGTTTATTATTCGTAATGCATGTTCATGACCGTTTTCGCTCTCTAGCTGGCTGCTTCTCAATCTATTTGCTAGCTTTCGCCTGTACTAAGCGGGAATACTGCTTGTGCATCAAAATCCTTAAACCAAAGTTATTCTAGATGAGTCCACCATATCTACCTATATGCGGCATTACCCTGCCGTTCCAAGTAAATTTGCATGTGCCACCTCTAAAAATTCAAATGAACATCTGTTTTGTGTGCCTGGACCGCTCATGGAGCGACAGGGGCGGTCAGTATCTTCCATGCTAAGCGGATTATTCTCATGATGAGTGTTTATTCACTCGTCCTTACACGAGAGGGGCGGTAATAGGATTCCCAGTCCTGAAATAAAAAACTACAAATAATTAAACAAAACTGCCCCAGGAATGTTGTTGGTATGGACGGTACCCGTGGATTCGGCTAGCCGTGGAGTGTGATTGTTGGTGGAGGGGGAGTAAACATTTACTTTTACCGCTTGGGAACCGCCGCTAATGTGTTTAGCATGGAAGATATTGATAACTCTTGGTCGTAACGTTAACAGGAATGGTGTACCTCCCAAAATTATATCTATCTCTGTTTTAAGCTTTGAGCTCTGGCACCGCAGCAATCCATGCTTCCCTCTGCGAAGGGACTATCTATTTACTTTCATGTTTAGTCATCACCTTCTCAAATAAGCGCCAGAGCTGAGAGCACTATTGTCATCCTCATGCATTGTGTATGGTTAATGTTGGGTGCAACATGACTGGATAATTCTACCATGAATTACAATGTTTAGTCGCTGCTTGAACTTTGGAGGTGCTCTGCATTTATGTTTTGCGGTCTCAGAAAGGGCTAGTGAGATACCACTGTTGTCATATTATATCATGATTGTTTTGACAAAGTGTTCACGCTTGAGATATTTTATTATTGCTCGCTAGTTGCTTATGTCATTGATATGAGTTAATATAATTTCTAAGAGTTATTGTTGTAATGGTTAGTCATAATCTTTGCTGAAAACTTGGGTGCTACTTGAGCATATATATGTAAACAAGAACAAAAGAGTTCGTAAATGTTTTTCTTTATCACTTTCAGTTTGTCAACTGAATTACTTGAGGACAAGCAATGGATTAAGCTTGGGGGAGTTGATACGTCTCCGTTGTATCTACTTTTCCTCACACTTTTGCCCTTGTTTTGGACTCTAATTTGCAAGATTTGAATGAAACTAACCCGGACTGGCGCTATTTTTAGCAGAACTACCATGGTATTGTTTTTGTGCAGAAATAAAAGTTCTGGGAACTGGACGAAACTTTTTGGAGATTTATTTTAAAATAAATAAAAAATACTGGAGCCAAGAACCACTGGAGGGGGGGGCCTGGCTGGGCACAAGACACCAGGGCGCGCCAGCCCCCCCCCCCCCCCGGCACGCCCTGGTGGCCCACCTCGTGGCCCCACTGACCCTAAATCCGATGCTATAAAATCCTATTTTTGGAGAAAAAATCAGACAGAAAGTTTCATCGCATTTTACGATACGGAGCCGCCACCACCTCCTGTTCTTCATCGGGAGGCTAGATCTGGAGCCCGTTTGGGGCTACGGAGAGGGGAATCTTCGGTCTTCATCATCATCAACCCTTCTCCATCGCCAATTCCATGATGCTCCCCACCGAGAGTGAGTAACTCCTTCGTAGGTTTGCTGCTGGTCGGTGAGGAGTTGGATGAGATTCATCATGTAATCGAGTTAGTTTTGTTAGGGCTTGATCCCTAGTATCCACTATGTTCTAAGATTGATGTTGATATGACTTTGCCATGCTTAATGCTTGTCACTAGGGCCCGAGTGCCATGATTTCAGATCTGGACCGTTTATGTTATCACCATTATATCTATGTTCTTGATCCGATCTTGCTAGTCATACACACCTATTACGTGTTCTGATCCACAAACCCCGGAGTGACAATAGTCGGGATACTTTCTGGTGATGACCGTAGTTTGAGGAGTTCATGTATTCACCGTGTGTTAATGCTTTGTTCCGGTTCTCTATTAAAAGGAGGCCTTAATATCCCTTAGTTTCCATACGGACCCCGCTGCCACAGGAGGGTAGGGAAAAAGATGTCATGCAAGTTCTTTTCCATAAGCACGTATGACTATTTACGAAATACATGCCTACATTACATTTATGAACTGGAGCTAGTTCTGTGTCGCCCTAGGTTATGACTGTTATATGATGAATGTCATCCAACGAGTTCACCGATCCAGTGCCTTCGAGTTTTTCCCATATTGTTTTTGCTAAGTTACTACTGCTACTGCTACTGTTACACTTTCTACAAAACTATTGCTATCACTGTTACCGTTACTGTTACTACTGCTACTGCTATCAAAACTAATATACTACTGTGCTACTGATCGCTCTGTTGCAGATATTTAATCTCCAGGTGTGGTTGAATTGACAACTCAGCTGCTAATACTCTCAAATATTCTTTGGCTCCCCTCGTGTCGAATCTATAAATTTGGGTTGAATACTCTACCCGAACACTGTTGCGATCCCCTATACTTGTGGGTTATCATCTCCCGACCCCACTCTTCTCCTATATGGTGTGTTTTACCCTAGAAAAAATAATAAGCAATCTCTCGGGACGAAGCACCGCCTTCTCTAGGCGGAAACCTGGGCAGAGGCCCTTATGCACTCTGGCAGTCACCTACCGGGGGAATCCCTCCCCGGGAGGGGGAGATCGAAGCCATCATCATCACCAACACTTCCTCCTTCATGGGAGGACCAATCTTCATCAACATCTTCACCGGCACCATCTCATCCCCAACCCTAGTTCATCTCTTGTATTCAATATTTGTCTAAAAACCTCAAAATGGTACCTGTGGGTTGATGTCTGATACTTGTGATCTGCGTTGGGCTTTCCGTGAACAAGAACGGGTAATTGCAGCACAAAGCGGATAAGTATTTCTCTCAGTTATGAAGGCAAGGTTTATCGAACCAATAGGAATATCTATCATCAACCGTGTTTAGCGGCTGCACACAAATGAACAAACAACTTGCACCCAACGCGGGCAAGAGGGTTGTCAATCCCATTGATCTCATTATTTGCAAGCGAATGCATTGTGTAGATAATTGTTGATAAATATAAATTGCAAAATAAATAAAAAGTAAATAAAGGAAGCAAGGTAAATATAGCGTTTGCGAATATATAAGTGAATAGACCTGGGGGCCATAGTGTTCCCTAGCGACATCTCTCCTGTAGGCAGCATACGGTGGGTAAACAAATTACTGTTGGGCAATTGATAGAAAAGCGGATAGTTATGCGATGTTCACGGCAATGATCATGTATATATAGGCATCTGTCCATAAGCAAATAGGCCGACTCCTGCCTGCACCTATTACTATTACTCCACTCATCGACCGCTATCCAGCATGCGTCTAGAGTATTAAGTAAAACAGAGTAATGCTTGGAGAACAATGACATGATGTAGACAAAGTAAACTCAAACAATATGAATAAACCCATCGTTTTATCCTTAGTAGCAACAACATAAAGACGCATCTTGTCCCCTACTTTTTCACTGGGATATAGAAATTCGCCAGCTTGAACCTACCACAATGCACCACTCCCACCGATGGAATATCAATCTACTTGGCCAAAGCATAACAATAGACCGGGGAGCATTACGAAGCTATAATGATTATGCACATAAGAGATAATATAATTCAAAGGCATCTCATATACCTTTCATGAATAATCTGAACATAAACCCACAATTCATCGGATCCCAACAAACACACCGCACAATAGGATTACATCAGATAGATCAAAGCGAAGATGTGATGACCATCGTATTTAAGATCATAAGAGAGAGAGAGAGATTGCCATCTAGGTACTAGCTATGGACTGATACGTCTCCAACGTATCTATAATTTTTTATTGTTCCATGCTGATATATTATCATTCTAGGATACTTTTTGGGTATTTATTTACCAATTTATAATATTTTTGAGCACTAACATATTGACCCAATGCCCAGTGCCAGTTCCTATTTTCTGCGTGTTTTTGCCTTTTCAGAGTTACAATACCAAACGGAGTCCAATTGCCACGAAACTTTTTGGTAATTTTTTTGGACCAATACAAGACCTAGAAGCTTTAGAGGAGGGCCAAGAGATGCACCACGGGCCCACCACATATCCAGTCGTGCCCCCTAAGGGGGGGCGGCCAGATATGTGGTGGCCCCCTGGAGCGTCCCCCGACGTCGTTCTCTGGCCTATAAATTCACATCTACCCTAAAAATATTAGAAGCGTTCCTGAAACACTTTTTCCGCTGCCGCAAGTCTCCGTTCCGATGGGAGGCCATCTACACCTCCATTCCGGCACCCTGCCGGAGGGGAGATCGATCACGGAGGGGGACGCTCCAGGGGGCCACCACATATAACAACTGGGCCGGGTCAACGAATCAAACAGTCTTGTGACCAAGTTTAAGGTGGGCCGTGTCTTGAGTACAAGATAAGTAAGGTGGCGGCTGATTAAGACACCGGGCGGCCCAATACCTGAAGATGGCGGCTCAAAGCCCATGAAGCTAAAGACGTCGGTCAAGTTTCCTTAAGATGCAAGACGAGTTAGAGGTGTCTTGGGACACGGGTCATGATATGACCCGGACTCTGTTGTAAACCCTAGGGCTTGACCAGTATATAAAGGCTGGCCCCTAGGGTAAAAAGACTCAAGTTACAACCTCTCGATAGCTAGGTTAGCAACTCCGCACCCTTGTAATCGAGATCCACTCATCAAATACACTCAAAGCAGGACGTAGGCTATTACCTCCATAGGAGGGGACGAACCTGGGTAAACCCGACTCTCTCTCTCTCGTTTAACGTCTTCGAGTCGCCACCTAGCGGCGATGGCCTCACACCTAAGTCCTGTTACGAGGACATCTGCCGAGTTGACAAAACCACGACAGTTGGCGCCCACCGTGGGGCTCTCGCCCAGTGGAGTTGAGTTTTCGAAGGGGATCCAACCAGGATTCAGGAAGTTTGCGGTGAACTAGATGGTCAAGAACCACCGTAACAAGATCTACGAGCCGGCGTGGGGCGTTAAGGACGACCCACTTGGACGTGGGTGATGAGATCTTGCAGGAGAGATTGGTTTAGAAATTCCCTAGCCGGACATCTACATCAACACCAACGAGCCGGCTCGGAGTGCCCGATCCAATCAACGCCAAGGCGGCCGTCGCCATGTGTTTGTTGGCTTCACATAGGGGGTCAGCCTTTCGGATGAGCCGGCATCTAGCGGCGACGTCCTCATCAATTCGGACGGCACATCATCCACAGGAGATACAGAGTCAATATGCCCTCTTTATGACGGCAGACTTGGGGGCTCATTGGAGACCAAAGCCCCTGAGGAATAAAATGAGTCGCCTCGCCAAGTTACCGTCTACATGGCCGGGGCTGCGGTGGTTCCAGATCTGGCCGCAGCTGGAGGTTCTGGCGGGTCAACTAAAACACCGACTCAAGCCATGACTGATCTCATGGCCGAGATGGCAAAACTCGTGGATACCCCGGTCACTACGGAAAACCAGGAAGAGTGCAACGTGGAGCTAACCAAATTGCGTAGTCAAATAATTGAGGTGCAGAAGGAGGTAGATGCCAAAAAAACACGGATGGCGGATCTACAGGCTCGCATACATCAAGAGACTGAACGCCTTAAGGCTGAGGCTTGGCGATTAGGAGTTCAGAGGGAAGCATCGGAGGCGGTTTACGAGAGAAGACGCCACCGTGGACTCCCTCCAAACCTTGAGCCACAACAGGTTTTTAACACCCCGCAACACACACCAGGAACTGTTCAGCAACCCGGGAATCGGCAAGAGGAATCGGCTCAACCCCAGCCGGGTCAATCCCCGCCTCGACGATTTCAGACGCCGCGGGGTCACTTCTCCAACCCTGTCGACAACATGTTGGCTGCAACCCGGAATTTGGAAGCATTGCCTATCAACGGAAACTCCCCTCTTGAGGTTGAAGCTAGAAACGCCATTGAGATGCTAAAAACTATTGTGGTACAACAGGCACAGTATTCGTACAGCCGGGATCGAATGCATTCCACCCCCTACGCTAGCAAAGATCGTCATGTGTAGTCCCCTGCTGTCTCTAGCAGCAGGCAAAGACAGCAGCTTCAGGTTTCTCCAACCCACCTCATGCCTTCAGACGCCCAGGCTATTGTTGATGCTGCGAGAGGTGCACGACAGGCAAAAGCAGAAGCAGCAGCATGGGCGATCCAGCAGCTTCACCCTCAACCTACGAGTTTGGGGGTTGGGTCCAACAGTAGGACGATTGGTATACCATGCTTATCCCTGGCGCTCCACGCAGAGCGCATGCCCAAGGATTTCAAGGGACCTCGTAAGGTGCCAAACTACACGGCAGATCTTGAGCCGGCATCTTGGATTAAGAGCCATGAGTTGGCAATGGACATGCTGGATGTCAGCGACGCTGTGTGTGCTAAATATTTAACCATGATGTTGGAAGGACCGGCTCGGACATGGTTGAAAAACTTACCGCCTAACTCCATCAACACATGGACTGAGCTGAAAGAACGGTTCATCAAGAATTTCCAAGGAACCTGCAAGAAGCCTATGACGATAGTAGATCTACAGCATTGCGTTCAGCGAGTAGATGAGTCGGCTCACCATTGGACTCGCCGGGTTGCGGAAATCATCCACTCGTCACACAGCATCACGGCGGCTCAGGCAGTCCTAATATTGGAAAAGAACTGTCACTTCCAGCCTTTGGTCCAGAAGCTCGGACGACTCAGGCGGAAGGTGCAAGACATGGGCAACTTGATGGACGTCCTCACCAGATATGCTGAGTCAGATAGCATGAAGGATCCCGGCTCATACGAGGATAAGACCTCCAAAGGCAAAGAGGCCGAAGGAGGGAAAGGTCAGGACGGTCCAGGAGGCAACCAGGGGGCTCAAAATAATAAGCGGAAGCAGCCAGATGGCAGGTCGGACTTTGTGGCCAACACTAATACAGGGTTCAAGAACCAGCGCCGGAACGGTCGAACCGGAGGAGCTTACAATGGGAATAAACCTCGCAATTATGAGGATGCACTTAAAGCGCCTTGCCCTAAGCACAGCACCCAAGATAAACCGGCTAGCCACTCTTGGGAGAATTGTTATATCATGCAGGAGTTCCGTAGCCAGGCTTTCCAGAATAACACAGGAGGCAATGGTGGAGGACACCCGAGTCAACATGGACCTGGCGGGTCACAAGGCGGCCCAGGGGCTAGTTTTCAACATCAGGGAAATCATGGCAATGGACAACATCCTAGCCAGGGCAATCAGCAGAACAACCAAGGAGGATTTCAAAGTAATCCCAAGCAGTTGAATAACGGTCAGTACCACTAGCGCCTAAACCCCTGAATAAAATTCATGTTCTGGAGGATATCAAAGGAGAAATCTTATGTCCCCAAGAGGGAAATAAGCCAGCCATGGAAACCCAGTGGCCTTATTAAAACTTAGCTCTGCCGGGTCCTTTTTGGTGATTCCCCCCCCCCCCCCCCCGCCCGCAGACTTCTGTATATACTTCCTTATGTTTCAGTTATGAATAAAGCCGGCGTATTTTGTCGTTTCAACTTACGAGGGAAGTTTGAGTCTTTATTTTCTGGAAAAAAAAGGGCACTTGGGGGCTTCCGACTAATTGAGTCTACCTTTCTCACCCTTGTGACCCGGCATAACAATGCCACCTTATCAAGGGCATTTGGGGGCTTCCAGCCCATCGGGCTTAGCTTTCTCACCCACTTGACCCGGCAAGAATAAACGCCATATATGGTTAAACCTACGTGTGTGCTTGGTGCGACTCCAATCAGATGAACCCATGAACTCTTGACGAGTCAATCCTTTTTTGGACCCTAAACTTGTTAAGGTTAAAACACAGGCTTGAGTCATGTGAGAGCCGGCATACGGAAAGCCAGGATAAACCATGGGTTATCATACCCGCTTCATTGAAGCAAGACCCGAGCCTCGAAAGCTGGTCTTTTCCTGTCGAGCCTTCGAAAGCCGGCGGATTACCTCAGTATTATGATCATATGTCAAAAGTACCCCCAAAGGGAGCTACCTTGTATTTTTAACATTTGAGAAACAATCCCCAAACTGAGTACTATGTGTCGAAATTCATCACATAAAAATGTTTTGGGCATGACCCTGTTTTTTACCGGTTTATGTATGAAATAACCAGGTTATCGGCTGCATGACAGCATAAAATTATGTTATTGTTTAAAGAGGCTAACAAAGGACCTCATGTTCGGCCAAAACTCATTGAGCCGGCTTATCAATTTTGTTCATCTGGCTTGTTTATTATAGCAAGTTTCAGGTATTACCGGCCCATTCTTCAGAAGGCCGGGTTGAATACTTGAGTATGCATGAGCAATCAATTGAAAGTTCTCCTACAATCCTCAACATTGTTAAAAGAGGTTGTTAAAACAAGAAGATCAAAGGCCAGTTCATATTGCCTGGTGTTACCTTATCAAAAAGCCTGTCGACACAAAGATAGTGGGCGGACGAAGTGGCGAAGCGGCCAATAAAGTACCTTGCATCAAAAGTGCAGAACGTGCACGATGGCACGACAACAGTTTTCGGCTATCCCTATTACATGCTTAAGGAAGCCATAAACTGTTTTTTCGCCCATACTCGGGGGCTCGAATTAACAAGGTAACGGTTGAAGAAGTTTAAGTCGTCGACGATATCATCCGGGTCAATGGCGGCTAATCTTGCGTGTGAGATGCCTCCGGGTTATCCACTGATTGGTCTTCTGGCTCCTGTATTTGAAGATTATCCACGTCCTAGTTGCAATGAGATAAATCCTGGAACACGGCCTCATCATCAAGATTTGAAGACGGGTCAACTTCAGGTGCAAGGACATGCTCACGCCGTTGAGGAGCCAGACTCTTTGTTATCAACTCAGGTGGTGGAATCCAAGCATGATTGGCGCCATAAGCCGCCTAATAGCTCCTCAGTTTCATCTCAGAAACCAACTGAGTCGATAGAATTTGAGCATCCTTGACACAAGCCGCATAATCCTCCTGGGTGAATTCTGACCCATCATTTTTAAATTCAGGAAAGCCTTTTGCTAGCTCAGTTGGATCAAGCTCCTCGCCATAAGCTAAAGCCCGGCTCAACGCGTATATAGCACCTGATCGGGCGGCTGACCTCTTCAGCTCTGGAACATGCCGAGGGATAATGGAAAGACTTTCCAATACGTTCTTGATATACTTTAAAGGCTGCTTATCCCCCAGTGTCGCCTTGATTGCAAGATGACTCCCGACGTAAATTTGCTCCGTCAGAGAGTAAACAACCTTAAGCATGAGCAGACTGTTATCATAAAACCTGCTAGTCCGGGGGCCTGCAAGTTAGAATCAAAGCATAAGTCGCCAAGCACACTATGTCTATAATTCAAGAAGACAGGAGGATATATACACTTACCAAAAATAGCTTGGGCCATCTGGGCATTATGCCGTTTTAACCCGGATAATTCTTCGGCAATCGGTTTGAGCCGGCCCTCAGCATCCTCTGCACGCTTAAGCAAAGCCGTCTTCTCATCTTCAAAGGATTTCTTTTCTTTTAAGAGGCCTGCTTTGGTGTTTTCCATCTCGATCAAAGAGAGGCGAAGCTTTTCTTCAATTTCTGCCTCAGAGGTTTGCCCTTTTTCCAGGTCTTTCTTCAAATTGGCTTTTTCGCTTGAGGACAAGCGAGGTCTAAGCTTGGGGAGTTGATACGTCCATTTTGCATCATGATTTCCTACTGTTATTTATTATATTTTTTTGAATAATAATGCTTTAGGGAGTGATTCTAATGCCTTTTCTCTCATAATATGCAAGGTTTACACCAAGAGGGAGAATACCGGCAGCTGGAATTCTGGACCTCAAAAAGCACATCAGAGATACCTATTATGCACATCTCCAATGAAGCTAAAACTTTATGGAGAATATTTTTGGATTTAATAAAAAATACTGGAGCAAACACTACCGGAGGGGGCCAACCTGGTGGGCACAAGACACCAGGGCGCGCCAGGCCCCCCAAGGCACGCCCTCGTGGGTTGTGCCCTCCTCGGCCCACCTCCGGTGCCCATCTTCTGGTATATACGCTCTTTTGACCTAGAAAAAATAAGGAGAGTACTTTTGGGACGGAGCGCCGCCGCCTCGAGGCGGAACTTGGGCAGGAGCACTTTTGCCCTCCGGCGGAGCGATTCCGCCGGGGGAACTTCCCTCCCGAAGGGGGAAATAGAAGACATCGTCATCACCAACAACCCTCTCATCTTTGGGAAGCCAGTATTCATCAACATCTTCAACAGCACCATCTCCTCTCAAACCCTAGTTCATCTCTTGTGTTCAATCTTTGTACCGGAACCTCAGATCGGTACCTATGGGTGACTAGTAGTGTTGATTACATCTTGTAGTTGATTACTATATGGTTTATTTGGTGGAAGATCATATGTTCAGATCCATTATGCTATTTAATACCCCTCTGATCTTGAGCATGATTATTATTTGCGAGTAGTTACCTTTGTTCTTGAGGTCATGGGAGAAGTCATGTCGCAAGCAATCATGTGAATTTGATATGTGTTTGATATTTTGATGATATGTATGTTGTGATTCCCTTAGTAATGTCATGTGAACGTCGACTACATGACACTTCACCATCTTTGGGCCTAAGGGAATGCATTGTGGAGTAGTTATTAGATGATGGGTTGCTAGAGTGACAGAAGCTTAAACCCTAGTTTATGCGCTACTTTGTAAGGGGATGATTTGGATCCAAATGTTTAATGCTATGGTTAGATTTTATTTTAATACTTTTCTCATAGTTGTGGATGCTTGCGAGGGGGTTAATCATAAGTGGGAGGTTGTTCAAGTAAGAACAACACCCAAGCACCGGTCCACCCACATATCAAATTATCAAAGTAGCGAACACAAATCAAACCAACATGATAAAAGTGACTAGATGAAATTCCCGTGCACCCTCAAGAACACTTTGCTTATTACTAGAGACTGTGCTGGCCTGTCCTTTGCCACAAAAGGATTGGGCTAATTTGCTGCACTTTATTTACTGTTATTGTTACTTGCTCGTTACCAATTATCTTGCTATCAAACTATCTGTTACCTGCAATTCTAGTGCTTGCAGAAATTACCTTGCTGAAACCCGCTTCTCATTTCCTTCTGCTCCTCGTTGGGTTCGACACACTTACTTATCGAAAGGACTACGATTGATCCCCCATACTTGTGGGTCATCATCAACCCTTCTTAATATCGACACTTCTACAGTTTAACAATTATGAACTCACACCTATTCCATATTAATACATCAATATCATTAACCCACAATTTCTTTATATGTGCTACATGATGGTTTTGATTATCACTCTTTGAATACCTAATATTTTTGGACTAGTCTGTATGACCCATGCAAATTATTGTCACTATTTATTAACTCTCAAACAAATATAAGTGAAGAACGAGAGTGAAATCATTTCTTTAAAATCTACACGCCACCGTGCTCAAAAAGATATAAGTGAAGTACTAGAGAAACTGCTAAGCTCAAAAGATATAAGTGAAGCACATAGAGTATTCTAACAAATTATGATGAAGGTGTGTATCTCATAAATAGGTGTGTCCAGAAAACAATGATTGTGGCAAACTGAAAGTAAAAGCAAACAAAAGCAAACAACGCTCCAAGCAAAACTCATATCATGTGACGAATAAAAATATAGCTTCAAGTGACATACCGATGGATTTGAGACGAAAGAGGGGATGCCTTCCGGGGCATCCCCAAGCTTAGACGCTTGAGTGTCCTTTAAAAGATTACATTGGGGTGCCTTGGGCATCCCCAAGCTTAGGCTATTGCTACTCCTTATTCCTTGGTCCATCAAGATAACACCCAAAGCTTGAAAACTTCAATGACACAAAACTCAACAAAACCTCGTGAGATCCATTAGTATAAGAAACATATTGCATACTTTAAGTACTGTTATAAATTGATTCAAATTTCCTAAATGCATAATAGGTACTGTATTCTAACTTCTCCATGGCTTATACCCCCCGATACAATCCATAGTTCAATCAAAATAAGCAACTATGCAAGCAAAAACAGAATCTGTTTAAAACAGAACAGTCTGTAGCAATCTGTAGATACCATATACTTCTGTAACTCTTAAAATTCTTAAAAGTTAGGACAACCTCTAAAATTTGTATAGCAACACGGTGTAAAAATTTCAGGTCATTATCACGCTCCAGCAAAAAATGAAAATTCCTGTACTTGAGTCAAAAGTTTGTGTTTTGTTTCAACAGCAATTCTACTCATCTTGTGAATCATCCCAAAGGCTTTACTTGGCACAAACACTAGTTTAAACACAAAAACAAAATCATTAAAGAGGCAATAATCATTCTATTAAAATTAAACATAAAGTTTAAAGCAAAAAAAATTAAGATAACTACTAGGTTGCCTCCCAACTAGCGCTATTGTTCTATGCCCCTAGCTAGGCATAATTATTTCAATGATGCTCACATGAAAGTAAATAATTGAAACACAATGGGAGCATCATGTAGCATATGACAAGCACATTTAATCCTAACCCACTTCCTATGCATAGAAATTTTGTGATCAAACAATTTATGGGAGCAAGAATCAACTAGCATAGGAAGGCAAAACAAGCATAACTTCGAAACTTTGAACACATAGGGAGGAAACTTGATATTATTCCAATTCCTACACGCATATGTTACCCCCTCATAATAATTTTCAGTATCATCATGAAGGAATTCCACAATATATCTATCACATAAAGCATTTTTTTCATGATCTACAAGCATAGAAGATTTATTACTTTTCACATAAACAAATTCCTTTTCATTCATGGTAGTGGGAGCAAACTCAACAAAATAACTATCATGTGACACTTGATTGTCATAACCAAATTTAAAATTCAGATCAGGATGACATGTTTCATGGTTATCGTTACTAATTATATCATACGTGTCATCACCACAGTCATCATAATAAATTTGCTCATCAAAACTTGGGGGACAAAAAATATCATCTTCACCAAACATAGCATCCCCAAGCTTGTGGTCTTGCATATCGTTAGAATCATGGATATTCAAAGAATTCATACTAACAATATTTCTATCATGCTCATCATTAAAGGAACTCGCATTAAGCATTTTATAAATTCTTCCTCTAACAATTGAGCACAATTTTCCGAATCCTTATTTTCACGAAAGACATTATAAAGACGAAGCATATGAGGCAACCTAAACTCCATTTTTTTGTATTTTTTATTTTTATGAGACAAACTAAATATAACAGCAAATAAAAAGAATAACAAGTGAATGAAAATTTATGTGAAGTTACTTGGTAGTTGATGATGATATTCCCCGGCAACGGCGCCAGAAATCCTTCCTGATACTTGTGATCTGCGTTGGGTTTTCCGTGAAGAGGAACGGGTAATTGCAGCACAAAGCGGATAAGTATTTCCCTCAGTTATGAAACTAAGGTTTATCGAACCAATAGGATATCAATCCTCAACCGTGTTTAGCGGCTGCACACAAATGAACAAACAACTTGCACCCAACGCGGGCAAGAGGGTTGTCAATCCCCTTGATCTCGTTATTTGCAAGCGAATGAGTTGTGTAGATAATTGTTGATAAATATAAATTGCAAAATAAATAAAAAGTAAATAAAGGCAGCAAGATAAATATAGCATTTGCGAATATATAAGTGAATAGACCCGGGGGTCATAGTGTTCCCTAGCGACATCTCTCATGTATGCGGCATACGGTGGGTAAACAAATTACTATTGAGCAATTGATATAAAAGTGGATAGTTATGCGATCTTCACGGCAATGATCATGTATATATAGGCATATGTCCATAAGAAAATAGGCCGATTCCTGCCTGCACCTATTACTACTACTCCACTCATCGACCGCTATCCAGCATGCATCTAGAGAATTAAGTAAAACAGAGTAATGCTTGGAGAACGATGACATGATGCACAAGTAAACTCAAACAATATGAATAAACCCCATCATTTTATCCTTAGTAGCAACAACACAAAGACGCATCTTGTCCCCTACTTTGTCACTGGGATATAGAAACTCGCCAGGTTGAACCTACCACAACGCACCACTCCCACCGATGAAATACCAATCTACTTGGCCAAAGCATATCAATAGATCGGAGATCATTAGGAATCTATAATGATCATGCACATAAGAGATAATATAATTCAGAGTCATCTCAAATACTTTTCATGAATAATCTGAACATAAACCCACAATTCACTGGATCCCAACAAACACACCGCACAATAGGATTACATCGGATAGATCAAAGCGAAGATGCGATGACCATTGTATTAAACATCATAAGAGAGAGAGATTGCCATCTAGGTACTAGCTATGGACCCGTAGGTCTGTGGTGAACTACTCACAAATCATCATGAGGGCAGCAAGGTTGATGAAGAGGCCCTCCGTGATCGATCCCCCCTCCGACAGGGTGCCAGAACGGAGCTCCAGATGGCCTCACGACAGAACAGAGACTTGCGGCGGTGGAAAAAGGGTTTTGAGACTGCCTCCAGGGTTTTCATAATATTAGAGAATTTATCGGCCGAAGAGGGACGTCGGGAGGTGCCCGAGGGGGCCACCACATATCAGGGCGTGGCCCCCCCAGGGCGCACCCTGATCTGTGGTGGGGCCCTCATGCGCCTCCCGGCTTCCTTCCGAAGCTTCTAGGTCTTCATATAGTCTAGAAAAAATCATCAAAAAGTTTTGTGGAAATTGGACTTCGTTTGGTACAGTAAACCTGCAAAGGCAAAAACACGCAGAAAATAGCAACTGGCACTGGGCACTGGGTCAATAGGTTAGTGCTCAAAAATATTATAAATTGGTAAATAATGACCCAAAAAGTATCCTAGAATGATAATATATTAGCATGGAACAATCAAAAATTATAGATATGTTGGAGATGTATCAATGTCTACTACGCAACTTTATTCTTGTAGACTCTGGTGGGCCTCCAAGCGCAGAGTTTTGTAGGACAGTAGCAATTTTCCCTCAAGTGGGTGACCTAGGGTTTATCAATCCGTGGAAGGTGTAGGATGAAGATGGTCTCACTCAAACAACCCTGCAATCAAATACAAGAAATCTCTTGTGTCCCCAACACACCCAATACAATGGCAAATTGTATAGGTGCACTAGTTCGGCGAAGAGACGGTGATACAAGTGCAATATGGATGGTAGATATAGGTGTTGACACACAAACCCGTCACGCGTACCCTCGACGCCAGGGGTGATACACCGCAGCTCACGTCGAGGGAGGCCTGCCGGAAGCGCGATACGCAAGACAATCCGGCCGGCGCTTTTGAGACCCGACGCACCGCTTCTCCGGGATGGAACCCGTCGGGAGTCACGGATGGACGATGGGCTGCCTTAGGTCGGCCTAACCGCCCCTAGAGCCTCGTGTATTCGCCGTCCTGCAAGAACAAGAACAGACGAAGAACGAGAAGAAAAGATACAAGGGAGAGGGATAAAAGTAGGGTAAAAGATGTAGATGTGTTTGTTCAATTGTGTGTTGTTCAATCGGCCATCACCTCTTCTATTTAAGAGGGGGTTGGACTTCCCGTACAAGACACGGACCCAGATTTCCTTCCAAAGGGTCAAAAAACGCGTGTTAAACTCGGATTCTCCGAAATCTGCCCGAGTCTGCGCGGCGGCAAGCGGTAGTACCGTTGTTGAGCGGTAGTACCGGCCAAGCGGTAGTACCGCTTATGTGCACCCCGAGCGGTACTACCGAACGCTAGTGCCGCGCTATTTCCGCGCGGTGTTCCAGAAGTATTTTTTAAGCGGTAGTTGGCGCGGTAGTAAGTGCACGGTAGTACCGCTTGCGCGGTACTACCGCTTTGGGGAGCGATACTACCGCCCGTGTGTCCAGAAACTTTTTCTAAGCGGCAGTTCGAGCGGCAGTGAATCAACGGCAGTACCGCTTGCGCGGTACTACCGCCCCGAAGGCCGTTTTGACGATCGCTTCGGCCATGACTTGTCTTCGTGTCAAAAACTGGTGTTAACACATGCCCCCCTGTTTTTCGGTAAAGCTTGTGTGCCAAAAAATAATTTTCATTAGGCTTGTTCTAAGGACGATGTCAACACTCCATCAGCCATTTATATTCTTAGGGCGATAATCATATATCGGCCATGTCTGCTCATAGGGCGATAATCATATATCGGCCATGTTTGCTCTTAGGGCGATAATCATATATCGGCCATGTTTGCTCTTAGGCCGATAATCATATATCGGCCATTGCCTATTTAGGCTTCTTGCCACACACTTGGGTGGTACTTCTTCAAATATTTGCCATTAAGAGCTCGAGGCAGCAATGTTCCTTGCATGGATTTCACCAAATATGAATTTCTGGGAACTGTTCTTGTAATCCTGAAAGGACCTTCCCAGCTTAGAGACCACTTCCCGAACTTCTTATCCTTTGAACCGATCGGTAGAATCACCTTTATCGCACCATGCCTTGAGATTCTGTGCGCCCACAAAGCCTCGGACAATAGTTCATGCCATCTCCTTGGATTATCTTCAATCTTCTTCTTGATGAGCTTGATCAATATTTTATTGCTTGACTCAGCTTGTCCATTGGCTTGAGCATAATACGGAGAAGAATTGAGCAATCTTATCTTATATGATTCGGCAAATTCTTTAACTTAATGTGACAAGAACGATGAACCTTGATCCGTAGTTAATGCTTGAGGAATGCCGAATCTATGAATAATGTGCTCACTTATAAATTGAATTACCTCCGTATGTGTCATATTCTTGAGAGGTACTGCTTCAGACCATTTAGTGAAATAATCAGTTGCCACCAACACGAACCGATGCCCCTTTGAAGAGGAAGGATGAATTTCTCCAATAAAGTCTAATCCCCAACCTCTAAAAGGCCACGGCTTGATAATAGGATGTAACATGGCAGCAGGAGCCAACTGAATATCACCAAACTTTTGACAAGCTTCACATCTTTTATAATACCTGAAGCAATCATTAATCATCATCGGCCAATAAAACCCAGCACGTCGTAACAACCATTTCATCTTGGGGGCCGACTGATGAGTGCCACAAATTCCTTCATGAACCTCTCCCATAGCAACTCTTGCTTGGTCCTCGTCCAGACACTTCAAAAGAACATCTTCAACCGTTCGGCGATAAAGACCATAGTCTCTCATTGTATATTTAAAAGCCATGCGCCGAACAGCCCTGTCCACCCTTCCACTCGGATTGCACAAGTAATCAATAATGGGCTTCCTCCAGTCATGATTTTCACCTGCACTAGACTTATTGTTAGTGACCGAATCAGTGGGCTCTGGTTCGGCCTCTCCTATATTAGCAAGACATGACATCGGCTTTTGAGAGATATGAAACATGCCATGATCGACATGATAGCCGGATGCTTGTTGTGCCAACTCATTCGCTCTCCAATCATCATGTCTAGATATATGAGCAATGCTAAAATGATCCAAAGTAGAAATTATATCTAGACATTTATCAAGATAAACATTAAGTGATTCATCTAAACATTGAAAAACTTTGGATACTTGTTGTACTACTAATAACGAATCACCAAAAGCCTCAATATGTGTAGCACCTATGGCCAGCAACATCTCTAAGCCGAATAACAATGCTTCATATTCGGCTTCATTATTTGTGCAAAAATATTCTAAGCGGCATGAGGCTTCAAAAACAGCACCATGAGGAGATATGTAAACAATACCAACACCTTGGCCGTTGCTACAAACTGAACCGTCAAAATGTAATCTTCATGGCACTAACGAGACAAGGTTAATATTCATATATCATGCATGTCATAAATCCGATGCTCAATAATAAAATTAACAATGATTTGGCCTCTCATAAATTTGGAAGATTTGTAGGCCAAATTATATTAAGACAAAGCATAAGCTCACTCACCAATTTTGCTATGAATTGGTCGCAACATATTTTGAATGGCATCGGTCATAATATCTCAACTCCATGCAAGCATAACATAGGTATAAGTATAAATTTCCATGTGCACGGACCTTGTCTCACTCTCCAATCGAACTACGGACGATGTTAGAATACTACACCGGCCATGCATTGACATATTCTTAGGACGATAGATAAATATCGGCCATTACCATAAGGTCCATGTAAACTTCATCCACCAAAGCACGCATAGCCGAAATAAACAAATGAAATAACAAATCAAATATTTTGGCCTTTTTGGATTAGCAACAAATATGTAACTAACCAAATGTATAGTGATTTGGTAATACCCTCTTGTGATGTGGAAAATTATGTTGCATCCATGGATCGAAACAAATCCATGGAGGATAATTGATCATACCCGGGGATGAATTCCATGGCAAAGGCATCAATGGCATGGTTGAATAATAGGGGTGATGTGCTAACCGAAGATTTTGATGTTGTGATGCAAACCTTCGGCTTAATTGTTTGTCGCTTCCACCTTTCTTTACTTTTGTAACACTTGTTGCAATAGAAGGCTGGACATCATTCTTATTTTGACTGCTCCTCTTGGGAACCCATGCCATGTTCTTCTTTCTCAGTTCATGTGCACTAAGCTTTTGTAATTCCTTCTTTTGCCAATACGATAAGCCGAGTGGGCACCCCGGCTGCGATTTTGTTTGAAGTGGCAATCCTTGTTTTACCTCGTGCACTCTCAAGCTCTTTTCTTCAGATTTGGCATTTTTACTCTCAACAATTGATTGATTCATCTCATTGCCTTTACTAGCCAATGTCAACATCCCAACTGGCTCTTTTTCATTTGAGATCAAATCTGAAGTAGCACATTTACGACCATCTTTCTTGATCCGGTATACCTGCTTGACCACCTCTGTCTTCTTTCTTGAGCTCCGGACCGATTCATTATGATTGAAACGGTCTTTGACATGTGATTGTTCATCAAATGTTGATCCCTTTGGAGCTGCATAATGTTTGTGAGATGGTCTAAAATAAGAAGGAGAATGTGCACTTGAATCATACATGTCCCATGATGAATATGGATTTACATGAGCATAGGGAGGCATCCACGGCATTGGCATTGGTGGCCCAAAATAAGGATATGAATATGTTGCATTGAAGTTCTCATTTTGCCAATACCGATCCTCAGATTTGCGCCTAGGGGGTGATCTTGACGCTTTTGCATTAGTTGGCCGATAAGCAATCTTTTCCTCACTTATCTTCTGATATTTTTCCAATAGCTGCGTGAAAGTGACTTTCGGCTTTTTACTTTTGCGTTTACTTCGACCTTTGCTTTCTTTGGTTGTGCTTGCATCGATCATTGGATTTTCTTGTTGCCCCCCAGTGCTTGGCGTCTTCATTGTAGCTTCGACAGAACTCTCGCCCTCAACATTATGTTCTTTATGCTCTTCAACAACTTCTCGCCTTGAAAGCTTGATCCCGTCACCTACAGTTTTTACCTTCTCTTTAAATGGATCGGCTTGAAGCAACCGATGCAAAAACTTTTTGCCATCAGGACCAATTGGAATAGACTGGTCATCTCTCGGTGTTTCAACAAATCTCAATCGTCCTTTATCAATGGCCGATTTGACAATTTGACGAAACGTATTGCAATCCTCAAAATTATGTTTGAACGAATGATACAACCTACAATACATTCGTCTTTGGATAGATGGCTCGATATGGTGATCAAGAATTCTAATATAATTATTTTTCAGCAACAAATCAAAAATCTGATCACACATGTTTGTATTGAAGGTAAACACCTTGTTTTCTAGCCGGTCTTGGTGTGAGAACGGCTTTGGAGTTAAGCAAACGAATGGTTTAGATTTTGCATCACCCCATTCGGCTATGCATTGTGTTTTACAATCTATCTCCGATGTCTTTGGATAAGGTATTATACTAGCATCGGTTTTCTCAAAAGATTCAAGCCTTGGCTTTATGTTTCTGAAATCAGAACTGTTATAACATATATGTCTCATTTGAGACCAAATGCAAGCCAAGTATGGAATAAGCAAAGCTACCCAATTAGATATGAACTTTAAATAAAGCAATGGGGAAAGCCTGGGTTGCAATAATAAGTCACTATCGGTCTCCTCGAATGGTACAATGTGTTGACCGATATGCTTTATAACAATTTTGTCGCTAACAAGTAAATCACCCTTCTTCATTGGTCTTTCAAAAGTATTTATGATAATCTTTCCAATAGATGCATCAACAATAAAGTTGTGACCAAATCTAAAAATAGGTAAATCACTTGGTAGACATACCTCTTCAAATGTGTTGGGAGAGTGTGATGGTGGTGTGATATGAATAATAGCTTGCTCCACTATTGGATAACTCTCCAAGACCTTGTCGTCCTCTTTTTCTTGATTCCGTGCTTCATCTTTCGAATGATTACCAAGCGAACTTTGCTCAGCTGCATGCTTGTGTTCTTGATGTTCATCATTAACCAAATTTTGTTCGGCCATATCACTTTGTTCTTGATGCTCATCAATTTCTTTGGCACGGAACTCATAGGGCAGGAAATAGGTTCCCTCAACTTCAGAAAAATCAAGCACATCTGTTTTGTGCTTGCCATGACCTTTCTCAATGGTGCTTGCCTCTTTGGATTTGATAGATTCGGAACACACACTAGTTGATTCGGCTTTTCCAGCCGAAGAACTTTCACTCTTCGAATCATCATTCTTTTCATTGGTTCCTATAATTGGCAAGACTTCTTCTGTAGTTGATTCGGTACATGTAATGTTTGATTCAGCCTTTTCAATAACCGAAATAACTTTGTTATCCGAATCAATACTTTTCTCTTTTTGAATTTGCAAGGCTTCCCGCACTTGTCTAATTCTAGCCCACATCTCAGCTTGGCGAGCTTTAAATTTTTCATCTCAATTTCTATCCAATCCTCATGAGATTGCCCCCCAATGCTTTGAGACTCTTTCGGCAATGAGATATCGCCGAAATTCTGTAATTGTGTAGGGGGAACATGATATGCCACGGTAGTAGGTGAAGGCATTTGTGCTCCTGCAGAAGTTTCACTTATTCGTCCTTGACCGTGAAGGTGCGGAGCCGAATTATGGACATCAATAGTTGCGTATGGTGCCAAAAATTAGTAGCATGAGGTGTAGCATATGATGGTTGAGGGTAATTGGCTGAATAACTAGTAGTAGCATGGCCAATTCCCCTATCCACCGGCATGTTTGGATTAACATATTGCAAGTTAGTTGCCGATGAATAAACGGGTGAAACACTTTGTTGCATGCTATTGGAAATTCCTACACGAGGTGTTTCAACTTGATTAACTGAACTCATCATGTTGTTCATCGGCATATAGATTTGTGGGGTTGCCGATGCATGAGAACTCAAAATTATTCGTCGGTAGTCATCAAAGAGTTTATAAAGTGTGTTAGAAAAGCGATCCTCTACCGGCTTATGCTCGTAGTTATATGGAATATAACTAGAGCTAGCCGATACAGCATGCCCGTCAACACCGACGCAAGGGCCATTGGCATCTACGTAAGCCGGTTGATGATACATGTTACCTCTGTAGATTGCCGCCTCTTGATGATACGCTCCTCGAAGTAAGAACGGGCTGGAGACCGTTCGACGCTTCGTCCCCAGCGGAGTCGCAAAAAAGTGTGTTGACACACGAACGCGTCACGCATACCCTCGACGCCGGGGGTGATACACCGCAGCTCACGTCGAGGGAGGCCTGCCGGAAGCGCGATACGCAAGACAATCCGG
Organism: Elymus sibiricus; assembly: GCA_039707655.1. Lineage (NCBI taxonomy): Eukaryota > Viridiplantae > Streptophyta > Magnoliopsida > Poales > Poaceae > Elymus > Elymus sibiricus. The sequence goes on along the minus strand of CM077673.1, from coordinate 380,209,123 downwards.
CCGGCGCTTTTGAGACCCGACGCACCGCTTCTCCGGGATGGAACCCGTCGGGAGTCACGGATGGACGATGGGCTGCCCTAGGTCGGCCTAACCGCCCCTAGAGCCTCGTGGATTCGCCGTCCTGCAAGAACAAGAACAGACGAAGAACGAGAAGAAAAGATACAAGGGAGAGGGATAAAAGTAGGGTAAAAGATGTAGATGTGTTTGTTCGATTGTGTGTTGTTCAATCGGCCATCACCTCTTCTATTTAAGAGGGGGTTGGACTTCCTGTACAAGACACGGACCCAGATTTCGTTCCAAAGGGTCAAAAAACGCGTGTTAAACTCGGATTCTCCGAAATCTGCCCGAGTCTGCGCGGCGGCAAGCGGTAGTACCGTTGTTGAGTGGTAGTACCGGCCAAGCGGTAGTACCGCTTATGTGCACGGTAGTACCGCCCGAGCGGTACTATCGAACGCTAGTGCCGCGCTATTTCCGCGCGGGGTTCCAGAAGTATTTTTTAAGCGGTAGTTGGCGCGGTAGTAAGTGCACGGTAGTACCGCTTGCGCGGTACTACCGCTTTGCGGAGTGGTACTACCGCCCGTGTGTCCAGAAACTTTTTCTAAGCGGCAGTTGGAGCGGCAGTGAATCAATGGCAGTACCGCTTGCGCGGTACTACCGCTTTGGAAAGCGGTACTACCGCCCCGAAGGCCGTTTTGACGATCGCTTCGGCCATGACTTGTCTTCGTGTCAAAAACTGGTTTCAACAATAGGTTTTTGTAATCTGAAAAATATAAAAACAGCAAGGTAACAAATAGTAAACAACGAGCAAAACGTTATATAAATGCTTGGAAATAAGGCCTAGGGTTCATACTTTCACTTGTGTAATCTCCCAACAATGCTAACGTAGTTGAATCATATGATCATCCATCAACGTGCAACAAAGAATCACTCCAAATTTCCTATCTAGCGGGGAATAATGAGATGAAATTGGCGTAGGTAGTACAACCACCTCAAAGTTATTCTTTCCAATCAATCTTTTCAGCTATTCCTATAAGTGTCACAAACAGCCCTAGAGTTTGTACTAAAATAACACCAATGGCACATATCAATCCACCCTAATGTCACCTAGATACTCCAATGTCACCTCAAGTATCCGTGGGTAAATTATGCGACAGGCATCAAACAATTTCAGATCTATCATATTCAATCCAACACAAAGAACTTCAAGGAGCACCCCAAGATTTCTATCAAAGAACGTAGGACAAGAACGTGTATCAACCCCTATGCATAGATTACCCCAATGTCACCTCGGGAATCCGCAAGTTGAGTACCAAAACATACATCAAGTGAATCAATAGAACACCCCATTGTCACCACGGGTATCCACATGCAAGACATATATCAAGTGTTCTCAAATCCAATAGTCAATCCAACATAATGAGATCTCGAAGGGAAAGATTCAATTCATCACAACAAGATAACAAGGGAAACACACCATATGATCCAACTATATTAACAAAGCCCATGATACATCAAGATCATGACATCTCAAGAACATGAGAGAGAGAGAGAGAGATTGAACACGTAGCTACTAGTACATACCCCCGGCCCCGAGGGTGAACTACTTCCCTCCTCATCATGGCCTCTGCCGGGATGATGAAGATGGCCACCGGATGATGATTTCCATCTCCGACGGTGTACTTGAAAGGCTCTAGATTGCTTTTTCATCGATACAGAGTGTTGTGGCGGCGGAGGGGAGAGTCTCTCTTTATTTCTGGGGTTTCTGGGATTTATAGGATTTTTCAGCGTTGGAATCACGCGCAACGGAGCCACATCGGCCCCACAAGCCATCAGGGCGCGGCCTAGGGGGGTCACGCCCTATTGGCTTGTGGCCTAGAGGTGGCTCCCCTTCGGTGGTTCTTCACTCCAGCATTTCTTATTTTCTCGAGAAAAAATCTTAAAAAATATTTGTGCGATTCCGAGAACTTTCATTTTCTGCACAGAAGCAACACCACGGTAATTTCGCTGAAAACAGCATCAGTCTGGGTTAGTTCTAAATAAATCAAATAAAGTGCATCAAAATCATATAAAAGTATTGTAAACATAGGCAAATATGGCATGAATACTTCATAAATTATCATGGGTTACTAGTAGTGTTTATTACATCTTGTAGTTGATGCTTGTTGGATTACTTAGTGAAAGTTATTATGTTCAGATCCTTAATCTCCATTATTATACCTCTGATCTTGAACATGTTGATGAGGTGTGAGTAGTTACTATTGTTCCTGAGGACATGGGAGAAGTCTTGTTATAAGAAATCTTGTGAAGTTGGTATTCGTTCGATATTTTGATGATATGTATGTTGTTACTTCTCTTAGTGGTGTCATGTGAACGTCGACATGACACTTCACCATGTTTTCTTTTTTTTCCGTGCAATAAAAAAATGACCCAAAAATAAAAATTCTTAGAATGCCCTGAAAATTTTACACGATTTTTTCCGAATATTTATGAATTTCTGGTGCAAATAATTCCAGAGGGGGGTGCACCTGGTGCCCACAAGACACCAGGGCGCGCCAGCACCCCCAGGCGCGCCCTGGTGGGTTGTGGTCCCCACGTGGGTACCCTCACTTATCTGTTTAGCCCACATCATCCCCTACCAATAGAAAAAAATCACCACAGCCACCATTCCCGTGTTCTTGCTCTCAAACTCGCGGATTTCGATCTCTTATCTCGGAGCTCCGTTTCTGAAATTGTTTGGAGGGATTGCTACTTGGTATGTGACTCCTCCATTGCACCAATTAGTTTTGATTTAGTGGGTTATTTTTAGAGTAATTAGCTTCTCTTGGTGCTGTTGTAGATGAGCTTGCATGTTGAATTCTTAGAGTTCTAAGTAGTATGAATGCTCAATATGTCCTCTATGCATGCTTGGGAGAAGTTGCTAACAATCTTACAAAGTTTTGTTGATAAATATTTGTGGACTAAAATTTTTTAGAATTTTTATAGGAATAAAAATGCAATTCTTTAGGAGTTCTTTGAGGAGATCCTCGGAAGCCTCATCAAGTGGAAGCTCGGTTCGACAATCTTATGTTGAGCCAAGCAAAAGCTCGATGCGAGATGCCGCCACCAAATCATGCTTGTGGACGTGCGACGAGTTCATGGAAGGTGCATGTATTAAAGAGGAATTTGACCAATTTATCCACAATACAAAGCTTGCTCCCTTCATCGCCGATACGTGCCCCCAACACCTCGAACTGACGAAAACCTTAACAAAGAAATTTAAATATTTTTCTCGTGAGTCTACAGTTTCATTCAACCTGTATGACCGCTCCTTCACCATGCCGTTAGAAATGTTCAGTGAAGCATGCAAACTTCGATATTGGGGTTCTCTCGATGAACCAACAAAATCTGAATATGAGTCATTTTTAGTTAATCTTTGCTTTTGTGAAAATAGGGGGGTAACACAAGGGAGAATTAAGAGCATCCATTTCCCATCGATACAATACTTTGCGCTCTTTAACGGTAAATGTATCGTAGGCAAACAAGATTGTAGCACACTGTGTGCTCATGATTTGAGTCTCTTACACACTACCATAACTGGGAATAAGTATTATAATCTTGGTGCAATTGTTGCACGGAGACTGCAGCTCAACGTTGCTAATGGTAATTTTTATGGAGGAATTTATGCCTCCCGTGTAGCGGAGAGATTAAATGTCTCACCATGGCCTAATGACCCCATCTTACCTACTCAGTATTTAGACTTTGATGCCATGAAGCGTCATAAGTTCCTTATAGGTACGACCACCAACTACACTTATAACTTGAGATTTAATAAAAAAACGTTGTGCCTATGGCTTTGCCTGCTCCTGCTCTTTTTGATTTTCACAGTAGGGGAAGATACTATGTCCTTGAGAGTGAAGCCCATGCGTACAATGCGGAGGTTGAAGCTGCCAGGAGGGCCGCGGAGTTTGCACCGAGGGCCTCGGTGAGCTAGTTGCTTATGTTATTGTTATGAGCTAATATAATTTATAAGAGTTATTGTTGGCATGGTTAGTCATAATCTTTGCTGAAAACCTGGGTGCTTCTTAAGCATATATATGTAAACAAGAACAAAAGAGTTCATAAAAGTTTTTCTTTATCACTTTCAGTTTGTCAACTGAATTGCTTGAGGACAAGCAAAGGTTTAAGCTTGGGGGAGTTGATACGTCTCCAACATATCTACTTTTTCTCACTCTTTTGCCCTTGTTTTGGACTCTAATTTGCATGATTTGAATGGAACTAACCCGGACTAACGCTGTTTTCAGCAGAACTACCATGGTGTTGTTTTTGTGCAGAAATAAAAGTTCTCGGAATGGAACAAAACTTTTTGGAGAATTATTTCAGAATATATAAGAATTATTGGAGCCAAAATCCACCGAAGAGGGGGGCCAGGGTGAGCAGCACCCACAGGGCACGCCAGGCCCCCTGGGCGCGCCCTGGTGGGTTGTGCCCACCTCGTGGCCCCACTGACCCTAATTCCGCCACTATAACTTCCTATTTTCGGTGAAAAAAATTAGAGAGAAAGTTTCATCGCGTTTTACGATACAGAGACGCAGTCACCTCCTGTTCTTCATCGGGAGGCCAGATCTGCAGCCCGTTTGGGGCTCCGAAGAGGGGAATCTTCGGTCTTCATCATCACCAATCCTTCTCCATCGCCAATTCCATGATGCTCCCCACCGGGAGTGAGTAATTCCTTCGTAGGCTTGCTGATCGAGGAGGAGTTGGATGAGATTCATCATGTAATCGAGTTAGTTTTGTTAGGGCTTGATCCCTAGTATCCACTATGTTCTGAGATTGATGTTGCTATGACTTTGCTATGCCTAATGCTTGTCACTAGGGCCCAAGTGCCATGATTTCAGAACTGAAATGTTTATGTTATCATCTCTACATCCATGTTCTTGATCCGATCTTGCCTAGTCATATGCACCTATTACGTGTTATGATCCGTCCACCCCATAGTGACAATATTTGGGATACTTCGCGGTGATGACCGTCGTTTGAGGAGTTCATGTATTCACCATGTGTTAATGCTTTGTTCCGGTTCTCAATTAAAAGGAGGCCTTAATATCCCTTAGTTTTCTTATGGACCCCGCTGCCACGGGAGGGTATGACAAAAGATGTCATGCAAGTTCTTTTCCATAAGCACGTATGACTATTTATGGAATACATGCCTACATTACATTGATGAGCTGGAGCTAGTTCTATGTCGCCCTAGGTTATGACTGTTATATGATGAATATCATCCAACGAGTTCAACGATCCAGTGCCTAAGAGCTTTCCACTTATTGTTCTTGCTAAGTTACTATTGCTGCTACTATTGTTCCAAATGCTACAAAACTATTACCACTACTGTTACTGCTACTGTTACTGTTGCTACTGCTATCAAACTGTCATATTACTGTGCTACCGATCACCTTGCTGCAGATATTTAATCTCCAGGTGTGGTTGAATTGACAACTCAGCTGCTAATACTCTCAAGTATTCTTTGGCTCCCCTTGTGTCGAATCTATAAATTTGGGTTGAATACTCTACCCTCGAAAACTGTTGCAATCCCCTATACTTGTGGGTTATCAGTCAACCCAAAAGTAATGTCGTAAATCATAAAAGATTTTTTATTTTGTTGGTAGGTGAAGCTAGGTGGTATATATTTGGCGATAATGTAATTAGCATAATCCACATACCAAGAAGTACTATGTGAAGCATTTATAACAGCAAGTTGCTCATCAGAAAAATTATCATCAATAGGCAGTGGGTCATCAAGAACATTTTCCATCCTAGACAAGTTATCTGCTACATGGTTTTCAGCTCCCTTCCTATCAACGATATGCAAGTCAAATTCTAGAAGTAAAAGCACCCACCTAATAAGTCTAGGCTTAGGATCTTTCTTTTCCATAAGGTATTTAATAGCAGCATGATCAGTGTGAATAGTTACTTTGGAATCAACAATATAAGGTCTAAATTTATCACATGCAAACACAACCGCTAAAAACTCCTTCTCGGTGGTAGCATAATTTCTTTGAGCATTGTCTAGGGTCTTAATAGCATAATGAATAACATTCAGTTTCTTGTCTACTCTTTGCCCTAGAACAGCACCAACAGCATAATCACTAGCATCACACATAATTTCAAATGGTAGATTCCAATCAGATGGTTGGACAATAGGTGCAGAAATCAAGGCTTTCTTAAGTATTCCAAAGGCTTCTACGCAATCATCATAAAAACAAAAGGAATATCATTTTGAAGAATATTAGTTAGTGGCCTAGAAATCTTTGAGAAATCTTTGATGAAACGCCTATAGAAACCAGCATGACCAAGGAAACTTCTTATACCTTTGATATCTTTAGGACGTGGCATTTTCTCAATTGCATCAAGTTTAGCTTTGTCTACCTCAATGCCTCGTTCAGATATCATGTGCCTAAGTACTATACCTTCATTCACCATAAAGTGGCACTTCTCCAATTCAAGACAAGATTAGTTTCTTCACATCTCTGCAAAAGTCGACCAAGATTGCTCAAGCAATAATCGAAAGAAGTACCACAAAAAAATCATCCATGAGAACCTCAAAAATCTTTTCACAAAAATCAGAGAATATAGCATTCATACATCTTTGAAAGTTAGCAGGTGCATTGCATAAACCAAAAGGCATATGTCTATAAGCATAAGTTCCAAAAGGGCGTGTGAAAGTAATTTTCTCTTGGACTTCTTTTGACACATGTATTTGAGAGAAACCAGAATATCCATCAAGAAAACAAGAATGTGTATGCTTATATAGCCTTTCTAACATTTGATCGATAAAAGGCAAGGGTTAATGATCTTTTCTAGTAGCTTTGCTTAATTTCCTGAAATCAATTACCATCCTATAACCAGTTACGATTCTTTGTGGGACAAGTCCATTTTTATCATTAGGAACAACATTTATACCTCCTTTCTTAGGAACACAATGAACAGGACTTACCCATCTACTATTAGCAATAGGATAAATTATACTTGCCCCCAACAGCTTTAGTATTTCAGTTCTTACCACTTCCATCATCTTACGATTTAAGCGGCGTTGATGATCAGCGACAGGTTTAGCATCTGGTTCCATATTAATCTTGTGATGACATAGAGTGGGACTAATGCCCTTAAGATCATCAAGAGTATATCCAATAGCAGCCATGTGCTTCTTCAGGGTTTTAATTAATCTCTTCTCTTCATGCCCTGAAAGGTTAGCACTAATAATAACAGGATGTATCTTCTTTTCATCAAGATAAGCATATTTCAAAGTATCAGGTAATGTCTTTAACTCAAACACGGGATTACCCTTGGGTGCAGGAGGATCCCCTAATGTATCAACATGCAAGTTGTGTTTGACAATACGTGTTTGTCTAGAAAGTATATCATCTAACTCATTTCTGTCATTCATATGCATATCATTCTCTTGGTCTAGCAAATATTGTTTTAGTGGATCAGTGGAGGCATGACAGTAGAGGCAAGACCAATTATTTCATCCTTACTAGGTAATTCTTTTTCATAATGTTTTCTGCCGGACTTAGAGAAATTAAATTCATGAGACTCATCACGAAAGCTTACCTTGACTTTCTCACTAACACAATTAATTTCAGCATTAACAATATTCCAGAAAGGTCTACCAAATATAATGGGACAAAAACTATCTTGGTGTGAACCAAGTACTAAGAAATCCGTAGGGTACTTTACTTTTCCACACAAGACCTCAACATCTCTAACAATCCCAAGAGGTGCAATGGTGTCTCTGTTTGCAAGTTTAATAGTGACATCAATATCTTCAATCTCAGAGGGTGCTATGTCATTCATAATTTCTTGGTACAGGGTAAAAGTTATAGCACTAACACTAGCACCAATGTCACATAAGCCATAATAACAATGATCTCCGATTTTAACAGAAACAACAGGCATACCAGTAACTGGTTTATTTTTATCTAACTCATCTTGCTTGTTTCTAAAGGTTTTGCAATTCTAGCTGCTTCATCACAGAAATAGATAACCTGACCATCAATATTATCATCTAGGAGATCTTTGACCATAGAAATATTAGGATCAACATTTATTTGTTCAGAGGGTTAAGGTGTTCTAATATAACTTTTATTAACCACTGTTGCAGCTTTAGCATGTTCCTTAATCCTAACGGGAAAAGGAGGTTTCTCAATGTAAGCGGTGGGCATAACTGGATCAACATGATAAACAATTTTTCTCTTTAACTTTAACAGGATCCTCTAACGGTTTTTAAATAGGTGGATGATATTTAAACCACTTCTCCTTAGGGAGATCAACTTGAGTAGCAAATGATTCACAGAAAGAAGCTACTGTCTCGGAGTGATCAAGCCCATATTTATTGCTAAACTCATGGAAAATATTTAACAGAATCAAACTTAAGCTTTATACCTCACTCTTTACCTTGGTCGAATTCTCAATCTTTAGAGTTGTGCTTAATTCTTTCCAGAAGATCCCATTTGAATTCAATAGTCCTCTTCATGTAGGAACCGGAAGAAGAAGAATCGAGTAGTAATTGATCATCATGAGAAAGCCGAGCATAATTTTTTTGTATAATCACTTCCCTTGAGATCTCATGGTTGGGGCAAGTGTGCATCATTGATTTAAGCCTCCCCCAAGCTTGAGCAATGCTTTCTCCTTCACAAGGCCAAAAATTATATATAAATTTCGGATCACGATGGACTAGATGCATAGGATAAAACTTTTGATGAAATTCCAGCTTCAACGATTCCAGACCCATGATCCAATATCATCCAATAGCATGTACCACATTAGTGTTTTTTCCTCCAAATATAAAGGGAAAACCTTCGTCTTAAATTTGTCTCCAAATAAACCCGCAAGCTTAAACAATCCACAAATCTCATCTACATATATCAAGTGGTAATCAGGATGAGTTGTACCGTCATAAGGACTAACCAGTAGTTTCTCTAACATACCCGAAGGAATCTCATAATAAATATTTTCAGTAGGTTAAGTAGGTTGAAGGTCAACCTTTTCCACTTCCGTTCGAGGCGAAGATGCCCCGAACAAGCCACTCAAAGGGTGACCATCCATAGTAATAAGCAATTGTAAATTTCAGCACGTATCGCAAATGTTTCTTTACCAAGTTGCCACTTACCAGAGGCGCTTCACTCCCCGGCAATGGTGACATAAAAGAGTCTTGATGACCCACAAGTATAGGGGATTAATCGTAGTCCTTTTGATAAGTAAGAGTGACGAACCCAACGAGGAGCAGAAGGAAATGATAAGCAATTTTCAGTAAGGTATTCTCTACAAGTGTTGCAAGTAACAATGATAGATAGTTTTGTAGCAAAGCAATTCATAGCAAGTGACAAGTAGCAATAGTAACAAAGGTGCAGCAAGGTAGCCCAATCCTTTTTATAGCAAAGGATAGGCCTGAAAGTACTCTTATATTAAGCAAGCGCTCCCTAGGACACGTGGGAATTTCTGTCTAGTCATGTTCATCATGTTGAGTTGATTCGCGTTTGTTACTTTGATAATTTGATATGTGGGTGGACCGGTGCTAAGGTGTTGTTCTTACTTGAACAAGCAACATACTTATGATTACCCCCTCTCACAAGCATCCACAACTACGATAGAAGAATTAAGATAAATCTAACCATAGCATGAAACGTGTGGATCCAAATCAACCCCTTATGAAGTAACGCATAAACTGGGGTTTAAGCTTCTGTCACTCTCGCAACCCATCATCTACTTGTTACTCCACAATGCCTACCCTTATGTCCATAACATAGTGAAGTGTCGTGTAGTCGACGTTCACATGACACCACTAAGAGAAGCAACAACATACACATCATCAAAATATCGAACAAATACCAACTTCACATGATTACTTATAACGAGACTTCTCCCATGTCCTCTGGAACAAAAGTAAATACTCACACATCATCAACATGTTCAAGATCATAGGTGTAATAATGAAGATCAAGGATCTAAACATAATATCCTTCACCAAGTAAACCAACAAGCATGAACTACGAGATTTAATCAACACTACTAGTAACCCACAGGTACCAATCTGAGGTTTTGAGACAAAGATTGAACACAAGAGATAAACTAGGGTTTGAGATGAGGTGGTGCTGGTGAACATGTTGATGAAGATTGATCCCACAAAGGAGGAAGCATTGGTGATGACGATGGCTTCGATCTCCCCCTCCCGGAGGGAAGTTTCCCCGGCAGAATCTCTTTGTCGAAGATCAAAAGGGCCTCTGCCCAGGTTAGCGTCTCTAGACGGCTGTGCTTCTGTTCGCACACGAACACGTCAACGTGTACCCGCAGAGCCGGGGGAGATGCTCCGCAACTCGCCCTGCAGGAGGCCGGCTTACAGCGTGATACGCAAGACAGCAAGCCAACGCTTTTGAGACCAGACGCCCCGGTTCCTCGGGAGGGACCCCGTCGGAGGAAGCCGGCGACGATTGGCTGAACCGGGTCGATTCGCTCGCCCCCGGCTCGGTTGTCGATATCCGATGAACTTACGCGAAGTCGCCGAATAACGGAAGCATGAACAAGGGTTAAGGGGTAAAAAGTAGGGTGTATTGATATGTCGATTGTTTGCTTGATTCAATCAGCCATCACCTCTTACATATATATGAGGTGGCTGGACTTCCCGTGCAAGTAAGAGACTCCTACACGGATTACAAGTTACAATCAGAGTCGGTTTCTAGCCCTAACTAGGTAAGGCACCCGCCGGGGCCGTCTTGGGCACGGACTCTTTGTTGGGCCGGTTTACAGCGTGAGTCGCCAAAAATGTGGGCCGGCCTTGGTCTTCTGAGTCCATCCTTAGCTCCTCGCAGTCAGCTTTCCCTCTCCTGAGCCATAGAGCCGGCTTATAGAGCCGGCTTTCTGAGTCGCCCTTTGCTCTGTGGCTTCCTGAGTCGCCCTTCGCTCTTGGCTTCCTGAGTCGCCCGTTGCTCTCCTGCATTGACGTCAGTTCACTTTGCTTCGTGATCCACCGCCTTGCTGGTCAGCCGCCTTGCCGGGTCTCGATGGGCACGGTACTACCGTTCTGGGCACGGCTAAGTGCCGCTCTACTTCCGCTCGGGGGTCCAGAAGTATTTTCTTAAGCGGTAGTAGAGCGGTAGTAAATACGCAGTAGTACCGCTCGAGAGGCTGTCTTGATGGCTTGTAGGTTAATATCTACCGGGTCATCGTCACCTGCCGAGTCTCAGCCTTGCCAGCCTTTGATAACTCTGTGAACTGGGGCATAACACTATGATCAACGGCCCTTAAACATCACCGGTTCAACAAGCTAGTGGCAGCTCATCGTCTTTGTCAAAGTCGCCAGCATGGTGGAGCCGCTTCCATGATGAGCCGGTTCTGCCGGGTTACTGGCCGGCTTAATCATCTTGTCAAGCCGCCCAGCTATTGCTCGCCGATTCACTGCTACGCTGTCGTGGTATTTTCACGGCAGATGTCCTCATAGGACTTGATCTCGAAGCCATCGCGTAAGTAGTAGACCGAAGGGGTTAAACGAGGAACACGGGAGGCAGGGTTTACCCAGGTTCGGCCCCTCTCGTGGAGGTAAAAGCCTACTCCTGCTAGATGTATTGAAGATCTTGATTACAAGGGTTTTGGAACTTGTCTAGCCCTAGCTCTCGAAAGGTTTCAACGTGATCCCTCAAGCCCCAGGGCTCCCCCTTTATATATAGGCAGAGGTCCGGGGCTTACATAAGAGTCCGGGTCGGGATAGCAATCCGAGCCCAACTCTCCTTTACTTGTTTCCTAAGTTATACCTCGAGGCGGTTTGCACATACCGCCTCTCACGGCGGGTCTCGGGCCGGCCCTTCCTTGGGCGGCTCTTCTTCTGGGCCTCTTGAGAACGCTCCGGCCCACCTGGCCCACCTTCCATAAAAATCCCCAGAACCCGGCCCTAAACGGGCGGGTCTCACCGAAAGATACTTCCCTGACATTAGCCCTCAGGTTGACTTGAACTGGTTCTGGACAACCTTGTCTTCATACAAACCTGTCTTTGACATTTGGCGAGTCTCCGCAGAACCCGCCACTTCTGAATATTTCTTAATTGTTTTTCTTTTAAACCTGTTCGCCTTCCTCCTCTCTCTGCTCGAGCCGCCGCAGCCCCATTCTGCATCACGAGCTCATCAGCCACCGGAGGGGACTCAGCTTCAACGCACCCCCGTCGCCGTCTGCAACCGCGCCGCGTCTCCATCAGATTTCAGGTACCCATTATTCTTTCTCCTCCTAGGGTTCCGCCATTATCATAGCTCAAGCTCCGCCTCGTTTTCTCCATGGTCGCCGGCCACATCTTGATGCTTCCAAGGCATAGAAAACAGCGCCGTTGATTCCCCCTTAAACTCTGGAGTCAATCTTGCATAAAAACAGATCTAAGAAAAACCCATCTGTGATGACCTGCTGCTGCCTTACGAACAGTAACCAGAACTGCTTTTTTCCTCATTTTTACAGACTTCTTGATCCAAAATTTCACCTCCCTCGGTAAAAAGCTGTTATTGCAGACTTAGTAAAAAAATTCGCCTCGCCGAGCAGCTCTCACTTGTGGCGACTTATGTAAGCCGCCGTATATATTTAATGATTTTTCCAACCATATGTCTCAGACCCTAGAAACATAATCAAACTGCCGTCTTTCATTTCTTGTAGCATCCCTTACTTTGTGCCGAAAGCCGCTAACTCAACCCTTTGCTCCATTAACTAGGATGACAAAGAAAACAATTGAATGCAACTGGGTTCCTTCTGAGATCACCAAAGATTTTCTCAAAAATGCCATTCAGACAGGCATACTGAAAGGAGCTACTAACTGCCGACTTGCAAGAGGCGAATGTCCCCCAACGCCTAAAGAAGGAGAAGTTATTATATTCCTTGATCATGTGGAGAGGGGATTTTCCCCTCCCGGCTCCAAGTTCTTTAGGGACCTTCTGCACTTCTATGGGCTGCATCCACAAGATCTTTCTCCCAATTCAATTGTCAACATGAGCCAATTTGCAGTGATATGTGAAGCTTATCTTCAGATAGAACCTACAGTTCTATTGTTTCGGGAATGCTTCTATGTCAACAAACAAACTGAGACCGCCCAAGGCCGTCATCAAGAGCTCGGTGGCGTTTCTTTCCAGAAGCGACGAGGGGTCACCTTCCCTGGAGCTGATCTGCTAAGCCACCCCAAGGGCTAGGGCAGGTCTTGGATATACTGTAAGGCGCCGGTTCCTGAAGGAGAACACCCACTGCCGGGTTTCAGGCCAGGGCGCTTGGATCACAAAAAGAAATACCCTCCCAGGCCTACACCAGCGGAACAAGCAGAGCTGAAACCTTGGATGGATAAAATATCTGCCTTGGCCGCCAACGGCCTGGAAGGAGCCGATTTAATCCGTTGCTGGCTGTCATGGAAGATCCAGCCACTAGGTCTCCGGAATAAACTGATGCATGAATACTCCGGCTTACAGGATCCGCAAAGGATCAGTGCCACGGACATCTCCTTGTCGTCTGTAATTAATCAGATGAGAATTATTGTCAACTTACCAGACAAATACACTGGCGAGTTTGGCTTGGCGCCTTTCACCAAAACTAACCTGCCACCAGCAGTAAGAAACTTTCAAGCAATCTCTTATTTTTCTGTTTAAACTTTCATATCATGAAAACCTTTTCCCTGATAAACCACAGGCAGATAGCTCCTTCTGGCAAGCGAGGCCGATGTTGAAAGAAATAGCTACGAAGGGCCAGAAGAAGACGTGGAAAAGAACCGTTGCTAAGAAGAAGAAGCATAATACCATCAATCCTTTAGAGGTGGATCCGTCCATCTTAGAATCCTCTAAAGATGAGTCAGAGGCAAGTACATAACTTGAATCAATCTGTCTTTCATCTGCAACTTTCTGCTGATAACTTTAATCTGTACCTTTCCAGGACGAAGAAGAAGAGGAAGACCAGGCTGAAACTGAGGTAACTTCAACCTTGCCTGACTTTGATATTCATAAACCTAGGAAAAACAGAGTTGCTGTGAGAAAATATCCTTTTTCTCATCCTTTTGCTCGTTTGGACCCATATTATTCATGGAAGACGTCTCAGCACACCGAGCTCCGCCAAACTGATTGTGGCGGCTCTAGCACTGGTATGGGCGGGTCTGACGCCGATGCGGGCGGCTCTCATAAGCGCCCTCGTGAGGTACTTCTTCACCAGACTCTTCTGTTTCCCAAAGCCGGCTTGTTTAAACGACCTCTTAATCCCGAAGATCCGGACTATCAGGAAACATCCTCTGATGATGCCGCCTCAGAGTCGCCAGATACGGCTTTTGTTATTAAAGCAGGGTAAAGATACAATCACCCTTATTCTCACTCCTCTTACATAAAGCAAAAGATAATACTTATTGAGGTCTTTGTCAAAAATGCAGGGTTACCTCCAAGAAACTAAAACCCACAACTTCTGCCTCGTCTCCGCCTCCTGAAGGTTCTGAAGACCCGGCCAAAGACACAGAGGAAAGGGACAATGATCCTCCTCTGCCAGATGTTTCCACCGCTCCAGAGACTCAGGTTTCTTTAGAACCAGATATGGCAGCGCCGGCTGCTAACATTGAACAACAGCCGGATACTATTATACCCTCCTTCGATATTGAAGAGGGTACTATTGCTACTGCCACTGCCACCGCCCCAGACTCATCGGCGGCTTTGGGCAAATCTTCCTTTGAAGCCACGTCTTCTAAAGAGAAGAATAAATTAGATCTCTCCTCCTTGAAGAGTGCTGATTTAAATGACCTTCATGAAGCCCTTCAGACTCGACTACTTGAGAGTCAAGAGATTGCCAAAACCTTGGCCAACAAACCCAAGGTGAGTCATAATTTATTTATGACCCTTATTAGTCGCCCAAACCTGCATATTACTGATTTCATAGCTGTATGAAGGTTTGTAAGTTTATATCTTTTAAAATACGTAAATACGCATATGTAATCCCCAAGAGTCGGCTGTCTTCTTGAAACAGCCGGGTCTTAAGTAGAAGGAAGAACCACGTGTTTAAATGGAGGAAAGAACCACATGTTTAAATAGAGCAAAGAACCACATGTAGTCCCCAAGAGTCGGCTGTCTTCTTGAAACAGCCGGGTCTTAGAGCAAAGAACCACATGTATCCGGGTCTGAAATGATTCCCTCTATTAAATGACAATTCTTTGCAGAAAAACTTCGGGATTGCATTAGCCCCCAAGTGCCATGTAGATTACTTGTAATCTGTATGGAACTTGACTTGTATGAATAATCTGATTTCCTTTCTTTCCGGTTCAATTATCTTCCCTTCACACTCAGCTGGCCGACTGTCAAAAAGAGCTGAAAACTGAACAAGAGCTGAGAGTCGCCGCTGAAGAAAGGGTTAAGACTCTGGAGAAAGCCGCGTCTAAGGCGGCCACCAAGTTGGCCACTTTGACCGCTGAGCATGAGAAGGAGAAGCAGTCCCTTGTTCAACGTGCTAAAGATGCTGAAGGCTGCCTGAAGACTGTTTCTGATGAACTCTACGGACTAAAATCGCACATCCAGCAAATGAGCAGCGCTATCTTCGGTAAGTCGCCCGTTTATAATCCTTATTTTTATAACCTTGATAACCCTGACACCCTTCTTTTGCAGGTCCTAGAAGCGATAAGCTGACGAAAGAACCAGTAATGCAGCTCAAGGCGGCTTATAACTTCCTTGAACAGCTATATACTGGAAGTCGGCGGGCTATTCAAGCTGCCTTCTATGGAAAAGAAAATCCATCCACCATCAAGGAAATCCTGAAGATTTTATCCACTCTGCCTGCTCAGCTGCAGATCATGAAAGAGTCCAGCGCCCGCATCGCCACTATGCACACCATGGCCCGCGCTAAAGCTCATTACGAGGATTTAGAACTTTCAACTTTAGTTGGTGGCTTTCCCGAAACTTATAAGGGGCAAGCTCTTGATCAGCTTACCTATAACGCTTTGAAGAAGGAGACCTTTGTCCCTGCAAGCCAGTTGGTCCAAGAAATGAAGCTTACAAGGTTCCAGTCAGCCTACAGCGAAGACGGAAAACGCGTAAAGCCCGGTCCTCTTCCGCCTCTCGATCTTACTCCTGAAGGCCGTAAGGACGAGTTTGCTCCGGACATTGATTCTTCAGATCTTATTGATGATGGAGAAATTTTTGATGCCTTTGCCACTGTTGACTAGGCTGCCAATCAAGCCAAGACAGATCCTTCAACAGACGCAGCCCAAGCCGGAGGCAGCAAGACCCGGGAGTAAAACCGGAACCTTGAAAGTCGCCAGTTGTTTAACTGCTTGTAATATATGTCTTCAACAATGATTCTGAAATGCCCTCTAGTGGCCTTTTGTAATAGACTTAGAAAAAATTCTGTTTAAATTCATACTGGCTTTCTTGGGAAGCAAGTCTGCTTCTTTTGCCCGAAGCTTCCTTATGAAAAGTTATTCTGGCTGCTTCTGGAAGAAATTGAATCCTTTGACGCTGGCGGCTCTTGGCCAAACATCAAGACAGTCATAAAGCTTGATAAGATGTATAATTTATTCTTAACAAGTATTAAACCAATAACTAAAGCAGTCATGGCGGCTTATAACCATTAAACTTGCAGATGCTTACGGTGTAGCCAATATAATACAACTGGCGGCTCTTGGCCAAATACGAACATTAAAAAGAGCTCATAGGAGAGGTCATAAAACTCTTTAAAGCAGTATATCTTTAGCGAATTTCTAAAGATTGCAAAGTCCCCAGTATGGTGGCAACTCTTGGATCACCCCCAACCGGATCAGTTACTTCTTTTCCTGTGTGGTGGCGACTTCTGGCTTGCCAGTTAGTTCGGCCCATAAGGTTGATTATTTCAAGATGGTAAAACCTTCTGGATTACCAGCAGGCAGCATCCCATCTAAATTGTTTGTGCCCGTACACGGATGAAGGTTCTGGATTACCAGTAACACAGCCCGTTTGTTAGGTCTTTTTCCCAATATGGCGACTTCTGGTTTACCAGTAAGTTTAGCTTCATAAGGGCTGAAGGTCCCAAGATGGTGAAGGCCTCTGGATTACCAGGAGGCTCAACCCACATGAGTCTTTTATGCCTGTACACGGATGAAGGTTCTGGATTACCAGGAACACAGCCCGTTTATTAGGTGCCTGTACACGGATGAAGGTTCTGGATTACCAGTAACACAGCCCGCTTATTAGGACTTTGACCCGATATGGTGGCGACTTCTGGCTTACCAGTAAGTTCGGCCCATAGGGTTAAGTGTCCCATGATGGTGAAGGCTTCTGGATTACCAGGAAGCTCATCCGAAGTGGGTCTTTTGTTTCTGCACTTTTCACAATATATGTATGATAAAGCACAAGTAATAATGTAATAAAACTTACTCATCATGTTGGATGGAAAACGACAGATACCCCGAATTTCAGGGCCGCCGGCTTTTACTCATTATTGATAATATATACATGAGAGGTATGTACAAGATTCCCAGAGCCGGAACTCTAGGTGTAGTAGGGTCTCAGATGAGCTATGTTCCAGGGCCTGTTGGTCTCTTCTTCAAATGTTCGAGACTCCTTCCTAGGCCGGAGGTCAATCAGATAATAAGACCCGTTATGAAGATTTTTGCTGACAACAAAGGGCCCTTCCCAAGGAGGCGAAAGGTTATGCATGCCTGACTGGTCTTGTATTAAACGAAGCACCAAATCTCCTTCTTGGAAAGTCCGGCTTCTGATCCTACGGCTATGATAGCGACGCAGGTCTTGCTGGTAGATAGCAGATCGGGCGGCTGCCAAATCCCGCTCTTCCTCCAAGGTGTTCAGAGAGTCCCGACGAGCCAACTCATTATCCTCTTCAACATATGCTGAGACCCGGGGCGAGTCATGGCGGATGTCGCTTGGCAAAACGGCCTCTGCCCCATAAACCATGAAGAAAGGTGTGAAACCCGTTGATCTGTTGGGAGTTGTCCGTAAACTCCATAAGACGGAGGGAAGTTCTTCTACCCAACAGCCGGGTGTACGCTGAAGAGGAACCATAAGCCAGGGCTTTATTCCTCGAAGGATCTCCTGATTGGCGCGTTCAGCTTGCCCATTGGACTGTGGGTGCGCAACAGCCGCCACATCCAGTCTGATGTGCTCCTCATCACAGAACTGCTTCATGGCGCCTTTCGAAAGGTTTGTACCATTGTCAGTAATGATACTGTGCGGGTACCCAAAACGAAAGATTAACTTTTTGACAAACTTAACAGCCGTCTCTGCATCCAGATTACTGATAGGCTCTGCCTCTACCCACTTGGTAAATTTGTCAACAGCCACCAAAAGGTGAGTCTTTTTGTCACTAGAAGCTCTGAAAGGCCCCACCATATCCAGCCCCCAGACCGCAAAGGGCCATGTGATAGGGATCATCCGAAGTTCCTGAGCCGGCACATGAGCTTGGCGGGCAAACCTCTGACAACCGTCACACTTCCTGACTATTTCCTTTGCATCAGCATGAGCCGTGAGCCAAAAGAAACCGTGGCGGAAAGCCTTCGCCACCAATGATTTAGAGCCGGCATGATGACCACAGTCGCCGGAGTGTATCTCATTGAGGATATTCCGGCCTTCATCAGGTGATACGCAGCGCTGAAAGACGCCTGTGGCACTTCTTCGGTGCAACTCGCCATTGACAATGGTCATGGATTTGGATCTTCTCACAATCAGGCGGGCTTCAATCTCGTCAGCTGGCAAGACGCCACGAGTCAGATAATCCAAGTATGGGACAGTCCAATCCGGGATCTCATGGAGAACCGCCACTAGCTGGGCCTCCGGGTCTGGGACAGCAAGGTCCTCCTCCGTTGGCAGCTTAACTGACGGGTTATGGAGCACATCAAGAAAAACATTTGGAGGAACCGGCTTTCGCTGCGAACCAAGTCGTGATAAAGCATCAGCCGCCTCATTCTGCCGCCGATCAATGTGATCCACCTGATAACCCTTGAAGCAACCAGCCACATTAGTAACAGCTTGTCTGTAAGCCGCCATGAGCGGGTCCTTAGAATCCCAAGTCCCTGAAACTTGCTGTGCCACCAGATCAGAGTCGCCTAGGCACCTAACCCGGCTGAGATTCATTTCCTTTGCAATCCGGAGCCCATGGAGCAGGGCCTCATACTCTGCAGCATTGTTAGTGCAAGAAAACATAAGTCACAAAACATAGCAGAACTTGTCACCTCGAGGGGAAGATATTATAACTCCAGCCCCCGAGCCTTCCAGCTGCCTAGACCCATCAAAGTGTATGGTCCAATATGTGTTATCCGGCCTTTTCTTCCGGGGCTTGAAGCTCTGTCCAGTCATTGATGAAATCCACCAATGCTTGAGATTTGATGGCTGTGCGAGGCACATACTTGATCTCATGAGGTCCAAGCTCAATGGCCCACTTTGCAATTCTCCCTGTAGCTTCCCTGTTATGAATGATATCCCCCAAAGGGACTGAAGATACCACCGTGATAGGATGCTCCAGGAAATAATGTCTCAGCTTCTGGCTTGCCATGAAAACTCCGAAGACCAGCTTCTGCCAATGTGGATAACGCTGCTTAGACAAAGTCAGGACCTCACTAACATAATAGACCGGCCTCTGGACAGGATACTCCCGGTTTGCCTCTTTTCTTTCCACCACCATTGCAACACTAACAGCCTTGTTACTTGCTGCAATGTACAGAAGCATCGGCTCCTTGGTGATAGGAGCCGCCAGTATGGGCGGCTCTGCCAGCTGCCTCTTCAGAGCTTCAAAGGCCTCCCCAGCAGCTTTGCTCCATTGGAAGTCATCCGCTTTCTTCAGCATCTGATATAAAGGAATAGCCTTCTCCCCCAGGCGACTTATGAAGCGACTCAAAGCTGCAATACGACCCGCCAGGCGCTGAACATCATTGATGCACTTAGGCTCAGCCAGAGAGGTGATGGCCTTGATTTTCTCCGGGTTAGCTTCAATTCCACGCTCAGAGACCATGAAACCTAGAAGCTTTCCTGCAGGAACACCAAAGACACACTTGTCCGGGTTAAGCTTCATCTGGTAAACTCTGAGATTGTCAAAGGTCTCCTTGAGATCATCTAACAAGGTCTCTTGCTTTTCTGACTTGACCACAATATCATCCACATAGGCATGCACATTGTGGCCAATCTGTCCATGAAGACAATTTTGCACGCAACGTTGATAAGTCGCCTGGGCACTCTTGAGCCCGAAAGGCATAGAAACATAACAGAAGGCGCCAAAAGGTGTAATGAAAGCCGTCTTCTCTTGGTCCTCCACTGCCATCTTGATCTGATGATAACCAGAGTATGCATCCAGGAAACATAACCTCTCACACCCCGCTGTAGCATCAATGATTTGATCAATGCGAGGGAGAGCAAATGGATCAGCTGGACAAGCTTTGTTAAGATCCGTGTAGTCAATACACATACGCCAAGTGCCATTTTTCTTCAGAACCAGCACCGGGTTAGCCAACCACTCCGGGTGTAAGACTTCTATGATAAACCCGGCAGCCAGAAGCCGGGCTATCTCTTCCCCGATAGCTTTCCGTCTCTCTTCATTAAAACGGCGAAGATACTGCTTGACATGCTTGTACTTAGGATCCACATTAAGGCGGTGCTCGGCGAGTTTTCTCGGCACACCCGGCATGTCAGAAGGTTTCCATGCAAAGATGTCCCGATTCTCACGGATAAACTCGACGAGCGCGCTTTCCTATTTGGGGTCCATGTTGGACCCTATAGTGAACTTAGCAGAAGAGTTGCCAGGGGTGAATTCCACTTCCTTGGTGTCTCTGTGAGCCTGAAACTTGAGAGGCGGCTCTCCTTCTATAGAGGGCTTCTTGAGAGGCGTCATATCCGCCGGGTCTACATTGCTTGTGTAGATTTTGAGCTCCTCCGAGGCACAAGCCGCTTCAGCATAAGCAGCATCTCCTTCCTCACACTCCATGGCGACTTTCCGGTTTCCATGAACTGTGATCGGACCCTTGGGACCCGGCATCTTGAGCTTGAGATAAATATAACAGGGCCTAGCCATGAATTTGGCATAAGCCGGCCGCCCGAAGAGAGCATGATAGGGACTCTTGATCCTGACTACTTCAAACGACAATGATTCACATCTGGAGTTATCCTCTGACGTCCCAAAGGCCACGTTCAACTTGATCCTTCCAACCGGGTATGCTGATTTGCCAGGTATAATCCCATGAAAAACTGTGTTAGATGGCGTAAGGTCTTTCTCCGTCAATCCCATACGTCGGAAAGTGTCATAGTACAGAATATTGATGCTGCTTCCGCCATCCATCAGAACCTTGGTGAGAGCATATCCTCCAACTTGGGGTGCTACCACAAGCGCCAGATGACCCGGATTATCTACTCTGGGCGGGTGATCCTCCCTGCTCCAAGTAATCGGTATCTCTGACCACTTCAGATACTCTGGAACAGCCGGCTCTACCGCATTAACAGAACGTCTCCTGACCTTGCGCTCCCTTTTATCTGCACATGTGGTGAACACGTGATTGGCCGGCCTGCACAGGAGCCGGAAGCCTAGGGGCGGCTCTCGCCACGGCGGGTTGCGTGCGGCGGGCAGTTTCAACGACCTCCGTGGAGGTGGCCGGCTTAGAGCCGCCAGCCTTCCCGATGAAGACATGGATTCCGCCAAAGGGGACCCGGTACCCGTACTCAAGAGAGTCGGCCTCGGGGCCCCAGCCTGAGTCGTCGATGAGCAGATTGCCGCGGCGACTCTTGGTTATCCGGCCAATCACATATCCCTCGAGTCCTTGGGGAGGACCCTTCGAATACTCAACACCACCATGCGAAAGCCCCACGGTGGGCGCCAACTGTCGTGGTATTTTCACGGCAGATGTCCTCATAGGACTTGATCTCAAAGCCATCGCGTATGTAGTAGACCGAAGGGGTTAAACGAGGAACACGGGAGGCAGGGTTTACCCAGGTTCGGCCCCTCTCGTGGAGGTAAAAGCCTACTCCTGCTAGATGTATTGAAGATCTTGATTACAAGGGTTTTGGAACTTGTCTAGCCCTAGCTCTCGAAAGGTTTCAACGTGATCCCTCAAGCCCCAGGGCTCCCCCTTTATATATAGGCGGAGGTCTGGGGCTTACATAAGAGTCCGGGTCGGGATAGCAATCCGAGCCCAACTCTCCTTTACTTGTTTCCTAAGTTATACCTCGAGGCGGTTTGCACATACCACCTCTCACGGTGGGTCTCGGGCCGGCCCTTCCTTGGGCGGCTCTTCTTCTGGGCCTCTTGAGAACGCTCCGGCCCACCTGGCCCACCTTCCATAAAAATCCCCAGAACCCGGCCCTAAACGGGCGGGTCTCACCGAAAGATACTTCCCTAACATACGCCGTGTCATCGCCTCCTAGGGCGGGTCATCAAGCCTTGAATCGGCCACCTGCCAAAAATGAGTGCTAACATATGCCCCCCTGTTTTCTAGCAGAGCTTGCATGCTAGAAAATATTCCATGTAGAATTTTTGACTAAGGGCGATGCTTACGTTCATCGGCCATGTGGTCTAAGGGCGATGTTTATGTTCATCGGCCATGTGGTCTAAGGGCGATGTTTATGTTCATCGGCCATAAGTACGATCTCAGGCGGATTGCCACACACTTGGGTGGAACTTCTTTAAGTATTTTCCGTTGATAGCTCGAGGTAGCAAGTCGCCCTCCAAAGTCTCCACCAGATAAGAGTTGTCGGGTGTTATTCTGGCGACTCGCAGCGATCCTTCCCAACTTGGTGACCACTTGCCAAATTTCCGGCTTCTGGAGCCGACTGGTAGTATAACTTTCCACACTAAGTCGCCAACTTGAAAATCCTTGAGCCGGACTCTCTTGTTGTAAGTCCTTGCCACCCGCAACTTTTCCTTCTCAATATCCCTTAGATCCTTTAATCGTTTGTCGGCTATATCATCCAGGTTATCCATCATTAAGATGTAGTAGTCTTCAGCCGACAAATCGTTCTGCTTAGCAAACCTTAAGGCGGCCAGATTCACCTCGGCTGGTAAGACGGCCTCTTGCCCATATACTAACTCAAAGGGAGTCACCTTGGTAGCCCCATGCTTTGAGATTCTGTGAGCCCACAATGTCTCAGATTGCACCTCATGCCACCGCCTTGGGTGGTCCTCGACCTTTTTCTTAATCAATTTGATCAAGATCTTATTGCTAGACTCGGCTTGTCCGTTGGCTTGAGCATAATATGGAGATGAACTGAGCATCTTGATCCCGAGTGATTCGGCAAACTGTCTAACCTCCTTTGCCATGAAGGAAGTCCCTTGATCCGTAGTGAGAGTCTGCGGGATACCGAATCTGTGAACAATATGCTCAGTAATAAATTGAATCACCTCTTTGTGGGTCATGTTCCTGAGAGGTACTGCTTCAGACCACTTGGTGAAATAATCTGTGGCAACCAATACGAACCGATGCCCTTTTGACGAAGCCGGGTGAATCATGCCGATAAAGTCAAGCGCCCAACCCCGGAAAGGCCACGGTTTTATGATAGGATTGAGCTTGGAAGCCGGAACCAGCTGGATATCCCCAAACTTCTGGCAAGCCTCACACCCCTTGTAGTATTTGAAGCAGTCATTGATCATCGTCGGCGAATAAAATCCGGCTCGCCGGAGCATCCACTTCATCTTGTGAGCCGACTGATGTGTCCCACATAAGCCGTCATGTACCTCTCCCATGGCGACTCTAGCCTGGTCCTCGTCTAAGCATTTCAGCAGAAGACCATCAGCCGTTCGGCGGCATAAGTCGACATTATCCAGTGTATACTTGAGAGCAAGTCGCCGAACGGCTCTGTCTGTTTTCTGACTCGGATCCTTCAGATAACTTACGATAGGTGCTCTCCAGTCAGAAATCCGGGTTGTCCCTTCAGCAGCTGGTTTACCTGAGCCGGCGTCTTCTCTATCAGCCGGCTTATCTGGGCTGGCGTCTCCTTTGGCAGCCGGCTTACCTGAGCCAGCGTCTTCTTTGTCAGCCGGCTTATCTGAGCCGGCTTTCCCTGAGTCGGCAACAACTAACATCGGCTTTTCTGCTATGAAGAACATGCCTCTGTTAACATGATAGCCTGATGCCTGTTGTGCTAACTTGTTGGCAAGCCAATTGTCCTGCCTAGACACATGGGAGATAGAAAAATAATCCAAACCCGCTATAATGTCTAAGCATTTGTCAAGGTACATGTTGAGTGATTCGTCATTGCACTGAAACACCTTTGCCACTTGTTGAACAATTAGTAACGAATCACCATATACCTCGATATGAGAAACCCCTGCATTGACTAAAAGCTCGAGCCCGAATAGAAGTGCTTCATATTCGGCTTGATTGTTAGTACAAAAATAATTAAGCCGGTAGGAGGCCTCAAATACAGTGCCGTGGGGTGAGATGTATGCAACGCCGGCTCCTTGCCCATTCTTGCATACTGAGCCGTCAAAATAGAGTCGCCACGGCTTAGCCGACACAATATGTAAGTCGGCTTTCAGCTCTGGGTCAATCCGATGCTCAACAATAAAATCGGCTACAACCTGGCCTTTCATAGATTTGAGAGGTTCATAGGCCAAGTCATACTCGATCAACCCATATGCCCACTTGCCGATCCGCCCGCTGAGAATCGGCCTTTGAATCATGTGTTTGAGAACATCGGTCTGACCAACAACCTTACACTCACTAGATAAGAGGTAATGGCGTAGCTTAGTGCAAGCATAGTAAAGAGATAAGCATAATTTCTCCACAAAACTATATCTTGACTCGGCATCCAGTAAACGGCTGCTCAGATATGTGATGACATACTCTTTCCCTTTAGCTTCTTGGGTTAAGGCGGCTCCAATCACCTTCTCTTCAGCAGCAATGTAGAGCCGGCATGGCTGCCCGTGAGCCGGCGCTCTCAGAACCGGAGGGGTTGATAAGCACGTCTTTATCTTCTCAAATGCCTCTTGCTGCTCTGCCCCCCAAGTGAACTCGTCATTGTTCTTAAGCCGAAGAATCTGGGTAAATGCATCGACTTTCCCAGACAGGTTAGCAATAAACCGCCTCAAATAATTGACCTTGCCAAGGAACTTCTGCATGTCTCTTTTGCAAGCCGGCGCTTGCACCTTCTGGATAGCTTCGACCTTCTGCGGGTCAACCTCTATGCCATGCTCATGTATGATAAAACCCAGAAACTTCCCAGCTAACACGCCAAAGGCACACTTCAACGGATTCATCTTGAGCCCATACTTCCTCATCCTTTCGAACGTAAGTTGTAAGTCGGCCAAATGAGCTAACCCGCCGTCCGACTTAACCACCACGTCATCGATGTAGACTTCTAGTATGACTCCAAGAAGGTCATGAAATATTAAGTTCATCGCTCTTTGATATGTGGCACCAGCGTTCTTCAATCCAAAGGTCATCACTACCCACTCAAATAAACCAACAAAGCCGGGGCAGCGAAATGCCGTCTTAGCCGAGTCTTCTTCGGCCATAAATATCTGGTTATACCCTGCGTTACCGTCCAAGAAGCTGATGATCTTGTGTCCTGAGGCTTCGTTGATGAGCATATCGGCTATTGGCATAGAATATTCGTCTTTGGGTGTAGCCCGATTTAAATCTCTGAAGTCTATGCACACCCTGATCTTTCCTGACCCCTTCTTCTCAACTCGGACAATATTTGAAACCCACTAAGCATACTTGCAGGGCCGGATGAACTTTGCTTTTATAAGCCGGCCGATCTCTTCCTTGACCCGGCCATATATATGTGGATTGAACTTTCGAGCCGGCTGCTTGTAAGGTCTAAAGCCGGCTTTGATGGGTAACCGATGCTCAACGAGCTGGCGGCTCAACCCGGGCATCTCATGATACTCCCACGCAAAGCAGTCTGCATATTCCTTGATCAGGGCGACTAATGCGTGCTTATAGCCGGCTTCCAGATTCCGGCTTACAAACGTCGGCCTTGGCACCGTGCCGTCTCCCATGTCCACCTCTTCAAGCGGGTCAGCCGACGTAAAACCTTGCCCTAACTTGTCTAAGTCGCCAGGCTCTTCAATAGTCTCAAACATATCGTTCCTGTTGGCCCGATACTTGTCAAGCCGGCTTTGGAGCCACTCATGGTTGTTATCCATTTACTTGAGTCTGAGCCGGTTTTCGCCAACCGGCTTTAGAGATACTGGCACAAATCCGTCTCTGGTGGCACTCAGAAAATCAAACCCGAACAAGTCTCGCCCCGAGAGACATGTAGCACTAGAGTGTTGCCAGTCAACTAGTGACTCGGCTAATGCAATGCACGCTGAGTTATCTGCAGGGACGACTTCCACTTCATCGTCGACCCACTGAACCAGCTGTTGGTGCAGAGTAGATGGAACGCACTGGTTTGCATGTAACCAATCTCGTCCTAGCAGTATATTATAGTTTCCTTGCACCTCAGCAACGAAGAAGGCAGTAGCCAAGGTCTTGCTTCCAACTGATAACTCCCTTGGCTTCCACTCCTTCTCCGCCTTCGAACCCGTTGAGTACCATGTTCGTCTTCATCAATTCATCATCGTCAAGTTGTAACTTTTTGAAGACTGAATAAGGCATTAGATTGACTACAGCACCACCATCAACCATCATCCTGGTAACCGGCTTCCCATTGATGTGCCCTCTGATATACAAAGGCTTGAGATGCTTAACCGGTTCCTCCGGCTTCTCGAAGATGGCATTTTTAGGTCCAAAGTCAATTTGAGCTACTGAGCCGGTTTCGTCAATGGCGCGAAACTCATTAGGCAGATAGTATACCATGTTGATATCCATGCTCATGTGAGTCGGCGTTCCTTCATAGTTCAGAAGCTCTTCATCATCTGCTGACTCGCCCGGCGGCTCATCCATGGCCGACTCTCCTGAGACTGGCGGCTCATCTGTCACGTGGCTTGGAAGTTCTTCGTCAGCCGCTGACTCATCAGACAGGTCATCCATGGCTGAGTCTAGGTTTGTCGGCTCTCCCAGCATTGACTCTGACATTGCTGGCTCACTCGCCGCCGAATCCTCTGGTGTGGGCTGTGACGTTGCCGGCTTATCAGTTGCCGGCTTACCCCTTGCCAGGTCTGCAGCTTCAACCTCATCAGCCCATGATGAATAAGTAATAGCCGGTACTGCAACCGGCTCTTTATCCTTCCTCAACGTAGAGACTAATATGCCAGGTGTTTGGGTTATGAGCTCTGTCGGCTTAGGCACCCAGACTTGAGAACGTATTATCGGACGATCCTGGTTGAAACTTACATCCCTGAGCCGCTCGGCTTCTTCTGCAGCCTTCTCCTGATTCCTCAACCTTTGTAGTTTCCTTTTCTGTGTTTTGGTTAACTCGGCAGGGCACCACCTTGGTTGAGTATATTTTGGGTCACGCGGCTTAGCCTGACTGGAGCTGGCTTCATGGTCATTCGCCGCGCCGTTAGGCCTGATAACAAGTATCGGTCTACCTTTTGCCGGCTCTGTAACCGGTTCTTTTATCTTCAACATCTGGCTGCCAATGGTAAGTGAGCCGCCATACATCCGGCTTGTCATGTTTTCTGGCTCACCCACCTTCGCACCTTGCGGCTTGACATGCCACATCTTTCCTTTCTCTGAACTTGGCATATACTCCTTGAGCCGGCTTGTTGGCCCCAGCCGGCTTTTGTCAAAAGTACTTCTCAGAGGCGGCATCTTTGCCACAGCCGGCTTAACATACCGACTGAATTCTGCCGGTGACCTTGAACGCTTTCCATAGGGCCGGCTTGAGCTTGAGCCGGCTTGTCTGACATACTTGCTCATCAACATGTCGAAAGTCGGCTTAATGTGCTTGTACCTAGCATTAGCTGTGTTGACCCGCCACTGGCCGACTTCCGGGCTCTTCGGCTTAATGAACCTTTGCGGTGATCTGGGCGGCTCTTCCTGTTGCCCCCCGAGAGTAGGATTGCTGATGGTGATCTTAATAACCTCCTTGCCGCCGGGTTCCCGACTTATAGTTGCCTTCCTCCCAGTCACCATGTTGGCGGCTTGAGTGTTCCTGGGCTCACCAACAATAACGTTAGCCTTGTCAGCTGATCCGGCTGCCTCTGGCCGAATGAGGACTTTCTTTCACTCCAGGTCTAGCGCGTTCATTGGAAACGGCTGTTGATCAATTGACATGCTAGCAAAACACAATCGTCCATCGTTAAGGGCCGATTGGATCTGTCGACGAAAAACATTACAATCGTTAGTAGCATGAGAGAAAGAATGATGATATTTGCAATAAGCCCGCCGCCTTATCTCTTCATGCGGTGGTATAACATGACTGATCTTTATAATTTTATCTTTCAACAAGGCATCAAATATTCTATCACACTTCCCTACGTCGAAACTGCATTTAAACTCATCTTCCCGATTCTTACGAACCGGCTTAAGATCATCACACACATAAGGTTTGGCCTTACCCGGCCAAACAAATTCAGCAGCGTAAATATCGGTTTCCTCGTCTGAGCTGGCACTTCCCTCAATGGTGTTAAGCCGGCTCCGGCTCATCCGATGTGAGTCTTTCATCTCGTTGGCCCGGCTCTCCTGAACCAGAGCCTTTTCTTGCACTTGGCCGACACTTAGGAACTCATACCCCTCTAACTTCTCTTTCAAGTGGGATCTCAAACCATTAAGTACTAAGTCAGCCATATCTCTCTCAGTTATAGCTAAGCTATAACACCGGTTTCTTGTGTTCCTAAACCTTTTGACATAGTCAGATACCGACTCGTCATGCTTTTTCTTAACCGATGTAAGATGAGACAATTTTAACTCAATTTCTCCGGCAAAAAAGTGTTCATGAAACTTCCGCTCTAAATGAAACCAAGTAGTTATGGAGTTAGGAGCTAAAGCAGAAAACCATGAAAAAGCAGTGCCGGTTAAAGATAATGAGAACAAGCGAACTTTATGATGCTCATGATTGGCTTCACCTAGTTGAGCCAAATACAGACTAATATGTTCCCATGTTTATTTATTATCCACCCCATTGAACATAGAAAATTCTGGAACTCGGTAACCAGGGGGATAAGGCTGTAAGTCAAAATATTCGGGATAGGGTTTAGTATAATTTCTACGCTTTAGCGTCACCCCGAATCTGTCGTAAGCCATCTGGTCCAACTCACTCCTGAGCTTGGCCATAATATCGTCTAAGGTGGACGATTGAGCCGGCACAGGGGATGGGTTGGTCATAGGGGCGGCTTGTGCCCAGATAGCCGGATTCTGAGCCGGCGCCGGCTCATCTCCAAAACGCACTATTTGATCCGGCTGTCTAGCCGAATAAGGCACGCTTTGGATGGGAGTCGAACTTGGCAGCATAGGCACAAGCCGGTTATCTCTATTCTGGCTCATCGGTTGTACCTCCGATGGCCGGCTTGGCGGCGTGTTTCCTTTAGCCTTATCACGTTCCAGCATCAGATCATAAATATTATTTGTGCCTTGTCCAACATAGTACTGGATTTCGGCTAATTGTTCAGGAGTAAAGAGGCTATTGCTTATGGCGGGTTGGTCGATCTTGATGCTCATAGGCGTGTACTCCGACTCTCTGATCGGCGAGATGACTCCTTGCCTATCCTTCTTGAGACTCGCCCGATACAGCCCCCGATCTGCTTCGGCCTGCTTCTGCCGCAGCACCTTGAACTCCTCGTCACGCTTCTTCTCCCAAGCGGCCAAGCCTTGGCGTTGTTCTTCTGACAACTCTTCAAGAGTCGGCTTGATAATGTTGTCAGTGCTGATGCCAGCGGCGTCGGTCTTAGAATTGGTCATTGCTGTCCAATTGTTAGATCAAATCGTCCCCAGCGGAGTCGCCAAAAAGTGTGTTCGCACACGAACACGTCAACGTGTACCCGCAGAGCCGGGGGAGATGCTCCGCAACTCGCCCTGCAGGAGGCCGGCTTACAGCGCGATACGCAAGACAGCAAGCCGGCGCTTTTGAGACCAGACGCCCCGGTTCCTCGGGAGGGACCCCGTCGGAGGAAGCCAGCGACGATTGGCTGAACCGGGTCGATTCGCTCGCCCCCGGCTCGGTTGTCGATATCCGATGAACTTACGCGAAGTCGCCGAATAACGGAAGCATGAACAAGGGTTAAGGGGTAAAACGTAGGGTGTATTGATATGTCGATTGTTTGCTTGATTCAATCGGCCATCACCTCTTACATATATATGAGGCGGTTGGACTTCCCGTGCAAGTAAGAGACTCCTACACGGATTACAAGTTACAATCAGAGTCGGTTTCTAGCCCTAACTAGGTAAGGCACCCGCCGGGGCCGTCTTGGGCACGGACTCTTTGTTGGGCCGGTTTACAGCGTGAGTCACCAAAAATGTGGGCCGGCCTTGGTCTTCTGAGTCCATCCTTAGCTCCTCGCAGTCAGCTTTCCCTCTCCTGAGCCATAGAGCCGACTTTCTGAGTGGCCCTTTGCTCTGTGGCTTCCTGAGTCGCCCTTCGCTATTGGCTTCGTGAGTCGCCCGTTGCTCTGCTGCATTGATGTCAGTTCACTTTGCTTCGTGATCCACCGCCTTGCTGATCAGCCGCCTTGCCGGGTCTCGATGGGCACGGTACTACCGTTCTGGGCACGGCTAAGTGCCGCTCTACTTCCGCTCGGGGGTCCAGAAGTATTTTCTTAAGCGGTAGTAGAGCGGTAGTAAATACGCGGTAGTACCGCTCGAGAGGCTGTCTTGATGGCTTGTAGGTTAATATCTGCCGGGTCATCGTCACCTGCCGAGTCTCAGCCTTGCCACCCTTTGATAACTCTGTGAACTGGGGCATAACACCATGATCAACAGCCCTTAAACATCACCGGTTCAACAAGCTAGTGGCGGCTCATCGTCTTTGTCAGAGTCGCCAGCATGGTGGAGCCGCTTCCATGATGAGCCGGTTCTGCCGGGTTACTGGCCGGCTTAATCATCTTGTCAAGCCGCCCGGTTGTTGCTCGCCGATTCACTGCTACGCCGTGTCATCGCCTCCTAGGGCGGGTCATCAAGCCTTGAATCGGCCACCTGCCAAAAATGAGTGCTAACAGCTTCATCCTAAAAGTATCCTTATGATTTTTTCTAGGGTAAAACACACCATATAGGAGAAGGGGGGGTCAGGAGACCTGCTGGGGCCCCACAAGACAACAGGGCGTGCCCAGGGTGGGTGGGCGCGCCCTGTTGGCTTGTGGCTAGTAGGTGGCCCCCCTCTGGTATATTTCTGGCCAAATAATTCTTATATATTCCATAAAAATTCTCCATGAAGTTTCAGGTCATTTGGTGTCCAATGAATTTTTAGCTATTTTCTTGGTTTTCACGTTCAGAATTCCAGTTTCCAGAGATTTCCCTCTTTGTGATGTACCTTGCATATTCAGAGAGAAAAAGCATAAGAATTATATCATAATGGGGAATATTGGACAAGAATAACATAAATATCAAAGAATTCATGATGCAAAACGGACCTATCATGCGCCCACCCCCTTGGGCGCTCCCTGTTAGCTTGTGGGGCCCACGTGGCTCCTCCAACCCTAATTCGAGTCCTATGAATTCACAATTACGGAGAAAAAAATAGGAGAGAAGATTGCATCACTTTTCACAAGACAGAGCCGCCGCCACCTCATGTTCTTCCTCTGGAGGGTTGATTTGGAGTCCGTTTGGGGCTCCGGAGAATGGAGATTGTCGCCGTCTTCATCACCAACCCTTCTCCATTAAGAATTCCATGATGCTCACCACCGGGAGTGAGTAATTCCCTTGTAGGCTTGCTGGACGGTGATGGCTGTGGATGAGATTGATTATGTAATCAAGTTATTTTGATAGGGCTTGATCCCTAGTATACATCATGTTCTGAGATTTGATGTTGCTATGATTTTGCTATGCTTAATGCTTGTCACTAGGGCCCGAGTGCCATGATTTCAGATCTGAACCTATTATGTTTTCATAAATATGAGAGTGCTTTAGATCCTATCTTGCAAGTAGTGTGCACCTATTACATGTCATGATCCGCATACCCCAAGGTGACAATATTTGGGATTATTTCCGGTGATTGTCATAGTTTGAGGAGTTTATGTATTCACTAAGTGTTAATGCTTTGTTCCGGTTCTATATTAAAAGGAGGCCTTAATATCCCTAAGATTTCCTTATGGACCCCGCTGCCACGGGAGGGTAGGACAAAAGATGTCATGCAAGTTCTTATTGCAAGCACGTATGACAATATACAGAATACATGCCTACATTATATTGTTGAATTGGAGCTAGTTCTGTGTCACTCTAATGTGTAACTGTTAAATGATGAATGTCATCCATATTTGTCCATCGCTGATCCATGGCCTACGCTTTTCATATACAGAATCTTGTTAAGTTACTATTGTTGCTACGACTGTTACAATCACTAAAAAACTGCTGATGTTACTGTTATTGTTACTAGTACTATTTTGCTTTGCTACTAAACTTTTGTTATAGCAGGATACTCCAGGTGTGGTTGAATTGACAACTCAACTGCTAAGACCAATAAATATTCTTTGGCTCCCCTTGTGTCGAGTCAACAAATTTGGGTAAAATACTTCCCTTGAAGATTGTTACGATCCCATATACTTGTGGGTTATCAAGGCTTGCGGCGGCAGACTGGAAGTTCTAGGTTTATATCTGAGGGTTTTTGTATATATAAGGATTTTCGGCATTGGAATCACGCGAAACGGAGCCACGAGGTGGTCCCAAGCAATCAGGGCGCGTCCAGGGGGTCAGGGCGCCCTGATGGCTTGGGCGTACCTGGTGGCCCTCCTCTGGTGGCTCTTCACTCCGGTATTTCTTATATTGTCGAGAAGAAATCGTCAAAAAGTTTCGAGCAATTCCGAGAACTTTTATTTTCTGCATAAAAAACAACATCATGGTAATTCTACTGAAAACAACGTTAGTCCGAGTTAGTTCTAATTAAATCATATAAAGTGCATCAAAATCATATAAAAGTATTGTAAACGTAGGTAAATATGGCACGAATACTTCATAAATTATCGATGTGATGGAGACGTATGAGACAACACTACAGTAGGGAAGTCATTCGGACATCAAACAGAAACAACACTCGAAAGGAAAGGAGCAAGTGGTCAAGGTGCTTATGCTGACGCCACAGGCACGTCCACTTTAATCCGTGGCAGGACCGCCTTCTGGGGCTTGGCAGCTGGTATCTTGGGCTGCTTGGCCGCCTTCTTAGGTGACCCAGCGGATTTGGCTCGCCCGTGCTTTGAGCTGTGGGTCGGAAGAGCCATCGTAGTTGGCTTGGAGCCACTTGACCCTTTGGCGTTGTCGATGCGTGCACCTAGATCATGGCACACCTTGGAGCGGCTTTCAGTCAGGATGTTCTCCGACGGAGAGGACTCCGCCTCATCTCCCTCCTCGGAATCGTTGTCGTCCTCCTCTACACATCTTTATAGACTGTTCTATTTTAGACAGATTCTGTTTTTGCTTGCATGTTTTGCTTGTTTTGATGATGCCATGGATTATATTGGGCAAAATAAATCATGCAGAAGTTAGAATACAGTACCTTATGCAATAATACAATATGAATCAATTTACAATAGTAACTAAAGTATTTGATATGTTTATTATACTAACGGATCTCACGAGTATTCTGTTGAGTTTTGTGTGCTGAAGTTTTTGTTGGGGAACGTTGCATGGGAAACAAAAAAATTCCTACGCACACGCAAGATCTATCCATGGTGATGAGCATCTATGAGAGGGAGAGTGGATCTACGTACCCTTGTAGATCGCTAAGCGGGAAGCGTTAAGAAACGCGGTTGATGTAGTCGAACGTCTTCGCAATTTAAATCGCAAGCCGTCCTGCGATCCAATCACGATCCGTCCCGATCTAGCGCCGAACGGACGGCACCTCCGCATTCAGCACACGTACAGCTCGATGACAATCTTCGCCTTCTTGATCCATCAAGAGGGAGCGGAGAGGTAGATGAGTTCTCCGGCAGCACGACGGCGTGGTGACGGTGGTGGTGGAGCTAATCCGGCACGGCTTCGCCAAGCGCCACAGAACTAATCTAGAGGAAAAATGTTATAGACGAGGGGAGAGAGGGCTGCACCGTGGCTTTGGGGTGTGGCTGCCCTCTCTCCCCTCCAATATATATAGGAGGGAGGGGAAGGGGTTGGCGCCCTAGGGTTTCCCCTAGGGTCGGCCGAACCAGGAGGTGGAGGAGTCCACCCCCAACTAGGAGGTGGGCGTGGGAGGAGTCCTCCTCCGATTAGGACTCCTCCCCCTCTCCTCTTTTCCTGTGCATAGACCCATAGGGCTGGCCTCACCAGCCCACCAGGGGCTGGTGCGCCACCACTAAGGCACATGTGGCCCCTTGGGGTGTGTGGGCCCCACTTGGTGGACCACCGGAACACATTCGTCACTCCCGATACACTGTCGGAAATGCCCGAAACTTTTCCGGAGTTCAAACACCACTTTCCTATATATCAATCTTTACCTCCGGACCATTTCGGAGCTCCTTGTGACGTCCGGGATCTCATCCGGGAATCCGAACAACCTTCGGTCACCACCATACATAACTCAGTACTACCGAAACGTCACCGAACGTTAAGTGTGCAGACCCTGCGGGTTTGTGAACTATGTAGACATGACCTAGACACCTCTGCGGTCCATAACCAATAGCGGGACCTGGATGCCCATATTGGTTCCTAAATATTCTACGAAGATCTTTATCGGTTGAACCTCTATGTCAAGGATTCAGTTAATCCCGTATGATGTTCCCTTTGTTCTTCGGTATGTTACTTGCCCGAGATTCGATCGTCGGTATCTCTATACCAAGTTCAATCTCATTACCGGAAAGTCTCTTTACTCATCCCGTAATACAAGATCCCATGGCTAACTCTTTAGTCACTTTGCTTGCAAGGCTTATTGTGATGTTGTATTACCGAGTGGGCCCTGAGATACCTCTCCGTCACACGGAGTAACAAATCCCAGTCTCGATCCATGCCAGCTCAACAGACACCTTCGGAGATACCTGTAGAGCATCTTTATAGTCATCTAGTTATGTTGCGACGTTTGATACACACAAGGTATTCCTCTGGTGTCAGTGAGTTGCATGATCTCATGGTCATAGGAACAGATACTTGACATGCAGAAAACTATAGCAATAAACTGACACGATCATATGCTACGTTCATAGTTTGGGTCTTGTCCATCACATCATTCTCCTAATTATGTGATCTCGTTATCAAATGACATCTCATGTCTATGGCCAGGAAACCTTGACCATCTTTGATCAACGAGCTAGTCTACTAGAGGCATACTAGGGACACAGTGTTGTCTATGTATCCACACATGTATTTGTGTTTCCAATCAATACAATTATAGCATGGATAATAAACGATTATCATGAACAAGGAAATATAATAATAATCACTTTATTATTGCCTCTAGGGCATATTTCCAACAGTCTCCCACTTGCACTAGAGTCAATAATCTAGCTCACATCACTATGTGATTTACATTGTAATGAATCTAACACCCATACAGTTCTGGTGTTGATCATGTTTAGCCCTTGGAAGAGGCTTAGTCAATGGGTCTGCGACATTCAGATCCATGTGCACTTTGCAAATATTTATGTCCTCCTCCTTGATGTAATCGCAGATGGAATTGAAGCGTCGCTTTATGTGTCTGGTCCTCTTGTGAAACCTTGGTTCCTTGGCCAGAGCAATGGCACCAGTGTTGTCACAGAACAGAGCCATTGGGTTCAGTGCACTGGGTACTACTCCAAGATCTGTCATGAACTCCTTCATCCAGACACCTTCCTTCGCCGCCTCTGAGGCAGCGATGTACTCTGCTTCGCATGTAGAATCAGCTACCACGCTCTGCTTGGAACTGCACCAGCTTACCGCACCCCCATTGAGAATAAATACGTATTCAGTTTGAGACTTAGAGTCATCCGTATCAGTGTCAAAGCTTGCATCGACGTAACCCTTTACGACGAGCTCTTGATCACCTCCATAAACGAGAAAAATGTCCTTAGTCCTTTTCAGGTACTTTAGGATATTCTTGACCGCCGTCCAGTGTTCCACTCCTGGATCACTTTGAAACCTTCCGGCCATACTTACGGCAAGGCTGATATCGGGTCTTCTGCATAGCATTGCATACATAATAGAGCCTATGGCTGAAGCATAGGGGATGACACTCATCTTTTCTCTATCTTCTACAGTCACTGGGCATTGAGTCTTACTCAACTTCACACCTTGTAATACAGGCAAGAACCCCTTCTTGGACTGATCCATTTTGAACTTCTTCAAAACTTTGTCAAGGTATGTGCTCTGTGAAAGTCCTATCAAGCGTCTCGATCTATCTCTATAGATCTTGATGCCTAATATGAAAGCAGGTTCTCCTAGGTCCTTCATTGAAAAACTCTGGTTCAAATATTCCTTCACGCTTTCCAACATTTCTATATTATTTCCAACCAGCAATATGTCATCCACATATAATATTAGAAACGCTATAGAGCTCCCACTCACTTTCTTGTAAATACAAGCTTCTTCGTAAACTTGTATAAACCCGAACGCTTTGATCACCTCATGAAAGCGAAGATTCCAACTCCGAGATGCTGGAACCAGTACATAAATGGATCGCTGGAGTTTGCAAACTTTGTCAGCATTCTCTGGATCGACAAAACCTTCCGGTTGCATCATATACAACTCTTCCTTAAGGAAACCATTAAAGAACGCTGTTTTGATATACATTTGTCAAATTTGATAATCGAAAAATGCAGCTATTGCAAACATGATTCTGACGGACTTAAGCATCGCTACGGGTGAGAAGGTCTCATTGTAGTCAACTCCTTGAACTTGTGAAAAACCCTTTGCCACAAGTCGAGCTTTATAGACGGTGACATTACCGTCCGCGTCCGTCTTCTTCTTAAAGATCCATTTATTCTGAATGGCCTTTCGCCCTTCAGGTAATACTTCCAAAGTCCATACTTTGTTTTCATACATGGATCTCATCTCGGATTTCATGGCCTCTAACCATTTCTTGGAATCTGGGCACATCATTGCTTCTCCATAGCTCGTAGGTTCATCGTTGTCCAACAACATGACCTCTAAGACAGGGTTACCGTACCACTCAGGAGCAGTACGTGCCCTTGTCGACCTACAAGGTTCGATAGAAACTTGATTCGAAGCCTCATGATCACCATCATCAGCTTCCTCTTCAACCGATCCAGGCTCTACAGAAACATCTTTCTGCGCTGCACTACTCTCTGGTTGAAGTAAAGGTTCAACAACCTCATCAAGTTCTATTTTCCTCCCACTCAATTCTTTCGAGAGAAACTCTTTCTCAAGAAATGACCCGTTCTTTGCGACAAACACTTTGCCTTCGGATATGAGATAGAAGGTATACCCAACCGTCTCTTTTGGGTATCCTATGAAGACGCATTTCTCCGCTTTGGGTTCCAGCTTTTCAGGCTGAAGTTTTTTGACATAAGCATCACATCCCCAAACTTTAAGAAACGACAACTTTGGTTTCTTGCCAAACCACAGTTCATATGGCATCGTCTCAACGGATTTCGATGGTGCCCTATTTAAAGTGAATGCAGCTATCTCTAACGCATAACCCCAAAACGATAGTGGCAAATCGGCAAGAGACATCATAGACCGCACCATATCTAATAAGGTTCGATTACGACGTTCGGACACACCATTACGCTGTGGTGTTCCAGGCGGTGTCAATTGTGAAACAATTCCACATTGTCTTAAGTGATTGCCAAACTCATAACTCAGATATTCTCCTCCTCAATCAGATCGCAGGAATTTAATCTTCTTGTTACGATGATTCTCAACTTCACTCTGAAATTGCCTGAACTTTTCAAACGTTTCAGACTTGTGTTTCATTAAGTAAATATACGCATATCTACTTAAGTCATCAGTGAAGGTGAGAAAATAACGATATCCACCGCGCGCCTCAATGCTCATCGGACCGCATACATCAGTATGTATGATTTCCAACAAGTCACTTGCCCGTTCCATTGTTCCAGAGAACGGGGTCTTAGTCATCTTGCCCATGAGGCATGGTTCACATGTGTCAAGTGATTCAAAATCAAGTGACTCCAAAAGTCAATCAGCATGGAGTTTCTTCATGTGTTTTACACCAATATGACCTAAGCGGCAGTGCCACAAGAAAGTGGTGCCATCATTATCAACTCTACATCTTTTGGCATCAATGTTATGAACATGTGTATCATCACTATCGAGATTCAATAAGAATAAACCCCTCACAATGGGTGCATGACCATAAAAGATATTACTCATATAAATAGACCAACCATTATTCTCTGATTTAAATGAGTAACCGTCTCGCAATAAACAAGATCCAGATATAATGTTCATGCTTAACGCAGGCACTAAATAACAATTATTCAGGTTCATCACTAATCCCGATGGTAATCGAAGAGCGAGCATGCCGACGGCGATCGCATCAACCTTGGAACCATTTCCCACGCGCATCGTCACTTCGTCCTTTGCCAGCCTCCGTCTATTCCGTAGTTCCTGCTTTGAGTTGCAAATGTGAGCAACCGAACCGGTATCAAATACCCAGGCACTACAACGAGAGTTGGCAAGGTACACATCAATAACATGTATATCATATATACCTTGTTTGCTGTTGGCCGCCTTCTTGTCAGCCAGATACTTAGGGCAGTTCTGTTTCCAGTGACCAGTTCCCTTGCAATGAAAGCACTCAGTTTCTGGCTTGGGTCCAGCCTAGGGTTTCTTCATGGGAGGGGCAACTGCTTTGCCACTCTTCTTGGAGTTACCCATCTTGCCCGTGCCATTCTTCTTGAAACTAGTGGTTTTATTGACCATCAACACTTGATACTCCTTCTGAATCTCAGACTCAGCGACTTTCAACATCGCAAATAGCTCGGTGACTGACTTGTTCATCCCTTGCATGTTATAGTTCAACACAAAGCTTTTGTAGCTAGGTGGCAGTGATTGAAGAACTCTGTCAGTGATCGCCTCTGGCGGGAGAACAATTCCCAGCTCCGCCAGACGGTTGGAATACCCAGACATTCTGAGCACATGTTCACTGACAGACCCGTTCTCCTCCATCTTGCAAGCATAGAATTTATCAGAGGTCTCATACCTCTCGATCCGGGCATTCTTCTCAAAGATAAACTTCAACTCCTAGAACATCTCATATGCTCCATGACGTTCAAAACGTCTTTGAAGTCCCGGTTCTAAGCCATATAACATTGCACATTGAACTATTGAGTAATCATCAGAACGTGTCTGCCAGGCATTCACAACGTCTGCAGCCTCTACTGGAGAAGGTGGTTCACCGAGCGGTGCATCAAGGACATAAGCCTTTTGGGAAGCCGTGAAGATAATCCTCAGATTACGGGCCCAGTTTACAAAGTTACTTCCATCATCTTTCAACTTAGCTTTCTCTAGGAACGCATTGAAATTCAGGGGTGCTACTGCGCGAGCCATTGATCTACAACATAAATTTTGCAAAGATAACTTATACTATTGTTCAAGATAATGAGTTTAGTTAATCATATTACTTAAAAACTCCCACTCAAATTGACATCCCTCAGGTCATTCGAGTGTCACATGATCCAAATTCACCAACCCAAGTCCGATCATCACGTGAGATGAGGTGGTTTCAATGGTGAACATCTCCATGTTGATCATATCTATAGGGATGGCAGTTTTGCCCATGGGTATGGGTACCCGCGGGTACCCTACCCGAAAAAAACGGGCATGGGCAAGACTTGGAGAGATTTTGTACCCACGGGTAATGGGTATCCATACCCGCAAAATATATGGGTAGGGTATGGGTACGAAATTACGCCCATGGGTAACCCAATGGATACCCAGAAAAGGTTAATAAATGAAAATAACTCATGTGACATGTGGGGTCAAAATCCAACTCTTATGGCACACCCTAATTCTCGCTTCCTTAAACCGGCCATAGCTCATAGGACCATAATCACTTGTTGGACACTCCTCTTACGTCCTATGTGACTCCTCAAAAAGATGAAATCTCGACTCGTCGCTATTAGACTCATGTCAAATTCTCGATCCAGCGATCCCCCATTCCCACCACCGCCTCCCCATTACGCCAGGCTTCCACCAACCGCCGCTCATATACTCCCTTGATGCCTCCAAGAAGCCACCACCATAGAAGGTTGTGTTAGTGCTATACTGCTCGCCCATCATCACTTGAATTTTAAAGCCATTTCTCTTCTTTTTAAAAAAAAATAAATGTTATATATTGTACCCACTGGATACCCATTGGGTACAGGATACCCGATGGGTATGGGCATGGGTGCCAATTTATGCCCATGGGTATTGAAATGGGTGGGTATAGAAAGTTTCTGTGGGTATGGGTTTGGGTAGAAGAAGGTTGTACCCGCCCATACCCTACCCATTGCCATCCCTACATATCTACTATATGACTCATGTTCGACCTTTTGGTCTCTTGTGTTCCGAGGCCATATCTGTACATGCTAGGATCGTCAAGTTTAACCCGAGTGTTCCGCATGTGCAACACTGGCTTGCACCCGTTGTATGTGAACGTAGAGTCTATCACACCCGATCATCACGTGGTGTCTCGAAATGACGAACTTTCGCAACGGTGCACACTCGGGGAGAACACAATTTTATCTTGAAATTTTAGTGAGGGATCACCTTATAATGCTACCGTCGTCCTAAGCATAATAAGATGCATAAAAGGATTAACATCACATGCAAATCATAAGTGACATGATATGGACATGATCTTCTGCTTTTGATCTCCATCTCCAAAGCACCGGTATGATCTCCATCGTCACTGGCAAGACACCATGATCTCCATCATCTTGATCTCCATCAACGTGTCGCCATGAGGTTGTCGCGCCAACTATTTCTTCTACAACTATTGCTAACTCATAGCGATAAAGTAAAGCAAAAACGGCGAAAATAAATTAAAGACAACCCAATGGCTTGTAGGAGATATGCCCTAGAGGCAATAACAAATGTTATTATTTATCTCCATGATCATAATTATGTTTATGTTCCATGCTATAACTGCTATGGTTCTCGAGTCTACAATAACCACGAGACTTGAAGGAAGACTCATATGCACGTGTGGAATAATAAACAGTAAAATGTATTCCTAGTCTGGCCTCTAAGACTAGCTCAAGTGTTGCATGATGGTTCTGTTTTCCTGATCATGGGCATGACTATGCCGGCAACTTTGTGGGCACAATGTTAGTAGAACACTTGTGTTGAATCGACCCGATTGATGTTATGCTATGAGATTCATTCATCATAAGTTAATGGTTAATAACACAGAGATAGTTAATGTTTGCATAATTCCTTAGACCATGAGAGTGTCGAGTTTCTTCATGCTTGCTTCATGAACTTTGGGGTTTGTTAAACGTCATCCGTAAATGGGTGGCTATTACGGCGGCTTACGGGTTCATGAAAAAGTATGTTAAGTAACTTGATAGCTCAAGATTGGGATTTGCTCCTCCGACGATGGAGAGATATTCTCGGGCCCTCTCGGTGTTACGGTATCCATCATCGTCTGGCCAGACACAAGTGTAATTTGATCACAGGGATGCCGGAACACAGAAACGAGAAAAGAGAACAAAAACCGGTAACGAGGTAACTGGCATTGTGGACAAGTGTTGATCCACGAGGATGCTGATGTTTCTCACCTCGGGTATTTGTAACATATCGCGAAGCAACAGGAATAGCACACGGCAACTGGAGGTTCACTCGAATATTCATTCGTGTGGGTATAGGGGTCAATATGGGTGTCCACGGCTCCGATGTTGATCATTGATCGGAAAGTGTTCCGGGTCATGTCTATACTTCACCGAACCTATAGGGTCACACGCTTAAGGGTCATCTATCTGCTGAATACTAGACGGGGAGTCTGAGATAAATTCACCGAAAAAGTTTCGGACGAAACGGAAACGTTCCGGAGAGGATATCGGAATAGTTCCGGTAAAACTGAAAAGTTGTTTCAGGGGATACCATAAAGTCAGATTGGTTTCGGCACATGCCTGATAATTCTTGGAGGGTGCCAGAATCGTTCTGGAAACTTTCTGGAATTTTCCGGGATGAAAACCGGAAATGTTCCGGAGCTGCCGGAACCGCTTCAGATGCTTTTCGCAGATGAAAATCACTAAACCGGAATTGTTCCGGATTGCATTGAAAATTATTTTAGTGGGTACTGGAAATGTTCTAAGCCCACATAAATATTTTCAGTTCGACCGGACGCTGAAAAATGTCGTCGTGAATAGTGAAATCAGATTTATGGATATGGTTGGAAGTTGGCTTTCCACAAATATCTTCCCAAGATATTTTGGGATGACATGGAATTTTGGATATGCCCATCCTACCCATTGCTTTTCCTATAAATAGAGGTGGAGGGGCTGCCTCCACACTCACTCCTTCTCACATACACATGCCATGACATTTCTGGCTTCTCTCTCCCTCCCAGCGAAATAGTTTCGTAGAGCCGAAAGGCTGTCTGGGTTCCGGTGGGAACTAGTTCTGGACGGTGAAGCCCTGCCGGATAGATGACACCGTATGTGTGCAACTCTGTAGAGAGATCGTAGTTTCGGTCTTAGTTCGAGAGTGCCTCCCGAAGGGCTGTCCGAGTGATCGTCCGAGTTTTGGGGGTCGTCCCGAAGGGCTGTCCGAGTGACCCGCCCGAAGGGCTGTCCGTGAGGCCTTCCGGAGGGCTGTCCGAGGATCCGTCCGGTGGGACTATCCGAAGGACTGTCCAGAGGCCTCCCGGAGGGCTGTCCTAGGATCCGTCCGGTGGGACTATCCGAAGGACTGTCCAGAGGCCACCCGAAGGGCTGTCCGAGTTACAGTTTGAGTTTCGGGTGTCCTCCCGAAGGGCTGTCCGAGTGATCGTCCGAGTTTCGGAGGTCCTCCCGAAGGGCTGTCCACGACACCGTCCGAGGGACTGTCCGACCGCCTCCCGGAGGGCTGTCCGAGGCGCAGATGAGGGAGTACATCCTCACGGTTGGGAGGTTGTAAATCCTAGCTGCGGGGATCTGCACCGCCGATCGTCATCGACTCTACTTCCGCTGCGCTATGAGTCGGTAACGAAAATGATCAAACCTTGTATGCAGTCTCCATAGTGATCCTGGGCTGGTACATAGGTCGGGAAATTTTTGTTTTCTGCTGCGTTCCCCGACAGTGGCATCAAGAGCCGTGCTATGCGTAGATGCAGGTTGCGATCTAGAATACATGAGATGTATGGGTGTTGCACAATATAATCAGGTAGTAGATGAGTTCTATTGCTGAAAATTATTTGTGCGGGTAGCAGATGAAATCTGTTACCCGATGTTCTTGTTGCTTCCCTGGAATTTGCATATTTCTGATCTTGATAACGGTATGGTGGAGTTTCAAAGTTCTGGCAATCCGCGATCCTGATTGATCAACGAAGTGCTAACAGTTCTTTGAATTCCACCATAGTTAAAAAGAAACATGAAATTTCGCAGACAAAAGGGCAATGCAGATATGATCTGCACGGGGGTCACGCGTATGACGAAGTTTAGTATGGGGCTCGAGATTTTATTATCTCGTGTTTCATACACCCTGGAATGTTAATCTAGCGACTTGAATTATCATACTTGATGATAAAACGTTG
This sequence comes from Elymus sibiricus, assembly GCA_039707655.1. Taxonomy (NCBI): domain Eukaryota; kingdom Viridiplantae; phylum Streptophyta; class Magnoliopsida; order Poales; family Poaceae; genus Elymus; species Elymus sibiricus. The sequence goes on along the minus strand of CM077673.1, from coordinate 380,165,570 downwards.
GTAGCTTCGGTTTGTTTCGAAACCTTAGAAGCCACGTAAAATGAAATTTTGCATAAACCGATTAGAGGCATCTAACTTGGTTTTGCAGGATGGTTTGCATGTGCATGTGATGTGGTATAGCAAGTGCTCATATTAATTTGATTATGTATGAGATGACTATATGATGTAAATTTGTTAACATGACCTGCGTGTCATGATTCGGCATGATGGCTGGAGCCATATGATTGCACTTTAATGACCTGCGTGTCAACCTTAAGTAATGCACTTATTTTATTAGCTATAGAGATAGCAATATTATCTGGTGCATCGACAAGGTGGTGGCAATCTTCGCGAAGGTGAACACCGACGCGAATGCCGAAGACGAAGAAATACTTGACTTCTCCGTCAGAAAGGGCTATACCATATCATACTATTATGAATTGTCTGAGATGTTTATCCCTTATGATGCACCCTTCTTGATTGCGCGGTAGTCGCTTTTTATTAGGGTGATCTCTCACAAAAATATCAAGTAGTTAGTGTTCTCCCAAGTGTACCACCGTCACGGCACCTAACTTCTCGGGGTATCACATGGATACATGGGTACGAACGATTAGAGAAGTGTGAGGCGGGTGAGTTGAGACCTCGCAGCGAGATCACTTGGTTGTCTTGACGTTCAGGCATGAAAGTCATGAGCTCGGAACACACGCATCGAAAGATGAAAGAGAGTCACATAGAGATGTGATTGGCAAGTTGGCCTACCGATTGCAATTCTCGTCACTTGAGATGGATACATCCTTGGCGTTGAATTGTAATATGGATCTTGAATCACTCACAATCAATTATGAGAGATATTGATTTGAGTGGGAGCGCACTGTAGAATTAACTTGTTTTAATTCTCTATGCAATTAATTATGAACTTTGTCTAAGTGAAATTTGCATAATAGTTGTAGAAGAATGGCTCGTGTTTCCACCTTCCCTATTAAAATTCAATTAGCTGTTAAATATCTGGTTAAATCTTTACGGTTGGTAACGTAATGTGAGGATTGTCCTCAAGAGTGTCGAGAAGGATTTTGTCCTATCGCATGCTTTTAGTATTCTCCCGCTAATGCTGTGGATAATGAGACTCTCGTCCTTTGATCCAAAAGCTAGAATTCTGTTACGGTCAAATACAATATGTTTGCTTCCATGAGACCCGGACTTCAAAAGTTTGGGATAGCTATGTGATATTCATGGAACTGAAAATTATTTTCAGACACAAACAAAGGCTAAAAGATATGGGATATCCAAAGCAATGTTTGTTTTGCAAACTGTTAGTAAAAGGTGTTTACTATGCATTTGACTAATGACAGAGGGATCCAGTAGAACGCCTGTCATATGATGAAGGTGAATAAAACAACAACTTAAAGAGGAAGGAAATGTCCGAAGGGTGTTAGTAAGACTTTCACGCCTAGGAAGTCCGGGGCTAACGCCACTCTTAAGTTGGGTGCTTCTTCTGAGAGTAGGAGAATTATTAGAAGTAAAACTGTTAGAAGTATAAAGGCAAATAGAGTGAAGACTGGAATATCCAGCTCATGTATGAAAGTCATACAAGTTATTGATGTATGGAAGGCTGGTCAGAAGAAATAGTTCTTGAGAATTATGATTAAATTGTTAGTCCATAATTCTTGGGTATTGTGATTTGATCACAAAGATACCCGCTCGATTGCATTCTGCTGCGACTCGATGCAAGAACTACTACGGCCTAAAGGACTTGCCGGAGTGAGGTTCAGATACACGCTGGGAATATAGTAAATGTTACTATACCTTCCATCGGTGTATTTCTGTCTGTATTTATTTTTCATAATTCAATTAGAGTTTTTACACACTCTAGCCCATTGCATAAGGTATCTTGCAAGAAGGTTGTTCATAAGAGAACTTTTGATGTTCGGTGTTATGAATAACATTAGGGCCATACTTTCATTATGAATGAGATGTATGTTATGAATTTTGATAATAATACATTACCTCTATATTTACTTTCATAAATCATTTTAGAGTTTTATACACTCTAGCCCATTTGCATAATGTTTGTTCCAAGGGTGTTGATCATAAAAGAACAATTGTTGTTCAGGATTATGAATAACATAAGGGCCATACTTCCATCATCGATGGAACGTATGTTATGAATATTGATGGTAATATGATACATCCATAACACTGACACTAAATGTCGGCAAGACTAAGGAATACCACACTTGTGTGGCACTGCATTTGGTCACATTGGAGAAACCCGCATGGAGAAATTCCATTATAATGGATTTTGAAGTCATTTGATTATGAATCATCTGACACTTGCAACTTTCCTTCGGAAAAGTGAAGTGACTGAAATACCGTTCACAGGCCATAAGGAACGAGCAACAAACTTATTGGTGATCATACATTTTGATGTATGTAGTCCGATAAGTGTTGTTGCTAGCAGTGGATTTTATCTATCTTCAGAAATGACTCAAGTAGATATATGGATATTTGCTTGATGAGACGTAAGTCTGGATCTTTTGAAATCATTCGAAAGGTTTACAACATGAAGTAGAAATTATTGTAACAAGAAAGATTATGTTTCTGCAAACTAGATTGCAGAAAGGAATATCTGAGTTACAAGTTTAGCGAATGTCTGATGAGTTGTGAAAAGAGTTTCATAACTTACACCTCCCGGAACTCCACTGTGAGTGGTACGTCCGTGAAGATGTAATCAAACCATTTTTGACATGGTAAGATCAAAGATGACATAAATCAATTTGCCATTATTCCTTTTAAAGTAATGCTTTACAGACTGCGGCTTTTACACTGAAAAGAGCACCATCAGGTCTGTTGAAATGACGCCATGGTATGGTACGCCCAACCATGCTTGGTCTTTCCTTAACATTTGGAATATGGGGCTTGTGTAAAAGGTTACAAACCTATTCCAAATCAGACAAGTGCTACTTTGTAAGGTTATCCCAAGTCATTGGGTATTCCTCCACAACTATACCAAGGCAAAGGATTTTGCCGCAAAACGGTATGCTTTTAAAGAGAATAGTTCTTGCAAAAAGGTGAGTGGGAGAACAGTGCAACTGGACGAGATAAGTAGTATCTTCGTCATCAGATCAAAGGAAAGGAACCTTCGAAGTAATTCTAGAGTTTCCTACTGCGACTGATACGGAAGTCTCTACAATAAAATGTATGGACTTCGGTCGAACTTGCAGCTGAACCACGTAGGCAGAACTCGTGCAAACCTCTCAGGTGCGCAAGCGAGATATTGTTGTTAGACAACAGTATACCTACGATACACAAGGAAGCGTTGATGGGCCCTGACTCCGGAATTGGCTAAATGCCAATACAATCTGAGATAGTTTCCATATAAGTGTTTCAAGATTAAAATCTTGTTACACCTTTCGGAAGACTTAGAGTCTAAATGAATATTTATGGAACTGAAAACTGATGTGGATAAAAAGTTTTATCCATAAAGCTCGACTTGCTGGAATAACAAGTTCAAGGAGTTGACTACGATGAGATTGTCTCACCGTAGCGATGCTTAAAGTCGGTTCAGGTTGAACTAGCAATTAATACATATTTCAATCATGAGATATGAAACATGGATGACAAAAGGATTTCCATCTGATGGAAATGAAACCTAGGACTTGTATGTGATACAGTCCAAAGTAATTTGTCGATCCAGAGGATGCTAGTAAGTATGCAAACTTCAGAGTTCCAGCAATGGACAGAAGAGAGCAAAATGGAGTTGGAATCTTTGTTTTTGATAAAACAGTCAAAGGAGTTTGATTTGATCAATGGATAACAAAGATGCTTGTGGTTTCAAGAAAGTAAGTGGGAGCATAATAATATTTCTAAAAACTTTGTGTGCTTGACACATTGTTGATTGGAATTTTCTTGACACGAATTAGGACTTCATTTGAAAATAGTTTTTCAATGAAGTGCTTAGGCTAAATAGCCTCAATATTAGGGATGATGATCTATGGAGATAGATTTACCTAATGGGGCTAAGCAAGGAATACATATTGACAAGATGCTAAAACATTTTAGCATTTAAAACGCCAAGGAGTGATTCTTGCCGAAGTCACATGGAAAGAGTTTTTACATGACTCGGTGTCCCAAAACACTGATGAGTAACATACATGATGGAGATTCCACACACTCTTGTGTTTTGGATTAATCATGTATTCCATGGTATGTAAAAACAACCAGATATGTCCAATACTCCAAAGCTGTTGCGAGTATAGATACCAAAGTGATCAAAGTACTGATCATGGGACAACAGTGAAAAATGTCACGAAGTACTAAAGTAGCACTGATGACATGTTTTCTCGCAAGCAGAGATTATGAAGTGCTCGTTGTAAGTGATTACATCGATACAGTCTTCATCAATGCTCCATGCGATTTTCGATTTAAGTTAAGGGTTTTGTGTGATACACAATATGGTGGCACGGTGTTTGGAAATCGTTTCTAAACAGGTTACTGTGGCGAATTCTATAACTAAGGCTAAGTATGTTGCCGCTTTAGAAGCGACAAAGAAGATGTTGAATCATATAGTTCATTCATGAACTTAGTATGGTTCCAAGATGGCTTTGGTCAATGGAACACTATTGAAGATAGTTGCTCCATAGCTCAGTCTGAGGAATCAAGGTTTGACCAGTGATTCACATATATACGAAGCCAAGTCCACACAAAATATGAATTTTGTGAAAGCGTGAAAACGCGAGGACATGCAAAGATACACACGGAACTGAAGTTGTCAGATCCGTTGGACATCAGGCTATACCACATGCGAAGCATTTTTACACCGGTGTGCCACAGGTGTAATGTGCATTAGCATTGACTAGATTATTGACTCTAGTGCAAGTGGGAGTCTGTAGGAGATATGCCTTAGAGGCAATAACAAATGTTATTATTTATCTCCATGATCATAATTATGTTTATGTTCCATGCTATAACTGCTATGGTTCTCGAGTCTACAATAACCATGAGACTTGAAGGAAGACTCATATGCACGTGTGGAATAATAAACAGTAAAATGTATTCCTAGTCTGGCCTCTAAGACTAGCTCAAGTGTTGCATGATGGTTCTGTTTTCCTGATCATGGGCATGACTATGCCGGCAACTTTGTGGGCACAATGTTAGTAGAACACTTGTGTTGAATCGACCCGATTGATGTTATGCTATGAGATTCATTCGTCATAAGTTAATGGTTAATAACACAGAGATAGTTAATGTTTGCATAATTCCTTAGACCATGAGAGTGTCGAGTTTCTTCATGCTTGCTTCATGAACTTTGGGGTTTGTTAAACGTCATCCGTAAATGGGTGGCTATTACGGCGGCTTACGGGTTCATGAAAAAGTATGTTAAGTAACTTGATAGCTCAAGATTGGGATTTGCTCCTCCGACGATGGAGAGATATTCTCGGGCCCTCTCGGTGTTACGGTATCCATCATCGTCTGGCCAGACACAAGTGTGATTTGATCACAGGGATGCCGGAACACAGAAACGAGAAAAGAGAACAAAAACCGGTAACGAGGTAACTGGCATTGTGGACAAGTGTTGATCCACGAGGATGCTGATGTTTCTCACCTCGGGTATTTGTAACATATCGCGAAGCAACAGGAATAGCACACGGCAACTGGAGGTTCACTCGAATATTCATTCGTGTGGGTATAGGGGTCAATATGGGTGTCCACGGCTCCGATGTTGATCATTGATCGGAAAGTGTTCCGGGTCATGTCTATACTTCACCGAACCTATAGGGTCACACGCTTAAGGGTCATCTATCTGCTGAATACTAGACGGGGAGTCTGAGAGAAATTCACCGAAAAAGTTTCGGACGAAACGGAAACGTTCCGGAGAGGATATCGGAATAGTTCCGGTAAAACTGAAAAGTTGTTTCAGGGGATACCATAAAGTCAGATTGGTTTCGGCACATGCCTGATAATTCTTGGAGGGTGCCAGAATCGTTCTGGAAACTTTCTGGAATTTTCCGGGATGAAAACCGTAAATGTTCCGGAGCTGCCGGAACCGCTTCAGATGCTTTTCGCAGATGAAAATCACTAAACCGGAATTGTTCCGGATCGCATTGAAAATTATTTTAGTGGGTACTGAAAATGTTCTAAGCCCACATAAATATTTTCAGTTCGACCGGACGCTGAAAAATGTCGTCGTGAATAGTGAAATCAGATTTATGGATATGGTTGGAAGTTGGCTTTCCACAAATATCTTCCCAAGATATTTTGGGATGACATGGAATTTTGGATATGCCCATCCTACCCATTGCTTTTCCTATAAATAGAGGTGGAGGGGCTGCCTCCACACTCACTCCTTCTCACATACACATGCCATGACATTTCTGGCTTCTCTCTCCCTCCCAGCGAAATATTTTCGTAGAGCCGAAAGGCTGTCTGGGTTCCGGTGGGAACTAGTTCTGGACGGTGAAGCCCTGCCGGATAGATGACACCGTATGTGTGCAACTCTGTAGAGAGATCGTAGTTTCGGTCTTAGTTCGAGAGTGCCTCCCGAAGGGCTGTCCGAGTGATCGTCCGAGTTTTGGGGGTCGTCCCGAAGGGCTGTCCGAGTGACCCGCCCGAAGGGCTGTCCGTGAGGCCTTCCGGAGGGCTGTCCGAGGATCCGTCCGGTGGGACTATCCGAAGGACTGTCCAGAGGCCACCCGAAGGGCTGTCCGAGTTACAGTTTGAGTTTCGGGTGTCCTCCCGAAGGGCTGTCTGAGTGATCGTCCGAGTTTCGGAGGTCCTCCCGAAGGGCTGTCCACGACACCGTCCGAGGGACTGTCCGACCGCCTCCCGGAGGACTGTCCGAGGCGCAGATGAGGGAGTACATCCTCGCGGTTGGGAGGTTGTAAATCCTAGCTGCGGGGATCTGCACCGCCGATCGTCATCGACTCTACTTCCGCTGCGCTACGAGTCGGTAACGAAAATGATCAAACCTTGAATGCAGTCTCCATAGTGATCCTGGGCTGGTACGTAGGTCGGGAAATTTTTGTTTTCTACTGCGTTCCCCGACATGGCTCCTGCCGGTTGCCGTACTCATCGACATGCAAGTCGTGATAATCTATACAAAACATGATCATCTCATACATCACATATATCTCATCATGTTTCTGGCCATATCTTATCACATCATACCCTGCAAAAACAAGTTAGACGTCCTCTAATTTGTTGTTGCATGTTTTACGTGGCTGCTATGGGTATCTAGCAAGAACGATTCTTACCTACGCAAAACCACAACGGTGATATACAAGTTGCTATTTCACCTTCTACAAGGAACGCCTCTGTCGAATCCGATTCAACTAAAGTGGGAGAGACAGACACCCGCCAGCCTTCTTATGCAACAAAGTTACATGTCAGTCGATGGAACCGGTCTCTCGTACGTGGACGAGTAAGGTTGGTCCGAGCCGCTTCATCCCACAATACCGCTGAATCAAGAAAAGACTAAGGAGGGAAGCAATCTGAATATCAACGCCCACAAACTCCTTTATGTTCTACTCGTGATTGCATCTACGCATAGACCTAGCTCTGATACCATTGTTGGGGAACGTTGCATGGGAAACAAAAAAATTCCTACGCACATGCAAGATCTATCCATGGTGATGAGCATCTACGAGAGGGAGAGTGGATCTACGTACCCTTGTAGATCGCTAAGTAGGAAGCGTTAAGAAACGCGGTTGATGTAGTCGAACGTCTTCGCGATCCAAATCGCAAGCCGTCCCGCGATCCAATCACGATCCGTCCCGATCTAGCGCCGAACGGACGGCACCTCCGCGTTCAGCACACGTACAGCTCGATGACGATCTCCGCCTTCTTGATCCAGCAAGAGGGAGCGGAGAGGTAGATGAGTTCTCCGGCAGCACGACGGCATGGTGACGGTGGTGGTGGAGCTAATCCGGCAGGGCTTCACCAAGCGCCGCAGAACTAATCTAGAGGGAAAACGGTATAGACGGGGGGGGAGAGGGCTGCACCGTGGCTTTGGGGTGCGGCTTCCCTCTCTCCCCTCCAATATATATATAGGAGGGAGGGGAAGGGGCTGGCGCCCTAGGGTTTCCCCCTAGGGTCAGCCGAACCAGGAGGTGGAGGAGTCCACCTCCAACTAGGAGGTGGGCGTGGGAGGAGTCCTCCTCCGATTAGGACTCCTCCCCCTCTCCTCTTTTCCTGCGCATAGGCCCATAGGGCTGGCCGCACCAGCCCACCAGGGGCTGGTGCGCCACCACTAAGTCCCATGTGGCCCCTTGTGGTGTGTGGGCCCCACTTGGTGGACCCCTGGAACCCATTCGTCACTCCCGGTACACTGCCGGAAATGCCCGAAACTTTTCCGGAGTTCAAACACCACTTTCCTATATATCAATCTTTACCTCCAGACCATTCTGGAGCTCCTCGTGACGTTCGGGATCTCATCCGGGACTCCGAACAACCTTCGGTCACCACCATACATAACTCAATACTACCAAAACGTCACCGAACGTTAAGTGTGCAGACCCTGCGGGTTCGAGAACTATGTAGACATAACCGAGACACCTCTGCGGTCAATAACCAATAGCGGGACCTGGATGCCCATATTGGTTCCTACATATTCTACGAAGATCTTTATCGGTTGAACCTCTATGTCAAGGATTCAGTTAATCCCGTATGTTGTTCCCTTTGTTCTTCGGTATGTTACTTGCCCGAGATTCGATCGTCGGTATCTCTATACCTAGTTCAATCTCGTTACCGGCAAGTCTCTTTACTCGTTCCGTAATACAAGATACCGTGGCTAACTCTTTAGTCACTTTGCTTGCAAGGCTTATTGTGATCTTGTATTACCGAGTGGGCCCTGAGATACCTCTCTGTCACACAGAGTAACAAATCCTAGTCTCGATCCATGCCATCTCAACAGACACCTTCGGAGATACCCATAGAGCATCTTTATAGTCACCCAGTTACGTTGCGACGTTTGATACACACAAGGTATTCCTCTTGTGTCAGTGAATTGCATGATCTCATGGTCATAGGAACAGATACTTGACATGCAGAAAACTATAGCAATAAACTGACACGATCATATGCTACGTTCATAGGTTGGGTCTTGTCCATCACATCATTCTCCTAATGATGTGATCCCGTTATCAAATGACATCTCATGCCTATGGCCAGGAAACCTTGACCATCTTTGATCAACGAGCTAGTCTACTAGAGGCATACTAGGGACACAGTGTTGTCTATGTATGCACACATGTATTTGTGTTTCCAATCAATACAATTATAGCATGGATAATAAACGATTATCATGAACAAGGAAACATAATAATAATCACTTTATTATTGCCTCTAGGGCATATTTCCAACAATTTTCAAGTTTTGGGTGTTATCACGATGGACGAAGGAATAAGGAGCGGCAAGAGCCTAAGCTTGGGGATACCCAAGGCACCCCAAGGTAATATGCTAGGAAGACTCGAGCGTCTAAGCTTGGGGATGCCCCAGAAGGCATCCTCTCTTTCGTCTCAATCCATCGGTATGTCACTTGGAGCTATATTTTTATTCATCACATGATATGAGTAATCCTTGGAGCGTCATTTGCTTTAGTTTTCTTTTTGTTTTAGTTTCCCACAATCATTGTTTGATGTACACACCTACTTGAGAAAGACACAATATAATCATAATTTATTAGAATACTCTATGTGCTTCACATATATCTTTTGAGATTGGCAGTTGCTCTAGTGCTTCACTTATCTTCTGTATCTAAATAGCTAGCCCCCACTAACATATTTCTCTCAACATGCAAGCATGCCACCTCATCATTTAACATGCATAGGAAAAGATCCACCACAACTTGCAACTATGCACATTAAAAATCCACTTAAACATGCAAATATGCATGCATGTAAAATTCCATTCTATTATGATATTCACATTTAATTCTTATATACTTTAAAAAAACTATTATTTCAAATATGTATGTTTCATATAACAAAAACTTCATTGTAATATTGCAAAAATTCCCGCAACAACGTGCGGGGCATCATCTAGTATCTTTTAGAGCACGGTGGCGTATAGATTTTATAGAAATAATTACACTCTCGTTCTTCACTTATATTTGTTTGAGAGTTAATAAATAGCAATGGTAATTTGCATGGGTCGTAAGAGTAGTCCAAAAATAATAGGTATTCAATGAGTGCTAAATCAAAACCACATGTAGCACATAAAAGAGAAATCATGGTTAATGACATTAATGTGGTAATGTGAAAAAGCATGAGTGCATGATCATTGGTTAATAAAGGTATCTTGAATTAGAGGTTGTTAACTTGCCATTCATCCAAATATTTTTATAGCATGGTGATGATGTGTGAGCATACTTATTCCTCATTGAAATCCTAGTGTTGTCTAGGTCGGGGGCGCGCGATGGTTAATTCCTACAAACCACCTCCGTAGGGGCATGCGAGTAGTGCTTTGCTTCAAGAGAGCTAATAAAATCTTGTAATAAGTATGTGAGTTCTTTATGACAAATGTGAATCCATCGATATACGCACACTCACCTCCACGTATTTGCTAGCCTCGTCGGTACCGTGCAATGCCCATTCTCTCCTTGAAGATCGGTGCAGCTTTCGCAGGTGCGTCCAAACCCCGTGACATGATATGCTCTGTTGCACATAAGCCTCACTCTATCTTCCTCAAAATAGCCACCATACCTACCTATCATGGCATTTCCATAGCCATTCCGAGATATATTGCCATGCAACTTTCACCGTCACATCACATGACTTGTGCTTCCGTTGTCATATTGCTTTGCATGATCAGATAAGCTGACATAGTATTTGTGGCAAAGCCACCGTTCATCATTAATATCATACATGTTACGCTTGATCATTGCACATCCTGGTACTCTGCTGATACATCTCCAATGTATCGATAATTTATGAAGTATTCATGCCATATTCACCTGTGTTTACAATACTTTTATATGGTTTTGCTCCACTTTATATGATTTATTTAGAACTAACCCGGACTGACATTGTTTTTAGCAGAATTACCGTGGTGTTATTTTTGTGCAGAAAATGAAAGTTCTCGGAATCGCCCGAAACTTTTTGGTGATTTTTTCTCGACCAAATAAGCAATATTGGAGCGAAGAACCACCGGAGGGGGTGGACCATAAGGCCACCATGCAACCGGCCGCGCCCCCAGGGGGCGGCCAGATGGCTTGTGGGGCCCTCGTGGCTCCGTTTGGCGTGATTCCAACACTGAAAATTCCCATAAATACCAGAAACCCCAAAAATAAAGAGAGACTCCTCGTTCCTTCGCCGTAACTCTCTGTATTGACGAAAAACCAATATGGAGGCGTTCCAGTACCCTGCCAGAGAGGGTAGATCATCTTCGGTGGCCATCTTCATCATCCCGGCGGAGGCCATGATGAGGAGGGAGTAGTCCACCCTAGGGGCTAACGGTCTGTACTAGTAGCTATGTGTTCAATCTCTCTCTCATGTTCTAGAGATGGCACGATCTTGATGTATCACGGGCTTTGTTAATATAGTCGGATCATATGATGTTATTCCCTTGCTACCTTGTTGTGATGAATTGAATCTTTACCTTTGAGATCTCGTTATGTTGGATTGAATATTATGGTTCGAGAACACTTGATGTACGTCTTGCATGGGATACCCGTAGTGACATTGGGGTATTCTATTGATTCACTTGATATATGTTGGGGCATCAACTTGCGGATTCTGGTGACCTAGGGGATCTATGCATAGGGGTTGATTGCACGTTTTCATACCACGTTCTGGGTGCTCCTTGAAGTTCTTTGTGTTGGATTGAATATGATAGATCTGAAATTGTTTGATGCATGTCGCATAATTTACCCACGGATACTTGAGGTGACTGTCAAAATCGGTGGATCTCGGGTAGCGGGTCCCGAGCTGTGAGACTAGGATCGATGGTAAAAAGGGACGAAGGAGACGATGTTTACCCAGATTCGGGCCCTCCTATGGAGGTAAAACCCTACGTTCTGCTGATTATATTGATGATATGAAGGTTACAGAGTTGATCTACCTCGAGATCGACTAGCTAAAACCCTAGATGAGTTTCTCTATCGTATGATCTAAAACCCCCTGGCTTATATAGATGCCAGGGGTCATTAGGGTTACACATGGTCGGTTGCCCACCGGGGAAAAAACATGCCTAATCTACTATCTTCAACTTGACAGTCACGCCACGGCTCCTGAGGTCTCCTCCCTAGTGACGAGGCCTTCGATCAATCCCATCCTCAGTGAGCGGCCCATGAGCCCGGCCTATGAGAAATAAGTCGGCAGTCCGAGGACCCCGTAATCCCGGACTCCCTCGGTAGCCCCCGGACTAGCCTCCTAGCTGAGGTATATCCGGAAAAACATGCGCGTTGAAGTCTCCGGCTTGCGAGGCGAGTCCCTCTACCCCTTCTTGCTCGGCAACCATCCCGTCATTGAGAATTTGCGGGACCCACTGCAGTAACTTTCGGCGCTTCTCGATGCTTGTGCGCTGAGGGGAGACGAGCGGCCCGGCAGCTTTGTACAAGACTGCCCCTCCCGCAAGGGAGGCACCACTTATTTAAACAAGCCAAATCGTGGTCTGGGTCACATCTTCCTCTTCTTCCCCGTTAGAAAAAGCTTCAAGCGAGAGATCACCGCAAAAATATGGCGAGCGCTCCCAGTTCTTCCTCGTGCCCTTACGGCTCTCGTCCCGGGGATTGGACAAGTTGCTCTGTGTCCCTCCTTCGGCTGCGCGACCTCGAGACCCAAGGGTATCTTCCTTCCTTGGATCTGCCGGCTACCCGCGCCGGCCTGACTTCCTTTGACAATGAAGCCTTCGCGGAGAACTTCCCCAATCCCAACAAGGGCGAGCGGGTGTGCTTCGTGCCTTTCCTATTACGGGGCCTAGGGTTCCCCATTCATCCTTTCCTGGGGGGATTACTGGAGTTCTATGGGATCCAGCTCCATCACCTTACCCCCGGATCTATTCTGCATATTTCGGGCTTTGTTGCCCTTTGCGAAATGTTCCTGGGCTGCGAGGCACACTTTGAATTATGGAGGAAGTACTTCTGCCTCATCCCCCGAACTCGGGGTGAGACAATTCGGGAAGTCGGAGGAGCCGAAGTATGTCGCATAGCCAGAACAGGATACCTAGCGGGGACACCGAAGAAGGAATCCGAAGAATGGTCTTCGGAATGGTTCTACATCGAGGACGTTCCCCTATTCGAACCAGCTCAGAGGGGTTTGCCCGAATACTCTGACGCCCCTTTGAAGAAAAGGTACAATTGGCGACCGAAGAGTTCGTCCCAAGAGGACAGTGCTGAGGTTCGACGCTTGGCTGCCCACATAAGGATACTGGCTCATCACAAGCTGACCATGATTGACGTGATGGCCGCCGCCATCACCCGATGCGTCCAACCTCTTCAACAAAGGATACATCCTTTGTGGCATTACAACGAAACGAGTGACACCACTCGCTCACGACGGCTTGGTCCTACCGATCAGGCGGCATTGGCGGCCGCACTTGCCGACCTGTACAAAGGAGAAAAAGAAGACTTTGTCCGGTTACCGGTTAAGGAGGGCTACTCGAGTTACAACCCCATCGAATGGGTAAGCCCTTCGACCTTGCGACCTGAGTTTGGGTGTTTGTTTGCCCTTTTCGATTAACGCTTTTAATCTGCGTAAACAGGAATGGCGGAGCTTTGTCGAGGCAATCAACTGTCCGGCCCCCCAACCAGAGAACTACTCTCATGATGATGATCCAGGATTCCATGACGATCCGGAGTTGTCGCTGGAGTACGAAGACGGGGTCTTTTACCAAGAGGACCTTGATCGATCCAAGGTGGCTATCATAGCCGATCACCCCGGATCACTCCCCTCCTCCACTACGGGCAAGAAGAAAAATTCTTCCCGTAAAAGGCAGACGTCCTCCATTGATCCACATATGCCGGTTTTTGCTCCCAAGCGTCGTCGGTCCTCGCGGTGATCGTCGGCTTCAGCAGCAATGGCCGGTCCGGGCATCAACAGGAGTCCTTCATGTGAGCCGGTCATGGAGACGGCGCCGACCACTCGTCCAACCAAAAGGTACTTCGTTGAGCCGCTTAATCTGCTGTTATTATGATCGATAGGATTTCACAGAAGATCTCATGTCGAAATACTCAGCAAAAGTGTACAACCATCTTCTGCCGAGGACGTTGCCGGGATGCCCGGCAATACTCATGAATCAAGGTCTTCTGCTCGCGCCAAACCTGCCGCGGAGGCTCCTGTGGTCAATCCGGCCCCTAAAGATTCTGGGGACGCGGTATCAGTCACTAAATCCGAAGTCGAGAGCGCAATGAACCACCGGCGGCGGCGAGAAACCCTTCGCGACCCGGCGTTTTCCGAACAAGAGTACAATGCTCTATGCTCGGCAGACGCACACCTTGGAGCTGCCCGAGCTGGGCTCGGGGAAGCTGTGAAACTGATATCATCCAACCTGAAGGTGAGTGATTTATTTTAAAAATCCGGACATATATGTAGACCCAGTAGCCCCCGAGCCTTGAATTGGTCGTGACGACCTAATTAAGGATCCGCATATTGTTTTATGGACGATGCAGGCCTCAAGGCAGCAGAACGAGCAATTGGCCAATGAATTGGAAGCGAGCCGAACACAGGTGGAAACCGTGAAGGCCGAACTTGAACAAGTAAAGAAGTTTGCCCGGGAGGAGCATGGTGAGTATATCTACTCTACTGTTCTTTAGTGTATAATCCCATGCTAACGCGAGGGTACTTTTTAGCAGCCGAGTCTATAGGGCAATTGCAAAAAGATTTAGATGTAGCCCGAGAATCTCAAAGGTACGCCGAATCCTAGCATGAAGCCAGTCGCCTTTCACTGCAACGAAACCTGGAGGAGAAGAAATACCTCCAGGCGGAAAACAAGCAGCAGGCCGAAGACATTGAGAGTTTGAAGACTCAGTTGGCCCAGGCCCAAGAAGAGAACTAGAAATTACAGAGGGGCATGTTCGGTAAGTGTTATTATACCGTCGAAAGGTATCTTCCCTACATAAAGTGTAATGGACATGCCTTGTCTCATGTATAGGTCTCCTAACCGGGCGGCCTGAAGAAGAGATCGACTCCTACCGGGGGAGCCTTCTGAAAGAACTGTCCGCCGTGCATGAGCAGGCTCGGAAGGCTATGAGGAGCATGATAAAAGCGCTATGGCTTGCCGAGAAACCTCCGGAAGGGATGACCAAACTAGCCGATCGGTTCAAGGAAGCCCGGAGTCGGTTCGAGCTATGGAAGACATCGGCCTGCCGGGAGGGAGCACGAGAGGCGTAGGCGATGATCAAGACTCGCTATACCGGTCTTAACCCCGAGCATATGGCTCGGGTTGGGCCAGCAGGGCCTGATGGGCAAGAAGTGCAGCTTCACTTGGTGTATGACCAAGTGATGCCTGCTGCTCGTCTCTCGCAAGAAGATTGCGCCCTGGATGTCTTAATAGACAATCTTGACCGGCAGCCAGATGTATGATTCTATGTAATTATGTACCTTGAAATCAAAAAATTGCTCCGTCTGTGTTGTAAACTCTGTCTTAACCGGCCATCGGCTTCGACCTCCCGTGCAAAGAGCTCGGGAGTGTTCCTTATAAAATATCCTTGATAAGGGGGGATTATTTCAAGGAACCAGGCAATCCAGCCATTTGGTACGAATAGACAGAAGGTGCACAGGGAGATATGTTATATTACTGCTGGGCATAACAAACATCTTCCAAAGAAAATAGTACCTCTATCGGTACCTTCCTTCAGGTTGCTACGTAAATCATAGATAGGGAGGCCGTATACGGCTAGTATTCGGCTAATGGCTTTTTCGAGAAAAGAAGCCCGAGTAATGGTGATAACAACCACAATATTGATTTGTTGCTTCCGTCGTAGCCGACCAATTGTCTACTAAAGATAGCTAGCTTTTGGTTTCACGCGTCTGAGGTACGTATCCGGGTGACCCGGTCGTAACAATCGCAGAGGTGCTCCCTTTACCCTCTAGCCGAACAATCGGGAACGTAGAGGGTAAACACAGGAGCGAGGCAACCCAGCTTGGCAAAAATCTTAGTTCTAATTGATGCATATAATGGCTTTAGAAATTGACAAGGGAAACATGCATACACAATAGATGCTTAAAAAATGTATAATCAACGGCTTCGGGAAGAAGCCCCCAGGTGTTATGTTCGGATTTAACATTCAAGCATGTATGCCGAAAAACTTAACACGAGCTCGGTTCAGCCGAGCACAAATTGGGAAAAGAAAAAATTTGAACATCCAAAATCAAGGTGGGAGGAAAGGAAATATGAAAAGAAAGGAAGAAAAAGAGAACAAAGGTAAAGAGTATGACGACACCGGTCTAGCCGTAAAAGCGCCGAAGACGAGCTGCGTTCCATGGGTTTGGTTCGAGGCGGTTATCCGGCGGGTTGCGAAGACGACAAGCCCCTCATGTGAGTACTTCGTCAAATATGTAGGGGCCCTCCCACTTAAGATTGAGTTTATGCTTCTGCTTCTTCGGGAGTCGTAAGACGAGTTCGCCCACATTGTACGCCTTTGCCCTGACCTCTCTGCTCTGGTAGCGTCGGGCTTGTTGTTGATAAAAGGTAGAACGAGCCCGAGCTATGTCGCGCTCGCCTTCTAAGGCGTCCAAGTTGTCCTGCCGATCTAACTCGGCCTCCTTTTCTTTATACATGCGCACCCTTGGTGCGTCGTGAATAATATCGCAGGGAAGGATTGCTTCTGCCCCATGGACCATAAAGAACGGTGTGTATCCCATTGATCGATTCGGGATGGTACGCAAGCCCCACAGGACGAAGTCAAGCTCCTCTACCCAATGGTAGTCGGACTCATGAAGAGATCGGACCAGACGTGGTTTAATACCACTCATGATGAGGCCCTTGGCCCGTTCGACTTGCCCATTCGTTTGCGGGTGATACACCGAAGCGTAGTCGAGCTTAATGCCCATTTTTGCGCACCAGTCCTTTACGTCCCGGGCGATGAAATTGGATCCATTGTTCGTTATTATACTGTGAGGGATGCCGTAACGGTGTACCACGCCAGATATAAAGTCGATTACTGGTCCGGACTTGGCTGACTTAACAGGTTTTGCTTCGATCCATTTGGTGAACTTATCCACCATGACCAGTAGATATTTATTCTTCTTGGTCCCCCCTTTAAGTGGTCCGACCATGTCCAGCCCCTAGACCGCAAAAGGCCAAGTGATCGGAATAGTCCGAAGAGCCGTTGGGGGCATGTGACTTTGATTTGCAAGAAGTTGGCACCCTACGCAATACTGGACGAGCGACTGGGCGTCCGCTCGAGCGGTGGGCCAGAAGAAACCGGCCCGAAAGGCCTTGCTTACTAAGGCCCTTGCCGCTGCA
The DNA here is from genome assembly GCA_039707655.1 of Elymus sibiricus. Taxonomy (NCBI): domain Eukaryota; kingdom Viridiplantae; phylum Streptophyta; class Magnoliopsida; order Poales; family Poaceae; genus Elymus; species Elymus sibiricus. Next base: position 380,148,191 of record CM077673.1, on the reverse strand, counting down.
TGATGGCCGCCCATTCCTTCGTGGATTTCGGCCAAAAGTTGTCTTCCTTCTTCCTCAGATATGCACCGCTGGAGTACTCCGGTGGTGCTTTTCTTGTATAACTCACCCTCGTGGACTTTATAGGCCTTGGATTGCCGAATTATGCGTCTCGCCTCTGTCTGGTCATCGGGGAGTTCTTGTCGAAGAAGGTAAGCGAGGAAGGGCTCGGTCCATGGTGCGATTACTGCCATGACTTCGTGACCAGAAGGCGTTTCGTCCATTATGGAGCCGCCGATGATTTGGTCGTCTGGTTCATTTATGGGGGGAACAACCTGTTCCGCACTGATGGATCCGGATCCCTTATTATCGTCCTGCCAAACCACCGATGGCTTGAAGAGCCGTTGAAGGAAGGTGTTTTTTGGGAAGGGGTCGCGTTTGGCCCCCAAGCGGGCCAATATGTTCGCGGCTTGGTTGTTGTCTCTAGCGACATGGTGGAATTCCAGCCCCTCGAACCGTGCGGATATTTTAAGGACGGCGTTTCTATATGCTGCCATCTTCAGGTTTTTGGCATCGAATTCGCCGTTGATTTGAGAGATGGCCAGGTTGGAGTCTCCCCGTACCTCCAGCCGTTGTATGCCCATTGATGCTGCCATCCGAAGACCATGCAAAAGTGCTTCGTATTCGGCTGTGTTGTTGGAATCGGCATACATGATTTGCAACACGTATCGGACGCTGTCGCCTGTGGGGGATGTGAGAATAACTCCAGCTCCCAGTCCGGCCAGTGTTTTGGATCCGTTGAAGTACATCGTCCAATGGGAGTATGTACTATACTCCCTAGGGAGCTCGGCCTCCGTCCATTCAGCGAGGAAATCTGCCAACACCTGAGATTTAATAGCTCGTCATGGTTTATAGGCGATTTCGAAAGGAAGGAGTTCAATGGCCCATTTAGCTATGCGGCCGGTGGCGTCCCTGTTATTTATTATGTCGTTCAGGGGTACTTCGGATGCCACCATGACCGAACACTCTTGAAAGTAGTGTCTTAGTTTCCGTGATGCCATAAATACTGTATAAGCTATCTTCTGGTAATGCGGGTATCTGGACTTGCATTGCGTTAGCACTTCTGACACATAATAGACCGGCTTTTGTATCCGGAATTTGTGACCCTCCTCTTCTCGTTCGACGATGAGCACTACGCTAACCACTTGATTGGTGGCCGATATGTACAATAACATTGGTTCACCGACGCCTGGTGCTATGAGTATGGGGTTACTTGCCAGCAGTGTTTTAATTTCCTCTAACGCAGCAGCGGCTTCATCGGTCCATTCGAAATTGTTGGTCCGTTTCAGCAACCTGTAGAGCGGTAAAGCCTTTTCACCGAGGCGGGAAATAAAGCGGCTTAACGCCGCCACGCAACCAGCCAACTTTTGGACATGCTTTACCTCTGTGGGAATTGCAAGGTCTGATAGGGCGCGGATCTTAGCCGGATTTGCTTCTATTCCTCTATGCGAAACAATGAATCCGAGCAGTTTACCAGCGGGGACTCCGAAGACACATTTTTCCGGATTTAGCCGTATATCGTATTCGCGTAGGCTGGCAAAGGTTTGCCTTAGGTCGTCGATCAACTGGCTGATGTGTTTGGTTTTAATGACCATGTCGTCCACGTATGCCTCGACTGTTTTGCCGACCTGTTTTTCGAGACAGATCTGGATCATGCGCTGGTATGTAGCCCTAGCATTTTTTAGCCCGAAAGGCATTGTGTTGAAGCAAAATGGCCCATAGGGGGTGATGAATGCGGTTGCAGCTTGGTCGGATTCCTTCATCTTGATCTGATGGTATCCGGAGTAGGCATCGAGGAAGCACAGGGAATCGTGTCCGGCTGTGGTGTCAATAATCTGGTCTATCTGTGGTAGGGGGAAGGGTCCTTAGGGCAGGCCTTGTTAAGGTCTTTGAAATCGACGCATAGCCGCGAGGATTTGTCTTTCTTTGGTACCATCACCAGGTTTGCCAACCATTCGGGGTGCTTGATCTCCCGTATGAATCCGGCCTCTAGCAATTTTGCTAGTTCTTCACCCATAGCTTGTCGTTTTGGCTTGAAAAAGCGGCGTAAAGTCTATTTAACGGGCTTGAAACCTGGGGTTATATTCAGACTATGTTCGGCCAGCCGCCGTGGGATTCCTGGCATATCGGAAGGATGCCAGGCGAAGATGTCCCAGTTTTCTCGTAAGAATGCTCGCAACGTCTCATTCACCATGGGGTCCAGCTGAGCTCCAATGGACGCTGTCTTATTAGGGTTCGTTGGGTGTACCTGAAATTTAACAATTTCTTGTGCAGGTTTAAAGGACGTGGGTTTGGGCCTTTTGCTAAGGACCACATCGTCCTTGTCCACTGTTGACCGGAATGCGGTCAATTCTTCTGCAGCAAAGGTCTCTGCTAGTGCCTTGAGGGCGAGCCCTACTGTTTTGTTTTCGGCTCGAAGTGCTATATTTGGATCACTAGCGATTGTGATTACCCCGTTTGGGCCTGGCATCTTGAGCTTCATGTACCTGTAATGGGGTATAGCCTGGAATTTTGTGAAGGCGTCATGCCCCAACAGGGCGTGGTAGCCACTGGGGAAGGGTACGATATGAAAGAGAAGTTCTTCAGATCGGTAGTTTTCGGGCGTGACGAACACTACGTCCAGGGTGATACGTCCTGAACAACGCGCCTCTTTCCCAGGGACGATCCCCCGGAAGGTTGTGTTGCTTTGCTCGATGCGAGATCGATCGAACTGCATTTTTTCCAGGGTGTCTTCGTAGATTAGGTTTAAACCACTGCCGCCATCCATTAGCACCTTCTGCAGCCTGAAGCCATCAATGATGGGGTTTAGGACCAGTGCGGCCGGTGTTTGTCCGGGACGGATGGTTGGTCGGTCAGTGTCTCCAAAGGTGATGGGTATGTCTGCCCATGAACTTGCTGCCGCCACATGGTAGACCTGTTCGAGTTCTCTAAGAGCTCTTTTCCTCCTATTCCTGGAGGGGAACGTTTCGTAGATCGTCAGGACTTCGGCATTGTATTCTGGTGGCGTCGTGGGGCGCCTGTTTGGCGGCAATGCCTCGAGGATGGCCTCTCCGCTTTTTGCGACCTGCCTGATGACCCAGCAAGCTCTAAGGCTGTGAGTCGGGTTTGTGTTTAGCAATACAGAATGTATAGAGCATGGCTTGTCCAATATTCCATCAAGGATAGTTCTGGCCCCCGTAGGAGGTCTATTTCTCTTTTCGGCGGGCTCGTGTTTGTCTAGCCGCTTCGGAGGTATCCGCCTTTTCCGATCTCCTCTAGGGTGTTCGGTAAAGTCTGGTTCCGAAAATAACCGTTCGGCTTGCCAGGTGCTCTCCATGGCACAGTATTTTTGTACTAGGTCCGATAGCTCGGTGAAACCGCGAATGTGTCAACGGGATAGGGCATTAAGTATCCCTTCATTATGACAATTGCGACTGAAGGTTGCCATTATTTCCTGGTCACTAGAGCCTGGTACTTTGTCTCTGAATAGGAGGAGTCTAGCCCAATAATGATGAACCGACTCCCCTGGTAATTGTTTGACATCCCATAAGTCCGAAGACTTAGACTCTCCTGCGATGGTTGAATGCTCGACTTGGGTGGTGGGTGGGAAAAAATTTAGTTCCGTGCCACGACATGAGTCCGGAATCACGGGGTGCGGCGCGGGATTCGGATTGCGCGCTAAATCGGGGATCGATCCCGAACTTTTTCCAGCGCGAACCCCAGAGTCCGGGTTATAAGAGAGATCTTGATGGTCGGAAATCGGGATATGAACTGTCCTTAGTTTCGATTGTTGGAGGGGTGAGCCTCCATCCGGACACTCGACGGTGGCGACTAGGTGAGTGACCGAGGGGGTGCGAATCTCCCAGTCATCGGGTTTAAGCCCGATCCGGTCATAGACCGGGGTCTGGTCGTCGGTCATGCCCATGGTTTGGATCCGATCCAGAAGCTCGTTCAAGGACGAGACATCGGCATGGCATGTGTTGCCGAAGCGCTCGGGGATGATCCGCAGCGTCGCGATTCCGGAGCCACTTGACGGCGAAGGCGGATCAAGTCTAGGCATGACGACTGTGTTGGGCGTTCTAGACGGCCCAAAGGTAGAGGTCACCTCAGAGGCGATGCCCGAGGCTTCCGGCGACGAGGTGTCGGGCTCTGTGGGCTCCTCCATGGGAGTCGAGGGCCTCATCCAAACAAGTTCTCCCCGTGAATCGGCAGCGAACTCTAGGTTCCCAAATCTGATTTCTGAATCGGGGAGGAAACTCTAGGTTCTCCCCGTGATTTCTTGATCAGCGAACTCTAGGTCCCCAAATCGGATAGTCAGTCGGGTCGGCGAGCGACGAGACGTCGCCGCCAGCGAAGATCTGACCAGAGATGGGAACATCCTGGCTACAGATATCGTTGCTTGCGATGGGGTGAGCCATTGATTCCTTCGGTGTTCACAGTGGAACTCTCAATGAAAGCAGCAATGTCGGTGTCAAAACCGGCGAATCTCTGGTAGGGGGTCCCGAGCTGTGAGACTAGGATCGATGGTAACAAAGGGACGAAGGAGATGATGTTTACCCAGGTTCGGGCCCTCCTATGGTGGTAAAATCCTACATCCTGCTTGATTATATTGATGATATGAAGGTTACAGAGTTGATCTACCTCGAGATCGACTAGCTAAAACCCTAGAAGAGTTTCTCTGTCGTATGATCTAAAAAACCCTGGCTTATATAGACGCCAGGGGTCATTAGGGTTACACATGGTCGGTTGCCCACCGGGGAAAAAACATGCCTAATCTACTATCTTCAACTTGACAGTCACGCCACGGCTCCTGAGGTCTCCTCCCTAGCGACGAGGCCCGATCAATCCCATCCTCAGTGAGCGGCCCATGAGCCCGGCCTATGAGAAATAAGTCGGCAGTCCGAGGACCCCGTAATCCCGGACTCCCTCAGTGACATTGGAGTATCTAGGTGACATTAGGGTTGATTGATATGTATCATTGGTGTTATTCTAATAGGAACTCTAGGGCTGTTTGTGACACTTATAGGAATAGCCCAATAGATTGATCGGAAAGAATAACTTTGAGGTGGTTCTACTACGTACACCAATTTCATCTTATTGTTCTCCGCTAGATAGGAACTTTGGAGTGATTCTTTGTTGCACGTTGAGGGATGATCATATGATTCAACTATGTTAGCATTGTTGGGAGATTGCACTAGTGAAAGTATGAACCCTAGGCCTTATTTCCAAGCATTTATACACCGTTTTGCTCACTGTTTTACACTTGCTACCTTGCTGTTTTTATATTTTCAGATTACAAAAACATATATCTATCATCCATATTGCACTTGTATCACCATCTCTTTGCCGAACTAGTGCACCTATACAATTTGCCATTGTATTGGGTGTGTTGGGGACACAAGAGATTTCTGTATTTGATTGCAGGGTTGTTTGAGAGAGACCATCTTCATCCTACACCTCCCACGGATTGATAAACCTTAGGTCATCCACTTGAGGGAAAATTGCTACTGTCCTACAAAACTCTGCGCTTGGAGGCCCAACACGAGTCTACAAGAATAAAGTTGCGTAGTAGACATCAAGCTCATTTCTGGCACCGTTGTCGGGGAGGTGAGTGCTTGAAGGTATATATTTAGATCTTGCAATTAAATCTTTTTGTTTTTTGTTTTTCACTAGTTTGGTTTTATAAAAGAAAACTACAAAATAAATATAAATGGATCCTCATCCACTTGCTAATCTTTTCAAAAGACCCGATTATGTTGGAACAATTGGTAGTGAGAGTTCATTAGATTATCTTTATGAGGTCTTGCTTCAAAATCATGAATCTAAAAATTGTGAAATTTATAAAGTGATTAATGATAGTTCCTTGAATGAAAAGCATGATTGCCATGTTGTTAGTATGAATTCTCTGAATATCCATGATGCTAATGATGATTGCACTAGTCATGATAAAAAGATTTCCTATAAGCATGTCAATTTTTGTGGAGTGAATAAAATTTGTGAAGACATGCCATATAGGGATGATAGATTTTGTAAGAAGCATAAACAAGATCAAACTAATTGGTGGCTTAAAGTGATAGATGAACTTGCCACAACATTATGCTCACTGTTTCCAAATATTGTGATAATTTGATCTCCCACGAACTTATAATGAACTTTGCTTATTTTTGGGGAATGAAGAATTATCACATAAAAATGATTGGTTTGATATATTCATTACCACAAATGATAATGAAACTAATCTACAAGAAATATATATGTTTTGCGTAGTGAATTGCAATGAGAATGCTTATATTGCTAACTATAGAAATAATGAGAAACCAATAGAATATAAAAGGAATAGTAATGAAAGGATAAAGGTCTCCCAATACCCTCCTATTGTTTCTCGTGATAAATCAGCTTGCAAGGAAGAGCTTTCCATCGAACCAATCTCTTAAATAAGGAGGTCAGCAAACTACTTAAACTCACACAAAATGTGGTAAACGAGAAGAAGAAGAGAAGAAAAGGTAAAGGTAAAAAGGTATCTCTCCCAAATAATGTTGCTCCTATAATCGTTGAAAATGAATACGAAAGTAGTTGGGACAATGATACACTTGATGATTATTTTGTTATGCCTACTACTTGTTGTGATGAGGATGATTGGGAAGATAATGATACGCCTTATAATATTGAAAATCTTTTTAGCACCAACTTGGAAAACTATGATGATAATTGTTACACTATTGGTGCTATTCATGCTATTGATGATTATGCTAATGATTCGCAAACCCACAAGCTTGGGGATGCTATGCTTGATGAGAATGACATATTTGAGAATATATTTGCTAGAATTGATGTGTGTCCCAAGCTTGGGTATGCTATGCATAATGGAGATGGTATTTTTAGTTCCCCCACTTCGAATGATCAAATTTGTTATGATGATTACATGCCTCCTATTTATGATGATTATTGTGATAATACTTATGTTATGAAAAGTAGTGATGATTATTATTATACAACTTGTCACAATTATGAATACCCTTTCTCTGAACATTAGTCTTTTAATGTGGAAACAATTTATAATATTCAAGTCTCCTATGATACTCCCACTACTATGTATGAGAAGATTGCCTATGGGGAGAGTAATAAATTTTCTATGCTTGTAGATCATGAAAATAATGCTTTATGTGATAGTTATATTGTTGAATTCCTTCATGATGCTACTGAAAATTATTATGAGGGAGGAACATATGATTGTAGGAATTGCAATAATATCGAGTTTCCTCTCTATGTGTTCAAAGTTTTGAAGTTATGCTTGTTTTGCCTTCCTATGCTAGTTGATTCTTTCTCCCATAAATTGTTTGATCACAAAATCCCTATGCATAGGAAGTGGGTTAGACTTAAATGTGCTTGTCATGAGATTCATGATGCTCTCTTGCATGTTTCAATTACTATTTTTTATGTGAGCATCATTGAAATCATCATGCCTAGCTAAAAGGCTTCAAAGAAAAGCGCTTGTTGGGAGACAACCCAACACTTTCACTTTCTATTTTTGAGTGTTCACATGATTAAGATACTGTAGTAATCATGTTTTTTGTCTTTTATTTCAATAAAGTGCCAAGTAAAGCCTTTGGGATGACTCACAAGATGAGTAGAATTGATGCTGAACCAAAACATAAACTTTTGACTCCAGTACAGGAATTTTCATTTTTTACTGGAGCGTGATAATGATCTGAATTTTTTACACAGTGCTTATATGCAAATTATTCAGGTTGTTCTAATTTTTCAGAATTTTTAGAGACATGGAATTATGGTTATACTACAGATCTTCCCAGACTATTCTGTTTTTGACAGATTCTGTTTTGCATGCATAGTTTGCTTGTTTTAGTGTTCCCATAGCTTATATTCAGTGATATAAATTATGTGAATGGTAGAATACAGTAGGTATTATGTGAGAACAATTATGAAGCTTGTATTGACAGTACCTAAGTGAATTATCTTTATTTATTATACTAACCCATCTCACGAAGTTCCGTTAAGTTTTGTGTGATTGAAGTTTCATGTTTTGGGTGAGACACCGGTATGAGGTGAATAAGGAGCAGCAAGGACCTAAGAATGTGGATGACCAAGGCACCCCCAAGGTAATATCCAAGGAAGACTCAAGCGTCTAAGCTTGGGGATGCCCCGGAAGGCATCCCCTCTTTCGTCTCCAACATTATCGGTAGATCTTACTTGGAGCTATATTTTTATTCGTCACATGATATGTGTTTTGCTTGGAGTGTCATTATAATTTGTTTTTCTCTGTTAGATGATATTTATAATCCTGTTTTTCAATAAAAAGTTCCAAGAATTTCCTCTTAGGATGCTTGAGTTGCATGTTTGATATTTGTTGTGTAAAAATAGAAACTTTAGCTGTAGTGTTTGAATTTTCATATTTTACTGAAACGTGTAAATTTTCTGAAATTTTACACAGTGTTTTAATATAAATTCTTTATCACGGCCTAAATTTTCATAATTTTTTGAGTTACAGAAGTACAGTGCTTTCATAAATTGCTACAGATTGTTCTGTTTGGACAGATTGCTGTCATAGTTTTCTTATATACTTATCCTATAGTTTCCATAGCCTATATTGGTAGATATAAATTGTGGAAATGGTAGTAAACAGTAGATGATGTTTGAAAATTATTGTGCAACTTGTCTTGGAAGTACATGAAGTGTTGATTTGTTTTTATGTATACTAACCTATCTCACGAGTTATTTTCAAGTTTTTGTGGATGAAGTTTTTGAGAATAGGTGAAACCGTGATATGAGAGGATTGAACGAGATACAAAAGCTCAAGCTTGGGATGCCCAAGGCACCCCAAGTAAATATTTCAAGAAGTCTCAAGCATCTAAGCTTGGGGATGCTACGCATCCCACCTCTCTTCATCAACAATTATCGGTTAGCCTATGTTGAGCCTAAATTTTTAATTGTCCACATGATATGTGCTATTCTTGGAGTGCTATTTTTCTTTTGCTTGCTGTTTAAATAAAATACTCAGATCTTAAAATATTTATTGAGAGATAGAGCCCTCACATAGCTACTTTATTGTTTGACTACTCATTGATCTTCACTTATATCTTTTGAGAGTAGTTTGATGTTTACTCTTGTGCTTAACTTATATCCTAATAGTAAATCATGAATGAATTAAAAATCATAAACCTGAAATTATCAATGTGCTTTATGCTTAGTAGCAGGTTCAAATTTGGTTTAGAAAGTAAAATCTGTTGAAGTTTGACAATCACAATATTGGCCATACAAGCAATTCATGAATGATTAGTATAAGAAAGAGAACTTTCACATACAAATATATTATCTTGGACACCTTTTATGATTATGAATACGCATCCATTATTTTCAACCTTGATCAAATAGTTGAAGTTGGACAAGGAAGAGAATGTAATGGTTATGTTTGGGTATATTTGCATATAAGTTATATAGTTATGGATCCTCCAACATGTGGTGCTTGTTTAGAACCTTTTGCTAGCCAAAACTTCGTACTAAGTAGAGATACTACTTGTGCATCCAAATCCTTGATCCAAGTTTCTTCCATGAGAGTCCACCATATGTCCTTATATATGGTATTTCACTATCATTCCAAGTAAATTTGCATGTGCCACCTCTAAACATTCAAATAAACATCCGTTTTGTGTGCTAGTACCGCTCATGGAGTGATGGGGCGATCATTATCTTCCATGCTAAGAGAGTTATTCTCAAGATGAGTGTTTATTCACTTGTTATTGCACGAGAGAGGCTGGTAAAAAGGATTCCCAGTCCTGCATAACACAAAAATAAATAAACAAACCCCCCACCCCTAGAAAGTTGATTGCTTGGAGGGCAACCGTGGATTCGGCCAGCCATGGAATGTGATTAGAATGGAAGATATTGAATACTCTGTTGTGACGTTGACAGGAAAGGCACACCACTCAAAATTACATATTCATCTTTGTTTTAAACAATGAGCTCTGGCACATATGCAAAACCCTGCTTCCCTCTGCGAAGGGACAATCTATTTACTTTCATGTTGAGGCAACTTCTTATTCCAACCTCAATCTATTAGTTGGCAAGCACCATGTGGTGGGGAAAGACCCAAACATATATATCCACTCAAATATATTTGATCATGATTCATTATTGTTGACAATTATCTACATGATAAGTGTGTTGGGAGGTGTAACATCAAGCCCCTACCTTTCTCTGTGTTTGATGGATGTTGTTTGTTCTAAAAATATGCCTTGAGTATTAGCAATCATAAAAGACTATATGATAATCGAGTATGTGAAACTCTTACTTAGACTTGATGATGTATTGAAATTTTTTGGTGACCAAGAACATAGATTGTTAAGTTTCAATAGAATGCATTGTTTGAACCATGACATGTGAATTGATTGCTACTCTATCATGATGATTTTTTATGAGAAAAAGTTACTGGTTATGATGCTAGAAAAGTGACTGAAATTATCAATGATCAAAACTATTCACTATGCTAGCATTCATACTTCATAAATTATTTCTATTATCATTTACCTACTCGAGGATGAGCAGGAATTAAGCTTGGGGATGTTAATACGTCTCCAACGTATCAATAATTTATGAAGTATTCATGCCATATTCACCAATGTTTACAATACGTTTATATGGTTTTGATGCACTTTATATGATTTATTTAGAACTAACCCGGACTGACGTTGTTTTCAACAGAATTACCGTGGTGTTGTTTTTGTGCAGAAAATGAAAGTTCTCGGAATCGCCCGAAACTTTTTGGTGATTTTTTTGGGACCAAATAAGCTATATTGGAGCGAAGAACCACCAGAGGGGGTGGACCAGAAGGCCGTGCCCTTGTGGGGCCCTCGTGGCTCCGTTTGGCGTGATTCCAATGTTGAAAATCCCATAAATACCAGAAACCCCCAAAATAAAGAGAGACTCCTCGTTCCGCCGCCGCAACTCTCTGTATCGACGAAAAACCAATCTGGAGGCATTCTAGTACCCTGCCGGAGAGGGTAGATCTCTCCGGTGGCCATCTTCATTATCCCGGCGGAGGCCATGATGAGGAGGGAGTAGTCCACCCTCGGGGCTGACGGTTTGTACCAGTAGCTATGTGTTCAATCTCTCTCTCTCTCTCTCTCGTGTTCTTGAGATGGCACGATCTTGATGTATCACCAGCTTTGTTAATATAGTCGGATCATATGATGTTATTCCCTGGCTACCTTGTTGTGATGAATTGAATCTTTACCTTTGAGATCTCCTTATGTTGGATTGAATATTATGGTTTGAGAACATTTGATGTACGTCTTTCATGGGATACCTGTAGTGACATTGGGGTATTCTATTGATTCACTTGATATATGTTGGGGCATCAACTTGTGGATTCCGGTGACCTAGGGGATCTATGCATAGGGGTTGATTGCACGTTTTCATACCACGTTCTCCGATAGAAATCTTGGGGTGCTCCTTGAAGTTCTTTGTATTGGATTGAATATGATAGATCTGAAATTGTTTGATGCATGTCGCATAATTTACCCACGGATACTTGAGGTGACATTGGAGTATCTAGGTGACATTACGGTTGATTGATATGTATCATTGCTCTTATTCTAGAAGGAACTCTAGGTCTGTTTGTGAAACTTATAGGAATAGCCCAATAGATTGATCGAAAAGAATAACTTTGAGGTGGTTCTACTACCTACACCAATTTCATCTTATTGTTCTCCGCTAGATAGGAACTTTGGAGTGATTCTTTGTTGCACGTTGAGGGATGATCATATGATTCAACTATGTTAGCATTGTTGGGAGATTGCACTAGTGAAAGTATGAACCCTAGGCCTTATTTCCAAACATTTATACACCATTTTGCTCGTTGGTTTACACTTGCTTCCTTGCTGTTTTTATACTTTCAGATTACAAAAACCTATATCTATCATCCATATTGCACTTGTATCACCATCTCTTCGCCGAACTAGTGCACCTATACAATTTGCCATTGTATTGGGTGTGTTGGGGACACAAGAGATTTCTTGTATTTGATTGCAGGGTTGTTTGAGAGAGACCATCTTCATCCTACACCTCCCACGGATTGATAAACCTTAGGTCATCCACTTGAGGGAAAATTGCTATTGTCCTACAAAACTCTGCGCTTGGAGGCCCAACACGAGTCTACAAGAATAAAGTTGCGTAGTAGACATCAACTGCCAGAGGCATTCATATAAAGTCATACAGTTTCTCATGTTGATTTGTAAGTAAATAAAATTGTGATGATCATCATTATTAGGGCACTGTCTCAGTGATGAAAGGATGATGGAGACAAAGATTACCCCACAAGTCGGGATGAGACTCCGGACGAAAAAAAAGAGAAAGAGAAAGAAAGAAAGAAAAATGAAGAGAAAAAAAAGAAAAAAAAGAAAAAAAAGAAAAGGAAAAAAATGAGAGAAAAGAGAGAAGGGACAGTGCTACTACCTTTTATTCCACACTTGTGCCTCAAAGTGGCACCTTGTTCTTCATATAGTGAGTCTCATGTTTATCGCTTCCATATGCTAGTGGGAAAAATTCATTATAGAACTTGGCTTGTATATTTTAATGATGGGCTTCCTCAAATGCCCAAGGTCTTCATGAGCAAGCGAGTTGGATGCACACCCACTTAGCTTCCATTGAGCATTCATACACTTATAGCTCTAGTGCATCCGTTGCATGGCAATCCCTACTCCTCGCATTGATATCTATTGATGGGCATCTTCATAGCCTGTTGATACGCCTAGTTGATGTGAGACTTTCTTCTCCACTTTCACCCCTTTGAAACCTACCACCATATTCTATTCCACCTTCATGCTATATCCATGGTTCACGCTTATATATTGCACAAGTAATAAAAAGTTGAAGCGTGTTAAAAGGTACTGTCCAATTGCCTCACTTGACACCATGGTGCTTGACATTTGTATTTATGTGGTGAAGACGAAGCCACGCTATTCTTATATGATAAAATGAATAGGGGGTGAATATTATTTTTGGATCGTATACTTTGAAACTTGATGATTATGTTTCTTATGTTTAGAACATTACTATGTTGATGTTTATTAATTCATCATTTCTCAAAGAACAAACCTGCAATAGATTACAAGTTGGGTAGCATGTCACATCAAAAATTCTTTTTTTATCAGTTACCTACTCGAGGACGAGCAAGAATTAAGCTTGGGGATGCTGAGACGTCTCCAACGTATCTATAATTTTTTATTGTTCCATGCTATTAAATTATCATTCTAGGATACTTTTTGGGTGTTTATTTACCAATTAATATTATTTTTTAGCACTAACCTATTGACCTAGTGCCCAGTGCCAGTTGCTGTTTTCTGTATGTTTTTTGCTTTTCAGGTTTACCATACCAAACGAAGTCCACATGCCACGAAACTTTAATATGATTTTTTCTAGACCAAAAGAAGACATGGAAGCTTCAGGAGGACGAGAGGCAGCACGAGGGCACCACGACCCAACAGGGCGCGTCAGGGGGCCAGGTCGCGCTCTGATGGGTCGTGGCTCCCTCGGCCGCCCTCTCGTGCCCCTCTGTGGCCTATAAATCCTCAAATATTCCAAAAACCCTAGAGAGCTCCCGAAACACTTTTTCCACCGTGTTCCCATCTGGCGACCTTTTCGGGCGATCTGCCTGAGGGGGAATCGATCACGGGGGGGGGGGGGGGTTCTACATCACCCTTGATGCCTCCATGATGAGTTGTGTGTAGTTCACCACACACCCACGGGTCCGTAGTTAGTATCTATATGGCTATCTCTCTCTCTCTCGCTCTCTCTCTCTTGATCTTCAATACAATGATCATCGCATCTTCGCTTTGATCTATTCGATGTAATCCTTTTGTGCGGTGTGTTTGTTGGGATCCGATGAATTGTGGGTTTATGTTCAGATTATTCGTGAAATGTTTGTGAGTCACCTCTGATTATTATGATTCTTATTTGCATGGTCATTATAGCTTCGTAAATCTCTCTGGTCTACTGAAATAGTTTGGCCAACTAGATTGATATTTCTTCACTGAGAGGGGTGCGTTGTAGTGGGTTCAATCTGGCGGTGTTCTATATCCCAGTGTTAGCACCCGTTTTGGGCAGGGTGCCGGCTCAAGGTCCAGGACTCGCCCTTGGAAGGCTTGGCAACCCGGAAAAGAGACTCAAGGCTTGGTGACCCGCCCCAGGAGGTGGTGACCCGGCATACTGATAACCCGGAGATTGGAGCCGACCTCAAGATGGCTAAAATCACAAGGAGAAGGTGACTCAGCAAGGCAAACGACCCGGCAGGGGCGTTATCACCAAGTAACCCGGCGAAAGATGGCATTCTAGGAGCTAACAACCCGGCACAGTCTATAACCTGGCAGCATGGCGACTTGGGAAGGCGACAGTACCAGGAAGAGCCGGTAGGGCGACGACCCGGCAAAGCAAAGCCGGCAATAAGCCGACGCTATGACATGCACGTTGGTCAGTTGGCGGGACGAGTGTCCACTTAGCTATAAGCCGGCATATAACCCATGAGCCAGCGTACGTCCCAGGAGCCGGCATCTCACCACGTCTTAGTCAGCAGCAAAGCTATGGAGAGCTTAAGCCGGCATAACACCATATATCATATAGAAGAGCCGGCATGCCATCATTTTCCCCATTCGGCGACTCAGCATGCTCACATGATGCCGGGTCATGCCATAATCAGGCTAAATAGCCGCTTGAGGTAATATGCTCAATGACCCGGCAGGATAACGATCTGGCGATGACCCGACATTCACAGGATTATCAAGGGTTGGCAAGGCTAAGACTCGACAGGCAACGATGACCCGGCAAGGTAGCTGACCAGTGAAGCGGCGGATCACAAAGAAAATGAGCTTAGCTCAGTTATGAGCCGGACGTCAGGTGACGATTGCCTGGAGAAGCCTAAAGAAACAGGTCTAGGATTTAGCACGAAGCAAGGCGAACAGACGTCAACACAGAAGAGCCACGGGCGACTCAAGGAGCCAAGAGCAAAGGGAAACTCAGGAAGGGCGACTCTGACAGCCGGCTCTATAAGCCAACTCTACAAGCCAGGAGAGGGAAAGCTGACTGCGAGAAGCCAAGGGTGGACACAGAAGACAAAGGCCGGCTCACGCTTCCAGGCGACTTAACTTGTCACTTGCCAGATTCTGACTTGAAGCTAAATATGGGCCCGGAGAGTCATCAAAATGGCCTTGTCTGGCGGATTGCCTTGCGTTGGCTTAATCGTTTCATCGAGACGGACAAGTTTGATGTTTGGCTCGTCTCCATCCGAGTTAGTATGCGACTTCTACGGCCACAACAAGGAGCAGGACAGGAGGAGCTGCGGGTCCGGGCAGGAATCCGACTTAGGAAAGGTCTAGGTGTTTAGGACGGGATTTAATGTACTTTTCTTGTAAGGAAAGGCTAGATGAGTCCTATACTTGCACGGGAAGTCCAGCCGCCTCATATATATGTGAGAGGTGATGGCCGATTGAAACAACACAATCGAATCAATCAATCTATACTACTTTTTCATCTATCTCTTACCCTTGTACCTATGCTTCTCGTTCTTCCATGAGCCGGTCATCATGTCGGCGACTTGCGAAGCCACGAGGCTCTAGGGGCGAGCAAATCGACCTAGAGCAGCCAATCGTCGCCGGCTTCCTCCGACGGGGTCCCTCCCGAGGAGCCGGGGCGTCTGGTCTCAAAAGCGTCGGCTTGCTGTCTTGCGTATCGCGCTGTAAGCCGGCCTCCCACGGGGCGAGTTGCGGAGCACCTCCCCCGGCTCCGCGGGTACACGTTGATGTGTTCGTGTGCGAACACACTTTTTGGCGACTCCGTTGGGGATCGAAGCGTTGAACGGTCTCCATCCCGTTCTTACTTCGAGGAGCGCATCATAAAAGAGGCGGCAATCTACAGAGGTAACATGTATCATCAACCGGCTTATCATCAGCCGGCTTACGTAGATGCCAATAGCCCTTACGTTGGTGTTAACAGGCATACTGTATCGGCTAGCTCTAGTTATCTTCCATATAGCTACAAGCAGAAGCCGGTAGAGGAAAGCTTTGTTGACTACCTACGAATAAATCCGAGTTCTCATGCATCGGCTTCCCCAGATCAAAGGCCGGTGAATAACATTGAGTACTCGGTTGATCAACATGGGACACTTCATAGACTAGAAGATGTCTCATGGCTGTATCCATCGGCTGCCGGCTCACAATATGGCGGGTCATCCCTAAGCCGGCCGATGGATGGAGGAATCGGCTATGCTAATACAAGCTACTTGGCCGGTTACTCTCAGCCGGCTTACACTGCGCCTCATGTGACTAATCAGTCGGCGCCTTCTGTTGGAGATATCTGCAATTCGGCTCATCCTCAGGGTTATGACCGAACTAGTGGAGAATCCGCAACCGGGCCGGCTTATAACACTGTGGCGTATTCTACTTCTCATGCACAACTGCAAAATCCGGCTCATGAACCGGCTTACCTTCAGGGTCATGGCCGGTTGTATGAAGACTCTACAGGAATACATATGCCGGCTTATTTTGTTACAGTTGACAGTGCCTCCCATATACAATTGCAAAATTTCGGCAAACCAAAGCCGAAAGATTTTAAAGGAATCGGGGGGCAAACCTATGATGAAAGGGTTGCTAAAATTCTACGAGATTTTGAGGCATACAAGAGAAAGGGTGAACAAGAGGCTAACACCGATAATTTCACTAAGCCGACTTGGGAGGAATTATCGGATGAACAGCGACAAGGCTTTGAAATTATCTAGAAGAAGCGAGACGAGGAGTTCGATGCACTCGAAAAGAAGCGTAAAGAGCAAGATTTGCAAGAATACCTCAAGTCCCTTCCTCCACGCAGCAAGCATACTGAATCCTCTGCGTTGGAAAAGCAAGAAGACGAAGCTCAGCAAGCCGGCCAGATGGTTGACCCGGTTATTTCAGGCGACTTAGCAGAAGCCGGGTCAAGTGCTTCAGGCGATTTAGCGAAAGCCGAATTCAGTGATTCGGGTAAAGCTGAGTCGGACACACACGCCATGTCCATTAAGTCGGCGGTTGCAAACTTCATCGATCAAGAACATGGCCAACGACGTGAGTTGCCACATGACGAGTCCTATCAACTCAAACCGGTTATTTCAGGCGACTTAGCAGAAGCTGGATTCAGCGATTCGGGCGACTTTCTGAAAGCCGGGTCAAGCGATTTGGATAAAGCTGAGTTTGAGACACCCGCCGTGTTCGTTAAACCAGCAGAATCAACAACTAACGCCGGGTTACACAGTATACCTGCCGGGTCAAATCAGATGGGTGACTCAGACGTCAAAGCCGGCTTACTGGAAGCCGGGTCAAGTGATTTGGATAAGTCTGAGTCAGACGAGCACATCGAGTCTAAGCCGGCAGGTGCAATTGTTAAGAAGGGGCATGGCAAGCGACGCGAGCCGGCCGTGCTCGACTTTTCTGGATACAAGGGAGTTTACGTACTACCTTACGAGTTCCGTGCCAAAGATGATGAGCATCAAGAGCAAGAAAGTAAGGCTGAACAGAGTTCGGCTAATGATGAACATCAAGAACTAAAAAGCGAAGCCAAACAATGTTTGGTAGACAAAGAGCATCCAAGCGACGAGGCACAAGATCCAGAAGAGGAAATCGAAGAGTTGGAGAGTTATCCAGAGGTAGAGCAAAGCATTGTTCCAGTTGCACAAACGTCAAGCTCTCCCTACATCTTCGAAGAGGTACGCCTAACAGACAGTTTACTTGTTCTTCGATTCGGTCAAAATATTATTGTTGATGCATACATTAGCAAAATTCTAATTAACTTTGAAGGACCAATCGAGATGAGTAACTTGTTTGTTAGGAATAAACTTGTCACTAATCATGCCAGTCAACATATTCTACCACTCATAGAGGCTAGTAGTGACAACTTATTGCAACCAAAGCTTTTCCCATTGTGCCAACTCAATTTTACATTCATGTGGGTAGCTTTGCTTGTTTCATGCCTGGCTAACAGTTGGTCTCAGTTGAGACATATATTATGTGATTATTTTGGTTGCAGAAACATAAAGCCAGGTTCAGAGTCCTTCCAGATAACCGATTCGAGAGCATCAGAAAGGGAGGACAGGCAACGATGCATAGCCGGGTTAGATGACATTAAGCCGCCATCACTCGGTTGCTTAACTCCAAAGCCGGTATCACAATACCGGCTAATGGACATACAGTGTACCCTCAGTCCAGGCATAGGTGGTCACATTGCTAGTACATCGCCGGCTAATCCTATCATCATAATTGACCATCATGTCGAGCCGGCAAGACAGGAGCCAATGCAAGAGCCGGCTCTAGTCAGATCTGACAGTGAAATCACGCAAGCCGGCTTATGCGAAGACGAGCAAAAGCCGGTGCAAGATCAGCCGGCTCTGGTTAACCCTAATGGCCAAGTGATGACTCAGCTACTTCAAGCCGGCTCATCCAAAGACGGACAGAATCTGGCACAGGATCAGCCGGCTCTCGTTAACTCTAAAGGCAAAGTGGTGACTTGGCTATCTCAAGCCGGCTCATCCAAAGGCGGACAGATACACACCAATGACGATGGGATCAAATCTTCAAGTGAGGCAATTGTTCAGAAGTGCATCAACAACAATATTGAAGAGGGGAGTTCCATCAAAGCTACAACTGAGACATCTAGCACTGGGGGGCAACAACAAGGAAACTCAAAAACCGATGCACACACAGCCAAGGAAGGCAAAGGCCGTAGTAAGCACAAAGGTAAAAAGCCGAAAGTCACTTTCGCGCAGCTATTTGAAAAATACCAAAAGATAAGTGAAGCAAAGAGTGCTTATCGGCCGACTGAAGCAAAGGCATCGAGGTCACCCCCAAGGCACCAGTCAGAAGGCAAGGATTGGTGAAAGGAGGAGCTTAACGTAACAACTCTAAGAACTCCTTTTGAGCCGCCAATGCTTAAACCGCCCATATCTTCTCATGTCGGCTCATATCCGCATCAAGCCGGCTCCATACCTTCCCGTGCCGGCTCATACTCATATCAATCATGGGACAGGTATGATTCACGAGCACGCCATCCGTCTTATGCTAAACCACCTCACCAAAATTGTGCAGCTCCGAGAGGATCATCATCTGATCAACAAACACATGTTAAAGGCCGGCTCTGCCAAAAAGAATCGGTCTGGGGCTCAGCAAAGAAGAAGGTGGTGCAGCAAGTTTATCAAGTGAAAAGGGATTGTCGCAAGTGTGCTGTTCCAGACCCGGCTCCAAGTAATAAGAAGCCAATCGAATCAGCATTGGCTGTTAAGGGCAAGGAAGTGAAGCGAGTAACTTTCAAGGACCCAATCGTTGAGTCTGAACAGGCTAAGCCGGAGGTGCCCAAGACCAGGAGAAACTTGCCAGTGCTTACACCAAAGCAACAGCCGGAATGCTCATCCGGCTTATCACATTGGCAACAGAGGAAACTGAAACGGCTTAGGGCTGAAGAGCTGGAGAAGAGGAACATGGCGTGGGTCCCCAAGAGAAGCCTGCAAGACAAGAGCACCGTGCCAACTCCTGCGGCTAAGCCGCCAGAAACAACTAAGCCGCCAGAAACAAAGAAGCCGGCAGGAACAAAGGACAAGTATAAAGCTGACAGAAGCCGGCAGGATCCGGGTCATCCATATTCCTCAACCGTGCCGGCTCTTGTTATAAAGCCAGTGGGGGCAAAAAAGGAGACACATAAAGCCGGCAGGATAAGCCGACAGTTGTCATATCACTATAGGAAATTGCAAAATCCGTGTCATCCATGTTCTTCAACCATGCCATCAAAGCCGCCATTCAAGAATTTATCCCCAGCCGAAACGTCTGAATTGTTTCGGCTATTCACAATTTGGTGGGCAGGTTCCAGAGGTCCATTGAGATGAGGACGTATGGCCGATATTTGCATATCACCCTGAGAGTTCATTGTGTTGGCAAAGCCGGCATCTGGTTAATGGTGTTCATCATGGTGTATCTCGTACTCCTATAGCCGATGCTCAGTTCTTGCCAATACCGAATCCGAAGTAAGTGTCCAGATGTCAGTTATGCTTTATTTCTCTATTATCTACACATCTGGGCAGAACAATTGGCTCGTCAAATGGGTTAGTGCAACACACATCAGGTTATCAAACAGCCGATGCTTTGTGTGGCCGGCTCATGTAGGGCGAGTCCACGGCCGGCTTACTTTTTGAGCCGGCTCATGGCGAGTTACGGCCGATTCTAGAGTTGACTCGGCCACTGACGGATCTAGTGCAAGACGGATTATCGGCTGGAGGAAATCTATGCCTTATCTGCAAGATCCAAGTAAGGAGATATACGTTGTTCGGCGAGAGCTTCAAGATGCACTTTGATTGACGATGGGTTGAGTCGCCGAACAGTTGATGATACTTAGAGGCGTATGAACATGATCGTTCGGTGGCCGGCTTAACAATCTTTAATCACCGAACGATTTACGATATCCTCAGAATACCTTGATGAAGACCACGTGAGGGTTGCTACAGGAAGCGTACATGGAGGTGCTTGTGACACCCAAGTTGTTCTCAAATGGCAAGTACCTGTAGAAGTTATACCCAAGTGGAGACAAGCCGGAGCACACATGGTCAATAGTCAAGCTATCACCCTTAGCATGGCCGATGGAGTGTTAACATCGTGCTTATACCAAGACCCTAGACCAAGTATTTTCTGGCACGCAAGCTCTGCCAGAAAACAGGGGGGCATATGTTAGCACCCATTTTGGGCAGGGTGCCGGCTCAAGGTCCAGGACTCGCCCTTGGAAGGCTTGACAACACGGAAAAGAGACTCAAGGCTTGGTGACCCGCCCCAGGAGGTGGTGACCCGGCATACTGATAACCCGGAGATTGGAGCCGACCTCAAGATGGCTAAAATCACAAGGAGAAGGTGACTCAGCAAGGCAAACGACCCGGCAGGGGCGTTATCACCAAGTAACCCGGCGAAAGATGGCATTCCACGAGCTAACAACCCGGCACAGTCTATAACCTGGCAGCATGGCAACTTGGGAAGGCGACAGTACCAGGAAGAGCCGGCAGGGCGACGACCCAGCAAAGCAAAGCCGGCAATAAGCCGACGCTATGACATGCACGTTGGTCAGTTGGCGGGACGAGCGTCCACTTAGCTATAAGACGGCATATAACCCATGAGCCAGCGTACGTCCCAGGAGCCGGCATCTCGCCACGTCTTAGTCAGCAGCAAAGCTATGGAGAGCTTAAGCCGGCATAACACCATATATCATATAGAAGAGCCGGCATGCCATCATTTTCCCCATTCGGCGAGTCAGCATGCTCACATGATGCCGGGTCATGCCATAATCAGGCTAAATAGCCGCTTGAGGTAATATGCTCAATGACCCGGCAGGATAACGATCTGGCGATGACCCGACATTCACAGGATTATCAAGGGTTGGCAAGGCTAAGACTCAACAGGCAACGATGACTCGGCAAGGTAGCTGACGAGTGAAGTGGCGGATCACAAAGCAAACGAGCTTAGCTCAGTTATGATCCGGACGTGAGGAGACGATTGCCCGGAGAAGCCTAAAGAAACAGGTCCAGGATTTAGCACGAAGCAAGGCGAACAGACGTCAACACAGAAGAGCCACGGGCGACTCAAGGAGCCAAGAGCAAAGGGCAACTCAGGAAGGGCGACTCTGACAGCCGGCTCTATAAGCCAACTCTACGGGCCAGGAGAGGGAAAGCTGACTGCAGGAAGCCAAGGGTGGACACAGAAGACAAAGGCCGGCTCACGCTTCCAGGCGACTTAACTTGTCACTTGCCACATTCTGACTTGAAGCTAAAGATGGGCCCGGAGAGTCATCAAAACGGCCTTGTATGGCGGATTGTCCCGCGTTGGCTTATTCGTTTCATCGAGACGGACAAGTTTGATGTTTGGCTCGTCTCCATCCGAGTTAGTATGCGACTTCTACGGCCACGACAAGGAGCAGGACAGGAGGAGCTGCGGGTCCGGGCAGGAATCCGACTTAGGAAAGGTCTAGGTGTTTAGGACGGGATTTAATGTACTTTTCTTGTAAGGAAAGGCTAGATGAGTCCTATACTTGCACGGGAAGTCCAACCGCCTCATATATATGTGAGAGGTGATGGCCGATTGAAACAACACAATCGAATCAATCAATCTATACTACTTTTTCATCTATCTCTTACCCTTGTACCTATGCTTCTCGTTCTTCCATGAGCCGGTCATCATGCCGGCGACTTGCGAAGCCACGAGGCTCTAGGGGCGAGCGAATCGACCTAGAGCAGCCAATCATC